>OX336388.2:1226554451-1227806951 GCA_946902985.2 Meconema thalassinum | reverse complement strand
AGAATAAGTCCCGTAAAGCTCCCAACAGGAAAAAGAATCTCGACACCGCCAGCAAAAGAAGAAAGAAGATTGAAGATGGGAGTGGAGCAACGAATGATGCATTAAAAGGTCAATCCAGTGTTGATAAGAATTTGGGTCATTCTAGTGTACTTACTGATGCTGAAAAGACTATAATATTGTTCAAAAGGCGCCGTAAGAATGCTAACCGTAATTTAATTCGCGTTAGATCCTGCCTTAACTCAGCAAAATCGAGAATTAATTTGCTGGAGAAGCAGGTTCGAAATTCACAGGCATTTAATTACAAAGATAACGATTACAGTGGCGGATCCAGGCCTTGCGAGGCCCTGGGCGATATGATAAGGTGGGGCCCACAACAATAGAAAAAAATCGAATCAAATGGAAAATAGTTTGATAATAATAATAATAATAATAATAATAATAATAATAAAATAAAGAATAGTTACAATATTTTGTATATACTACAGTAATTATTTTAATAATATGAAAGAAACCTTTATGTCCCTTTGAATAAGATTATGTAAACAATGAAATATTAAAATATTACTTTGCGACTTTTTTCCCGGCAGAAGTCTTCTATTATTTCACTGAAATCTTAACTTGCTAAACGGTCACGAGAGGTCATAGCTACACTGAAGAAAGGAATATGAATTATAAATTAGTTTGAGAAGTATACTTAATTAATTAAATGTAGAAAAATCCATGGCGCGGGACCCCTAGGACCGTGGAGCCCTGGGCGGTCGCCCTCCTCGCCCTCTCCTGGATCCGCCCCTGATAACGAACACCTTAGCAAGAAGGAAAAGATGATAATAGACACTATGCTCAAGAAATGCCAGGAAAAATCTCGCAATGGAATGAGGTACAGCAATGAATTCATTTTAGAGTGTTTATTGTTGAGAATAAAATCACCGAAAGGATTCCGTCATTGTCGGCGACATAATCTCTTGCCTCTGCCTTCAGAAAGTCACTTGAGAAAACTTTGTAAAGGACTAAAGTGGCCTTATGGAGTTAATGCGCATAGTATAAATGCTATTTCAGACTATTTTAAGGAAGAAAAGAATGATAATTCACGTTACGGTGTTGTAATTTTCGAAGAAGAGAAGCTAAGAGAAGAAATCGAGTTAAATAGCTTTTCTGATAAAGTAGATGGATTAGTTGATTTAGGTAACACACACCTGACCTCCAGAATAACGTACTTGCAAATCACGCTCTAGTGTTCATGTTCGTACCTTTCATGCATATATTGGGTGCAGCCAGTTGCTGTTTATGCAAGCGGAAATGCTACTCCAGGGGACATTCTAGCAAAAATTCTAAGTCTAGGTGATTTTGCAGTTAGAAGAGGCTGGGGCGAGGGTGGCTGGCTTTACTTGTGATGGTAGTCAATCAAATAAAAAGGCCAGGAATTCGTTAGGAGTCAGTGGCAAGACAAGCTCTCTACAACCTCACATCCTTAATCCTGCAGATGTTACGAGAAAGATCTGGGCTTTCTCCGACTGTATATTCCAGGAATCTGTGTGTTCCGTAACATGTAATGAAGACCGTAGTTCTTATTTCCGTGAATTATATTTTCCAATGTGCCCTGCCATGCTATTTTAATTGTAACCGCTAATTACTTTTTAAAAGAGTATTAGTTACAAAGTAATTAGTTTCCCTTAGCACCATCCCTAAGACCAGCTGACCCCGGCTGTGTGGAACTTGTCCACTCTAGCGCTGCCTGGCGGGGCGCGCTTGAACTTCAGGAGTCTTCTCACTTTCTCCTTCTATTCGTCATGATATAACTGTAAATAATTGTAATTTCTCCATAAACAAACATAATTTGAAATATAAATAATGATTTCAAGTCATTTTTCTTAAACATGCTGATGTCCACTTACGGGACACGTACATTTCGCATCTAAAACACATTTTTTCGTTATTTGTGAACATTTATGATTAGGATCATGAGAGTTATGCTTCTTACGTGCTCACTCGGAAAAGCGATTATTCCACATTAAAATCTCTTCTCTCATTTCCCAAGGACTACCACTAATATGGTAAATGGTAATATTGTACACAGAAGAATTTGGAACAACTATAGAAAATGAAAATTCCTATGCTTATCTACGAGGGCGGATAGAAAAGTCTTTGCCCCAATGTTTTGTAGCAAAAAATAAACAACATTAGCAACAGGTCATTGCAAGTATACGCACTCTTCTACGTACGTTACATTATTTTTCCACGTAGTCTCCACATTTGTTCAGACATTTGTCCCATCGCAGCACTAAATTTGAGATGCTCTTGTGGTAGAATTCATCCGGCTGACTGTAGAACCATCGACAGACTGCTGTCTCGGCGTCATCGTTGCACGTGAATCACTGTCCTGCCAGGAACTTCTTCAGTGGACTGTGACAATACGAGACCACATGTGGCAACCAGAACCACCAACAAGCTCCAGTCATTTCACTGGGAGAGTTTGGACCACCCACCATCAGTCCGGACCTTGCCTCTAGTGATTTCCACGTTTTTAGTGCGCTGAAGAAGTTCCTGGCAGGACAGCGATTCACGTGCAACGATGACGCCAAGACAACAGTTCAACTATGGTTCCACAGTCGGCCGGCTGAATTCTACCACAGGGGCACCTCAAATTTAGTGTTGCGATTGGGGAAATGTCTGAACAAATGTGGAAACTATGTGGATGAATAGTGTAAGGTAGGTAGAACAGTGCGTATATTTGTAATTACCTGTATGTTTTATTTTTGGCTAAAAAAATAGGGGGAAAGAATTTTCGATCCATCCTCGTAAATTTGCAGCATCCTACCTCACGTACATCTGAACTAAGGCACCATTCTTCATCATTATTGTAAAGGCTAGTCCACACCAAAGTTAATGAACAATGTTCATGAACAATGTTAATGAACAATGCTAATGAAAACATTTCTCAACATTTTTACTAAACATTTGTTAACAAACTTCTTCAACATTATGTCCACACCAAATAAACATTTGTTAACAAACATCTTCAACATTAAATAAAGTGTTTGTGAGGTTATAATGGATAGGGTCAGGAAGAAGAAAGTACTTACAGCTGCATCTTTCATTATTTTAGTGCGTACAAAATTAGAGAAAAGCGCAGACGCAAGGTGTGGAAAAGAAAAATATTGAAAAGGCGTTCAGAATTAAGTTAATTAATATTCTCATGTGCTTCCTGGTATTTCATAATTCCACGCAATATACGAGTCGTTTGCGATTCTATAGTCGATTTTTAGAGAAGTAAAAGAGCATCGTATTCCGCCCTACGAATTTACAACCTTAATTGCGTCTTTGCGCAGCGCGAACCAAAGTTTTAACGAAAACTCGAAAAGTTAATGAAAAGTTTCATTCACAAAAGTTAAAGATATTTTGTTCATGAACATGCTCGAAAAGTTAACGAACACGCTATTTTGTTAATGAACAGTCAAAAATGTTCATGTTATTTTTATAGTTATGTGTATCATTGTACATTAATGAATATAATATGGTCGAAATACATACATATTACTAAATAATTATTGGAATTGTCAGCTTTATAGTTATAGTTATGAACAGTGTTCATTAACAAAGTTAACGAAAACATCTTGGTGTGGACGTACCTTAAGAACGCTACAGCTTTTGCCAGTTACTCCTGTTTGTAAGGGCCTTATCAGAGTACTGCGAGCAAAGAGCTACAATACAGTATATGGTCAGAATTCTACGCTACGGATGCAATGCTGAGCAGTGACTGGCATAAAGGTAACTATAAGCTGAGACATCTCGTGACACGCTCTGCAGTTAATGTCTTTGATTTCAAGGTGTGCAGGAATATTTTGTTATTTGCAATGGTAGCTGTGATGGACACCATTCAATGACTTGTAGTGAAAGGAAGTGTTATTTAATGGTGCTCCGCAAATGAAAACAGTAATACATTGAAATTTTGCCTACTTTGGGAGTTTCTTGTTATTTTGTAAGGCCATTGACTGCATTAAATGTGTATATTATTATTATTATTATTATTATTATTGGTTGTTGTGGTGGCCATGTTTGACATACAGTGTGCTTGTGTGGTATGGGAAGGTGGGCCACAGTGAGACATGGGCCACAGTGAGACAAGCTCATTAAATCCTTTTTTTTTTAAGAGGGACATTTTTTAATATTTCTTAGAGGTTGGCTCTCCTGGTAGCAGACATTTTGATCCTGTTTACTCTTTGAAAGAAGTATGTTATGTAGGAGATAAACAACATCTTCGTTTTTGAGGTAAGAAAAGTAAAATTTTCTTCCTTTGTTTTATTTTTATTTTTATAGTTATGTGTATCATTGTACATTAATGAATATAATATGGTCGAAATACATACATATTACTAAATAATTATTGGAATTGTCAGCTTGTTCAGTATTGTAGGTGAGATAGTAGACAAAATTGTTTTTACATGTCGCAAGTGGGCCACAGTGAGACACAGTAGGGTGGGCTACAGTGAGACAGTGAGAAAGGAGAGGGTAGAGTCAACTTCTAGGAGAGAAAAGGGGAGATCTTTCATTCCAACTCACACCCCAGAAAGAAATAAAAACTTGATTTTAAGTCCACAAATAAAAATTTAAAAATCTAAAGAGCTGCAAGAAGAATTTGTTCAGCCAAAGGCAGCCCTAGCTACAGACATTTCCATGGATGATATGTTGTTGATTCTTCTAATTCAGACAGCTCATCAGATAATGAAGAAATCGAGCTCCTAACATTTCATCAACTTGCTCGCAAACCTAAGGAAGGTGACTTCGTTCTGGTTGAGTTTTCAGGGAAACAATCAAGATTTTGCATCGGGGAAGTGAAATGAGATTTAGATGATGAAAATTATTAAGTAAAATTCTTAAGAAAAAGAGCAAAAATGATAGGCAGCTCTTTTTTTTACCCATAGGGTGCAGATATTGCTTCAGTCCCCACGAAAGGCAACAGATCACTGTGGCCAGTTGCCTGTGCATATGGCAAAACAAATAGACAAAAGTCATATCTCAAATTTTCTGTAAATTTTGGGAATCTGAATGTGCTGTAGTGTTTTCTGGCATTAATTATTTGTTTTAGTGTTTATCTATGTACACACATCAAAAAAAGTTTTGCATCACCTCGGTTCCAAGAGTTCCGGAACCGTTAAATACAAAGGGAATAGAGATCAACACAAACAACATTTCAGCTCGTTTTATTGCTCATGAGACCCACACATTGCATGTTGTACCATCATACAGCTAGACTTTCAGCATTTGTGGTCCAGATTGCAGTACACACCACTACCTCTAATACCCAGTAGCACGTCCTCTTGCATTGATGCATGCCTGTATTCGCCGTGGCATACTATCCACAAGTTCATCAAGACACTGTTGGTCCAAATTGTCCCACTCCTCAACGACAATTCGGCGTAAATCTCTCAGAGTGGTTGGTGGGTCAAGACGTCCATAAACAGCCCTTTTCAACATATCCCAGGCATGTTCGATAGGGTTCATGTCTGGCGAACATGCTGGCCACTGTAGTCGAGCGATGTCGTTATCTTGAAGGAACGCATTCACAAGATGTGCACGATGAGGTCGAGAATTGTCGTCCATGAAGACAAATGCCTCTCCAATATTCTGCCGATATGGTTGCACTATGGGTCGGAGGATGTCATTCAGGTATCATAAAGCCGTTTCGGAGCCTTCCATGACCACCAGTGGCGTACGTCGGCCCCACATAATGCCACCCCAAAACATCAGGGAACCACCACCTTGCTGCACTCGCTGGACAGTGTGCCTGACCAGGGTGCCTCCAAACACGTCTCCGACGATTGTCTGGTTGAAGGCATATGCGACACTCATCGGTGAAGAGAACGTGATGCCAATTCCGTGGGGTCCATTCAGCATGTTGTTGGGCCCATCTGTACCGCGCTGCATGGTGTCGGGGTTGCAAAGCTGGACCTCGCCATGGACGTCGGGAGTGAAGTTGCGCATCATGCAGCCTATTGCGCACAGTTTGAGTTGAAACACGACGTCCTGTGGCTGAACGAAACGCATTATTCAACATGGTGGCATTGTTGTCAGGGTTCCTCCGAGCGGCAATCCGTAAGTAGCGGTCATCCACTACAGTAGTAGCCCTTGGGCGGCCTGAGCGAGGCCTGTCATCGACAGTTCCTGTATCTCTGTACCTCCTCCATGTCCGAACAACATCGCTTTGGTTCACTCTGAGACGCCTGGAAACTTCCCTTGTTGAGAGCCCTTCTTGACACTAAGTAACAATGCGGACGCGATCGAACTGCGGTATTGACCTTCTAGGCATGGTAGAACTACAGACAACATGAGCAGCGTACCTTCGTCCTGGTGGAATGACTGGAACTGATCGGCTGTCGTACCCCCTCCGTCTAATAGGCCCTGCTCATGCATGGTTGTTTACATCTTCGAGCAGTTTTAGTGACATCTATGAACAGTCAAAGGGACTGTATCTTGGATACAATATACACAGTCAACGTCTATATGCCGGAGATCTGGGAACCGAGGTGATGCAAAACTTTTTTTGATGTGTGTATTTAACCAGTCAAAATAAATTATTTTCATTGTGTCTCAGTGTGGACCATCATCTGTCTCAGTGTGGCCCACGGGTGGGCTACAATGAGACGGCTGCAACATGTTCACAATTTATTATTTTTACAGAAACGTGTGGATGTTTTGGAAATTCTAAGGGTATGAAATTGATGAGCAACAATCAACTTATATTTCAGTATATAAAGACATTCTCATATATCAAAAAATAAGACAGTATACTAAAATATATTTTTTCTGTCTCATTGTGGCCCACCTTCCCCTACTGGTGTATTTATCGAAAAAAAAAATGTTATTTGTGGAAGTGAGAATTGTATTCCAGCTTGGGAACAGGTCAGTGTGTATCGTAGTTCATAGTTTAACATACGGTGCTCACTAAATTGTATTCCTCAAATCAACTTCATCGAGTGTAGACTGGATTTGTTACGTGATTTTGGGGTTACGTTTTATCGTGTACTATTAGCCCATAGAGCATGAAGTTTCCTCTGTGACAGGAAGTGACGTAATCTAATCGTATTATCCAAAGCCATCTGAGCTTAGATTAGTAGTATAGTCAACAGAGCCTATAGTTTCTGTCGTCAGGGGGCAGTAATAAGGTCTGGCCTACTTCGGCGGCCATTAGAGCCCCGCTACCTTGGGTACGAGCTTGATAATAGAGGGAGGGTGTAGTCTCTTTGGAGTCAGCGTTATTTTCTTCCCACACCACTGGCCTGACCTACGCTTTACCAGTTTCGGAACATGAATCGTCTACTAACGAACCAAGAAAGAGATGCGAACTTGAAAAATGAGGTATGGCCTCGATTGTCTAAGGTGAATATAACGGGAGAGTCATCGAGTGATGGGGCAGTTGCGGAAGATACAATACTTCTCCCATCCCAACATCTTGACAAACTGAGGAGAACGGAAGAAGAGGCATTGCAGAAATGCTATAATATTATTAAAAAGATGAAGCTTGCTGCGGCGAAACAGAAAAACATGTCCAAGGATGTGAAGGATGGTATTGTGGAGATGGAGCAGGCCATTGACAGCATCGTCTTCTGTAAGAATGCTAGGTACAAGGAGAAACAACAAGTCGACGAAACCGCAATAACTGATCGAGCACAAGCATCAAACTCTCTTGATGACGAAAGAGAAATGGAAGAAAAGGAAAGAGGAGAAGTAGAGTCATGGACTAAGGTTGTGTCCAGGAAGAAACCACGAGAGAAAAGGAATCAAATGCAGGTTGAATTGCAGCGGGAAGATTCTCCAGGCAAGAGACAGAGTCAAATGCTCAAGAAGCAACTAACAAAGTCTCGACTGCCAGCTGTGTTAATTAAGCCAGCAGAAGGCAAGTCGTATGCCGATGTGTTACGGGAGATTCAGCGGAAGGCAAATCCTGCTGACACAGGAACGGAAGTTAGGTCTATAACCCAGACTAGAGCCGGTGAAGTTCTTGTTACTCTCGGGAAAAGCAATCGAGATAATACGGCATTTAGCGACTCATTGAAGAATATCCTGGGACAAGATGCGACAGTCCGCAGTCTTGAGCCGAAGGTGACAATTGAGATGAAGTTTTAGAGTCCATTAAGGATATTATTAAAGAACCCCCGGATGGTCTGAGGATTATGGTAACGCAGACTAACAGTCGGAAACAGAGAATGGCTGTTATAACTCTGCCAGAAAAAGCTGCAAATGATCTTCTAAGGGAAGGCTTGGTTCAAGTAGGATGGGTCAGCTGTAGAGTGAGGCGGAGAATATCAGTTTTTTGATGCTACCGATGCCTTAGTTATGGTCATATAGCCAAAATTTGTGAGGGCCCTGACAGAAGCAAGTCTTGCTTCTACTGTGGACAGAATGATCACAAAGCCAAGGATTGCATCAACCCAAAGAAGTGTGTCTTATGTGAGGAGAGTGGCGTTACGCAGCAGGATTTGTGTCATGTGGCCGATTCGGGCCAATGTAAGGTGTTCCGAGAGGCCCTGGAGAAAGCGACGTACCTGAAACGAAAATGATCCGAGTTCTACAAGCTAATATAGAAAGGAGTAGAACAGCCCATCATCTGTTGTACCAGCTAGCTGCCGAGAAACAAGCTGATCTGCTGTTAATTAGTGAACAGTACCAAGATAAGAAGTCACCTCTCTGGCTTAGAGATCAATTAGGCACTTCTGCTATTTGGATCTTAGACCCTGGAAAAATTCCAATTAAAGAACATGGGAGCGGGAAGGGATTCGTTTGGTTAAAGAGTAGAGGAGTCACCTATTTTAGTGTCTATCTTACTCCAAATGAAACAATGGGAACATTTCGTCAGAAAGTCAACTCTCTGGAAGATGCCATTCTTAATACAACCGGAGCAATCATTGTAGCTGGGGATTTCAATGCCAGAGCAGTGGAATGGGGTAAGCCACATACCAATTCCCGAGGTAAGTTCATTCTGGAAATGGCATCAAGGACAGGGCTTTTGATCTTAAGTGTAGGCGCAGTGTCAATCTTTCGGCGTCCGGGTTATACAGAGACCATTCCGGATATCTCCATGGCTTCTGAGACGTTAGTATCACACATCAAGGAATGGAAGGTTTTAGAAGACTACACTGGCAGTGATCATCGGTATATTAATTTTGATGTGTGCAGTAATATAAGTGGGAAGAACTTATCTACTCAGAAACAACGGAGATGGAATTTGAATAAGATCCATCTTGATGCATTTAACGAGGCGTTAGCCAGTGGTGTAGAACTAATTGAGGATATGGAGCCTGACGGAGAGGCTGATGTTGAGAATCTCGTTTACTCAACTATGAATCTTATTACATTGGCTTGTGATACCTCAATGCCAATTATAAGATCACGCCATCGGAAGAGCCCTGCATATTGGTGGACACATGAAATTGCAGAATTGAGGCGGAATTGCCTTAGACTCCAACGTGCTGCACAACGGACAAGAAATCTGGATGATGCCAATGCCTTATCAGCCGAACATAGAGATGCAAAGAAGCTACTTCGGAAAACCATAAATCAAAGCAAATCTGAAGGAAGCTTGTAGTTTAACGTGACCGTGAATCTGTAGATTATGAGCCACGGGACCTCCTTTTTACGTGGAATCCGAACCACAGGACATGGCATTTCACTTCGAAAATCTCACATTCATTGACCGAAAGCAAAGCTGAGCGCTGGAGGAAGCTATGCGAGGATATTGACACTGATCCATGGGGATTGGGTTATAAAATTGTCAGAAAGAAGCTTGGGTCACAAAGAACACCGTGCGTCATGGATGCAAACAGTATGGCCATTATTGTCCAAACTCTTTTCGCAAATCATCCAACAATCCCCGAGCAGAATTTCGATGTAGATATTGAAATTCCTCCTTTTATTGAGGATGAGTTGAGTAGGGCTACTCAGTCTCTGCGAAGCAAAACATCCCCTGGTCCTGACGGCATCTCAAATGAGATTCTCAAATTAATAATTGAGTTACATCCACAATTAATATTACGAATGTTCAACGAGTGTCTAAAAGCAGGAGTGTTCTGCATCTGCTGGAAGGTCTGTCGTCTGGCGCTCATTAATAAGGGTAAGGGAGACCCGGATTTACCATCATCATACCGCCCTCTGTGTATGCTCGATACAACAGGGAAGCTCTTTGAGAAGCTTCTGAGGGTCAGATTGCGCCAAGCGATCACGGCAGCGGGCGACTTATCACCAAGACAATATGGATTTCGAACAGGAAGATCGACCCTGGATGTGATACAAGAAATTGTTGCAGCTGTCCAACGGGCGGAGAATTACAATCACCACTCCCGTCGTGTGGTTCTCTTTGTTACTCTTGGCGTAAGAAATGCATTCAACTCTGTCAAGTGGAGTGACATGCTGAATGCGTTGGAGAATGCATTTCATGTTCCAAATTATCTCTTACGGATGATAAATTCCTAATTGAAAGATCGTTCGTTGATTTATAACACGACAGAAGGACGACGCAGGGTACGGGTCTCAGCCGGAGCAGCACAGGGTTCGATTTTAGGACCAGATCTATGGAATATCACATATGATAGCTTGCTGAGATATGAAGTCCCTGATGAAACTATCGTAGTAGGTTATGCAGATGATGTTGCTGCTCTTGTAGCAGGAAGAAGTGTCGAGCAGGCACAGTTGCGTCTCAATATGGTAATGCGTACAATCAATAGTTGGATGGAGAAACATGGTCTGTCTCTAGCACTTAGTAAGACAGAAATTGTAGTCCTTACAAAGAAGAGAATTCAGACAATACTCCCAATACAGGTAGGAGATATACAAGTAGAGACGCAGCCAGCAGCAAAATATCTGGGCCTCATGATCGACAATAAACTGAATTTTGGAGAATAAATTAGACGGACTGCAGATAAGGCGGCAAGAGGAGTAACGTCTCTCAGTCAGTTAACGGCTAATGTTGGTGGGCCAAAATCTAGTACGAGGAGATTACTGATGACAGCGATCCATTCAGTTCTGCTGTATGGAGCGGAAATATGGGCGGATGCCCTGGATAAGGAAATTTATAGGAAGTCACTAGCACAAGTGCAAAGGCGGGGTGCATTAGGCGTGGCATCTGCTTATCGCACGGTCTCTGAAGAAGCAGTTCTTGTTATTGCTGGATAATTCCATTTTTTTCTAGCGAAAGAACGCAAGTACATTTACTGGAGGAAATCGGAAGTAGGTTTACAAAATGCAAGACGAACAGCAAGAGCACAAACCTTTCACAATTGGCAGATCAAATGGGAGCAAGGACACCGAAGCCAGTGGACTAGGAGAATGATACCCCAGGTGCAGGTTTGGACAGAGATGAAACATGGTGAGGTTGGTTATTATCTCACTCAGTTCTTGACTGGCCATGGGTACTTCTGTTCTTATCTTAAGAAGATGGGGAAAGTGGATTCACCAGATTGTATCTACTGTGTTAATGAGGTAGATACTGCTAATCACACCTTCTTCTCTAGTGGACGGTGGATCCAAAGTGGGCAGTCTCTTCAAGATCAAATTGATGTAGAGATGTCTCCCGACAATATTGTTGCGGTAATGCTACAAAATGAAGAACATTGGAAACTTGTAGCAAGTTTTGTTGAAGATATCCTCCGAACAAAGAAGACGGATCTGGATCGCCACTGAAGATGATTCATTACGGAAGAGTGCTCTACGGGCAAATATAAAATGACTCTAGCCTGAAGTAATGTGCTAAACGGTTCCAGGCTAGTGTTCAGAAGAAACGGGGGAGTTTTAGTCGGTAGTCTGCTACTCAGGAGCAGGAGCCCGACACTCTGTGCGTAAATGCATTTCTTCCCCCCCCCCCCCCACGAAAAAAATTATTATTATTATTTTTATTATTAATATTATTGAGCCTCCGTGGCTTAGGCGGCAGCACGCCGGCCTCTCACCGCTGGGTCCGTGGTTCAAATCCCGGTCACTCCATGTGAGATCTGTGCTGGACAAAACGGAGGCAGACAGGTTTTTCTCCGGGTACTCCGGTTTTCCCTGTCAAAATTTCATTCCAGCAACACTCTCCACTATCATTTCATTTCATCCGTCATTCATTTAATCATTGCCCCAGAGGAGTGCGTCAGGCCTCGGCAGCCGGCACAGTTCATATCCTCGCCGCTAGATGGGGGGGGGGGGGGGCTTCATTTATTCCATTCCTGACCCGGTCGGAGACTGGAAGCAGGCTGTGGATTTTCATTCATTATTATTATTATTAGTAGTATTATTATTATCATCATTTTACTGTTGATTTAGATTTGAGTCGTTATTAATAGATAAGAAAGCAATGACCCTCTACTTTCAGGGTAGGCAAGTTGAGCCACTTACTCCACCACGACTGCAACTCAGCCGGTATTTATTACAAAGTATTTGACGAAGAGAGCGCTGATGGATGACTTCAAAACTTTACACGTCTCTATAATACAGTATGTAACTTGGGGACTGGATGCAGATGATAGTTCTAATAGTCCTAATAGATGTCACTCGAGGGTGTGTGTTTCACCTTATTAGCCGTACACCAACAACCTTCCGCATTAGCTACGATAGAACTATGAAGTTATTAAGTTAGTGTGGAACTCTACGTGGTGATTACTTATTTATATGTACGGATGAAGTGGGATTACATTAAGTAACGATCCTTTTTCTCAGTATAGAGGCCAATAACCTAGATGTTATGCTCCTTAAAACAACGATTATAAAAATTTTCCTCAGTTACTGGTATATGTGCCTAAACAGTTGTTGATAGTTCTCCAATGGATCGAAACTCAAGAAGATTTCATCATGAAGAGTAGGCTGCAGAGTGCGGTCTAGGGGCTGAGATTCAGTCGCGCGTCACAATCGAGTGTTCGCCCCAAAGCCTTACATAAATCAGTTGGGGCCAATAATCGCCCCCCGTAACATATGTCCTTGCAGTGCGGGGTCAATACGGGCAAAGATTTACAGCACCTTGACTCGATCGGCTGTTCTCCAAGAGGTATTCATGGTGATGTAGACTAGATGGGCAATTTTGTCTGAACAACTCTTTTGGGACAGAAATCACCTCAAGAATTCGTACTGAAGTATACAGAGGTACATCAAGTGATGCTCATGTCCATAAAAATACCAAATACCTGCCATACTATATACAAAGATAAGAACTACAAAGGAAGTAGCCTATCAAAATTATTATACAAATGACTGACTCTACGGGCAATATCTTTATGCAAATTTTACCGAGATTATTATCCTTATCAAGGCCATTGTTTGTGGCTGATGACCACCTTCTCCAAGCCCTTAAATTAAACAATAACAATATTCGTGCAGTGTTGAAAGACCTAGTGAATATTATCCAGCAATCTTTGCAGTCCATAAGGCCCTAATGCATTCATTCATTTCATTTTCAATGTAAACAGGTTACACCAATATAATTCTTAATTTTCTACATACAGCGGATAGCAAAACAGTAGTTCTGATAGTTATCAATTTCCTCTCTTCATTAACACTTTTTCTTATAATTTGTTTACCGCTTCTCCTTGTATTAGGGAATGTATTTACATAATTTAATCTAAATTCAACGTTTTTCAGTTCCCTAATGGATCTGATGATGATCGCATAACGATCGAAACTGGTCATCCAAGTGTATCAAAATTTTCCTCAGTTACTGGTATATGTGCCTAAACAGTTGTTGATAGTTCTCCAATGGATAGAAACTCAATAAGATTTCATCATGAAGAGTAGGCTGCAGAGTGCGGTCTAGGGGCTGAGATGCAGTTTTGTTTCAGGATTAGGGAAACTCCCATTACAATTTGGTACAATGATGTTGACTGCTTGAAAACCATTACATTTCGATTACTAATGAAAATGAAAATCCACAGCCTGCTTCCAGTCTCCGACCGGGTCAGGAATGGAATGAATGAAGCCCCCATCTAGCGGCGAGGATATGCCGAGGTCTGACGCACTCCTCTGGGGCAATGATTAAATGATTGACAGATGAAATGAAATGATAATGGAGAGTGTTGCTGGAATGAAATTTTGACAGGGAAAACCGGAGTACCCGGAGAAAAACCTGTCTGCCTCCGTTTTATCCAGCACAGATCTCACATGGAGTGACCGGGATTTGAACCACGGACCCAGCGGTGAAAGGCCGGCGTGCTGCCGCCTAAGCCACGGAGGCTTATTTCGATTACTAATGCAACACTCAAAAAGCAGTTGCGTGAAAATCCATTTAAATATTTAAATTTCGTGTCGCCGCCATATTGGTTTTGTGCTCACCAGGTTATTGAATGATCCATAGATGAACGTATGTTAATAGCCTGTATCAACATACACAAGTTCAGTTTGATTGCTATAATAGATTCATAGATATTGAGAACCATCAAAATATTTTGGATGGTCGCCATGTTGGAGTGTTATAAGTAAGGTTCGGATGTTAAGGAAAAGTCATATTTTTTTCCTGATCTCATTTTACCCGAAATCTGAAAAATAAGTTTGAATGACGGGTTCCTGACCACGTTTAGAGCAATTTGATGTTGCCTATAAATGCATATTTCGGCCATTTTTATTGTTTTGGTCATATTTGGTCATATTTTAGTGATATAAGGTCATATTTGGTTATAATTTCAGCATTTTTGTTTAAATTGAGGCGTCGTGAACAAGGTACGTGTATCTACGTCGAGTTTCAAACACAGGATTTCCGAATAGTGTAGTAGATATATTTTTCTTCCTATTCCCGGAACAGGCAGATAGCAGGTTTAGAAGACCTCATTCCAAGAAGGCGCTCCTCTACTCACGTCTTTTAGCACATCTTTCAGGACAAGTTAGATTGCGACACTGTACGCATGAGGTTACGGAACATGGCGATAGTGTGCTTCCATCTTTCAATAGGATGTTACTCCAGTAGGTATATTTCGCTCAGAAGCAATTAGCAAACAAGGAAATGCCATGTTTTTAGGTCATATTTTGTAGTTTTTAGGTCATATTTGCTTGCATATTTGTACTTCTTTAGGTCTTAAACTTGCGAACCCTAGTAATAAGTGTAGGCCAAAGAGTTATGTACAATTAGATAAAGATTATTGCTTAGGTTCATTATTCAAACGTTCACTCCGATCACAAACATGATTAGGACACAAGAAATGAAAACTTAATTTAAACATTTCGCACAGCCGCCATCTTGAGGTTATGTGAAAAATTGAACTAAATTGGATGTCAGTGCATTAGAATATGATTGTATAAACATTTGCTGTACCATGTTTCACTGCCCTCGGATGGTTAAATCGCGAGGAAAGTCTATTTAAATGTTTCAAATTTGCTTGGCCGCCATGTTCGTTTTGAACTTAACAGGTTTATGAAAACATATAAATAAAATTTTAGTAGTACCCTTTATCACCGTACAAAATTTCAGGTTGATATCTGTTACTTTTGCAGAGATATAGAATGCCAGTGAAATATTTTGCGCGACCGCCATGTTGGATTGATGAATCGTATTAAAAGTTGAAAGGCACGGTCGAAGTTGGAGTACAGTATATTGAAATTGCTTTGGTTGTTTGTTTTTTATTAGGAGGTCAAACACACATACGCACGCATACACATACACACACACACACACACACACACACACACACACAGACAAATGGTGATCTCATAAGCCTATTTTTTTCATAAATGAATATAGGCTAAAATGGCTTCGAACACGATAATAATTTAATTTATTATTGACGTCATCAGTATGAAATATGTTCCTGCCCAACTCAAATTGACTACAGTATATTATTGATATAAAACTATCGTACAGAATGGAAGAAATACGAGCACTAGGAGATACAAAAATAATTCTAACGTACAACATGAAGAATATGGTATTTTTATTTTAATAATATAATAACAATAATTATAATAATATCCCATAGTTTGTACATTCCATTTAACTGCTGCTACGTTAAAGACACCGGAGGTCCGAAATGTTGCCCTGAAGGAGATATTTAACGTGTCATTAACTCAACTCACGTTCCCTAGTAATTAAGCACACTCAGATGCTAACTGAATGCACCGGAATTCGATCTCGCAAACGTGGGCACAGGGAGCGGAAATGTTACTGCCATGCTAAGCAGACATCCCTTTCTAAATTACAGTATTACGCAGGATGCTTGTGTAAGGAATATTTCTGCTCCTTTCACCATCCTTCACACAAAAGGTAAAATGCAAAGTATTGCTGTGGTATAACCTCGTGTTCTGTGGTTGACAGTACTTCACACGTATTAGAGTAAAGAAATCTGGTGCCCATTATAATCAATTACTAGATACAATATTTGGTACAGTTGCATCAACCTTTTATAAGTTAATCAAGGATATCCGTAATATTCGAGCCCGCTACCAAATGTATTTATGTTTCGAAACACTTACTTCAATACGCAGTACAACATTCAAGTATCTCTTAAGAAGTTAAGACTGTTGGCGCAACAGAAAAGAGTAGAATAAAAGCATTTGAAATGTGGTGTTACAGGAGAATTATGAAGATCAGATGGGTAGATAGAGTAATAAATGAAGATGAGTGGGAGATGAGAGATGATTCTGGCGACTGCTAATGAAGAGAAGAGATAGGTTGGTAGGACACATAGTCTACTAAAACATCCAGGAATAGCAAACTTAGTTATGTGAGGAAGGGTCGAGGACAACAACTCAAGGGATAGACCAAGTATAGAATATGTTGAACAGATGTAAGTGTGGTAGCTATGTAGCGGTGAAACGATTAGCTCTGGACAGGGAGGCATGGAGAACAACATCAATCCAGCCAAATGACTGAAGATTAAAACAACAACAATAACAACCATTCGAAATACCATAACATTGGAGGCTATGATTATTCGTTCAGAAGTTAATGTTCGTGGAATCACACACATACATACATACATAAACGCGCTCACACATTCAAACACAACCCAGATTAATCTCATAAATCCACTTATCCATGTTTAAATGGGTGTTTTGTTGTTGATTCCTTAGAGACTTTGTGACAGCGTGGCCATGTAGCCACGTGTACTTGGCTGTCTGATAACCTGTGTCACAGTGATGTCTGTAGTTGTGGGCATATTTGTAATCGGGTTGGATATGGTTAGCAAACGGCCGTAGACTTAAGTTAGGTACTGTGCCAGAATTTTGTATAGAAATGGAACTCTGACATGTTTGAGAAACATATTTGGTATTTTTACGACAATATTTCAACCTGCAGACGAGAGCAATAACAAGCTGATGGCCGGTTAGGGGATTGGATAAGCGACCCTGCAACGCACCTCAGACCATGATCGGGAGAGGTACAGTTACTCCACAAGATGGCTGCCGTGGAAGCATGGCATTGATACTCACTATTATAAAGCATTACTGAGATTACTGAGGGGATCGACGACTAGGAATTACATTGTAACACAAGAAGAAATGATTTGAAGACATTTATGGAATTATTACACACATATTATATCAGATGTTTATCACAATTATGCTGTGACAACTTCGATTCTTATATCGACTGGACAGAGTGGTGTTCTGGGTAGAATTAGTCCAGCTGGTTGTAGCACGGTTCGGAGAGAGACACTTGATTACCCGCCGTCAAACTTGCTCGTTGGCTCGGCCAACAGCAACTATTTCGAGTATAACTTGTACTTAGTACGATTTGTGAAAGTCCGGTACGGTACGGACATGGGCGAAATACACATGGGACGAACGCTTAACCCAGTGCATAATGAAAGTGGCGCGAGTGAATTTTGAGTTCCGCATAGATTTCTCTGTAGCAATATTGCTATCATGAAAAGACTTATAATATATCCAGTGGTCATTCGACATTACAACAGGAATATTAACACTACAATGAAAGGAATAATGTACCAGTTTACTACAAGAAAGGCAATGAATTGCTAGACACTGAATAGGAATGCAGCACATACGCAGAGTTGAACATATGGAAATGATCATTGCTGAATAATGAATTTAACTAGCAGAAGGCTATTTAAGAGGAGACTGAAGGCAGTCTTTACATATTGACACTGAGATAATTACCTCTACAAATATGGATTTTCAAGGAGAGAGGAAGTGGCATTAATCTCATCGCTACCAAGCAGTCCTAGACAGTTTCCGTATGATGAACATTGCGTTCCGGACAGCTGTTTTCGAGACGAGGGGAGTTGGGTTCGACTACGTGCAGTCCTGGCCAGTATTTCTTCTACTCAACGCTATGGATGACGGTTCGATCTCTACCAGGGATGTATGTTCTGACATTCATTATACGTTCATCAAGACGACTACGGACCAGGTAGCTGGAAATCTTTTACTAACTGTAGACAATATGAATCATGTCATATCTGTAGAATGTCCTTTCTTCACCAACTTTTATCCAGTTGTTAGAAAATGGATTTAAGGATTAGATCTGACATCTTTGTCATTTCTGTTCGAGGATCTATTTTAGGTTTTGATCCTAATAAGGATGCACCTACATAGTCATTTCTGTAGTTAATTGTTAATGTAGAGTTATTTTTACAACATTACTTTTTCTTATTTTTGGCAATAATTCTGAGCATTATAATTAGTTGAGAAGAAGCATATTACAAGAAGATTTAGGAGCAAGACTACGATATCATTATATAAGTATAGGAGATAGGAAGAAGATGTCCTACTACGAATACATGAACATTATTTTTTCTGCATTAATTCTGTTAAACACTGAGCAACGAAACATAATATTTTCGACAGACCATACAGCATTTTAAATGATTGTGTATTTTTTGTCAAGCTTATTACAGACATGGAAGTCTAGTAACATATTTGAAGTGGAAAATTGCGGTTTTTGGATTAGGCAATTACAGCCAACATTTTTGCATTACATTTTTGAGTATATACATTTTTATTGAGATACAGTTTGTTCAGTTTTCCACTTTCATAATTCTTTTTTGGAATACTCATGTTTTGATTCCGTGTGATTCTAATGGATTAGTTGTATTCTACTCATACTTCGCATTTCTCCATGATGCAGTCTCATACGAATTTCTTAAGGGGAGATCCCACCTTTGAGTTTGTTTATGCGAATCTGAATTAATTCTTTAACAGTAATACATTTATAATATCTTGTGAGATATATTTGTGAACATTGAGATTATAATGAAAAGAAGTATAAAAGAGATATGAAGCTCACGTATGTATTGAACCCTTATTGATCTACGATAAATAAGTATTCATAATTTATTATTATTATTACTGCAGCCCAGGCAGTAACTGTGGAAGGTGACAAGGATAAAGGCAAGGTAGCGTGTCGCAATGATTGCCACATAAGTTGAGCTTGTAGCTATTCTTAAAGAACGGCCTGGTAAACTTGAGTTCAAGGCCAAATTGTGTAACAACTTGCTCCAGAATTGGAATTACAAAGGGATGATCACGAGTTACTTGCAACTGACTTGAGATTGAATCACCCAATCAGGAGAGACCACGCCAAGATCACGCGACGGATGGCGTCAGTGGTAAAAAGCGCGCGGAATTGATTATCTAAAGAACCGCCGATCGGAATTATCTCCGCACGAGTGTGATGAGACGTTTGATTTATTTGGTGAAGATTGACACGAGTCCCATCTGTGTGAGATGAAAACTCTGGAAATTTTTTCTAAATCCACCCAACTCTTCCGTACCCTGTCAGTTTCTAATAAATTGTTCGAGTGGACGCTGTTCGAGGTCTTTCTGTGTGCGAGCTCTGTGAGCTAACTTCACGCCCGTTTGCATAGCGATTTTAACGCTCTGATATAATTTGAAGTCATTCGTTTTGGAGCTCTGAGGGGCTGACTTCACGTCCTTTTGTGTCACGATTTTTTTAACGCTCTGATATAATTTGAAGTTATTTTATTTGTGAGCTCTGTAAGCTAATTTCACGCCAGTGTGCGTGATGATTTGAAACTTGTAATATTATCTTAAAGACGACTATTTTCGGCTCTTAGGGGCAAGACTTGTAAACGTTCTAATTTGCGCTCACCCGAGCGAAGGTCAAGTCAAGCAGAGCAGTAGATTACCGAGCGAGATAGCGACTGTGAGTCAGTCAGACTTTAAAACTTGTATTGTTGAGTCAGTGACGATGGACTCGAAGTGTGTATATCCAGTAAATTTTTAAGTGTATTTTTCATGTGTGTATTGCGCGTGTGCGAGCGATATTTAGGGAAAGTCTTCGTAATTAATCGCATAGGACTATTTGTGGGCGAATTTAGTAACCCACAAGCGATTATAGCCAGGTCAAATTATAATAACATTGAACTTTTCTTCCAAAGAGACTACACCAAGATGTCCAACGAAGACGACTATGGAGTGCTAACTTTTCCATAGGGAAATGGGCTGAGATGGATGTCATAAGTTCTGCAAGCTGAGACGGTGATGTACAACAATTGATTATTCAATTATGTAGTTAGATTGGCGGGGGAACCTTTGTAAATAGTTTATTTTTCTTTTCTTGCTTTAGAGTGTTTTTCTTTGTACCGACACTAAATGTTTTAAATGTACGTTGGCGCGTGGCCAAAGAGTTTGTTGTGTATTATATTTCTTTGGAGTCATATGTAATGTGCACGGCGCGTGTACGTGATGTTTATCCATGCAAATGCGAAACCCGTTACATTCGATAAGTGGTGCTTTATTAAAGTTCATATTTGTGATAGGAAAGGGAGGTAATTACTGTAAGATGTTTGCTGAACAGGTTATTATTCATATTAGGGTTGCCAAGTGCAACGATTTAAGATGTAATTGTAGAACAACTTAGTTCTAAATTTGATAGATGTTTTTGAGTCCTTTTCAGGTTAATTAGTCACGGCGTGGAACGGTGGCGCCAGCAAGTGGAAAATATTTATGTCTTTTATTTCAGGGTCTGTCAAACCCATACGTGTGATATTGAGTGTGTTATTGTGTCAGGTGTGTGTGTTGATTCTACGTGAAGAGGGGTAGAGGTCCTACCGCCCTCGTATTTTGTTGTTGTTGTATTTTGATGGAAAGGCAAGGTGCTCTAGGGAGACCGCTGTTCCTTGTCCATATTGCTGATTCTTGGGTTTCCTAGTGGAAATGCCGGGATATTTGGTTCTGACACACACACACGTATTATTGTGCTTTGGGGCACGCTTCTTCGAGATTCGATCCCGGCCTTTGGAGGTCGAGGTTATTGTGACACGTGGGTTGACAGATATGCAGATTTCCACAAATCGCCCGTCTCGCCTGGTGACGTATTTTGATAGGCAGTCCTGTTGTTCCGACTGGCCCCTTTAAGCTTTCAAGTAGCAAACCTGTTCATTGTGATGGTTATTTTTGAACCATAATTAATTGGGGAGTTCGCCATGTGTGTGACGGATTATTGCATGTTGTATGGATAGATTATTGTGTTAATAATGTAAATGTTGGCTTTGAGCATATTGATTTTGTTTATGACTAAATTCATGTAATTTTAGTATGTCACACCTGTGTGGTATAGTGGTAGTGTACTTGTAAATTTGACGGCGGTCATATGTGTATTTTTTTATTGGTCACGTGTTAACTTACTTGTGTTGATTTGTTGAGAAGTCCTAAGTTTTTAGGCATTGATGTTTTTTCTACGGCAGTTTGATTCCAATTTCACTCGGAAATTATTGTGTTGTATATTTTTTTAAGTATAGGAAGTGTCGGTTTAGTTTTAAGTGTTGTATAGTTGTTCCCCGCGTCTGTCTAGCTCTAAGCAATGTGGATTCGTTGTCTGAATGTTTATTCTGGATGATGACGAATCATGCATTCGATTGTACACATCGTGAAGCATGCAGAACAGCACACGCGCATACATTGTCACTTTTGTTGATTTTTTCTTAGGGACACTTGGTCCGTGTATTAATCTCTCCAGAGATTTGCCATAGTTTTGGCATATTTTATTTTATTCAGTGGGAGTCATTTGGGAGTTTGTTTTGTTAATTCTTTTGTATAGTTAGGTGATTTGTTATTAAATTCATTTGTTTTAACCCTGGCTTCACTTTTTCCTGCATGTTATTTTGTTATATGTTACCCTGCATGTTAATGAAGCGCTTTGACAACAACTTACGATATGGACTGTCACACCCCCCCGAAACTGAGTCTCATAAGCTTCTTTGCAAGGGTTCATAAAACAAAAATGGCTGCCCAAGTGGGACTGTTGTTGTTGTTGCTTCGCTGATCTCATATTTATTTCGTTGAGAAATAATGCCAGGTCAAGCGGGCAAAGTAAATTCAGTAAATTGAGGCGATGTTGTAGCGCCATGTGCATTAGTAAAATCACTGAGTTCCTAAAGTTAGAGATATTGAACAAGGTTAGAATTTGATATTGTATTTGTTAAAAACTTGTTCTGGCGCCCGGCATTAAAATTAGAAAATTTGCATATTATTGAACTCAGTCAAAGCAGGAAGGTGTTGCCTTATATTTGACATTTAATTAACTTTGGTTAATTGGTGTTTTTCGTAAATTCTGTTGGTTAGGAATTTAAAAACAGATCACTAGGGGTTATTTTGTTGTTTGGAAATAAGAGTAATTTTATTCAGTAAATCTTGTTACTGAAATTTTTATTAAATTAGAATCAGTAATATTTAAATGTTATGACATGTATGCGTGTGGATGACTGAAATCTTGGTGCATTACCCTGTTTTCTCTGATTATATTTGTGTATTGTGCAATGGCGAGTGTTGAGAAGATCAAGGCATTGTTGGAGCAGATGTCCGCGAAAACGGAAGAACAGTTAAAGAACATGAAGGAGGAAATAAGCGAAGATAATGATAAACAATTAAATAAACAATTAGAAAGTCAGCGTGAACACAATTATAAACAATTTAAAATTCAGAGCGAGAATTGTGAAAAACAGTTACACGACATTAGCGGTAATATTTCGGTCCAATTAGAGGTCCAGAAATTGGACACTGATAAACAATTAAATGAATTAAATCACAAACTATCGGAAACTGATAAACATTTTCACGAATTAAATCACAAATTAACAGAACAGGCGGTAACACATACAGAGCAATTAGAGAAGATCACTAATGACATTAATCAAAGTGTTAGGGAGGTAGAGAAACTGGCAGGTGAGGTCGCAGAGAATAACGTCTAACAATTGGGTGAAATTAAAAAGTTGGAGGCGAAGTTTGACAACAAACTCGTACAATTTGACGAAATAGTGGCCGGTAAACTAAAGCAAATAGAGGCAGCATGTGTCAACAATACCGCAGGAATAAAGAAAACACAAGATAAATTGCAGCAACCAATTAATTCAGTCGACAGCAACGTACTTGAATTAATAAAAGAAATGGATAAACTTGAGGTCAAGGCCGAAACAGAGCGTATGCACTTGCGTGAAAATTTAGAGGACCAATTAAGTAAAACACACCAGCAGATACAAGAAGTCGGGGAACAATTGGTTAAAACACAAGAGGTCATAAGAGGAGAGGTCGGAGAAGAATTAGTAAAAACCCAGCAGGTTATAAGAGAAGAGGGTGGAGAACAATTAGGCAAAACACACCAGCAGATACAAGAGCAGCTAGAGAAGAGTCAGGAAAGGAACGAAGAGAAAATTAACAGTTTGAAAAGTCGGATCCGAAGAGATTGGGAACAGCAGGCAAACGCAAATAAAGAAGACAGGCTGACAATTTTAAAGCGCTTAGGGGAATACAACTGGAGAATGCAGGCTTTGGAGGAAGGCGTAAAATCTAAATTACAAGAGCACTCAGATTTAATAATTAAGAACGAAATTAGATCATTAGAGAATGCTACATTATTTTTGGCTGAAAATATACCAGAAAAGCAGGGAAGCATTGGAAGTCCGGTAGGCTTGAAGTTGGCTGAGGATAACAGCCGGGGTCAACGTCCCAAGTTAACGAGCAACGCATTCCAAGAGTACAGGGGAGAGACTTCCACACCACAACCGAACTTGGCACCCGCCCAAGTAATCCAAGTCATTAGGGGAAATTATTTCAAGCCCGATAAATTCAAGGAACACTCAGGAACCACTCCCAAAGCCTTTTTACGACAGTTGACAGATTATTTCAATGATCAACATATCGGCCCCGAAAAACAGCTGAGACTCGTGGAGAAATTTTTAGAGGGACCAAGCTTAACCTGGTTTTTAAGCTTTAAATATACTTTCACTGACATGGCTCAATTCCGAGAAGCGTTTTTAAAGAAGTTCTGGAGCCCTTCTGTACAGCAGGGGTTAAGAATGGACCTGTATACACGAAAATACCACAGTACGCATCCGACCAGATTTTCGGAATTCTTTAGCCAACAGCTGGTAAAATTCCGCGATTTTGACGACCCCCCTAGCGAGCAAAATATGGTTCTAACCATCGGGAAACAACTTCCCATGCACATTCAACAGCTGTTAGTAGCCGGAAATATTCAAACCGCAGTGCAGGCCGAAGAACTACTCCGACACCTAGACGAGACGAGTATGGTCAGTCCACAGACGGGAAGGAAAAATATGGAATGTGTCAACACGGCAGAGGTGGTTCAGGGACTCCAAAATAGTCACAGTCAGGGGAACCAAACGAAAACTCAGTCCACAGGAACACAGTTTACACCGAGAAGGCAAGATTTCGATGGCCGGAACCAGTTCAACCAAAACAATCGAAATTTTCAGAATAACCGCGATAGATATAACCAAAACAACCAAAACCAGCACAATCAATGGACGTACCAGCGGGAATACACCAATTGGCGGGGAAACCAAAGGCAGGGTCGACCTTACCAAAGAAATGGAGATGGCAGGTGGAACAACGCGAGGAACT
Source organism: Meconema thalassinum (assembly GCA_946902985.2). Lineage (NCBI taxonomy): Eukaryota > Metazoa > Arthropoda > Insecta > Orthoptera > Tettigoniidae > Meconema > Meconema thalassinum. Next base: position 1,227,782,165 of record OX336388.2, on the reverse strand, counting down.
ATCGCCAAGAAAATATGGGAGACTATCGCAACGATTGGGACGAGCGGTATGTCGAGTCACAAAAATACTTAGACCAATTAAACGCCGAAGAGACGGAGAAGGAGAAGTGGGGGCGTGCAATGGCAAATAGACAGAGCCCAGACAATCCTCAAGGAGAGGGGGCAGAAAGTTTATTGAGGCAACAGGAGAGGCGCGATGACAACCGGCGGAACACAACAAATGGGCCCCGGGATTAAAAAAAAACTTCAAATGAACTAAACAAGATGTTCGGGAAAGAACATATAGCCTACTTTCTCCGAAATGTATGGGTATAGTTATAACTCTCTGTCCTTATCATCTCCTAATTTCTTCCTATTTGAAGTGCAAATTGGCACACAGGATTTGAACAGTGGCGTTCAAACCATAGTTTATAATTTACCCCAGCATTTTGCAATTTCATCAGCAAACACTCCAAACACCGACTACTTACAATAATTGAAACTTCGTTGCTCTAATAAGGCCCATCTACAATGCGCAGTCGGCAGTCCGTAGTTGGTAGTCCTCGGTCGGCAGTCGCGATCGACTCCGTGTATACTATAGGCACCATACACAACATGAAGTTGCAGTTGGTAGCTGGCAGTTGGCAGTCGAGAATTTTATCCAACTACCCGACTGCAGCAATGTAATAGCCAATCAGAGCAGATCAGAAACTGACGTCACGTTGTTGTTCTGTGTCGTGTACGAATGATATAGAACTAAGTGAAGTAACTTCGCAACCCGTTAATTTATAGGCTAATCTTAAATACACGGTATAACAAAATAATCCATCTCCAAATCATCCATATTGCAAGTTTTGAGATTATCAACAACGCTTCTGTGCACAAGGAATAAACGAATGTTACTGTCTTATTACTCCTAGCAGTCGTTAAGACTGGGTTCACTAACTGGCCGGTATAGAGCGCTGCTCGAATCTATAGTTTCTGCATAGTACAACTGAAGGCTGGAAGATGTCACTCCAGTGGAGAATGTCGTTTTTTTAATATATAATTTCCATTGCAAAAAGCTCCATATAAAGCTTTATTTTATAACGTCTCAGTACTCAAGAAACAATAAATATAAAAACTAGTCGTGATATCTAGTTGTGAAATATCGAACAATATAATCCTAACAGAGCGAGTGCATTCTAGCGGCCAGAAGAAGAAACTTTTCAATAAAATCTGTTACCTTTTTGTCAGCTAGATGTCTCGATTAAATCTGCTGGCGAATTATGTTTTAATTAAGTATATGTTTTGCACCGTAATATGCAAGATATAACGCTTAATTTTAAAACGTCTGAGTCATTACAAAGCAACAAATATGTAAAATGTCAAGCAAAAAACTAACTCTGATGGGGTTTGAACCATAGGCATATGAATGACAGACTAACGCTTTACCACTGAGCTAATTGTGTCAACGAATATCGTTCTATATAAAATGACTTACATAGAACTTGTTAGCAAATAATGATTTATACTAAACGATTTCATCACTGAAGTATATTATTTATATATAAAGCATTTCATACAAAGTTTATTTATTTTGTTTCAGTACGCTATATTGCAGGCAATACTCAAATTAGTGAAATATAAGTCAGGCACAAGATATCCGCTGCCATCTTGTCTTATTAATGAATCAGCTGAGCTTTTTAAAATCACGTCTGCACTATAGTATTACAAAATAAACTTTTAATTTCGTACGTGCCTCTTCCTTTAGAACAGTTAAAACGATTCTCGGCTCGATAATCGGAACTGGTGGGTCCCATGATATGGATTATAAAGTTTGCATAATTCGCACGGCCGCCATCCTGAAATGGTATGGCGGACGACCTTGTAGTTTGGTCACAAGACGCATCCTATACGAAGGTATGTTGTTACCAAATTTGGTAGAGATTGGATGATTTGGTTAGTCGTTATTTGATTTTACGTTTTGAACGTTTGAGTGGCCGCCATTCAGTTTTAGTAAAGATGGCGGCGATATAAAACATGACACTGAGGTGTCCTTTGCTAGTGCTACCTTTGTACCAAATTTCGTTCAATTCGCATTCACCGTGTTCGAATTGATAGGGGGGGGACAGACATTCAGAGTACACACACTCACACACACACACACAGACTCACACACACACATACACACACACAGACTCACACACACACATACACACACACAGACAGACACACTTTTTTCGCCCTGTGTTGATCTCATAAGTCTACTTTCATTTTTTGCAAAAATCGAAAGTAGGCTAAAAATGATAGTCTGAAAACGGAGGACGCCAGGGAGCGAGAAGAGATGGTTGTGGCCAATATAGAAGAGTGGGTAGCATTTCCGGACGATTGCCTGGAGGAAGTGGTGAAAGACCGAGAAAATGTCATCAGACAGTTGCCAATTATTTACGCACATATTGGAGGTATGAGGGTGAGATGTTTAATTGACACAGGTAGCCAGGTGAGCTTAGTCACTGAAGTTTTGGTAAAAGAAATCGGAAGAAAATAAACTGTTCCAATTATGCCTGTACCGCTAATGAAATTCAGAGGGGTTATACCTGACAAAACCATCAATTGTAAACAGCAAGCATATTTAGACCTGGAAATATTGAACCACACTTTTTCGCAAACATTCATTGTAATACCGAAGATGAACTATAACATAATTTTGGGAGCCAACTTCATCTGTGATTTTCATGCTGTAATTGACTTACATAACAACACTGTAAGTTTCAAACAAGTTGAGGGGTTGAATCACGTGGGTTTAAACATGGAAGAGAGTCCACTAGAGAGAGAGGCGAATACTTGGGTCATTGAAGAATGCACTAATGAGGTGATCAGAGATAAGAACTTGACGGAGGAGCGAGTAAGCCAGACAGCAGTGGTGGAAATTGACAGCCGAGATATTTCGCAGGAACTTTGGGTACATTTGGCGGAAGAAGAAATTAGCGGAACCAAATTTGAAATTCTACTTCAGGAGCGAATTAAGGAGGCCATAGTAGGGGAACCTGATGGAAGAAAACTGGAAGAAATTTTGAGATTACATAAAGGAGCTTTTGACACCGTACCTGGAAAAGTTTTAAATTTTCAATATGCCATGCAAGTTACAGACTGGACCCCATTTAAAAGTAAATTGTACCCGATCCCAGAGAAACATTTTGCTCAGGTGAAGGACATCATTACTAATTTATTAGAATCTGGCATGATAAGGAAAGCAGCAACCCCGTACCTGAACGCAATATTGGCTGTGGCCAAGCCAAATGGATCAATTAGGCTATGCCTAGACGCGCGAGTTTTGAACAGTAAACTGCTAGTTGAGCATGACCAAGCACCTAGGATCAAAGATGTCTTGAAAGGCTTCCGTGGGAAGAAGATATATTCGAGCGTCGATTTGACAAATAGTTTCCACCATCTTGAACTTGAAGAAAAATCTCAACTATTGACGGGATTTTTATTCGATAACCAAAGTTATATCTGGTCTCGAATGCCCTATGGCGTGAAAACTGCTGGATGTGCACTGATAAGAGCACTCGATAGGAATCTGACTGAGGAGGTCAAGAGCTTCACTACGAGATATGTTGACGACATATTAATTGCATCTGAAACAATGGAGGAACACCTGATAAACTTAAGTAAACTTCTGGATAACTTGAGAACCATGAACTTCAAAATTAATCTAAAGAAATCACACTTTTGCCAGAGCGAGATTCTATATTTGGGGCATATAATTGATGTTGAGGGCGTGAGACCTAATCCAGCAAAGATTGATGCTATCGAGAAATTTCCCACACCAACTAAAGTCAAACATGTAAGAGCATTTTTGGGAGTGACAGGTTTCTTCAAAGAAAATTGCCCTGGATACACCGAAACAGTAACACCTATGCAAGAGATGTTAAAGAAGGCAAATCGATGGTCATGGAACGAGGAGTGCGACAGGTCTTTTAGAGCTACGAAAGATTTATTGGGAAACTGTGTGAAGCTTGGATATCCGGACTTTGAGAAGAGATTTATTATTCAAGCAGATGCTTCATTGATTGGAATCGGTGCTATGCTCTGCCAAGAGGACGCTGAAGAACCCATGAAGAGATCGTATTTGGCATTTACGAGTCGTAAATTGAGGAAGCATGAGAGGAACTACACTGTGACGGAGCTGGAGCTGCTAGCAATTTTATATTCTCTTCAACAGTGGCGTAAGATGATCTACGGCTATTCCGTTATTGTCAGAACCGACCACCATGCACTGACAATTTTATTCAAGACGACAATGGCAAGCGAGAGAGTTACGCGCTGGTCCATCTACATACAGCAGTTTGACATTACAATAGAGCATTGCCCTGGAAGGATGAACGTCATACCAGATGCCTTGAGCAGGAATCCTGAAGACGAGAACGAAGTAACAGCGGAAGTTCACAGTATAACACTAACACCTAAGGCTCGTGAGTTTTTGGAGAAATTAAAGGAAATTCGGAAGGAGCAAGAAGCAGACCCATGGATGATGATGATGATCAAGTTCTACAGGAAGGAATTACAACCAGATTCACCTGAATACCGAGAAGCCCGTGCTAAAGAAGCGAGATTTCATTACTTAAATAACTTGTTGCATAAGTACGTGGATGAGCATCATACCAAGCTGCGAATACTGGTTCCAGCATCACTACAGAGAGGATTGACGTGGCATGTCCACGAGAGCCTAGCACATATCGGCACGGATAAGACTGAAGCTACGATAGGGGAGACTACGTGGCTTAAGATGCGATTCACCATTGTGGAAGTGATAAGAACGTGTGACGCATGCCAGCGCACTAAACCGAACAACTTCATTATGAAACAACCTCCGAGACCACTATTACCTCAGAAACCATGCGAGATGCTCGCTATTGACGGTTTTGGCCCTCTAGTCAAAGGAAAGCGTGGATGCCGACCCCTTTTGGTGTGTGTCGATGTATTTTCAAAGATGGTAGTGTTATGTCCAATCCAAAAGACGACATCAAAACAAGTCCTCAGCAGAATTCAGAACAAAGTTATTCCGATGCTTGGGAAGCCGGAATCCATTTTATCAGACCATGGTACTTATTTCACGAGCAATGTTTTTAGGCAAGGTCTGGAGAGCCTAGGAATAAAACACATATTTTCAAGCATTCGTCATCCTTGTGGGAATCCGAGCGAGAGAACGATTCGCCGTGTTGCCAAATACTACAGAGTAATGATTTCTAACGATCATAATAAATGGGTTGACAAAGTAGGAGAGATTGAGATGTGCATGAACACCACTAAGCACGAGTCGACGGGTCAAGATCCACTAATTGTACACCACAACAGGTTGCCAGAGAGGTCTTGGGACAAGATTATTCCATGCCCAAGGGATCCACTATTAGCGCATGAGTTGCGAATCCAGCGAACGAGAGAGCACATGAGGAACCAAGCGGACCGAAGACTCAGAAGATACAGAGGAAAGAAGTTTCACCGGGAACTACAAGAACAAGAGTTAGTGCTGGTTCGCAGACCACCGATCTCTGATCCCAAAAACAAAGTCTTTGCAAAATTCTGTCCAAAATTTATTGGCCCGTTCCGTGTCAATAAGAATCTGGGTAACAATGCTTTCAGGCTTGAAGAAGTGAGCACTGCTGCTAAATCTGTTTTTAATAGCGCCAACTTAAAACCATATTACAGAAGAGAACCATTTGATGAATAAGCAGGATGATGTATGCAAAATCATATTGCAAAATTTCATTTTGAGAGCCAACACTCAAATGTACGTGGAAGTGGAGCGCAGGAGAGAGAGCGTTTTGTTTGAAAACAACCAGCAGCTGAGACGACAGAAGTGGCAATCACGTGAGGAGAAGGGGGAGGTCTAGCGAAGAAGTATGAATGACATTCCGGCGAGGGGGCGCGCACACTAATTGGGTCGGTGGACTGTACACTCGAGCAGCTGAGCGAGATACTAAAGAGATGTTGTTGTTACTACTGTGGATATTGTTTTTGAAATCCAAATCAATTACTTGCTTCGAATTTCAAAACCTTGCTGAGGATAAATGAACCCTTATTGATCTACGATAAATAAGTATTCATAATTTATTATTATTATTACTGAAGCCCAGGCAGTAACTGTGGAAGGTGACAAGGATAAAGGCAAGGTAGCGTGTCGCAATGATTCCCACATAAGTTGAGCTTGCAGCTATTCTTGAAGAACGGCCTGGTAAACTTGAGTTCAAGCCCAAATTGTGTAACAACTTGCTCCAGAATTGGAATTACAAAGGGATAATCACGAGTTACTTGCAACTGACTTGAGATTGAATCACCCAATCAGGAGAGACCACGCCAAGATCACGCGATGGATGGCGTCAGTGGTAAAAAGCGCGCGGAATTGATTATCTAAAGAACCGCCGATCAGAATTATCTCCGCACGAGTGTGATGAGACGTTTGATTTATTTGATGAAGATTGACACTAGTCCCATCTGTGTGAGATGAAAACTCTGGAAATTTTTTCTAAATCCACGCCACTCTTCCGTACCCTGTCAGTTTCTAATAAATTGTTCGACTGGACGCTGTTCGAGGTCTTTCTGTGTGCGAGCTCTGTGACCTAACTTCACGCCCGTTTGCATAGCGATTTTAACGCTCTGATATAATTTGAAGTCATTCGTTTTGGAGCTCTGAGGGTCTGACTTCACGCCCGTTTGTGTCACGATTTTTTTTAACGCTCTGATATAATTTGAAGTTATTTTATTTGTGAGCTCTGTAAGCTAATTTCACGCCAGTGTGCGTGATGATTTGAAACGTGTAATATTATCTTAAAGACGACTATTTTTGGCTCTTAGGGGCAAGACTCGTAAACGTTCTAATTAGCGCTCACCCGAGCGAAGGTCAAGTCAAGCAGAGCAGTAGATTACCGAGCGAGATAGCGACTGTGAGTCAGTCACACTTTAAAACTTGTATTGTTGAGTCAGTGACGATGGACTCGAAGTGTGTATTTCCTGTAAATTTTTAAGTGTATTTTTCATGTGTGTATTGCGCGTGTGCGAGCGATATTTAGGGAAAGTCTTCGTAATTAATCGCATAGGACTATTTGTGGGCGAATTTAGTAACCCACAAGCGATTATAGCCAGGTCAAATTATAATAACATTGAACCTTTCTTCCAAAGAGACTACACCAAGATGTCCAACGAAGACGACTATGGAGTGCTAACTTTTCCATAGGGAAATGGGCTGAGATGGATGTCATAAGTTCTGCAAGCTGAGACGGTGATGTACAACAATTGATTATTCAATTATGTAGTTAGATTGGCGGGGGAACCTTTGTAAATAGTTTATTTTTCTTTTCTTGTTTTAGAGTGTTTTTCTTTGTACCGACACTAAATGTTTTAAATGTACGTTGGCGCGTGGCCAAAGTGTTTGTTGTGTATAATATTTCTTTGGAGTCATATGTAATGTGCACGGCGCGTGTACGTGATGTTTATCAATGCAAATGCGAAACCCGTTACATTCGATAAGTGGTGCTTTATTAAAGTTCATATTTGTGATAGGAAAGGGAGGTAATTACTGTAAGATGTTTGCTGAACAGGTTATTATTCATATTAGGGTTGCCAAGTGCAACGATTTAAGATGTAATTGTAGAACAACTTAGTTCTAAATTGATAGATTTTTTGAGTCCTTTTCAGGTTAATTAGTCACGGCGTGGAACGGTGGCGCCAGCAAGTGGAAAATATTTATGTCTTTTATTTCAGGGTCTGTCAAACCCATACCTGTGATTCTGAGTGTGTTATTGTGTCAGGTGTGTGTGTTGATTCTACGTGAAGAGGGGTAGAGGTCCTACCGCCCTCGTATTTTGTTGTTGTTGTATTTTGATGGAAAGGCAGGGTGCTCTAGGGAGACTGCTGTTCCTTGTCCATATTGCTGATTCTTGGGTTTCCTAGTGGAAATGCCGGGATATTTGGTTCTGACACACACACACGTATTATTGTGCTTTGGGGCACGCTTCTTCGAGATTCGATCCCGGCCTTTGGAGGTCGAGGTTATTGTGACACGTGGGTTGACAGATATGCAGATTTCCACAAATCGCCCGTCTCGCCTGGTGACTTATTTTGATAGGCAGTCCTGTTGTTCCGACTGGCCCCTTTAAGCTTTCAAGTAGCAAACCTGTTCATTGTGATGGTTATTTTTGAACCATAATTAATTGGGGAGTTCGCCATGTGTGTGACGGATTATTGCATGTTGTATGGATAGATTATTGTGTTAATAATGTAAATGTTGGCTTTGAGCCTATTGATTTTGTTTATGACTAAATTCATGTAATTTTAGTATGTCACACCTGTGTGGTGTAGTGGTAGTGTACTTGTAAATTTGACGGCGGTCATATGTGTATTTTTTTATTGGTCACGTGTTAACTTACTTGTGTTGATTTGTGTGAGAAGTCCTAAGTTTTTAGGCAGTAATATTTTTGCTACGGCAGTTTGAGTCCAATTTCACTCGGAAATTATTGTGTTGTATATTTTTTAAGTATAGGAAGTGTCGGTTTAGTTTTAAGTGTTGTATAGTTGTTCCCCGCGTCTGTCTAGCTCTAAGCAATGTGGATTCGTTGTCTGAATGTTTATTCTGGATGATGACGAATCATGCATTCGATTGTACACATCGTGAAGCATGCAGAACAGCACACGCGCATACATTTCACTTTTGTTGATTTTTTCTTAGGGACACTTGGTCCGTGTATTAATCTCTCCAGAGATTTGCCATAGTTTTGGCATATTTTATTTTATTCAGTGGGAGTCATTTGGGAGTTTGTTTTGTTAATTCTTTTGTATAGTTAGGTGATTTGTTATTAAATTTATTTGTTTTAACCCTGGCTTCACTTTTTCCTGCATGTTATTTTGTTATATGTTACCCTGCATGTTAATGAAGCGCTTTGACAACAACTTACGATATGGACTGTCACACCCCCCGAAACTGAGTCTCATAAGCTTCTTTGCAAGGGTTCTGTATAAACTATTTTTCGTCTTAAATCAGAATGACATTTTGAGAATTTATGAATGCAATGATACGAACATGTAATTACGAAATAATTATTACAGTTTTTATGGAAGGTGACTATAACACTTCGACATTTGTGTCAATTATGAACCATGATAATTTACGACATTTGTATAAACGTTTTTGAATTTTTGAGAATGTGTGGAATATTATTAACAGCTATTGAGAGCTACTTTACGTATTGGATAATTTAACAGTTGTGTTAATGAGGGATTTTTGAAGCATATTTCCGACATCAATGGGTGATCAGGAATAAATTAAGGAGAATATTAGGAATCTCACTAGTAGAAAGATTGTCGTATTTGTTACGAATTGTGAGTATTGTTCGAGCTATTGAGCAATCGCTGAATTGTGTTAATGAAGTATAATTAAACGTGAAATATAGTCACGAACATCGTTACTAGAAGGCTAGTAGTTAAATAAACCCACCATTTAAAATATCATATATGCATAAAACAATTTATCTAAATTTGATTGCTAATAATAACACGTATTTTTAGTGTGAAGCTATGATCTGAAAAACATGAAATCATTTGTATAACATTGAAGTAATGAGTGAAATATTCATTTGAGATAATTGAAGTATTAATTTGAGACAACTCAAATATGGATTGAGATATTAATTGGAATGACTTTACGTTCGATTACTTTAACTGATCGTCGAATATGACCGATTATGTCAATGAGACAGATTTAAAATACTTTTTATTGGAATGATAGATAGTAAAGGCGAAATTCGGCACACGAATTTAATTGTATATCTTTGTAATTATGTTAATATAAAAATCTGTTAGGGTTTTTGTGTATAATAACTTGTAATATAATTACTTACGCATAAGAACGTTCACGATTTGAACACTACTAAATGGTGCAATTTTATGCAGTATATTTCAGCCAGATTTAAGGCAACTTGCATATTTATTTATCATATGCTACAGTGGATGATATCTACTTTCTGTTTAGTGGATGTAGATCCACAATGCTACGTTTTTCAGTTAATAAACTGTTTATTTAATTTTAAATTTTATTAATGATTTGGTGATTTATATTAGAAACAGAATGTGCTAGGAGAACCAGTGGGTAGATTTAGTCAATTCTTAGCCTAACGCCCGAGATTAATTTTAAGAGTTTTCAAGTTCATTTTGAGCTACTTTTTCATTTTTGTTCTTTTAACCACTGGCATTTTCTTATCGCATTCTTTAATATTGAGATTACCTTATCCCAGGTTGATCCTTGTTGGTAGAATTTTGGGGGTTATTTCAGCCGGGTACTTCCAGATTCTACGATCCAGCTTTTCCATCGGATATCAACTGGTTAGACCATGTGGATACGGGTACAGTACCATCCCGGCATTTACCTAGAGTAATAGTGGTAAACCTTGGAAAACCACTTATAGGATGGCTGATGTAAGAACCGAAACTGCCTCTTCCCAGTTATGCCTCACGATACAGAGTATACCCCGTTCTAGCCCTCAGATCAGAATTAAATTTCTTGGCAGAGCCGGGAATCGAACCATGGGCCTCCACGGTGACAGCCAAGAATGTAAGCCACTACGCAACGAGGCGGATATGTTTAAATCAGAAAGGTAGACTAAAATAAATAAAGGCTGGCTGCGTGGCTCAGGGGTAACGTTCTCGCTTGCTGGGTTGCAGGTTCGTATCCTGGCGCAGTCAGCTGGCATTTGACGGTGCGCAAATGTGAGGGAGCCGTGTCCGTAGATTTACTGGCACGTTAAAGATCCCCTTCGGGGCAAAATTCTGGCACCCCGGCGTCTCTAAAAGCCAGTGTAGTTAAAAGGGACGTAAAACCAATAACATTATTATTATTATTATTAAAATAAATTAATAAATAAATAAATAAATAATAGATAAATATATAAGCTGATAAGTAAATTAAAAAATATAAATAAATTATTATTTTATTTTGCGTATGATGAGCTACAAGTTCAATTTCAAGTAGTTCCAACTTTCGCTACCAGATGCCACTGACGCCTTGTGGTAAACGTTGGGACTTACAGTGTTTCAACGAAATCAAACCTGAAAATTTAGCTTCACACAAATTTAATTAGTGGAATGTTCTTCTACATGCCATACATCTATGACATGAGACCGACGGCTTTACTTCCCCTCTGAAAGAAGGCCTACTGATGGATTTTAACGCTCTTAAAAATCCGACGACTTCGGCCGAGTTTGAACCCGTATAGCAGTTCAGCATGCTACCGACTACGCCACCGAAATCGCTAGTACATAAATAAATAAATAAATAAATAAATAAATAGACAAAGAAATAAATAAATAGATAAATAAATAGACAAAGAAATAAATAAATAGATAAATAAATAAATAAATAAAGAACTTGCCCTTGTGTGTTGGTATAGTGGCCTTAGGCATGCAGCACGCCTAACAGGATAAACGGCGTTCCAAAATTCGAGGTTCGAATTGCAACGCTGGTCACCCTAAGTGTGCATTTCTCCGACGACGTCTTTTATACTCACGTCAGTCGGCTGCGTGGCTCAGCGGTAACGTTCTCGCTTATTGAGCCCAAGGTTGCAGGATTGAATCCTGGCGCAGTCAGTTGGCATTTGAGGGTGCGCAAATGCGAGGGAGCCGTGTCAGTAGATTTACTGGTACGTTAAAGATCCCCTTCGGGGCAAAATTCCGGCACCCCGGCGTCTCTAAAAGCCGCAGTAGTTAAAATGGACGTAAAACAAATAACATTATTATTTATTCAATTCACCATTATAAACATGGGTTACTCTAAAGCACGGGTTAAAACAAGTGCTTTACAACAATACAAAAAAACTATAATACAAACTATAATACATACATATCATGTATACACAAAATATATGTGTGGACAATAGGACCGAATGCTGCATACTCTTGTAGATGGTCGGCGGAAGATCCAATTCTTTCAGACTCTTGTGGAGTGTGTGAGGTATGAGGCCGTTGACTGACATGATTACAGGCACTATCCGGACGCAGTTCATCTTCCATATCCTCTTGATTTCCTATTATTATTATTATTATTATTATTATTATTATACTCACGTCAGGCGCATGTCTGTCTGACTCCTTATTTCAAGTCTCTTATCCTAGATCTTAATCAATACAAATATGCTACAGACACCAGCACAGACAACACCCGATATGAAAGAAACAACATCAACCATCTTTGTCTACTGTAAGTGTTGGTGGTAGTCACGTGAGCAGAGAAATATAGGAATAATCTCTAGCTCTGAATTCCCGTTCTGATTTCACACGTCTGCTCTTATTCATAAACATGAGTGAGTCAGGTATTGTTGTGAAAGTAATTTAACTTTTACCGTTATGTAAACTTCATTAGCCTGATAGTAATTAAGGCAAAGATATGTTAAATTTGGAATTGTGCAATCAAATGTCAAAGCACACACGTCTGGCATTAATTAACTATGTTTTCAAACGGAAACACAATCTAAACTTTTATTAGATTGGCTTAACATATACAGATTGTGTTCAATGCTTTGATTTTCAATTTGAATATTACCTCGTGCAACAGCTGTTGTTGTTGTTGTTGTTGCAACTTTGGTCATATGTAGTTAAGAGCCTACTCGAGTGGTAATTATAGTAGAGAACGGTTGTTTTAGAGTAGGATTCTCCAAACTACGGCCCGTGGGCCAACACTGCCCACGAGCACCACCAAGCCGACCCGCCATAGTTTATTTTGATTAGGCTATATTTTAAAATTTACAATGTAAGTAAATCATACACATTATAATCAGACGTTTTAATTTAACGACCAATTAAGGAACACGATGAGACATACATGATGGAATTGAATATTTTAACTGTGATGATATGAGATTCATCCTAAAAACTTAAAATAACTTACATGCAATACATAAATGATTCACATAGTTAAATTATTCATTATTATTACTATGATTAATGAGAGATTTATGTAGCTGTAACTCTCCACTGACAATTGTTTGCAGTTGTGGGTCAAGTTAAATAGCGGAAATTATCAGCAATGATTTCAAATGCTCTTCATTAGTTAATTTGGATTGTTGTTGTTGTTGTTGTTGTATATATAATTTCGCACAAATAAGTAGTTCCAGGAGCTGAAAAGCACATTTCGTAACTGATCAGACATATGAGTGGAAGACTTATACAATTCCAGCAATGATGACTCGTATATCACTACACTGAAAATTACCCCCGCGCACTGCGCCACAGATATTTCACTCGCCGGACAGTCGCGAAACAAAACTTTGTGCGTAATTCAAAAATACAGTAGGCCTATATTGAGATAGTTAGTTCTTGGTTCTCGGGACTTGGTGGAGGAGTCAGTGTGGCCCTTTCGCTAATATCCTTGTTTCAGAGGGAAGAATATCGAAGTTATCAGTCACTCAAAACGTACAACATTTCACTTTAGTCTCACTCTCTTTCTCCCTCACCTCCTTGTACTGATCGTAGACAAGGATTTCTGCCAAGGAATTTAATTCTCTTACAGGGCTGTGTAAATTATACTGTAGCCTACATTCAAGCTCGTGAAGCAAAACTGAGCAGAGGTGGGTTCTAATCCCACCTCAACCATTATAGAAGTGGTGTTCTTTGGCTTCCCACTTTCCCCCAGGAAAACGCTTGAATGGTTCCTAACTTTAGGCTGCGGACACTTCTTTCTCAATCATTGTCCCAATTATAAATACACACCGTTATAGAGCCACTAAAATAGCAGAGGTTTATCAGTCAAATTACACACACACACATACAGTACATGCACACAAAAGCACGCGGGGCTCTTAAGGAAACAAACAGCAGTTTGACTATTCAAAAATTATTAATTATTTAATTAATTAATTAATTTATTTATTTATTTATTTATGTATATATTTATGTATTCATTTATGTATTTATTAATTTATGTATTTATTTATTTATTTATTTATTTATTTATTTATTTTTCCTGTCACATTAGAATTTGTGTACCTAGGTTTTGCAGTAAATACAGTATACTGTATCTGTAGCAAGTGATCTATCCACCTTGGTTAGATTTCTACTCTCGTTTCTTTGCCCTTAAGGTAGACTAATGGACTGACCTGTATTACGCGTATGTTAATGATTGAATTGTAAGGTGACCTACACAACAAACAAGTGACTTTCATTTAAAACATTTATAAATATGTTAGTGAATGATTGACAATCACTGGATGATTCATCGCTCTTCAACTTACGGTTTTCTTCTACGATAACTACGATGGTGCTTTAATATTCAACAATGTAATCCAAATGTAATCCCATGAAATTCATTATTTTGGGTGCTTTACCTAGTATGGAGATGATGCAAGCGTGATTTGTCTCAAAATAAGAATTAATAAAAACATAAGATTTTGAATTTGAATGTTTTTTAATAAAAACCCTTACATTTACCGTCTCTCGGTAACATAAAATTCTCTCTAAGAACCTACTCACGAGATTATAGTTTCAGCTTGATAAAGAAATTGGAGAGTACCAAGCAGGTCTCCGGAAGGGCAGATCATGTATTGAACAAATACACAACCTTAAATCCATCATTATGTAGACTAAGAAACAGTATACATTTTTCGTGATCACATCTATTGACTTTAAAAAGGCTTACGACTCCGTTGATAGAGCAGTTTTCTTCAATATCCTGCAAGAACTCGGACTTCATCGTAAAACATTGATCATCGTCAAATGTATACTAACAAACACCATATCTACTATCGACCAAAATAATATGTGCACTCGAGTTTGAAGGTTGTTTGTGAAGTAACCAATAGACGTACATAAAATCCAATAACATCATAATTTTCGTCGTTCTATTTCACGGTAGTTCATGTAGGTTTGGAATTTTAAATTTATATTTTAATATATTTTATCGCAGTTGGAACACAAAAGGTGCCCATTTTTAAGCGTGTTTCAACCATGCGTCACATTTAAGAATTATTATGTCAATAACCCGTCATCAGATTGAATCCAAAGCTTAACACAATATACGTTGGAATGTTGTTTGCCTGGTTTATTCATTTCAAAATTGTGTGTGGCCAAGAAACAAAGTTGTTTTCATTTTTGTAAGGTAGTTTTTTTCTCGGCTCAGGCTGGCTAGAAAATGTAGTTCTTGGTCGCGTTGTAATCCTCATACATCAAAAGGTTATGCTGTATGACTGTGAAATACGCAAATTAATTCACTTATTTTATATCGGGTTGTATTTGTACAGGAAAATAAGACATCGTTTAGCAGCTAGTCGATACAGAGAAAGCTGTACAGTGTTACCGAGTTGGAGCCCATCACGCGTCACAGCGCGCCTCTCTTGGAAATACAAATACAAACCGATATAAAATAAGTGAATTAATTTACGTATTTCACAGTCATACAGCATAACCTTTTGATGTATGAGGATTACAACGCGACCATGAACTACATTTTCCAATCTGCCCGAGCCGAGAAAAAGTTACCTTACAAAAATGATAACAACTTTGTTTCTTGGCCACAGACAATTCTTAAATTAATAAACCAGTGATAAAACATTCCAATGTATATTGTGTTAAAATTTGGATTCGATCTGATGATGGGTTTTTGAGATAATAATTCTTAAATGTGACGCATGGTTGAAACACGCTTAAAAACGGGCACGTTTTATGTTCCAACTGCTATAAAAATATTAAAATATAAATAAACAATTCCAAACCTGCATGAACTAACGTAAAATAGAAGACGAAAATGATGATGTTATTGGAATTTATGTAGGTCTATTGGTTACTTTACAAACAACCTTCAAACTCGAGTGCACATAATAAGGTATTTTGGTCGACAGTAAAGTAAAGTTTAGATATAAAATCTCTTACCCTTTTGAGATTAAAACAGGAGTAAGGCAGGGAGATGGAATCTCGCCCATATTATTTAACTGTGTATTAGAGAAAATAATCCGTGAATGGAGAAAAACACTCCCTGAAACAGGTCTAAGGGTAACAAACAGGAAACTCAAAATCAATACCCGAGTGGACTGTATCGCTTTCGCAGATAATGTAGCTATGCTAGCAGATTTGGTTGAAACAGCAATAGACCAGATCAATACTCTCTAATCTATAGCCTCCAAGACTGGACTTCAGTTGTCTTACTAGGAAATAGTGTTCATGACAAATGACAAATATGCACCAAATACCTTCTTCCCAACAACAGGATCCGTAAAGTCGATGCAGAAAAGTTTTCCAGAAGAAATCCATATCCATCAATGCGAAATTAAGGCACTATAACGCTGTAATCAGACCCGAGGTCCTCTATGCAGCTGAAACCCTCATCAAAAGGGAAAAACTGATACAGAAACTAGAGGTTAAGGAAAGAATTATCTTGAGGAAGATCTTAGGATCAAGGATTATAAATAGAGAAAGGTAACATAGGCCCAACGATGATCTATACCTAAAGCAAGAACCTCTAATGGACACAACCATCAAGAGACGCAGACACCTGGAGAGAATGAACGAGTCAAGTTTTTTGACCAGTGTAATCCACAGAGCCAGCTCCTGCAAGAAAACAACTCACTGTGGTACCAGCAAGTTAAACAAGATCTGCAAACCTTTAACATCTCTAAATCCGTTATACTAGACAGAAAGACTTACCGGAAAATGTTAAAAGAAGGCCCACAGATTAAACTTAAGAAAGGGCAGAGACCAAAGAGGTCAGAAGCAGCTAAACAACTACGAAGTCAGAAAATGAAGAAGATATGGGCTAGGAAGAAGACTGTTAAGAACGTGAAACCAATCCCAACTCATCAAGCAGAAAACCATTTTGGTTAACCAATGTAGTCCATAGTTGGCTTATTCGAAGAAAGAAGAAGAAAAAGAAAACAAAATCTATTGACATTTTAAGACCCCCATGATAAGTAAAAAAAATATGGCTTCTACAATTTTGTTTATTCATACGAATGAAAAATTCAGCATTGAGGTTGTAAACAGTTAACTCAGAACTTAAAAGGTAAATAGTGATCGGGATGGATGTTAATGTTGCATTGTCCGGTAGTGTGGACAATACATCAATCGCTATGGTAATAAAGCTACAAATCCAAACCTTTCCGGGAAAATGTGGAAAGCTAAAGGCAGTACAGTTTCTCAGGATAGTCATTTATATAGAGCCAGGATTCGCTCTTCGGATCTCCAACTGTAAAATGTTCTGGTTTACCACTGTCTATGGAAGTGGATCAAGGGTCTTGTGAGACAATGAATTTGACGGATATGGTGTTAAACTTCAACGAGTGAATTCCGCTTTGTCAAAAATAACAAAGGAATGCCGAGGGAGCTCTGGACTGTTGTCAGCCATTCAAAAGCGATACCATTTGTTATTCCTCTAGTTGGCTTCTAAATGAGAGAAGGGAGGGGGATAGCATAACTGTTCACAGCGACACCTACACCAGTTTTGGAACGCTGCAGTGAACTTTTTTTGTCGTCATATATACACACAATAGATTTAGTTAAGTCCAGAGTTATTCTCTGTGTGTTTGTTTAAAATCGGTTATAAATCACTTTTAAACAGATATTAATGACTATTCCAGAAAACAATTGGCCGTCGGAATCGGAGAATGAGGGAGGAAATGAGAGAGAGAAGGAAACACTCTTTTGTTTTCACCAAATCGTTTTTACACTGATAGCAACGCCGATTACGGCGACTACCTCAACTAACATTGAAAGCGAACAGAATTAGATTGGCTTTTGTTTCCGGTCATTGTAGATGTCCTGTTATAAAGATTGTAATTCTAAGTTTTACTTGAAATAACTTTCAACATATAGCCTATTGTTCTTTAACACTGAACTGCCCGAGATGAAGAGATCTAAAGATATTTTCCATCAAATAAATGATTATGCACGTGGCAACTATTGCCTGAATTAGGCATTTACAGCTTCTGTAAGATTCATACGACCGACTTAATAATCTGTTTTAAGATGGACATAATGTGATTGTCAAAAGATGAAAATAGCTACCAGGTGCCCAAGTTGTAAGCTATGGTGATTGGCCGAATAGCACTGTATAGCCTCGGCCATTATATCAAGGCATGACAATGTGATGTTGACCTGCGATAGTGTAATGGGTTATCATATCTGCCAGTAATGCAGAGATTTGAGACACGATGCTCCTCTTCTTTTTAATTATTACTCTTTGAAGGATATCCACCTTAAGAAAGAGCACATCCTTAAATAATTTCTATGAGTATAAACCAGAACTGTTGGAACAAAATGGACCATCTGTTTAAAAAACCTATGGACAGATCAGACAATAGGCTACTTAATGCAGATCCAGCAGTACAGTTGTGCGCGATATTTCATGTACGGTTACTACAGCAGGATTGAGATATGAGAGATGATTGCTGTTTTAAGAGGCTGGAGCTGTTATCTGGAGATCCGGCCAAGATCGAATGGTGATTGAAGCTCTTCCATGAGCTGAGATTATGAAAAGATTAGGCCTAGAGTAGCTAAGTGGTTGATGTTCCAGGGTGCTAAACAGCTAATTTTAACGAGTCACGGGAATTAGCATAGGCTATATTTAATTTACTTTCTATTGATCTGATGATTCATTTATGCACACCGATTCAGGAATTGGACCATGATAAGTTACTTGAATTCAGTAGTTTTAGCCTAATTTTCACATTTTGCAAAAAAAGAGGAAAAAAATAGACTTATGAGATCGATCCGGGCAAATGTGTGTCTGTCTGTCCTTCTGTCTGTGTGTGTGTCCGCCAACCCCCCTCCCCCCTATCATCTCCTAACCCGCTGCAGCAATCGAAACCTAATTTGATAGGAGTAAAGATCTATGCCTGAATATCTCAAGTCCATATATGAAAATGATATCAGTGCTACCAAATGCTCGAAAAACGCACTTGAAATTTGAGCTCCATGTTACATATCTTGGAAGGTATGCATGAGAGCTATTCCAAAATTGGCACACATATAGATAATAATATTTTAGTTTTAAATTCCTGGAGCCCATACATGGCAATGTTTCCAAAATGATTCTATACCTGCCGATAGGTCCATTTTTAAATGCATATAACTTCTACACTATCAATTGGATTTCAACCAAATGTCGTATGTAATATGTGTACATAAACAGATATGACTGAGCGTATTCTTGAGAGCCACCAGGGCTGCCAACTGTTAATAAATACTCTCTCTATTCTTTGATCCAAATACCAATATATCAGGAAGTGTGCAAGCCGACAGCTTTAAACTATGCACACGTATAGTACCTGACATTCTAGATTAATTTTGAGTAACTAATGTACGTCAATGCTAACAACATGATTTTAAGCCTGCTGTTAGGACCTATTTTTAAATACATGTAACTTCTAAACTATCAATTGGATTTCAACCAAATTTCGTATGTGCTATGTGTACCATAACATATATGACTATGCGTATTATTAAGAGCAACCAGGGCTACCAACTGTAAATAAATGCTGTCTCTATTCTTTTTACCCTAATAACAATATATCAGAAAATATGCAAGCCAACAGCTCTAAACTTTGCACACGTATAGTACCTCACATTCTAGATTAATTTGGAGTAACTAATACACGTCAGTACTCCCAACATGATTCTAAGCCTGCTGATAGGTCCTATTTTGAAATACATGTAACTTCTATACTATAATAATAATAATAATAATAATATCGTATGGCCTCGGATGCCGGGTGCAAGCTTTGTTAATTGACACCCAGAGGGCAGCTTGCATGTCGAATTTTGTTGTTCCTAAGAGCGCTATGAAATTCAAGGAAGTTAGATATCTAAGCTCCTTGACACTATAACGCTTTCTAGCAGAGAAAGGAGGAACTATTGTGTTGGCGGAAAATCCCGAGATTCATTTTGCCATTATGAACACGGCCTACTGAATTCAAATGTTTTTTTTAAAACATGCCAACAACATATGACACGAGTGTCGTGATTTTCGTCGCCTTTCAAAAAATCTCTCACCATGGCCAGGAGCGAACCTGCAATCTTGGGGTTGTTAGTCCGACACGTTAACCACTCACCCACCGTGGCAACAAATGGATTTCATCCAAAATTGGCACAACAAGAGATAATAATATTTGAGATTATTTCTGTCCGACACATGCACGATATTGTTGCCAACATGATTTTACGCGCGCTGAGAGATCCAATGTCTAACTGCATGTAACGTCCCTGCTATCCATTGGACCTGAACCAAATTTTGTATTCTGTACCTTAAGAGATGGAACTAAGAATATATCCAGTCACCAGGGCTGCCAACTGTGGTGCTCTATTAGAATTAATTATACCAGGTGCATTTCGAACTAATTAGAAATTTCGATATTACCAACTTAATTTCGTCATTATTCTAGATAGGTCCTTGTAGCTTAATCATTGGCATGAATATTAGGCTCTTTAGTTCGTCACGGAACTTCTTGTTTTTAATTCTAGCCTTAGAATACACTCACTCATTACTTGTTTACAAAACATTATAGGTATGACCCAAAGTTGCACAAAGTTGTTGTTGATTCTTCTTCTTGCTTCCGAATTTGGCCAACTGTGGACCGCGTGTAGGACCGCGAATAACTTAATGCTTTCTGGTCAGTATTTTATCCTCTTCCAAGAACTTCTTCATTCGTTCACTCCTTAATTTTCTCTGCTCCTTCAGTATGCCTTCCTTCGGAGGAGAAGTAAAGCCGGCGGTCCCATGTCATAGATTTATGGCATACAAAAGAACCTTCCACTAATTAAACTTGTGTGAAGCTAAATTTTCAAGTTATATTTCGTTGTAACGCACTATCAAAGTTCCAACGTTCACCACAAGGTGTCAGTGACTTCTGGTAGCGAAAGTTGGAATTACTTGAAATTGAACGGAACTTGTAGCTCACCCTATGGGTGTCCACATTGCAGCAGCTACAGCCTCTGGCGAGCCGAACATGTCCTCGGACACTCCCAGCAATAAAAGCCATACGCTAAATGCATAAATTAGTCTGCTCCTCAGATATCATAGGTTTGGGCCTGTTCTTCAGCTGTTGCTCTTCGTGAAATTTGTGATTATCTACTTGAGTTCTGAACTTCTTTGTGGTTTTGTTTCATTTAGGGGCTTGGACATCATGGTCATATCAACCCCGTTTACATATGTTTGTGTACAATTTGTCTGATAACCTGTGTTATTGTGTCGTATTTAGTAGTGTATTTGCAATTGAGCTGAGAACTGGGAAGGAGCCAGCCATAATCTTAAGTTAGGAACCATCCCGGAATTTGCCTGCAGTAGAAGAGGAAAACCAAGGAAAACTACTTCTAGAATGACCGAGATGAGAATCGAATCAACTTCGCCTCAGTTTTTCCTGACGAACATGTGTAAAATTCCATTAATATGTTTTCTTATTGATAATTTATTTTATCTCCTATCTGGGGCGGCTTCGGTGGCGTAGTTGGTAGCATGCTGAGCTTCTATGTCAAAGTTCGCGGGTTCAAATCCGGTTGAAGTCGTCGGATTTTTTAAGAGCGTTAAAATCCCTCAGTATGCCTTCCCTCGGAGGGGAAGTAAAGACGGCGGTCTCATGTCATAGATTAATGGCATGTAAAAGAACCTCCCACTAATTACACTTGTGTGATGCTATAGGTTAGATTTGACCATCGCTCTTAAGTTCCAACATTCGTCACCAGGAGCAGACTGTGGTGGCATCTAGTAACCAAGTTCAGAACTAGTTGTCGTTGACGGTGGCGTTTGGTAGTAAAAAAGGAACTACTTGGAAATGGAATGTCTGCAGTCCTTGAATTAAAAACGGATAACACACACTAATACATCCATCACAAATAACACCGGTTATCAGACAGATTCTACACACACCCAAAGTACACGGGGCTACATGACCGCGTTGTCGCAGCCCCTAAACTGAGGAATCAACCAACCATCGTCTACTCACTCTGTATGTCAATGGCAAAATATGTAATATTTGTTACTATGTTCAAAGAAAATGAAATATATATCTTACTGTATATACAGGGTGTCTTTTATGTAGCCTACCTTTGGAGGTCGTGTAGGGGACGGGTATAGAAGTAATTTGAGATAGGGAACTTGGGGTCGGAGCGGCCTGATTAACCCCTAAAATAACGGTTGATTCAGACCTTCCACCCTGTAAGTTATGTAACCGACCCAAGCCTTTATTTCTTTTCTCAATCCTGTAACTCTTGGCAAGATTCATTTCACCATGTGGCGCTGGCAGGGACTACCGGCCTTTCGCATCGCAACGCTATCCATTACGCCAGCACCACATGGTGAGATGAATCTTGCCAAGAGATAAAGGGTTGAGAAGGTTATAGAGGCTTGGGTCGGTTGCCTGACTTACAGGGTGGACGGCCTGAATCAACCCTTATTTTAGGGGTTAAGGAGACCGCTCCCTATCTCAAATTACTTCTATACCCGTCCCCTACACGACCTATCATTCTCTAATGGTACATAAAAGACACCTTGTATGAAACAAGAAGCAACTGGAACAGGTCAGATCAACTCCTTACTTTGTGTACTTAGACTAATCAGCATTATAATGGATCAAATTCAAATAAGCAAACATATCAGAGAACGTGGAAGCTTAAAAAGTAGAATCACAAGAATTAAACATTAAGTTGAACAACTCAATCAAGAAACCAACTTTAATTTGCATGAATTGAGGGTTAGGTACGATGCAATTCTATGGAGTCGACAATGTGCATCCAACAGGCAGTGTAGTGTAGTGTTGTGTAATTTTTTTCTGTTATCTAATATGAATATATTAAGTGAAAAAGCTGCCTTCTGTATCCTTTTTTAGGCCTATACAGTCCACTGAAGGTACACCTTCATACCTAGTCTGTATGTGGGTATGTAGCCTATGTATATTTGTTTCTGGTTGGGAACTCCTTATGGAAGCTTTTAGTGACCAAGGAAATGCTGTATATTTAGAGGTTTGATTTTACATATTATCACGATGTTATAACTAGTGTTTAGAATTGGCGCAGAACGTGGGATGATTTACGTTTAATAGTTAGTCCTAAATATTACAAATATTTAGTAATTAAATGACAAGAATACGCTCGAGGAATAAGGCTATGGAGGTGCTTAAATTATTGAATAGCGGAGGAGTTGCGTGTCACACGAGCTGTTTATCGCGCTAAACGCGGCTGTTAGTTGCCTGCTGAATATCGACAAACAGCGGGCCACTTCTTTATGAGCTCAGCGGCTAATGAGTCTTCTCAAACTAGGGTCTACCTTCTTTCTCTGTCCCTGTCTGCTCACTCTGTATGTCAATGGCAAAATATTTAATATTTGTTACTATGTTCAAAGAAAAAGAAATATATATCTTATACAGTATATAAATGTGAAAGTCTGTATGTGGGTATGTATGTATATTTCTTCTCTATACAAATCTACACCATTCCACCAATCTCAACTAAATTTCGCATGCACATAGTTCATGACCCAGAATAAACCGCTGACTACATGAATTTTCGATAGTCTTTCTCATTCTTCTGATTTCGGCCTTTTTGCACTCGAGCAACGGCCTTCTCCATCGCAACAGTAACTCAAGATGGGACCACCAAGTTCCCATCTATCTAGGTAAGAGGCCATGCTACACCTACTGCCAGCTGGATCGCATCCCTCCAAGCTGCTTTAAACTGCCTGTCCATTCAACACAGGATAGGTTGCAGCACCAACCCACTGTGATCGCCGCGGCTTTTTCACTCCAGCTGGATCACAACCCAGGAGAACTATGTTTTAAACTCACCTAGGGGTAAAGTGAATATACTCTGCGAAATATATTGGCATTTATCTTTCTATAACATGTAAATACACCTCCCAGGAAACGTCGGGTAAATTAGCTAGTTTTATATAGGCTATTAGTCAAATGCTTGTTGTTTGTAACATCGCTTAAAAGTGCAACAAGAGTAATTTGAGATAGAGATCAACAACCATAACAAATAGTACTTATTTATTTATCTTAAGTGTCCTGGAAAAATTACAGAATAAAGGGAACAATATAAACAAACTATGATAGCAAATGAAATCAAATCAAATGGAATGCAAAGACCAGAATTTGGCAGTCTTGTTGGGCCTTTTATTTGCTCTCCAAAGATCGTCGGTGGTGCAAGTCTCGGGTAGGTTTCTACATACCAGAAGATGTGGGTCCTGCAGTTCCCCACATTCACAAAGTCCGTCTTGAGTGTAGTCCCATAACTAGAGACTAGTTCTGCATCGAGATACTCTGGTTCTCAGTCTGTTGACTGCCTTCCAGATAACATACCGCAAAAAGAAAAAAGAAAAAAAAAACGCAGCTGGCTTTTCCTTGACATTGTTCCAATGAGCTTCGTTAGTGAATCTCGCTATAAACCGTACTAATTTTACGTGATCTAACTGTAATACTATTATAAACGTTAATCCATTCACGTTTGGAAATCGTTGCTCAGGCATCAATTTATTACTGTTGTTGTTGATTCTTTAGGGGTCTTAGCGACATCGTGGTCATGTAGCCCCGTGTACATGGGTGTGTGTAGAATTTGTATGATAACCTGTGTCATAGTAATGTCTGTACTAGTGTGCGCAGTTGTATTCAGGTAGTATTTGGTCAGGTAGCGACCGTGACCTAAGCTAAGTACCATCCCGGCATTTGCCAGGAGTACTGTACAAGTGGGAAACCTCGGATAACCACTTCTAGTATGGCTGAGATGGGAATCGAACCCGCCTCTTCTCAGTTTAACTAACGAGGCTGAGTGTACCGCGTTCCAACTCTCAGGCCAGAATTAAATTTCTTGGCAGAGCCGGGTATCAAACCCAAGCCCACGTGGTGACAGCCAAGAATTCTAGCCACTACGCAACGAGACTGACTGTTTGTAATTCAGGTGAGGATTGGTAAGGAGGCGGCCGTGGCCTTAAGTTAGGAACCATTCCGACATTTACCTGGAAGGGAAGTGGTAAACCAAGGAAAACCACTTCCGAGATGGCTGAGGGAATCGAATCTTTCTCTTCTCAGTTTTGCGTCACGAGGCTGAGTATATCTCGTTCCAGCCTTTAGACCAGAATTAAAATTCTTGGCAGAGCCAGGAATACAATCCGGATCTCCGGTGTGACAACCAAGAATGAAAGGTGGTCTAGAGAAGGGGAGAGAAGGCGCATTGGCACTTTTGTGAATTTCTGAAATTTCTGAATTTTCACCTAAACTGGTTAGTTGGATCCTCAGTTTAGGGGCTGCGACAACGCGGTCATGTAGCCCCTAGTACTTTGGGTGTGTGTAGAATTTGTTCATTGTGATGGCTGTATTAGTGTGTGTTATCTGTTTTTAATTCAAGTAAGGACTGCAGACATTCGATTTCAAGAAGTTCCAACTTTTGCTACCAAACGCCACCGTCAACGACCAACTAGTTCTGAACTTTGTTACTAGATGCCACTGCAGTCGGCTCCTGGCCACGAACGTTGGAACGTAAGAGCGTTAGTCATATATAAACTATACTTTAGATTCACACAAGTGTAATTAGTGGAAGGTTCTTTATTATGCCATAAATCTATGACATGGAACCGCCGGCTTTACTTCCCCTCCGAAGGAAGGCATACTGAGGGATTTTTAACGCTCTAAAAATCCGACGACTTCAGCCGGGTTTGAACCCTCGACCTTGGGCATAGAGGCTCAGCATGCTACCAACTACGCCACCGAAGCCGCTATTAACCTAAACTATGAAGATTCTTGCAACATTTGGCCCTTTTTTGTTGTACACAAGAAGTTATTTCTTTACTTTGAAGCAAACCACAGAATCTGAGCTTAATCTGCTGCACACATTGTGTTAAGCTGTTTAGCGATGGCAGCGCGCTCTGTTCCGCTATTGAAGTAATATGTTCCCCGAGCAGGACTAATACAGTCATTTGTTGCTGACGTCGTATATTAGACTCACAAGCTCCAACATATTTCTCCCATGTTATCGACATATATTCCTGTGTAAACTCTACTGCAGCGCAACACCCCCATTGAAAGTGAAATAAATGATGGGACATTCGCTACAATTCATTTCTCGAAGCTGTGAAATGAAGGGAAATGAATGGTCCCATTCTGTGTATTCAGCAACTGAGCTTTCTACGCTGTTAAAATTAACACGCAATTACACACTATTCAGCTGTTTGAGGCAGTCGCTTTCTGTGACCAAGGTTCTGGAGGCGAATTCCACCACCATCAGAATTTGAGGCGTTTAATAGTACATTATCTAATGAGCCTATAATGGCAATAATTAAGGTACGAGTATGTTTATAAAACGAGCGAAGCGAGTTTTATAATTTCCATACGAGTGTCTTAATTACCATTATAAGCGAGTTGCATACGACTGTTTATGTTTAGGGGCAGGTGACCTCGTAGTTCCGCACCTTAAAACAACAATGACTAACTAACTAACTAACTAACTAACTAATTAACTAACTAACTGTTTATGTTCGATGATATAACTATTTTATGTTCGAACATATATATTCATAAATATCTGTCGAGATTTTGCCAGTTGTACAGTATGTACTGAACAGAGCGTATGGGACGCAGAGAATACCTTGTATTTGACCATGGCCTCCTCAAATACCCCCACTATGACACCAGCCAAGCAGTGAAATTTAAAATAGGAGGCCATGGAAGTCAGTGCAGATGCGATGCTATCCTTACCGAATTGATCACACAACTGTTTCTTGAACTCTGATTGGTGGGAGAAACTGTTTCATAATGAAAAATAGGGTTATATTGACCCTCATTATGATACAGTTTTCTGACATAGCCTATAATATTTACATTTCGACATCGTCGAACATAAAATATCATTACATCATTGATGGATGGTGTTGACTGTTTCACCTATAACGACACCCTTTATACATGTTTCGGTCCGCCTCGTTGGGTAGTGGCCAGCATTCTTGACCGTCACCGCGGAGGCCCAGGTTCGATTCCTGGCTCTGCCAAGAAATGTATTTCTGCTCTGAGGGCTGGAACGGAGTATCCTCAGCCTCGTGAGGCAAAACTGAGAAGAGGTGGGTTCGATTTCTACCTTAGCCATCCTGGAGATGGTTTTCCACTTTTGCTCCAGGCTAGTGCCAGGGTGTTTCCAAACTTAAGGCCACGGCCGTCTTCTACCGAATCTTCACCTGGCCTTTAAATACACACACTATTACAACTATCACAATAAGACAGGTTATCAGACAAATCTCACACACCCACCCAAGTACACGGGGCTAGATGACCACGATGTCACAAATCCCCTAAATAATTACCATTCATCATACTTCTAATGATTAGAGTCTAAATCGCTGAATTCCTATTACACTTCCTTTTCGTTTATCGTTGTTCTTGTGTGTTGTGAACAGCAACGAAGGATTCGTTTTATGTTCCGTTTTATTGATTTCTTTGTAAACTTATGTTAGTTCGTTAAGGTTGTATAAAGGGGCGGAACAGGGAGGGTATCTGCCCAAAACTTACGTTGGGAACATAATGTAGACTAAGAACAGCGTCATATAATGTAGAGTAGTTTTCGGGGTAACAGCTTGTATTGTTATCAAATTTAGAAAGGAGCAGATGACCTCGCTGTTCCAACCCTTCAACAATAACTAAACTTAGAAATAAATTGAAGGAGTGAGTCAACAATGGCATATTGGCTACATAGATAAAATGATATTAGATAGGCCATGTCGAAACATAAATCACTACTCCATGACCTCCGAAGAAGATGGCAACTGAAATATAAAGGACAGCCATGATTTGCTCAAAGGCTAATCATCATCTCTATTTAAGTTCGTGGTGTGTTTAGTTATTACTGTAGCCCCTCAAATTACGTTAAGTATAAAATGTTTCACTGATATTTCATCACAAATAACGAAGAAATTATGGATCATGGACAATCGGCTATGTATTAATACTTTTCTAAACTCGGTGGATTGCATACATACAAAATGGCGTTAATACTCTTCAGCTACTTTGGTGATCATTCTGTAAGGCAAGTTCAATCTCGCCCCAAACGCAATCATGTTGACACCACTGATAACAAGAAGTTCCGTGACGAACTAAAGAGCCTACTTTTCTCGAAATGTAAGATTCATGCCAAGGATTAATCTATATGGACCTAATTAGAATAATGACGAAATTGAGTTGGTAATATCGAAATTTCTAATTAGTACGAAATATAACTGGCATAATGTAGCCTAATAGAGCACTACAGTTGGCAGCCCTGGTGACTGAATATATTCTTAGTTCTTAGTTCCATCTCTTAAGGTACAGAATACAAAAGTTGGTTGAAGTCCAATGGATAGCATGGACGTTGCATGTAGTTAACATTGGACCTATCAGCGCGCGTACAATCATGTTGGCAACAATGTCATGCATGTGTTGGTCAGAAATAATATGAACTATTATGATCTATTGTTGTGCCAATTTTGGATGAAATCCATTTATATTAATAGAAGTTACATGTATTTAGAAATTGGACTTATCAGCGGGCTTACAATCCTGTTGGAAGCACTGACGTATACTGGTTACTCAAAATTAATCTAGAATGTAAGGTACTATACGTGTGCAAAGTTTAGAGCTGTTGGCTTGAATACTTTCTGATATATTGATATTGGGGTAAAAAATAGAGACAGCATTTATTAACAGTTGGCAGCCCTGGTTGGTCTTAAGAATACGCTTAGTCATATCTGATTTAGTACACATAGCACATAGGAAATCTGGTTGAAATCCAATTGATTGTATAGAAGTTACATGTATTTACAATTGGTCCTATCAGCAGGCTTAGAATCATGTTGGTAGTACTGAGGTCCATTAGTTACTCCAAATTAATCTAGAATGTCAGGTACTATACGTGTGCATAGTTTAAAGCTGTCGGCTTGCATATTTTCTGATATATTGGTATTTGGATAAAAACAATAGAGAGTGCATTTATTAACAGTTGGCAGCCCTGGTAGCTTTCAAGATTACGCTCAGTCATATCTGTCTATCTACACATAGTATAGGCCTATACGAAAATTTGTTGAAATCCAATTGATAGTGTATAAGTTATATGCATTCAAAAATTCAACCTATCAACAGGCTTAGAATCTTTTTGGCAACACTGTCATGTATGGCCTCCTGAAAATTAAACAGAAATAGTATTATCTATATGTGTGCCAATTTTGGTATAGCTCCCATGCATACCTTCCAATATATACAACATGGAGCTGAAATTTCAATTGCGATATTTCAGCAGTTGGTAGCACTGACATCATTTCCAAATACGGCATTGAGATATTCAGATAAGGATCTTTACTCATACCAAATTTGGGTTCGATTGCTACAGCCGTTTAGGAGTTGATGGGTGGACACACACACACACAGCCAGACAGACAGAAGGACAGACAGACAGACAGACAGACAGACAGACAGACAGAAGGACAGACAGACATTTTCCGGGATCGATCTCATAAGTCTACTTTTTCCTCATTTTTACAAAATGCGAAAAGAAGGCTAAAAATGTAATAACATCTCCTAACGTAAAAAATCCTTCCTCTCAATCACATCAATGATTCCTATGATAAACTTTGCGATTTTCATGGCGGTTCGCTCCATGTTGCTTAGTTCGCCACCCTTTCCGGTGGTTCTCCCACTTGGCGAAGGGGTAGTTGTGTAGGGCAGTGCTCAGGGAAGGGTTGCTAGCTACACTTGGTACAGGGTCGCCGAGCGAGGGTCAGGAGTTCTATTCATGCTGCGGGGAGAGTTAGAGCTCGTAAGAATGAATAATAAATGTTGTTTCCTGCATGATGCAAGCGGATTTATTTCCATAAGAAGCATTGGATCTGTCCTTGTTCAATCCTCCATCGTATATTAAGTCACGGCTGCAAAAAGGGAGACGATACGTTTATGAAACAACACGTTGATAGCTTGAAGACACTGATTGTGACGTCCAAAATGACATTTGGCGACTGATGAATAAATTAAGTGAGTTTCTGTAAATATTTTCTACCAACTAAATTACTTGTTGAGAGACAACAATTATATACCTTCAGTCAATAAAATAATTATTATTGTTCTAAAAATTCGAATTCGATCACATTACGACCATCAGCAATGTATAATGAATACTTTTAAAAAGAAACAAGTATGAAGTTGCAAATTCGTGAAATTATATGATAAAGGCAAAACACTAATTTTCTTAGTGTCGTCGAGAGAAATGGTACAACAAGTAAAATATAAATTTATAAAGAGGTGATATTGAACAATATTTGCTAATGTATTCTGTCCAAAATATTTAAAAATAATAAAATCTGATCTGTTTCAAATTTTGATTAATTAATGTGAAAAATGTTCCTCCAAAAGCAGCTCTATGTAGGAATGCCATTGTTGTGAAAACGATGTATATGTACTGTGTTAATTTGACATTTGATGGTCAGAAGAACGGTTATTTTATTAAGGGAAATAATAATAACAATTTCATTAAGGGATGGCCGTCCTGAAACTGGCTTTCCTGGATTCCCATTTTCACCACCAGGCAAATACCTGGACGGTTCCTTTCGATAGGTCCATGGCCGATTTCCTTACAAAATTCCTTCCCTCACACACTGTGAAAATAAAACAAAATGGTCATTGGCTGCGTTAATAAATAAAACCAAAAACATTCATTGAGGAAGGAAGTCGGTGGTTGGTAGATGGACGGAAGCTGTGAGAGCTGACACTTTTTTGTTTATAGACAAAGTAGAATTAGTGAGGGTCTCTCTGGCATTCAGGTCAGAGGGATGGACTCGAACTGTGGAATTCCAATCCAAGGCAGATGTCGAGTGACAGCCTCGGAGAACAAAACCTCATCTAAATTGGAATCAGCGGAAATGTAATTTAAAACTGATGCCCTGAGGAAGAGAGGTACAAGAGTAGATAATTGTAGTTTGTTTTATTCTAGAGCAGATTGCTTTTCACGTCCCTCAACACGTTACGGGCACCCAATTATCTTGAGCACGTAATATTAATAGAAACAGTGGTAAAAATAACAACATACATACATGTACATGAAAAAAGAACGGTCGTGATAAATACATAGCCAAATGAAACAAGAAAATAGGATCCGTGGAATTGAAGTTTGTAGTTTTACGTGACGGTTAATCTCTCGATCGTAAGCCATGGCACCTCCATTTTTTATGTAGATTCCGAACCACAGGACGTGATATTCCACACCGAAAATCCTATATGCATTTACCGGGAATCTAATCCAATTCGTTCCGATGCGTGTCAGTAAATAAAAACACTTGCAGCCTACCGAAAGGATATACATTGCTACCATTTAGCAAGATGTGTGAATAATTCAGTCTACTGTCCTTGTATTGCTTTTTGTTAAATGTTTCGACTACATTTCCATCAAATTCATATTGTCGTTGTATCCATTTGGATGGTAATGTGTACTTGGGTGTGCATATATTATACATATATATGTATGTGTATAGTAAAAATAATAATAATAATAATAATAATACTATGAGGAGGTCGAAGAGATCATAATACTCCTGAAGAACAACAAAGCGTCTGGGGAAGACAGTATAGTAGAAGAAATGCTGAAACTAGCCGGGGAACAAATCATCAGGCATATCTACACTGTGATCCTGGTCACATGGGTTTGTGAGAAGCTCCCAAATGACTCGACCTCAGCCGTTATTCACCCAATCCACAAGAAAAGACAACAGACCCTGGAAATTACATACGGATATTGCTCCTTGCAATCACTTACAAGATCTTTTCAAAGATCTAGGAACAGCATGTAACGAGACAGCTCGACAATCAGATAGGGGAATACCAAGCAGGTTACAGATCAACGAAGTATTGTGCTGAACAAATAAAAACCTAAAGACCGACCCCCAATACAGCAAGAAATGAGTCAGAAAGTCCAGAAGGCATACGACTCCCTGGTCGGTGTCGTGCCGGATGCCACCCATGCTGCAAGCAACCCAAGAACTGATGTATCGGTGGAATCTGGGGATTTCTAACACATCTGTCTGTGCTAAAATTCCGCTTAGGTTAGGTTAGGTGCCGTAAAAATTGAAAAGCTTATTTCTAAAGTGACGTAAATCCAAATTTGACGGTTTTTCAGTTTTTTTCTGTCATAATCAAGTTTATAGGTTCTCTCAGCGTATAGCAAAGGTTTTAAGTCCCAAAACGTCGCATATCCCATATTACGAGAGATCTAAGAACTAAGTTTATTTGCAAGGTGATGTAACTCCAACGGGTATTTATTTCCAATGTGTCTTATATCCATGTTGACCAATCCGATGGCTCTCTGGACATCACGTGATAAATCAAGGCCATGGCTAACTTTGAAGAATATGTAGAACATCAGTTTGTGTTTGTTGTGTTTAAACCATTTAAATGTTCATAAATGCCACTCAAAGCGTAAGCCAATATATGATTTATTTCCAAAACGTCCTAACTCCAACTTACAGGAGATGATTACCACAATTTCCATTGATAGGAGATTTTTAAAACACAGTGACAGGATGGGCATAAAAATAGTGAACGAAATTACACTATATTCATAATCATATCTGAATACAAAAACGCGATTTCTGAAGTTTTGCATTTCATAAATTTACGTAAATTTGGAAATACGATCTACTGTTATTATCTCGAATAATGGGTCGCATGTGACACTGTAAGCTACTAGCAGCGTCGCTACAGCCACAATTTTTACTGGGTCGCATCCGGCACAGTCGCACTCGTCACGTAAGCCCGTGTATAGAACCACTATCTTCAGAATCTTAGGAGAATTAGGGCTTAACAACAAAATCATTAGGCTGGTACAATCCACCCTTTACAATACAACTTCCAGAGTAAACAGCTTTTGGATAGTTTCCCAATCAAAACAGGGGTGAGGCAAAGAGATGATATATCTTGCATATTATTTAACTGTGTCCTGGAAACAAATGTCAGAGAACGGCTCAGAACCCCACCAGTCGACACCGGATTAAGCAGATAACCTAAAGCTCCAATGCCTAGCCTTCACTGATAAACTGACCTTAACGTCAAACGACATGCAAAAGGCCACAACGCAACTCCAAACTCTGTATTCAATAGTGGCGAAAACGGGTGTGATGATCAACATCGAAAATACAGAGTTCATTACCAATATTATAGACGCCCATAAAACCATGAGAGTCAGTGATACTAACCATATCAAGAGAGTGGCAGTAGTGAAATACCTTGGAGAACGGATCTCAGATCTCAGTGAAATAATGGCTCTCGAACAAAGGGGGATCAAACTAGATAGGGCCTGCAGAAAACTGTACGCCCCGAAACATATGATGATGAATGCCAAACTAAGATTATATAATGCAGCAGTCCGACCATCAATCCTCTAAGCAGATGAGTGCCTGTTTCTAACCAAAAAGACCCTTCTAAGAGCCCTTGAAGTACAAGAAAGGAAATTATTGTGAAAAGTAGTGGGATCGAGGATCCTACTAGATGGAAGGCGATGATACGAACCAAATTGAGAACTCTAACAACACCAGGAAATCCTCACAAATGACATCAGAAGGAGACGCTTGGCTTTCTACGGCCACTTGTACAGAATGGACCTCCACATGATGTCCTATAAGATCTTTAAAGTACCCTACACGGGTAAATCCACTGGATTCCTGTGGATCAAACAAGTTGAAAAGGTTCTTGATGAAATGTATTCCTTGAAATATTTATGTTTTTAGCGTACCGTATAAAGGAGTGAATCCGTGTGGAATTGAAAATGGTGGGGTATATAGAGTAGATAGTCCACATCCTTGGACTCTACTTATGCTGATGATATCATGGTCGTTTGCGAGTCCCTGCAGTAATTAATACAGCTTCTCGAACGTTGGAAAATTTCTGTGGACAAATACGGCTTGCGACTTAATATCAAGAAGAATGAGTACATGGAGTGTGGGGAGCCAAGTGAGGGCTCAGTTACCATCGATGGCGTTGAACGTCTGAGTACAAACATCTGGGGACATTAATTCGCTCAGATGGTCTCACGCATCCAGACGCCCGAAATAGAATCAACGCTGCTTGTATGAAGTGGAGCCAAGTCACTGAAGTCCTTTTCGATCAGAAGGTGCCATTGTACTTAAAATAGAAGATATACAAAACCATCGTTCGACCGGTGTCACTTAATGGAACTGAATGTTGGTCAGTCACGAAGGGACATGAACAACAGCTGCATGTCACGGAAATGAAGATGATTCGCTGGCCACAAGGACTAGCCCAACTACACCACGTGAGAGTCGTTTGAGATGGTATGGCCATGTATTACGCAGCAACAATTCATCAGTTGCGAAAACCGCACTAGATTTGTGTCCTGAAGGCCGTAAACCACGAGGACGACCAAGGAAGCGCTGGATCGACACCTTACGGGAAGACATGTGCACGGTGAATGTTCCACCTAGGAATAGAAGCAAAGGTGGAAGTAAGCAGACCCTACAATGCGGGATACATGCTAGGAAGAAGAAGAAGATATAGGGGTCAGTTTGATCACAAGTAAAGCAAAATAGACAAAAGAAGAGGAATGATATACCGACAGAATTTTACACAACTGACGCGATGACTGGACAAACGCCACGATACGCAGCGCAGTGACGAGATTGGCAATACATGGAAATAACCATAAAATTTGCAACAGGACAGACTTTCACGACCCTTTACCAGAATGCGTATGCAAATTGTGTAACACATCGTCCTCACGATACCATTTTGGTGAATGTTCCAAAAGAACGAAATCACTGTTGGAGTACAGCAGAGATCATGACTAATATTTACAATGTTTTAATATTAATCGTGCGATTGTTATCTATAGAAATTAAATTGCATTTTATGGCCATTGGCTGCATTAAACTACTATTATTTCATCAATCTTGAAAGGTTAAGTCAACGGAATAATAACTGGGGAAATATTTCTTTGTGGAGAAAGGGTAAATAAAATAGAACCGTTAGCCAGAAGACATTTTCATCTCGATGCTTCCAAATTTACGGAGGTTTGAGGAGATAGTCAGATAAAGTCAACAAAATAAAAAAGTAGTGATTAGAATAGTGGGTTGCAGTGGGTTTTTGTGTATTGGAGGGAAGAGGTTGGATTAGTAATTTAACATTTTCATAATTTATTATTTCTTTCTTTCTTTCTTTCTTTCTTTCTTTCTTTCTTTCTTTCTTTCTAGAGAAAATTTAACCGCTTCGCATTTTATTTGTGTGCATATTTTAAATGGTAGTTTCATTGTAATTTTACCACATGAAAATCGATCTATCTATATCTATATCTATATATATCTACTGTATCTCTAATTCCGACTTTTATTAACGTTGGATGGTGCTTCCCTGCGAGTGCCATCTACCAGGTGACATTTATATCCCTGTCGCCTTTTCACTGGCTTCGCTTCTTTCTCTTTGTTCACGTGTGGTGTGAGTAATGAACCGTTCACCAGTTAGAAAACAATCGCAAAATGGGTGAAATCAATCGAGTGTCACGCACAATATTTTCTATCTCAGTGGCGTGAACTCACTTCACCTGCGCCAGATCTGAGTGGGTTCTTTCCTTAACATTTATTCAATTCACTGAATCATTTTATTTAACTGTGTATTCTTAAACGATAAATTGGTTGTTATTAGCTGTAGTGTCTCGGGTTGTTTCGCCGCATCAGGAGTTGCTTCATTGCTGGCGTTCTCCTTCGGCAGAGTAGGCTTAGACTTTCCAGAATGGCTGACAGGACACCTGTCCACGTGTTTATTCTGAAGAGCCGGGCCACGTAGGGAAGTTCTTGTTGTCTGTGGCTGGCTGGCGTTGTTTCCGTATTTCTGGAAAACGATTTAATGCCAATTTCCAGATACTGGCGAGGTGTACGCCCTTGTAACGGTTGAAATTGTTGGAATTCTTGGATATCTATATGGTCTATCTTATTTTTCTCTGTGGGAAGTGGTTGTCGGAGGCAGACAGCAGGCAGCAGAATGTTCCCTACACGGTCCGGCACAACATAATAAATACGAGACACTTGCCTTCCTACCCGCTAGAGGTCTTTATCTTACTGTATCTTTCAACTTCGCGTAAATTATGATGCCACTGCTATACATGTAAAATATTCAATTTTTTTTCCACATCGTTATGCCCATCTAAGGAGCGCGAGAGAACTCATTTAGCAAATGATGTTGATCTTTTCTTCCCCAAAAATCTCTTCAACTGGGCCCTGAAGAGTTTCTTCCGTTCTTTAGTCCATAGTTTCCAATTATTATTATTATTATTATTATTATTATTATTATTATTATTATTATTATTAATATTATTATTATTATAATTATTTAATAATCATGGCATGGCCGCACCATAGGTGCGAAGAGGATCATTCATATTGTGTATTAAAATGGTTAAGTGACATTATTATTATTATTATTATTACTTTTATTATTATTTATCATTTCCCAATTGACGAGTGCCTAAATGGGGACAAGTACAAGATAGTCATAAGGGAGGTAAAATAACATAAAATGTAAAAAAACGAGCTATGAATCTGTGAAGAGCTAATGGTGTTAAAACATGAGAATTTCAGAAAAGATAATTATTATGAGATCTACAGTATGCTTCAAAGTGAATTGTACAGATGATTCCTTAATAATTAAATCGACCCTATACGCGTAATAAAATTAGAAACATCTAAAATATACTTAGTTAAGTTACCACTACAGCAATGAGAAAATCTGAATATTCAGAAGATGTCTTAGTGATGACTTCATCACCAATATTCTCTTATCCGTCTCCTTACAACAGATAAGACTGTATAAAAACAAAGACATTCAAATTAGTTGTAGCGTTTCATAGTCTATTTATTTCATTTAGCGGAACTTGTAAATATCTTGCGTGCTCTTCATGGAATAAAGGACTATTCTCATTAATAACAGACAACATCTTAATTAGTTGTAACGATGTCGAGAGGGTGAAGGGAGGGGGAGAAGGGGTGTCAATAAGTACGCAATAAATATAGCATTGTCACAAGTTAACTAGCACTCGTGAAGTTTGATAACAGCCATTATTTCAGCCGTATTCCTTTGTTTCACCTCCTGCGGAAACATCATTAATAATAACAGTCGTCAAGACATGCGTGCGGTTCTTGGGAAAATTATCTATTCAATTTCGAGGAAAGTAAGAGATGGATAGATATTTTAAGTGACATAAATATGGCTGTTAATGAAGTGTGTGTGAGGAAGCAAATGGCCCAGCCTGGGTAAGGTCTTATCTCAGAGTATTGTGATGGCACATTAATCATCGCGGTAGTATACCGGATATCGGAGCAGAACGACTGTGACAGTTGTGATGGAGGAGTGCCAAGCGCACATCACACGAGACGCTGACAGGAAGTAGGTCGCGGGAGAATAGATTAGCATGTATATTGTCATTTCCTCTATTATTCTCCTGTTATTGCAGCTCTCATTCATCAAGTCTTGTTAGCTATCTCATCACCACACAGCTCCTTCACACCTTGTCATATCTTCAGAGCTACGATAAAATTTTGTCATGAGATCTCGAATGAAGTTCAATTTATTTATACAGTGCTATTTTAGTTACTAAGAATGTAACCCTACCATTTGTGATTTATAGGTCCAACTAGCTGTTCTATACGGCGTTGCTCGGGCTCAAAATGAGAAGTTAATAGACTGTAAATTCGCTCGCTTTCTTAAATTGCTTTGTAACACAAAGGGTATCGTAGATATTATCCACATTAATATGCATTATGTATGTCCCTAGTTATGTTTAATTTGTGTATACATTGTTTATGAGGCGGATATGGAATCCGCTCATTATCTGCAACTTATGGAAATTGAATCTGAGAAAATCGAAAATTACAAAACACAGCAATATAGATAAACGCATTTGATGTAAAAAATATACACATCAAAAAAGCTTTGCATAACACTTGTTTGCCATGATGCAGACCATATGTTGGATTGTGCGCTAGGTTATTCTTATTACAAAAGAAACGGCATTCTGACAAATCCTGCAGACTTTATTCATGTGTTAAAAGAAAGTTACAAACAGGAAGACATTTGGCCCGATAAACAGGGACTGATAGACTATGTGTTGTAATCTTGCCATCCTGTGACGTGGCCACCGCGGGCGTCCAGCAGGGCTCTCGTCGTGGCATACCACAGGTCCTCTTGAAGCAGGCGTTGCCACTCTTCGACGGCAGCCTCCATGATCTCTTGGCAGGTTATGGGAGGGCATGGACGCTCAGCAATTGCACGCCTCAGCATATCCCAGACATGTTAGGTACAGTTCATGTCCGGCGACATCGCAGGCCATTATATTCGTGCAATGGCTGACTCCTGGAGCGTCCTCTGTACCTCTGTACTTTTACATTGCACCTGTTGTCAAGTCAGATCAGAGCATTCCAATAAGCTCAAATGACATTCACCTCCTCGCTTCAAGCAACATATAACCAAGTTCTCATCACCGTTTACACGTTAAAGATCTCCTTTAGGGGGTAAAAAATATTAGCACACTTCACACGTTTTAGAATATTAGCCTCCATCCGTCCGTCATACGAAAAATCTGAAGAACGAACCCTCGCCCCACCGTCCAATCGAAATATCGATTGCTGTATTGGGATACCACCACCGTGGCCAGTGATAGCATCGTTGAAACACATGCCCAGCGGTATCGTCTCTCTCTACCTACAACCACTATTCATGAACATTTTAAACAGCTAAAAAATATATAATTTATTTCAACATATATGGCGTTAGGCCCTTTGTCAATTTGTTTTACAATACAAAAATACTACATTCAATAGGGGGGAGGGGTCACCCCGAGTCATTTGAGACCTCGTACTCGTGTCTACCATTATTGGTTTGCGAGATATAACAAAAAGTCTAAATT
Organism: Meconema thalassinum; assembly: GCA_946902985.2. Lineage (NCBI taxonomy): Eukaryota > Metazoa > Arthropoda > Insecta > Orthoptera > Tettigoniidae > Meconema > Meconema thalassinum. The sequence goes on along the minus strand of OX336388.2, from coordinate 1,227,743,286 downwards.
CATGGTTTTACCCCAAAACATCCTGTTTCCCTAATTCTCAAAACTTTAGCCTATTAACAACATAAAAAGGGCTTCGAGACAATCCATTTGACACGTCACACATCAAAATCTGACCATGCGTTCGTGAGATATCGGCAATCTAACTTGGCTCAAGCGCGCACAATTTAAAAACTGCCAACGCTAGGGCTTTAAACTTCCCTCACTCCCCTACTGCACAGTGTTTGTCCTAGAGACTTGAAACTTGATTTGGGGGTAAGTAAGATCCTTTTATTTATGTCAAACAAACTTTTTTGTAACATGCTTAGAGGGGCTGACCTCGTAGTTCCGCCCCTTAAAACAACAATAACTAACTAACTAACATGCTTAGTTTCCAAACTAGAAGAATTTCAAAATTGGACTCCTTTCAAAAAAATGTAAAAAATGAAACGTTTTGTTTTAACGATAAAGGACATAGAGACCTTTTGTTTGAACCATTACAGTCATAATGATTTATCACAATTAGTTTTCAAAATATCGCCTATTTTTTAAAACAAAAATTTCAAAAAAAAATATTTAGCGAGTGGTCCATAGGAAAGGGGGCGTAGACCCAAGTCCTACGACATGTCGCATGTTAAAATCCGACCATGGGTTCACAGGATATTAATTATTTTAAAGTACTTGTATTGCGGGTGGCCTATTCAGTTGCCCCTGGTCTACAGCTGTGATCATCCCCTACTTTAGACGACGATCTAGGCAAAATCATTGGTCGCTACGAGATTAGAAGACGGTCTAAGCAAAACCATTGGTGGCTACTTGTTAGACGACTGTCTGGATGAAATACAATGCCTGTAATACAAGCAAGGGGGTCCGGGGCGTAAGCCCCAGGTTAAGTTTGTGTTTGAATGTAAAGCCTCATTAACACATAAAAATTAACAAGTAAAGAAGCCTGATTACACTAAACATTCGAAATTGTTTAATATTGGTTGTGATCATTGTTGACATAGAAGTCCAGGTAAGTTATTGTTACTAAACACTGAGTAGTTTACAAGTAAAGGTAATGAAACATGAGACCTCTTAGTTGTAGAAATATAGTTTGCTCTAAATGTTGAAATATGGCTGAGCAGATACAGTTTTATACAAACTTTGTGGAAGTTATGATAAGTGACTTTCAGCCTACCTGGGATCAACTGGCCACGAGACACGCGTCATAACGGAAACAGCAATACGTACCTGAAACAAAGAAACGGATATGTAAACACAAGTATTATTGTTGTTAATCGTATGGCATGATACACCTTTATATTACATCTTAATGAAATATTGGAAGAAAAACAAGAAAGTCTCATAATTTAACATCTAAATTCAAAATATAGTCCATTGATGCAGGAGTCACTGAGGTAATAGTAGGCTACATTATGCAACGAAATTTGAAATAGGGGGCCGTGAAAGGCAGCGCAGGTTCGATGCTATCCTTACCTAATTGGTCAAACAACTGTTTCTTGAGCTATTATTGGTGGGAGAAACTGTCCCATAATAAAAACTTGTACTATAATGAGCCTCATTATGATACAGTTTTCGGACTGTATAATATTTACATTTCGACATCGTCGAACATAAAATCCATTATGTTACCACCATAGGCTCTTATAGGACAGTCCTGAATGATGTGCTTCACCGTTTGTCTATCGGCTCCACAGTCACACTTAGGAGAGGGTTACCTGTTCCACTTAAACCAAGAGTCCGCACAAACACCAGAATTGGTGCTGATCCGGTTTAATTACAACCCTATTCTAAGAGGAAGATCAAAGCCAGGTACTTAAGATGTGACAAATGGCATGTCTCGGCACTCCTGTGGAGCAAAAATCTTCCAATCATGGGACCACTGTTGGACTACCGTATGCCAGAAGTTCTCATTTTTAAGTCTCGTAGCTGTCTTCACAGGGGCTGCCTTGAGCAAAGTCTGGGTAGACAAGCAGCAGGTATATCAGAAAACAGAAGTAAGATATCGTCAGCACTATACTACACAAGTTAGTCCATTTATCTCTCTTCAAAACCATGAACTAAGCACCATACATATCAAAGAATATTACGTTATACATAGTTCCGAGGTATATTACACCAAGGCATGTATGGAACGCTCAACATTTCACAATAGGCCTATTGAGCTAATTTTGTCTTTGAGCTCGTTTCCAAGTAAGTTTCCGAGGATATAACGTGTTTACAGGAAGAGGGTAAGAAATAAAGAGAGACAACGCACGGTATGTTGTCCCTTTGTCAGTTTTAAGTTCTTTAGATATTCAAAGCCAAGTCGATTAATTTGTTTTTTAAGTTCACAATACAATCTCTCTACATCTCTACTTAGTATATAAAAAGTCCCCGATTCTCCGATGTCACGGGTAATATCGAGAACCACTGAATGGATTTTGATGCGGTTTTCACCATTCTGTAAAGGATAACTCGAGAAAGGTTTCTGTAGAGAATAATGTATTTATGATCAAAGGAAGCCAAACAGTAACGATTTCAATGAAAAAGTCGAAAAATCCTGGCGTCCGTGCGCTTTGTAAGCTTACGCTGGGAAAACCGTTAAAAATATCTGTATACTATGAGTGTAAGAACTGTTCAGCATGAAAAGGTCTACAAAAAGTCCGGGAGAGCATATCTCTATCTTCAATACATCGCCCACTATAAGTGATTTTAGATAGGACAGAAGGGGGATTTGTGTTTCATGTAACTCGCCGCTCTTAAATTACGTTTGACAAGAATTCGTTGCCCATGCATCTCCATGATAATATAATTAATAGTCCAGTCAGTGATTTTAACCCATCATGCCGAGACGTAAAATGGATATAGGTCGTAGTTCATTTGCATCGAAAGAAAAGCGCTTATCATTTAATGCATTCATAACTATTCCCGGGCGAAGCCGGTGTGGGTTGCTAGTTCTATTAATAAGTAGTAGCTTACCAGTAGCGCGCAAATTTCGTGTTTTCACTATGCTGATAAGAGCACATCACCATCCTGATATGAATGTAGGTAGTACGTATGACTGACTGTGGTGGTGTTAGTGTAGTGCTACCACCAATCAGAACGCTACACTTTTAGGTCTGTGCGAAAGATTTGCACGTTCGAAGGTTTGGTATGTTGTTGAAAGCCTAACTTACCTGTAATAGGCTACGTTGAATAATGTGTTGGCTATGCTTCTTTTACAGCACGATTCATCTGCCGTATTTTAGGTCACTTTTGTTTAAGAAGTAAATATAATGTATGATTTTGTAAATTAAGCATGTGCATTAGAACACATTGTTGATTACTGACGTCATATATAAGCAGAAACACCGTTTTTGTTTACAGTTGAGATAACCTAATGTATTTTAAGTTGAGTTTTCTAAGGTCAAATGCAGAGGCCATTCTTTTGCGGTAGTATGGTGAGATTTTTTCAAAAAGAGAAAAGAGATTATTATCCAATGTTTTATGGTAGTATCCCACAAAACCCATGATAACTCTCACATTTACTGTTCAAATCCACGGAACTTTTCAAATGCATTACTTTGTACAGGATCTAGAGGATTTAGGCCTACTATAATAAATACAAATCAGTGAAATATTGATATACTAATGGAGAAAACATCGGACATTTTACCATACTGAAACTTAAAAATATGTAGAAATTTTAATAATATTCCCACAGCAGTTGTAACAGTTCATCCTCGGATACACGTTATTTTTAACGCAAAAAGTAAAATTCGAATTAATATCATGGGTAGTTTTGCCGAAATCATGTGAGTGTAGTGAGCTGATCCTCGCGATGGCAACTTAAAGGAAAGGATGGTTCGAATCCCCCTCTCAACCATCCTCGAAGTCATTTTACGTAGCTTTCTACGTCTGCTTGAGAAAACTGCTTACATGTTACCTAACTTGAAGCAATGATCACCTCTTTGAATTCCTTGCTAGAATTTCACGAACACACATTAGTACCAAATTATAGTGATCACTGTGTCACAGGTTATCCTGATAATTCCAAAATCACCCTCAAGTACACGAGGCTGACGACCATTTCGTCCAAAGCCTCTTATTGAAATGTTATGCTGTTGTTCATTCATTGTAGGGAATTGTAACATCTAGGTCATCAGCCCTGTGTGCTTGGGTGCGAGTTGAATTTATCTGATAAACTGTAATTCTGTGGTGGTTTTAATAGTATGTTACTATAAGTAAAGAGTCTAGGATTGCAGTAAGATCCTCAGAACTTGAGATAATATATCATAGAGAAATTTGTCGCAAGAAAGTTTGGAAAAATCCACACTCATGATGGCCGCACTAGAGTTCGAACTTTGGATCACCAGACTGAGCTTTCCCGACTGTCGTGGTACGTGATTGTGCTGTTGTAGTAAACAGTGATTGTTTTGGTTGATAGGACCCTTTGAAGAATTGTCCATTAAGAACACAGCTTAATCTACGCAAATTAGCTTGAGGCGCTTGGACATTGTGGTCATTCATCCCCGTGCATTTGGATGTATGTCAATCTCTTGTCTGATAATCTGTGTTATTGTGATGGCTGTGATAGTACGTGGTTGTTTGGAATTCAGGTGAGGATTGGGAAGGAAGCGGCCGAGGCCTTAAATTAGGAACCACCACGGTATTTGCCTGGAGTAGAAGTGGAAAACCATAGAAATCACTTTCATGATGGGTTCGGGGGGAATAAAACCCTCCTCTTCTCAGCTCTGCGTCGCGAGGCTGAATGAACCCCGTTCCAGCCATCAGAACAAATTAAATTTCTTGGCAGAGCTGGGAATCAAATCCGGACCTCCGAGGCGACAGCCAAGAATGCTAGTCGCTACACCAAGAGGTGGTGCGCAAATTGACTTAGATTGGTAACCAATAATTGTAATTGTCTGGATTCCGTGGTTAAATGGTTAGCGCGCTAGGCGTTCGCCCGACGTGTCCCGGGTTCGATTCCCGGCTGGGCCATTCGGGATTTTAATCTCCTGGGGTTAATTCCCGTGGCTCGGGGACTAGGTGTGTGTGCCGTCTTCATCATCACTTCATCCTCATTACGACGCGCATGTTTTCCACGGGCGTCAACTAGAAATACCTGCATTCGGCCTCTCAGGAGTTCACACGATCATCATCATCATAATTATCTCTTACTAAATGACTAACGTGTGAAGAGATTTATGGAATGTTGAGTATCAAGGGCAGGACACTAGTGCATTGACTTCTACTTTGATTATGAATCTACTCACATGGTGTGTGCCGAGTCGAAAGGCCAGGCTACTTTGATGAAAATTATACATTATATACTGTAAATAAAATTATGCCAGACAAAAAAATGTTAATAAGATGTTTTTTCTTTCCTTTTGTGTGGACATGTGAAACTCGAAAGGGTTGCCGTGTGCCGTGTGGGTCTGTGTCTGTCTGTCGGTCTGTCTGTCTGTAATTTTATATTTCATAGCTTTAATATTACACTTTCATTTGTGTGTATGCATTTTTTTACTGCTGTTGAGACAAAAGTGGAAGCTATTTCTTGTTTTCAGTACTTGCAAGCGTTTTCACTGAATGTTTTTACACTCTCCCACTCTGTAATGGAGTTTGCTACTCCATCGCATATTTTGTTTCTCTTCAAGAAGCAGAGTAGCAAGCATACTACTACCTTTAATGTAATACTGTGTGGAGTGGGGTGGAGGGGTAAGGTGCCGCAAGCTAAAACACAGAATAAAATATTACAAAGAATATAGAATGTGATGTTTCATACGTTATAATGCCCGCAAGCTAATCCCCTACAAAAACATTTATGGTTTTTGCGTACAACAGCAGATACAATTACCACACAATATCTTCCAACTACAAGAGAGAGAGAGAGAGGACGAGTCCATTATTATTTTTCACATTTGCTGAAAATCATCCATCTGTCCACAAATAGAATTTAGACGGGAAGTTAGTGCTTAACAGCTTTTGTTTTGTCGTATGTGTAGAGTTTCGTTATAATACCCTTTGTTTATTAAATAGCTGCTGGGCGCCATGGCTGAGTGGTTAGTACGCTAGGCTTTGGACCGACGGGTACCGAGATTTTATTTCCTACTAAATCAAAGGCTAAAGTTTGACATCTTCATCATCAAAAGTTACGACGTAATTAAATATTGTGGTGTAGTGGTTAGCCAAAAATGTAATTGTGAACTGAGCTTATATGAACAAAACGTTATCCGCATATGTCCCGCATCCACACAACTTTGATCCGATTCCGCACGATTGTTATCTGCTTCCGCCCCACATCCGCACGACCTTTATTTGCATCCACACGTTTGTTATCTGAATCTACTGGCATTAAAATAATACTTTTAATTAAATAAAGCATAAAGCAACACATTTAGACATTTGAGGAGAAAGTCGTTCCCTTGGGCTATGTATGTCATGTGGTATGCTTAAAATCTGTTGACACCGAATAGAGATTTAGGTGTTAGGAAGTCATTTTTGAAGGCCTTTATCTGGAGCGTGGCACTCTATAGAAGTGAAACTTGGACTATTGGTGCAGCAGAAAAGAGGAGAATTGAAGCGTTTAAAATGTGGTGTTACAGGAGAATGATGAAGATCAGATGGGTAGATAGGCTTACAAACGAAGAGGTATTAAGACTAGTGGAAGAAGAGAGACTTTCTGGCGACTGCTAATGAAGAGAAGAGATAGGTTGGTAGGACACATACTAAGACACCCAGGAATAGCAAGCTTAGTTATGGAAGGAAGGGTCGAGGACAAGAACTGTAGAGGTAGACCAAAGTTAGAATATGTTAAACAGATTGCCTCGGACGTAGAGTGTGGTAGCTATGTAGGGATGAAACGATTAACTCAGGACAGGGAGGCATGGACAGCTGCATCAAACCAGTCAAAAGACTGAAGACTCAACCAACAAGAACACCATGTTTAAAATGAATGTTATTACAGCCAGAATTGCAACCCTTTTCAGTTCGGAGTGTTAAATATGCTTAAAGACATAATTTGAATGATAAAAGCTTAAATCATCACCTTACATTTGTCATGAAAAAGAACAACGGAAAATATGTGTGATAACATCTGGGTCCTAGTAATGATATTCAACAAGTTCGGATTTTATTCTGAAAACTATCCGCAAATTTACTCCTAACATTATCCGCAGCTTATCCGCTATCCGCACAGCCATGCAAACTATATCCGCATGGCGAAAAAATTGCGGATATCCGCGGGCTTATCCGCGGATATTCACATCCACGCAGGGCTTTACTTGTAGGAACGGTATCGATGACATACAAGTAAATCAAGACTTTCACTAGGCCATTAGGTTACACGAGTTTTATGTTTCAATTTACAGCCATTACGCCAATGCCAATTTTCCCAATCCTATCCCCTAATAAATACACTTTACGACATAGGCCTACTTCTGATGTTTGTTACGTTGCAGTATATAAACCACCTCCTCTGGGACATGGTTCGCTCGAGTTCACACGAAAACAGCCATAATGCTCTGTTGATACGTATTGACTTCTGATTTATTCAGAAGGAATAATTTAACAAGTAGTCCCGTGAAGAGAAATATAGCCTATTTTCATATACAGTCTCCCGCCTATTAAAAGGATTTTCCAAGTGATGTGCTAAATAACGTTTGGTACACGGCCTATGACTTCACCAACACCATTACATTGAGAAATTTAGTGCTAGATCAGGGGTCTCCAAACTGCGGCCTGAGGGCCAACACTGGCCCGCGAGCACCACCAATCCCGCCCGGTATTCGGCCCGTCATAGCTTCATTTGATTACATTGTAATATTAAAATCAAGGAAAATAACAATCTGACGTTTCTATTTTTACTTGACGAACAAGAGTAAGAAACACAATAAGTGACCTACATAATGAAATTGGACATTTTAACAGTAATTAGCTATAGCCTATCAGTTTTATCCTAAAATCTTACAGTATGTGGCATGCATAGATAATTATTATAATGAAATTGAACATTATAAATATGATTAAGAGATTAGCTCTAACGCCTCACTATAGCGCTGCCTTGGGTTTTTGTGGGTATTTACCCGCATAACCTAACTGCGGTACTTTTTAAGGATCCAACCAGCCATCGGGCTGACTACCTAACAGATAGACAACTTTCCACTGATAATTGTTTGCAGTTGTGGATCAAGTTTACTCGTGGAAACTATCAGCAGCGACTTCAAATGCTCATGAGTTAATTTGGATCTGTATTTTTTTTGAAAATGTCATTTCGGAGAATGTTTTTTCACACATATAATAGTATTACTTTATTTTAGTGTATGGTACAAAACACATCACAATACATATTATAATATAAATATAATTAAAATAGCATTGAAAAGAAACCTACCTAGGTATAAGCTATATACAACTTTGAACTCAGATAAGGGTCACATTGTCAGATTTACATCCTTTATGTACAGTAGTCGATGCATATTTTTGTAGCCATCAAGAACTCAACTGAAACCCCAGAGAAGGCTGATAGTGGACAATCTTGTGTGATATGCTGAATAGTTTGTCATTCAGCATCGCAAGTACAGTTTTCGGAGATGGATTTTTTCCCACCTGTGAAGAGAGTCCGCGCATCTGCCACAGTTTGTTCTTATTCTATTTAGGGTAGACCAAATTTTTCTAGGCATGGCATAGTTTGTTGGTGGTTCGGTGAGGCAGTGTGTGTCGAAAGCGGAAGAAAAGCCACGAGGAAACAGAGTGGAGTTCAACCCCCGCGCACTGCGCCACCTGGTCCCGAAAACAAAATCTGCACATAATTCAAAACTACAGTATGTTGATATGATGAGCTAACTAGGTTTTGTCCCTTGGTACTTAGTTGAGGAGTCAAGGTAGCCCTTGGACTGAAGCAGTTTGGAGACTTCTGTGTTAGATTATATAACTCTCATACCGGTATCGGTCATTGAGGCTCCTCCCGTGAGATGACATCTTTGAGTAACGAGTTAGGCCAGATACTTTAAAGAATATTCAAATTCACGGCTTCTATACTTTAAGAAAAGTAAGCTACATAATTTAGTGACATTAGACAATAATTACAGTGAAACCCCGGAAATCCGAAAACCCGAGTAATCCGAACTAGTTTTTTTTATCGACAATTATAAGTTTGAAAACCACACGTCAAAAAAAAACGTATTTACTTAACCATAAAACAATTATAATATACTACATTAAAACCTTATTTTATATAATTAGTGGAAGAATTAACAAAGAAAGAGCCTAACAAAGTGTAAATGTGCCTACACAGCCTACTTATCTCATCAAGGACTGAAAAACGGAACAGTTGGTTGTTGTAATTCCTTAGGTTAATCACTTTGCAAAAACAATGAAATAAGAATAGATACACAAATTCACTTGAAAACAGTTATCTTCAATTGTCGAAGTGACGAAAACCTTCCCTCGGAGGCAATTGCGCGCCAGCGTCGCATGAACATGGCATCGTTTGGAGTGGCTGCTGCGTGTCGTTCTACCAAGCGCAGATGTAGCTTCAGTATAAGTCACATTGTCTGTCGAAGTTTCTTCTTCCTCGCTGTCAATAGCCTGTCTCACTCAATGTGCAGTCCTATACCGAAACGAGGGTTGGTTATTATGTTATGGATATTTTTTGCCTAATCCGAACAAATTGAAATCCGAACAAGCTACAGCCCCAATTAGTTTGGATTTGAGGGGTTTCACTGTATTATAATAGTCCATCATACGAAGCTTCTCTTCAATCGTTGAGAATAGGACACGAGATATTAAAACAAGTTCTGTGAGAACTATATAGCGTATTTCCATATATCCTGCTTATATTAATTGCCTCAATCATACAAATTTTCAGTTTTATTGCGGTAATAGATTCGTAGATATTGGGAAGGAGGAGATTGTGGCCCTAAGTCTAAACATTTCGGATAGTCACCATGTTGCATTATGATATATAGGCCTTAGAGTTATGTACTATTACAAGAAGATTATTGTGTAGGTGTATTATTCAAACTTCAATCCCATGATTAGGACACAAGAAATAAAAACGAGATTAAAAATTTCACTCGGCCGCCATATTGTGGTTGTGAAAATTATTGAAATAAATTAGACGCCAGTGGATTAAAATGTATGTAAGCACATACCGTACCAAGTTTCACTGGGCTTGGATGGTTAAATTGCGAGAGACGTCCATTTTAACATTCAAATTTCGCGTCACCACCATGTTGGATTTGTGCCCCCCCCCCCCCCCATGGTTATTGAATGTTCTATAGGTGAACTTACGTTTTTAGCCTCTATCAACATACAAAAATTCAGTTTGATTGCTGTCATAGATTCGTAGATATCGGGAACCGTCTAGATATTTCAGATGATCACCATGTTGGATTTTCCTTAAATTGAAAATGATAACAAATCTATTTTCCGTTTTTAGCCTACTTTCGATTTTTGCAAAAAATGAAAGTAGACTTATGAGATCACTACAGGGCGAAAAAAGTGTGTCTGTCTGTGTGTGTGTATGTGTGTGTGTGTGAATCTGTGTGTGTGTGTGTGTGAGTGTGTGTACTCTGAATGTCTGTCCCCCCCTATCAATTCGAACACGGTGAAACCGAATTGAACGAAATTTGGTACAGAGGTAGCATTAGCAAAGGGCACCTCAGTGTCATACTTTATATCGCCGCCATCTTTACCAAAACAGAATGGCGGCCACTCAAACGTTCAAAACGTAAAATCAAATTACGGCTAAACTAATCATCCGATCTCTACCAAATTTGGTGACAACATACCTTTATGTAGGACGCGTCTTTCATCCAACATTCAAGGTCATCGGCCTTACCATTTCAGGATGGCGGCCGTGTGAATTATTCAACCATTTTAATCAATGGCTTAAGACCCACCAATTCCGATTATCGAGCCTAGGGTGGTTTAAGCTATCCTGAAGGTCGTGATCCGTTATTTATTATAATTTAATATTATAATATTATACTGTATGAGTGGCTTAAGAGAGCTGAGCTGTCTGTGTCACACGACAAGATGGCAGCTGTCCTCATGTGCCTGTCTTATATTTCAATAGTTTTAGTATGTTGTATGTGATATACCCTACTGATACAATAATATAAACTTTGTGTGAAATTATCTTTAATGAAGATGTACTGCTGTGAAGAAATCGTTTATTTAAATTCATTATTTGCCAACAGGTTGTATCTAATGTCAGTTAAGAACACCGTGTTGTTAAGGATAGGATTAGCTCTGGGCTAGCGTGTTAGTCTATCACGCAGTCGACTGGGGATCGAGTACTGCTGCAGTAAACTTTTTTTTTCTTGAATTCTTTTACAAATGATGTGCACGAGCTCTTTCCACAGATACTGAATAAGATGTCATTTAGCTCAAAGGAGAGGCTAATGTATACACTCGTTTATTAGTAAAATCACAGCCCCAGCATCGCAAATAAACAGAAGACATTAGGAAAAGGAGAATAGAAGAACTAGATACACGTTGTCCTTAACCACAGCCTTCTTAATGCCTCTGTACGGTGCTGTCCTCTTGTGGGTTATGTGGGTAATATTGTTCCAAACTTACCGCTGTGTAAATACCTGGCCTCCTGAAGTATGGCAATTTTGTAATACTGGTAGTTCAACTATTAGCCACGATCGCGCTCCGATTACCTTTAAACACTGCCAGCTGGATCGCCTCCCTCTTGGCTACTTTAAACTGTCTACTCATTCAACACTCTTAGGCCACTGCCATCGTAGTACATTACGATGGCAGTGCATAGGCGTACAACATAAAGATTAATTCACTGATAGGTCGCAGCACCAACCTACTGTGATCGGCGTGGATTTTTAAAGGGGAAGTTACCCAAAACGGAAGATTCTTAACTTAGCAGGCTGGCTTAATATAGAGATTAACGGACGTGAATGCATTACAATAAGTTAGTAGTTTTGTTATTCAATCATCATAAAGTATACAATATTGATTTTGACACTTACTGGCTAATTATCAATATAAAAGAAAACAAACAATACATTGTGGTAGAGGTGATTGTGTTAGGGATGAGGACAAAGAGTCATAAATATACCCATACATTTAGGAGAAAGTAGGCTATATGTTCTTTGCTGAACATCTTGTTGATCTATAAAGTTATGAACTATTAGATGTGGACTATTGTGTAGGTTCATTATTCAAACGGTGACTTCGATCGCATGATTAGAACACAAGAAATTAAAACATAATTTTAAAATTTCGCACAGCCACCATCTTGAGGTTATGTAAACAATTGTAAGTCAGTGCATTGCAATTTGTATAGTCATTTGCTGTAACTAGTTTCTCTGCATTCGGATGGTTAAATCGCGAGAAAAGTCTATTTAAATGTTTCAACTTCGCAGGGCCACCACGTTCGTTTTGCAGTTAGCAGGTTTTTTGAAAGTCACATAGGTGACCTCCTAGTAGTGCCCTTTATCACCGTACAAAATTTCAGGGTGATCTGAGTAATAGTTTCGGATATATAGAATGCCAGTGAAATAATTCACACAGACGCCATGTTGGATTGGTGAGACGTAATAAATTTTGAAGAGCACGGCCGGGGTCGGCCAAAATAGTACTACAACCTTACCGAGTTTTATTGAAATCGCTCCAACCGTTTAGAAGTTATTAGGAGGACACACACACAAACACACACACACAGACACACACGGACGAAAGGTGATCTCATTAGCCTATTTTTTCATAAATGAAAATAGGCTAAAAAATATGGTTTTAAAATTTCGAAACGATGCCATCTTGTATTTTTGAAAACAATTAAACATGAGATGTGTCAATGCTAAACTCTGAATAAAGATTCGCAGTGCTAAGTTTCACTGGTCTCGGATGATTACATCGCCAGGAAAGACATTATTTGAAATATTTTATGATGATGATGATGATGATGATAATTGTTGATGTAAGGGGACTAACATCTAGGTTATCGGCCCCTAATGGTTTGGGTGGTAGTGAAAATGATCAGTTGGCTCCATGGTCAGTGATGCCCATAAAATGTACGGATTAGTTGGTCCCATGTTCAGCTGGGAGGGAGGTTCGAATTGGTCCCATGAAATTGCTCCCTTTAGTCACGGACACGTTTAAGTTACGCCCACAAAATATTCCTCTGTCGAATACCGTCACCACCTAGGTTAAAGGGCGTGGTGGCGCAGCAGTCAAGCTGTTAGCCACTCTCCAAGATGGACCGGGTTCGATTCCCGGTCAATGCATGTGAGACTTAAGAAATGAAATGCCATGTCCTATGGTTCGGATTCCACGTAAAAAGGAGATCGCGTGGCTCATGACCGGAAGGGCACGGTCACGTAAAACTACAAGCTTCCTTCACCTAGGTTAGGTTTGGTTCGGTGAGGTTAGGTTGAGCTATTTAATATTTTATTATTGCGGCTCAGTGACATCGGTAGCATGCTGAACTGCTCTGCCCAAGATGGTGGGTTCAAACCCGGCCGAAGTCGTCGGATTTTTAAGAGCATTAAAATCCTTCAGTATTCCTTCTTTTGGAAGTAAAGTTGACGGGCCCGTATCATAGATTTATGTCATGTAAAAGAACCTACCACTGCAATTGGTGGTGTGTAGCAAAATTTGTTGGTTATTGTAGCAGATTAGGAAACGCTCGATCAAGTTCCAACGTTCGCCGTTAGCGTTAGTGATTGAAACATCAAGTAGCCAAAGTTAGAACTACTTGAAATTGAACTTGTTGGGAGCTCTCGGGCGTTGAATAAAACTACCCAGCTTATGGCCATTGGCTGCGATTTATATATCAATATTTTATTATTGTACAAGACAATGTAAAGTTGTCATTTTTGGGGATGTAATGATTTCAATATTTGTTTTTGATATTGAAATGTTATATTGATAACTGCTAATATCAGGAAGGACATTCAAATAAAAACGAGCGACCGAACACTAAGAAACAAAGAAACCTAACCTACTGACTAGGACTAGAGAATCAACTACAGTAGATCCCGACCACTCGGGAATCGACAGTAATCTGCGGAGGAATGTTTTAACCATGCACAGTAAATGTAAACCCAATCGTGTCCCATAGTTCATGGTTCACTATCCCAGCGTTAGTCCAGACAGGGTGTACAAGAGCGTGCTTGTGAACCTAATTTGGTACATCTCGGCGAGACCACGTAACAGACAGAGCTAAGTCATATAGGCTAATATTTGTATTAACCTTTCAAGATACGAGTGCTGCCGAACTTGGCTATACCAGCGTTTGTTGTTCATAGCAGTAGGTGCCTTGTAGGACGAGCAGGGGTACACAGCGATGACAGAGTGCAGGTTGCACATCAGTCAAGCTGCATTGCGTGCGCTACCTGTATTAGACAGAAGTTATATTAACAAATAATAATCATGGGTGAATAATGCTGTGTTTCTAATTGTTCCACAACAGCACAGCTGGATATAAAACGAGCACATGTCACCACGGAGAGCAGAACGATGACAGCCTACTGGAGCAGAGCCATATCCTATCTGCGCGACTGTACCTGGTAACCAAGAAGGCTGACAGGGTGCCACAAGTTGTTTCAAAGAATAGCACTCGTATATTGAAGGGTTTAATTATTATGATTAATTTATCACTACGTTATATTTGATGGTTGGTTCCTTGCTTTAGGGACTTCGACAACGTGGTCATGTAGCCCCGTGTAGTTTGGGTGTGTGTAGAATCTGTCTCATAACCGGTGTTAATTGTGATGGCTGTATTAGTGTGTGTTATCTGTGATTCAGTTAGAAGGACTGCAGACGATTAATTTTTTCAATAGTTCCTACTTTTGCTACCAAATGCTACCGTCCACGACACCTAGCTGCGGACGTGGCTACTAAATGCCATCGCAGTCAGCACCTGACGGCGAACGTTGGAAATAATATAGCGTTATCGAACTAACCTACACAATTTAGCTTCCACAAGTGTAGTTAGTGGAAGTTTCTTTTACATGCTATAAATCTATGACATGGGACCGCCAGCTATAGTTCCCCTCCGAAGGAAGGCACACTGAGGGATTTTCTAAGGCTCTTAAAAAATCCGACGAATTCAGCCGGGTTTGAACCCGCGATCTTGGGCATAGAAGCTCACCATGCTAGCAACTACCTCACCGAAGCCGCAAGTTATATTTGAAAGGCGTGGATTGATTTGAAGACTCAGATATAACTGCTGGCTCTAATACAGTATACACACATGCACTTTGAAGAATAGCTCCTAGTTTCTATCGCCACGCCGCGCCGTGCCCAGTAGTCTGAAGTCTCGAGACGCGATGCGGTCCCCTTGCCGTGTTAGGACGCTAATCACGTAGCTTCTCCATTACAGTAATTAAAACCGAGCGAGGTGTCAACCCTCAGCCGTGCGCGTTTCAAAAACACAGGCTGCACCGCAAATGCCTGCTGCATTCAGCAGCATTGTTTAATATGTCTGTGTACCATCCATAGAGCTGAGGTTGAAACGTTATAAACAATGCCCTGACTAGCCTTGAATTCATGATGATAATTGTTGTTTTTAAGGGACCTAACATCTAGGTTATCGGCCCCTTTTGGTTTGGGTGATAGTGAAAATGATGATGGAATATAAACTACTGCTACAACTACTTGTACTAACTAGACTTACCATTAAATTACATACTTGCAGATTTTTTTATCGCATGGCTTTTAGTGCCGGGAGTACCCAAGGACATGTTCGGCTCGCCAGTTTTGCAGCTGCTTCGAGACGGACACCCAATGGGTGAGCTACAAGTACCGTTGGGGAGGAAAGTTGGAATGGAAGGACGAGGAGTTGGAAGGTAGCGGCTGTGGCCTATAGCTAGGGACCAACCCCGACATTTGCCTGGATGGAAGAGGACCATCTTCAAGGTTGCCGGCGGGGGGATTCGAACCTCCTCCACTCCCGGATATGAGCGACTGCCAGCAGTCATGCCGTAACGACCACGGCTAACTCACCCGGTTTATACTAGCAGATACAAACGATTAAAAGAACCAGGTAGTGTAGATACACCGACAAAGCAACAACTTATTAAAACCTTCAGTAGTAAGTAAACGGCGGCTTCGGTGGCGTAGTCAGTAGCATGCTGAACTGCTATGCCGAAGATCGCGGATTTAAACCCGGCCGAGGTCGTCGGATTTTTAAGAGCGTTAAAATCCTTCAGTATGCCTTCCTTCGGAGGGGAAGTAAAGCCGGTGGGCTCAGGTCATAGATTTATGGCATATAAATCAACTTACGAGTACAATAATTGGTAGTGTGTAGCAAAATTTGTAGGTTATATTAGGTTAGAAACGCCCTATCAAGTTGCAACGTCCAACGCTAGGGTCAGTGACAGTGGCATCTGGTAGCTGAAGTTGGAACTACTTGAAATTTAACTTTCTGGGAACCTACGGGCGTTCAATTAAAATACCCTGCTATGGCCATTGGCTGCAATTCATATATAATTTAATTATTAAGTAATTATTGTACAGTAACTAGAAACTTGAAAGTTTCAAAGGTTTTCAATGGCATTCATGGCTGTGTGCTGATATTGCATTACATACATTTATAATATACTGTAGTTGAATAATACTATATATAGACATTTTAGAAGGGGCAGATGACCTCGTAGTTCCGTCCCTTAAAACAACAATAACTAACTAACTAGACATTTTATAATCTTACTCATATTTCTATGACGTTGCTGTAGATAATTTGATGAAATCCATAACAGGCCTTTATAAACGTATGTTAATGTTAAATCTTGTATAGAGAACTTGTTGCTGATGGGCACTTGGTGTAGATTTTATGTTTTTTGTTGTTGTTTTGGATATTATTTCAGTTTATTTTAATTGTTTTACTACAATCTTTTATTTACATTTTATGACCTTCAGAGGGCCACTTAAGTCATTTTTAAACTAAGGGTTCTTCAGTTTCCTGTTAACCCATTACTTCTTCATTATCTCAGATTTTAACCCTTGTCTGTTTTTTGATCTTGGTTTCTAATCTAATTTATGTGTCTTTGAATCTCTTGATTTTTCTGGTTTTGTTTCGTAAATCTTCAATTGTAATTTGTAGTTCATTCATATTGTTACGTGCCACTCCCCTAGTGGCACCTTTGTTAACTGGATTACGGTGGGTAGGAAGCACAACACCAATTACTGCTTAAAGAAATAATTAACTTTATTGCGGCCAGAAAATTACACTACTCATCAGCAATTACAGACAATAGGAACCTTACTCCAGTTTCCTCAAGTCTCGTGCTTGCGGAGAGCTCTTGCCCTTTCACTTGTCAACAAACCCCAGAAGTTAATCCTGCCGCTAATGAGCCTAGTGGCCTTGACAGAACTACATGCAACTTCTTCCTAATGTGCGCCTACTACAGTATTTACGAGCATTTGCTGCAATGTCACTGGATTTCGACACCACAATATCTCAGACCCTCAGTGAAAGCACACTCACTCAGAACACAGGCAGTCCCCTGTATGTTTCTCACTTCGCCGCTACACTAGGGGTTTCGCAAGTCACCACACTTCTGTCGCTCAGAATAAACGCTCACACTAGCTCGTAAAACACAACAACAACAACTGCTAGACAGGTCGCACTTATATAGCAGGCCGGTGACTCAATAAATGCTTCTAGATCCATCCAGGGTTCACGGCTTCTCGAGGTTTCCATCGCTGGTCCAGTCACGAATATTCTGGACTACCCCTTTGTCCTAGTAGCCCTGTTGTATAAGGCACACGCAATACAGGAGGCAGACCACAGCCCAGACCTGGGGCAGTTGTGACTCATGCGGCGAGTGATGACACAAACTCACAGCCGTAACAATATCATCATTAATATCTGCAATCCATCTAATATTACTCTTACTGTTCCATAATTGCTCTATTATTTTCCTACTGATCCTTTTTTCTGGTGTCCTGATGATATGTCCGAAGAATGAGATGCGTTTTTTTTCCCAGTTGTGCTCATTACCGGTTCTTTTCCTTTGTAAACTGTTTCATTGGTAGCTAGTCTCCAGTGTCCATTCTTTTTGGTATTGTTTATGTATACATTTTCTTATTAGTCTTCTATCTCGAGTATTCTGTCTATTTCTGCAGTGTTAGTTGTTTTAAAAATGGTTTCACTACGACCTTCTACTGTGAATGCTTTTATTTTGCTTCAGAAATTTTGAACTGTAAACGTCAATAAGTGTAAAAAATTCAACTTTCTTGTTTTTGTGGCTTCTGAGTAAAAGATACATGACTTAGAACATTTGAAGTTTTGAGAGACTCAAGTTAGAGTTTTACTCTAGCAAATGGCCTCACTGTTCCGCTACCTTAATAAAAAATAACAATTATAAGAACAAAATTACACTTACAGTCTTTGTTAAACATATTTTTGTCTATTGGCTACAGTGCATAAAAGGTTAAGAAAATAAACAATACTAATATGTACTTTTTCACAGGTACATAAAGTATATTTCTACACTCCCCCTCAAAGTACGATTTATGACCTCAAAGGCGTTTCCTATGTTATTGTGTTATATATTGCTGTTATCGGGAAAGCGACGAGAACCTCAAATTGAAAATTGCTACTTTTGGTCGTTCCACACTGCCCGGTTCCATTAAGGGAAATAAATGACAGGATGAAAAGAAATGCCCTCAACCTTCGAAGAATGAGGATTGAGGAACATGGATAGAAGGAGAGCCCTGAAAGATAGAAAGGAAGGAGAAAGAGAAAGAGGAGTGTGTTCGCCCCCCTCCCGCCCCCTCAAGAGAAAGGTCAGTGGAAAAAGGGAAAACAGACCCAGCTCAGGAATCCCTCTGGGTCACCAAATCCCAAACTAATGAGCCCTGAGCCCTTGAGGGTGTAGCACTACCCAGGCTGCACCATAGGCTACGCGGTGGAGGCAGCCTTGAATTGATTCCAAGACTGGTGGAGATAGTAAGTGGGCAATGATGTGGTGGGACTTACAAGTTAGCAACATTGTTACATTCCATTATCGACCGTCGTGCCTTCACCTGGATCATAGTTCAATCTGTTAAGCCGTGTTTTGTTGACTACTCGCATAATCCGCGGCTTCTCGCCACGCAAGACTGAATCATTCAATATGTTGAGTGGTTAGTTGTGAGTTTCATATTATCGTAATAAATGTGTATATATGCATAGGTTGGTTGTATTGCTGTTCGCGCGTGATCCTTGTTCCGGCAATATAGTTCTCCCAAAGTTCGTCCGAATACGTTCGAGGCGAGGCTCGACACTACTACGTTACATGAATCTCAATACGAACCGATATAAGCTATACAACTGAGGATGACAAGTGTCTTCGTAACATAGCAACACTTGATAAGCCGATAGGTACGACATATTATAGGAGAAATGATCCCGGACCTCCAGGGTGACAGACAAGCTAGCCGCTACACCACGAGGTGGTTAGAACCAAGCCGTACATGGAAGAGTGGCGATGAAGGCATTGGTTGCACTGCCTCATAATTTCTTTTGTAATTTGTTTATTGAAATATTTCTTTTTTTTAGGGCTGTGTGGTACATCTGGGAGATCCCTCATGGAGAGATTCAGTCTTGTAAAGCGTGCGAAACTGGTGGAACTTTCTTTTGAAAATCAACGCTCCATCCCCCTCTCCCTCACCGTTGACAATTCAACGTGGGCAATTGTCCTCACAGACCACGATTCTCCGTCTGGTAGCACGCTTTCGCCCAAGATCGGGTACACCACGTTTGGTGCGAACTACCGAAAACATTCAACGCGTGAGGGATAGCCTTACTGACAACGACGAAACATCAACGCGACGACGTGCCACGTAGCTCGGGATGATCTGAAGGTCACTTTAAAGAATTTTTACGACGGAGTTGAAATTGCTCGCATACAAAATGCAACTAGCGCAGAGAGTGAAACCCACAGATGCACTACCCCGTCTCAGGTATGCATTTCGCTTTCAAGTTTTGGCAACGGAACAACAGGACTTTCTTCAGAATCGGATAATGAGCGACGAAGCTTATTTCCACTTAACTGGGGTTGTGAACAAGCAAGAGTTATACGCTATTCAAACACATGCGCTTCTTCAGCGCCACCCTGTATTTTCGATACAGTGTATAGCTATCGAGCGGTGCAACGTGTGCAGGTATGATGCATGTCATGTATTGGCATGTAAGAGCTGTGTACACTGCTATGCCTCATTTCCTAACATGTGCGTGTTCAACTATCGCGAGCCGTAAACCGTTCCTTTGTCTACACGAAACATTTCAAGTACCCAGTCACTTATACGCAGATAAAACATGCACTTCACCGTCTTCTGCTGCCTCGGGGTAGCTTACGTATTGAGATCCCGGATCTAGAGCTTCTATGTTGTTTCCCGACTCGGACAAGATGTCTCATTCTGGTCTCAGAATTGGAACAGGGTACACTGAGCGTCGTGAGGTAAAGTGAGAAGATTGGTTTCTATTCATATCTCAGCTGTGCTAGAACCAGACAAATGATAGGATGGTACGTACATTATGGTTACGGCAAAATCCTTCCCGAATTCTAGACTGAATTACAAACAAACACACACTAGAACAGCCATCACATTGAAACAGGTTATCAGATAGATTCCGCACACACCCAGGTGCACAGGGCTATACATACAGTATTATCAGGATGTGACAAAGCCCCTAAATGAAACAATAACAAAATTAAGTTGCCACTAGCTTAATTTGCTATACGAAGCAATTAACATTTATAGGAATAAAAGAAAGTTTATATTTATTATTAGTCAAAAAGATTCCACTGAGGCTAATGATCCCCCTTTATCTAGCGTATATATTGTTATGGCTTCAAACATTATAAGTAGGGCTCGGATTCGAGCATATTTGCATATATTTTTTCTGTATAGTACACATTGAAAGAAGCCTTTCGGTGGTATTTTCACCTCTCTGGGACCAACAGAATTGAAATTTATCGAGCATATATATGCATAAAACCACGGTTTTCAGAATAGAAGCATATAAATGCATATTCTTGTGGTTTTCGTCTGAATAGTTGGTTTTTCTTCGAATTCTCCCCCGAATTCGGGCCCTGACCATCCTTAAGGTTCGAAAACAGAAATAATTATTGAAAAGCCTATCTGGTGCGAATAATAGAACCGCAGGCTTTTAACCTTTAGTGAGGTCGTTCTCGTCATTGAAACTTTTATTGACTGATTTAAGAAAATCATTCAAAACTGAAAACATAGAAAATTTCTTGTTGTACAGACCAATGCAGATCTACTTCATTGACTAGCCTAATTCTGAACATTTTGTAAATAAACTTTTAAACTGTAACTTTTATAAGAGCACTTCTCTTATATAGACTTGAAAAATTTGAATGCGAGTATATTGCAGTGTATCATACATACAATTAGAAAATAAAGCTCGTATATGAAGGTATGTTATTGTTTTTTTCGTTTCACTTTCCTTTCTATAGTTTTTAACGGCGTTTTCGAGCATATTCTGCATATTTAACCGCATATAATGGGGGTTTCGAGCATATCTATCGAGCATATAATGGTTTTCGAGCATATTTGGAGATTTTATCGAGCATATCGATCCGAGCCCTAATTATAAGAAAGAAACTAATGTCGAGGAAGACGAAGACAAAGACAAAGTCAAAAAACAAAAACCGAAAAACAAAGAATGAGAAACATAAATAAATGAACCTCTTCCTAATCGATAATTGAACCTATTATTGAAACAAATGAGAGAGAGAAGAAATATTGGTAACCCTCAAAGGAGTGTGCAAGGAAGTAGGTCCATGCAAGGGAGACAGGAAAGATGACAGAAAGTGGAAGCAATACCAAACCCAGCTGGGGTTCCGTGGTCGCCATCCTACATCCCTAGTCGTGAGCCCCTGGGGTTGGGGGGAGTAAGAAGAAGTATGGTGGTCTTAGTGCGGGCCAAGGTTGCCAACCCCTGCCTCACTAGTTGTAAGCCGCTGGGGATTTGTTGCAAACGGTTACATAAACTAGACATTTACAATTTTAAGCCCCAGTAAATCTTCTGTAGACATTAAAACATAATACAGTCCTACATTTCCCTTGCCTCGGAAAGGTAGTAGCTTACTACCTCCACTGATCCATATGTAACAGACATCCCTAGATATGCGATGCTGGTCTGGTTTCCACAACGTGAAGTAGGTCGCTACACGCTACTAGCATTAGTCTAATGACATCGTCTTCCTCAGCATTATATTTTCTGTTTATAGAAGAACACCGAAGAAGTACAGATGTTATTATTAGAGCTGGTAATATGCAAAGTTCGATTGATCCAATAATTTGAAATTAATCGAAAACGATTGATGATGATAATTGTTGTTTTAAGTGGCCTAACATCTGGGTCATCGGCCCCTAATGGTTTGGGTGATCGTGAAGATGAAATTGAAATGTGAACTATGACTAAAACTAACTACTAACTTATATAATAGAAGAAGAAATGGAAAACAAAAGGAGAATAAGGCAAATAAAGGACAGGAGGAAAAGAAATGCCCTCAACCCTCGAAGAATGCAGATTTAGGGACTAGGAAGGAAGGAGAGCCATGAAAGACAGACAGGAAAGTGAAAGAGTTGAGGGTCCGAACCAGAGGTAATGGATAAAAGGAGGAAAACCGGACCCAGCTCAGGAGTCCATTGGGGTCGCCCCTGAGGGTGTAGCAATATCTAGTGTGCACCAGAAGTGGTGGGGCTACATACACACTGCCTCCTTGAGGGCCTTGAGCAGAAGGCAGGAGATAACAAGATATGAAAAAGAAGGCTGACCACTCGCAGATGGAGGATATCAGAAAAGATGAGACAAGGCCAATTAAGGCGGGAAAGTGAAAGACTCCCTAGGCCTTGGATACCCTAATACCGTCGGGATCTGAAAAGAACAAGAGTTGATCAAGGGAGGTCGACAGGAAAGTAGATGGAGAGGAGCCTGGCATAAGCAAGTGGAAGCAATTCCAGACTCAGCTGGGGGACCCGTGGTCGCCAACCAACGTCCCACTAGATGTGAGCCCCTGGGGGAAATCGAAATCGATTAATTGACTGACTGTTAAATCGGTTAATCGACTAAGTGAACAATTAATTAATTGGCTAACCGAAGAATCTATTAATTGATTAGTAGACACGAGATAAGGAAAGAAGTTTAAATGAAAGGTCCGCTTAACTTGTGTTACGCTTATTTTCGGAATGATGAACAGAAGTCTATAAAAGTTACTTTTTGTCTAAATATACAAAGTGTCCTTCCTTGTTTATGTTAACAACTACCAAATAAGAGTCAGTGACAGTGGAAAGAATAACATCAATCAAATTGGGAAGGGTTTCGAAAAGAGAAAACAGAGTATTCCCCAAAAATGTTGCATTCTTGTTCAATGTTTGCCATTTAAGACAGGAACGTTTTTGTCGTATTTTGATTTAGCTTAGTTTTCACAAAGAAGGTATATTATTAAAAAATATAATGATACAATATATTTAAATTAATTAAATGTCTGTTTTGCTTTTGTGAGAGCGTAGTGAAAAGAGCGAAGCACTTCGATTAATCGACAATACAATTAATCAATTATATGACCAACCGATCAATCGATTAATCGACCAGTTATAATCGATTAAATGACAAATTGATTAATCGAAATTTGCAGCAATTAATCAATTTTTCTGCTTCGATTAATCGATTGAAAGTACCAGTAGTCTACTAGTTACTAACGCACTGCTCACTTCTCCACGCGGCTTACGTGATCTACTACCGATTTTGTCGTCAGTTTGTGGTTTTTAGCATTAATGATGGATGTAAAATTTGTCTAAAATTCGTCAATTTATGTATCTTCACGTTTTAACCCTTTATAGGGCTAACCTTTTTTTACTTTTATGTGTTTCTACATTTTAATTTATTTTAAGTATAAATAATGTTATTTTTGTATCTCTAATTATATTGTTTATATATTTATTTTCTCAATTTATGATCTTATAGATTTAATATTGAGTTTTTTTTATTGAATTAATTAACTAATTTCGAATTGATTTTTCCAATTATTTTCATATTTTTATAGTTATGTTTATTATTTAAAAAAATATATTTCTTTTATTATAGTAATTTTATTTTTATGTTTTTTATTACTACATTTATATTTTATTTTTACACTTTAATTGTTAATGTTTTTAGTTTCAATTTTTTTTAAATTTTATCCAACGCATTACGTCAAGTAGTGAACCCATGTGGATTGGTTCAAGCGTCGAATCCATATTTTATATGTAAAAAAGAGAGGAAATAATGCAGTCTTTAGAATGAATTTGTAAAGCATTTTAGGGGTTCATAAGAAGTTGGGCTGTTACAAGTTGATGCAAGTGCGGGTGACCACTAGTCACGCGGGCCTGAGATCATGGCTGACTCGGCGATAAGAGGCTAGCGCATGATTATTAATAGAGCTGGTAGTTTTCCACTGCGAGTGACGGAGAAGGAGTTTCGGAAATAGGTCTTACTCAGCGATAAAATGGCAACATCGAAATGACGCAAGAAGAGAAATAATTAAAATTAAGCCATTTGCAAGCATTTCATTAATGAAATGAACCCGTCACTGTTGATCATCTTGGAAAAGAGATTTTTGTGTGTGGAAAAAGTTTATAATAATTGCACAGGAAAGAAGTGCATACGCGGCATTACGTCGATAGTTATTCCCCGAACCCAAAGCTAGGAGAGAGGGAAAATAAAACCACACTACCCACGCATCTGAGGAGCCCAATTATTTAATATCTTGGAATTGTGTGATCGATTTTCGTGATCAAAGGAACCCTTTTACGTTTAAAACGAGAGCTTTCAGGAGACATATTTTTCAAAATTATACGACAATTATTTTAGAAGTTAGTGTTGGAGAAGAAGCAGATCTGATCTTTTTGTGGCAGATTTCAATATAAACCCTGGACGCGCCAGGAAATTCATTCAGTCTTCAATGTCCTAGAGGGGCGTGTTGCTGTATCAACCAACAACAATCCAGTCTACCAGAGACGCCAGAGGGCGTGGTACTGTTTTGCAGCAACAATTCAGTCTCAGTGAGCGCATAGGCGCTGCACGCTGTTTCAACAACCAACGTTAAATGCAGTATTCAGTACTCACCAGACCGTGATAGGTCATGTTACTCTGTATCGCAGGCGAGCACCCCGTATGGGAGTCGCCCGTCAATAGTATCGCCGTGCAAAGACACATCAAAATCCTTGTTATAGGAAATATATCATCAAGCTTCGGACTTTATAAATGTCACCAGTACAGTCAAAGTTTTAGACTGTGGACTTAAGAAATTACCGGCGATAGGTACTCGAATCTAAGTAGTTTCAGTTAAAGAACCGACGCATCATACGATTTCGAAGTACCCAAGGACAGTGAACTATACAATTCTATATACGTTAAATAACCAGATCAGGGTAGAACGTGATAGTAACGCCTAGTGTTCCTGAACTGAAGGGACTAGAGCGGAGTACGATAGAATTTAGGAATCGCGGTTCCAGGCTTTGTCTAGGTGTAGACAAATGAACAGTCAGATATTGGGGATTACTCCAATAAGTCAAGAATCACAGTAACAGAAAGTAAAATCCACGTGTGGATTACTGGACAAGGAAATTACTAGGTCGCCGTTATACTAGTTCGAGCGATTATAAAAGTAAAACGTCAGTGACAGACTTTTATTAGACGAACAAGCTAGCGTCTAGCAATATACGATATCGTGCAGTAAAATTATTAAGCCGATAGTCGAACCCAGAATAAGAGGATCCGCCGTTCCAGTGAGGGTAGTTCGATCGAGTCTTTCAATCATCTCATCAGATTAGGAAGCCGACGTACATAAAGTGCAACCCTTGGAAACGGGAAAGAATAAGGAAATCACGTGTGTTAAGGCAAATAATTAATGCCGGGATGATAAAATTTTATGAAATTCAAGTTTAGTGAAAATTTTGAGTGTAATATACTTTTAGTGAAATTGTATTTGTGTTTAAGTGAAAATGAATCCAAAAATCGTATTCTTTAGATTAAGAGTGATCAGTGTATATGGTTTATGTGATGTTGAACAAGTGTTATCAAGTGTAGATATGATCATGAATATGGCTTAAGAAGCAATTAGTGGGTGAAATGTTCTATCGATGGAGAACTCGGTCTCTGACCGTAAAATCATGTGAGTACTAATTTCATTATTATGTGTTTTTGGGAAGATTTGCTTATAATCCTCAGGAGTGGAAGTAGGGATGTTTGAAACATGTGAAATATGGGTTGCGCGATCTGAACGATTAATTTGATTGAAATATAAATAATGTGAAGTATTAATGAATCCCTAGTGGAAAATATTTAGTGGAATATCAGTATAATGGTAAATAATATAACTATGGTAAAGCAAGCGCGATAATAATAATAATAATAATTAAATAAATTAATTATGTGATGAATTTTATATTGAATAAGTGGTATCTACAAGAGCCCCTTAGATGAATTGTTAAATTGTTGTGAATCAATATGTTCTTAATGTTATAAATAATTATTGCTGATGGAGGCTAAGGCTGAATATATTATTTTTGAGACGAAGATCAAATTTTGATTTGAATTCATTTCTTTCTTTCTTTCTTTCTTTCTTTCTTTCTTTGAAAGGCAACTTGGCTATTTTATGTATGAGCGCCATGTCGCGAAATTGAAATAATTTATCACGCTAGAACGCGTTGAAATGCTCGGTAATAATAATTGTGAGGGACAGTTAGTAGCGGTAATGAGTTATGTTGAATTGTGGTATTGCAATACTGAAAAGGGTGCAATTTATGTTGTATTATGAGCACTGGTTGCGTACAATACCTTTCTCAAGTCGCTAATGTGGTAAGTCCTCAAAGTTGGGATATGGTCCCCGAGGCAGTTTTAAAGGATTGAACTCAGAGTCGTCCGCGTCGAAGCCCTTATATATTTGTTGTTCTATGGATTTTCTTACCCGCTAATGAGGACACTTCATAATTATACTTTACCGAAGCTAAAAGAATAGGTCTGTAGAACCTAATATGTCTTGTTGTTAATTTGTATTATGAGCCTTGTCTTTTAAAGAAACGCATTTGAAACAGCTGGTAGTAGCGCTGTATAGCCGAATCTTGAGGAAGCGAGACTGTGGTTCCCCCTACCTCCATAGCCATAAATCAGCCAAGTAGTGAGACAGACCCTTACAAACTCTCTTATAGAGAAAGGTCAAGAACGAGCTGTCTGATTAACGGTACACGGAAGTGTTTAAGATTGTTTTAACGACCCAGTATTTGAACTGAGGTCCTTTTACGTTCATTATTATCGCTTGCAAAGTTCAGATCGTTGCTTCCGTAAGATATAATTGTCTTTGAAGATAATATAATAAAAACCCTAACGTTATTATTAAATGATTCAGTTGATTCACGAGTTATTATGAAAATGTTAAGATTTTGGGAGTAATCTTAAGTTGACTTGGTCAGTAGTTTTCTATAACTCGGGGATACGCAAATTTTTCCAATCACGGTAGTGAGTTGGTAGCTTGAGAAGAGAGATGGTAACAGATGAACATTGTGGGAGCCCAAAATTAATTAATGAGTAGCCATACTATGTTAATGTGATTAAAGCCAGATATACTCATGTAAAAATTAAATGGTGTGTGTTTACATAATGCATGTAAACTTTACCGAGCCATTTGGAGCTCGTTTTTAAAGAATTAGGATTGATGCTATATGGGAGTGAAACTCAGATGGAGTTTTGTTTGGTTTTTGGATAACCAGTAATTATTATTTTGTGAATATTTAATTTGAATTCTTTGTTCATCTTTGGACAAGTGTGAAGTGTAGTGTCAGTATTTTTATGTTTATTTTTGTAGCACCATATTTTGAATAATTAAATGTTTTGATAGTAGGATTTTGATTTTGTTGATTTTTTGGAAGTGTATCCTATGCTTAATCCAAAGTGTGTAAGTCACAGAGTGGGAGAACATACCATGAACCCCGATACTCCCGATTGAGCATTGCTGTCGAACTGTGATTTGCATATTTCATTGTTGAAATGGGCACAGTAGATACATTTATAATATTTGATTTTTAGAAATACTAGCACTTCGGCATGAAAATTGTCCGAAATTTAGCTGAAAGATTCAACTATCAGAATCTTTGAAAGCATAAAATGTCCTTATGACAGGTGGTTAATATAGAAACCTCTATCCCATAAAGGATTGAAAGCAATATTACAGTTTTACGCGATTCATGGCCTTGCGATAACACGTACGAGACCTACTGGATGTGAACCCTTTTCAAAAATACCACATTCATTTATGTGGAATCGCATTTAGTTCACCGTATTGAGCTAGTGCACCACTACACTATCACGGCCCATTCGTTATGGTTTATAATCTCTCCGTACCAATATTAGAGGGTTTGCATCACCAATAAAGTGCAAAATCAATAATTTTCTGGTAATAAGTGTTATATTTAGACTCTCTGCCGAAAGTATAATATGGTAATTCTATATTATGAAATCTCAACTTGGTGTTAACTGTGCTTCGAGTTTATCAACGAGCAATAGAGTTTATGGCCGGCGAAGAATATAATAAATTTAGAATTGTTCAGACTAATGTTTGTACCAATGTTTGCATGTTTTAGTACTCTTCATTTGAACATTTGTGTACATATCTGCTCCTCAATATATTTAATGAATTTTTCGGCCTTCAGACACGTGCTCTATTTTGTAAATTATGGGTTATGCTACGAGGGACGATCAAATATAAACGAGAATAAAAATAATACAAAACATGTCAATAAAACTTATAACTATGATTATAAACAGCAAGAACTTCCGTGGAGAACTAATTAGTCTATTTTCATATATCCTACTTGTTTTACTTAAGACAGAAGATATGAAAACGTGATTTAAAAAATGCGGTGCCGCCATGTTAAAGATCTATTAAAATTACATTAAATTAGACGTCAGTATATTAGGTTAAGGCTTCTATGAAGATATACAGTACCGTACCGTACTCGGATGAAAAGTCACGAGAAGAATCCATTTAAATATTTAAATTTCTGGTCCCCGCCATTTTGGTTTTGTGCTCACCAGGTTATTGAATGATCCATATGTGAACTTATGTTAATAACCTCTAAGAACATACAAAATTTCAGTTTGATTGCTTTAATATATTCGTAGATATTGAGAACCGTCTGAATATTTTGGATGTTCGCCATCTTGGATTGTTATATGTGTAGGCCATAGAGTTACCTACCATTAGATGAAGATTATTGCGTACATTCATTATTCAAACGTTCAATTGGATCGCATGATTAGGAAAATAGAAATAAAAACTTAATTTTAAAATTTTGCAACAATTGAACTAAATTAGATGTTAGTACATTACAATATGTATAGGCATTTGCTGTACCAAGTTTCACTGTGCTCGGATGGTTAAATCGCGAGGAAAGTCTATTTAAATGTTTCGACTTCACTTAGCCGCAATGTTCGTTTTGTACTCACCAGGTTATAAAAGTTCCATAGGTTAACTTATGTTACCAACGTCTATCACCGTACAAAATTTTAGGGTGATATCTGTTACTGTTGCGGAGCTATAGAATGCTAGTGAAATATTTTTCGCAGCCGCCATGTTGGGTTGTGAAACGTATGAAAATTTGAAAGACATTGTCAAGGTCGAACAAGGTAGTAGTATGCACTTACCGGGTTTCATTGAAATCGCTTCGGCCGTTTAGAGTTTATCACGACACACACACACACACACACACACACACACACACACACACACACACACACACACGCGCGGAAAAGGGTGATCTCAGAAGCCTGTTTTTTTTTTCATAAATGAAAATAGGCTAAAAATAAACGGAAAACTAAAAATCATAAATTAAGAAATGAATGTGTTTTTTTTAAAGTTATTAAACAGTTGAGAATTTGGATTGCTGGCTCTAACCCACTCTCACTTATAAAGCGGAACCATCCACCATGAAGAAATTTGATCTACTTCTTACACTCGATTCCGCAGAGAGAAGAACAATAAGGGATAGAAATGTAGAGACAGTGCTAATAATTACAGCCATCATAGAGACACAGGTTACCAGTCAAGTTGAACACACATCCAAGTACATGGTGCTGATAACAGAGATGCCCCATGCCCATGAATCGAGAACAACAGGTATGAGTGGTATAATTATGCAGATGGCTGAGTAGGGCTGTCACAGTCCAGGTGGTGGCGAGTCCAGTCTAGTGCGTAGCATTAGAGACGAATTACACAGTATTTCCTTAGAGTGACAGCACGACTCTCCCCGCTAACGAGTCGGGACAATATTTTGACGGGCTGGAGTTGTAAACAGTGAGTGACACGTTGACAGCGACAACTTGCTGGCACTAGGCTACAATTCACTCATGACGGGATGTTACTTGAAGTGCTCTCACTGTACTGCACCTTGCATGCCACCTGACACTAATGAAACTTGATCCCTAGCAGCAAACTATTTACCGTACCTCTCTCTTAGATTGGTTGGTTCTTAAGTTTAGGGGCTGCGACAACGCAGTCATGTAGCCCCGTGTACTTTGGGTGTGTGTAGAATCTATCTGATAACCGGTGTTGTGATGACTGTATTAGTGCGTGTTATCTGTTTTTAGCCTGCTTTCGATTTTTGCAAAAAAATGAAAGTAGACTTATGAGATCACTACAGGGCCAAAAAATGTGTGTCTGTCTGTGTGTGTGTGTGCGAGTCTGTGTGTGAGTCTGTGTGTGTGTGAGTGTGTGTACTCTGAATGTCTGTGTCCCCCTATCAATTCGAACACAGTGAAACCGAATTGAACGAAATTATGTACAGAGGTAGAACAAGCAAAGGGTACCTCAGTGTCATGTTTAATGTCGCCGCCATCTTTACCAAAACTGAATGGCGGCCACTCAAACGTTCAAAACGTAAAATCAAATAACGACTAACCAAATTATCCGATCTCTACCAAATTTGGAAACAACATACCTTCGTATAGGACGCGTCTTGTGACCAAACTACAAGGTCATCCGCCGGACCATTTTAGGATGGCAGCCGTGCGAATTATGCAAACTTTATAATCCATATCATGAGACCCACCAGTTCCGATTATCGAGCCGAGAATCGTTTTAACTGATCTAAAGGAAGAGGCACGTTCGAAATTAAAAGTTTATTTTGTAATACTATAGTGCAGAAGTGATTTTAAAAAGCTGAGCCGTCTCAGTGACAAGACAAGATGGCAGCGGATATCTTGTGCCTGACTTATATTTCACTAATTTGAGTATTGCATGCAATATAGCGTACTGATACAAAATAAATAAACTTTGTATGAAATGCTTTATATATAAATAATATACTCCACTGATGAAATCGTTTAGTCTAAGTCATTATTTGCTAACAAGTTCTATGTAACTCATTTTATACAGAACGAGGTTCGTTGGCACAATTGGCTCCGTGGTAAAGCGTTGGCCTATCACTCATATGCCTATGGTTCAAACCCCATCAGAGTTAGGTCTTTTTGCTTGAAATTTTATATATTTATTGTTTTGTAATGACTCAGACGTTTTAAAATTAAGCGTTATATTGTGCATATTACGCTGGAAAATATATATTTAATTAAAACATAATTCGCCAGCAGATTTGCTCGAGACATCTAGCAGCCAAAAAGGTAATTATTATGGCCAACTGGCGGCGAACTGCATGCCGACCTACTTATTAACTTCCAGATTTTATTGAAAAGTATCTTCATATGGCCGCTAGAATGCACTCGCCCTGTTAGGATTATATTGTTCGATACTTCTCCACTAGTTGCCACGACTGGTCTACGTGGGACTCCATTGATTAGTATACCATTGGCATTCTATGCGCATCGAATTTGAAGAATGACAAGATGATACTATGATACATTTTTACTTTTTATTTTAAAGGGTTTGCAACAGCATATTGTGCGTTATTTGAAAATGTTATTTGAAGTAAAGAATAAAACGATTTCACATAGTACCTGAATTCTAGCCGTTGGTGCTAGTTCAGGTTATTAATTAATACTTTTATTTCAGGCAAATAGCAATCGAAAATATCCACATAGTTTGTATACACACGTCTCTGTAGGGTCATGGCAAGATTTGTTAATTAAATTAGGGTTGTGAAAGCCATGAACAACCAGACGTGTAAAGACATGCCTCAACTCAAAGTTGGATGTTGCCCACGGCAGGTCGATTATGTAATAATAATAATGTTATTGGTTTTACGTCCCTTTTTACTACTGCTGCTTTTAGAGACGCCAGGGTGCCAGAATTTTGGCCCTAAGGGGATCTTTAACGTGCTAGTAAATCTACTGACACGGCTCCCTCGCATTTGTGCACCCTCAAATGCCAGCTGACTGCGCCAGGATACGAACCTGCAACCTAGGGCCCAGCAAGCGAGAACGTTAGCGCTGAGCCACGCAGCCAGTCCGGTGGATTATGTCTCCAGATCCATAACATTCTTGAGATACTTCTTATCTTTCTTTCTTCAATGATGGTAGCAGTTTTTTCCTAGGTTGTGGCGTTTGGTAGAGGTAAATAGTTTCTAAGGTCTTCAACCAAGAAATGATTCTATTATACTCTTTGATAATAACAACGAGTTATACATTTAGGAGAAAGTAGGCTATATGTTCTTTGCTGAACATGTTGTTTAAGTACTGCAACTTAGAATTTTTCAAATAGTTCCTGCTTTTGCCACCAAGCGCCACCGTCAACGACTAATAGGCCAAGTTCTGAACTTAGCTACTAGACGCCACCGCAGTCGGCTCTTAGCAACGAACGTAGAAACCTAAGAGCGATGTTTACATTCTTAACCTATCCGATTTAGCTTCACACAGTTGCAATTAGTGGAAGGTTCTTTAACATGCCATAAATCTATGACATGGGACCACCGGCTTTACTTCCCCTCCGAAGGAAGGCATAATGAGGGATTATTAACGTTCTTAAAAAATCCGACGGCTTCGGCTGTGTTTGAACCCGCTATCTTGGCCATAGAAGCTCAGCATGCTACCGACTACGCCACCGAAGCCGCTTACCTCTCTCTTAGCATGTCTAGAAAATGTAAACAACCTGTGCTACTACAGGCACATAGCCTTGGCCCAACAAACAACTGCTGCTCAACCATTTGTCCTGCAGATTGCGGTCTGACGCATTGTCGGCGCGAAATATATGTCCCTTCGTGCGTTTACCTCGTGATGTACAGGGCGCCAGGATATGTTGTCCGCAGTTCCTACAAGCGTCTTCGAGAGCTTGCATCAGAAGTTACGTTGGCAGCACGACTGTCGCTTGTATAAAAACATACAAACAAACAGTAAACTTTGTACTGACCACAGCCATTCATAACAGATGCAGGAAGTGCTGATGACACACACGCTCGCTCATTGCAATACACACTGACGATTTCGACAGGCTACAGCCCACACGTGTGGGATTCACCCTGTCAAGACACCATGCTGCCAACTAAACTGCTGATGCTACCTCTGGCAGATGCCAGCAGTCACTGCGGAGAACATTTCCTGGCGCCCTGTAGAATGCTCGTTAGATCCCAGGTTAGATCCCTGAATATAAAGCCCTGCGCGGATAGACCCGTGGATATCCACAAAATTTTTCTCCATGTGGATATAGTTTGCATGGCTGTGCGGATGGCGGATAAGCTGCGGATAATATTTAAGGTAAATTTGCGAATAATTTTTAGAACACAATGTTGAACTGGATTTTTAAAATAATTTTAGTTTTTGCTAAGCTCTGCGTCTTTCATGTTTTTTTTTGTTATTTACATATTTGCTTCTCTTGGTGTGTATAAGAATAAAAGTGAATTGAGAGAAGCCAGTCATTGTAATACCCTCAATTAATGTTGACTTATGTCAAAACAAAGTCCTTTATATTTGCGCTTGCCTGCGTGGGTATATCCGACGACTAAGTAAGTGCCATAATTAGCCACCCGCTCTTTCACATGCCGTTTCTCAGAGGTACAAAACTTAGTCAACGTTGTCTTGCGATTCACACACAGCCTAGGGGAACGAATTTCTCGTCAAATGTCTAAATGTGTTGCTTCGAAACCTTATGCGTTATTTAATCAATTAAAACTATTATTGTAATGTCAGTAGCCTCCGTGGCTTAGGCGGCAGCACGCCGGCCTCTCACCGCTGGTTCGGTGGTTCAAATCCCGGTCACTCCAAGTGAGATCTGTGCTGGACAAAACGGAGGCAGACAGGTTTTTCTCCGGGTACTCCGGTTTTCCCTGTCAAAATTTCATTCCAGAAACACTCTCCACTATCATTTCATTTCATCTGTCATTCATTTAATCATTGCCCCAGAGGAGTGCGTCAGGCCTCGGCAGCCGGCACAGTTCATATCCTCGCCGCTAGATAGGGGCTCCATTCATTCCATTCCTGACCCGGTCGGAGACTGGAAGCAGGCTGTGGATTTTCATTCATTGTAATGTCAGTGGATTCGGATAACAAATGTGCGGATGGGGATAAAAGTCGTGCGGGTGCGCATGCGGGCCGGATGAGGATAACGTTTTGTTTGATCCAATTTTTCCCCTCGATTCCGCAGAGAGAAGAATAATAAGGGGTAGAAATGTAGAGACAGTGCTAATAATTACAGCCAACATAGAGACACAGGTTACCAGTCAAGTTGAACGCAGCAGCTTCCATACATAATCACAACCATGAATGGCACTGAGATATTGGTGTGAAACCACATTTTTGTCTAGCCTTTGTCAAGAGACCAATGCAAAGAAACTGTCTGAAAGTGTAGTTCCCTTAAATTACAGATGACGCTCACGTCAAGTCCGCAGAAATAAATTTCCTTAATGCCTGACAGAATGTTCATAGCAAACTCTAGTATACTGAACTAATACCAAACGCAACTTTTAAGTGTAGTTTTCGTAAGTCATAGACGGCCATTTCCTCAGTGACGAGTATCCGTGATTTATCACGGAAATAAATTATCCCAGTGAACTGATACCATGAGTTAAATGATAATGTATTCCATTTTCAACTTTAGTTCCCGTAAATAACTGATGCCACCAATGACAATTCCCAAAAATTTAAATAATTTGTCCCGTTCACGAAATGATCCGATCTCAGTGAAATATTGTATGATGAACTAATACCAAGAGCTAAATATTCCTGCGAGTAATTTTCAAGTGTGTTTAATCTGAAATTAGAGATAGTGTGCATGCCAATTCGGAAGAGAAGAATTTCTTTAAGCCAGCACGCAATGATCCTATCTCATCAAAAACGAGCACTGACCTAGCAATATGAGTATCATTTCCTTATGTGGATTTATTTAGCGTAGCATTTGAGCATTATAGATGTAGAACGTGTTAATATGATATGAATAACCATTCTTGTATTCGCAGTCTATGGGGACCATAACGGAGAAAGATGATAAAATAAACTAGCACGGAATTCAAAAATCTCCGGTATGTAATACTTAAACCTTGCTGTCAAGAATAAATTATTGGTGGCTTATCTGCTAATTTCAATAATTTCATTTTACATCCCGCATTTCATTGAACTAATTACAGTGACATTTATTTAACTATGAACTACCAAATTCTGAATATTTTGGCACAGAATTTGTTAGCTTATATTTTTCAAAAAAAATACTCCTTTCTACATAGGAACTGTTATGGGCTACAACAAATGTATACTGTATATTTTAATCACATTTTTTAGGTTATATTTTTGCATGTCCCAGTAATTCGGGTTAGATTGGGTTGACCGACTGAAAAGTTATCAGTTGTATCAGGAGAATCTAATTTATCGTCACCAGTTGGACGGGGCTAACAGTATGTGGCTTGCCGGTTGTTGTCACTACTACTTACTGGAAGCACTCCAGGCGGTCAGCAATCTGTTCAGGGCATAGCCTAGGGCACTGATCACAACTGTAGGCTGAAGAGATTAGATTAGGGCTGAGGTACCTACATCAAACACAGGCATGGACACTAACCCCCCATGGCTACACGTGGTTACTCTTCAAGGAGGACTATCGGCATTTGTCTGAGGATTCCCGGGCTTTGCCATGAGTGATTGTGGAAAACCCTGGACGAAAACCACGCTCAAAATGGCCGCTGTCAAAGCCAGGATTCGAACCTTCGATCTCCGGATTTGCGTTGGTAGTGCTTGGCATAACGCGCACGATCACGTTGTGGCGTTAGGACGAGGCACACAGGCTATCACACCGCAGACTAGAGAAAAATGGAAGGAAGCGTATAGTTTTGAGTGACTGTTAATCTCGCGATCTTGAGCCATGAGACCTCCTTTTTCTACGTGGAATCTGAACCACAGGACGTGATGTTCCACATGCATTGACCAGGTATCAAACCCAGTCTGCCTTGGTTCTCACTGCACCGTCACGCAAGGAGACTAATGAAACTAATAAAAGTAACCTGATGCGTCTGGCGAGTAGGGCGGTCAGGTAATTGAGACAACTCTGAACCAGGCACCCTCAAACTGGAAAGGCCTTTGTTAGTGCACTTTATCGAACACTGTTCTGTTCTGTCTGTTAGGTGGTCTTATGTGGAAGAAAGAAATAAAACAAGGCATAATAATCAAGGCGAGGAGTGAGGTAGTTTGCCATTTCTTTCCTCTCAGTACAGCAGTACTGACCCTAGGAGTGGACCTTTCACAGGACCTAAAGGCCATGGATGCGGCAACCAATTCAATAACTCAGCACTACACTTACGTCAGCAGCTTCCATATAATCACGGCCATGAATGACACAGATATTAGTGTGAAACCGCATTTTAGTTAAGCCTGTGTCAACAGATCAATGCAAAACAAAAAACAAAAAACGAATTTATCAAGTGACCATTCCTACACTAAATTATTATTTACAGTATTTATCGTATGGCTTTTAGTGAAGCCTCCGTGGCTTAGGCGGCAGCACGCTGGCCTCTCACCACTGGGTCCGTGGTTCAAATCCCGGTCACTCCATGTGAGATCTGTGCTGGACAAAACGGAGGCAGACAGGTTTTTCTCCGGGTACTCCGGTTTTCCCTGTCAAAATTTAATTCCAGCAACACTCTCCACTATCATTTCATTTCATCTGTCATTCATTTAATCATTGCCCCAGAGGAGTGCGTCAGGCCTCGGCAGCCGGCACAGTTCATATCCTCGCCGCTAGATGGGGGCTTCATTCATTCCATTCCTGACCCGGTCGGAGACTGGAAGCAGGCTGTGGATTTTCATCGTATGGCTTTTAGTGCGGGGAGTGTCCGAGGACATGTTCGGCTCGCTGCATCCAGTGGACACACTAAAGGGTGAGCTACAAGTTCCGTTCAATTTCAAGTAGTTCCAACTTTCGCTACCAGATATCAATGATACCTAGTGGTGAACGTTGGAACTTTGATAGAGCGTTCTGACGAAATCTAACCTAACAATTTTGCTTTACACAAGTTTAGTCTGGGGGATCTTTTACATGCCATAAATCAATGACATGGGACCGCCGGCTTTACTTCCCCTCCGAAGGAAGGCATACTGAAGAATTTTTAACGCTCTTAAAAAATCCGACGGCTTCGGCCGGGTTTGAACCCGCTATCTTGGGCACAGCAGTTCAGCATGCTACCGACTACGCCACCGAAGCCGCTCCTACACTAAATGAACAGGTTTCTATGTGAAATTTTCTCCTGCCATTAAAGCAATTAACGTGTTTATTCTCTACCTTCATTGGAAGAAACAATGGTTGTTTATTATTACTACTTACGATGTTTACAGTGGCCCAATGAATTTACGCACTCTTGGCGACTGTTTTGGCTAAGTCCCAACAGGTTGAGACGTCAACATTTACAACTGTGTCAGGGATGGATTTATTTGAATATTTATGTACTTATTTATTGATTTATTTATTTATTACCACTCACTCCTTTGAGTTTTGTTTCTAGGCTCAAGAAAGAAAGAAAGAAAGAAAGGAAGAAACATAGAAAGAAGTACCAAGCAGTTAATAAAAGTGCACTTATCCTTTGTTTTGAACGACTGTACGTTCAGTCGTTACGTGGAAGTTTTCTTCCACTGTGTGTCACACGATATCAGTGGAGACCTCGGGGATTTCGCAGATTAAATTCGCTTAGAACATAACTCCATTTGGTGGCCGCAAAATGAACATAATCATGTTATAACACTCGTACACATGCAATCGAGTTAAAATGAAACAACTTTGGCCTCTGTTCATGAACCATTGATTTTTAAATCAGATGTAATGGGTATAAACAAATTTTACATTATACTGGGCTTTCCATTTCATTATTCATTAACCAGATCTAATTAATTAACAATTCCTGGCTTTGTAATTCATAGAATCTTATTCAGAAGCAAATGTTTTGATATTGACGTTTTTCGGACGAAGGTGGTTGATTGGAGAGGTAAAAAATACTAGTCAGCCTGTGTGACCTAGTGATCCATTATATTATTATTTTTAGCCTATTTTCAATTTTGAAAAAAAAAAATGGCTTATGAGATCACCTTTTGTCCGTGTGTGTGTGTGTGCGTGTGTGTGTGTGTGTGTGTGTGTGTCCCTAATAAATTCTAAACGGTTGGAACGATTTCAATGAAACTCGGTAAGTTGATAGCCCTATTCCGGGCGACCCCGACCGCGCCCTTCAAATTTTGTTACGTCTCACCAATCCAACATGGCGGCTGTGCGAAATATTTCACCAGCAATCAATATCTCCGAAACTATTCCCGATATCACCCTGGAATTTTTCACGGTAATAAAGGGAACTACTTAAAGTTCACCTATGTGACTTTTGAAAAACTGGTAACTACAAAACCAGCATGGCGGCCACGCGAATTTACGACTTATAAATAGACGTTTCTCGCGATTTAACCAACCAAACGCAATAAAACTTGGTACAGTATATGTTCATACACATTGTAATGGACCGACATTTAACTTGGTTCAATTGTTTACATAACTACAAGATAGCGGATGTGTCAAATATTTCACCGGCATTCTATATCTCTGAAACTATTAGCGGTATCACCCTGAAATTATGTACGGATATAAAGAGCACTACTGGAAGTTCATCTATAAGACTTTCAAAAACCGGTTAACTACCAAACATACATGGCGGCCAAGCGAATTTAAAAAAATTAAATAGAACTTTCTTGCGATTTAATGTTCCAAACGCAATGAAATCTGGTACAGGAAATGTTTATACACATTGTAATACACTGGTATCTAATTTAGTTCAATTGTTTACATAACCTCAAGATGGCGGCTTTGCGAATTTTAAAATTATTTTTTTATTTCTTGTGTCGTAATCATGCGATGGAAGTGAAAGTTTGAATAATGAACCTACGCAATAATTTTCCTTTAATGGTATATGACTCTATGGCCTATACATTTAACAATCCAACATGGCGACCATCCGAAATATTTAGACGGCTCTGAATATCTACGAATCTATTGTAGCAATCAAACTGATTTTTTTTATGTTCATAGGGGCTATGAACTTAAGTTCACCTATAGGACCTGGTGATCACAAATCCAACATGGCGGTGACGCGAATTATAAATATTCACATGGACGTTTCTCGCAATTTAACCATCCGAGTGCAGTGAAACTTGGTACAGTGAATCCTTATACGAATGTTAATCCACTGGCATCTAATTTATTTCAATTGTTTCCATAACCACAAGATGGCAGCTGTGCGAAATTTTAAAATCCCCTTGTTACTTCTTGTGTCCTAATCATGCGATTGAAGTTTGAATGCTACACGTACACAATAATCTTCATGTAACAGTACATAACTCTAGGACCTACATATATAAAATCCAACATGGCGACCAACCGAAATATTTAGTCGGTTCTCAATATCTACGAATCTATTACAGCAATCAAACTGAAATTTTGTATGTAGATAGAGGCAATTAACATAAGTAGGATATATGAAAATAGGCTGTATAGTTCTTCACGGAACTACTTGTTGAGATTAACCATACCATCAGCTACGTATAACATAACAGTTTCCTTACTGACACAATGCTTAACATGAAAAATACACCACAGAAACTGAGGAACAATGCCACAAAAGAAGGAAGTACAATGTTGTTGTAAAATGGCGCTTTGATATACATGGTCCTTCTACATGCAATCATAATTATATTGAAACACACTCACAAGGATATAAATCAGAAAAATATCAGTAGATAAATGGAAAAATATGAAATAAGAAAAACTTTCACACGAAATAACAATTAATAATCGAAGATTCAGAAAAATTCAAACGTCTTATTTGCAATGCAATATTACGTAAAAACTGACTAATAGTTTCTTGCACACTTCTCCTCGAGGAAACCAGTAGACTAAAAGTTTAGGGGTAGTTGCTCTTTTAGTAATAGAAGAGTCCTCATAAGAGTTGTTTGATGAGCTAGATAATGAAGACAGACAAAGAAGAGGTTCATGTGACCCTCCAAAGCCCATGATAACAGGTACGATCTCGAATAGACTTGTTTTTTTTAAATATTTATATATATTTTTAGCGTATGGCTTTT
Source organism: Meconema thalassinum (assembly GCA_946902985.2). Classification (NCBI taxonomy): domain Eukaryota; kingdom Metazoa; phylum Arthropoda; class Insecta; order Orthoptera; family Tettigoniidae; genus Meconema; species Meconema thalassinum. Next base: position 1,227,702,845 of record OX336388.2, on the reverse strand, counting down.
AGTGCCTGGAGTGTCCGAGGACATGTTCGACTGGCCAGAGTTTTGTAGCTGCTTCTACGCCGACACCAATGGGGTGAGCTACAAGTACCGTCACGTGTGGAGTGTTGTCTGGGGAAGAAAGTGTGATTGTAAGGACGAGGAATTGGAAGGTAGCGGCTGTGGCCTATAGTCAGGGACCAACCCCGGCATTTGCCTGGAAGGAAGATGGGAAACCACAGAATACCATCTTCAAGGTTGCCGACGGGGGGATTCGAACCTCCTCGCCTATCGGATGTGAGCGACTGCCTGCAGCCCCGCCGTAACGACCACGGCTAACTCACCAATAGACTTGATGGAATGTTACGAGGTTTAAGTACTGAATCCAAGCGCAGTTAGTTGAATTCAATGGTGCTTAAATACGAGGTATCCGTGTCAGATTTACTGAAGTGTTTAAATAAACCCTTCAGCGCAAAATTTCGGTACCCTGGCATCTCCGAAGCTGTATCAATAAAAAGGAACAACACTATTATTATTATTATTATTATTATTATTTTTAAGTATGAGAACGATGAATAGACGCATTCATCATCACATAAAAACGTCATAATATCTGGTGTCTACGTAAATCCTAAGCATTTGCAAAGACGTAAAATTCCAGGCATTCTTAGTAAATTTTGTCATGTCTCTTGCGACTAGTGATAATGTGGGTGAAGAAGGTTGTGATAGAAATATCTTGTTGAGTGAGACTAGGAAGTGAAGTATGGTCGTGACGAGAATTGATGTAGTGTTAAGGAAGAATAAAAGAGAGGAAGGAAGAAAGGAAGGAAGAAAGAAAGAAAGAAAGAAAGAAAGAAATAAAGAAAGAGAGAATTAAATTAACAGGAAGAATGAAAGGGAGATCGAAAGAAAGAGAGAAAGAACGAAAGAACCGAAGAAAATATAATGAAAGGAAGTCAGGAAAGAAGGAAAAGAGAACGAAGAAAGAAAGAAAGAAAGAAAGAAAGAAAGAAAGAAAGGAAAAGAAGAAGAATGAAAGAAAGGGAGATAGAAAGAGAGAAAGAACGAAAGGAAGAAAATGAGAAGTGAGAAGGGAAGGAAGAAAGAAAGAAAGGAAGATAATAAGAAAGAAAGAAAGAAAGAACAAAAAAAGAAAGAAAAAGAAGAAAGAAGGAATTACTTAAATACAAAAAAACACGTTAATAAGGATGAATGTTTGTAGTTTTACGCCGCAGTTGTACGAAACACTGGGTATAAATTACTATTTCATTTTGCATATCCTAAATTCGTTATCCGCGGATTGGACTTTGTATTCATTAGTGATGTGTCAGATGTTGTACCATATTGCTATCACGCCACCTAATTTAATTCGAGACACTTTGATGCTCATATTTACTTCCCCTGGCATCGAACTCCTCATCTCTTTCGAAAGAGCAATAGTACATTAACTAGACAGTAAGTGTGCTCATTTCAAAGCACTTTCTTCAACATCGGTTGGTTTAGAAATGTAATTCTAGTGTTTTTCCAGTCGCCACAATTGCGTCCTTTACTGAGACCTGAAACTGCACAATTCATTGTTATTCCCTCGGTTCTACATTGTAATTCCGCTTTAAACCAATTTCCCGCACAATCTACGGAATCTTTCTCTGTATGCTCATACAATTACTTGAATCCGCCATCTCCCTAGCTCTTTAAAAATTCTGGAAACACTCCCATACTCCACTGAAGGTGGGAAGGAGAATAAGAATAAGAGCGAGACGGCAACTGAATTATTAAGTCATCCTAAAGGAGAGAATGAGACAGCTCAAGGAGGCATTGGCCTTTTTTTCGATCACAGAATTCAGATTAGATCTGTCAGAGATATATATTCACTTTACAACTTCTCATGAAGTACGCTTGGCAAGTCCTCAATGTAGTGCTCTTTGAAGCAGGCTGTTGTTGTTTATTAGGGACTGCAACATCATGGTCATATAGCCCCGTGTATTTTGTGTATGTGTGGAATTTGTGTGATAACCTGTTATTGTGATCGCTGTATTTGTAATTTGGGGATGAGACTGGGAAGGAGGTGGCTATAGTCTTAAGTTAGGAACCATTCCAGCATTTTCCTGGAGTAGAAGTGGGAAACCACGGAAAATACTTCGAGGATGGCTGAGGTGGGAAATTGAACACTCCGCTTCTCGGTTTTGCCTCACGAGGCTAAATGTATCCCGTTGCAGCCCTCAGACCATAATTAAAATTGCTGAGGCCCGGGTTCAATTCCCGGCTCAACCAAGAAATTTATTTGTGGTCTGAGCGCTGGAATGGGGTACACTCAGCCTCATGAGGCAAAACTGAGGAGAGGTGGGTTCGAATTCCCACCTCAGCCATCCTGGAAGTGTTTTACCGTGGTTATCCACTTCTACTCCAGGAAAATGCTGGGATGGTTCCTAACGTAAGACCACGGCCTGATCCTTCCCAGTCCTCACCTGGATTACAAATACACTCACTAATACAGCCAACACAATGACACAGGTTATCACACAAATTCCACATAGGCCTACACCCAAGAACACGGGGCTACATGACCACAATGTCGCTAAGCCCCTAAATCAATGAACAACGACAGAATTGAAACTATTTAGCAAGGCCGGGGACCTCCAGGGCGACAGGCTAATTCATTTTAGGGAGTTAGGACATCTTGGTTGTCAGCCCTGCGATTTGGGTATGTAGAATAGAATTTGTCTGTTAACCAGTGTTTTTGTGGTGACTATAATTGAAGAGTGTAACCCAAAAACATGCTAAGTGCCAAAAAGTTGTTGAGAAGATATAGTGAAAACCCGTTCCACAGGAGTTTTTCATTTTAAATCTTACTATTTAATACAGTGAACACTAAACAGAAGGACAACTGTAACTAGCTTGTTATGTTTAATTAATGATATTGCATGTCATATAAGTAATATCACATTGCAAAAGTCAGAAATACTAAACATAAGTGCCTATACTCTTTTACTAATATATCAGCTAAGTGCCAATGTAGGTTCATTCTTATTACCAACAGGCTATTTTCACATATAACTTATATCCAGTACCTCTCTTTCTTCCTTTCTCCCCCATTTCATCATTATTCGCATACAAAGCTCATGAACTGTTTCCCTCCATGTCTGAAATCAGCTTTTGGTACTTAGCAGACTTCTGGGTAAACAAGTGAGCAACATAGCACAGCTTCCATCTTGTGATGAATGTATGAACTAAACAAACCATTGTGGCACATAGCATTGGGTGCATTGGCAATGGTACATAGAGGGGTTGTAATGCAAAAACTAATTGTTTCTCAAAATGGCACTTAGCAGGTTTTTGGCTTTCACTCTTCAATTGTGCGTGAAGCTATTATTACTAATTAATTTTATTAATGCAGCCAAAGACCATTCATTTAAATTTCAGGACGGGTCAGGGAAGTGATATTGTAAGGAAGTCGGCCGTGGACCTATTGAAAGGAACCGTCTCGGAATTTGCCTGGTGGTGAAAATTAGGAACCACGAAAGCCATTTTCAGGATCACCGAGGTAGGATTCGAACCCACGCTCTCCCGATGCCAGCAAGGCACGAGCTAGCGCGTTAACCCTCTTGGCCACCGCAGCCGGTAAGCTATAATTATTAGGGTCAGGGATGGAGTAGGTGCCCGGGACTTTAAATATTGTACTATATCAGCATTCTCATGGAGGGAGTGTGGTCAAATACGGGAAAAACCACACTAATGACAGCCACTATCAGTGCTGGGATTCGAATCTACGATCTCCTGACGTGCTTCAGCTCCCCATCACAATCGTTGTCAGGGATTTATGCCATGTTGTTGTAAATTCATTAGTGGGGCTTGGGACATCTTGTTCATCATCCCCGTGTAGTTGCGTGTGTGTTGAATTTGTCTGATAACCTACTGTATATTTATGTGATGACTGTCGAGTGTGTGTAGCCGTATTAGAATATAGGAAGGAAGCTTGTAGTTTAACGTGACCGTTAATCTCGCGATCATAAGTCATGGGACCTCTCTTATATATGGAATACGAATCTCACATGCATTGACCGGGAATCGAACCCGGTCCGCCAAGGTGTGAGGCCATCAGCGAACCTGTTTGTTGGCAAAGAAAAATGATTAGGTCTAGCTAAAATGTGCTCTCAAACTAAATTTACCTAACGAGTTCTTCCTGGCGTGAAAATAAAATTGAAAACCTCGTAGACGAATCGCAATACACGTCACATACGAACTGACCATAACCGTTGTGTCAAGTGCCTAACTACCGGAAGACCCCTTTTATAAATTATAAAGGCTTGTGGTGCATGAAAATTCAGTTTTCTTTAGCCTCCAATGGCCCAAATTCCTAAAATCAGCAATAAACTGTCTACTATTTCAAATCAGGTATTTTTGAAAATAATGTTGCTGTTTGGAGATATAATAGACCTTCTGTACGACATATCGCACGTGTAAGTCGTGTGAAAAAAAATCTAGTGTACTCCTTGAACCCATTAAGCGCATTGATGAATTTACCTTTCACAGAAATGTAATAAATGCAGTGACATTACATATTCCAGAAATAGATGGAAAGTTGGATGCCACCTCTTGAGATACTTTTGTCATGAAATTAGTTTTCTGGGAATATCTAGGAATCTAGGAAACTGTTGAGTTTAGAGCCTTAAAATATAATTTTCGGGAACCCTTTACGGCTCTTGAGGGGCCCCGAGTTTTGTTTCTGACACCAAGGGTTTGAAAATGAGTTTGTCTCGTCGTTGTACGCCATAATAATGATAATAATTAAAATAATAGTAATAATAATATAACAATATAGGGATAGGGATATAATAGACCTTCCGTACCATACCCGTACGTGTAAATTCCATTAAAAAATTCTAGAGTACCCCTTGACCCCTTATGCGCATTATATGTATTGATGAATATTTCAGCTTAATTTGGATCCTTTATAACCTTATTGTCGTTTGAAAACCTTCACAGTAATATAATAAATGGAATTGCATTGCGTCTTACAGAAATAGATGGACCTCTGAGATTCTGTTGCTATTGTTACCGGCATGCATTTCTTCATTAATTTATTAAGTGACATTAGTTTTTTGGGAATATCTCGAAAAATGGTGGTTTTAGGGCCTTAAAATCTGGTTTTCGGGGTTCATTTAGGGCCCCCGAGTTTCGTTTCTCACATTGAGGGGCTGAAAATGAGCTTTGTCTCACCCTTCTACGCTTATTTCAGCTTGTATTTTAAGGGGGTAGGCCCCCTGCTATGAGAGGTACGGAGAAGAGTTACATCAATGATTAGTGTCGTGCCTCTGATGGATATCTGCATCAAATTTTACGTTAATCCACCCAGCCGTTCTCGAGTTATAAGGACACAAAAAATTGTCCACAGACAAACAGAAAAAAATATATTTTTGCGTGCATCCGTCACAAAACAGTCTGAAACGGTCAAATATGTCAAATTTCCGTAGAAATGCAGAAAAATCAGACAAACATTCATTTTTATATAATAGAGAAGGGATATAATAGACCTTCCGTACCACACCCGCACGTGTAAATCGCGTGAAAAAATTCCAGAGTACCCCTTGACCCCTTAAGCGCATTGTATGTATTAATGAATATTTCAGCTTAATTTGGATCCGTTATAACCTTATAGCCGCTTGCAAACCTTCACAGTAATGTATTAAATGGAATTGCATTGCGTCTTACAGAAATAGATGGACCTCTGAGATTCAGTTGCCATGGTTACCGGCATGCATTCTTTCATTAATTTATTAAGTGAAATTAGTTTTCTGGGAATATCTCAAAAACTGTTGGTTTTAAGGCCTTAAAATGTGGTTTTCGGGGGCCCTCCCCCGAGTTTCGTTTCTTACATTGCGGGGCTGAAAATGAGCTTTGTCTCACCCTTCTACGCTTATTTCAGCTTGTATTTTAAGGGGGTTGGGCCCATTTTATGAGAGGTACGGAGAAGAGTTACATCAATGATTGGCGTCGTGCCTCTGAAGGATACCTGTATCAAATTTTAAGTTGATCCACTCAGCCGTTCTCGAGTTATAAGGACACAAAAAATTGTCCACAGACAGAAACACAAACAAACAGACAGACAAAGAAAAATTTTATTTTTGCGCGCATCCATCATAAAACAGTCTGAAACGCGCAAATATCGCAAAATTCCGTGGAAATTCAGAAAAAACAGACAAACTTTCATTTTTATATATAGAGAGATATTGTTATTGGTTTTAGGTCCCTTTTAACTCCTGTGGCTTTTAGAGACACCGGGAATTTTGCCCCGAAGGGGATCTTTAACGTGTCAGTAAATCTACCGACATGGCTCCCTCGCATTTGCGCGCCCTCAAAGGCCAGCTAAGTGCGCCAGGATACGAACCTGCAACCTTCGGCCCAGCAAGCGAGAACGTTACCGCTAAGCCACGCAGCCACCTTAGTTGTATTGGAGACATGGAGAGGGTAGTTGCCTCGGGACTTAATATAATTCGGTACTATCCCGGAATTTGCCTGGAGGGAGTGTGGAAAAGCCCGAGGAAAATAACACACTCAGGATAGCCGCTGTCAGCGCTGGGATTCGAACCTACGATATCCGGACATGCAGCAACTGCCCGCGCAGTCGTGGTGCTACGCCGCAGGATGTGTTAAGGTTGTGTGCTCACTTCTGCACTCTACTGAAAGTGGGGACAAGAGAACTGAATTATCTCGTCATCCCGAAGGAAATAAAGAGACAGCCCAACCCATTGCATTGGTCTTTTCTCGATCACAGCTATCGATATTTGTCAAAACGTCTCCCGCCTCTACAATGGAGTCTATATATTATTGTGGCCCCCACGTTCTCTGCTCCATTCTTCCGGTAAATAAGAGCAAGATGGAGATACCACATCACTTGAGAATTGACATCTTCTTTGTGCAATACCACACCCAATATTGCTACCATCGGCGTTTATATCTCTCTCACGTAGGCTCTTTACTTAGGATACATATACCTCCCGTCTTCATTAAGCTCATGGCGGAAGAGGTTCGAATCTCGGCTCTAACAGTGGATATCGCGTGTCGTTTTCACCCGGGTTTTACCACACTCCCTGCAATAAAATGCCGGGATAGTTGAAGTTCCGGGGAACCTACCCCCATCATACACTACTATAATCATCACAGAAACACGGGTTATCCAACAAGTTCAACACACGCCCAAGTACACGGGGCTTATGGCCAAGATGTTCCAAATCCCTAAACTCAATTAAAAACAACAAACTCTCCATTAAGAGATATTTAACTTCCAGGACAGTTACACGAATTCAACTTTCAATTCAGTGTTTCAAAAATGGCTGAATGTGATGTGGCATTGAGGGCTTCAAATCCCGCGCGAAATCTGCTAACGTTATTCAAACTCAGCTGTTCCGGCTTCATTCATCATCAGTGGGGTGGAGGCAGGCGATAGGGTAACAGCTGTACGGCAACGCCTCCACTGAGATAAGTAACCATATACATCATAGAACCGACAGCGGTAGCTACGCACAGCGTTAGGCCATGAGGCCAAGCTCTCTGCTGACTCGGTAGATGTGGGTTCTAGCCCCACCGTCGCGTTAGCCGTCCTTGACATGGTTTTCCGCAGTTTACCATTTTCAATTCCAGGAAAATACTGGGACGGCACCTTCTGACAGGCCATGGGTGCTTGCTCCCACATCCTTGCCCAGTTTCATTCGCCAACATTAATTTCATCCCTCAATAGCTCATCTCATGAGGTTGGCGTCAGGAAGAGCATCGGGCCATAAAAACCATCCGCCACAGACTTTCATCGCTACTCATCCCAGATCCCGTTGGTAAACGGGAATAATAAAATGTAGACATATATACATAATAGAATTCAAGTGCTTGCTCTAATTTTATTTTCATTTTATTTATGATGTTGTGTTGTTCTAAAGTGTATACACGTGCATAGTACCATTACTCATACATAATTCACAAATTCTTATAACAATGCAACCTAACATTATAATAAGATTCAAACTGTGAATCGTATTAGGCTTACAGTATAAACACCAATTAAACGCATCATAATTTGTTGTAGTTAGATAATACTAGCGGACCCGGGCGAGAAATCTCGCATGCTCTTAAACCACACTTTCCCCAATAGGTTTATAATGAGACACTTAAGAAGAAAGGTTATGTTTCTTTTTCAACCAAATGACTATAGAACACTATTTACATTTCAGGATAAAGGAAATACCTCAGAATGTTAATATGACATGAAACAGGTGTCACAGTGGCCCGTCGACAGCAATTATGGAGCGTATTTTCCTACATCAACGGTGTTTGCAAATCGCACACTTCGTACAATTTTTTCATAGTCATTTTTTAAAGAAATTATAGATATTTATGAAATTATAGTGCAATAAGTCACTGCTAATGTCTATTCACTTTCATTTGAATGCTCATTTTTCACGATCGGTTGCTTGTGAGCGCCGCAGGAGGGATGCATACTACTGAAATAATATATATGATAAATTGGTGTACTAGCAAGGCCTTCGCCCGGGAACAGTAATGAATGTATTACGTGATAAGCGTTTTTTTTTCTTTCGATGTCAATGAACTACAATCTATATCCGGTTTACGTCTCGGCATGATGGGTTAAAATCACTGACTGGACTATTAATTATATTATTATGCGGATGCATGTCTGACGAAATATTGTCAGACGTAATTTAAGAATGGCGAGGTGCATGAAACACAAATCCCCCTTCCGTCCAATCTTAACTTGACTGTGTATTTTGCGGAACGAAACGTTCACAGGAGAAATGAAGAAAAGACGAGTAGCACTCCCAGGGAATCTCCAAACACAACCACTCTTCTCTGAAGTCTTAACTCTACACGACTCGACAGTTTGCTGCTGGCTGTAATTGGGGTAATAGGCTCGCCCGCTAGCTGGTCTGTAACTGGGGTGATAGGTTCACCCCTAGCTAGCTCGTAAAATGTCGCCTCGGCAATTGAATGGAGATTGTTGGAAGAAATCGAAACGTAAAAAATGGTTATAGTGGGCAATGTATTGAAGATAGAGACATGCTCTCGCGGTCTTTTTGTAGAACTTTTCATGCTGAACAATTCTTACACTCATAGTATAGATATATTTTAATGGTTTTCCCAGCGTAAGCTTAAAAAGCGCACGGACGCCAGTTTTTTTCGACTCATTCATTGAAATCGTTACTGCTTGGTTTCCCTTGAACATAAATCATTTTTATACAGAAACTTTCCTTGAGATATCCTTTAGAGAATGGTGAAAACTGATCAAAATCCATCCAGTGGTTCTCGAAATTACCCGTGACATCCAAGAATCGGGGACTTTGTTTTATACTAAGTAGTGATAAATTTAAACCTCAACCTAGTGATTATGATCTGATAATGACCGCTTGGAGGTCGAAACGCGTAATCCAAATATTGCCCCGTTATAATAGTGATCATAACTAATACATGTAATTTATTCCAGGAGTGTTATTCACTGTACAAATTATATACATTGAACCCCGCCCAGTCGTTGGGCAAATTCGTGTTGACTGACTGAAGAGTTACAACTGACGAAAATGATTTTGTTGACATCAAATATGGATACAGATATTGGGAAGTCATCTTTGAAAGCCTTTGTCTGGAATGTGGCACTCTGTGTAAGTGAATTTGGACTGTTGACGCAGCAGAAAGGAGGAGAATAGAAGCGTATGAAATGTGGTGTTACAGGAGAATGATGAACAGATGGGTAGATAGAGTAACAAATGAAGGAGTATTAAGACGTGTGGGAGAAGATAAATGTTTCTAGCGACTACTAATGAATAGAAAAGGTAGATTGGTAAGACACAAACTAAAACATCCAGGAATAGCAAACTTAATAATGGAAGGAAGGATCGAAAGACTGTAATGGTAGACCAAGATTAGAATATGTTTATACATATTGCCTCGAATGTAAGGTGTGGTAGCTATGTTGATATGAAACGATTAGCTCAGGACAGAGAAGCACGGAAAGCTGCATCAAACCAAAAAAACTGAAGACTCAAACAACAACAAACAAGGAACCTCAAAGATGCTATGTGTTTTTTTTATTCGTTATGTTCGACGTCATGCAATACCTTTTATTATGTGCATACTACATCAAGGTCACAAATACAGTAGATAATACATTGGGAAAATACATGTTTATTCTTATATTGGTCATGTCTCAAGTTTCGTCAAACCCAGGATGCCGAGACACGAACCTTGGATCTCCGGACTTCCAGCTCCTCATTGCGCTCCGCGCTTCTCCTGGATGATTGAGTTACGGTTGATGTTAACGTGCAGTTGTATAATTAGCAATATGTAGCGGAGAGCACGTACGATGCAAGACGACACCTGCCATAGTATCACATTATTCTGCAGGTAGCATGCCAGTGGTAGCGACACACAGTGTCTTGAGTAACGAACAGCCAAGCTCTCCTGAGAATGTCAATTGGTGAAACTCTGCATTAAGCCAGGTTATTAATATTTCGTCTTGTCACTCAGTCTTTGTCTTGAACCCACACGAGAGTGCTTTGTGCATTAGTGCTTCGTTACCGACATCTCCAACATAGAGAAGCAGGCTACTTATTAGCCCACTTTCGAATTATTTAATAGGTGAAATAGATTTAATTTAAATGCTCTTCAGTCGGTCAACACGATTGTATTTATATAGGTACAATTTTTCTCTACAACAGGTGCAGGCAGTACTGAGAAGAGCTGCGCCGGACAGGACCACAGATGGCTCAAGCAGCTGAGTTTACAAAGCCACACCAACCTGATTATTTAATAATAAATACATAATCACACTAAGCAAGCAAAATTTAATGTCAATCACCTCTGTCAACATCTTACCAACAAAGAAAAAAACATATAACGAACAAATATCGACTAGCTGTGCTATTTGAATTACTACAGCAACTAAATAAGTTTATCTATATAGGCCTATTGTAAATACCATTAACCATACTTGTAGACATCGATTAATAGTCTAAGTGTAAAGGATCGGATGATGATTGCTTGACGATCGAAAACAGTCATGCAAGTGTAATTTATTAGTTTGCTTTTCTTCAGGAAGAGGGAAACACCCAATTGGGTACAATCGTGTTGACTCACTGAAACACATTAAATTTCGATAACTAATACAACACCAAATGCGGCTTCCAACACGACAAGTAAATCCTTGTCTTGTCTCGTTAATTCATTGGTTAGGTTGCCGCTGTAATAAGGAGAACAACATGGGTACGATATCAGGAATGGTCTACCATTTTCAACTCTTTGCGTCCACAACAACTTCGCTATTACATCAATTAGGTTATGGGTTTTGACGTCCCTCGTAACTTTTGTGGCTTTTAAAGACGCCGGAGTGACATAATTTTGCCCTTAAGAGGATCTTGAGTGGGCTAGTAAATCTATTGACACGTCGTCGTTATGTGAAGATTAAGGCTTTCACGGCCCGGAATACTGTTAAAATTATTCATACTTTTGGGATATTGCCGTGTAAAATTAAATTAAAAATTCCTAGACGTTTCGAGAGGGACCTTGCCTCCTTTTACAATATAATTAAAACAATGTGAGGAGTCACAATTTTTCCCCCCGTCCCATTTCCCTTCTCCTTCCTTACTACTCTTTCCACCGTTCAACTTAATATGGCGCGTTTTTTAAGGGAACCGGAACGTGTGATAGGATCAAAATTGTCAATTATTTAGCTTACAAAAATCTCCCATCTTTCCTAAAGAATTTGGTGCATCAATTATTGTGCGGAGTTGATATTTGATGTAATAAAATTAGGTTTAAACATAATGTTTTAAGGCTATACAGTAGCTACTAGACAAACATTCTATTTGTGTATTCCGTAAGTCATATATTTTGAAATTTCATGTACCATTTTCTCAGAAACTATCTGATCAATGTATTTGAAACTTGGTAGTCTCTATGACTCTATATATATCTACTAGTGGAAGTAAATTTATTCAGGTATCTTGATTAGTTCATGGAGCCCAGCTTGAAAAGCACTGAATATTTTACAGAAAATTTCAGTTTTCAACTAGGATGTAAAATATGAAAGAACTCAACTCCTGTAAACAATAGGACAATACTTTTACTTTACTAGCTCACAAATGATTTTAATATTATGCATGCAAAGTTTGTTGGGTCTGGTTTGAGTATTTGCCCAGAAAACAGGATATGATTTAAGGAAATTTTTAACAATATATTTTTTAAAATTGTTTTTGTAATGCTCTCCCTGACACAAAATATTCAACATAGAAGCTTCAAATTCTACCCAAATAATTATGAATGTACTCTGAATACCAAAAGTATATTCAAGGAAATATCTATTGTAGTTTCTGATGTATGTAACTGAACATCGGGAGCTACATTTTTCTATCGATTCATACGACCCGGTTCCCTTCCAAGGTCCATAAAGTAGCTTCTGGCTGCTATCTGGTGACGATCAGAGGGATTTCTCTAGTTTTTTTTGTAAACTCATTGACACACATTCTTTGGCCACATTGTTTTAATTCTATCGAAAAAGGATAGACTCTCGAAACGTCTAGGAGTTTTTATTTTTATTTTCACAACGCGTATTCCCAAAAGTATGAATAATTTCAATACGTCGTCTCCTATTTCCGCGCCCTTAAATGCCTAGTGATTCGATCCCGTAACATTGGACCCAGCAGACGGTTTCTCCTAACAGACTTTCACGTCCTCTACTGTTGACTTGACAGGTTTGTTTTCCTGAACAGGTCTGCAGTTTAACCCTTTATAGGCTAAAATTATTTTTTTATTTTTATGTGTTTTTACATTTTAATTTATTCTAATTATTAAAATTATCAGTAGCGTCCGTGTCTTAGGCGGCAGCACGCCGGCCTCTCACCGCTGGGTCCGTGGTTCAAATCCCAGTCACTCTATGTGAGATCTGTGCTGGACAACACGGAGGCAGACAGGTTTTTCTCCGCGTACTCCGGTTTTCCCAGTCAAAATTTAAGTCCAGCAACACTCCTCACTATCATATCATTTCATCTGTCATTCATTAAGCATTGCCCTAGAGGAGTGCGTCAGGCCTCGGCAGCCGGCACAGTTCATATCCTCGCCGCTAGATTGGGGCTTCATTCATTCCATTCCTGACTCGGTCGGGGACTTGAATCAGGCTGTGGATTTTCATTTTTCATTAAAATTATCAATATTGTTATTTTTTGTTTCTCTAATTTTAATGTTTATATATTTATTTATGTTTTCAATTTATGTTCGTATAGATTACATTTTGATATTTTTCTACTAAATTAATTAATTAACCGATCTCCATTAATTTTACAATTATTTTCATAATTCTTTTATATTTACGTTTATTATTTTATTTTAATTTTTATTTTATTATTGTAATTTATTTTTTACTAGCTGAAGTACCCGTGCTTCGCTACGCGTCATAAGTAAATTAAAATGTGAAGGTGACAGTTAAAACAGGGGATAGCCGAGGTGCTGCGCAGAGGGAGATTAATGATGGAACATTTTGTCCATCTACACCGCTCGGCGTTGACCGTGTTTTATAGCACAAATTTAGGTTTTACTCGCTAACCGTTGGAGATACCTTTCGGATAGAAAATGTAATTTTAAACCTCGTATATGCCATCAAAAGTTTGCTATTTCTTAGCGTTCTCTTTTTATTTGAAATGGAAATATGAAAGTTTGAAACCAAAGGGTGTAGTGACGTCACTAAAATGGTCGCCATCTTTAAATAGTGCAAAGTATTGAAATCAAAAGTAACCTACATGTTAACCAGGTAAATCAGCTACTTCCATGTAAAATTCATGTAAATCGGACCAGTGGTACTTGCGTGATTGAGTAATACACAGACACACACCATCTCATTTTTAGCTTCGCTTCACTCGCGTCATAGTCGTGTCATATTGTTATTCAATGAAATGCAGGTTTAACCCCGTTAACACCCCTTTAGAACCTGAATACCCAAAAATCCCTCCTTAGTAGACGTTTTCGACACACAACAAACATATCCCCAAAATATCATTCTTCTAACTTTAATAGTTTTGGTTGGTCGATGAGAGTGAACATCCAAAAATCCTTCCTTGGTGGACGTTTTCCTTCCAGAATTTCACACCTCCCCATAGGCCCCTTGAATTGAATTTATGAAAAAACGGTCGAACACCTATTTATTTTATTTATTTATTAATTTTAAGCTGATTGATTTCCTCCGAGTTTCAAACTCCTCGCCTATGACTTTTAAGAGATACACGCTCCGTTAGGAATCTTTCAACACCCACTTTCCATTCCTTTCACCTCATAATATACACTACATCGAAAAACCAATAGACATGTGTCAGCTTATTTTTAATGAATTGTATATGTGCCAAGTATCACATCCCCAAATGAAACCACTCGTGAGATATTGTTATTCAATGAAATGCACGTTTACCCCCTTAACACCTCTTTAGAACCTGAATATCCAAAAATCTTTCCTTAGTGGACGTTTTCGACATACAACGAACATATCCCCAAAATTTCATGTTTCTAACTTCAATAATTTTGGCTGGGCAATGATGAGTGAGTGAGTCAGTCAGGACATTTTCTTTCATTTATTTTTGATAATTTCACCCCTCCCCATGAACCCCTTAAATTGGATTTATGAAAAAACGGTCAAACACATATTTACTTATTTTTTATGCTGATTTTTTCGCTGTGTTTCAAACTCCTTGCCTATGTCGTTTAAGAGATACACGCTCCGTTAGGAGTCTTTCAATCCCCACTTTTCACCCCTTTCACATCATTAACACATCGAAAGACCCTCAGACACGTGTCTTGTTACTTTTTAATGATGAGTTTATATGCCGTGTATCACATCCCCCAATGAAACCAATCGGGGGATATTGTTATTCAATGAAATGCAGGTTTAACCCCCTTAAGACCCCTTTAGAACCTGAATATCCGAAAATCCTCCCTTAGTAGACGGTTTTGACATACAATGAACATATCCCCAAACTGTCATGTTTCTAACTTCAATAATTTTGGCTGGGCGATGATGAGTGAGTGAGTCAGGACATTTTCTTTCAATTTTCTTTTTTCAGAATTTCACCCCTCCCCATAAACCTCTTAAATTTGATTTATGAAAAAAACAACTGTCGAACAGCTATTTACTTACTTTAAAGCAGTTTTCCCCCCTGAATTTGATGAGTGAGTCAGTCAGTCGATCAGTTAGGACACTTTCTTTCCTGTTCCCCCCCGAATTTCATTTCTCCCCATGGGCCCCTTAAAAAGGATTTATGAGAAAACGGTCAACACATATTTACTTCTTTTTTATGTTGATTTTTTTCCGCTGAGTTTCAAACTCCTCGCCTATGTCGTTTAAGAGATACACGCTCCGTTAGGAATCTTTCAATCCCCACTTTTCACCCCCTTTCACATCATAAACACATCGAAAAACCCTCAGACACGTGTCTTCTTATTTTTAATGATGAGTTTATATGCCGAGTATCACATCCTCCAATGAAACCAATCGGGAGATATTGCTATTCAATGAAATGCAGGTCTACCCCCTTAATACCCCTTTAGAATCTGAATATCCAAAAATCCTCTCTTAATGGGCATTTGCGGCCCTTGAGGAAGATGCATACCAGATTTCATTCCAATCCGTTCGGTGGTTTCTGAGATTTCGTGATGAATAAATGAGTGAGTGAGTGAGTGAGTGGTACTTGACAAATATATAGTAGAAAGAAGATAGTGTCAAGTCTTTGTTATGCTAAACTCGGTAGACAGTGCTGTGTGAGCACTTGAGTAACTAACGGGATTTCAAGTAAAGATCCTCATTTTATACACCGGTAGTGCAGAGCGCAATTGGCATCTAGTCAGCCGTGTCTCGACTTGAGCTATGTTGCCATGGAAACTATCTGCCTTGCCATTCCTTCATGAGTATATTTTATGATTTGATTAGCCTGTGCTTGAGTTTAAAAGGGCCGAAATCAGAAGAATGAGAAAGACTATCGAAAATTCATGTAGGCAGCGGTTCCTTCTGGGTCCTAAACTATGTGTATGCAAAATATGGTTGAGATTGGTGGAACGGTGTAGATTTGTATACGGAACCAACCCACATACATACATACATACATACAGACTTTCACTTTTATATATTAGATTATTTTTATTTCTATATTTATATTTTGTTTTTACACTTTAAATATTACTGTTTTTAGTTTTATTTTTTTAAATTTTATCCAACACATTACATCAAGTACATACGTATATAATATATGATTTTTAGAAATAGGCCTACTAGCACTTCGGCATGAAAATTCTCCAACATTTGGCATAAAGATTCAACTAACAGCATCTTAGCATTAACTGCCCTTATGACAGATGGTTAATATAGAGACCACTATCCCATAAAGGGTTAAATAACGCTCTATCCAAAGTATTGAAAACACTAGAGGAGAAATTGCATGCAAGTGACACAAAAAGTTGCAAAGTCACCATATATAATATTACATTTGACAACTTCTCCCCCAAGACCCTCCCTTGGTCTATGATTCAATACACGATTTAGAATCTAATACCAGGCATGTGTAGGGGAGGTAGAGTGTGCTGTGGTGTGGTGGTTTTACAAGGAGCCATAGCCTGTTATCAAACTAGACATCTTTGGCCCCAACTGTGTTTCAGTACACAGGTTACTTTAGAATGAATCCCAGCCCATATGGAGGGGAAGTAGAGTGAGCCGTGGTGGGTTTTACAAGAAGCCTGTCGATCGGCCTCCCCCATCAATCTCTCGTCTGCCTTGCTGACCACAGTCCCTCGCCCGTTCAGCCGAGATTAAAAACTACCTGTTTACACCATACCACAGCAAAGCACACTCATCCATCTTCACATGTGAGGGACCGACAACAAGACCAGAGCTCGGCATTAAATGGAATCAAGTAACTGTTTTGGGGCTTAAGCTGGAGCAGCTCTACCAATGAAATGGGATCAGAGGCATCGAGTGGTTTCAGGCAGAAATAATACGACATTAAACATATTTTCAATTCAGTTTCTACATGTATTTGCGGCCCTGTGAGTTAGGAGTAAATGTTGCTGTTATTATTTTGTTTTAAGGGGTTGCGATATCATTGCTGATCAGCCCTGAGTCTGATAACCGGTGCTACAGTGGTGAATGCAGTAGTGTGTGTAAATATAGACCTAATTATGACGGAAAGGTGCCCCCGATCTTGAAATAAGGTACTATCCCGGCATTTGCTTTGAGACAGTGTTGAAACACCCAGGGTAAAATCGTACTCATACTAGCTGTTGTCAGAGTCGGGATTCGACCGTCCAATCTCCAGACTCGCTGAATATTTCCATGGCAGTCGTGGTGAGGAATTTAACGTGCAAGGCTACGGCGCTGTAGGAGTAGAACACTTGCTATTTACCTAATGCACTCCGGGTTTGATTCCCGGTCCTGTTGCATTTTAAAACTGAGGTGTTGGCTAAAGCGTGGTACACTCGCCCTCAGGGTTCACAGCTATGACCTCACGTCATGTTCATTGGAGAAGTGCCAGTTAGTCCACAGCAGTATGAGACATGAGACCTGAGACTTGTTGATTCTTTTAGGGGCATTGTGACATCGTGGTCATGTAGCCTCGTGTACTTGTGTGTGTGTAGAAGTTGTATGATTACTTGTGTCACTGTCATGTCTGTGCTAGTGTGTGTATTGTAATCGAGGTAGGATTTAGGTAGGAAGCGGCTGTGGCTTTAAATTAGGTAGTCTACCATTCCGGCATTTGCCTGTAGTTGAAGTGGGAAAGAGGAAGATGACCTCGCTGTTCCACCCCTTAAAGCAGCAATAACTAACTATAAATGGGAACCCTTGGAAAACCACGTTACGGATGGCTGAGGTAGGAATCAAACCCACCTCTTCTCAATTACGCTTCTCGAGGCTGAGTGTACCCCGTTCCAGCCCTCAGACCAAAATTTAATTTCTTGCCAGAGCTGGGAATCGAACCCGGGCCTCCACGGTGACAGCAAAGAATGCTAGCACTGCGCTATGCGGCAGACAAAAACATAGTGCCCGTTAAATAGCCACGATGGGTAGCTGCAGCAAGAACCGAGAACGGAGGTTTGAAACCCTGTGCTGACAGCGGCTATCATGAGTGTAGCTTTTACACACCCTCCCCAGGAAATTACCTTGTTTTTAGACCCAGGACTCACTACGTCACTCCCGACCCTAAGAGTTACAGTTACACATACAGCTACTGCAGTCACCACTGTAACACAAGTTATTAAAATGATAAAATAAATAAAAGATAACGTATATTTTCTCCGCTAGACGGAAACGCATACAATCAGGGATATGTTTATGACTTTCTGACTTTCTTGAAACGCTTTGTACCTTTCTGCATCGGTAGTTGTACAGGCAAATGGCGTGACAAGGATACAGTTTTGAAACTCATTCCGTTCCTCCTACAGTACACGCACTGCCATTCGTGGTCATTTTTTACACATTCAATATTTAAAAAAATATCGCTTATCCTCCCAGCTCGGCTTTACCCACGGATTCTGCAAAGGAACATTCCTCTATCGTCGCAAGGACGGTGTCATGGGGCTGGACACACATTGTCAGCAGATAC
The DNA here is from genome assembly GCA_946902985.2 of Meconema thalassinum. Taxonomy (NCBI): domain Eukaryota; kingdom Metazoa; phylum Arthropoda; class Insecta; order Orthoptera; family Tettigoniidae; genus Meconema; species Meconema thalassinum. The sequence continues at coordinate 1,227,684,243 of OX336388.2, read as the reverse complement.
AACTGGGGATGGTGACAGGTGACCGCTACCTTGGGTCAAATTAAGGAAGGGTTAGGGAAGGGATTTTGGAAGGAATTCGGCTGAGGACCTGTTGAAAGGAACGTTCCCGCCATTTGCCTGGTGGTGAAAATGGGAAACCACGAAAACCATTTTCAGGACGGCTGAGGTGGGATTCGAACCCACGCTCTTCCGATTCCACCGTGGCTGGCATCATCATTACATGAAAATAATGAAGTCATAACGAAACAAACCATGCGTAACTAAACCACGTAACTAAGGGCTTGGGTTCTTAGAGCAACATTGACCTAGTATGCACATCTGATGAAACAACATGTAACTAATACACGTAAGTGATTGCGTTCTTACAGCAGCATATGGATGATGGTATTGACCTAGTATGCACAGATGAACAGTACAACTTGTAACTAAGGTACGTAACTAACAGCGTGTGTTCTTATAGCAACGTATTGACGTCCGAAACGGGGGAGGAGCTTATGGTCAGCTGCTTGCAATATGGCGGCGATATAGTGACGTGAAGTAATTGGGTGTGCGTTTGTTATGGCTTCTAATTTATGATGGCAAAATACTACATATTTCCTTTCATTGATAGAAATATTTTTATAATCAATATAAATGCAGTGCCTAATTACTACCAGTTAAAAATATTACCCACATGTAGATAGTTAATTTACTGTCTGCTGTTACATATATGAAGCCTGTACTTGGGAGCCTAGCGGTATCGATGTTTTTATTAATTTCACAATATATATGTATATATATATATATATATATATATATATATCACATAACACAAAGGACGACTCCCTGATAATAAATTGAATCAAGCAACCCTGAATTTGCATGAATGTTTTGGGTTCAAAGAAGCGTTACTTGGGATGCTCAAATCATACTTCAATATTGCAAATATTGACCTACATACTTGATGTTCAAAGGCAAGAATGTTAATTTATTAATCTCTTGCCACAGGCAAGTTAAAATGGAGACATCCTATTTATCAATATATTTAATTATATATTTAAAATACAGATATTTAACAAAGCTGGAGTCTCCATTTGAACTTGTCATAAGCAAACGGAACAGATCAAAAACTACGCTTTAAGCCAAACCAAATTCACTCCTCAGCTCGACATAAACCATAATACCAATTAAAACCTATACAAAACATACTCTCCTTACTGTTGTACAACTTTCAAACCAACTATTCGCACTCAAAACTGTAAAACCCTGAAATGGGAACTAATTAAAGTTAGAATAGCCTAGGCCGATCCGGTCTCCTGCTACATTACCGCATATGTATACTTAACATCACTATAACTTCAAAATTACGGCTAAGTGACCTATCTGCCTGAGTAGTATAGGTGTTGCCGGCCTGCCTGGGATGATGGGTCACCAAACCGGTACTTAAAACTAAGATTTTACATTTTAATTAACTAAATTCAACAGTAGGGAGATCATAGCCAAAAACACAATTCAAGCCAAATCATACTTCAATGACATACATATTTGCTGTTCAAAGGCAATAATATAAATTCTCTGGCAAATTAAGGCTAGGAACAACATTTTTCTTAAGTTTTCTAACCATTCGGCTATTGTCAATCGGAAGAACCCCTAAAATAAGTTTACGAAGAGCGGATTACATTTTTTGTACGGCACAGAAGTAATAGGCTATAAGTTTATCAGTATTTTTGATGTAGCTAAATCCATGTGAATACAAATTAGAGACAATAACTATCAATAATCAACAGTACCGGTGGAAATAAGTCGTCTTCACAAAAATGCAGACTGAACACTGTCATGTAACATTAACACGTTTTCCAATTGACAGCGCCGAAGCCCATCTTTCTCTCTGAACTTTTTGTACAGGAAAGAAGTGAAGATATTTCGTAGCCGTTTTATACGATTTGCAACCGTATACAGAGCAGTACCTCCTCGGATTTGACAAATTTCTTTCTGTTCCCATCACGACGTCAATGCTTCACCATCTAAATAAATCTCGCCAGTCACAATGTTACAGCTTCAACATTCTGCCGCGTGGCTGCGCCATCCAACTTTTCTGACGTCAATAGACGAAGTTACTGACCTAGCATGCACAGATGAACGAACATGAACCGTGAAAACTCGTACCGGTAACTAAAAAAAAAAAAAAAAAAAACTCGTACCGGTAACTAAGAACTTGCGTTCATATAGCAACGTCTAGTCTAGACAAAGCTACTGACCTAGTATGCACAGATGAACAAACATGTGTTGTAACTAAGAGCTTGCGTTCATATAGCAACGTATAGACACACATACTGACCTAGTATGCACCGATGAAAGAACATGTCAATAAGACACGTAAATAAGAGCTTGCGTTCTTATAGCAATGTTTACACAAAGCTACTGACCTAGTATGCATTGTTGCTGACCACTTGTTGTCATGGTTAATTGACGACGCTAATTCCAGATAGACCCTTCAGCCCAAAAACATATCCAGCTTCAGAAAGACAGACGCGTACATATTCACCCCTGGAGGAATTACGGCTACATTATTTATACACCCCTGCCCTGGCGTGAGAGTTTCTTTTATATATTGTGTTTACAGACCGCGGCTCGCTTATGAATAGTGGGGCTCATTTACTGCAAATGTGAGCTAGTTAGAAAAGTGGAGCACCACAATATTTTACAATGCTCCATTACACTCAATGATTACAATCATGGCCAATAAAACTAATGTGCTCTCAACATTAATTAATTATAATTATTAAATAAACTTTTCAGGGACTGCTCTAATATTATTAGCAAATGGGTTAATTATATACTCAGTTCAGTCATCTTGCTCGATTAATTAACCACGTTTAAACAGTTAAAATTAATTGTAGTTTAATAGGGATTTAAGTCTAAACGAATTAAACACTAAATATGAATGAGAGATTTGCTGCATGAATAACGCGCTCGATAACATTGCTAATGCCAAGGCGAATCCCCCGTTTATTAACTATTATTACGCAGTCATTTACCCACGAACCTACTACATAACGCAGCCCAGGACATGTCCTTGAGGCGAGCCGTTTGTGATGGAAGAGCATATCGCCTATCTCAGAGGTGCCTATACAGCACGCCAGCGTGCTTCTGGCGCAGACGGCCTTGTAGCGATTGTGTCTGTCCCACTCGTTCGCTTTCCCCTCTCAGTCCCTCCCCCACTGCCTTCGCTGTGTTGAGGTTGATTGATCGAACGTCAAACATTATTCAGTATATTGTAAATATGAAGACAAATTGAAACGAAATGAAAAAAAATAATAATAATGTGACCGGAATTGTAATGCCTTAAATGATTGTCGGTTTTTAATGCTAAGCACGTGATCTTCATATACCGGTACGATAAGAAACGCACGAAACACAGTGTAGATGTGCCGGACAACCAACGCATTGAATGAACAGTTTGTTTGTTTGTTTGTTTGTTTGTTTGTTTGTTTATATTCTGTCCGGTGCGCTAGTGATCCCATCTTGATCTGGTCAAACGCGGCGAAGAGAAGCTGTCACAGCGCCATCAGTCAGGGCAGGCAGCACAGCCAAGAGAGGCAGAGGTCAGCCTGCTGGCGTGCGGCGCAGCACTGATAGAACGCCGAACATGCAAAGGCTAGACGCTTCTGGCCGATCTTATCTTTTGTCTCCTATCATTTCAAACATGGTTATAGTCAGCTTTAATTTTAACCATTTCGGTTCATTCTTGCAATGTTTCCCTATTGACTTACAGAAACAATGGATCCCCTAGTCGACTCGTATTTACGAGTATATTCGAAAATTAACAGCACATGTCTTGAGCTTAAAGTTCAAGGCTCTTCCTCAGCATATTATAAAGTAAAAATTCACTTTTAAAATACAAGAACACTTATTTTAATGTTCTTTTTTATTTAATTGCACTTGTATAGGACTGTCACAATATTCTAATTTAACTACTGTTATGCTATTAAAGTGTGATTTGACAACGGTTACAAATATCCTTGTTTCGGCCGATAAAATTTCTTCAGAGTTCAGTAATCTACATTTCAATGGTGTTAAAGTAGGAGGGTGGATCGAAAAGTCTCTCCCCTTATATTTTTGCCCCCCCCGCCCCCCCCCCCCCCCAAAAAAAGTACATACAGGCAATTACAGCGGACCATGACAATGCGAGACCACATGTGATAACCAGAACCGCCAACAAGCTCCGGTCATTTCACTGGGAGAGTCTGGACTACCCACCATCAGTCCGGACCTTGTCCCTAGTGATTTTCACGTTTATGGTCCACTGAAGAAGTTCCTGGCAGGGCAGCGATTCATGTGCAATGATGACGCCAAGACAGCAGTCCGACGATGGTTCCACAGTCAGCCAGCTGAATTCTACCACAGGGGCATCTCAAATTTAGTGCTAGTCATCCAGTTGCAAAACTCATTTAATCCACTTGTGAATACGAATTATTTTCATGAGAAACGTTTCTCTGGACTTTGCCTCACGTATCTTTTGTCTTTGTTGTTTTCTACTTTTTTCCTTTTACTTGGTGTTTTTGGTTTTGTGTGTGCTTTGTTCTTTGCTTTAGAATTTTACTCTTTGCTTTTCTTTCTTGGTTTTTGTTTTGTGTTTGTTTTCAGCTTTTTTTTTTTTTTTTTTTTTTAATTTTCCTTTTTTCTTTGTGTTTCTTGTTTTTTGTTTTTTGCTTTTACTTTTGTTTTTGAATTTTGCTTTTTGCTTCGTGTTTTTGTTTTGTTTTTGGTATTGTGTTTGTTTTCTGGAAAATCATAATAAAAAAATAATAAAATAAAACAAAATAAACACAATCAAAAGAAAACAAAATAAAATAAGACAAAATAAACAAAACAAAAGTAAAACAAAAACAAAATGAAAAACAACAATTTAAAACACAATAAAACGAAATAAAAACGAAATAAAATGAAACAAAATAAACAAAACGAAATCAAAATAAAAAGAAACAAAATATAATAAAGTAAAATAAAGTATAATAAAATCAAGAATTTTACGACATGATCCTTATTCAGAAGTGGATTAAACGAGTTTTGCAACTGGACGACTCATATGTTGACTATGTGGAAAAAATAGTGTAAGGTACGTAGAACAGTATATTTGTAATTACCTATATGAATTTTGGGGGGGCTTAAAACAATAGGGACAAATACTTCTTGATCCGTCCTCGTATATGAAATTCTTGGCAGCTGGGGAAACGAACCATCTTGATAATCCTCAACTATCAAACCTGGTTCGTTAGTACTGTTAATGTAAAAAATGAACTACTTTATCAAACTAATTTACAAGTCTTACGTCTCTGGTGTTCATATCGTAGTTCAGTTTTGTATAATCCTACTGTACTTTGTTCGCAGTGCTCTTTCTAACTGCTACAGTCTATTTTCTTGAATCGCAGATTCTTTCTACAATGGTACGGTAACTGGCCTCTGATTATCTGAGTAAAACACAATTCCGAAGGAGAACGGCTTCCTTGTATTAAAGATGTAGCTCTAGACACTAACGAAGTAAAATAAATATAAATCTTTCGGAGGGCTGGAACGGTGTTCACTCAGCCTCATGAGGTAAAACTGAGAAGAGGTGGGTTTGATTCTCATCTCTGCCAGACTGGAAGTAGATTTCCGTTGTTTTCCATTTTCACTCCAAGCAAATAACGGGATGGTTCCTAACGTATAGCCACGGTCCCCTCCTTCCCAATCCTCACCTGAATTACAAATACTCACACTACTACAGTCACCATAATAACAGACAAATTGAAAAGACACACACCCAAGTACACGGGGATGAAATACCACGATTTCCAAGCCCCTTAAGTGAAGCAACGAAATATTTAGTTTACTGTAGTTAACATTTAGACGGTGCTTAAATATGAAAAAGCTAATATAATAAACAAAAAATAAATCTAATAACCTAATGATAGATACAAACTAAACAAGTAGTTCCGGGAAGATCTGAAGCCTATTTTCAATATCTTACTTATGCTAATTGCCTCCATCAATATAGAAAATTTCAGGTTGATTGATGTAATAGATTCGTTGACATTGAGAACCATCTAATATTACAGATGGTCACCATGTTGGATTTTTATACATGCAGATCTCAGAGTTATGTACTATTACATGAAGATTATTGTGTACGTGTAGTATTCAAACTTGAATCGCATGATTAGGGCACAAGAAGTAAAAAAAGAGATTTTAAAATTTCGCACAGCTGCCATCTTGTGGTTATGAAAACAACTGAAATAAATTAGATGCCAGTGGATTAACATTTGTATAAGCATTTACCGTACTACGTTTCACTGCACTCGGATGGTTAAATCGCGAGAAACGTCCATTTAAATATTTATAATTCGCTCCGCCACTATGTTGGATTCGTGCTCACTAGGTTATTGAAAGTCGTACAGGTGAACTTACGTTCATAGCCTCTATGAACATAAAATATTTCAGTTTGATTGCTATAGAAGATTTGTAGATATTGAGAACCGTCCAAATATTTCGGATGGTCGCCATTTTGGATTGTTATATGTATAGGCCATAGAGTCATGTACCATTAAAGGACAATTATTGCGTATCTTCATTATTCAAACTACACTTCGATCGCATGATTACGACACAAGAAATAAATACTTAATGTTAAAATTTCGCACAGCCGCTATTTTGAGTATATGTTAACAATTGAACTAAATTAGGTGTCAGTGCATTACAATATGTATAATCATTTACTGTGCCACTTTTCACTGCGCTCAGATGGTTAAATCGCGAGAAAAGTATATTAAAATGTTTCTCTTTGCCCGGCCGCTATGCTCGTTCTGTAATTTAGGTTTTTGAAAGTTGCATTGATAAACATGTTAGTACCTTTTATAACCGTACAAAATTTCAGGGTGATATCGGAAAATTGTGCTCTGAAGGAAGTTAATTTTCCGTATTGACTGATTCACTATATAACAAAGGAGAAACTGTTCCGCCTTGTCAATATACTTACTTACAACAAGTTATAAACTTGTTATTACATGGTACATGTTTCGGGGCGCTCTCTTACGGGTCCCTTCTTCAGCCATAAATTAAGATGTAAAATCAAGCATAATTAAATATATCATAAAAAATACATAAAATGATGAGTGAATGGATGAAATGAGGTGAAAAAAAACATATTAACCATGAGAAAAAACATGAGTGCACATCAGTAAAAAGTAACACCATTGGTAGTGTGCCCGTTTAGACCGGAGTCCGCACGACCACATATGCATTTTACCAATAATCAGTCAGCACGAGAGTCAAAATATCCCGGAGCGCCAGATGGGTTAAAGCAAATCGCAAAAACGACATCAAATTAAAAAAAATGCTTTGCTGATTTTTGGCTCAATGCAACAATAAGGATAGAAGGAGATTTAATTGGGTATGACACATCTGGTAAAATTATCTCAGTTTATTTTGAAGTTAAAATCTGACTGCAAAGATGCTCAAAGCAGCATCATCCACGTGTGGCGATCCACACTCTTATTTACACACAATATACAGAAATTTTCCAAACACATTTGACAATCTTTTTGAAAACACAAGTCCGATTAATAGTCCTGTGGACTGTGTTCCAAAATTATTAATATTTAATTCCAGTTCAAAGTTAATTGTCTATACTGGAAATATCGTAGATCACTGTTTGAATATTTACATGATATTAACACTCGTAGAATAAATGTTCATAGAATTTTTAACTTTCACTTATTTTTCCAGTTTCAAAAATACATCGTCGAAAAATATTATCATCATCGAAGCAACACAAATTATTAACACATATTAATAACATCTGAAAAGTATTTGACCTTGAGCATAGCATCGAAGAACTGTGCGAAGCACAACAACAATTAATTGTTCTTCTGACATTAAACATTCGAGAAGTGACTCGATTATGAACTTCAAGTTTCTAACAAAATACATGATTTCTGAATCATCAACTTGATCAATAAATTGTTGAACCATTCAACTATTCAATTTCCCACTTGGAATCATTATTATAAAATATTTATATTCATGGCCATTTTTAGCAACTTTCACAACTTGCAATTCTTCGACAGAATGCGGAAATTAGAATTGTAGTTTCATAATGAATTCATTTAGTTCATGGCACTAGGATTGAAAACATCCTTCAGAATATTCGTGGTTAAAGAATTATTTTTAATTGGCAGTGGCCCATTCTATTATTTGTGTAAGAACACAATATTACAACAACAACGGCAAAGGTCTTCCTCTGAAGAAGAATAAACTACTATCATGACAAATCCGGGTTCTAGCAAAATCAAAGTCTAAATGGAATTCGTAAACAAGGTTGAAATAAGAACTGATGGTTTCAAGAAATAACCTTCGGGTCATTCATCCGACGAAATGTGTAGTTCCAATACTCCTACTATAAACCTGAGCCATCGAACCTGATATTTGATTGATGCTCGAAAAAACCTCTTCATTCCTGCGACTTAAACATGCGCACCTGGGAATGGCATTTCAACTACTCCACACATAAATTATCTTCCCAAAATTTATACAATAAATCAAGCCTCTGCTTGTTATCAACACTGGAAGATTAATAAACTTACAAGTTTATTTTATTTTACCATTCAGTTCAACCCGTGAATTTACCATACATATGAAAATCTTTATTTCACTTTCGAGTGTATTTACGTCATGATTTTATATAAATACAACAATATCCTATTTGATACAAATATCATTTGCTTCCCGTTTCATGCCTCTCCGTGTTATCTGAAAAATATACTTTACTCATTGCAAATATCAACTGTTCAACCAGAACTGACATGTTGGTTGAATGCGGGCTTGCGCTAACCACTTTCCTTCGGAAAATCTCCTGTTCCAAACTAGAAATGATTAAACTACTTAACAGGCTCTTTCTCAATACATATGATTATTAGAAAATATAATATCCAAGAATTATTTAGAAAAATTATAAAAATTATTATTATTATTATTAGTGGATTATTATTATTATTATTATTTATATTATTTCAGATATGTTTAATTATCATCTCATTATGTGAGAATCCACATGTTCGAATCTTCGAATATGGAAAAAATATCCATTCCTCAACAAAAATAAATTTAACTTTTACAGTTACATCGGCTGATTACCGTGGTTTCCCAAAAATATGAAATATTCAAATAAATGCTCGAAATGCTCGGTCATCGATCCTAAACTGTTCTGAGTGCTGAAATTACTCAGAATAACTCTAACAAGTCTTGCGTAAATCATTGCAAGCTTTAAATACGAAGAAAAAATGTGTTGGTCATCTGCAGAAAAATAGTTTGTTCCAATTAGCTAGGCAAGGCATAATATAATTCAAATGTGGCTTACATTTCTTGATGGTCTTGAAGTGTAGTAAACCTGGTCTGTACCAGATTTATCCATAAACATGCCCTATCGGACAAGCATGTATAATCCTTGTATCGGCCGCCATCATATACCCACAATTCGTCTAGTCAGACATAGTGGTAGTATCTTTCGACGTTTGAATTAACTGTTCCATTTTAATATGGGCTTCTATCAAAGCCATAACAGTTTGTTTAAATAGGGTCAGATCTAAGTGATCTCTTCTTAGATATGCCAGTTGTAACATAACTCACTGTAATCTTATCAGTACAAGAAAAACACTGACGGTCTAAGCAATTAACGGCTGTTCTGAAGATCGTTCCCTGGGCATGGTTTGTTATATCACCATCTGCCATGCGCTAAGCAACTTGCAGTTTCCCTTGCGTAGACTAATGAACGCCACCGTTATAGACTAGTCTTCAGTGTACTGACAGATCGAAGTGGTTAACTAGTTACAAATATGAAAACTGACTTGAAATGGATTTAAATATCCAAGTATTATGTTACTACTGGACTGTGACAAAGTGTTATTTCTAGACAAAGTCTAGCATATGTCCTTGTGAAAATATAAATATTTCCACCAATGTCTGTAGAAAAATCAATCACCTCAGTGATTCTCCTCACCAGAAACTTACTAAGTTCCAACTCGTAGCGCAGCACTTTTCGTGACTATCACGACTTGAAAAGAACTTCTGCGTAGATTCGGCAACCATGTGCCTTGGCTCAGCGTAGATGCAACTTGCTCGCCAAGTGCTTGTGTTAGAATGAGCTGAATTTGCTTCGGCCAGCTGGCTTTTATTCAAAACTGTCAGGGTCACGCGTCATCACCTGATATCTAGAAATAATCATATCTCTTGAATCCCTGGTCCAATTTACTTGATACTAATTGCATTTTCTTTCTTTTGGCCGTGCCAGTAATCTGATCCCAGTCTCAAGTCTCTACTCCATAGTTAACTATTTAATCAATAAATAGCCTCCACCTCTGCTGTTACTCGCTACGTCACTTGACATCCAACTATCGGTAAATTCCTTCCAAATGCTTCGAGAAGCAATGTAGCGCGATATTCAAATATCTGAACTTTCAAAAGCGGCTACAGCCTTTCCCTTGATATCTAGGTGTCTGAAACTTGGAATACCCATTCCTAGAGTTGGGCACAGTAGAGCTAGGTTCTTGTGAATAAACACTTATATAGCAATGTTCTAATGTTTGTGCGTGTGAAAATCTCTTCACTTGGGATGTATGGCCTGTTGTTGCATCTTAATTTATGGCTGAAGAAGGGACCGGTACTAGAGGCCCCAAAACATGTACCATATAATAACAAGTTTATAACTTGTTGTAAATAAATGTATTGTACCCGCTGGTACGTGGGCTGACTGGCATCAAACCTGGGTCTGTGAAGAGGAAGGATCAGGTCCATGATTTTCCCAAGAACTGAACCATTGATCTCTGAGGGGGAACAACCACAGTGAACTCAAGGAACAATGATATATAATGGGATGTGATAATAAAAGCTTAATTCCACTTCTGAGACGGGAATTTTTAGCAATAATAAGTTGGAGTATTGTAAGAACTGCAAGCCAGTATTCTAACATTCGAGCAAAGCTACAGAAAACCGAACCCACTTGACAGGTGATAAAGTGGAGTGGAAAGTGGGAGGCGCTGACAGTCTCCAGGGAACTATTTCTTGGCGTCACTGGGATAGGAAGACTGTGAATAATGACCAAGGAAACCCCCGTCGGACAAGGCAGAGAAGCAGAGAGGGGATGGTCATCGAGAGAAATTAATTAATTACTGGCAAATGAAGCATTCTAACGGGATAAAACTTACGTCCAGATGCTTATATTCAGAGAAAGGTAATTTAGGCATGTCAAGACACCTAAATTAAAGCCTGTATGAGATTATAGGATAATTCACAGGCAGACCGCGGAGGGGCATTGGTTAGTCTCGTAGCAGGAGGGGATTCACCAGAGATAGCGTTACCAAGCCATGCATGAAAGCAATTAATATTAATTAATTGAGTGAAGGAATCAGCGGCATGCAAGTGGATCTGAAGTCTCCATGGAAAGACGATCAAGAATCACGTGTTACCTTGTCGGAAAACGTGATATATCAGAAAAGAGCCGCTCCCGAGATGAACGAGAACTATGTTTTGTCAGAATCCCTGATATGGAGGATGGAGCTGGGGAGAGTCAGTTATTCTTTGACTCAGCTCGTGGGACGACGTGCTGTCCATCGACAGGAAATGAGTGCGCAGTACGCAAACACATTATAATCAGAGTCTTTGTGATAGACAATGTAAGATGCATTATGCAGTCCCTTAAAGTATTTCTGCATAAATATCAGGAACAGTCTACGGCAGACATATAATCTGGCAGTATAAGCGAGTATTATTCAGTACAGCGTAGGGAAAGTTGCATTATGATTATGATGAACAATTAAATTATCTGCAGGGATAGTTATGATTTTTAAAGTGTCAGATAATATAGTAACGAATACTACAGATCAAGGGGACCAGGAAAGTATCACAAGTATTTGTCATAAATACGTAAGCAGCACACTAGAAGCTAGATGATAGGAACAGTAGGAGTTGGGAGATGAACGCAGCTACTCAAGGTAGACTTTCAGAGGAGACAGGCGGAGGTCAGAATTTCGTCGCATCGCACATCTGAAATCACGTGGTAGTGGAAAGCCCAATAAGGCTTCGTGTGTACAACTCAAATGTAAAGCATGTGATAAAAAAAAGTGATAACCTAATGTGTTTAAAATTGTGTGATCGAGAATTTGTATTATATTTTAAAGTGTAAAATGCATGTATTGCAAGATGTGATCAACACGTTCAAAACCATATTCGATATTCTTTGTGAAAAGTGTTATGATGGGTTAGAAGACATCAGAATGGTGGGCGAAGTGTTGTACAGTTGGACAGATCCAGCCAGAATGAAAAAGTGAGTACCATCAAGATAATGTTACTATGATTCTAAGGCTCACCATACAACATGTCATTCCATCAAATACTAAGAATTTGCAGTATTTTGTATATGAGTTCACATTCCTCGCATCTTAGTGAATATATTGCTTTGAGAATGATAAACTTACGACACTTAATGCGTAAGATGTTGATAAAAGTAACTGAAATGTTAATTGATAACAATAATAATAATCAGAGATCAATGTCAATAATGAATGTAAAATTTGGCATATTGATGCCTTAGGAACGTGCAAGTGTGTCATGTCCGTTAAAATAATACAGTGTTATTGTGAGGAATGAAAGAGAGAGATATATATCAGGGAGATAAAGAGATTTTTCAGTGTAATTGAGATATTAAATAATGTTAACTGATACATTATTGTGTTTGAAAGCCATTAAGGCAGATCATATAATTGCCAGTAAAATGATACATTCTTTATTTAGAGCTAATGTAAAGCCTTGCTATAATAATTGAATTAAGGGCGGATATGAGTGCATTATGAATTGCGTTGTCTAACAGGAATGTTATTTTAGCCGCAATAAGTGTGCATGTCTAACGTAGAATCCAGAGATTTGCGTAAATAAGTGCGTTCGCGCGTTGATGAATCTAGTAGGCCAATCTTCGAATCTACGACGTGATTGTATAGCCTGAGAGCATACATATTATAGCAACCGAGTTGGGCCAGATAGCATCTGTAACCCACTGTTAGCATATTCTTCGCTACCAGGGTTAACTCTGACCCCTGTGTAATCCATTGTAATAATTGATCTACCTGTGGAGGTAAGACAATTTCTTCGAGTAGGAAACATGGTGATTTCCTTAATATATTCGTACCCGTACTGCGAGATAACAGTTTGAAACTCGACTGGTACGCGTTCAGAGCCACTGATTGCATCTTAATACGGCGATACTACTGGAAATCCATCCCTTGCTAAGAATATTAATTGAGAGCCGAATTTAGCCAATTAAATACCCTAAGTGTAGGTGTTAAATACTTAGATCGACTCCGTTCATAATGACACATCCAATCATTATCCCCTGAAAGAGCTGCACGGAGAATGAAAGCATATGGCAAGTTTGTTGACAAGTTGAATATCGGTCAGGAAGGCCAGGACTAGGGTGTAGCCCGCAGTAGCCATGTTGGAGGGGCGGACCTTAGCGTCCCTATTGTGTACACAGCGAGGGAGCTAATTGACCGTATCCCTTTTCCTTTTTAAGTTTGTACTGGAACACTGAGAAAAATCTCGTCATCTCTGGAAATAATTGAAAAGTGCTTGATATTATTATATTAAATGAATTATATGCATCATATCCATGGGGATAGGATGTTGGATCATAGAAATCGGAAAATATTTGGCCAAGTTGATGTCTGATGACTTCGTAACTGCACCAAATAATCAGATGCAATTATAAAGAGTAATTACCCAGTTAATGATAATTTACTCAGACGGGTAGCGTTATTGCACGATATGGCACACTTGTAACGAATGTAACGATATGACCAGACCTAAAGATTGTTGTAAGGTGAAGCTAAAATCAGTAATTATGTATATTTTGGAAGGGAAGGTTACTCATTACAGCGTTTGAAATCTATGGGAAAAGAAACCATGGTGCACAAAGACAACAAAATATTAAACATAAACAAATGTAATGAGATCAATATTGTTGAAGTTAAAAGGTTCCGATTCTGAACGGACAAATATTTGGATCTGTAATGATTACATATAATGATCATTCAGTTATAATTTGTGTTTTATTGTTGTTTTGTGTTATGTTAAATTAAGATTATTAAGTGATGTGAAGGACACAATGAACATTCGTTAATGTCAAAAAGGGTATAAGTGTTAGGAATTATAAGATATATTTGGTGCGGAAGAGCGCCAACCATAAGAAAAGGGACTCTTAAGAAATGTTGCAGCATGCCTGGAGAGACCAGTGCATTTGATTGGATTTAATCCCTGTATTATTGTAATACAGCTGCGGAGTGCAGATGAAACATGCTAGGGTTTGTCTTATTGTTTCGAATTGTCATCTGCGCACTCCATATATTTTGATCTATGTTGTGGGAGTGTAAATGTAACTGTAGTTTTTGTGTTTTTTTCTTGTGTTTGCCATGATTTAATATCATTAAATTCTATATTTAGGAATTTGTTGTTTCTTTCAAGTAGAGTAGTTACCTGACAGACTCAAATCCTGAACATGTGATCGTATAGTGGGATGAACGCCCCATGCCTCGCAAAACCGTGAACTAGCTGGGATACGAACACATGCTCCACATAATGACGCAAGGGTACAGTATTGACTAGGCGGAACAGTTTCTCCTTTGTTATATAGTGATATCGGTAATACAGTAGTTTCGGAGATATGGAATGCTAGTGAAATATTTCGCTCAGACGCCATCTTGAGGTTGAGTAAACAATTGAACTAAATTAGATGCCAGTACATTACAATGTGTATAAACATCTGCTGTACAAAGTTTCATTGCGTTTGGATGGTTAAATCGCGAGAAAAGTCTATTGAAAAGTCTCAACTTTGCTTGGCCGCCATGTTGATTTTGTACTTACCAAGTTTTTGAAACTCCCGTAGCTGAACTTCTAGTAGTGTATTTTATCACCGTACAAAATTTCAGGGTTATGTCGGTAATAGTTCCGGAGATACAGTATGCTGGTGAAATACTTCGCACAGCCGCCAAGTTGGATTGGTGAGATGCAATAAAATTTGAAGGGCACGGTCGGTGTCGGCCACAATGGTGCTATGACCTTACCGAGTTTCATAGAAATCGCTCCAGCCGTTTAGAAGTTATTAGAGGGGGACACACACACACACCCACACACACACAGATACACATACGCACACACACACACTCAGACAAAAGGTGATCTCATAAGCCTGTTTGTTCATAAAATTAAAATAGGCTAAAATATATGGAGTACAAAAATTACAATTTCAACAAAAAAAACCTTTCAATTCACAAACGCTTCAAAATTCATTTTGTTGGCCCCAACTTGATATCACTTAAAAGGCGGATGACACGATCAGCAACCACTACTGTACGTCATCGCCTAATAAAAGATTGAACGTATTCTGCAGACCAAGGTTTCTTCGTAGCCCAACAAAATCCACGTACTGGGTTAAAATGTGGACCACAAGTAGAGTCTTCTCTTCACATCAGATTTATTTATCATTATGTATCGTTGGTTAGACTTGTGCCTCGATTATAGTAAATAATAAATAGTTTGAATATGAAAAAAATATTCCGTCAGAAAATGTTTTCTCTTAGTTGAAATACAATGAGTCAGTAAGGCAGCACATTTAGAACCCACAAACCTAGAAAAATAATATTGCCTTTTTAAATCAGTTAAATACCCCAGTGAATATCAGGCAGCTCAGTTGGAAAGACATAATTTACGGGATCGTTATTTGAGGTATTAAGTAAGCTACTAAAATTTCAAATTTTGCTTTAATACAAGTAGATAACACATGATTCACTTTTATATATTTCCTTAAACCACTCGAAGCAGTACAGGGCAGATTCTTATAAACTAAAGTTCTGAAAGAGAGCGATCCACGTATTTGTGTATTGTGATATGACGACGATAAACCCACTTCAGATAACACTAACTCTTCGCTTTGTTTAGAAATAAAATCTGAATGTTTTATTTTGTTTTCTTATTTGAACAGGAATATCCACAGACTCAACTTTCTCTAATATTACAAGAAACCAATATCTTAAAGCAGACGGAGTTTCATCGCACAATCTGCCTGTGGCTGGATTTCAAGATGTGAGCACAAGTACAGGCTCCCAACAGTCTCATAATAATAATAATAATAATAATAATAATTATTATTATTATTATTATTATGGGCACGTGATCCGAAAGACGTCAACACGATTACCTATCACATTTTCAATTTTCTGCAAGAGAAAAAGACAAAGGGATCCTTATTCAGTGAGATACAGAAATATCTGTACGAGATTGGGATCTCTTGTGGAGATATCCAGGAGCGGGGCCAGCTTCAGAAAAACACCTACAAGTTTGGAGTTTCCAACCAAAGTCAACGCTAAAAACTGGAAATGTGTGGGCAAAGGAGAGTAAGGAACAACACCGTCCACGAATGAAGGATTTAATGTTAATATTAAAATGCAACAGTTGAAATGACGTGTTTCCTATTTGACCAAATCGAAATAATAATAACAATAGTAATAATAATATTATTAATAATAATAATTATAATAATAAATAATAATTCATCTCTACATCACTATCGTCAAGCCGGTATCCTTCTATGCGTCAGAATGCCTTATCCTCAGAAATGTGAGATTGCTAAGTTAGAGTAAAAAGATAGAAAGTTTATCCACAACATACTTGGACCAAACTACAAAAACGGGATCTACGTAAGAAAATCCAGGCAAGAAATCTATTCTAAGATAGAGAAGATCACTGACACAATGCGCAAACACAGGACTCGCTTCTAATGTCACTTGCGACGGATGGACGACTCTATAAGGCATCCAACGTTTAGAATGAAGCACTGGTTAGATAGCGATATTCTTCTCTCTTTCTGTTGCACGTGAGACATGTATGACGCTGTCATTCTCTAGCAATCCACTGTTGCCATATCAGTCGAAAATTTTTCACTGTCGAAAAACAGCATATTCGGGTAGAAGTATGTTTTGCCGATCTTTTTGTCCTATATTAGAACTACGTAAACTTGATAGAAATGCTAGAAAAATTAGATATCCATATTTTATTAAAAACGATAAACTGTGTCCCCTTTTTAGTAAAATCGATCTTATATCATGTTGCATTGACTTTGTGATGCCTATTTTTCACACACGTATAGCTAAATGTGCCGTCTTGTTGATGGATTATTGAAATATTTTATACTGGCAATATTACAATTTTCATGTAGGTAAAACTTCTGAATATTCTCTCATAACCGCATAGCAGCATTGAAAAAGTTCGTATGCTGCCAACTTTTCTATTTTTAAAGATAACCATGTCATGTCAGTTTGAGAGTTGTAGAGGAATGTTGGAAGAAGTTTTCTGCCTGCTTACCCAGAGTGTAGGTGTAATTTTTACACAGGCCGGGCTGTTCATTGACCACGGATTACAAGAATGAAGTTTCGAAGGACATCGGGGTGCAGCTTGCTACTCACAGCTTTATTACTGTGTCCTTCGAGCTTGTATTTCAGTAGTTCAGCTATCTATATCTTGAGTGTGTTTGCAGCAGTTCTGTTAGATTTAACATGTTGCATTTTAGTATTTCACGTACAACAATGGATAATTTTGTGAAAAAAAAGGGTGGTCAAGTGCTCAGAAGAAGGGAAAAACAGGTCGTAATTAATGTGTTCAGTTATTTTAAGAATCTTAAAACTAACGAAAGTATAAATCATGAAAGTTGAGCCAATGAGGAGTATTTTCTTTAATAGCGTACTTCAACTTTAACTGCAGTTGAAACTTCACATATTTCCTTGTGCTTGTTCTTTATTTATTTTATTTTGATTGTTTTCTTTATGTTACCTTCAGCGCACATTATAGTTACTTTAATTTCGTTGTATGTGTTATGTTAGTATTAGTATTATTATACAGTACTTAATTCAAGTCTTCATCACTGCGCAATCGCTGAATGTGCGGAAAGTGCACGCGAAGCACTTTGTACTGCCTCCTCTCATGGAGTGGCAACCCTGTCGTAACGCGCCATAAGACCAATGCTTCATTATAAACGTTGGATGCCTTATAGATGGATAAAACATATATTTAACAATTTCGACTCAAAACCAAAATCAACAGTTCCCTGGTACGTTAACGTCAAAAAGACCTCCAAGAAATGGGCCTACGACCAGATGACGCGCACAAACGAGGCCTTTTCCGAACAAGCATCGTGACTTCTGGGACTTTCCGAGATGAGGAATGGACAACCGGTGCAAAGGGGTCGGATGAACGCCGTGCTCGACACAGTAAGGTAATGAAAACCAACTGGACCAATCGTAAATTGAATAAACGCCAGAAAATATGGTGGAACTTATCGTGGTCCCTAGTTGGCCGATTAGCGAATAATAAATAAATAATAATAACAGACCTGCTGTAGGTGTGTGTTATGGACCATCTCTATATATAAAGTAATCTTTCTGGCTGAACATCTCGAATTTTCTACTTTGTTTTACAGCGCGACAAGTTCATCTGAGGCTCCGAAAAAGATGCGAACTACTAGGCTACCCCTTGCTCCCTCACCGCTCCCCGCTATAACAGCGCCATCACTCAGGGCTTCAGATGAACTAGCTGAGCTATATCTCGATAATACTACAAACCTTAACCGAGTTTCAAACCCAGTTCCCCTTGAAGAGAGGCAACTAGCTTGTTCGCTGACCTCGATAAGACTACAAACCTTAACCGGGTTTCAAACCTGTTCCCCTTGAAGAGAGGCAACTAGCTTGTCCGCTGAGCTCTCTTCACTGTATTATTAGTACTATTTTGATCAACTGATATTATCAACTCTAAATCCACTAAATGTCACGATCGTTCCGAATCCACTCCTCCCTCGCCCCATAATACCCAACAGTCTCTGGGAGGTCGCGGGTTCAAACCCGGCCGAAATCGTCGGATTTTTTAAGAGCGTTAAAATCCGTCTGTATGCCTTCCTTCGGAGGGGAAGTAAAGCCAGCGGGCCCATGCCATAGATTAATGGCACGTAAAAGAACCTCCCACTAACTAAACTAGTGTGAAGCATAATTTCTAGGTTAGGTTTGATTAATGCTCTTATATTCCAACGTTCGTCACCAGTCGCTGGTTGCGATGGCATCTAGTAGTAGTCAAGTTCACAGCTATTGTCGACCAAAATATTATGTGCACTTGAGTTTGAAGGTTGTTTGTGAAGTAACCAATCAAATCGAATCCAAATTTTAACACAATATACATTGGAATGTTGTATAACTGGTTTAATAATTTCAAAATTTTGTGTGTCCAAGAAAGTTGTTATCATTTTTGTAAGGTAACTTTTTCTTGGCTCGGGGTCGTTGGAAAATATAGTTCTTGGTCGCGTTGTAATTCTCATACATCAAAAAGATATGCTGTATAACTTTGAAATACGCAAATTAATTCACTTATTTTATATCGATTTGTATTTGTATGGGGAAATAAGACATGGTTCACCAGCTAGCCGCTCCGGGGAAAGCTGTACAGCGTTGCTGATATGGAGCCCATCACTTCCAAGCGAGGCGCGCCATGAAAAGCGATGGGCTCCATTTGGCAACGCGGTACAGCTGTATATTGTGTTAAAATTTGGATTCGATCTGTTGACGGGTTTGTGATATAATAATTCTTAAATGTGACGCATGGTTGAAACACGCTTAAAAACGGGCCCTTTTTGTGTTCCAACTGCGATAAGAAATATTAAAATACAGGGTCTTTCATATAAAGTAAGAACGGAAAGCGGCATTTTTTTTTATTCGCTGCGGCGGTGGCTTTGGCCGAGCTTGTGGCGTGCTATGGTCCCCTGCTGTACTATAGAAAACGCACGCATAGTACATACGAGGGCTGTCTTGTTTCCAAGTTCCAAGGGTCTGTATAAAAATAACAGATTGACATACCAAACTGATTTTACTACTAAATGTTTGCTTGTTTTATTCTTATGTTTCAACATAATCGCCAAAACGATTGAAACATTTGTCGTATCGTTACACCAGCTTTCCAATGCCCTCTGCAAAATATTCTGCTGCCACTGAGGTGGGTAAGTCTGGACAGTCTTCTGAAGTGTTTCCTTTTTGGCGAGGCGTTGCCGCCCAACCATACCTTCAATTCTCGAAAAAGGTGAAAATCATTCAGTGCTGGTTTGGACTAAACGGCAGATGGTCCAAAACTTCACACTTTAATTCTTTGTAAAGTCTATTGTAACGTTGGTTCAGTGTGGTCGTGAATAATTTTCACCTTTTTCAAGAATTGAAGGTATGATTGGGTGACAACCCCTCGCCAAAAAGGAAATACTTCAGGAGACTGTCCACACGTACCCACCTCAGTGGCGGCAGAATATTTTGCCGAGGGCATTGGAAAGCTGGTGTAAAGATACGACTAATGTTTCAATCGTTTTAGCGATTATGTTGAAACATAAGAATAAATCAAGCAAACATTTAGTAGTAAAATCAGTATGGAATGTCAATCTGTTATTTTTATACAGTCCATCGGAACTTGAAAACAAGACGGCCCTCGTATGTACTATGCGCGCGCTTTCAATAGTACAGCAGGGGGCCACGGCACGCCACAAGCTCGGCCAAGGCCACCGCAGCTGCGAATAACAATACTGCCGCTTGCCGTTCTTACTTTATGTGAAAGACCCTGTATATATTAAAAATTCCAAACCTACATGAACTAACGTAAAATAGAACCAGAAAAATGATGATGTTATTGGATTTTATGTAGGTGTATTGGTTACTTCACAAACAACCTTCAAACTCGAGTACACATACTATTTTGGTCGACAGTAGGAGTCGTGGATGGTAGCATTTGGTAGCGAAAGTAGGAACTACTTAAAATTATCGACTGCAGTCCTTACTTTAATTATAACCAGATAACACACACTAATACAGTGATCACAATAAACACCAGTTATCAGACAGATTCTACACACACCTAAAGTACACGGGGCTACATGATCACGTTGTCGCAGCCCCTAAACTAAGGAACCAACCAATCAACTCTCTGGGAACTGCAGTTTGAAAGATAGAATATTTCACTTCCTTTCATCGTATATTAATAGTTATATTTATAAGCATGGAATGCTCCCTATTTTGCCATTGTTCACCAACATAATAATATTCAATTTCATCCTTTCTTCTCATAAGATTTATAAAATACCACGATAACATTCTTTGCAATTGTAATTATATTGCCATTGTTTCTTTCCAGATACAACCCTTACAATAAATCTAAACAAGATATTAAATAAGGGAGCGTGGTTTCTTCTCCCCCACGATCAGTGATAATGACTGCGGGGATAGACCCTTCCCTCACCTGCGCACCCCTTCCTAATGGCCTCACTTTCAATCTTGATACTTGTGGACCCACAATGTATGGCGTGGCCACTTTTATTTCTGCGCAGCAAGCCGCTCACCGATACATATTCATGGCCAACCCGTTATTTACAACGCCAGGGATGTACAAAGTACGAACCAAACTTCAGTACACTTTGTTATGCTTTTAATTAAATTTTACTGATTTATATTAAAGAAAGCTTTCCAGTCGGTCAGCACGATTTGTACCCTATTACATAAGGCGGGAAAACAAGTATTTATGTGCCCTTACCTGAAACATATTACATAAGATATTTAACACAAAATATCACGTTTTAATGAAAAATAAAATAGGGGGTGCTTCGGTACATAAAAGCGTGATATTTTGTGATAAATATCTTTCGTAATATTTTCAATGTAAGGGCATATAAATACTTGTTTTCCCGCCTTATGTAGCCTAATAGGGCACAATTTGTGTTCGTTCTTGTGCCTTCTTTAATGAAAAATGCCTTTTATCACTTTAATTTGTATTAAGTTGTAATTATTTCTAACATCGGTAAAGTTTTATGCATTACCCATGAAGACTTCTGAGGTAAAGACGTCAACTACACATTTAAGTAATATATATTGCTGTTGTAGCTACATAATTCTGATCACAGTGCATTTATGGATACTGTATACTTTTGAGTATGTGAATTCTATTCATTATCAGGCTTCATTATACTAAGCATTTGCAGATGACCTCGTAGTTCTGCCCCTTAAAACAACAACAACAACAACAATACCAAGCATTTACTTGTTTTATTTCAACGTGCTGACTTGTTGAAACTTAACTTATTCTGAACCGAGTGATAACAATACGATGGTGTTTTAAGGTTAGAAACTCTTAAAACATCAATACTCGTACAAATTATAACAAAACAACATTCAGAAAAAGGTAACATTGGTATATTTAGGATCACTCATCTCAGCTGTTTTTCAACCAAATACTCTGTATTTCTTTCCACATACTAACATTAGCTATCCAGAATGTTGACCTATAATAATTTTTATCAGATGTTAGATATTCGAAAAAAAAACTAATCCATTGAAAAGATAACTTAGTTAGTTGGGGTGTTTCTTTCTTGGATTCTATCCTAATATCAATGAAATAAATAGGTTAACATTCTGAATTAAGCTATTCTCAGTGTTCTCGCCTGCTGTCCCTAAGGTTGCAGGATCGATTCCTGGCGCAGTCAGTTGGTATTTGAGGGTGCGCAAATGTGAGTTTGCCATGTCACGTTTAATAAAAATCCCCTTTGAAGCAAAATTCCGGTACCCCGGCGTCTCTAAAAGCCACAGTGGTTGAAAGGGACGTAAACCCAATAACATTATTCCCAGTGTATGAAAAAACTTAAAGAGAGTATTTGGTTGAAAAACAACCGAGAAGAGAATAAATGAATGTTACTTTTTTCTGAATTTTCTTAAGTTACAATTTTATTAATTTTCTAGACTTTTAACCTCAAAAATCCATCATGGTTATGATGTAGTTCAGAATAGGATACGTTTCGCACGTTGAAGAATCTTAGCCATTACCACAAAACGAGAAAATGTTTAGTATAATGATGCCTGATAATGTACACAATTCACACGCTGAAGACTACACAGTATCCTTAATACTTTATTCTTATTAGCCTACTTTTCACATTTTGCAAAAATGAGGAAAAAGTAGACTTATGACATCGATCCGGGAAAATGTGTGTCTGTCTGTCAACTCCTAAACGGCTGCAGCAATCAAAACCAAATTTAGTATGAGTAAAGATGTGCACCGGAATATCTCACGTCCATATTTGAAAATTATGTCAGTGCTACCAACTGATGAAAAAACGCACTAGAAATTTGAGCTCCATGTTGGATATCTTGCAAGGTATGGATGGGAGCTATTCCAAAATTGGCACACATGTAGATAAGACTATTTCAGTTTAATTTCCAGGAGGCCAACCATGACAGTGTTGCCGAAATAATTTTAAGCCTTCTGATAGATCCAATGTTTAAATGCATATAACTTCTACACTATCAATTGGATTTCAACCAAATTTTGTATGTAATATCTGTACATAAACAGATATGACTGAGCGTATTCTTAAGAGCCACCAGGGCTGCCAACTGTTAATAATTGCTCTCTCATTTTTTTAAATCCAAATACCAATATATCAGAAAGTATGCAAGCCAACAGCTTTAAACTATGCATACGTATATTCTGACATTTTAGATTAATTTGGAGTTACTTATATACGTCAGTTCTACCAACATCATTATAAGCCTGCTGATAGTACCAATTTTTAAACACATGTTACTTCTATACTATCAGTTGGATTTCGACCAAATTTCGTATGTGCTATTTGTACCATAACAGATATGACTGTAAGTATTGTTAAGAGCAATCAGGGCTGCCAACTGTTAATACATGCTGTCTGTATTTTTTTAGCCCATTTTCAATTTTGAAAAAAAAATAGTTTTATGAGATCACCTTTTGTCCGTGTGTGTGTGCGCGTGTGTGTGTGTGTGATTCGTGTGTGTGTCCCCCCCTAATAAAATCTAAACGGCAGGAGCGATTTCAATGAAACTCGGATAGTTCATAGCACTATTCCCGGCGACCTCGACCGTGCCCTTAAAATTTGGTAACGACTCACCAATCCAACATGGCGGCTGTGCGAAATATTTCACCAGCATTCAATATCTCCGAAACTATTACCGATATTACCCTGACATTTTCTAATGTGATAGAGGAAACTACTATTAGTTCACCTATGTGACCTTTGAAAACCTTGTAACTACAAAACCAACATGGATGCCAAGCGAATTTGCGACTTTTAAATAGACGTTTCTCGCGATTTGACCAACCAAACGTAATGAAACTTGGTACAGGTTATGTTTATATACATTGTTATGCACCGACATCTAACATCGTTCAATTGTTTACATAATCACAAGATGGCGGATGTGCGAAATATTTCACCGGCATTCTATATCTCTGAAACTATTAGCGGTATCTCACAAAAATTTTGTACGGAGATAAAGGGCACTACTGGAAGTCCATCTATAAGAATTTCAAAAACCGGTTAACTACAAAACAAACATGGCGGCCAAGCGAATTTGAAAATTTTAAATAGACCTTTCTCGCGATTTAATGTTCCAAGCGCACTGAAACCTTGTACAGGAAATATTTATACACATTGTAATCCACTGGTATCTAATTTAGTTCAATTGTTTACATAACCTCAAGATGGCGGCAGTGCGAATTTTAAAATTAAGTTTTTATTTCTTGTGATGTAGTCATGCGATCGAAGTGAAAGTTTGAATAATGAACCTACGCAATAATTTTCCTTTAATGGTACATGACTCTATGGCCTATACATTTAACAATCCAACATGGCGACCATCCGAATTATTTAGACGATACTGAATATCTACCGAATCTATTTTAGCAATCAAACTGCATTTTTTAATGTTCATAGGGGCTATGAACTTAAGTTCACTTATAGGACATTAAATAACCTGGTGATCACAAATCCAACATGGCGGTGACGCGAATTATAAATATTCACATGGACGTTTCTCGCAATTTGACCATCCGCGTGCAGTGAAACTTGGTACAGTAAATCCTTATACGAATGTTAATCCACTGGCATCTAATTTATTTCAATTGTTTCCATAACCTCAAGATGGCAGCTGTGCAAAATTTTAAAATCTCCTTGTTTTTTCTTGTGTCCTAATTATGCGATTGAAGTTTGAATACTACACGTTCACAATAATCTGCATGTAACAGTACATACGTCTAGGACCTACATATATAAAATCCAACATGGCGACCATCCGAAATATTTAGTCGGTTCTCAATATCTACGAATCTATTACAGCAATCAAACAGAAATTGTGTATGTTGATACAGGCAATTAACATAAGTAGGATATATGAAAATAGGCTGTATAGTTCTTCACGGAACTACTTGTTTACCCTAATATCAATATATCAGAAAGTATGCAAGCCAACAGCTCTATACTTTGTACACGTATAGCACCTGACATTCTAGATTAATTTGGAGTAATTAATATAAGTCAGTGCTGCCAACATGATTCTATGCCTGCTGATATGTCCAATTTTAAAATACATGTAACTACTATACTAAAAATGGATTTCATCCAAAAATTGGCACAACAAGATATCATAATATTTCAGTTTATTTCTGACCAGCACATGCATGACATTGTTGCCAACATGCTTTTACGCGTGCTGAAAAATCCAGTGTCTAACTGCATGTAACGTCCATTGGACTTCAACCAAATTTGTATTCTGTACCTTAAGGGATGGAACCAAGAATATATTCAGTCACCAGGGCTGCCAACTGTAGTGCTCTATTAGGCTAAATTATACCAGGTATATTTTGAACTAATTAGATATTTCGATATTACCAACTTAATTTCGTCATTATTCTAGATAGGTTCATATTCTGTAGAATAATCATTGGAATGAAAAGTAGGCTGTATAGTTCTTCACGGAACTTGATGTTGTTTATGTTGTTGTTGTTGTTGTGTTGTTGTTGTTGTTTATTAATTGATTTGAGTGACTTGGGACATCATGGCCATCAGCCCCGTTTTGTTGGGTGTGTGTTGAGCTTGTCTGGTAAACTGTATTTCTGTGATGACTGCAGTAGTGTGATGATGATAATTGTTGTGTTAAGTGGACTAACATCTAGGTTATCGGCCCCTAATGATATTGGTGATAGCGAACGAATGAGAATGAAATGAACCTATTACTACAACTTATAATTGGCATACACACAAATAGAAGAAGACAGGGAAATAAAAGAAAATGCCATCAACCCTCGATGAATGAGGAATGAGGAACTTGGAAGAAGAGCCATGAAAGGCAGATAGGAAAGGGAAAGAGGAGAGGGTCCGCCTCAGAGTCACTGGAAAAAGGGGGATCCAGCTCAGAAATCCCTCGGGGTTGCCAACTACCGAACTCACCAGAGTGTAGCACTATCCAGGGTGCACCATAAACGGTGGGGTTACACACACCCTGCCTCCTTTAGGGCCTTGAGCAGAAGGCAGGGGATATCATAACAAGAAAAGCAAGAGGCTGACACCTCGAAGAACGAGGGTATCAGATAAGTTGAGACAAGAGCCAATGAACGCGCGAAATTGAAAGACTCCCTCCCGTTCGGGGTCGGAAGAGAACAAGAGTTGACCAAGGGAGGTCGACAGGAAATATGGTAGAAAGGAGCCCAGCACGAGCAAGTGTAAGCAATGCTGGACTCAGCTGGTGTAGTAGTGTGTAACTGTATTAGGAACAGGGGTGGGGTAGGTGTGCCCTTGGACTTGAAGTAAGGCACTATCACGGCATTATGGGAAAACCTGGCAAAACCACCCTCTAGGATAGCCATTGTCAGTGCCGGCATTGAACCATCGATCTCCGGACTTTTTGCAGCTTCCCACACGGCAGTGGTGTACGATTTAACGAGCACAGCTACGCCACTGGGGGTATTTTTTTATCTTTTTAAAGACAGCAGCTCCTGAAGCCCAGCCGCTGGATCTCCGGCACTGACGTTTGGAAGTGGTGGGAGAAGAGGAGAAAGAGACCATTAACCAAGCGCAGCTTGTCAAGATTTGATAGTTATATGCATATGTATATGTTATATGTGAACACATGTAACAAACAAATCTTGACAAGTTGCATTAGTTTGGTTGGTTGGTTGGTTCCTTAGTTTAGGGGCTGCGACAACGCGGTCATGTAGCCCCGTGTACTTTGGGTGTGTGTAGAATCTGTCTGATAACCGGTGTTAATTGTGATGACTGTATTAGTGTGTGTATCTGTTTTTTTTAATTCAAGTAGGGACTGCAACTTTGAATTTTCAAATAGTTCCTACTTTTGCCACCAAACGCCACCGTCAACGACTACTAGGCCTAGTTCAGAACTAGCTACTAGACGCCACCGCAGTCGGCTCTTGGCAACGAACGTAGCAACCTAAGAGCGTTGTTTACATTCTTAACCTATCCAATTTAGTTTCACACAGGTGTAATTAGTGGAAAGATCTTTAACATGCCATAAATCTGTGACATGGGACCGCCGGCTTTACTTCCCCTCCGAAGGAAGGCATACTGAGGGATTTTTAACGCTCTTAAAAAATCCGACGGCTTCGGCCGGGTTTGAACCCGCTATCTTGGGCATAGAAGCTCAGCATGCTACCAACTACGCCACCGAAGCCGCTGCATTAGTTTAATATTACAACTAATTAGGTAAGTGTATTTATTGTAAATATCATCAACCATACTTGTAGGCATAGATTCGTAATAGCCTAGGTGTAAAGGTTCTGACGATGATCGCTTGACGACCGAAACTGGTCATCCAAGTGTATTTTATTATTATCATGTATTTTTCTTCATGATTAGGGAAACACCCATTACAATAAATTGGGTAGGTTAAATCGTGTTGACTGACTGAAAATATTAAATTTTGATAAAGTCTTTATTAGTCAAACGTCAATATTGTTTTATGGTATTTTAAATGGGAAACGAACAAGTATGAATCTAGAATCAGAAAGTAAATTTACCTCATGTTGAGTGCTCGAGTGCTTGTGAGAATTAGACATTTTATCTGAGATGCCTTCAAAATTGTTAAGAGAAATACTTCTGTAATACAGAATAGCACCATTCGTTCCTATAATTAGTAATCTTTAACCTTTGCAAAGTCTCCTAGTCTTCACATGAAAATTTTCCACTGCTTTTATCCAGAAGTACAGTACTTGCAGTTATTTCAAACACGTAACACTGCGTATTTCACAATAATTCATGTTGACCACGAGGTTATGTCCCCATTGCAAATACCAGAACGAACTCGCTAGTAGACGTCGACATTTAGAGAGGGGGAGAGAACTATGTGTACAGGTAGTAGATCTAGTAGCTTCTGGTTTTACTGATTCCGAGTATTCAATTCCATGAAAAGATAATAACAAAATAGGATTCCCAGTGATTCCTTTAACACATGGGTGTATTTTGATTCATGCTATATTTGAGGAGAATAAAATACGACTTGTGAGACAGAGAGACTCACTCATTTTTTTTATTTATTCGTTTTTTGTCAATTATTTTACGTTTCGTTGCATTTGGTTCGATCGCTTACAAACGGGAGCAATTTCTTATTCAATAAAAAGTAGCACACGTGCCATCCACAACACAACACTAGAAAACAACACTAGTGAATAGACGAGATGTAATGTAAGAATGAATCACTTCTGATGACAGACGGGAAGTAGCCTACTGTGGGTGTAACCCAATCGCCACACACAAGAGGTGTGAGATGCAATTAAAATATTCTGTATTACTATTAGCAAGTGAAACTAATTTGAAATCGAAACGACATCCACTGTTCAGCGTACCACTACACGAGACCAGGAAGTACTAAATTTTGCATACCATTGGATTTCTATATTTAACACTGCAGTTGATCAAGAATTAATACGTGTATTAAAAGGAAAAAACATCAAATTCTTTGATATGAGATAATAATCAGATTATTTATCATAATCAACAAGATGTTCAGTAAAGAACATATAGCCTACTTTCTCCTAAATGCATGGGTATTGTTATAACTCTTTGTCCTTTTCAAGGAGTATAATTGAATATTGGTTGTAGTAGCTTGTTGAAATACAACGTGCTATAGGGATATTAAACATGAATATGAGGTGCCCTTTGCTAGTGCTACCTCTGTACCAAATTTCGTTCAATTCGGTTTCATCGTGTTTGAATTGATAGGGGGAATCGATTTGCACACATACTTGGCCACCATCTGCAAACTATTGGGCTGATGTTCTTGCAGTTTGGTCTGAATATGTTTCCCACATAAAGATATGGTGTTGCAAAATTTGGTAGAGACTAGATTATTAGGTTGGTCGTAATTACATTTTAGCTTTTAACATTTGGGTGTCCGCGATTACGTTTCCGTCAATATAGCGGTGATATAAAACATGACACTGAGGTGCCCTTTGCTAGTGCTACCTCTGTACCACATTTCGTTCCATTCGGTCTCATCGTGTTCGAATTGATAAGGGGAATCGATTTTCACACAAAGATGGCCGCCATCCGCAAAATATTAGGCTGATGATCTATTAGTTTGGTCAAAGGATGCTCCCTCCATGAAGGTATGTTGTTGCTAAATTTGCTAGAGATCGGATGATTAGGCTAATCGTAATTTGATTTAAGCTTTGAACATTTGTGTGGCCGCCATTACGTTTCCGTCAAGATGGCGGCGATATAAAACATGACACTGAGGTGCCCTTTGCTAGTGCTACCTCTGTACCAAATTTCGTTCATTCGGTTCCAGCGTGTTCGAATTAATAGGGGGAATCAATTTTGACATAAAGATGGCCGCCATCCGCAAACTATTAGGCTAATGGCCTATTAGATTGGTCAAAGGATGCTCCCTCCATAAAGGTATGTTGTTGCAAAGTTTGGTAGAGATCGGATGGTTATGTTAGTCGTAATTTGATTTAAGCTTTAAACATTTGTGTGGCCGCCATTACGTTTCTGTCGATATGGCGGCGATATAAATCATGACACTGAGATGCCCTTTGCTAGTGCTATCTCTGTACCAAATTTCGTTCCATTCGGTTTCACCGTGTTTGAATTAATAGGGGGAATCGATTTTGACACAAAGATGGCCGCCATCCGCAAACTATTAAGCGAATGACCTATTAGATTGGTCAAAGGATGCTCCCTCCATAAAGGTATGTAGTTGAAAAATTTGGTAGAGATCAGATGATTAGGTTAATCGTAATTTGATTTAAGCTTTGAACATTCGTGTGGCCACCATTACGTTTCAGTCAAGATGGTGGCGATATAAAACATGACACTGAGGTGCCCTTTGCTAGTGCTACCTCTGTACCAAATTTCGTTCCATTCGGTTCCACCGTGTTCGAATTAACAGGGGGAATCAATTTTGACATAAAGATGGCCGCCACCCGCAAACTATTAGGCTAATAACCTATTAGATTGGTCAAAGGATGCTCCCTCCATAAAAGAATGTTGTTGCAAAGTTTGGTAGAGATCGGATGGTTATGTTAGTCGTAATTTAACTTAAGCTTTGAACAATTGTGTGGCCGCCATTACGTTTCTGTCAATACGGCGGCGATATAAAACATGACACTGAGATGCCCCTTCCTAGTGCTACCTCTGTACCAAATTTCGTTCCATTCGGTTTCACCGTGTTTGAATTAATAGGGGGAATCAATTTTCACACAAAGATGGCCGCCATCTGCAAACTATTAGGCTAATGGCCTAGTTATTTGGTCAAAGGATGCTTCCTTTACAAAGGTATGTTGTTGCAAAATTTGGTAGAGATCGGATGATTAGGTTAATCGTAATTTGATTTAAGCTTTGAACATTTGTGT
The DNA here is from genome assembly GCA_946902985.2 of Meconema thalassinum. Taxonomy (NCBI): domain Eukaryota; kingdom Metazoa; phylum Arthropoda; class Insecta; order Orthoptera; family Tettigoniidae; genus Meconema; species Meconema thalassinum. The sequence goes on along the minus strand of OX336388.2, from coordinate 1,227,653,451 downwards.
GGCCGCCATTACGTTTCCGTCAAGATGGCGGCGATATAAAACATGACACTGAGGTGTCCTTTGCTAGTGCTACCTTTGTACCAAATTTCGTTCAATTCGCATTCACCGTGTTCGAATTGATAGGGGGGGACAGACATTCGGAGTACACACACTCACACACACACAGACACACACACACACACAGACTCACACACACACATACACACACACACAGACTCACACACACACATACACACACACAGACAGACACACTTTTTTCGCCCTGTGTTGATCTCATAAGTCTACTTTCATTTTTTGCAAAAATCGAAAGTAGGCTAAAAATCGAGCGTTGTTGATGAAAAATTAGTGCTCGCTACTGTTGCCGGTTTAATGGTAATACTGTATGCCAGCAGCGCGAAGCATTACTCTCGTAGTAATCCAAGAGAGGAGTCTCTTAATGGAGTACATGTGAATAATCGCAGACATTCGTGGATGTGATCGAAGGAAATAACCGTGTGGATACCGAGTGGGTACGAATATTCGCAGACATTCACGGATGTGGTTGAGGACACTAAACGAGTGAATACCACGAGGATGCGAATATTCGTACACATACATGGACGTGGTTGCCCTTAATGTAGGCCTACGTCTGAATGCAAAGTGGATGTGGATATTCGTACACATTCACAGATGCAGTTGAGGGCAGTAAACGAGTGAATACAGAGTGGATGCAAATAATCGTTCACATTCAGGGATGTAGTTGCGGCCAATAAACGAGTGAATACCGTGTGAATGCGAATAATCGCAGACTTTCACGAATGTGGTTGTAGATAATGAACGTGTGGATACTGTATGGATACGGATATTTGCAGGCAATCACGTATATAGTTGCGGATAATAAACGTGTGTAAACCAAGATGATACGGATATTTGTAGACATTCACGGATGTAATTGTGGATGGATGACTTGTAAAACCGAGTAGATGCTACTAAAATTTTGTGTGCCAGCTTAGAGGTCTATTCATATATAATTTAATCTGGAAGTTTCCTTTTTGTATTCATATACTCTCTTTAATCCCCATATTTTGTGCACCAGGCTATTTCTGATTACATATTGTATACGATGAAGTTCTTGATAATTTTGGAATTGCTGGTGTATTATAACAGGTCTAGACATGACATGAACAACTCATCGAGCTTATATTGTGACAATCAAACTTTTATTCCCTAGGTAGCATGGTACTTCGCCACATATTCAAATCATGGCACTGCGCGTCATTCAGAGGGTACGGAGATCGTTGATCGTTCTGCTACATACTAAGTATCAGAAAGTCTGTATTTTTAATATTATATATTTTTTACTGACTATAGTAGTTACGCATGCTAAGGCGCAGTTATAGTCTATGGGGCTAAACTCTCTGTTAGTTCATCACTTTCGGAATTATCACTGAAATATACTGCTTGATACAGGAAATGGCTGGCTGCGTGGTGAAGCGGTAACGTTCTCGCCTAGGGGCAGATGACCTCGTAGTTCCGCCCCTTAAAACAACAATAACGAACTAACTAACTAACTAACGTTCTCGCCTGCTGTGCTCAAGGTTGTAGGAACGAATCCTAGTTCAGTTAGCTTGCACTTGAGGGTGCTTGAATGCGAGGGAGCCATGTCAGTACATTTATGCCACGCTAACGAACCTCTTTGGAGTAAAATGCAGGCTCTGCAGTGTTTCTATAGCCGCAGTAGTTACATTTATATTATTATTATTATTTCTACATTCATTTCACCACCTAAGTACCGGGTGAGTTAGCCGTGGTGGTTACGGCATGACTGATGGCAGTCACTCACATCCGGGAGGCGAGGAGGTTCGAATCCCCCCGCCGGCAACCTTGAAGATGGTCTTCTGTGGTTTCCCATCTTCTTTCCAGGCAAATGCCGGGGTTGGTCCCTAGCTATAGGCCACAGCCGCTACCTTCCAACTCCTCGTCCTTACATTCCAACTTCCCTCCTTCCCTCCCCAACGGTACTTGTAGCTCCCCCATTGGGTGTCCGTCTCGAAGCAGCTACAAAACTGGCGAGCCGAACATGTCCTCGGACACTCCCGGCACTAAAAGCCATACGCTAAGAAAAAAACACATAAGTGGGACATATCAACATATCGTCGGCTTGTTTGCAAGACGGTATGGCTAATTCTCTTAAGGTGGCACATTGAGAAACGAGCGAACAATGGAACAGGTCTCCAAGATGACGGCCTTCTGCATGGTGATATGTAGACCAGGATGTATTCCCAATATTTGTAGATTACGAGCCAATAATTTGGGGATGATGCCGGTAGAAGAAATAACTATGGGCAGAACCACTACACTTTCCTGTCTCCACATTTGCCGTATTTCCTCAGCCAAAGGCAGATATTTGGTGATCTTATCACAGCAGGTTTGTTGCAGATTATGGGAATTGGGCACTGCAATATCAATTAGGAAGGTTCTCTTCTGCACCTTGTCCACAAGAACGATATCTGGTCGGTTTGCTGGTATGGTTTTATCAGTAATAACTGATCGGTCCCATAACAACTTGTGACTGGGATTTTCCAAAACGGCGTCAGGAACATACTGATAGTAAGGCAAAATATTATCAGATAATAAATGCTTTTGAGCAAGGTGTTGGTGCATTATTTTGGCCACTTGGTTGTGCCTTTTCATGTAATCAGTACAGGAGATTGCTTGGCAGCCTCCTGTGATATGTTGAATTGTTTCCGGTTCTAGTTGGCATCTTCTGCATTTATCATCCTGAATATTTGCCTTAACTATATATTTCAGGTAGTTTTTATTATTATTATTATTATTATTATTATTATTATTATTATTATTATTATTATTATTATTATTATTATGTAGTTTACTATGAATAATTGAACTGTGTAAATGGTATTTCTGATACAATAATAATAATAATAATAATAATAACAACAACAACAATTATTATTATTGCGCTACAGACCGAGAGTAGTGGCTACGCTGGCTAAAGCGCAGAATTAGGTCATGGAGCCAAGCTCTCTGTTGACTCGGTAGACGCGTGGGTCCGAGCCCCACCGTCGGCCGTCCTTGAAATGGTTTTCCATGGTTTCCCCATTTTCAACACCAGGCAAATGCTGGGACGGTACCTTCTGACAGGCCACGGCCGCTTCCTTCCACTTCCTTGCCCAGTTTCATTCACCATCATTCATTTCATCTCTCATTAACTCCTCTCATGAGGTTGGCGTCTGGAAGGGCATCCGGACGTAAAACCATAGCCACAAATACTTCCATCGCATCTCATCCCCGACCCCGTTGGAAAACGGGAATAATAAGGGGTAGACATACATTATTACGCTACAGCCTCCGTGGCTTAGGCGGCTGAGTCCATGGTCCAAAACCCGGTCACTCCATGTAGGATCTGTGCTGAACAAAACGGAGGCAGACAGGTTTTTCTCCGGGTACTCCGGTTTTCTCTGTCCAAAATTCCATTACAGCAAGACTCTCCACTAACATTTCATTTCATCTGTCATTCATTTAAACATTGCCTCAGAGGAGTGCGACAGGCTTCGGCAGCCGGCACAGTTAATATCCTCGCAGTTAGATTGGGGTTTCATTCATTCCATTCCTGACCCGGTCGGTCGACTGAAAGCAGGATGTTGATTTTCATTTTCATTATTACGCTAGTGAAATTCCCTGAATCTCTTGCTTTTTTTGTTCTTAATTTATTTAGGGGTTTCAGAAAACTTTCTCATTAGCTCCGTGTAATTGGGCGTATACTTAATGTGTGTGATAACCTGTGATACTTTTGTAACTGTGTAATTGTATTTATTATGGTCTACGATAGAGACAGGCTCTGTAGGCTTGATATAAGGTACGAATCAGGCATGTCCTTTGGAATTGGTGTAGAAAACCCGCCCTAACTTGGCCACTCTCAGCGTTATGGTTTAAAAATCGCATCTCTGAGTGTGTAGTTTTACCCAATCTACTGCATTCGTGAACGTCGGCCCCGTGTTGTTGGGATAGTGCGGCTGTTTCTTACTTGGAGACCCCAAATTCGATTCCCGTCAGGGATTTTAGAAACTGGCGTGAGGGCTAGAACGGTGTGAGCTCAGCCACGTGAGGACAATTGAGTAGCTGTCTGACAGTGAGGCAGCACCCCTGTCAAGGAGACCAACGGGACCTGGCGCGCTGACCAGGCGTCACCTCGTAATCTGCAGGCCAAATGGCTGGGTGCGGTCGCTTGGTGGGCCTAGACTGTAGTGCCACTGGGTTTGGTTTTGGTTTGGTTTTAATGCATTCGTGAAGCGTGCTTATTCGTGCTTGCCTACGTCACACACATTTGACTGAAGATTCAACCTCTGAAGATAATCAGTCTATTGGTGTCCACCAAATAACTTAGTAGCTAGCATTCTTAGCTGTCATCCCTGTATTCTGGGTTCGTTCCTGGTTCTTCCAAGAGATTTAATTCTGGTCTTAGGGCTGGGGTATACTCAAGTCTCTTGAGGTGGAATTGTGATTGAGATTAGATTCCCAGCTCCGTCATCTTACAATAATGATAATTGTTGTTTTAAGGGGCCTAACTTCTAGGTTTTCGGCCCCTAATGGTCTGGGTGATAGCGAAAATGACAATGAGATACAACCCATAACGAAAACAAATGGAGATTGAAAAAGACTGACAAAGGATTGAAAAGACACAACAAAGGTAATTTAGAGTGGAAAAACTGACAAAATGGAATTTAGATGGACAATACTCACAAAAGTAATTTAGAATGAAAATACGCACAAAGTGCAGGTTAGAGTCAAAATAAGTTTACAAAGTGCAATTTAGCTTCAAAATGCTAACAAAATGAAATTTAGATTCAAAATACTTACAAAATGCAATTTGGATTGACAACACCTACAAAATGCAATTTAGATTGAAAAAACTTAGAAAATGTATTTTAGATTCAAAATACTCGCAAAATGCAACTGAGAATCAAAATATTTACAAAATGCAGTTTAGATTGAAAATACACAAGAACCTCGTTTATCCGGATTAAGGGGGACCGGAGCTGATCCGGATAATCGAAAATCCGGATAATCCGGAAAAACTAAAAGCATAAGTTGTAATACTTTTTTTCAATTTCACAAAAAATATGAGATTACGTTTCTTACATTTACGACTGTTTTATGCATTAAAATAATGTGAGTTTTTTCTGTTTTACATTTGTATAGCTTTTGCGCGCAGCACGATCATGAAGACGTTTTACTAACATCAGTTTTCAATTCCAGGCGAATGCCGGGACGGTACCTTTGATAGACAGTGGCCGAATTACTTCCAATTCCTGTCCTTAACTATCCTTGACGGAAAAGACATTCAAGAAGAGTCAACCCCGTAAAAGAAACCTGTACAGTAAAAATAGTTTTTCATTATTTTCGATCCGGATCAACCGGAGATCTGGATGAATGAGGGCCGGATAAACGAGGTTCTTGTGTACTTGCAAAATGTGGTTTAGGTTGAAAATACTTACAAAATGCAACTGAAATTCAAAATACTCACAAAAATGCTGCCCCTACATTCAAAGACTTACTAAAAAGCAATTTAGATTGTCAATCCTTACAAAATGCAATTGAGGTTGAAAATACTCCCAAATGCAATTTATATTTACAAAATGCAACTCAGATCGAAAATACCAACAAAATGTAGTGTAGATTCAAATTGTTCACAAAATGGAATTTAGATACTCGGTTGGCCAATTCGCAAAATAGTTCGGGAATCATAATGAATAATTGTTGTTTTAAGGGGACTAACATCTAGGTTATCGGCCAAGAATCATAATGAGAATAGGAAATATAATGAAAAGAAAAAGAAGGCTGTTCCCTATAAGAATGAGGGATCAGAAAGATGAGAGTAGGGCCAATTAAGGCGAGAAAGGAAGATAATCCCTAGGTCTCGGATAACCTAATACCGTCGTGGTCGGAAAAGAACAAGAGTTGACTAAGAGAGGTAGACAGGAAAGAAGACGGAGAGGATCCTGGCACAAGTAAGTGGAAGCAATGTCGGAATCAGCTGGGGTCCCGTGGTCGCCAACCCACGGCCCACTAGAAGTGAGCCCCTGGAGGTTGTCATTATACAAGTGGTTTCTGCAGTTCTTCAATTCTGTTACAGGCAAATGCCAGGATGGAGCCTATATTAAGGCCACGCTACCTCCTTCAACAATCCTAGTCTTAATTACAAATAAGTACACTGACACAGCCAACACAATACCACAGGCAAAGTATATACACTCACCCAAGTGCACGGGGCTACATGACCCCAATGTCGCAGAGCCACTTAATGAACTAACAACACATCTTAAAGAGTAAAACTTCCGTTTACTTGTGCAGGAGATGTGTTGTTGAAATATATAGGGGCTTTGCGACATCGTGGTCATGTAGCCCCGTGTACTTGGATGTGTGCCACTGCGATGTCTGTATTAGCGAGTGTATTTGTGATTGAGGTAGGATTTGTGTAGGAATCGGCCGTGGCCTTAAGTTAGGTATAATTCCGGCATTTGCCTGGAGTAGAAACGAGAAACCACGGAAAACCACTTCGAGGATGGTTGAGGTAGGAATATAACCTGACTTTTCTCAGTTTTGCCTCACGAGGCTGAGTGTACCCTATTCCAGCTCTCAGACCAGAATTAAATTTCTTGGCAGAGCCGGGAATCGAACCCAGGCTTTCGGAGTGACAGCTAAGAATGCGAGGTGGACAACAGAATGGAGGTGAGGTAAGTTCGTAAGTCAACGTTCGTGAAGTGAAGACACACTAAGTGACATGGCTAAATACGTGTCTTCCTCTTTCATATTAAAAGACCATTCGAGCATCTTCGGGTTAAACAGCCAGATAATGTGTATTTTACAAGTGAATCACTCATAAGCTTTTCCTTTCACTGACATTTACGAACTAGGACAGTACGAATTTCGGTTTCATTAATTCAGACAGAGAACTATGAAAACAGTGGTGCCACAGTGTTATTTGACAAGAGAACAATGGGCAGGTGAGTTGAGACTACGCGAGTACTGTAGAGAGACACGCGGCTATTCACCGCCAGCTCTGACAACATTCAACACTTTATTACTCTCCCGCAGTATTCATGACTTTCTTTCTCCAACTGTTGAGTGAATACGTACAGTTTTACGGTAACCCAAGAGCCTATCAAATGCTAAGGGGCCGTCCACATTATTACAATACGTAATCGCAAAGAGGGGGGGGGGTCGAAGCTTATGATTACGTTGACGTGCGGGAGGAGGTAAATGAAATGATTTCATAATCATCACCTATCTATGTCTACCCCTTATTAATCCCATTTCCAACGGGGTCGGGGAGATTTCGTAACCACCTAACAAATAAAATCAAACCATATTACGCTCTACGTGGATTTCCAGCCGCGCTGACGGAAGGCGTGAGCAAAGCCACCACGCGGTGATACGTAGGGATGTCCCTCTCCTCTTGTAAGTTGAATGTTAAGGTCATTTTTGTTTTACTTAAAAATTAGCAGTAGCGTTGTCTTGTAAGTTGAATATTAAGGTCATCTTTGTTTTACCTATAAAATTAGCAGAAGCCTTACCTTTTATGTTGAATGTAATTGCCATTCTTCTTTTACTTAGTAAATGTGCAGAAGCCATACCTTGGTAGTTGAATGTAAAGGTCATTCTTGTTTTACTTATAAAATTAGGAGAAACTTTCTTTACCTTCTTCAAAGAATAGCCTACTTTTGTTCAGATCATAAAGAGGTTCAAAAATTTCAGAAATTAAAATCATTAATTCGTACATTTATTTTGCCCTTTTGCCCCCGAGGCACCTCAGGTAACTGCAGCGTTATTTCTTTACAGTAATTGGTGTCCCCGAGTCTCTGACACTGCGTTTCTTGTTTCGTTTATTTATACAGATACATCGTGAAGAAATAAAAAATATTAGGTATTGCTTTGTGATTACGTCATACAGAGGTGGGGGGTGGGGGGAGAGTAAAAAATCAACTAATAATTTATTACGTAATATGTGGACGGCCCCTGAAGATGGTTTTCTATATTTGTTGTTTCATTTAGGGGCTAGCTGACATTGTGGTCGTGTAGCCCTGTGTAGTTGTGTGTGTATTGATCTGTATGATAATTTGTGTCGTTGTGATGGCTGTACTAGTGCATGTATTGGTAATTGTTGTTGTTTTAATTAGGGGCTTTGCCATCGTGGTCATTACTGTACGAAACACCTTTCTTGATCATAATCTTGGTTCATTATTGTATCCAAATTAACGATTTTAATAATTAGTACTGTGAAACGCCAAAATAAGTAGTAGAAATCAAATATTTGTTACTCAAAATAAGTAGTGCTGCATGTGTGTTGAACTTGTCTGATAATCGGTATTTTTGTAATGACTGTAGTAGTGTGTGTAACTGTATTAGGGACAGGGATGAGGTAGGTGCCCCGGGACTTGAAATAAGGTACTATCCCTGCAGTTGCCAAGAGGGAAAAATAGAGTGGAAAAACCCGAGGAAAACCACACTCGAAAACCACACTCAGGATAGCCACCGTCAGCGCCGGAATTATAATTTATATAAATAACTTACAGTTTAGCTATTTTTACTCTAAGGTTCATTTAGAATAGTATCTACATTAGATAAAAGCTGAGGGACATTCTATTAAAGGGTCGAAACAGGTACTTTAATTCAGTAGATGTTTCATGAATTGTATTGATAGGCATATTATTTTAATGGGAATCTATAAGTCAATACGTAAAATATCTCACATTACCTAACATGGTAAATGTTTTTCTTTGTAGTGTATATACAAAAACTCAATATAAATAGTAATTTGGTAAAAATAACTTATTCAAAAATTCCTTACAACTTAGCAATTTTTTTTCTAGTCGACGCCGGTGGGCGACCTGCGCGTCGGGATGAAAGATGTAATGGATGAAGATGAATGAATGAAACTGGGCAAGGATGTGGAAGGAATCGGCCGTGGCCTGTCAGAAGGTACCGTCCCAGCATTTGTCTGGTGTTGAAAATGGGAAACCACGGAAAACCATTTCAAGGACGGCCGACGGTAGGGCTCGAACCCACGCGTCTACCGAGTCAGCAGAGGGCTTGCCCCATGGCCTAACGCTGCTCTTTAGCCAGCGTAGCCACTACTGTCGGTAACTTAGCAATAATACAGAGCGATCCATATAATCCTGAGTCATAACATTTGAACAATTAATAGGACACATGTGCAACTTTGGGAGATGATAATACACAATATTCGGAGATTGCATACATACATAAGAAAAAGTCCGGTGAGGTTAGATCAGGTGACTGGGGATTTTTTGAGATTATTCGGTCACCAAAAAAACTGGTTGCAATAACTTGTTGTGAGATTCCGCACAGTAAATATTGGAGGTGCCCTTCAGCATCCATACACAACTGTACTCGTTTCAACGTATTCCTTGACGTTCTGTGAAGTGTATCTTCACCAATGTTGTCCGAGGTCTACTTTTGTCTTTAAGATACGCCCATGAAAATTAGTCCATCAAGGTTAGGTCAGGTGATAGTGGGTCCACAACATTTCTTGAGATTATTCAGTCACCAAAGAAACTGGCTACAAGTTGCTTGGAAGCGTTAGACGTATGACACGTTACTCCATCTTGTTGAAAATAACCTTCTGGCAGTTAGACGTCATCCATCTGCTCCACAAACGCTGGACAGAGGAGCAAATGCACGGAAACAATTTACAAACTTGCCAATGGGCAGTGGTACTGATTCTCCCAGAGCCACAGAGATCATTAAAACAAATTTCCCGTTTCTACGAGCTTTCAGAGGGAAATTATGACACATGAAAGTGGTTAGGTTTATATGGATCCCTCTGTATATATCTAAGGGTTTACTGAAAATACGACTGGACCTACCTTTGGTTTCCTTGAGAGCTGAATATCCAGCTTTAAAGTGTCCTACATTTATTTTGTCACTTGAAGGTCTGTGTTTACTCTCGATACACACTCCAGGCTGTCAATATATTCTCGAGTTGACTTCAGTACGGGGGTTGGCAGGTCGCCTGGAGACTGGGAACTAGTACTGGGCCGTGGGTTGGAACATCTTATTTGCGACTTCACAAACATACTATCACCATCATCATTGGAACCATTCACAGTAACGATTCTAGGCAAGAAATCGAGTTGTTAATTCATCTAACGGGTTACGGACATCTTAGTCATTATCCCCGTGTACTTGGGCATGTGCTGGATTTGACTGATAACCTGTGTTCTTCGAGGTATTGTATTAATGTGTGAATCTGTAATCATTATTATTTTGAAGTCTCGGGGCACTTACCCAAATTCTAGATCCAATTACTTGAAGTAACACTATTACAGTCATCACGTAAAGTAGTAGTTGTTTAATTTGAGGGGCATATACACTGTGGTCATTAAGCTGCATATACTTGGGTGTGTATGTATAAAGAAAAAGAAATAGTCTGATAACCTGTGCAATTGTGGTATCTGTCATAGTGTGTGTATAATTCAGGTGAAGATAAAGAAGGGAACGGAAAACCACTTCCAAGATGGCTAAGGTGGGAAATAAACCCATATCTTCACAGCTTTGCATCACGACGCACTCAGAACAGAATTACATTTCTAGGCAAGACTGGGAATCGAACACCGACCTCTAAGATAGCTAGCCACTACACCACGAGGTGGTTTCAAATTTGATTTATTTATGGGCTTTTCGACATCGTGGTTATATGCCTCCGAGTTCGTGTGTGTAGGTGGAATTAGTCTGATAACCTGTGTTATTGTGATGGTTATATTAGTGTGTGTGTATATGCAATTCAGATGAGAATGGGAAGGAGACGGCTGTGGCCTTTAGTTAGGAACCATCCCGGCATTTGCCTGGTGTAGAAGTGGGAAACCACTTACCATCTCTTCTCAGTTTTAGCCATCTTGGCTGAGTGTACCACGTTCCAGCCCTCAGACTAGAATTTCATTTCTTGGCAGAGCCGGTAATCGAACCCGGATTTCTAGGTCGACAGCCACGAATGCTAGCCGCTCCACCACGAGGTGTTATGGATTAACAACAACAACAAAGCAAGATATTTCTTCAGCAATTTATAATTATACATTCCCACGTGTTGTTGTTCTAATAACATTCTAAACATACGAAGCTACCAAGAGTTTTAAAGTGAGACCACTTCACACCCCGTAGACTCAACAGTTCCTTCAGGTGAATTGTTACAAAGGAAGATTGCTCCATAATGAAAATGTGCGGTTATTGTTATTGATTCGTATAAGGGGCTTGCGACATATTTGGTCATCAGACTCGTGTACTTGAGTGTGTGTTGAATTTATGAGATACCTTGTGTTAATGGGGACGACAGTAGTATTTTGGTTGGTTGGTTCCTCAGTTTAGGGGCAGCGACAATGCAGTCATGTAGCCCCGTGTACTTTTGGTGTGTGTAGAATCTGTCCGATAACCGGTGTTAATTGTGATTGCTGTATTGGCGTGTGTTATCTGCTTTTAATTCAAGTAAGGACTGCTGACATTTAATTTTCAAGTAGGTCATACTTTTGCTACCAAACGCCACCGTCGACTACAACTAGTTCTGAACTTTGTTACTAAAAGCCACTGCTGTTGGCTCCTGGCGACGAACGTTGGAACCTAAGAGCGTTAGTCAAATCTAACCTATAATTTAGCTTCACACAAGTGTAATTAGTGGAAGGTTCCTTTGCATGCCATACATCTATGACATCGGACCGCCGGCTTTACTTCCCCACTATTTATTTATTTTTCGTGTGGTCTCCTCAGAGGCCGAGTGCAGGTCCTTTTATTCGACGCCCGTGGGCGACCTGCGCGTCGGGATGAGAGATTGATTGAATGAAGATGAATGAAACAGGGCAAGGATGGGAAGGAAGCGGCCGTGGCCTATCAGAAGGTACCGTCCCAGCATTTTCCTGGTGTTGAAAATGGAAAACCACGGAAAACCATTTCAAGGACGGCCGACTGTGGGGCTCGAACCCACGCGTCTACCGAGTCAGCAGAGAGCTTGGCCCCATGACCCAACGCTGCGCTTTAACCAGCGTAGCCACTGCTGTCGGTTACTTCCCCACTAAAGGAAGGCATACTGAGGAATTTTTAACGCTCTTAAAAAATCCGACGACTTCGGGCGGGTTTGAACCCACAACTTTGGGCATAGAAGCTCAGCATGCTACCAACTACACCACAGAAGCCGCCAGTGTAGTATTGTGAATTAATATATAGATTCTGTGGGATCCCCCTAGTGGTTTACTAAATACAAGACATGAAGCAATAATGTTTAAAACTCTATCAATTGTTTGTGTGACTGGATATGAATAAAGCAATTCAAAGTTTGTAATAATGGTGTGCTGGAGACAAAGGCCAGACCAGGAGTGTCGGCTTGGAAATTGGCTTCGCACTGTTCCTGTACGTCGCGTCCTGGCGCCGAGCATCGCGTACTAACTTTAATGAGTGAGCTCTGTACGAGGAGTACGTGCGTCCCGTATGTATGTCGCACACTAGATCAACAAAAACAAATTTATTTTTCCGAAAAAACGTGACTTCTGATTATGGTGAGAGTAGACATCTCCTCTCTTATACTTTGCGAGCATTTATCTTATTCTTTTATACTGCCAATATTATGATTTGAAGAGTTTTTACTCAGTTCTTCCTTAACTTTCTCGTCTGTTAGTAGCGTTTTCTTAACAAAATTTTAACTGTGTTTCCTTAGTTCACAGAAAATCCACCAAACTGTGCATAAGTACACAACTCTATGACCAGGTGATGTTGTATACCTCTAAGTGAAAGTGGACTTGGTATTCCGATCAAAGCATGAAACGTGCCCAATTCTTGATGTAGGACATGGTGTTGTATATCTCTGTGTAGATGAGAAGAAACCCATACAGTTTGCTAATAGACCCATTTTGGAGAAAAAGGGCAGTGTCTTATACCACCTAGGAACAGATATATAAAACTCTAAGGAGTATGTTCCACAAAACTCAAGCTCTTAAACCAGAGAGAGTTAGGCGGTGAGGATTGTTCCAAACTCTTCCAAATCGCCTGAATAGTACAGGAAAAATACTGCATTTCTTGAAAACTAAACAGAAATATATATTTTTTGTTTATAAAGTGCATTCAAACAAATAGACGACAGTACCCCCTGCTAGAACTGTGTCACGTCCAGCCCGCATACTAATAAAGCCAGGCGGGTGGTTCGTACACATGTAAGAGTTCTCGCATGGGCACAGAAATTATTATTATTACGTTCAATTTGTCCACCTGTTCTGAATATTAATATAGACGCTACAGTGGCAGCCCCAGAGGTACTGTGAAGAAAAATAGAAGATATACCAGTAGTTCTAGGCTGTCACCCTGGTGGTCCAGGTTTGAATCCCGGCTCTAGTCTGAGAGCTGAAACGGGGATCACTCAGTATTGTGAGGCAAATCTGAAAAGAGGTGAATTTGATTCTCATCTCAGCCATTCTGAAAGTGGTTTTTCATGGTTTACCCATTTCTACTCCAGACAAATACTGGGATGATTTTTAAGTTAAGGCCACGCTCACTTCCTCATCAATCATCACCTGAATTACAAATATACACACTACTACAGACACCTAAATAACGCAGGTTATCAGCCAAATGCTTCACACACTCTAGTACAAGGAAGGAAAGGAAGATTGTAGTTTTACAATTGCAGTTTACGTAACCGTGAATCTTGTGATTATGAGCCACGGGACCTCCTTTTTACGTGGAGTCTGAACAACAGGACATGGCATTTCACTTCGAAAATCTCATATGCATTGACCAGGAATTGAACCCAGTCCACCTAAGTGAGAGCCCAACAGCTTGACCGCTGCACCACCACGCCCCCGGCACCCAAGTTCATAGGGCTAAATTACCACGATGTAGCAAAGCCACTGTTAATCTCTACATGATGATAACAAATTGTTGTTTTAAGAGACCTGAAATCATGGTTGTCAGCTCCTAGAAAATCACGATGCGGCAATCTGTGCTAGATCTGTATTTTCTCTGGACGACTTCGTCATACCACATTTCGGATTATACAATTGAAAAGCACAGCGTTCGGGGCTATTAGTGCAATGCGTTTGGGACTGGATTAATTAGCTGTTAGGGTGCCGTGTGGTAACCATGGCAACCACTTGGGGATCATAATATCCTGCCATTCAGTAAGAATAAAACACAAGCATCAACTCTCATTCCATACTCGCTTGGGGCTCAGTCCAATTCCTGGTGTGATTAAATATTGCGCTTTATTATGGTTTTGAAATGAGTGTACAATTCAATATTGGCGTCACCGTCATTATTCCCATTCTCTTGTTTTGTTGTTAATGCTTTTTAGCGGCTTGGAACATTTTCGTCATCAGCCTCGTGCGTTTTGGTGCAAGTTAAATTTGATTAGTAACCTTTGTTGTTGTTGTTGTTGTTGTTTATTTATTTAGAGTCTTTGCGAGATCTTGGTTATATAGCCCCGTGTCCTGTTCCGGTCCAAGTTCTGTGAACTTACGGGGTGAGGTGAAGAGGCAGGCAGGAAGAGAAGGGCCTGTCAACAGCTCGCTGTGTTATCTGAAATCCATGTTTATTCCACTACTGCTAACATAGGGCCGTTGCTCAAACCACTGTGGTGTTGCGAATAAGTGAGTGAGCCACCAACTAATGTATTTGGTTCTGTTACTACTCACGGACCAGAAACCCTCATCACTCATCACCATCACTCCTCATCATCCGCAATCCACATTCCTCTCATGTTCATGGAATTTGAACCTGAGCAGTACTTGGGTGTGTGTAAAGTTGTCTGATAACCGGTGTTATTGTGATGGCTCTATTAGTGTGTGTATTTGTATTAGAAGCGAGGATTGGCTAGGAGGCAACCGGCCCTGTGGTGTTGGGGTAGCGCAACTGCCTCTCACCCGGAGGCCCTGGGTTTGATTCCCGGCGGAGTCAGGGATTTTAGAAACTTACGTGAGGGCTGGAACGGGGTGCAATCAGCCTCGTGAGGACAATTGGGTAGCTGTCTGACAGTGGGGCAGCGCCCCTATCACGAAAACCAAGATTAACGTCCGAGGGGACCCGATGCGCTGATCACGCGTCACCCCAATATCTGCAGGCCAAATGGCTGGGCAGCGTTTGCTTGGTAGGCCTAGGCCCTTCATGGGCTGTAGTGCCAGGGGGTATTTATTGGTAAGGAGGCAGCCGTGGCCTTAAGTTAGGAACCATCCTGGCATTTGCCTGGAGTAGAAATGGGTAACCACGGAAAACCACTTTCAAGATGGCTGAGATGGCAATCGAACCCACCTCTTCTCAGTTTTACTTCATGAGGCTCAGTGTACCTGTTCCAGCCCTTAGACCAGAATTAAAATACTTGGCTGAGCCGGAAATCGAACCCAGACTTCAGGGCCGACAAGCAAGAATGCTAACCGCTACATCGGGAAGCGATTTTTTTTAAAATTTATTTAGTGACTCAACAACTTCGTGGTGATGTAGTCCCGCACATTTGGGTGTGCGTGTAAAAGCTGTCAGATATCGTGTGTCATTGAAATGGCTGCCTAGTTCCCTCACTTTCCTGGTTAACGAGCGGCGACTCAAACGTAAGGCAATAGCACGCACCAACAATAACCATTGTTCGCTACTGACCAATATCTGACGGTTGTTGACAAATAGAATGCTTCCTCTATCACTACACGTGGACTCAAAAGTCCCGCCCTGGAGGGTAGCTCGCGTGTCATGCTGGTGTCAGGTGTCCAGTGTTGCACATCCCAACGTAGTTCTGTCCAGTCTCACAGCTTGCTCTCAGTGGCTACGGGGGAGATTTGACAACGCTGTGCCTCACGCTGGGAAAGCCTTGGCTCCAGGCAGCCATAAAATGTTAAAATATCCCCCAGCTAGATTACCAAGGCAAGCTGTACGTTAACGAGGAAAGTGTAAGAATTGGACTAGTGAGCGTATTTGTAACAAGGCATATGATTGGGTAGAAGGCGGCCGAGAGAATATAGTAGATACCATCTTAGCATTCACCTGATGTACCTAGAAGTGGGAAACCAGGGAAAACCACTTCTATGATCGCTGCGACGCCCACCTCATCAGAGTTTTACCTCACGAGGCTAAGTGTATCCCGTTGTAACCCTCCAGAATGAAATTGCTTGGCAGAGCCGGGATCGAATCCGGATCTCAAGGGCGACAGCCAAGAATTTTAGCTACTGCACCACGACGTGACCGACGTGGTCTTGAATAATTTATTAAGATGTTTATAGGGATAATGATTCCGAAGTTTTATTCGAAAGAACAGTGACATAGAACAACCTCTTTGCTCAAATATATTGCAGGAAACATAAAATTGATTAAAACTCAAATCAACTGAAAATACTCGGTGGAGTTTCCAATATTCCAGTTCTTGTTGTACTGATTTAGGGACTTTAACGTTATGACCATTTAAGCCCCATGTATTTTGGTATGTGTACAATTTCTCCAATAACCTGTTTTAATATGGTGTCTGTATTAGTATGTGTATTTGTTATTCAGGTGGGGATTGGCCTTGAATTAGGAACCATTCCTGCATTTGCCTGGATTAGAAGAGGAAAAACGACGGAAAACCACTTCTAGGATGGCTGAGATGGGAATCGAACCTGCTTCTTCCCAGTTTTGCCCGACAAGGTTGATTGTGCCCTACTCCTGCCCCCGAACCAGAATTAAATTTCTTGGCAGGGCCGTGAAGAGAACCCAGACTTTCGCGGCGACAGCCAAGACAGTACACCATGAGGTCCCAAATAATTGAGAAAATGCTTTTATTTGGCTATGTTTGCATGTGCCATGGTCGGAACCTGACTTGGGATCCTTTAGAAAGATACATTATGTAAAGCCATCATTACTTATGGATGAATAATTGAGGTGTCTTCTCCATTAGCTCAGAGGTCAGAGTACAGTGACTGCATACAAAGCCGGAGGTCACGGGTTTGAGTCTGGCCATTTTAATTCTTTATCTTCCAATGTTTTCTCCTCGACCACTTCGTGTGTAGCAGCTGGTATTCTTGGCTGTCACTCCTGGATCTATCAAGAAATTCAATTCTGGTCTGAGGGCTGCATCGTGGTGTACTCACCCTCGTGAACAAAACTGAGAACAGGTGGGCTCGATTCCTACATCGGGCATCCTGGAAGAAGTGTTTCCTGTGTTTTCCCTATTTTGACCCAAGGTGAATTCCAGGATGGTTCCTAACTTAGGGCCACGGCCACCTTCTCCCAATCTTCACCTCACTTACGGATAATGTACACACACTACTACTACAAACATCACAATAACTCTAGTTATCAGACAAATTATATATATACTAGCTGAAGTACCCGTTCTTCGAACGGCTTTTAGTACTTGCTGGCCTAAATCATTAATATATATAATCACACATTCCTAATGTAGTTATGTTATTTCCATGTTACCAACTACATGTGTATACTACATGCATTTTCACTCACCAAATTATTAATCAGAGGTAGGAAAGTGAAAATCCTTAGCCTGCTTTCAGTCGACCGACCGGCTCAGGGAATGGAATGAATGAAATCCCCATCTAACAGCAAGGATATGAAATGTGGCGGCTGCTGAAGCCTGTCGCACTCCCCTGGGGCAATGATTAAATGAATGACGGATGAAATGAAATGATAGTGGCGATTGTTGCTTGAATGAAATTATGACAGAGAAAACCGGAGTACCCGGAGAAAAGCCTGTCTGTCTCCCTTTGTAGGTGAGAAAGTGCGTTTATATATTGGAAATAAATATCAGCTTCTATGTAGTAAAAGTTAAATAACCTGTCTTAAATATTGAACACCTATCGTTTAACGTCTTCATACTATATTTAAACATATAAAAAGTATGCTAAAAATATATCAAACTTGATAGCAATTATCATATCCGCAATAAGTAATATTGCGGAAAGTACGTACCGTCATGATAAAGAGTAACAGTAACGGAACAAACTTCAATCATCCCAAGTAATAATAACAAAAACAAATTAATCACAGAAATTTTTTCTAAGTTTATGCCGTGTCTTGTGCGAGATTACGCCTAGTAACTCCGAGATGGTTCATCAGCGGGCTCTTGTGGTTTATTTGCGGACTACCAAAGGAGTAGCAAACTATGCGATACCTCAATTCTTATTTGGAACACCTCAGCTACTTTAATGCGAGTGCTAAAGGCTAAAACAGTCTTTCACCTCCCTATAAAGGCTTCCAAAATGATTGTATACTGAATTTCAGGGCCGAGTAATTAAAACTCAGCAACATTTCTAGGTTTACGCCGTGTTTTGTGCGTTTTTTTTATTGGCCGTGAAAGTCAAAATACCTACTTTATTGAAATAAATTTGCCCAGTTCTGCAGTAAGATTGATATCAACACTAAATAAACTAATGTGACAGTCGTTAGTCCCCGACACATTCGTCTGTGAATTTGGGTTTCTGATCAAGGTAAAAAACGACAAAAAGCAGATAAATATTGGTCAACTGAAATATTCATTTAACGAAAAACAAATCGATAAAAAGGATGAAAGCATACCGTGCAAAGTAGAAAGCACTATAACATTGTCAAACAACGTAAAGATCCAAATACTCACATACAATAACCGGCACAAAGAGTATAAAATTAGACTCAAAATAACGTCTAGTTTCGGACCTCACAAACTACCTCTATAAATAAAACAGTTCATGTCGAGACTAACATAGACTAACATCGCTCGGCGTTGACCTTGTTTTAAAATACATATTTAGGTTTTACTCGCTAACCGTTGGAGATACACGAAAAGTGATAAGGACCTTTCGGATAGAAAATTAAATTTTAAAGCTTATAGTGCCATGAAATGTTTGCTATTTCTTAGCGGTCTCTTTTTATTTGAAATGGAAATATGACAATAGTTGCCATTTTAAATAGTGCAAAATATCGAAATCAAAAACAGCCTATATGTAAGCCTGGTAAATCAGCTACATCCATGCAAAATTTTATTTAAATCGGACCAGTGGTTCTTGCGTTATTGAGTAACAGACAGACAGACAGACAGACAGGACGACAAACACCATCTCATTTTTATATATTAGTATGATTCAAGCTCTCCACGATGGTATGGTTGGACGGGTACTATATCAGAATGACATCTCCATTGAATTCTTCATTACCAATGGGCTCAAGCAAGGCTGTGTCCTTGCACCTACACTTTTTGACCTGTACCTGGTGGCCATGCTGTATGAGACATCGTCTACGAACATTCCTGGCGTGGAGATTAGATATCGGTATGATGAGGGCTACTCAACCGAACCAGGCTCCGCTCTAAAGGATTAACCTCTACCATCTTGGTTACAGAATTGCAATACGCCGACGACAACGCTTCACCAGCCCTCTCAGCTGAAGAGTTGCAACGATCTGTTAATTGCTTCGAGAGAGCATACGCACGCTTTGGCCTGACCATAAACATCCGGCAGACCAAAGTGCTGGTTCAATATGTCCCTGGAACCTCTAACCCTGACTTTGATATCACCATCTCTGGCACTTCCTTGGAACGAGTTGATCACTTCTTATACCTTGGAGGCATTCTGTCGACCCAATGTACTGTCGAAAAAGATGTGGATAACAGAATTCACGCTGTGCATGTTGTGTTTGGACGCCTCTTACATCGTGTATTCCAGAACCAAGACGTAAGGATGGGAACAAAGCTGATGGTATACCAAGCTTTAGTCATCTCTACGTTGCTTTACGGATGTGAGACCTGGGCTCTATACCGCCGGGACATCAAAAATTGGAACGCTTCTACTAGCAAAAAATCCGCTCCATTATGCACATCAAACGGGATAACTACATACCTAATGCCACGGTACTCGAGAGAGCAAAAATGAAGAGTATTGAGTTCATCATTATAGGCCATCGGCTTAGATGGTCTGGCCATGTCCAGCGTATGAGTGATGACAGACTCCTTCGGCAGATCTTGTACAGTGAACTCTTTACGGGCAAGAGACCAACAGGTGCACTTTTGAAACGATTTAAAGATCTGCTCAAAGAAACCTTCAAAAATGTATCTATCAATCCAGATACATGGTGTAACCTTGCGGAGGACCGTTCGCGCTGGTGCAAAACCACCTTCGACGCTGTTCTACTTTTTGAACAAAATTGGAAATGACTGGAAACGGAAGCTCGTCATAGAAGAAAACTCCGCCAAACACTTCCACATCCACCCCCTACCATCAGATGTGACGTATGCAACCGCATGTTCTATGCGAGTCATCAGCAGCATCTCCATCGTGCGGACACGAAATCGTAGGAGTGCAGGAAAGAAACGAACGCTCGGATACGAGTATCGGATGATGATGATTTATTGATTTATTTATGATTGGTATATCTATCTATATATACAACAAGAAGTTCCGTGAAGAACTATACAGCCTACTTTTCATGCCAATGATTATTCTACAGAATATGAACCTATCTAAAATAATGACGAAATTAAGTTGGTAATATGGAAATATCTAATTAGTACAAAATATACCTGGTATAATGTAGCCTAATAGAGCACTACAGTTGGCAGCCCTGGTGACTGAATATATTCTTAGTTCCATCTCTTAAGGTACAGAATACAAAATTTGGTTCAAGACCAATGGATAGCATGGACGTTACATGCAGTTAAACATTGGATCTAACAGCGCGCGTAAAATCATGTTGGCAACAATGACATGCATGTATTGATCAGAGATAATCTGAAATAATATGATCTATTGTTGTGCCAATTTTGAAATAAATCCATTAGTTAGTTGAGAAGTTACATATATTTTAAAATTGGACCTATCAGCAGGCTTAGAATCATGTTGGCAGCACTGACGAATATTAGTTACTCCAAATTAATCTAGAATGCCAGGTACTATACGAGTGGAAAGTTTTGAGCTATTGGCTTGCATACTTTCTGATTTATTGATATTAAGGTAACAAAAATAGAAACTGCATTTATTAACAGTTGGCAGCCTTGGTTGCTCTTATGAATACGCATAGTCATATCTGTTATGGTATATAGCACATACGAAATTTGGTTGAAATCCAATTGATAGTTCAGAAGTTACATGTATTTAAAGTTGGACTTCTCAGCAGGCTTAGAATCATGTTGGTAGCAGTTACTCCAAATTAATATAGAATGTCAGGTACTATACGTGTGCATAGTTCAAAGCTGTCGGCTTGCATACTTTCTGATATATTGGTATTTGGATAAAAAAATAGAGAGTGCAATTACTAACAGTTGGCAACCCTGGTGGCCCTTAAGAATACGCTCAGTCATATCTGTTTTACATACAAAATTTGGTTGAAATCCAATTGATAGTGTAGAAGTTATATGCATTTAAACATTGGACCTATCAGAAGGCTTAAAATTATTTTGGCAACACTGTCATGGTTGGCCTCCTGGAAATTAAACTGAAATAGTCTTATCTACATGTGTGCCAATTTGGAATAACTCCCATGCATACCTTGCAAGATATCCAACATGGAGCTCAAATTTCTAGTGCGTTTTTTCAGCAGTTGGTAGCACTGACATCATTTTCAAATATGGACGTGAGATATTCCGGTGCACGTCTTTACTCACACTAAATTTGGTTTTGATTGCTGCAGCCATTTAGGAGTTGATAGGGTGGACACACACACAGCCAGCCAGCCAGACAGACAGACAGACAGAAGGACAGACAGACAGACAGACAGACAGACAGACATTTTCCCGGATCGATCTCATAAGTCTACTTTTTCCTCATTTTTGCAAAATGTGAAAAGTAGGCTAAAAATCAATGTTACGTGATAGTTTGTCTGTCTGTCTGTGGGTGTGTGTGTCTCCTATGCGTTCATATACCATTCATCCTATTGCTATGGAACTTAGGTGAGATGTTGAGTACACTCCAAGGAAGGTTTCTGACTTAGTAAATCCATTTTACAATAGGTAGCGCACGCGTAGATTCAACAAATGAGCGACGATGCGCGAAGCGTTTCAACAAAGTCCCGTATGTGTTCATATACCATTCGTCCGATAGCGATGAAACTTGGGTGAGATTTTGTGTACACTTACGTGAAGGTTTCAAAATTAGTGAATACATTTGACAGTAGATAGCGCACGAGTAGATTCAACAATAGAGCGACGACACGCAAAGCGATTCAACAAAGTCCCGTATACATTCATATACCATTCGTCCGATAGCTATGAAACTTGCGTAAAATGTTGTGTACACTTCAGGGAAATTTTCTGGCTTAGTAAATCCACTTTACAATAGGCAGCGCACGAGTAGATTCAACAAATGAGCTACGACGCGCGAAGCGTTTCAACAAAGTCACGTATGCGTTCACATACCATTCGACCGATAGCGATGAAACTAGGCTGAGATTTTGTGTGCACTCCAGGGAAGGTTTCTGGCTTAGTAAATCTCTTTAAAAATAGGTAGAGCACGATTCGAATCAACAAATGAGCGACGACGCGCGAAGCGTTTCAACAAAGTCCCATATAAGGTCATATACCATTCATCCGATAGCGATGAAACTTTGGTGAGATGTTGTGTACACTCCAGGGAAGGTTTCTGGCTTAGTACATCCATTTTACAATAGATAGCGCACCAGTAGATTCAACAAATGAGCGATGACACGCGAAGCGTTTCAACAAATTCCCGTATAAGGTCATATACCATTCGTCTGATAGTGATAAATGTTTGGTGAATTGTTGTGTACACTCCAGGAAATGTTTCTGGCTAAGTAAATCCATTTTACAATACGAAGCGCACGTTTAGATTCAACAAATGAGTGACTACGCGCGAAGCGTTTCGACAACGCCCCGTATACGTTCAGATACCATTCATCCGATTGCGATGAAACTTGGGTGAGATGTTGTGTACACTCCAGGAAGGCTTCTGGCCGAGAATATCCATATTACAATACGTAGTGCAAGAGTAGAATCAACAAATGAGCGACGACACGCGAAGCGTTTCAACCAAGTCCCGTATGCATTCATATACTATACGTCCGATAGCTATGAAACTTGGGTGAGATGTTGTGTACACGTCATGGAAGGTTTCTGGCTTAGTAAATCCACTATACAATATGCAGCGCACAAGTAGATTCAACAAATGAGGGACGATGCGCGAAGCGTTTCAACAAAGTCCCGTATAAGTTCATATACCATTCTGCCGTTAGCGGTGATACTTGGGTGAAATATGGTGGACACTCCAAGGAAGGTTTCTGGCTTAGTAAATACATTTCACAGTAGATAGCACACGAGTAGATTCAACAAATTCACGACGACACGCGGAGCGTTTCAATACAGTCCCCTATGTCTTCATATCCCATTAGTCCGATAGCGATGAAACTTGGGTGAGATGTTGTGGACACTTACGTGACGGTTTCTAACTAGGTAAATACATTTTACAGTAGGTAGCGCACGAGTAGATTCAACAAATGAGTGACGGGGCGCGAATCGTTTAAACAAAATCCGGTATGCGTTCGTATACTTTTCATCCGATTGCGATGAAACATTGATCAGTTATTGTGTACCCGCCAGGAAGGGGACTTAGTAAATCCATTTCAAAATAAGTAGCGCAAGAGTAGATGCAACAAATGGGTGACAACGCGCGAAGCGTTTCAACAAAATCCCCTATTGCGTTCATATAACCTTCTTCGATTGTGATGAGACCTTGATGAGTTATTGTGTACACGCCAGGGTAGGGTTTCGACTGAGTAAAATCCACTTCTCAATAGGTAGCGTACGAGTAGAATCAACAAATGAGTGACAGCGCACGAATCGTTCAAACAAAATCCCGTATACGTTCATATGCCATTCATCAGATTGCGATGAAACTTTTGAAAGTTGTTGTGCACGCTCCCACGAATGGTTCTAAATTAGAAAATCCATTTTATGATAGCTTAGAGGCAGTTAACGGAAATTGAAAAACATGTTGTGTATCCAAAAGCACTTCAAGAAACAGAATTTCAACGCCAACACTTTCTTTGATTGGCATTGCGACGCATGCCGGGTACAGCTTGTATATACACTAAAACACGGGGCTAAATGACCACAAACAAATTAAATAACTGTTTCGCCCTAATATAATTTTTCAGCTTCTTCGATGGATCAGTGGTAGAGTGTCCAAAGCATATCACTACATTAATAGCGCTATTCACGGCTAATTGAGTCAGATTTTTGAAAGGCTTGAGAAATTCATGTCACTCTAAATCATACGATGTAGATTCATAAAGATCCTCTTGCTGAAATTTAGTTACTGTAAGTCAAAAGTCATATCTTAGCCATGGATCAATCTGTAGATGATGTTGCTTGTATATGTATATGCAGTACTGTACAATACACAACCTGATAGCTGCAAGCTTTCATTATTTTGTCATCACTCGTGAATATGTCGTAAGCCTATTCTCCACTCGTTTATCTAGGATATCACTTCATAGGCCCACTCCATTCATATTTCATAGTCCGCCCTCTCCAATAATGTTATTACAGATTTATATCAAAGGCCCACACAGAGAAAGCGCTTATTACACGAGGTAGCGTAATAAGCTGGCTCGCATTACCTGGGATTTACTGTATTTACATCCTCCTATAAACATCCTTTTAATGTTGATAAATGAGAACATTGCCGTTTGAAAAATGAAGAACCGAAAGAGCTGCATAGGAGGCAGTCCACCTCAGTTGCCCGGCCAGGATTTTTTGGAGAGCGAGTTGGGTATATATCATTATGTTTATTATTATTAAATTATCATTATTTTATTTATGTTATTTTATGTTCGACCCTAACTATTATGTGTCAGAAAACTGTATCATAATGAGGCTCATTATAACACTATTTTTCATTATGAAACAGTTTCTCCCACCAATCAGAGCTCAAGAAACAGTTGTGTGACCAATTAGATACCTTGGCGCATGCGCTCAAAATCCAACATGACTATATAAATTACCGAAATTGCACCGTCCATATGTTCGCGTAAATAAACTGGTGAATATGAGACAAGAAATGGCACTGTACCTTAATATCCCCCAAATCAATTTCTACACAGCGCGTGGTTTTGAAACAACTTCGGTGACAGTTTTACTGAATACTGGAGTACAATCTGAACATATGGCATTGAAGCACACAGAGCGCATGCATCGGTTGTCCAGAGAGCTTGGAGAACAGAGATATACTACCCACCGCAGCACCCGATCACAAAATTCTAGTGACTGAACATGTATTTATGAATATTTATGTTAAAACATATAATAAAGTTATAATTATCGTCGAACATAAACAGTCGTATGCAATTCGCCTATAATGGTAATTAAGACACTCGTATGGAAATTATAGCCATTATAGGCTCGTTGCATAATGTACTATTTTGATCAGTGCCTGGTGAAAAACAGAGCAATTTCACAGATTACATTGAATCAAACCATTATCATCACCTTAATTTTGATCACTGTGGTCAGAGCACCGGCGTACAAAGTAAGAGATCACGGGTTTGAATCCCGCTTGTATCAGACATTTAATTATCTAACTTCCAACAACATAGCTTGTACTATTTGAAGCAGTACACGACCTGATAGTTTCATGCCTTAATTTATAATAATAATAAAAATAATAATTAACCAAACTATGAAATACTATGTGGCCTCTGAAGAGGCTTGTAGGTCTTTCAAGTTTACACCTGTGAGCATGTGCCACATTATATTTATATTGTATAGGCCTTATCGGTGTTGCCTAGTTATTAAATCCCCTTTTAGACTGCATTTGACTGTTTCATGTACAGGCCTAGTGTGCCATGTGAGTTTATTTTTGATATTAAAATATTTCTAGATTGCCGGTGGTCGCACTCAAGAATGTTACACCAGTAGTCGCGTGGATTAAAATCCTTGGCCAAATTTCAATGGGTATTTCATTAGTTCATTTTTGTTTCAAAATTTTGACTTTGATTTTATACGAAGGATGGGCTGTGAAAGATATATTAATCAGAGACAAATACATGAAATACCAAATATTATGACACAGCAAGAGGAACTTATGTAATTTGAACAATTGAAATATATTTGGTAATATTTCCCGTATTGAGCAAAAACATGAGATATTTACAAACATATGAGTACTTTTCTACATTTTAGTGTTTATAATGTATTCAGTTTCCTAAACTCCCGGATGACATGAGGTTTTGCAAACCGTGTGTATTTTTCTTTTACGTTGGGACACTATTTTTACCCACCAATTATATTAATACCAGTTGAAAGGTAGTTAAACAGGGTACATTACGTAATTTTATCACAGCATTTAGGCCTACTGCAAAAGCGAAATAGCAGGTGCTGAAAATACTAAGCGTGAGCAATTTGTCTTCGAGCGACCTGTCGCGTTCTAAAACGGGCTCGACCTCTGGAGTGTTAATGAAGAACTATTTTTTGTAGTATAATCTCTCCAATTCCAGTAAAATAACCTATATACGAGCGGCTTCGGTGACGTAGTTGGTAGCATGCTGAGCTTCTATGCCCAAGATCGCGGGTTCAAACCCGGCCGAAGTCGTCGAATTTTTAAGAGCATTAAAATCCCTCAGTATGCCTTCCTTCGGAGGGGAAGTAAAGCCGGCGATCCCATGTCATAGATTTATGGCATGTTAATGAACCTTCCACTAATTGCACCTGTGTGAAGCTAAATTATATAGGTTAAGAATGTAAACAACGCTGTTAGGATCCTACGTTCATTGCCAGGAGCAGACTGTGGTGGCGTCTAGTAGCTAAGTTCTGAACTAGAAGTCGTTGATGGTGGCGTTTGGCGGCAAAAGTAGGGACTATTTGAAAAATTCAAAGTCTGCAGTCCTTACTTGAATTAAAAAAACAGATAACACACACTAATACAGTCATCACAATTAACACCGGTTATCAGACAGATTCTACACACACCCAAAGCACACGGGGCTACATGCCCGCGTTGTCGCAGCCCCTAAACTGAGGAACCAACCAACCAACCAACCAACCTATATACGGTACTTAAACCACTGTACTCGAAGAAAAGATTATGGTACTGATTGACGAAATGTTGAAAGTTTAACTAAATCCTAGTTAGTAAATTAGTTAGTTGGGAAATCAATCGAGCTTGCCATCCATTAAAGTGTCGTTACAGCAGTCTGGCGCGCAACTTGTGGAATACATTTGAATGTCATTATATTCGCGATAACCCTTACCCGGTTTGACATCACAGCCTGGAATTGTAAGGAATGTTTACTTGAAACTTTGTCGTTATTGTGTTACGGTTTGGACCGAGCAAGTTAGCCGGTGTATTGTCCACCAGGGCTGTACACGATTTATTGCCTTCAGGACGTGTCTTGAAATGATATGGGCTAATATACACGACCGCATCACCCTAATAGAACGAATATCCCTGCTACTTCGTTAAGGGATTGATGAGTAATTTTAGTTAACCAATTACAAGTGAGAAAAATCGGTTAGCTCTATTACATTTGTGATAAATATAATTATGTAAAATATAGAATCAAGTTTATTTTTCATTAATCTCTGAACTGTCTGAGTATAGAATGCTTTGAGGACACTTCAATGTTGCCTTATTAACATTTAATTCATAATTTTCTGTCGGTCAACACGTATTTATTCCCAAAAACATTAGGCAAGAAGTTCCTCCAATACACAGAAATACGAGGCGCGTTTTTTAAGTAAGTTCCGTTGTGATATTACACCGTTGCTGCGCTGCGGTCGGCATTCCGTGCAGGCGGGCTGTGTACCTGCATCTATTGGCAAGGCTGAAACGCCATTACGGCAACAGTCGCCCATGGGTGGGTGTGTTGACAAGCTTTTGAAATGGCATCGCCGATCGCGAGTCCCGCCGATTCGTTGGAAAAAGAGAAAACTCCCCTGTAAGGTATGCCGCTATTTGGCCACCACTGTCAGGCAAATTGCGTATAACTCCTAAACATATGGAATTCTCCTGAGTTAGCACGCAATTTACTTGACAGTGGTGGCCAAATGGCGGCATACCTTACAGGGGAGTTTTCTCTTTTTCCTACGAATCGGCGGGACTCGCGATCGGCGATGCCATTTCAAAAGCTTGTCAACACACCCACACATGGGCAACTGTTGCCATAATGGTGTCTCAGCCTTGCCAATAGAGGCAGGTACACAGGGCGCCTGCACGGAATGCCGACCGCAGCGCAGCAACGGTGTTATATCACAACGGAACTTACTTAAAGAACGCGCCTCGTACATCGAATCATGGATATGGATATTACTATTATTATTATTATTATTATTACTAAAGGCACTGTGCGAGAAATCTCACATGTATTTAACTCTTATTGCCATGTGGGCTCGACGCGACACAGTTCTGGCTAGGACTATCGTCTTGTTTATTTGTTTTAACGCACATTTTAAACAAACTGACGATATTTATGACTCAGAGTGTAATTCATCACTGCTACGGGCAATTCGTTTTCCACTGAATGGTCGTTTGATACGGTTGGTTACTTGTGAGCACCTCAAGTGTATAGACCACCCGTCTGGCTTTATTGCCATGCGAGCTCGACGCGACAAGGTTCTAGCAAGGATAGAGTCTTATTTGAAATAAATATATTTCCGTTCACTTTTCAAGAAATGCAAGATTTATTTCTGTACTACTGAGACGTTTCTCTCACTTGAGGGGCAGATGACCTCGTAGTTCCGCCCCTTAAAACAACAATAAATAAGTAACTCACTCTCACTTGCAACACAATCCCAACAGTTTACCCCTCACCTCTTCGGCCCAGACCATGAAGGAACCAAATCCTAAGCGAGTAACGAGCATAGATTTATTACGTCGACTTCCATGATATTAGAGTATCATTTATTCGTATTTAATTACACCATCGTAATATGATGCATATTTTAGCGCACTCTAATATACTGTATAGTTTGACGTTTGTTTAAGGAATTAGTTCCGAATGTGTACCGAGTCGTATTGGCTACAGAAATATAAGTTCACCATAAATGTATATGTTAATTCAAAGGTGGTTCATCCTCTATATCGGGCGTTCTCAACCTCTTGGAGACTGTGAGCACCACCCTCATGCCATACCAAGTACCTAAGCATCATTAAAATGAATCTAATGTAATAATGATAAATCAAAAATTAAAACAAATAAAATAAAATATTTTAAAAATATACAAAATAAAATATACATTAAATTAAAATGGTAAAAATTGAAAAATAATAATAATTATTATTAATAATAATCTATATTATTATTGGGTTTACGTCCCTTTTAACAAATAATAATGAAAAATCATGCACCTCTATTTCCTTATCCTGTTTCTCTCTCCATCTGAAATGCTGAAATAGCTCGGGATTCATCTCTCACCAGGCATGCTGCAACTGTTAGCACTGTTCATGCAGATAAGATACCTTTACGTTTGGACAGTCGAGTTGAAAAAGCATGCTTTGACATCAGAGATGTTCAATTATATTTACTATAGATTAAAAATACTATTTCAAAATTGATAAAATTTTTACTTGTAAAAACTTGTAATGAAAACACTATTGTTCGGGTTCGTGAAACAACATTTGAACGACGAATGTATTTCAGAGAAGCTTGTGCTTGCAAGCACTGTTTGGGTCGTATGATGAGAGCACCAAAGTTCATTTAAAGAGCACCAGGTTGAGAACTCCTCCTCTAGAATATAACCCTACTTTAATATGGTGTGTAATACAATCCGCTTCTATTGAACTTTTGGGGAAATGTTTTTGGAAAAGAAGTAACAAAATTTTAAAATATCAAACAAACTATCATCATCACACAAAATAGTTGTTTTCTTCCTAAACAAAACGCATGAAAAAATACATAACAATAGTGAATAATACATAATTATTATTTCAAGTGATCCACAATGTAAGAAGACAGTGTACCATTCTCAGCGGGTGAAAATGAGGCTTAAACGTAGTAGATATCTTAGGAAGATCTCAAGAAATGCAACACCCATACATTCACCCGCATGGAGTGATGGAAACAGAGGAACATTTGACGCGCAGTTCATCACGCGCGGCGCCCAGGCGTCCGTCGCCTAATGGAGCGGCGCCTACGACAGACGTGACCCGACGCTTCTGGCGTCTACTGGTGCCCAATCAACTGTTAGATCTGAGTGCCCACGGGCAGGTCGCACTTAGAACATTAACAAGTTCACACATATTATTCACTGTTAACTTCTTTGGATGTGTAGGTGCACCGGATTCAAATGTACTGTAGAAATACTATCAACATTCCGAAGAGCTATTCGTGTAACAGATTTACAACTACGTATAAGTAAATATACACTAATTTCTGTAAGGGAGGGCTGGAATCCAAGGATTGAACGTTGGAATCCTTGCGCTAACTGAGTTCACTCTGAGTGTTATTTTTCTGTACTCCCACGAAGCAAACGCAGAGGCATGGCCAGGGAAAACACCTCTTTCCCCGCTTCTAATAGCAATATTCACCACAGAATTATCAGATAAATTTAACACACACCCAAGTACACGGAACTGATGACCAAGCCTCTAAAATTATTTAACACAACAACAACAACAACAACAACTAATTCAACGTTGAGGCGTAGCTAGATTTAGAATCACATTATTTTCTCCAAGATATTAATGAAAGCAGTACACTTCACGCTCAAACAAAAATTCGTACAGCGTGCTGCAAAATTTTTGTTAATCATTACAAATTCTCGAACGTATTTTCATAATGGTGTGATGGAATTGTGTACCTTATATGCCATGAATATCTCATGCTTTTGCTTAATGCTCATTTTCATATTTAGTTGTAAAACGTAGGTTTTTAATGATGCAGTGTTATATATAGTCATCTCAGTTTCCCTGTTAATTATCTTCTGATCTGTTCAAGTCATTTGCAGAGTGGTAAGCCGTGCACCATTGCTGTTCGAACATAAGAGTACACCTGCCCGGATTGCAGGAGATCCGGGATTGAATCCCTAGGGTGGCCTTATAATCGTCTAAAGACAACATCCATGAGTGTATTTCTTCAATATTGACTTGAGGTTCTGTTCCTTTGCAATGTAACATTGCAAAATAAACCTGAAGTGAACATTGTCATAGACTGTATTTTTAGAAGATGAAACATTAAGAAATATTTTAAAGTGTTTTAATAAATAAACGACAAAAACATGCCTTAACAAAGAGTTTCCTAATTAAACGTTTTCCGAAAACCGTTTTATCATTTTAAAGGTAAATCGATCATTATACCACTTAGGGCTTACATTTGTTTTTTAGCCTTTAATGTGTTCCATTTGTGTTTCCTTTATTTAATAATCTCATCGTAATGATATTTCGTGTTTGACGGGTGTTATTGTTGGTGAAATAAACAACTTCATCAGCATTTCGCACATCTTGGCCATCAAACCCGTATAATTGGGTGCGTCGTTGAACTTATCTGATAACCTGTGTTCCTGAGATGACTATAGTAGGTTGTTTAACTTTATTAGGGACAGCGATGAGGAAGGTGCACCGGGACTTGAAGTAAGGTACTATCCCGGAATTTGCATGCACCGAGTGTGGAAAAACTCGGCGAAAGACCACACTTACAACAGCCGCTGTCAGCGCCGGGATTCAAACCTACGATCTCCGGATTTGCTGCAGCTGCCCTCGTAGCCATGGCGTACGATTTAACGAGCATGGCTACGCCACGGGGTGACTCTAGGAGAATGAGGACTGAGATATTTGGCAGGAATTGAAGCCATGAAAGACGAATAGGAAGGGAAATAGATGAGAAACCGTCCCGAAATCAATAGGAAAAAAGAAACACTAAATCCAGCTCAAGAATCTTAAGAAGTCGTGAACACTAGAGATCATGAGCCGTAATTTCTTGAGGGTCTTGATAGCTTACTCTTACCCAGAGTGCACCACGTGCCCCGGGATGGAAATATTCTGTCCTTTTGAACAGTCTTAAGGGGCTCCGGAATGCCAAGAATCTTAAAAATTTTCGAAATTTCAATTTTATGTCATATTAATCTATGGACGATTCGCTTTCTGCAGGTACATCTATTTTCTTCCGGAATTATTCCTAAGACTAATTTCTATATACCTTCCCACAACCATGCGTCCTATTAGTAAATCCACTCATTTAGATTTTAATTCTCCTCTCCATTTTTAACTAGATTTATCTCTAGATTCTTATTTTTATCTATCAGACAATAGATAAAAAAACATTAGATAGCAACCCCGGCATTGCAGTCATATCATTCTTAATGATGAATATACTCTCCTTCAGATCATTATTGAGAGCGGCTTCGGTGGCGTAGTCGGTAGCATGCTGAGCTTCTATGCCCAAGATAGCGGGTTCAAACCCGGCTGAAGCCGTCGGATTTTTTAAGAGCGTTAAAAATCACTCAGTATACCTTCTTTCGGAGGGGAAGTAAATCCGGTGGTCCCATGTCATAGATTTATGGCATGTTAAAGAACCTTCCACTAATTGCACCTGTGTGAAGCTAAATTGGATAGGTTAAGAATGTAAACAACGCTCTTAGGTTTCTACGTTCGTTGCCAAGAGCCGACTGCGGTGGCGTCTAGTAGCTAAGTTCTGAATTTGGCCTAGTAGTCGTTGACGGTGGCGCATGGCGGCAAAAGTAGGAACTATTTGAAAAATTCTAAGTTGCAGTACTTAAATTAAAAAACAGATAACACACACTAATACAGTCATCACAATTAACACCGGTTATCAGACAGATTCTACACACACCCAAAGTACACGGGGCTACATGACCACGTTGTCGCAGCCCCTAAACTTAAGAACCAACCAACCAGATCATTAATGAAGGAAAAATTGAAGGTAAGAGAGGCTGAGGAAAGAGAATGATATCCTGGTTAAGGAACCTACGAGAATGGTATGAACTCAACACTCCTACACCACACCAAGTTGCTGAAAGTAAACAGATCACCCTTATGACAGCCAACGTCCGCTGAGGATATGGCACACGAAGAAGGAGAAGAAGAAGGAGAAGAGGAAGACGAAGAAGCGTAACCCGTCCTTAAAGCAAAGCTGCTGCAGTTTCCTCAGCTCGTGGAAAAATACTTTGATTCACATATCACGGCGCTATCACCCAGAACATGTTCCCCACACACACTGCTGCCGATAATTACATTCATAGTCATGAAGATTTATTTCCATTCTTGTTGACCAGAATCAAAACTGTTCCTACTTACTGGGACACTGCGTTTCTTAATAGTAAACAAGAAGTTCCGTGACGAACTAAAGAGCCTACTTTTTTTTAAATGTATGATTCATGCCAATGATTAATCTATATGGATCTATCTAGAATAATGACGAAATTAAGTTGGTAATATCGAAATTTCTAATTAGTTCGAAATACTATATACCTGGCAAAATGTAGCCTAATAGAGAACTACAGTTGGCAGCCCTTGTGACTAAATATATTCTTAGTTCTATCTCTTAAGGTACAGACTACAAAATTTGGTTGAAGTCCAATGGATAGAATGGACGTTACATGCAGTTAAACATTGGATCTAACAGCGCGCGTAAAATCATGTTGGCAACAATAATCAGAAATAATCTGAAATAATATGATCTATTGTTGTGTCAATTTTGAATGAAATCCATTAGTTAGTATAGAAGTTACATGCATTTTAAAATTGGACTTATCAGCAGGCTTAGAATCATGTTGGCAGCACTGGCGTATGCCTATATTAGTTATTCCAAATTAATCTAGAATGGCAGGTAATATACGTGTGCAAAGTTTAGAGCTGTTGGCTTGCATACTTTCTGATATATTGATAATAGGATAACAAAAATAGAGACAGCATTTATTAACAGTTGGCAGCCCTGGTTACTCCTAAGACTCGGCATAGTCATATCTGTTATGGTACACATAGCCCACAGGAAATTTGGTTGAAATCCAATTGATAGTGTAGAAGTTATATGCATTTCAAATTTGGACCCATCAGAAGGCTTATAATTATTTTGGCAACACTGCCATGTATGGCCTCCTGGAAATTAAACTGCAATAATATTATTTATACGTGTGCCAATTTTAAAATAGCTCCCATTCATACCTTCCATGATATCCAACATGGAGCTTAAATTTTAATTGCGATTTTTCAGCAGTTGGTAGCACTGACATCATTTTCAAATATGGCCGTGAGATATTCAGGTATAGAACTTTACTCCTACCAATTTTTGTTTCGATTGCTGCAGCCGTTTAGGAGTTGATAGGAGGGGGGGGGGAATACACACACACAGCCAGACAGACAGACAGACAGACAGAAGGACAGACAGACATACAGACACACATTTGCCCGATCTCATAAGTCTACTGTTTCCTCATTTTTGCAAAATGTGAAAAGTAGGCTAAAAATTCACTTTACTCCGAAACTTTTAGATATAAATTGCAGCCAACGGCCTTAACGGGGTATTTTAATTGAACGTGCGAAGACTCCCCGTCAAGCTCAATTTCAAGTAATTCTAACCTCGGCTACCAGAGATGCCACTTGACACCTAGCGACGAACGTTGGAAATTGATAGAGCGTTTCTAACAAAATAACCTACAAATTTTGCTACACACTACCAATTGTAGCGGTAGGTTCTTTTTCATGCCATCAATCTATGAGACGGATCGGCCGGCTTTACTTCCTCTCCAAAGGAATGCATACTGGAGGATTTTAACGCTCTTAAAATCCAGCGACTTCAGCCGGGTTTGAACCCGCGATCTCGGGCATAGAAGCTCAGCATGCTACCGACTACGTCACCGAAGCAGTTTACTCCACAACTTTTCAACATAAAAGCTGAGAGTTTTAGATATAATTTTACCATACGTGCGTTATATTTTAACTCAGTCATTATTCAACAATTATTTTAGTTTAATTTTGCCAGTTGGAAGAGATCATGCATTTGCTGTTAAAATTACGCCATTTTATAACAATCATGAAAAAATACGAAAATTCACTTATTTTAAATAGAGACTGGATTGATGGAAGGAGAGAGCATCAAGGAAAATTCCTGAGAAAATCAATTAGTTCGTGTTAATAGTTTTTAATATAATGGTAAATATTAAGTTGAAAATTAAGTTAGTTATTGTTGCTTTAAGGAAAAGAAAACAGCGAAGTCATCTGTCCCTGTTGAAAATTAACATAAAGAGTATTAATTTAACAGTGGTTAGCAAACTGCAAGCCGCAGAATTGAAGTTCCTGCGAACTATGGCCCAGAAAACAAGGAAGGTTAGAGTAAGGAATGAAAGAATAAGGGAAGAAGCAGGTGTGTACCCATCCTTGACCGAAAGAGTGACACGGGCTCGTTTGAAATAATGTCAAACGAATGGACGATGATGGTACAGCAAAACATTGGCTTCAGACAGGGGTGGTTGAAAAAAGACCGGTAGGAAGACCTGGGAAGAGGTGGCTGGACCAAGTGGAAGAGGATATAGGTAGAGCCCTGCGTGGATAAACAAAACGTTATCCGCATCCGCCCCGCATCCGCACGAATGTTATCCGCATCCGCCCCGCATCCGCACAACTTGTATCCGTATCCGCACGTTTGTTATTAAAATACGCTGACATTACAATAATATTTTTCATTTATTAGATAAATTATTAAAGCAGAACATTTAGACATTTGAGGAGAAATTTGTCCCCCTAGGCTATGTGTGAATCGCAACACAATGATGGCTGAGTTTTGTCCCTCTAAGTAACGCTATGTGAAACACCGGGTGGCTACTTAGTCGTCGGATATACGCAAGCAGGTATCAAGGACTATTATTTCGGCAAAAGTCAATACTAATTGAGAGTATTTTCATTATTTGGCTTCTCTCATTTCTCTACTATTCTTATACGATCCAAGCGAAAGGAAATAGGAAATAACACGAAATGTGAAAGACGCAGATCTTAGCAAAAAATAAAATTATTAAGAAAAAAATCTTGTTCAACATTGTATTCTAAAAACTATCCGCAAATTTACTCTTAATATTATACGCAGCTTATCCGCTGTCCGCACCGCCATGCAAACTATATCCGCACGGCGAAAAATGTAGCGGATATCCGCGGTTTTATCCGCATCCACGCAGGGCTTTAGATATAGGAACAAGATGAGTCAACTGGTTACAGTCCTGAGAGAAGAGGTGTAGGTCTACACAGACAGACGGAAGTGGAGAGCGTTCGTGTACCACATCCGGCCAACTGGAGTGGATTTCGATGATGATGAGTATGGAACATTCCGGATCCCCTTAAAATAGGACGGGAATACTGCGAGTTATTAGAAAAGAATAAAAGTAATTTGACCCCTCGAAAAGGGCAATTCAGGAAAGAGGAGATAGGATAACTGGAAACACTCTAGCTCTCGGCAACTATAATAGAGTTGGGGTTTGAACAAACATAATTAACTGAGGTCGACAGTAAGAGTGAAAGAGAGGAGCCTGGAACAAGTACGTTGAAGGAATACGCTGTTTAGCTGGAGTTCTGTTGTATGCCCCACTAGTAGTAAGCCCTGGAGATCTCTCCTCATAGGGCTTAGGAGTAACAATGCTGAGTAAACAACGGTTGAAATGAATATTATTATCACTGATAGAAACCTCCAGGATTATTTTTCAATTCCAGGGCGTTTATATACGCATTTTCTCTTTATTATAAGCCATACCGTACGCTACTTGTCCGTGCTCAGGGTCTTTCATATAAAGTAAGAACGCCAAGCGGCGGGTTTGTTATCCGCTAGTGTGGTGGCCTTGACCGAGCTTGTGGCGAGCCGTGGCCCCCTGCTCTAAGCGTGTGTACAATCCTCTATGAAATATTACCTTATAAAAGTTGCTGGAAGTTTCGTCCTTCCTGGGTTATACAGGCATTGTATCTGGTAACCACATTTTGGCTGACGCGAGTGAGTCATGCCACTGTATTTTTTCTGATTTTTTATTTTGTGTTTTTTATTGAGCACTGAACCAGTAGTGTCAAAGTTATTAACAATTACGTGAATCTGTGCTAGTGAAGGTGGCACTTCATCAGGAAATTGCTGAATAAATCCATCACGGACCCGCCGAGCCCAATCGTAATTAAAATAAATTTTACATACAAAAATACGATGTTGCAATGATAACAGTCTCAACATGTTAGCATCTGTGGTTCAGACTGGCGACTGACAACACCTGCACGCGTATTCCAAGGTCAAGTTTGTACTATGCGCGCGCTTTCAATACTACAGCAGGGGGCCGTGGCGCGTCACAAGCTCGGCCAGGCCGGCTTCAGCAGCCAATGACAAAACCGCCGCTCGCCGTTCTTACTTTATATAAAAGACCCTGTATATCACCAATCAATTTAATCTTTTCATTCACAACCACACCCCAGCATTATCACACAGGACATGTTCCTCCAAAAAAACTACTGCCGATTATTACATTCATAACCATGAAGATTTATTTCCATTCTAGTTGACAGAATTAATGCCCAAAAATCGATCTGCTCGAAACATGACATGACAATTATTATTAAAGAAGCACACACAATATTACAGTACAGAACTAAATATAAAATGCCCAAATGGAATCGAAGATTTCAATGTATAAATACGGCAATAACCACAAAAAGGAAGAATACATCTATGAGTTGTGATACACGGTCACTCAGAGACACATTCGGGATTAGAAGAAAAATGAACGACTATGTACAGTAAAAAGAAACAAATATACTTTCGCGGACACGCATCTGAAGCAATGAAGTAGGCTCACAAACAAAGTTATTAAGAAAGCACTACGCTACTTAATCAGGACGGTATACATGAAAACGTACAAAACAAGACGAATATAATGGCGTCCTCCATGAGATACGAAACGGTAACAGCACAGCTTCACGCATTAGGATCAACTCGTGGATCAACATCGAAGGTATCCCAGACACAACCTAAGATTCTTAACACCTACTCACACCCACTCGCACAAAATTACTCATGCAGAAACAATGGATCTAGGTGCAACAATGCGCTATGAACGCACACAAAGAAACCGAAAAAGAGTAAGAAAAATCGTAAAATCTTACCCCAAAAACAAGACTGTGACATTATTTCGTCAAACGGTGTACATGAACTGACCCCAAAGCACTCTCTTGGTAAACTTCGATTTTTATTATGCCTTGCCTTAGAAAACTTGAGACTTGTAAGTTGGTAACTTGTAATAAGTGAGTTGTGACAACATGTCCGAAAGTTAAGACTACAATTCATTTCACGCTCAAAAATGGTATGCCATGCGAAACAACGCGTCCCGTAAAAAAAAATATGTACCCCCATTTTACATGTCCAATGAAAATGAAAATCCACAGCCTGCTTCCAGTCTCCGACCGGGTCAGGAATGGAATGAATGAAGCCCCTATCTAGCGGCGAGGATATGAACTGTGCCGGCTGCCGAGGCCTGACGCACTCCTCTGGGGCAATGATTAAATGAATGACAGATGAAATGAAATGATAGGGGAGAGTGTTGCCGGAATGAAATTTTTGACAGGGAAAACCGGAGTACCCGGAGAAAAACCTGTCTGCCTCCGTTCTGTCCAGCACAGATCTCACATGGAGTGACCGGGATTTGAACCACGGACTCAGCGGTGAGAGGCCAGCGTGCTGCCGCCTAAGCCACGGAGGCTACTTACATGTCCAATACAGAGGAGAAAGAGACAGATCGGGGAACCCCCATCAAAAATTGAAGGTTTCCCCTCGGTACAACACCGGACATCAATCAAATAATGTTCCCTAAATGAAAACATGAAAATGGGAAACCACTGACAGGGAGGACCCATGAACTTGCTCGTCTACCGAGTGCGGAGATAGCCTGGTCCTATGTATTGTGCCTCATAGCAAGTACCACCTTGGTCGGTTGATACAACCGGTATAGCTGTTAAGGCTTATTGCAATGATAGTAGTGGATTAAATTCAGAACAATGAAATATTTGTAAATGAAATGTAATCCTTGAATGAGGCTAGCAAGGTTGCATGAAAGGGAACCGCAATTAGTAGTGTTCTGGCTGTGTATTAATCAAGGTTTACAACTTGAGTAATGAGTGAGGGACGAACTCTGATTGCGAGCCAATCGATTCCTGGCCTACAAA
Source organism: Meconema thalassinum (assembly GCA_946902985.2). Lineage (NCBI taxonomy): Eukaryota > Metazoa > Arthropoda > Insecta > Orthoptera > Tettigoniidae > Meconema > Meconema thalassinum. Next base: position 1,227,614,377 of record OX336388.2, on the reverse strand, counting down.
GGAGAAAGGTAAAGAAATCCAATGTTAGGAAAGCACTAAATGACAGAACTCGTAACTGACTAGTAATAGATACATCAATAAATCAGAACATGATTATCCATTCAATACCGCTGACTACCTTACGTCACATGTTTGTCTTCAACCAGTATGTATTACAAGTCAAGGATTGACTTGAACTTTATCAACCAAGCTTGACTTGTATGGAAATATGTTTTCCTTTGGGTTCATTTAGGGGCTTTGGGACTTCGTTGCCCAGTGTCCTTAGGTGTGTGTGGAATCTGTCTGGAAACCTGTGTCATTGGGTATACTAGTATTGTATTTATGATTGGGGCTCCCACCTCATCTTAGGTTTGCCTCACGAGGCTGAATGTGCCCCGTTCCAATCCTCACCCCTGAAATACGTTTCTTGGCAGAAACGGGAATCGAACCCATACCTCCGCGGTGAATGCCACGAATGCTAGTCACTACGAAATGGCATTGGTAGTTTGAAAACAAAATAAAAACTAGATAGAAGATCATCTAAATTTATTAAGACATTCAGGATACTCCTACAATCAGAGAGTTAATTCATGCTATGTTAAGCAATCATGGCAACTGGCTTTCTGAGAGCTTTCTTAGTGTCACAGGAAGCAATCTTTCTGTCGTGATGAGATTTACATGAATTTTGAGGATGTCCTAAGGGCCAAATAACCAATCATGAGGAATTAATCAAATATATATATTATGAAGGTGAATAATCCAAACAGTGATCAAACATAACTTAACCACTCAAAAAAGAAATTTGTGAAATTAAAATCTAATGCACATTCGAAAATAGACTTGGAGCCCTTCCGTCCAAATTATGGCGCACTATCCACTTAGCCACGAATAATAATAATATTACGAATCTTAGGACCAATATATGAAAAAGGGGGTTTGGATGAAAAGAAAAGCCACGGAAATCTATCAACGTATTGAAAAAATCGCAGATTCCATCAGATAAAACCAGACTGAAGATTAGTGGATAACGATAGGCTAACAAGAACATAGTAAACCTCTGAAAAAACACGATTGGCTGATAGAAATAGCAGAAGACCTACAAGTAATTGGTGTTAACGAAGAACTCATTCACAATAGAACACAATTTAGAACCCTACTAAATGGACACAAATTTATCGAGAAACATACACGGAAGAGTAAATAAATAAATAATAATAATAATAATAATAATAATAATAGAAATAATAATGGCAATAATGAATGGAAAGAAAGGAAGCTTGTAGATTTACGTTACTGTTATTCTCCAATTTTACGTGGAATCCGAACCACAGGACGTGATATTTAACTTCGAAAATCACAGATGCATTGACCGGGAATCGAACCCGGTACGCTCTGATCAGTGGCAAGCAGCTTGATTACTGCATCACCACGCTCCCTTGGGTAGTAATGATGGAAACACAATCATGTTGAAGGCGAATAGGAACAGAGCTATCGTATTTAAAGTTTGATGTTGTCCCCTCTGCTATGGGGCAGATGACCTCGTAGGTCCGCCCCTTAAAACCTCAATAACTAACTAACTAACTAGTCCCCTCTGTCACTGTACGGCATTACAGCTAACTATTAAGTTGCTTTGAGCCCAAAGAAATTAACACTAATTTTGTTACAAGACAGGTAGTTATTATTTGTTCTTTCTTTCCGTAATTGAAACTTCCTCAGTTATAATTTTATCTGAGAAGTGCGTTGGCTCTTGTGTGTTTTCTGGAGTATGTTTTAAGTAATAATTGTCTTGTCTGAGAACTATGGAATAAGAAGGAGACTTCCCCCGACATGGCTAGTGTAGTAACACTAAATCACTTGACAGTAGCCCATTCCAAAGATGCTACAATACTCCTACGCAAACAGCTCAATTTCAGTTCTATAAATCTGCAGTTAGAGTGCCATAACAATATGTATGCTGTCATATTCCCTAAAAATGTTCTTATGGCTAAGACAAGACACATAAAATCTACGATACATGTACAGAAAAGAAATAAATAGGAAGATCCAGCGTACATTGAATCCAAGCCGTAAATAAACTGTTGGAGGTGTGTGGATGGTGCATTCTGCTTGAATGAGGAGATGGCTATAGTGAATATGAAAATGAATTGTCGTGTGTTCCTCTGGGAAGCCTGATGCAGGACTTTCAAATCGATACCCATGGATAATGTGTGGGTTGTGATGAGGGTGTTTTGAGCGATGAAGATATCACATGTATCGGTCTTCGAGCCAGGGTAATTAACCATGGAAGATTAAAATCCCCTCAAACGTGACCGGGATTTGAACCCAGTAATCTTGGAGTCATAGTTTAGCAATCGTACCACTTTATCTCTTCCAAAGGGTTCACAACTTGTGGGACGTGGGTTGGTGACCTTACTCTCTCAATGAAAGAAAAGAAACAACTTGCTTAGTGAAATAGAAAATGGCCTTCAAGAAATTCGCATCAAGGAGGAAATTATACAAAATTGACTCTAGTTCAAAGCAGTAATCAACAACAATCCCTTTGCTGAGAAAATGAATACAAGGAACAATAAATCTTAAAGAACGGAGGAAGATTTACGGTATCGAGATGATGAGATTCAGGGAGAAGATAACATCATTTGTGACATTATACGCTTTGTGTGTATATTGTGGGGTTTGAAGCCATTTTTTCAGTGTTGCCTTAGTAAAGAAGAGTTTAGTGCTTTTCAGTCGGTTAACAAGAATGTACCTAAAAAGCTGGGTTATGCCCTAATCCTGAAATAAATTACATGAGATTAATAAATACACTAGGATGACCAGTTTCGATCGTCAAGCGATCATCATCAGATCCATTACACTTAGGCTATAAAATCTGCGTTTGAAAATACAGGTGAAAATATTTACAATATGTACAATTATTTAGTTGCAATATTGGTACTGCAACTGTCGGTGTATGCTAAATGCAGTATATATGATGTTAGGTGAAATGCTAAATGGTGATAGATATCCGGAGTTTGTAATTTGGAGTGATTATATGGTTGTAAAAATCAACTATGGTTAAACTGTAATATTACGGGCTACTACTTATCTGGTTGTCTTCCTTGCTAGAGCTACGCGCAGTTTTCGTGTTCACTGTAACTCCAGGTGTGGTCGACTGAGGTAGGCTGTTATCTCAACGACACAGGTTTTTCCCTTTTCTCCCCCCCCCCCCCCCTGTTCATATGTGCTGTGCGGAGTGTCAGTGCCATGTGTTTATGTGGGGTGTTGCCAACCTAGATAAGATGTATGTTAATGAATGAGTTGGATCTACAACTATCAAAGGCCGTGGAGCATTCCTCGCCACGCGTGGACCATAAGCCATTCAAACAAAGCGCTGCCCGGTCTTATGAGGACGTCCCGGCACCTTTAATACTGCCGCGAATACGGGCCTTGGTTTATTGCAGAAGAAAAGTACATCGTTAATGGAGTTACTGTATTTGCTTAACGTCTTCTATTTATTGGGAGAATTCTCGTAAAATAAATAAATATTTAAATAAATAATAATAATAATAATAATATAATAATAAAGAGATATAGGAAGATACAAGATTTTGTTACAAATATAGTACCGTACATCAAGAACTGGCTATACTCCAACTGCTGAACCAAGAGAAAGTGCCGTACTATAAATGTGCCCCAGGAAGCGTACTGGAAAATGACAAATTTACGTTGTACTGGGATCGTACTGTATTGACAGATCAGTCAGCCATGCACAACAGACCTGATCTGGCTCTTGTTGACACATGCATGAGCCACACCACCTTCATAGATTTTGCAATCCCAAACAGTGGCAACATGCTAAAAAAAACATGTTGAAAAGCTGTCAAAATAGAGAGAGCATTCAGAACTGATAAAGAAGCAATGGCACATGGCACAAGTCAGGACAGTTCCTATGATCATCTCCAGAACTGACGTGATTCCGACCAACTTAAAGGAATCTCTCGCAGATTTGAAGTTTGCCTTTTTAAGCTTATGCAGAAGACAGTCGTACTTTAGACGTGTGGCATAGTGAGTTGTTCTTGGGTAATCAGGCCTGAAGGGGTGAGAGAGAAGAGTAATGCTACCACAGAATGCAGTCACTGACAGAAAGCCAACTGGTCTGAATTTGCAAAGCAAACAGACTCCGACATCAGATGGAACAAACCAACATACAACAACTACAGCAGATTTGTTGGAGTTATCAAAGGTGCAGTCAAACGATGCATTCCTAGAGGATATCGTAAAGAGTAAATCCCTGGTTGGAGCGCAGAAAATGGAGATTTACTGCGTGAATATGAAGAACATCCTAATTCTGAGAATACAACTGGTTTCCTCCAATCATTGGATGAGAGACGAAGGAGCATATGGCATAAAATGGTGGAATCTACTCTAGCAGGAAAGCCTGGTCGACCATTAGGAAATTAGATTCATCAAGTCCTGAAACCAATAGAACAAAAACTGCCATTGACCTGAATTATTTTGGAAAACATCTTATATCAGTCTCTAAGAACACAAAAGGCAAGAAAATCAACAGGGAAATCAAATTTAAGTTGAACTCCAAGAAAAGAGCAACCCCACAGACTGCTGCGTTCTCCATTCCATTTCAAGAAGAAGAAACTATGGAGGCTATACAAAATTTGAAACATAGGAAAGCAGCAGGTTTTGACGGAATTTGTTCTGAATTAGTGGTTCACTGTGGACCAGCTAGAGTTAAATGGTTAAACAACTTTTTCTCGAATATCCTGCAGACTGGAAACATCTCACCCCTGACGAAGAGAACTAAAATAATAGCTATACCTAAACCAAATAAGGATCCCACAAAAGTGGGAAACTATCGTCCTATAGCACTTCTTAGTGTCACATACAAACTACTTGAACGATTGATCTATAATAGAATTTCTGAAACAATAAACAACCACATTCCTACTGATCAAGCAGGATTTAGATCTAGTAGAAGTTGTAATGATCAGGTGCTCTCTCTAACTAATCACATTGAAAATGGATACGAGAAGAAGTTAGTGACCGTGGCTACCCTTTTTGATGATGATGATGATAATTGTTGTTTTAAGGGGCCTAACATCGAGGTTATCGGCTACCCTTTTTGGATCTATCAGCTGCCTATGATACCGTTTGGCCTGTGGTGTATTCTTTGAATACACGGTACGTGAGAATCTAATTTTTAATGCTCTTTGCATGTCTATTTCTTCCTTTCTTATCAAACACCAACAGTGATCTTCTATTTTATCTTTGGTTCATGTTTCTTATGTCTTTTATGAGTCTGTTCTAGATATATATCTTCCATGACCCACCTAGCGTTATCTAGCAGCGAATCTCTGAAGCTCTTCAACTCTTCCTGGTGCAAGAGGACTTCCTTCTCCATCTGGCCACCAGATTTTGCTGCCATCGCCAGCTATTTTCTCCTTGAGCAAGAGGACTACGTCTACTTTTTCACTCACCATGCTGCGCTAGTATCGCCTACTATCAACTCTTTGAAGACCAGCTCATCAAGAGAAAATCATTTTTTGTTATAATGTTGGCAATGTTTATATGTTCTCCTTTTGTCTCCTACCCCCCACTCTTTTCCCTTCCTTGGACCCTCCGTGCTTCGCTGAGCAGGTCTCAATTCTAAGTCGGCAGTTGACTCGGTCAGTTAAGGCTCAACTCGAGCCCGTCTCCTCAAACCAAGAGACACTCTCTACGTTCTACGCCATGTTGGCACATTAGATATCGTAAAGGGGAACTTCACCTTCGACATGAAATCAAGTTAAGTACAAACTTCAAGTTTTAACCTCATCTTCATGGTTTTAACTTCTACATGCTTTTAACTAATATTTTATAGACAGCGTGAGATTACTTATTTTGGGGCAAAAATCATTCTTCGTGGGATTTGCCATGTTGAGCTTTTGTCTGTCTAAGCCAACCTTAATAGAAAGTAGCCTTTCTTAAGCTATTTAATTGAGAAATCTTCTCACTACGTGGGATATTATCTGATACCCGCTGTCTGTAAAATACTGAGCTCGCTCCACCGTTGGATTAATTTTTTGGCCCCATTCTTCTACTAAGATCGTTCTGGAACCTTCCAGATCTTGTATTTATCTACACGTCCTGCCGTCATGTAAATTTCATTAACTTGTGAGAATACTATTTAAAATTGAAGAATCTCACTTCTGAATTAAAGCTCAATAGTGAATTTCCTTCCACCGTTGGATGTTCTATGGCGCATTTGATTGTAATACACCATTTTCTCCAGCAATAGACTTTAGCTCATCTAGTGCAACCAGTCATTTTTACAAATTGAAATAACTTTCTTTGCCATAAACTTTCGTGTTTCTATAGTGAACTTTTCATCTATTCAACGAACTATAGTGATAAACAGTGTTCTCTCAGCATTTATTCCGCGTCGCGATCGTCCGGTTACATTTAAATAAGGCCATGAACATTTTTCCTCAATCCCAATTTCTCTTTCCTAAACCTCTTACTAACAATCCGTAATAAACTTTTAAATTCAGGTCTGTTTTAACGAGGTGTCAATCTATAGATGTGCCCTCCCATTTTAGCCTATTTTCAATTTTGAAAAAATAGGCTTATGAGATCACCTTTTGTCCGTGTGTGTGTGCGTGTGTGTGTGTGTGTGTGTGTGTGATTCGTGTGTGTGTCCCCCCCTAATAAAATCTAAACGGCTGGAGCGATTTCAATGAAACTCGGAAAGTTCATAGCACTATTCCCGGCGACCTCGACCGTGCCCATCAAATTTTGTTACGACTCACCAATCCAACATGGCGGCTGTGCGAAATATTTCACCAGCATTCAATATCTCCAAAACTATTACCGATATTACCCTGACATTTTCTATGGTGATACAGGGAACTACTATAAGTTCACTTATGTGACTTCTGAAAATCTGGTAACTACAAAACCAACATGGCGGCCAAGCGAATTTGCGACTTTTAAATAGACGTTTCTCGCGATTTGACCAACCAAACGCAATGAAACTTGGTACAGTATATGTTTATATACATTGTAATGCACCGACATCTAACTTCGTTCAATTGTTTACAAAATCATAAGATGGCGGATGTGCGAAATATTTCACCGGCATTCTATATCTCTGAAACTATTAGCGGTATCTCACAAAAATTTTGTTCGGAGATAAAGGGCAGTACTGGAAGTCCATCTATAAGACTTTCAAAAACCGGTTAACTACAAAACGAACATGGCGGCCAAGCGAATTTGAAAATTTTAAATAGACCTTTCTCGCGATTTAATGTTCCAAGAGCACTGAAACCTGGCACAGGAAATATTTATACACATTGTAATCCACTGGTATCTAATTTAGTTCAATTGTTTACATAACCTCAAGATGGCGGCAGTGCGAATTTTAAAATTAAAATTTTATTTATTGTGATGTAGTCATGCGATCGTAGTGAAAGTTTGAATAATGAACCTACGCAATAATTTTCCTTTAATGGTATATGACTCTATGGCCTATACATTTAACAATCCAACATGGCGACCATCCGAAATATTTAGACGATACTGAATATCTACGAATCTATTTTAGCAATCAAACTGCATTTCTTAATGTTCATAGGGGCTATGAACTTAAGTTCACCTATAGGATTTTAAATAACCTGGTGATCACAAATCCAACATGGCGGTGACGTGAATTATAAATATTCACATGGACGTTTCTCGCAATTGAACCATCCGCGTGCAGTGAAACTTTGTACAGTAAATCCTTATACGAATGTTAATCCACTGGCATCTAATTTATTTCAATTGTTTCCATAACCTCAAGATGGCAGCTGTGAAAATTTTTTAAATCTCCTTGTTTTTTCTTGTGTCCGAATTATGCGATTTAAATTTGAATACTACACGTTCACAATAATCTGCATGTAACAGTACATAACTCTAGGACCTACATATATAAAATCCAACATGGCGACCATCCGAAATATTTAGTCGGTTCTCAATATCTACGAATCTGTTACAGCAATCAAACTGAAATTGTGTATGTTGATAGTGGCAATTAACATAAGTAGGATATATGAAAATAGGCTGTATAGTTCTTCACGGAACTACTTGTTTCTTATGTGTAATTAATTAACTTCTGCATAACTACGTGTCTAGCACACGTTTTAAACTTACATTGTTTCTCCCTTCAAATGAGAGAATACAATGCTTTCAACTCTTGAGTGGGTTATTTCTAGGTCTCACGAAATGGAAACTGCTCCATTTGGTTCGTGATTCCTATCTAAATACAGGAAGTCTAGAACCTTCCTTGTTGATCTTTTCGTCAGGTTTCACAGTAAGTGACCTGCCCTTATTTGCATAATAACTAACAGTAATTCTGCATAAACATAAGAAGTAATAGGAACTTCTTCATCATTTTCTCACTTCCTTTTTAGCCTATTTTCAATTTTGAAAAAATAGGCTTATGAGATCACCTTTTGTCCGTGTGTGTGTGCGTGTGTGTGTGTGTGATTCGTGTGTGTGTCCCCCCCCTAATAAAATCTAAACGGCTGGAGCGATTTCAATGAAACTCGGTATGTTCATAGCACTATTCCCGGCGACCTCGACCGTGCCCTTCAAATTTTGTTACGTATCACCAATGCAAAATGGCGGCTGTGCGAAATATTTCACTAGCATTCAATATCTCCGAAACTATTACCGATATCGCCCTAAAATTGTGTACGGTGATAAAGGGTACTACTAGAAGTTCAACTATGAGACTTTCAAAAACCCGGTGACTACAAAACCAACATGGCGGTCAAGCGAAGTTGAGACTTTTAAATAGACTTTTCTCGCGAATTAACTATCCACACGTAATGAAACTTGGTACAGAAAATGTTTATACACATTGTAATGCACTGGAGTCTAATTTAGTTCAATTGTTTACATAACTTCAAAATGGCGGCTGTGCGAAATATTTCACTGACATTCTATATCTCCGAAACTATTACAGATATCACCCTGCAATTTAGTACGGTGATAAAGGGTACTGATACAAGTTTACCTATGTATATTTCATAAAATTGTAAAGTAGAAAACGAACATGGCGACCAAGCGAAGTTGAGACTTTTAAATAGACTTTTCTCACGATTTAACCATCCAAACGTAATGAAACTAGGTACAGCAAGTGCTTATACACATAGTAATGCACAGGAGTCTAATTTAGTTCAATTGTTTACATAACCTCAAAATGGCGGCTGTGCGAAATATTTCACTGGCATTCTATATCTCCGAAACTATTACAGATATCATCATGCAATTTTGCACGGTGATAAAGGGTACTGGTACAAATTTATCTATGTACATTTCATAAACTTGTAAATGTAAAAAACGAACATGGCGACCAAGCGAATTTGAAATATTTTAATAGACTTTTCTCGTGGTTTAACTCTCTGAGCGCAGTGAAATGTGGTACAGTAAATGATTTTGCAGATTGTAATGCACTACCATCTAATTTAAATCAATTGTTTACATAACCTCAATATGGCGGCTGTGCGAAATTTTAAAATTAAGTTTTTATTTCTTGTGTCGTAATCATGCGATCGAAGTGAAAGTTTGAATAATGAACCTAGGCAATAATTGTCCTTGAATGGTACATAATTCTATGGCCTATACATATAACATTCGTAAATGGCGAGCTTCCGAAATATTTAGACGGTTCTCAATATCTATGAATCTTTTACAGCAACCAAACTGATTTTTTTTATGTTCATAGAGACTATGAACATATGTTCACCTATAGGACTTTCATTAACCTGATAAGCACAAATCCAACATGGCGGCGACGCGAAGTATAAATATTTAAATGGACGATTCTCGCGAATTAACCATCCGAGTGCTGCGAAACGTTGCACGTTAAATGCTTATACAAATGTTGATCCACTGGCATCTAATTTATTTCAATTGTTTGCATAATCACAAGATGGCTGCTGTGCGTAATTTTAAAATCTCTTTTTTACTTCTTGTGTTCTAATCATGCGATTGAAGTTTGAATACCACACGTACACAATAATCTTAATGTAATAGTACAAAAATAAAAATCCAACCTGGCGACAATCTGAAATATTTAGACGGTTCTCAATATCTACGAATCTGTTACAGCAATTAAACTGAAATTGTGTATGTTGTTAGAAGAAATTAACATGAGCAGGATATATGAAAATAGGCTGTATAGTTCTTTACGGAACTACTTGTTTTTGTTATTTTCGAAGTTGTAACCTTTTCTAAAATAATTACTTGGAAATTCTTTAAAGTACACTCCTTGTACTCAATTTGATGTATAAACTTTAAGTATTTCATTTGTCTTTTTCAAATCTTACAAAGATTTTAGTATATATATAAGGTTCAAAACCTCATAAATTGTTATTTGCCTGGAGCAATCTCTAAATGTTAGGAGGTCTGCGACCCCAGTTGTTAAAAGGTTTAAACGATCTATATTTGTCAAAAAGATATTATATATTGTTAAAGTTATCAACTTCTCTTGAATTGTTAAATAAATTACGAATATTTTTCGCTTTCTCATTTTTCTAATACAACGGTTAGGCAAAAACCTGTCTTCCTTGGCTCTCCCGACTAAATGCCATTACATCCATTAATAGGGCTTTCACCACTTGTTGCATTTGAGCAAGAACTCTTAGTGGTGACCTCATTAAAGTTTCTTTTAGCTTTAATAGCTAATTCTAACGGGCCAGTAAGGCAAGTAAAGCTCGCTACGCCAGCTACCTGCTTGTGGAGATTCTCTCCGAAAACTTATGGTCAGTTTTCTAAATGATAAGTGTTTCTCTTTGTCTAAACTTTTAGCCGGCTCCTCGCTGAGTAAAAGCTTAGCCATTTCCAAATGCAACCATTGGTTCATTTACAAAAATTACTCCCCAAGGTATAATCTTTTCTTATTTTCCTTCTTGGAAGCACTTGGTCGCTTTTTCAGGAACTCCATAACTTTGAACATTGGAAATACCAAACCTGATTCAAATCATTGGTATTCAACGAATTACTTTTCAAAAACGAATTGCTTTGAACAGGCATACAATAAATTTGTTACTCTCAGTCTTTCCAGACCATCACTCTTCCCCATAGTACGCAGATACATGCTTGAGAGGGATTACACTAAAGCCACTCCCTTGCAAACCGCCCAAGTTCTAGCTGTGTTTCCCGTCAGCTTGGACCAAGCTCTTACCCACTTTAGGTATCCGAGAGCGGATTTGCGGTGGCAACCGCCTCTGAGTGTATTTACAGCTAAATTTATAACTTTTGTGGGACTCTCATCCCATTTCTCTATCCTTTTTCTCCAGTCCGAAACCCATCTCCTTTTCTTAATCATCTTCCCTTGGTGGGTGGGTTATTCCTCAGCCAATAAACTACCCAAAATTTGGTCCCAGAAACCCGGGAGAGTCCATTTGTCATTGTTCTGTTTGGCAATACTTTGCAAATTATTAATATCTGCTTTGAATATTTCAGCTATAACCACATCGTGCAAAGCCTGTGAAGGGGAAAGAGGCCGCTCCTGTCTCCTTTGGTGTGTCTCGTTCTTTCTACTTATTGCTGCTGCCAGCTTGACAGCATTTCCAAGGTTCCACAGTTTCGTGAGTTACATTTTCATCTATTTTCTCCAACATGGCTCCTACTGATAAGGATAAAGATGAAAAACTTACTTCTAAACGAGCATCCTATAAAGGGCAAATTACCCGTTTTAGAAAATACATAAAAGAGTTAAGATCCCTCAGAAGCTCAATTAGACTTGTTGAAACATCGTGTAAGGGATTTTGAACGTTCTTATGAAAACTATTGGAACATTCAAACCGAAATAGAAACTTGTATGCTCAATCAAACCGAAGATCGAGTCGAAGTAGAAAACCAATATTACGAAGGCATAGGTTCTGCTTTCAAAATAATACGCCAACTCGAAGAGGAGCAGAAAAAGGACGCTTCTGTCCTTGGTTCCCTTCACGAACCACAAACTTCTTTCCGTGAGGGTACTCACAAGCCTAAACCAATTTTACCGAAAATTGATTTACCCCATTTTTCTGGAGATGAATCTACTTGGGATTCTTTCTATGAATTATTTTGCTCCCTTGTTCATGACAATGAAGACATTCAAGTCATTTACAAGTTTCATTACTTGAGATCTATCCTCCGAGGTCAAGCTTTGCAGTTGGTCGAAGCACTTCCTCTGCGTGCCGAAAATTACCCCATTGCCTTTAACTTATTAAAGGAAAGATATGGAAATTTACGGTTACGTATTCAACGCCATATGAAGGCTCTATTCAACCTACCTGCGTCACAGCACAATGACGTCACCAGTTTGCGCACTCTAGTTGATACTACACAACTTCACGTTAAGGCTTTGTCCCAATTAGATCAACCTACTAATTATTGGGATACTTTCCTAATACATTTAGTGGTTTCTAAAGTTGATGCTGCTACTCTTAAAGCTTGGGAAATTGAACTTTCTAAAGAAGATGACTATTCTTACGAGCATTTAGTCACTTTTATAAATGCCAGATGCCAGCTCTTAACCGCTTTAGCTAATCAAAGTGAACCCTCTTCCCCGAGTTCCAAATTTGAATTATTGTCTATCAAACCTAAAAGCGATCGCTTAGCGTCTAATACCCAAAAACCCGGGTCCAGTTCATCTAAATTTAAATCAAACACTACTGGTTACCCAACTAGGTCTAGTGAACTTCGTGTAGCTAGCTCTATGGTTTTAAGCACTCAAAGCGAACCTCGCAAGAGTTTAAACGAACATTTAAAGTGCATACTTTGTAAAGATCCCCATGCCCTATACCTCTGTAAGTCCTTTAAAGAAATGTCAGTCGACGACAGAAGAAAATTAGTTTCTCAGAACAAACATTGCTTCAATTGCCTAGCGCCCACGCATTCTGCTTTTAATTGTAAGTCCACAAGACTTTGCTACCATTGTGAAAAGGCTCATCATACTTTGCTACATCGTCATGATCAGGCAAGGTCATCGACAGCATCTACTCCTCCGAAAAATGATAGTGCTAACAGTTCTAATGCTTCATCGTACATTCAAAATGCCAAGTCCATTCGCAGTGCTCAAGTATTGTTGTCTACTGTCCAAATCGAAGTTCAGGATAACTTTGGCAACTGCGTTCGTGCACGCGGTCTTCTAGATTAAGCGGCAACTCATGATTTTGTGTCTAATTCCTTAATTAGAAAACTAGGCCTACCTGTAAACCCCACTTCTATCAATGTGTCGGGCATCAATAGCTCAAAATCGCAAGCTTTACAATTCTCAAAGCTAACCATAAGAGATATTTGTCATAGAAACAAGTTCTTTAAACTTAATTGTCTCATTCTCAATAGCATTGGAGAAGACACTCCCAGTCACTCTGTGGATATTTCAGGGTTAAATATTCCCTCGCATTTTAGGCTAGCCGATCCTTTGTTCAACATGCAAAATCCTATTGACATACTCTTTAGTGCCAATGTTTTCTGGAATTGCCTTCGTAAACAGGTTCGCAAGTTATCCTCAAACGTGGTCGCCAGAGACACTAATTTTGGATGGATCGTGACAGGTCAACTTCCCCATTATTCTCCCCAACCCGCATCGCAATGTTACTTCTCCAATACTGATCTGGAACAGTTCTGGAGGCTTGAAAGCGTTGATCCTCCTAATGTAACCTCTTCAGAAAATGAATTCTGTGAGCAACTTTTTTGAACACCACCACTCGTTCTTCTGATGGCCGGTTCGTTGTTCAAATGCCAAGATTACATAATCCTCCAAAACTTATTAATTCTCAGCCCAAAGCTCGAAAAGCTCTCTTTGCTATCGAGAGCAAATTCAAGAAAGAACCTCTTGTTAAACAGCAGTACACTGATTTCATGGATGAGTATGAAAGCTTGGATCACATGGAAGTTGTTAACAAATCTGAGGATGAATTGCACCCCCCACTTGAAACGGTTTATCTAAATCATCATCCTGTGTGGAAAAACCCCCTTGTAAAAGATAAAATTCGAGTTGTTTTCATTGGTTCATCACCCGACGTTAATGGCAACAGCCTTAACGACACTCTTTACTCTGGTCCTGCTATTCAATCAGATCTATCTGCTATACTCTTAAACTTTCGATTATTTCCCATAGCTGTCATAGCTGATATAAAACAGATGTACCGTCAAGTTTTAATTCAACCGGAACAACGAGATCTCCAAAGAATTTTGTGGCGTGATGAAATCAGTAAGCCCATTAAGGTATTTCGCTTAAAAACGGTTACTTATGGCTTAAAACCCTCTGCTTTCCTTGCAATTCGATCCCTACACTTGCTAGCCTCCTAAGATGGTCATTTATTTAATCCCAAAGCCTCTGAAGCACTAACTATGTCATTCTATGTTGACGATTATTTGCAGTCCTTCCCCACTTTGGAGGAAGCTTCTTTTGTGTCGTTAGAACTTCAAGCATTGCTAAGGAATGGAGGGTTCCCACTCCATAAGTGGAATTCCAACTCCCCTGAGTTTCTCGCTCAGTTTCCCATCGAAGACGTAGACCCTTCTTCTGTCGAAATTTGTGGAAACTCCGAATCTATAAAAACTCTAGGAGTTCACTGGTGTACTAGCACTGACACTCTCATCTATAAAGTTTCGCTCGCAGAAGAGCTTCCTAATACAAAAAGACAAATCCTCTCTGAAATTGCAAAAATTTTTGATCCACTTCAATTCCTTGCCCCAGTTATCGTTATAGCCAAACTCTTCATGCAAGAGCTGTGGTCGCTCAAATGTGAATGGGATGACACTGTCCCTCTTTCTTTTCTTAATCGTTGGCTCTCGTTTCGTAGCAATTTTCCGGATCTTTCCCTTATCGAAATCCCGAGGAATTTAATTAGCTCTCATTCTAATACGCCCTTCTTCCTCCATGTGTTCGCGGACAGTTCCGAAAAGGCTTACGGTTGCTGCGCATATTTAGTTTATCACGGTTCATTAATGGATCTTCAGTTTCCAACCTTGTTTGTGCCAAATCGAAGGTCGCTCCTCTTAAAACTATCACTTTGCCTAGGCTCGAACTGTGCGCTGCACTCATGGCTGCAGAACTTGTTAAGAAATTACGGGAAGTATTAAAAGTCGAATTATCGCAAATCTATCTCTGGAGCGATTCCATGATCACCCTTTCTTGGATCGCCAAAAACCCCTCTCACTGGCAAACTTTTGTTGCAAACAGGGTTTCCAAAATTCAAACTCTTTCTTCTGGATGTCAATGGAGGCATGTGCCCAGTGCTGATAATCCAGCCGATATTATCTCTCGTGGTTGTTTACCCTCTCAATTGGCAGCTTCTCAGTTGTACTGGCATGGGCCCTCGTGGTTAATCGAAGACTCTTCTTCATGGCCTTCTAAACCTCCAGCTACAAACTCCAACTTGCCTGACGCTAAAGTATCTTTACCTACTGCTTCGTGTCTTGTTTCCAACGTTTCTCATCCCATGTTGTCCCGCTACTCTTCTTTTCATAAATTAATACGAATTGTTGCTTATCTCCTTAGATGGAAATATCTTGTGGTTGACCAACCGCTTCTCCCCAAACCACACCTTACCAATCATGAATCGAATCTCGCTACCATTAAGGTTTTACAACTGACACAGCAAGAAGCCTTTTCTTCTGAATTGTCTTTACTTTCTTCTAAAAGGGATCTTCCCAAATCAAGTCGTCTTCGTGCTTTAGCTCCGTTCCTTGATGACCATGGGTTACTCAGGGTAGGTGGAAGGCTCTCGCAATCTTTGCTCTCTGAGGACAAAAAGCATCCCGTTATTTTGCCTTCTAAACATCACGTAACTTTCTTAATTATACGTGACTTTCATTATCGCAATCTGCATGTTGGCACACGCACTCTGCTTTGCCTCTTAAGGGAAAAGTAGTGGATTATAAATGGAATTCATGAAGTATCCTCTGTAATTCATAAATGCATTCCTTGTTTCAAAGCGAAGCCTAAAATCAACACTCAATTAATGAGCGATCTTCCCTCCTTCCGCTCCTCTCCTATACGCCCATTTGCTTTAACTGGTGTGGACTATATGGGTCCGGTCCAATATCAACGAAATTCTCCTGAAGCTAAACGCAAATTGTTTGGTAAGCTTTATGTTTCTCTCTTTGTTTGCATGGTTACAGGCGCAATCCACTTGGAACTAGTAACGAATGCTTCTACTTCTTACTTTCTATCAGCTGTCTCTCGCTTCACCGCTAGGCGTGGTGTTCCTTCAGAGATGTTCTCTGATAACGCTTCCACTTTTCAGGGCGCAGCTTCCCTGTGGAAGAAAGCTCTCACTTCCTCTCCTGCCATGGAACATATTTCTAATTTTTCCTATTCAAAGGGTTTCAAATGGCGCTTTATACCTCCCTACGCTCCTCATCACGGTGGTAGGTGGGAATCTTGTGTAAAGCTCACTAAACGTCATTTAAGAAAAGTCTTAGGTAATCGCATTCTGACTTATGAAGAATTCAATTCACTCTCCGTTCTGCTTGAAGGTGTTGTTAACTCTCGCCCATTAACTCCGCTTTCCCATGACCCTGATGACCTGCTTCCACTCACACCTGGTCACTTCCTTATCGGCACTTCTCTTTCTGCTCCTCCTCCTCTTCCCAATTCTTTCAGGGATTCTAATTTACCTATTGTTTGGCGTAAACTAGAAGCCCTCAGTAATTCTTTCTGGAAGAGGTGGAACTTGGAATATTTAACTTCCTTGCAACGGAGACAGAAGTGGTTTCTTTCCAGTCCCGACATTAAAGTGGGGGACTTGGTCTTGGTTAGGGATGTTTCACCCCCTCTAGTATGGATCTCTGGTAGAGTGACCGAGTGTTATCCTGGAAGAGATGGGAGAGTAAGGGTGGCCAAAATCTTGACTACTAATGGTCCGATCACTAGACCCCTGTCTTTGATCGCTCCATTAACTTTAAATGTTTAACTGCTTATTTGTTCTCTGTTGGTGTTTGTCCCTCCCAGTATGGTGTATTCTTTGAATACACGGTACGTGAGAATCTAATTTTTAATGCTCTTTGCATGTCTATTTCTTCCTTTCTTATCAAACACCAACAGTGATCTTCTATTTTCTCTTTGGTTCATGTTTCTTATGTCTTTTATGAGTCTGTTCTAGATATATATCTTCCATGACCCACCTAGCGTTATCTAGCAGCGAATCTCTGAAGCTCTTCAACTCTTCCTGGTGCAAGAGGACTTCCTTCTCCATCTGGCCACCAGATTTTGCTGCCATCGCCAGCTATTTTCTCCTTGAGCAAGAGGACTACGTCTACTTTTTCACTCACCATGCTGCGCTAGTATCGCCTACTATCAACTCTTTGAAGACCAGCTCATCAAGAGAAAATCATTTTTTGTTATAATGTTGGCAATGTTTATATGTTCTCCTTTTGTCTCCTACCCCCCACTCTTTTCCCTTCCTTGGACCCTCCGTGCTTCGCTGAGCAGGTCTCACTTCTAAGTCGGCAATTGACTCGGTCAGTTAAGGCTCAACTCGAGCCCGTCTCCTCAAAC
Organism: Meconema thalassinum; assembly: GCA_946902985.2. NCBI lineage: Eukaryota > Metazoa > Arthropoda > Insecta > Orthoptera > Tettigoniidae > Meconema > Meconema thalassinum. Next base: position 1,227,596,880 of record OX336388.2, on the reverse strand, counting down.
CAAGAGACACTCTCTACGTTCTACGCCATGTTGGCACATTAGATATCGTAAAGGGGAACTTCACCTTCGACATGAAATCAAGTTAAGTACAAACTTCAAGTTTTAACCTCATCTTCATGGTTTTAACTTCTACATGCTTTTAACTAATATTTTATAGACAGCGTGAGATTACTTATTTTGGGGCAAAAATCATTCTTCGTGAGATTTGCCATGTTGAGCTTTTGTCTGTCTAAGCCAACCTTAATAGAAAGTAGCCTTTCTTAAGCTATTTAATTGAGAAATCTTCTCACTACGTGGGATATTATCTGATACCCGCTGTCTGTAAAATACTGAGCTCGCTCCACCGTTGGATTAATTTTTTGGCCCCATTCTTCTACTAAGATCGTTCTGGAACCTTCCAGATCTTGTATTTATCTACACGTCCTGCCGTCATGTAAATTTCATTAACTTGTGAGAATACTATTTAAAATTGAAGAATCTCACTTCTGAATTAAAGCTCAATAGTGAATTTCCTTCCACCGTTGGATGTTCTATGGCGCATTTGATTGTAATACACCATTTTCTCCAGCAATAGACTTTTGCTCATCTAGTGCAACCAGTCATTTTTACAAATTGAAATAACTTTCTTTGCCATAAACTTTCGTGTTTCTATAGTGAACTTTTCATCTATTCAACGAACTATAGTGATAAACAGTGTTTTCTCAGCATTTATTCCGCGTCGCGATCGTCCGGTTACATTTAAATAGGGCCATGAACATTTTTCCTCAATCCCAATTTCTCTTTCCTAAACCTCTTACTAACGATCCGTAATAAACTTTTAAATTCAGGTCTGTTTCAACGAGGTGTCAATCTATAGATGTGCCCTCCCATTTTTTCTTATGTGTAATTAATTAACTTCTTCATAACTACGTGTCTAGCACACGTTTTAAACTTACATTGTTTCTCCCTTCTAATGAGAGAATACAATACTTTCAACTCTTGAGTGGGTTATTTCTAGGTCTCACGAAATGGAAACTGCTCCATTTGGTTCGTGATTCCTATCTAAATACAGGAAGTCTAGAACCTTCCTTGTTGATCTTTTCGTCAGGTTTCACAGTAAGTGACCTGCCCTTATTTGCATAATAACTAACAGTAATTCTGCATAAACATAAGAAGTAATAGGAACTTCTTCATCATTTTCTCACTTCCTTTTTTTGTTTGTTATTTTCGAAGTTGTAACCTTTTCTAAAATAATTACTTGGAAATTCTTTAAAGTACACTCCTTGTACTCAATTTGATGTTTAAACTTTAAGCATTTCATTTGTCTTTTTCAAATCTTACAAAGATTTTAGTATATATATAAGGTTCAAAACCTCATAAATTGTTATTTGCCTGGAGCAATCTCTAAATGTTAGGAGATCTGCGACCCCAGTTGTTAAAAGGTTTAAACGATCTATATTTGTCAAAAAGATATTATATATTGTTAAAGTTATCAACTTCTCTTGAATTGTTAAATAAATTACGAATATTTTTCGCTTTCTCATTTTTCTAATACAACGGTTAGGCAAAATCCTGTCTTCCTTGGCTCTCCCGACTAAATGCCATTAAATCCATTAATAGGGCTTTCACCACTTGTTGCATTTGAGCAAGAACTCTTAGTGGTGACCTCATTAAAGTTTCTTTTAGCATTAATAGCTAATTCTAACGGGCCAGTAAGGCAAGTAAAGCTCGCTACGCCAGCTACCTGCTTGTGGAGATTCTCTCCGAAAACTTATGGTCAGTTTTCTAAATGATAAGTGTTTCTCTTTGTCTAAACTTTTAGCCGGCTCCTCGCTGAGTAAAAGCTTAGCCATTTCCAAATGCAATCATTGGTTCATTTACAAAAATTTCTCCCTAAGGTATAATCTTTTATTATTTTCCTTCTTGGAAGCACTTGGTCGCTTTTTCAGGAACTCCATAACTTTGAACATTGGAAATACCAAACCTGATTCAAATCATTGGTATTCTTCGAATTACTTTTCAAAAACGAATTGCTTTGAACAGGCATACAATAAATTTGTTACTCTCAGTCTTGCCAGACCATCACTCTTCCCCATAGTACGCAGATACATGCTTGAGTGGGATTACACTAAAGCCACTCCCTTGCAAACCGCCCAAGTTCTAGCTGTGTTTCCCGTCAGCTTGGACCAAGCTCTTACCCACTTTAGGTATCCGAGAGCGGATTTGCGGTGGCAACCGCCTCTGAGTGTATTTACAGCTAAATTTATAACTTTTGTGGGACTCTCATCCCATTTCTCTATCCTTTTTCTCCAGTCCGAAACCCATCTCCTTTTCTTAATCATCTTCCCTTGGTGGGTGGATTATTCCTCAGCCAATAAACTACCCAGCCTGAAGGACTCCACCTGAAATTTTTCGAAGGTCTTTCCATGCCGTAAGCTCACAACCTTACTCAACAACATGTTAAGTAATAGGCACTTTCAGATCTACTCTGATAATGACAAAATTAGAGTATTTACACTAAATGATGGTCTCCCTCAAGGATCTGTCCTGGCTCCCCTCCATTTCAATATACATATACTCACGACATACCGGAAACATCTTCAAGTAAATTCATTTATGCTGATGACATTTGATTGGTGTCTCAACATTCTACCTTTTTGGACGAAGAAACTATTTTATTCCCTGATCTGGAAACCTTGGTTGTATACTTCGAGAAATGGTGCCTCCACTTAAACCCCCAGAAAACAGTCATATCAGCTTTCCATCTACGCAACCTGCAGTCTAATTACAAACGAGAAGTCAGAGCCAGAGGCCTTTTATTGCCATACAGTAGGTCGCCTAAATATTTGGGAATAACATTGGATAGATCCCTGACTTCCATACAACATCTCTCAAATGTGGCTGCTAAATCAAAACTAGAAATAATATCCTGCAGTAACTTGTTGGCACATCATGGGGAATGAACGCTCAAATCCGAAGAACCCCTGCTTTAGCCCTATTGTATTCTGTTGCTGAATACTGCTGTTCAACTTGGATTAATAGCGCTCACACAAAGTAAATAGATATCCAGCTCAACCAAGCAATGCGTATAATTACAGGATGTATTCGGAGCACGAACACACTTTGGCTGCCTGTCCTCTGCAACATATCTCCTCCAGCCTTGAGAAGATCGGAGTCACTCTTAAAAACATGGAAGAAAATCCAGCAGAATCTCTATTTGCCCATTCATCAAGATATTACACAAATAGTATACCAACGTTTGAAGTCAAGGAAACCACCATGGCACACAGCAATTAACCTTGAAGGATCCTCCTTTAATGTAAATAACTCATGGAAAATCCAGTGGGAGCATTCTTCAGTAATCAACAAATACCTATTTGGGAACCCTTTTGAACGGCTATATGGATTTGATCTTCCCGGAGGTTAATGGAGGATCATAAATCGGATACGCACAGGACAAGGCAGATGTGCTTATGCACTTCATAAATGGGGCTGGTCTAACTCTTCAGATTGTGACTGTGGTGCCTCCTTACAGTAAATACATCAGATTGTCGCTGACTGCCCTCTCCAAGCGTTCCAAGGAACGTTGACGGATATCCATCAAGCATCAGTTGATGCAGTTGAATGGGTCTTGACCTAGAACTATGAGATTTTATGAACTTGAGTGTGCTCATTCTTTTGTATATATTACACAAATATTCATCATACGATAGATAAATACTGAGAGATTGAAGAATTTGCTCGTTTGGTGTATATCTGGGATTGCAAATGTTTTCTTTCTAGGAAATATGCTGAGAATGTGTAAGCCCATGCACAAAATAATGAAGATCCATTTCTGACCCATATTATTACCGTTTGAGTTCTACTTGAGTTAGTTACACGATTTTGTTTCTTACAGGATGATCAGGTCAGAAGCCAGGTATGAACAGAAAAGGGACTTCCCGTTACAGTAGATACCTGTAGGCATCAGTGTGTGCGGGGAGGCTCATGGACAGTAAGTCGTTAAATGGGGCTGCCTGCCATACAGGTTCCTATTCCAGAATAACGACAGGATAACTCTCTTGTTATGACTAAGGGGAAGATGGCATTGGAGCTTTATTCAGGGGATATATACTCCATGATAATCTACCTCGTATAGGGTGATCCATGGTAAGTTACCGCCAAAGACAAAGCTGATTGTTGAATGTATTTTGAGCAAGAAATGTCTTATAAAATTTTGCTCTATGATTTGGAAGTTGTTTCCAAAAGAAATATTTAAATTTATTTGTTGGAATGGTGAGATGAAATAAATTCTTCACAGATAGTAATTAGTAACTTAATTTTGCATGAACTATCGGAACTCACGCACAACACATATTAATTTATACTGTACTACATTAAGTGGCTCTATCGACGGATGCTAAGAGTATCATGGACAGAACATATAAAAAATTCTGAGATCCTTCGAAGAATGGGAAAGGATATGGAAGTACTGGTCACTGTAAAACGAGAAATATGCAATACCTCGGTCACATAATGCGCAACAGAAGCAGATACCATCTACTCCAAGAAATTCTGCAAGGAAAAATACCCGGAAAGAGAAGTGTTGGCACAAGACGAATCTCCTGGCTAAAAACCTCACAGACTGGACTCTTAAGACATCGGAAGAGCAATTCCTAACGGCTCAGAACAGAGAAAGCACAGCCAAGATGGTTGCCGACATCCGGAAGGATAGGGACTAAAGGAAGTTCTTGAAAATTTAAACGAAGCTAGTTAGAAACTCCAGACAAATATGTTATACGAAACACTTTCTAATTATAATAACTACCGAGAATGCGACACAAGGGTCATGTGATATGTTTTACTCAAAATATCCTCAATAATCATTTTCGTATGTGGCGGTAACTGATCATGAATCTCCCTGTAGGTAAATGGCTTGAACACTTCTCTTATTGTGTTATCTACAGTAGTTTATGGGATTTTTATGGTCAGGGAATGGGTTGACACCAATTAAATAACATATCTACACTGAGTGGAAGTAAACCCACTTATCAGTACAGTGATTGAAATCTCGCAACTCAGAATACTGTTGTGTCTACTAATTCGACAACTAAGTTTTCAAGCCAGCAAAATAAGGGCTTCAAGATATACAAATATAAGGTAAGAATATTCGAATTGCAAATGTTTTTTCAAAATTTCAATATAAATTTCAAGAGGGGAATAAATTGACTATAAAATTCTCGAACTGTTTGAATCACTTTACGTGGAATTTACCAACCAGCACCTATTATCCAGCATCTTGTAGGTATAATTACACCCTTGATATGGCAGCCCCACCTGTCATATCCATAAGTCCCCTATAGCTGCATATTGATTAATGGCCGGCAGTAATTAACTACCGTGGTGATCACTGGAGTTGTCTTAAGCAAGATTCGTATCTATCACTGACTAATTGATTTATTATGAACTAAATTAAGTGATATAAATACCACTAGATCTCAACACGATGTTATGAATTTCTTGCACATATACTGTATACCAATGATTAAATAATAACATGCTTCGGGTTTAAAATACCCCCAGGAATTTTGCCATAGAGAGACTATTAAATATGCTAGTAGATCTTAAACCAACTAGTCATTATCCATTTAACATCCTTCAGTTTCAAACAACTTTCTACAATATCGTGTGGCTCTCTGAGAGGTTGACAGTGGCAATAACGTAGTCGGTCAAATATACTAGTGGAGAATGAAATCCCAACTCCAAGAAGACTTACTTATAGGAAATCAATTTTGGATAAGTAACATATATTCAGTGGATTAAAGTTTCTCTCTCTGAACTGAACAATCCAGAACATTGTACTGTATATGCTTCATAAAGGGCTCTCTAGCCTCAGTTCCAGTTCTCTATGAATAAATTCAATTGAAATTCAATTCAATTCCGTAGTAGCCCGTATTGTTTCAGGAGTGTTGATATTCACAAATAACGCGTACGCTTATGACGTGTCTTACGTGTACTCGAGAGCTGCACTGTTTGTAGTCAACAGATTGCAGGAAGCAGCCCGTTGCTTCCTCAGTATCAGGAGTTAGCCACTCTGTTGTGAAAAGCACCATGGAAACATAACGATTATCATCGGAATTACGATAAAGGTCTACAGGGAAATAACCATCTAGTATAATCATCCTTTGTAGCATGAGCTGATTAAGGGTTTTATTTTGGATGTTCTCTGATGACTTGTTTTGTTTTGGTGTCTGCATTACAAGTGTGCGTTTTTAAATGGGACTCGGATTGAAAAGAGGTGAACTTATTACGTTAGATACCATAATGGTATTAACATGTAAACGGAGAAAACCCACCTGTTGGATTTCTGAGGGAGAAATTGAACAATCCCCTACCCACGAGATTGATTGTACTCCATTACCGTCGTAAATTGGGAAATGATTCTTAGCATACCTAGACCAGGGTTTGGTAGTTTGGGTTTCTCCTCCACTCAGTATTGCCACGCCTACTGCCCTCGGAGAGCTGATAGCAGTTATATACACATCAAAGAAAGGTTTGCATAACACTAGTTTGCCATGTTGCAGAGCGTATGTTGGATTGTGGGTGAGGTTATTACAAATATTCTGACAAATACCCGGCAGACTTGATTCATGTGTGAAAAGACTATTACAAACAGGAAGACACTTGGCCCGTTAAACAGGGACTGATATGTGTTGTAATCTTGTCATCCTGTGACGTTTCAATGAGGAACATGTCCACCACGGGCGTCCAGCAGGGCTCTTACTCGCCATGGAATACCACAGATCAAGTTGCCCAGGTCTTCTTGAGGCAGGCATTCACACTCTTCGACAGCGACTTCCATAATCACTTGGCGGGTTATGGGAGGGCATGGACGCTGAGCAATAGCACACTTCAGCATATCCCAGACACGTTCGTTACAGTTCATGTCCGGCGACATCGCAGGCCATTACATTCGTGCAATGGCGGACTCCTGGAGGAAGTTTTGTACCACCACCGCTCGATGTGGTAAGTATATGCAAAACTTTTTTGGATGTGTACATATTACGCCATCATATACAGATGGGTTACGTACGAATGCGCTCAAAATTGTACAAATCTACAAGCTTAGGCCGACTTAAGGAAGAACTGTGGGCCAATCCGATTGACAGGGGCTTGCTGTTTGACGAAGCCTGTTCTAGTGGAATAACAATTACAAAGATTACTGTGTATGGGGGTCTCATTTCATAATAGCATTCAGTATTGCATATTATACCAGGCCGGGTTAGAGGTGTGATAAACTAAAGATCCGGTTTCGTGTCCCAGCATCTGTTAATTATTTTAATGGAAGGCAGGCTGAGTTTCTTGTCGCCATCAATATAATAGCTCATTACTGAGATGGTGTCCATTAACTGATAGCTCAATTAACAAATTGCACCTCAAATCCCTTAGTCTTTGTTGAGCGAAAAAAGACTGTGATTGGACCGCTGAATAATTTAATATTCATACCTAAGAGATTACTTCCGGCAATGACGTAATGTGTTGACGATAATGGATCACCATCAATGTTCCGGTGTATCATCTGACAGGCCTGGCGTACAGTAGCTAATCATTAAACGCATTTCCAGGCATTTAATGATTTTACCATGTTCAGAGTTGTTTCTTCTTCTTGGCGGCTTCGGTGGCGTAGTCGGTAGCATGCTGAGTTTCTATGCCCAAGATAGCGGGTTCAAACCCGGCCGAAGCCGTCGGATTTTTAAGAGCGTTAAAATCCCTCAGTATGCCTTCCTTCGGAGGGGAAGTAAAGCCGGCGGTCCCATATCATAGATTTATGGCATGTTAATGAACCTTCCACTAATTGCACCTGTGTGAAGCTAAATTGGATAGGTTAATGTAAACAACGCTCTTAGGTTTCTAAGTTCGTTGCCAAGAGCCGACTGCGGTGGCGTCTAGTAGCTGAGTTGTGAACTTGGCCTAGTAGTCTTGACGGTGGCACTTGGCGGCAAAAGTAGGAACTATTTGAAAAATTCTAAGTTGCAGTACTTAAATAAAAAAAACAGATAACACACACTAATACAGTCATCACAATTAACACCGGTTATCAGACAGATTCTACACGCACCCAAAGTACATGGGGCTACATGGCCGCGTTGTCGCAGCCCCTAAACTTAAGAACCAACCAACCAGAGTTGTTTCTTGGTAGGGAAAAAATGAAAAGGGAAAAAGGAATTTTAAAATTGCATGAGATAGACATCCAAACGAATAAATCAAAAAGGTTGTCAAAAATGCAAACTTATACGATTTATTTTCTTTCTTTCTTTCTTTCTTTCTTTCTTTCTTTCTTTCTTATAAATATTTTTTCTGTTTATCTACCTATTTATTTAGTTTGGAATTGCCATAACGAGAATATCCACCAGAACAACCTGACGGCAAGATAATAGAGGATCAACTAACCTGTAGAACACTATACAGTATATGTTGTAAATATTATAGTTGCCAAATATCACCATTGGTTGCAACAATAATCCTAGAATAGATATTTGTGGAGTTGGTTTCAATTATAATAACATATATGGCGCGTTCAAAAAGTAACGAGCTGGAGGCTGGAATGCACAAACCGGTGACTACATTGGCTAATATTGGCGTGTGTAACGAGGTGTGGTACCGACCAGAGCGTGGAAGGTCACAGCCCGTCGCTAGAGGGCACGCGTGCATGTCACGTGACGATACAAAGCGAGCAGCAGCATGCATCAATCGTCCAACGCTGCCAGTCACATAGCAAACAGTGACATGAAGGCGTCAAACGAAGAGCAAAGAGGTGTTGTTCGGTTTCTGACAGCGGAAGGAGTAGGGGGAACGGACATCCATTGCCGAATGTCACAAGTGTACGGTGAACACTGCATGTCCCTTGCAAGGATCAAGGCGTGGCACAAGCGCTTCAGGAAAGGACGGGTGTCGTTAGCCGATGATGTCCGGTCTGGGGAACCCCCTGCATAACCGATGACAACGTCCCGCTGGTTGGTGCCCTCATTACCCAGGACCGCTGAGTGACAGTGAACGCCATAGCCGCCGTGGTTGCTCCACGACAATGCACGACCTCATACGGCCAACACAGTCGCGGCACCCCTCCACCTGTACGTGTGGAACTAGTTTCATCGCAGCCCAGGGCATTTTATGAGACAGCCATTCACCGCCTCGTATCACAGTGGGACAAGTGCCTCAACGGCCAGGGCTGATACTTCTAACATACAGGTACTGGTTTCTGTAACTATGCATCCGGCTCGTTACTTTTTGAACGCACCTTATAGATCATTATGCTATCAATTATATTTTCATAGTAGGCTATATTCAATCTTCATATTTTTAACAAGAACATATAATTAGATGAAAGTGCTTTATTTGCCACATAAAATTATTGTCACTTCTATCTAAATCTGATGTACTCTAGACCAACACTGGGATTCTTAACACTTATAGTTGAAAAGAAAACACTGGGATTTGAAGCCTGAGTATATTCCAATCTCTATTACAGTATATAACAAGAAGTTCGGTGACGAACTAAATAGCCTACTTTTCTTAAAATTTAAGATTCATGCCAATGATTAATCTATATGGATCTATCTAGATTAATGACGAAATTAAGTTGCTAATATCGAAATTTCTAATTAGTTCGAAATACGCCTGGCATAATGTAGCCTAATACAGCACTACAGTTGGCAGCCCTGGTGACTGAATATATTCGTCGTTCCATCTCTTAAGGTACAGAATACAAAATTTGGTTGAAGTCCATTGAATAGCATGGACGTTGCATGCAGTTAAACATTGGATCTAACAGCGTGCGTAAAATCATGTTGGCAACAATGTCATGCATGTATTGGTCAGAAATAATCTGAAATAATATGATCTATTGTTGTACCAATTTTGAATGAAATCTATTAGTTAGTATAGAAGTTACATGCATTTTAAAGTTGGACCTATCAGCAGGCTTAGAATCATGTTGGCAGCGCTGACGTATATTAGTTACACCAAATTATACTAGGATACCAGGTACTATACGTGTGCAAAGTTTAGAGCTATTGGCTTGCATACTTTCTGATATATTGATATTTGGGTAACAAAAATAGAGACAGCACATATTAACAGTTGGCAGCCCTGGTTGCTCTTAAGAATACGCATAATCATATCTGTTATGGTACACATAGCACATACGACATTTGGTCGAAATCCAAATGATAGTATCGAAGTTACATGTATTTAAAGTTGGACCTCTCAGCAGGCTTAGAATCATGTTGGTAGCACTGACGTATATAAGTTACTCCAAATTAATATAGAATGTCAGGTACTATACGTGTGCATAGTTTAAAGCTGACGGCTTACATACTTTCAGATATATTGGTATTTGAATAAAATAAATTAAGAGCATTTATTAACAGTTGGCAGCCCTGGTGGGTCTTAAGAATACGCTCATTGATATCTGGTTATGCACACATACAACATACGAAATTTGGTTGAATTCCAATTGATAGTGTAGAAGTTATATGCATTTAAAAATTGGACTTATCAGCAGGCTTATAATCATTTTGGCAACACTGCCATGTATGGCCTCCTGGAAATATAACTGCAATATTATTATCTATATGTGTGCCAATTTTGGAATAGCTCCCATTCATATCTTCCAAGATATCCAACAAGGAGCTCAAATTCGAATTGCGATCTTTTAGCAGTTGGTAGCACTGACATCGTTTTCAAATATGGTCGTGAGATATTCAGGTATAGATCTTTACTCCTACCAAATTTTGTTTCGATTGCTCCATCCGTTTAGGAGTTGATAGGGGGGACACACACACAGCCAGTCAGCCAGCCAGACAGACAGACAGACAGACAGACAGACAGACACACATTTGCCTGATCTCATAAGTCTACTTTTTCCTCATTTTTGCAAAATGTGAAAAGTAGGCTAAAAATCAATTACCGTGCATTAGTCTCGCAAAACCTCGAACACTACTGCTCCGATTTCGCTGAAAATTTTCCAATTTGTTCTCATACGTTCAATAGAATAATGCTTAATGTTACAGAATCATTCATATCTCTATAATATACTGTATACTCCAATTAAAGCGTATTAGAGTACATGTTATAATAATATTACATTTCACGTTAATGTGTTTCGACCAACATTTCGAATGTGAGAACGTACTACTAACGGAAATGATGTCAATATTGGAAAATTCTCAAGGTAAGTTCGATAGATTTGAATTACTATGTAAACAATTTCAAGTCGTTTTACAGTAGCTGGCTGAGTGGCTCAGCGAGAACGATCTCGCTTGCTGGGCCTAAGGTTGCGGGATCAATCCCTGGTGCAAATGCGAGGGAGCCGTGTCAGTAGATTTAATGACACGTTGAAGATCCCCTTCGGGGCTAAATTACGGCTCCCTGGCGTCTCTAGTTATTTTTTGAGGTTCTCAGGGGTGGAACAACGAGGTCAACTGCCCCTCCCGGCGTCTCTAAAAGCCATAGTTGTTAAAAGGACGTAAAACAAATAACATTATTTGACATCACGTCTTACAGTTTTGCTACAGACTACCAATTGCAGTGGTAGGTTCTTTTGCCTGCCATAAATCTATGACATGGGCCCGTCGGTTTTACTTATTCTCCAAAGGAAGGCATACTGAAGGATTTTAACACTCTTATCAAGTAGTTCCGTGAAGAACTATACAGCCTATTTTCATATATCCTACTCAAGTTAATTGCCTCTATCAATATGCAAAATTTCAGTTTGATTGTTGTGATAGATTCGTAGATATTGAGAACCGTCTAAATATTTCAGATAGTCGCCAGGTTGGATTTTTATTTATGTACTATTACATGAATATTATTGTGTACGTGTGGTGTTCAAACTTCAATCGCATGATTAGGGCACAAGAAGTAAAAACGAGATTTAAAAATTTCGCATAGCTGCCATCTTGTGGGTATGAAAACAATTAAAATAAATTAGATGCCAGTGGATTAACATTTGCATAATCATTTAACGTGCAAAGTTTCACTGCACTCGCGATGGTTAAATCGCGAGAAACGTCCATTTAAATATTAATACTTCGCGTCGCCGCCATGTTGGATTTGTGCTCACCTGGTTACTGAAAGTCCTATAGGTGAACTTATGTTCATAGCCTCTATGAACATAAAAATATCAGTTTGATTGCTGTAAAAGATTCGTAGATATTGAGAACCGTCAAAATATTTCGGATGCTCGCCATTTTGGATTGTTATATGAATAGGCCATAGAGTTATGTACCATTAAAGGAAAATTATTGCTTAGCTTCATTATTCAAACTTTCACTTCGATCGCATGATTACGACACAAGAAATAAAAATTTAATTTTAAAATTTCGCACAGCCTCCATCTTGAGTTTATGAAAACAATTGAACTAAATTAGACGCCATTGCATTACAATATGTAAAATCATTTACAGTACCGCATTTCTCTGCGCTCAGATGGTTAAATCACGAGAAAAGTCTATTAAAATGTTTCAAATTCTCTTGGCCGCCATATTCGTTTTGTACTTTACAAGTGTTTGAAAGTTACATACATACATTTGTAGCAGTGCCTTGTATCACCGTACAAAATTTCATGCTGATATCTGTAATAGTTTCGGAGATATAGAATACCAGTGAAATATATCGCACAACCGCCATTTTGAGGTTATGTAAACAATTGAACTAAATTAGACGCCAGTGCATTACAATGTGTATAAACATTTGCTCTACCAAGTTTCATTACGTTTGGATGGTTAAATTGCGAGGAAAGTCTATTTAAAAGTCTTAAATTCGCTTGGCAGCCATGTTGGTTTTGTAATTACCATGGTTTTGAAAGTCTCATAGATGAACCTCTAGTAGTGCCCTTTATTACCGTACAAAATTTCAGGGTGATACCTGTAATAGTTTCGGAGTAATGAATGTCGGTGAAATATATCGCACAGCCGCCATGTTGGATTGGTGAGAAACAATACAATTTTAAAGGGCACGGTCGGGTTCGGCCAGAATGGGGCTATGATTTTACCGAGTTTCCTTGAAATCGCTCCATCCGTTTAGAAGTTATTAGGGGAGACCTACATACGAATCACACACAAACGCACACAGAGACACACTGTCAAAAGGTGATCTCATTTTTCATAAAATGAAAATAGGCTAAAAATCCAACGACTTCGGCCGGTTTTGAACCCGTGATCTTGGGCAATGCAGTTCATCATTCTACCGACTACGTCACCGAAGCCGCAATAAACATTAAGAAAAGCTCAGAAGAGAATCGACTATCGCTACTCCTGGCTGAAGACTGAGGCTAAATGGCGTTGTTGTTGTTGTTGTTTATGATTCATTAAGGAGCATTGCGACATCATCTCATGTAGCCCCGTGTACTTCAGTGTGTAAGCTGAATTTGTATGATAACCTGTGTTATTGTGATGACTGTATCAGTGTGGCTATTTGCAATTTTGATGAGGATTTTGAAAGAGGCGGCCGTGGCCTTAAGTTAGGAACCATCCCGGCATTTGCCTGTAGTAGAAGTGGGAAACTACGGAAAACATGATGTTGATGATAATTGTTGTTTTAAGGGGCCTAACATCTAGGCTATCGGCCCCTAATGGTCTGGGTGGTAGCGAAAATATCAATGAAGTGGAAACCAGAACGAAAATTAAGTGAGTAGGAAAATACTTACAAAAAGGAACTGAGATTGAAACTACTCACAAAATGAAGAACGGTAATACGTACAAAAGGGAATTTAGAACGAAAATACTCACAAAAGGAATAGATTGAAAAATACGCGCAAAATGTAGGTTGAGTTCAAAATACGTACACAATGCAATGTACAGTCGAAATACTTTCAAAATGCAAGTGAAATTCAAAATACTTACAAAATGCAAATGTGATTAAAAATACGTACAAAATGTAATTGTGGTTCAAAATACTTACAAAATGCAATTGAAATTGAAAATACACAATGCAATTTATTTAGATTGAAAAATGTGCAATTCATATTCCAAATATTCACAACGTGCAATTGATATTCAAAATGCTTACTAAATGCAATTGAAAATGAAAAGGTTTTCAAAATGTATGGCAGATTCAAACTACTCAATTAAATGGACAATACTTACAAAATGCAATTTAGATTGAAAATACTTACAAAATGTGATTTAGATTCAAAATACCCACAAAATGCAATTGATAATCAAAATACTTGCAAGATGCGCACCCTAAAAATACAATTAAGATTGAAAATACTTGCAAAAAGCGGTTTAGGTTGAAAATACAACATGCAATTGAAGTTCAAAATACTCACAAAAGTCCCATCCCCTATATTGAAAGAATTACTAAAAAGCAATTTAAATTGTCAATCCTTACAAAATGCAATTGAAGTTGAAAACACTCACAAAATGCAATTTAGATCGAAAAGACTTACAAAATGAAACGGAGATTGAAAACCCCTACAAAATGGAGTGTAGATGCAAAAAAAAAATCGCTAAATGGAATTTAGATACACGGGGAGCCAATTAACAAAAACAGTGCGGGAATCGTAAAGAGAAAAGGAAATATAATAAAAAGAAAACAAGAGGTCTGACCCCTCGAAGAAGGAGGGATCAGGAAAGATGAGACAAGGGCCAATTAAGGCAGAACAGTGAAAGACTCCCTAGGCCTCGGATACCCTAATACCGACGGGGTCGGAAAAGAACAAGAGTTGACCGAGAAAGGTCGACAGGAAAGAAGACGGACAGGAGCTCGGCATAAGAAAATGGAAGCAATGCCGGACTCAGCTGGGTTCCCGTGGTCGCCAACCTACGTCCCACTAGATATGAGCTCCTGGGGGACTACGGAAAACAACTTCCAGGAAGGCTAATCTGGGAATCGAATCCATCTCTTCTAAGTTCTGCCTCACTAGGTTCAGTGTACCTTGTTCAAGCCTTCAGAGCAGAATTAAATTTCTTGTCACAGCCGGGAATCGAACCCGGGTCTCCGCGGTGACAGCCAAGAGCGCTAACTGCTACGCCGCGATGTGTTCCGAGACACATGAAAGGTTGTAGCCCAAATTCAAAATGTTCGAAAAGAAAGCTTCCTTTATTAGCCTATTTTCAATTTTGAAAAAATAGGCTTATGAGATCACCTTTTGTCCGTGTGTGTGTGCGTGTGTGTGTGTGTGTGTGATTCGTGTGTGTGCCCCCCCCCTAATAAAATCTAAACGGCAGGAGCGATTTCAATGAAACTCGGAAAGTTCATAGCACTATTCCCGGCGACCTCGACCGTGCCCTTCAAATTTTATTACGACTCACCAATCCAACATGGCGGCTGTGCGAAATATTTCACCAGCATTCAATATCTCCGAAACTATTACCGATATTACCCTGACATTTTCTATGGTGATAGAGGGAACTACTTTAAGTTCACTTATGTGACTTTTGAAAACCTGGTAACTACAAAACCAACATGGCGGCCAAGCGAATTTGCGACTTTAAATAGACGTTTCTCGCGATTTGACCAACCAAACGCAATGAAACTTGGTACAGTATATGTTTATATACATTGTAATGCACCGACATCAAACTTCGTTAAATTGTTTACATAATCACAAGATGGCGGATGTGCGAAATATTTCACCGGCATTCTATATCTCTGAAATTATTAGCGGCATCACCCTGAAATATTGTACGGAGATAAAGGGCACTACTGGAAGTCCATCTATAAGATTTTCAAAAACCGGTTAACTACAAAACGAACATGGCGGCCAAGCGAATTTGAACATTTTAAATAGACCTTTCTCGCGATTTGATGTTCCAGGCGCACTGAAACCTAGTACAGGAAATATTTATACACATTGTAATCCACTGGTATCTAATTTAGTTCAATTGTTTACATAACCTCAAGATGGCGGATGGGCGAATTTTAAAATTAAGTTTTTATTTCTTGTGATGTAGTCATGCGATCAAAGTGAAAGTTTGAATAATGAACCTACGCAATAATTTTCCTTTAATGGTACATGACTCTATGGCCTATACATTTAACAATTCAACATGGCGACCATCCGAAATATTTAGACGATACTGAATATCTACGAATCTATTTTAGCAATCAAACTGCATTTTTTAATGTTCATAGGGGCTATGAACTTAAGTTCACCTATAGGACTTTAAATAACTTGGTGTTCACAAATCCAACATGGCGGTGACGCAAATTATAAATATTCACATGGAAGCTTCTCGCAATTTAACCATCCGCGTGCAGTGAAACTTGGTACAGTAAATATTTATCGGAATGTTAATCCACTGGCATCTAATTTATTTCAATTGTTTCCATAACCTCAAGATGGCAGCTGTGAATTTTTTTTAAATCTCCTTGTTTTTTCTTGTGTCCTAATTATGCGATTGAAGTTTGAATACTACACGTTCACAATAATCTGCATGTAACAGTACATAACTCTAGGACCTACATATATAAAATCCAACATGGCGACCATCCGAAATATTTAGTCGGTTCTCAATATCTACGAATCTATTACAGCAATCAAACTGAAATTGTGTATGTTCATAGAGGCAATTAACATAAATAGGATATATGAAAATAGGTTGTATAGTTCTTCACGGAACTACTTGTTTATAAATGAAAATGAAAATCCACAGCCTGCTTCCAGTCTCCGACTGGGTCAGGAATGGAATGAATGAAACCCCTATCTAGCGGCGAGGATATGGACTGTGCCGGCTGCCGAGGCCTGACACACTCCTCTGGGGCAATGATTAACTGAATGACAGATGAAATGAAATGATATTGGAGAGTGTTGCTGGAATGAAATTTTGACAGGAAAAACCGGAGTACCCGGAGAAAACCCTGTCTGCCTCCGTTTTGTCCAGCACAGATCTCACATGGAGTGACCGGGATTTGAACCACGGACCCAGCGGTGAAAGGCCGGCGTGCTGCCGCCTAAGCCAAGGAGGCTGTTTATTTATAAATAATAATCCTAAATTATACATCCCCGTGTTGTAGGAGTAGCACACTTGCCTATCACCTATGTGGCCCCGGGTTCGATTCCCAGCACCATTAGGAATATTAACACCGATGTGAGGGCTGGAATATGGTGCACTTAGCCTCGTAAGTAGAAATGAGTAGTGTTATCTGATCAGCGATACAGCGTCTCGGTCAATAAAGCCAAGATTAATGGCCGAGAGACCACGTCGCGCTGACCACCCGCCAGTCTGTAAACTGCGAGCCAAATGGCCGAGCAGCAGTTGCTTGGTAGACCCTGACTCTAGTGCCACGGTTTTTTTCTTAATCTTTATATCTTTCATTAAGGCAGCCAATGGACATTTGCTTTCTGGACGTGTCAGCGAAGGGAGTTTGGAAGGAAATCGTCCGTAGACTTGCAACAGTCCCAGCATTTGCCTGGTAGTGAAAATGGGAAACCACGAAAACCATTTTCAGGACGGCTGAGGTGGAATTCAATCCCACGCTCTTCCGATGCCAGCGAAGCACGAGATAGCGCTTTCGGCCACCGTGACTGATTAATTTTAAATTTGTCAACTAGTTTCATTTGGAATGAATTTAGAAATGTGATGTTTTATTTCTAAGCAATCCTCATGGGACACCGTGTATACGAGAGTGAAAGTGTTCTACAATAACGGTCATCTTCTTGTTCGCGATTCTGTCCCATCTGCAGCGGACACGGGAGGGACAAGCTCTTCTTTCTACACAGTGGCGATATAAATCAATTGATTAAAACGTTTCCCAACCTTTTTAATGGAACGCACTTAAGAGGGACCTTAAGAGGCGATCAATCCTTCCTCCCCCTAGCAGGAACAAGACTGTCCACAGCACAGCTGAGCACATCTAACTATAGTAAAAGCACCCGACCAAAAATCAGTTAAAGTAAAAGCAGACAGGAAACTACGAGAGCGCCTGGCCAGAAGGCTTGCCCGCGGTACACTAACACACGCTGCATTATGCAGAGAATGTTGGCTGCCAAAATCAGTGGTAAATCTAGATAATTAATATCTGATTACACATTCACCAGATAAGCTATGCTACGAACATACATTCCCATATCCAATTAATGTTATATTTCGAATTGAAAAACCTGACATAAGCACTTGATGAAATATTTACAAGAGAAACAAAATCTGAACTTCATTTCCCGGAAATTTCGAAGAAAACGTACATTTTCTGCGCTACATGAAAAATCATAAACACATGAGTAGCCTACATTCACGACTCTCTGATTTCTGATCATTGAATCTTTGTAACGCCTTATACTTTTCTGCATCGGAGTTGTAGAGGAAAATGGCGTGTTGAGATAATTTTTTGAAAATCATTCTTTTGCCCCCACGCACGTTTCCATTCGCAACACATTTTAGACTTTTCAGCATTCAACGTTATAGCAACCTAATGCGCATAGATGAACAAACAATCCATAACTATGACACATAATTATAAGCATCCGTTCTTATAGTGACGTGTATATAACGCTAATGACCTAGTATGCATAGATGAACAAACAACACATAACTACTGTCGACCAAAATATTATGTGCACTCGAGTTTAAAGGTTGTTTGTGAAGTAACCAATAGACCTACATAACAACCAATAACATCATCATTTTCGTCGTTCTATTTTACGTTAGTTCATGTAGGTTTGGAATTTTTAATTTATATTTTAATATTTTTTATCGCAGTTGAAACACAAAACGTGCCCGTTTTGAGCGTGTTTCAACCATGCGTCACATTTAAGAATTATTATCTCACAAACCCGTCATCAGATTGAATCCCAATTATAACACAATACACATTGGAATGTTGTATAACTGGTGTATTTATTTCAAAATTTTGTGTGTTCAAGAACGAATGTTGTTATCATTTTTGTAAGGTAACTTTTTATCGGCTCGGGGTCGTTGGAAAATGCAGTTCTTGGTTGCACTGTAATCTTTATACATTAAAACGTTATGCTGTATGACGGTGAAATACATAAATTAATTCACTTATTTTATATCTGATTGTATTTGTACGGGGAATTAAAACATGGTTCACCAGCTAGCCGCTCCGGGAAATGCTGTACAGCGTTGCTGATATGGGGTCCATCACTTCCGAGCGAGGCGCGCCATGACGCGAGATGGAGCCCATTTTAGCTACGCTATACAGCTTTCACCGGAGCGGCTAACTGGTGAACCATGTCTTAATTTCCCGTACAAATACAAACCGATATAAAATAAGTGAATTCATGTACGTATTTCACAATCATACAGCATACCTTTTTGATAAGGATTACAACGCGACCAAGAACTGCATTTTCCAACGACCTCCAGCCGAGAAAAAGTTACCTTACAAAAATAATAACAACTTTCGTTCTTGAACACACATAATTTTGAAATTAATAAACTAGTTATACAACATTCCAATGTATATTGTGTTAAAAACTGGATTCAATCTCATGACGGGTTTGTGAGATAATAATTCTTAAATGTGACATATGGTTGAAACACGCTTAAAAACTTTTTGTGTTCCAACTGCGATAAAAATCTATTATATATAATCCAAAATTGACTCATCACCGCAGGGCTCAATCCACTAGACCTAGAAAGCTGAAATTTTGCATGTTGGTTGATCCGAGTATGTAGAGGCTCACTAAGAAACGGTTTTTGAAAATTCAATTTGTAAGTGACTTTCTTCGGCCCTTTGGCACTGAGCAAGGACAGTAGGTACAAAGATGGGATTTAGCTCATTTTAAGCCGTCAGATACGAGAAACAATACTCGGAGGTCCCGTAGGGACCCCGAAACACACTTCCTAAGTTATTAAAATGAACGGTTTCGGAGATATTCCCAAATAACTGTGTTCCCTCTGAGAAGCAGATCAACGTTACTATGGCAACCGATTAAATTTCGCAGACTGGGGATAGTTTTCTGGTAATATCTCGAAAACCGTTCGCTCCTCGCATTGATACCCGCAAAATGAGATATATTTTATTTACAGAGGTGGTTTCTGGGGTCGGATTCGATCGTGATTTTGAGTCTAATTTTGAGCTGGTTATTGTAAGCGAGCTTTCAGATCTTTACTCTAATTTACAGTGTTAAGATGCTTTCTATTTTGCACGGTATGCTTTCTTGTTTGCACGGTATGCTTTCATTTTCTTTATAAATTTGTTTTTTTGTTAACTGAATATTTCTGTTTGTCAATATTGATCTTCTCTTGTTCGTTTTTTACCATGATCAGCAACCCATATTCACAGACGAATGTGTCGTATTCTACCGGCTGTCAAGTTAAATTATTTCTTATTATTTCTTAGTTACTCTTACTGAGGAATTGGGCAAATTTATTTCAATCAAGTTGGTATTTTGTCTTTCACGGCCATTGAATACCCGCACAAGGCACGGCTTAAACCTAGAAAAGTTGTTGAGTTGGACTAATGGACTAATGGTGCAGCAGAAAAGAGGAGAATTGAAGATTTTGAAATATGGTGATACAGGAGAATGATGATCAGATGGGTAAATAGGGTAACAAATGAAGAGGTATTAAGACGAGTGGGAGAGGAGAGATGTTTCTGGCGACTGCTAATGAAGAGAAGAGATAGGAGGGTAGGACACATATTAAGACACCCAGGAGTAGCAAGCTTAGTTATGGATGGGAGGGTCGAGGACCAGAACTGTAGGGGTTAACCAGGGTTAAAGAGATTGCCTCGGATGTAGGGTGTGGTAGCTATGTAGAGATGAAACGATTAGCTCAGGAGAGGGAGACTTGGATAGCTGCATCAAACCAGTTAAAAAAACTGAAGACTCAAACAACAACAATCAGGAATTTTAATTACTTAGAGAGGCATGTGAGGCAAAAGCGTTGTTGGAGAATTTCAATCCCTGGTATGTAACACTGGAAGAATCTGCATAACGTACATCGGCGGCCAAGGTGAGAGATATTTAACTATAGGTATATTAAGAGGCGGTCGTACTCAGATCCTATTTCACTTTTCATTTCAAAACATTGCCACTAGTTTCGTTGTAGTCACTCTCGCCTAGTAGTTCCATGGCCTGTACATAGGTATCAGCACGGGCTACCCCCACCCCCTAACAGTGAGGGTGTTTCAAGGCCACGCGTTCAAGAAAGTCCAAACTGCTTGAGTCCGAACACTGGGGAATTATTGCAGTCTCGTGGCATTGTGCCTCAGGAATAACGCGCCTAGGAAGTTCGAAGTGATTGTATACTTTCAATTGAATGGCCGAAATATTTTGCTATAGATAAGCTAATACTGTACTTAAACTACGGAATTCACAAGTGACTGAAATATGCTTAGTCTTCCTCGTGATGTACCGGCTAGTAATCTTGGCTGTCGCCCCGGAGGCTCGGGTTCGATTCCCGGCGCTGACAAAAAATTCGATTCATTCTTGTCTGAGGGCTGGAATCTCCCGTGAGGCAAAACTGAAATGGTGTGGTTTCGATTCCCATTTCAGCCATTTTGGAAATGGTTTTCCATGGTTTCTCAATTCTACTCGGCTGACTGCGTGGATCAGGGGTAACATTCTCTCTTGCTGTGTCCAAGGTTACAGGATCGACTCCTGACACAGCTAGCTGGCATTTGAGGGTGCGCAAATGCGAGGGAGCCGTGTCAGTGAATTTACTGGCAGGTTAAAGATCCCCTTTGTGGCAAACTTCCGGCACCCCAGTGTCTCCTAAAACTACAGATGGTAAAAGGGACGTAAAACAATACATTTATTATTATTTTTATTATTATCACTTCTACTCCAGGCAAATTCAGCTGACCTCTTCACAATCCTCATCTGAATCACAAATACACACACTAATACAGCCGTCACAATAAGACGGGTAATTAGACACATTCCAAACACACGCCAAGTACACGGGGCTAGATGACCACGATGCCGCAACAACTACTTTGAAATGCGCTAATGAGTTTCAAAAAATACGGGAACTAGTCCTCGCACGGAGAAACGTGTTTTACAGGTGGTTATAAGGATGCGCAGTGACCGACCGCAGTAGCTACACTTGCTAAGGTCATGGGTCTCAAGCAACTCTGGACTCGGTAAATAAGTGGGTTCGAACCCGTGGGCTTTTGTTTCAATGTTGAACTCCATTCCCATTATGTAGTCTATATATTATATTATCTTGATATGTCTTTAATATTAAAATAATAATAATAATAATTATTATTATTATTGTTATTATCATCGGGATCATGCCCGGTGTGGACCCGTCTGTTCATCCCTATATTATTATCTATATATATAAAAATCAATCTTACGTGATAGTTTGTCTGTGGGTGTGTATGTCTCCTATGCATTCATATACCACTCAACCGATTGCGATGAAACTTGGGTGAGATGTTGAGTACACTCTAAGGAAGGTTTCTGACTTAGTAAATCCATTTTACAATAGGTAGCGCACGCGTAGATTCAACAAATGAGTGACGATGCGCGAAGCGTTTCAAACAAGTCCCGTATGTGTTCATATACCATTCGTCCGATAGCGATGAAACTTGGGTGAGATGTTGTATACACTTACGTGAAGGTTTCTAAATTAGTGAGTACATTTCACAGTAGATAGCGCACGAGTAGATTCAACAAATGAGCGACGACACGCAAAGTGTTACAAAAATGTCCCGTATGCATTCATATACCATTCATCCGATAGCTATGAAACTTGCGTAAAATGTTGTGTACACTTCAGGGAAATTTTCTGGCTTAGTAAATCCACTTTACAATAGGCAGCGCACGAGTAGATTCAACAAATGAGCTACGACGCGCGAAGCATTTCAAAAAAGTCAGTTTCAAAAAAGTCCCGTATGCATTCATATACCATTCGTCCGATAGCTATGAAACTTTCGTAAAATGTTGTGTACACTTCAGGGAAATTTTCTGGCTTATTAAATCCACTTTACAATAGGCAGCGCACGAGTAGATTCAACAAATGAGCTACGACGCGTGAAGCATTTCATCAAAGTCACGTATGCGTTCATATACCATTCGTCCGATAGCGATGGAACTAGGCTGAGATGTGTGCACTCCAGGGAAGGTTTCTGGCTTAGTAAATCCCTTTAAAAATAGGAAGAGCAGGAGCAGAATCAACAAATGAGCGACGACGCGCGACGTTTTTCATCAAAGTCCCATATAAGGTCATATACCATTCATCCGATAGCGATGAAACTTGGGTGAGCTGTTGTGTACACTCCAGGGAAGGTTTCCGGCTTAGTACATCCATTTTACAATAGGTAGCGCAGCAGTAGATTCAACAAATGAGCGATGACACGCGAAGCGTTTCAACAAAGTCCCGTATAAGGTCATATACAATTCGTCTGACAGTGATAAATGTTTGGTGAATTGTTGTGTACACTACAGGAAAGGTTTCTGGCTTAGTTAATCCATTTTACAATACGAAGCGCACGTTTAGATTCAACAAAAGAGTGACTACGCGCGAAGCGTTTCGACAACGACCCGTATACGTTCACATACCATTCATCCGATTGCGATGAAACTTGGGTGAGATGTTGTGTACACTCCAGGGAAGGTTTCTGGCTGAGTACATCCATAATACAATAAGTAGCGCAAGTAGAATCAACAAATGAGCGACGACACGCGAAGCGTTTCAACCATGTCCCGTCTGCATTCATATACCATTCGTCCGATAGCTATGAAACTTGGGTGAGATGTTGTGTACACTTCATGGAAGGTTTCTGGCTTAGTAAATCCACTATACAACAGGCAGCGCACAAGTAGATTCAACAAATGAGGGACGACGCGCGTAGCGTTTCAACAAAGTCCCGTATAAGGTCATATACCATTCTGCCGTTAGCGGTGAAACTTGGGTGAAATATGGTGGACACTCCAAGGAAGGTTTCTGGCTTATTAAATATATTTCACAGTAGGTAGCACACGAGTAGATTCGACAAATGAACGACGACACGCGGAGCGTTTCAATACACTCCCCTATGTCTTCATATCCCATTAGTCCGATAGCGATGAAACTTGGGTGAGATGTTGAGGACACTTACGTGACGGTTTCTAACTTGGTAAATACATTTTACAGCAGTTAGCGCACGAGTAGATTCAACACATGAGTGACGGAGCGTGAATCGTTTAAACAAAATCCGGTATGCGTTCATATACTATTCATCCGATTGCGATGAAACATTGATCAGTTATTGTGTACACGCCAGGGAAGGGTTTCGACTTAGTAAATCCATTTCACAATAAGTAGCGCAAGAGTAGATGCAACAAATGGGTGCCGACGCGCGAAGGGTTTCAACAAAATCCCATATTGGGTTCATATAACTTTCTTCGATTGTGATGAAACCTTGATGAGTTATTGTGTATACGCCAGGGTAGGGTTTCGACTTAGCAAATTCATTTCTCAATAGGTAGCGTACGAGTAGAATCAACAAATGAGTGACAGCGCACGAATCGTTCAAACAAAATCCCGTATACGTTCATATACCATTCATCCGATTGCGATGAAACTTTTGAAAGTTGTTGTGCACGCTCCCACGATTGATTCTAAATTAAAAAATCCATTTTACGATAGCATAGGGGCAGTTAACGGAAATTGAAAAACATGTTGTGTATCCAAAAGCACTTCAAAAAACAGAATTTCAACGCCAACACTATCTTTGATTGGCATTGCAACGCATGCCGGGTACAGCTTGTATCTTTATATATATAATTCTTCGACACGTGTGTATGGCACTGAACTCCTCCTAAACGACTGAACCGATTTTGATGGAATTTGGTATGTATATTAGGGTGGGTCCATGTATGGTTTAGATTCACAATCTGAACCGGTAGGTGGAATAAACACAATTTTAGAACCACAACTTACACACAATTTTATAACCACAATATACAGTCAAAAACAGTCGTCATGGAAACCACTAGCCTTGGGGCTTGGCGAAAGCTGATATCTTTGGACGGTTTGTCTCTGCACGTTAGAGCCACCTGGTCGTAACCTGTAGAACTACCGCCATTACATACACTCCGCCCGTGGCGAAAAGTTGTGTTTTATACCAAAGGTGGCAGTGATGTCGAATTCTACTGTTTGTCTCTGCACGTTAGAGCGTTTCAAAGTCCCGTATGCGTTCATATACCATTCATCCGATTGCGATGAAACTGGGGTGATATGTTGAGTGAGCTCCAACGAAGGTGTTTGGTTTAGTAAATCCATTTTACAATAGATAGCGCACGAATAGATTCAAGAAATGAGCAACGACGCGCGAAACGTTTCAAAAAGGTCCCGTATGCGTTCAAATACCATTCGTCCGATAGCGATGAAACTTGGGTGAGATGTTGTGTACACTCCAGGGAAGGCTTCTGGCTTAGTAAATAAATTTCACAATAGGTAGCGCACGACTAGATTCAACAAATGAGTGACGATGCGCGAAGCGTTTCAACAAAATCACGTATAAGTTTATATTCCATTCATCGATGGAGATGAAACTTTGATGAGTTGTTGTGTACACTTAAGTGAAGGCTTCTAACTTAGTAATCCAGTTCACAGGAGGTTGCGCACGAGTAGATTCAACAAATGAGCGACGATGTTGCGAAGCGTTTCAAAGTCCCATATGCGTTCAAATACCATTCGTCCGATAGCGATGAAACTTGGGTGAGATGTTGTTTACCCTCCAGGGGAGGCTTCTGGATTAGTAAATCCATTTTACAATAGGTAGCGCACGAGTAGATTCAACAAATGAGAGACGACGCGCGAACGTTTAAACAAAGTCCCGTATGCGTTCATATACCATTCCTCCGATTGCAATGAAACTTGGGTGAGATGTTGTGTACACTTACGTGAGGGTTTCTAACTTAGTAATTCCATTTCACAGGAGGTTGCGAACGAGTAGATTCAACAAATGAGCGACGACGCGCGAAGCGTTTCTATAAGGTCCCGTATGGGTTCAAATACCATTCGTCCGACTACGATGAAACTTGGGTGAGATGGTGTGTACACCCTACGGAAGGTTTCTGACTTAATAAATCCATTTTACAATAGGTAGCGCACGAGTAGTTTCAACAAATGAGTGACGGCACGCGAATCATTTCAACAAAGTACCGTATGCGACTATATACCATTTATCCGATTGCGATGAAACTTTGGTGAATTGTTGTGTACACTTCAGTAAACGTTTCTGGCTTAGTAAATTCATTTTACAATAGGTAGCGCACGAGTACATTCAACAAATGTGCGATGGCGCGCGAATCGTTTCAACAAAGTCCTGTATCCGTTCATATACCATTTATCCGATTGCGATGAAACTTTGGTGAATTGTTGTGTACACTCCAGGAAACGTTTCTGTCTTAGTAAATCCAGTTTTTAATAAGTAGCGCACGAGTAGATTCAACAAATGAGCGACGGCGCGCGAATCATTCCCACAATGTCCCGTATGCGGTCATATATCATTCATCCGATTACGATGAAACCTTGGTGAATCACTGAGTACACTCCAGAGAAGGTTTCAGGCTTAGTAAATCTATTTTACAATAGGTAGCGCATGTGTAGATTCAACAAATGAGTGACGGCACGTGAATCGTTTAAAGAAAATCCCTTATGCGTTCATATGTAATTCATCCGATTCCGATGAAACTTTGATGAGTTGTTGTGTACACGCCAGGGAAGGTGTTCAACTTGGTAAATCCATTTTACAATATTGGTAGCGCACGAGTAGATGTAACAAATGAGTGACGACGCGCGAAGTGTTCCAACAAAATCCTGTATGCGTTCATATACTATTCATCGATTGCGATGAGACTTTGATGAGTTGTTGTGTACACTTACGTGAAGCTTTCTAACTTAGTAAATCCATTTCACAGTTGGTAGAGCAGGAGTAGATTCAACAAATGAGTGACAGCGCACGAATCATTTAAACAAAATCCCTTATGCGTTATATGCCATTCATCCGATTGCGATGAAATTTGGAGAGTTGTTGTGCACTCTCCCATGAATGTTTCTAGATTAGTTAATTAAATTCACGATAGTTTAGAGGCAGATAACAGAAATTGAAAAAAAAATATCGTGTATCCGAAAGCACTTCAAGAAACTAAGTTACAACACTTTCTTTATATGGCAGGACAACGTCTGCCGGGTCAGCTTGTTAATAATATTTCTAACATTACTATCTGTTTCTGAAAATTTAGGAGGATTATAAATGAATATTACTTAATTCGGCAATAGAGGTGGGGGCGGGAGGGGGGTGCGGCCAGGAAACTCCAGCCCCAGGGCCCATCACCGCTCTCCAAGGCCTTGCCTCCTGGGTGACACACAAGAACGCTACACCACGATATAGTCTTTGAAACAGTATGTTATGCTTAATGTGATAACGCAGAAAGAAATTAAAATGATATTCTCTAAGCTCTACCATTTCCCTACAGACCTCTCTTACATAAAACTGCCTATGTTGCGAAGTTCGAAACGGTAACACAATAAGGTTTCACGCCGTCGTAGTTGTTGCTTATGCTCCATTAGATTGTGTATATTCAATCATTTACTTTCATAAACATCTTCATACTAACCTTAATTGTGATTAAGAATCGTCCAGACTAAACTAATTCCTGAAAAAAGTTGAAAAATAAATTTTCAATAACTTTTTTTAAATATTTCAAAATATAACTCATCGTTTTTACGATAACATCGAAGAGATACGTAAGGAATCCTACTCCCTAGTATACCTGTAACTTAGTATTATGGAGAAAAACTGCTGTTGATTTCCTAGAATTAAATGTACGTGTTGTTGTCACCATGAAAAGTTATTTTTTCTTTTATTCTTAACAAAGAAGATATTTAAACAAAATGTAGAATTTATTTTTTGAAATTACATTTCTCAACATAAAGGATTAACTTCAACGATAAGCTATAGCGTATTATTATCAGGACTGAGTTGCTTCAGCTCTTCCATTCGCATTGCCTCTTCCTCACCAACAATCAAGAAATGTGTATAAACTACAAATGCAGTTGCTCTAGGGAAAGAAAACTAAAATCTATTTCCCACGATTATCACATCACTCTTAATTAACAAGTATGGTGCAATTGTGATAATTAGGCTAACTAATACATGTATTTTTTCCAGTAGTGTTTTTACATATTTATATGTTGTACCCCGCCCAACAATCGTGTTGACCGAATGAAAAGCTACAAAAGACAAGTATAGCTTATATTTAAAAAAAAAAACAATAGTGGTGAAAGATTTCAGCCTATTCCTGTAACAACTTAGACCAAGAACTCATCATACCATCAACTCTCACCGCAGTTTCATTATAAACACAAATACGGTACTTTTGATTGCCTGTAGCAGCCATCCCTGGATACCATAATCCCTCAGAATCCTCAGTTTCTTTTCCCTTGGTACTCTTTCTTACGCCTTCTCTAGATCTACAAACCACAAAAGTCTATTCCTCTCGTAGTATTCCTCAATCACTTGGTGAATACAAAAAAAAATTATCCTGACATCCTCGTTGTAGTCTAAAGCCACACTGGTTTTCATCCATCTTACTCTCGGCCAATGATTATGCCCGAGTATACTTCAACCTGACCGCGTTGCCTCCTAAAGTAAATAACCTCAAGACCATAACATTTGTGAGATAAAGTGTGCATTTGGGTCATACACATTGTATCCCCCAATAAATGGTCTGAATAATGAAGAATTACTTATATACCTCAAGATCAATGAGTGACATATCCACAAGGGATATACAGTAGATACCCAATTAGAGTTCCTGGCTGTATCAAGGGACAACTAACAGGCGTCCTGAGCCACAGCAACTGGCTGCGTGGCTCAGCGGTAACGTTCTCGCCTGCTGTGTGCAAGGTAGCGGGATCGAACCCCGGCTCACACAGTTGACATTTGAGGGTGCGCAAATGCGAAGGAGACGTGTCAGTAGATTTACTGGCACGTTAAAGATCCTCTTCGGAGTAAAATTCCGGCACCCCGGCGTCTCTAAAAGCCACAGTTGTTAAATGGGATGTAAAACCAATATTATAAATATGAGCCACAGCATCCGGCAGGCTCCCACTTAGCATCACGTGACTGGGAGACCCCGCACCAGACCATACCAATACTTTTAAATTCTTGGCAAAGCCGGGAATCAAACCCGGGACCTCTGAGGTAGCAGCCAACATTGCTGGCCACTGCGCCACGAGCTGGTTTATCCATAGCACAGTATGTATTAAAAGGGGATATCAAGAAACAGGTATAGCTGTAAAAAATATGCTATACGCGTCTAGACTCCACCCTCGCCCCACCAATTTCATAGACATGGAGAATGAATGAAGCTTGTAGTTTTACGTGACCGTAAATCTCGCGATCAGAGCTACGGAACCTTCATTTTTACGTGGTATCTAAACCACAGGACGTGATATTCCACTTCGAAAATCTCATTTGCCGGGAATCGAACCTTGGTGAAAGCCAAGCAGCTCGACCACTGCACCATTACGTTCCCCAAAGAAATGAAGTAACGTCGGAATCGTATAGTCCCCGACTAGATACGTAGACGTTATACACAGATAATGAATTAGAATAAACCATTTATGTTTAAAAATAATGCCGGGATAGATCTTTGGTTTCTTAATATACGTACTGTATTTGGGCCATAATATATTTTGAAATATATAACAATCTGAACTCAAGTCCTAACAATCTTCAGAAAGCTATACCACACAGAAGTGAGGAATTGATTTCGGGAGTGAATACACACTGCGTAATAATTGTCGTGCATCTTTCTTTAGCATATAAACACACCACTCCGGCAGCGCCTGGAACATTACCAGTACTCAGTAAAATAGAGGGTGTTTAATAATGTTAACCGAGTTTCATATTGGCATACATCTACTCTGTCTTGAGTTCATAATCTCGGGAAGGATGACATGTTTGTAACACCGTTCAGTAACGGGTAAGAATACTCTCCCAAAATTCATCATGTCTCTGTATGAGTTCCGTTGTTATTCTTTTTGGGTTCCATACTGCAAACATACAACATTGTCTTCTTGTAGTATGAAGCTGCCCTTGAGTCTGGTAGTAAAAATTGTGTTTGATGTCGAAGATTCCTATTTCTTCTTTTCCCCCACTTTAATTGTATAGCCTCTTCCGGGATAAAATTGTTCGTGTATGATGGACATTTGATTTAAAAAAAAAGTCCTCTCGGCACGCCGGAAAGGCGGAGGTAGATTTCATCGGGAAAACTAGGGGATAGGCTATAATAGGCAAAATGTGCAGGTTTTCGTAGACGATCAGACCTCATTTAGCCTTCCTTCGGAGGGGAAGTAAAGCCGGTGGTCCCATGTCATAGATTTATGGCCTTCCACTAATTACACCTGTGTGAGGCTAAATTAGGTTAAAAATGTAAACAACGCTCAGGTTCCTACGTTCGTCACCAGGAGCCGACTGCGGTGGCGTCTAGTAGCGAAGTTCTGAACTAGTAGTTGTTGATGGTGGCGGCAAAAGTAGGAACTACTTGAAAATTCAAAGTCTGCAGTCCTTACTAGAATTATGAAACAGAAACACACACTAATACAGTCATCACAATTAACACCGGTTATCAGACAGATTCTACACACACCCAAAGTACACAGGGCTACATGGCCGCGTTATCGCAGCCCCTAAACTGAGGAACCAACCAACCAGACCTCATTTATTTCGAGAAAGTATTTTACAATTGGAGCTTAGTTAACTTTTTTTTCGTCTTTCCATGCATATTTTTAACATTTTATTGTGTTATGGGCACGGTAATCTTCTTGTCATTTGGGGTCCATTTTTATACTTGTGGTAGACACTGAAGTGTAACTATCTAACAGTCTGTTACTTCATCACGCAAAATTTTATCTCCCGCAGAGATGTTGGTTATTTCCTCAGTTTAGGTGCTGCGACAACGCGGTTATGTAACCCCGTGTACTTTAGGTGTGTGTAGAATCTGTCTGATAAACGGTGTTAATTGTGATGGCTGTATTAGTCTGTAATTCAGGTAAGGACTGCAGACAGTCAATTTCAAGTAGTAGTTAGCTATTTTGCTACCACTACCGTCAACGACACCTAGCTATGGACTTGGCTACTAGATGCCACCACAACCAGCAACGTTGGAACTTACCCTCCGAAGGAAAGCATACTGAGGGATTTTTAGCACTCTTAGAAAATCCGATGATTTCGGCCTGCTTTGAATCCTTGATCTTGGGCATAGAAGTTCAGCATGCTACCAGTTACGTCACCTAAGCCGCTTCCACAGAGTCAGATGGAAAACTGAATGTGATCTCGTGCAATGGCGTTGTCTTGGCAACCTCTGATAGCTCATCCCTTATCAATCTAGAAGCGTTGTCATGGTAACCTCTGATGGCTCTTGGCATTTTCTTATAATTCCGAAATCATTTTTCTCATCCCTTGGCGTAATGGTGGGTCATATCAAAAATTATTTCAAACAAAAGATTTAGGTAATTATTAGGGGAATATTGTCCATTTTGTACGGTTTTGATAGTGTGCCTATTAGGAGAGATATGATTAATGTTTCCCGAAAAACCCACTTTTTCCCACCCGTTCGGTAAATGGTTGGTGCTATCAAAAAACTTTTTAAACATAAATTTTTGGCCCTTATCCGACACATAGTATGAACTTTTAATGGATTCGATATTTCACGTATTAAGAGAGTTATGGCGATATTACACTTTCGAAAAAAAGCCCCCCATTTTCACCCCCCCTCGACCGATTTTGCCCGTTAACGAACTCGACCGAGATTCTAAAGGGGTACATATTACGTAAAATATTCAAAGTGATTGGTGCAAAATTACGGCAGTTATCGTGTCCACAAAAAGCTGAGATATGTATACATTCATAAATAAATTATATATAAACTTTTGAACTGACCGTGGTTTTGGGGTCTGGGGGATGTGAAACGCGAAGATATGTCGAAATTTTCCGGAAGTCGAAACATCCAATGCAATAGGTAGCTTTCTAATGAAATCTACCTATCACCGTATTGAACAATAAGTCCAACCGGGCACATTACACAGTGTTTCTATTTCTTTTAAGTCACTGTACTATTAAAACAAGTTGAACGGTAAAAGGTATAACGTGTACATTAACATTCTATAAGTACAGTACAGCTGGAATGGTTTTGTTCCAAAAACTGTGCTATGGATGGCTTTTTGTAAATCGTTAGAAACTCTAAATTTTAGAATAATTTGCACGATCATTTTGTCGGAAATCTATAAAAAAAAAAAAAACATTGAAAAGCGTTTTTCTCTGAATCGACGTATTTTAAAGAAAATATTTTTAAACAAAAAATGTAGAGGACATTGTCACCTACAATTCGTCTCATTGAGGTCATGTCATACGTTTTGAAATGCAGAAGCTAGGTGGAGCCAAAGTTTCCAAAAAAGTGTTTTTTCACTTTTTGTCCTAGAAAAAATAGTTTTTTTTTTTCACATAAGAGTATATCAAAAAATAGTTCCTCTCAAAATTGTCTGCAACATATATTTAAACGTTTGCTTCCTCCGACTTACCCAAAGTTATAGCGCAGCAAATGCAACGCTGCGTAGTCAAGGCTACTATTGTTACTGCGGAGAGAACGGTGGGCATAATTTAGACAGGGACCGGTGTCGGACAGCTGCCTAAGGCTCGGTCAAACAGGACGCGGGCTGTGTTTGTTAATTAGCTCAAACAATCATATCTCTTTCAATCGCAACATATCAATCATAACTGTACACATATTAACCTTTGTGTCATCTGAATAGTACAATTTTCACACTTCGGCAGACTATAAATTTGGAACGGTAAGGCGGAGGAAAAAAATGTTTCAATAAATGTTGTAGACAATTTTGAGAGGAAAAAATTTCTGATTCACTCATTTGTGAACAAAACATTTTTTCTAGGACAAAAAGTGAAAAAACAATTTTTTGGAAACTTTGGCGCCACCTAGCTTCTGCATTTCAAAACGTTTGACATGACCTCAATGAGACGAATTGTAGGTGACAATGTCCTCTACAGTTTTTGTTTAAAAAAAATCTTTAAAATACGTCGATTCAGAGAAAAACGCTTTTCAATGTGTTTTTGAGTTTTCCGACAAAATGATCGTGCAAATTATTCTACAATTCAGAGTTAAGCTTTTTTTTAGCTTTTCTAACGATTTACAAAAAGCCAACCATAGCACAGTTTTTGGAACAAAAGGTGTTTTTTTTTTCTGTGCAGCTGTCCTGTACTATATTGCACCTTCTAAGACAATAGCAATACCGTCGTGGAATGAGCTTGTCCGCTGCTCGTTGTAAAAGAGAGGCGTGTGGTGATGTACCCACTCCCCTGCACGAGGAAAAGCCTGAGCTGGCCTGAGACAAACTGTCTCTGTCCCTGTCTTAATCCTGTTTCAAGGACAGGACTTGGCGACACGACATCTGACGGAATCCTGATGAACTACGAGCAATCCACATTGGCTAGCATTAACGAGTCTATATGCTTATCTTTTTAAAAATCACGATTAAACATACTGTATACCGAGTTCTTAATTTTAAAATATGTTTCAGTAGCGTTCTAGAGAAAACTATAAGCTGTCTTGCAGAGGAGTTTGTTTCTGTTTTCAACATCATCTGAAGACATAGTCGAGTTTAGGAAAAACGCAGTTCAGAACTCTATTCTTTATGGAGAATTGTGATTTTAACTACACTTTTTATAACTATCTTTGTATTCCTGTTCGATATGCTTTTACACTGATGAAAAGTGTATAAAATACTACAGTACGCCATAGAAACAAAATAATTTTACCTTGTCCCCTTTCTTTATAAATCGTTTCACAAACTTTTGATCCATGTTACAACAAGAGCTGAGCTGGCGGCCGGCCGTCCCAAGTCCAGCCGGCTCTTAATAGCGATATGTTGACGTTCAAATCATCTATAAGTATGGCCAAATTACATCCAGAATAGCTTTAAGTAAGAATACTTTTAATTCCCCATATTCCGATAGATTTGCCATTCCAGTGTGCAAGAGTGCAGTTCCCTCTTCATACAATATTCGCAATTTCTTTAACAAAGCGCAATGACACACACTTAACAGTAGCACGTGTACATTTAGACAGAACCATTTTTCCCATGGGCAACTGTATGTGACGTGCTCGCGAACATCCGGACAACAAAACCGTTATGTCTCAGCAGAAGATGGCAAAACCAAAATCGTAATTTTAAAATGTGTTAACATAATGTAACATCGAACGCTGCAGACTTTCACAACTCTATAAAATTCCCACTTTGCTGCTCATATCAATACACTATACAGGGTGTATTTGATATGATGGAAGTCCTTTACACTGGTGATAGAAGATGGTATTCTAAGCAAATATCTTCATGAAATTAAGTCGGATCTTAATTAGTGTAGGTGGAATTAAATCACAAAAATCGTCGGTCAATATCTTGGAAACGGGCTTTCACTTCGTTCCCCTCAGCAGCAGAGCTGACTTCTCCCCGTCTCCCTCCCCTCCTACGCTGAGGAATGTTGACCAGAGTCTGCAGTTGAGTGACCTCCTCGCCTTGTCTGCCAATGACATTGAAATACACAAACCGAGCCCATGAACAGCTGATTCACACCTTCATGGGGAGTGGCTACATGACTAGTGATGGTGGATCTGTCTAGGATTTTTCCAGCTTCATGAACTATGCATAGAAAATAGAAATCCTAAAGATTTAGTAAATTAATTTAAGGAACTGTTGGTCTATCTTTGTGTGAAGATAGTGCAACGACTGTAATAAACTTATTAATAATACTAATAATAGTAATAGTAGGCTTTTAGACACACTAACTTCTTTTATGTTTCTTTTTGGTATGTCGAGTTGCCAGACTTTAATGTACGTAGGATTTCTTGTATGTGCCATGAAATCCATGGAGATGATCTTATTAGATCCCATTCATTTACTACATGACTGAACGTAGATCGCACCCTCGGGAAGGTTAGCACTCTACCACCAGAACTACACATGCTGACTCTTATTATTATTATTATTAGACTATTATTATTATTATTATTATTATTATTATTATAACACTGTATTATAACAATGTATTTGTATTTTATTTTCATTTTCGTGTATTTTCATATGTATTTACATTGTTGATGGACCAATAAATCAATCCTCCCCCCCCCCCCCTCTCCAGTTAATGGCCACCCGAGGGCTGGAGATGGGATGGGACAATTCACAATATGAACATGTGGTACCATACTAGTATTAAATCTTGGAAGTAGGTTTCCATGGGTTCCCACTTCTACCCCAGGCAAATGTCGGGATTGTTCCTAACTTCAGGCCACGGCCGCCTTCTTCTCAATAATCATAACCGCTGGCAGTGCAGCCCATGAAGGGCCTAGGCCTACCAAGCGACCGCTGTCCAGCCATTTGGCCTGCAGATATTAGGGTGACGCGTGGTCAGTGCATCGGGTCCCCTTGGCCATTAATCTTGATTTTCCTGACTCGGGCACTGCCTCACTGTTAGACAGCTACTTAATTGCCCTCACGAGGCTTAGTGCACTGCGTTACAGCCCTCACGTCAGTTTCTAATATCCCTGATGGAGCCAGGAATCGAACCCAGGGCCTCCAGGTGAGAGGCAGTTGCACTGCCCCAACACCACAGGGCCGGCGCCTTCTTCCGAATCCTCACCTGAATTACAAATACCCACATTACTACAGAAACCACAAAACACAGGTTATCACACAAATTCTACCCACACCCAGCTACATGGGGCTAAATGACCAAAATCGCCAAGCCTCTCAAACAAAACATCAAGTTTTTTACTTCCGTCCTAAATGCCTAGTTCTGAACAGACTGCGGGATGTCGGAATTTTGTCACACTGCATTTCATTAAGAGAATGTTTTTAGTATTTTCAGAAACTAGTCAACAGAAGGTCCGACACGGACGCCAATGATACATCAGGGCTGAGTATCGAAATTATTTTATACATGAACATCAATCAATGAATTCCACACTTACAAAGTAGGCTACACAATACTACCGGTCCTGACGTCCCAAGCCATTGCGTGCGTTGTCAACAACAACAACAAGAACAACGGCAATGCACATTTTCTTACGAGACGGTAGAGCTCAAACAGCTGATAGCCTACCACACCTCAAGTCAACCGGTAAGGTCAATGCTCCGATTACGTAACAACTTCCCCTTCGCGCGTCGTCACATCGGGCTCCGCCTCGTTTCCCCAGGCTGCCGCACCACTTTCTGCCTGATTAGTTTCTGAAATAACTAAAAACATTGACTTTTTAATGATTAATTATCAATTTCAAGATAGGTGACAAATTTTTTACCTAGGAAGCTTAGAATAGTCTCTTCTATCACCAGTGTAACGGACTTCCATCATATCAAATACACCCTGTATGTATCAGAATATTCAGAATTAGAATGGACCCACCTGTAGCCACGATTGCTGTAATAGAATAGACCAAGTATCAGCAATAATGCATCGTCCCCATTGTCTTGATCGCAGACGAAGCCGTGGGTACCTGCTAGTATTAATATATAAATTAAAAATTCCGAACCTACATGAACTAACGTAAAATAGAACGACGAAATTGATGATGTTATTGGATTTTATGTAGATCTATTGGTTACTTCACTAACAACCTTCAAACTCGAGTACACATAATATTTTGGTCGACAGTAAAAGCTTTTGTACAATGTATCGATGACATTATTAACCTAGAAGACATAGTCGACGAACAATGGTTACCATAGTTCGGGAAATTGATGACTAATATTCCAGATAGACCTCCAGCATAAAAACACTGTATAATCCGTGTTCTTATTTGATGTTGGAATGCTATGATGGTTATCAGAAATTGGCTTTCAGGACGTGATGTTCGGTTGTTTTGTCTCATTCAGTTTTGCAATTCTAGAGTTTGCTTTTGACGATAAAGAATGATGACCTGCACATTGTATGTTATATACACTATAGCTCAGATAAAACTAATATCACACACCTTTCTATTTTATTCATTTCATTTTTAGCCTATTTTCAATTTCGAAAAAAATGAAACTAGGTAAGTTCATAGCACTATTCCGGACGACCCCGACCGTGCCCTTCAAATTTTGTTACGTCTCACAAATCCACCATGGCGGCTGTGCGAAATATTTCACCAGCATTCAATATCTCCGAAACCATTCCCGATATCACCCTGGAATTTTTTACGGTGATAAAGGGAACTACTAGAAGTTCACTTATGTGACTCTTGAAAAACTGGTAACTACATACCAACATGGCGGCCACGCGAATTTGCGACTTTCAAAAAGACGTTTCTCGCGATTTAACCGACCAAACGCAATAAAGCTTGGTACAGTATATGTTTATACACATTGTAATGCCCTGACATCTAGCTTCGTTCAATTATTTACATAACCACAAGATGGCGGATGTGCGAAATATTTCACCGGCATTCTATTTCTCTGAAACTATTAG
Source organism: Meconema thalassinum (assembly GCA_946902985.2). NCBI lineage: Eukaryota > Metazoa > Arthropoda > Insecta > Orthoptera > Tettigoniidae > Meconema > Meconema thalassinum. The sequence continues at coordinate 1,227,559,488 of OX336388.2, read as the reverse complement.
CGTTATCACCCTGAAATTTTGTACGGAGATAAATGGCACTACTGGAAGTTCATCTATAAGACTTTCAAAAACCGGTTAACTAAAAACGAACCTGGCGGCCAAACGAATTTTAAAATTCTTAATAGACCTTTCTCGCGATTTAACGTTCCAAACGCAATGAAATCTGGTACAGGAAATGTTTATAAACATTGTAATGCACTGGTATCTAATTTAGTTCAATTGTTTACATAACCTCATGATGGCGGCTGTGCGAATTTTAAAATTAAGTTTTTATTTCTTGTGTCGTAATCATGCGATCGAAGTGAAAGTCTGAATAATGAACCTACGCAATAATTTCCCTTTAATGGTACATGACTCTGGCCTATACATACCAATCCAACATGGCGACCATCCTAAATATTTAGACGGCTCTCAATATCTAGGAATCTATTATAGCAATCAAACTGATTTTTTTATGTTCATAGGGGCTATGAACTTAAGTTCACCTATAGCACTTTAAATAAACTGGTGATCACAATTCCAACATGGCGGCGACGCGAAATATACAATAAATATTCACATGGACGTTTCTCGCAATTTAACCATCCGAGTGCAGTGAAACTTGGTACAGAAAATCCTTATACTGGCATCTAATTTAATTCCATTGTTTCCATATCCACAAGATGGCAGCTGTGCGAAATTTTAAAATCTCCTTGTTACTTCTTGTGTCCTAATCATGCGATTGAAGTTTGAATGCTACATGTACACAATAATCTTCATTTAACAGTACATAACTCTAGGATCTACATATTTAATATCCAACATGGCGACCATCTGAAATATTTAATTGGTTCTCAATATCTACGAATCTATTACAGCAATCAAACTGAAATTTTGTATGTTGATAGAGGCAATTAACATAAGTAGGATATATGAAAATAGGCTGTATAGTTCATCACGGAACTACTTGTTTGCGTTGTGATTGAGTGTTTAGGTGAATGTAACATAAGTTAATGTGGTGGCAGAGACACTGCTCTGTTAAGGGCAATTTATGTTCAACTCTGCTTCCCCTCACAGTGAATGTACATACTTAGGAAGCTGTGAAAATAAATAATAATAATAATAATTATTATAATAATATTATTATTAATAATAATAATAATAATAATAATAATAATACGCGCAGAGCTCGCTTCTACGATATTTTACGATGGATGGACCAGTCTAGATGAACAAAACGTATATTTAACAATTTCGACTCAAAACCAAAACCAGCAGTTCCCTGGTACGTTAGCGTCAAGAAAGACCTCCAAGAAAAGGGCCTACGACCAGATGACGCGCACAAACGAGACCTTTTCCGTTATCGTGGTCCCTAGTTGGCCGATTAGCGAATAATAAATAAATAATAATAATAATAGTAATAATAATGGAGCCTCCGTGGCTTAGGCGGCAGCACGCCGGCCTCTCACCGCTGGGTCCGTGGTTCAAATCCCGGTCACTCCATGTGAGATCTGTGCTGGACAAAACGGTGGCAGACAGGTTTTTCTCCGGGTACTCCGGTTTTCCCTGTCACAATTTCATTCCAGCAACACTCTCCACTATCATTTCATTTCATCTGTCATGCATTTAATCATTGCCCCAGAGGAGTGCGTCAGGCCTCGGCAGCCGGCACGTTCATATCCTCACCGCTAGATGGGGGCTTCATTCATTCCATTCCTGACCCGGTCGGAGACTGGAAGCAGGCTGTGGATTTTCATTTTTTTTTTCAATAGTAATAATAATAATGATGAATCAACCTGGGAGGAGTCCTTTCGGCTCTGGGATGATGGGAGTGAAATGCGTTGTTGCATGTCAGCTGCGACTTAAACATACTGGATTCAGCAAGAGAATCCAACTTAGCCTCTTTCACTCCAACTCCTGCATGTGACGTACAAGAGGTGCCCCCTGTTAAGCCGAGCGACCCAGTGGAAGGCCCCCTATCTACAGTTTTTTCAACTGTGAAAAGCATGGAGGAAACGTCTGTTGAAGCAACTACCCCAGGTGGTAACCAATCCACCATCGTCTTGCGCGACGCATGCAGTCCTTCAGACTCGGGGGAGCCTGCAACGACATGCTTGGAGGTATCGGAGACTCCTACAAACAAGATCAGACACAAACGTCGAAAATTCTTCGCAACATTCAACGTGAACTCCCTTATGAAGGTAGGTTAATTGAAACAACTGATTGACACCCTACAACATCATCAAATCCTGATCACTGCAATTCAAGGAACAAGGTTTGTTGATGCAGAAGCTTTTGACTCCCAGGGGTATAGAATCTTCAAAGGTAAAGTCGGAAAACGAGTAGTAAAATCCATCCCCCACCTTGGTACAGGATTTGTGGTCAGTAAGAAGATTTTAGAGTCCATCACCAACTTCACGTACCCCAACAGTTGAGTCTCGATCCTTTCGTTTCGAAGCACAAATAAAATCTACACCAAGGTGAACGACCATGCCCCAATTAATCAAGCTAACAGAATTGACCCACAAGGAACGGAAATCTTCTGGGAAGAGCTTGAAGATATTCTATCCAAGATTCCCAAAGAACACATCATCGTCCATCTTGGGGACTTCAATGGTAAGGAAAAATAATTCAAGAATATTGTCGGAGGATACCCGGCCCACAGAAGAACAAACCGCAATGGAGAAAGGTTAGTGGAGTTGTGCATGGCGTTCAACCTAGTGATGAAGTCAACCGCTTTCAAACGACTTCCTGCAAAACAGAAAACATGGACATCCCCAAATCCCCATCTCGGCGAATTCCAAATTGGTCACGTTGCTGTTTCTCGTAAATCTCGTAGAGAAATCCAGAATGTAAAAGTCTTAAGAAGCGCGAATCTTGACTCTGATCACTATCTTTCAGAGATGAAATTAAAACTTCTTCCAAGATCCACCAAGAGATTTCAAGAAAGAAAGATTAACAGGTTTAATGTGGAAAAATTGAAAACACAAAGTGAATTCAGTCAGAAACTTGAAGCACTTGAGCCACAGAATTGGGAACAACTCAAAGAAGCAATTCTTGAAACGGCACAGGAAACCATCCCACTGACAAAGTCGAGGCGGCATCCTTGGTGGACTAATGAATGTGACGATGCCATTCACCAAAGGCGGCTTGCCTGGTTGCGATGGAACAAACAGAAGAATGAAGAAAACAGAGAGAGATTCCTGGTCGTGAGAAATCAGGCTGATAAAACCATATGCGGGATAAAACGAACATTCCACAAAAATCAGTTGGCACAGATAGACCAAGATTTCCAAAAGAACAACACCCGTGATTTCTATAAAACCTTCAAGCAAAATCTCAGTAAATACACACCACTCAGTCTTCATTTTAGGAATCCCGATGGGAAAGTTACTTACAATGACAAAGACAACTGCCAGATCCTGGCGAAATACTTTGAGTCCCTTCTCAATTGTGAGGCTCCAACATCGAAATTTTCCTTTCACAATAATGTGCTCGTCAATCCAGACTCAAGTCCACCAACTAGGGAGGAAATCAAGCAGATCATTCACTCACTTAAGAACAATAAAGCACCAGGTGATATTCAATAGTTGCCGAACTCTGGAAATACGCAGGTGTAAAACCAGTCGACAAGCTAACGGATATCATCCGGGAGATTTGGGAAACAGAGAAACTGCCCAGTGATTGAACATCGGCCCTGATTCACCCCATGCACAAGAAAGGTGATTAAGCGGACGTAAACAACTATCGTGGCATATCACTCCTCTCGATAACATACAAGATTCTCGCGAATGCGCTTCAAATGAGAGTGGAAGCACAGCTCGATCAACAACTGGGCGAATACCAAGGTGGATTTCGAAAGGGGCGCTCCCGTGTTGAGCAAATCATGAATCTAAAATCAATTCTATCGTACATGAATCTGAGAAGTAAGAAATTTGTTGTGATTTTTGTTGATTTCAAGAAGGCTTACGACTCACTGGATCGAAGTACCCCGATCCAGGTTTTAAGAGAATTTGGTTTAGATAATAAGACAAGTGCAATCATTCACCAATCCCTGTTTGATACAGCTTCCAAAGTGAAATTCAGGGGAGAGATTTCTGAATCCTTCGAAATCAGGACAGCGGTGAGACAGGGAGATGGGCTCTCGCCTCTGTTATTCAACTGTGTTCTTGAGAAAGTTATTCGAGAATGGCGTAAAGAATTGTGAAAGGATGGTATAGAGAATGGGGTCAGACTAGGTTGTACGAACAAAAACCTGACAATCGATTGTTTAGCTTTCTATGTAAACATTGAACTAAATTAGATGCCAGTGCATTGCAATATATAATCAATTATTGTACCACATTTCACTGCGCTCAGATGGTTAAATCACGAGAAAATTCTTTTAAAATGTTTCAACTTCGCATGGCCGCCATGTTCGTCTTGTACTTTACAGATTTTTGAAAGGTAATCGATAAACCTTTAGCAGTGCCCTTTATCACTGTACAAAATTTCTGGGTGATATCGATAATAGTTTCGTAGTTATAGAATTCCAGTGAAATATTTCGCACAGCCGCAATTTTGAGGTTATGTAAACAATTTAACTAAATAGGACGCCGGTGCATTACAATGTGTATAAATATTTGCTGTACCAAGTTTCATTACGTTTGGATGGTTAAATCGCGAGAAAATTCTATTCAAAAGTCTCAACTTCGCATGGCCGCCATGTTTGTTTTGTAGTCGCCAGGTTTTTGAAAGTCCCATAGGTGAAGTAAAAATGTAGACTTTCACGACCGGCGTTGAAATAGGAATCTCTGTTTCGCGGGCTTATAGGTCGTGTTCCAAGGACATTTTGTCGTCCTGACGTTTCGCTGAATACTGCGTTCAGCATGTTCACAGGTTACATAAAGCGAGGTAAAACAAGTAAACAGAAGATATATAAATAGTCAACAACCCACACATAGAGGCTACCATAGCAACGGCGTACCACATAAAAGTAATGCATCAAGGACAGGGCTGCTCGTCTGTTGCATCTTCTCGTCTACGACGGTCAATAAGGGCAGGCTTGAGGGGATTAAGGACTGGAAGCCAAGCTCTGTTCACACGTTCTGCTTCCTCCTTAAGATTGAAGCTGTTAGTATGCTTCAGGATTTCAATGGCCTCCCTTTGTAGCCTGGCATGATAAGACACCGTGGTGGACAGAACTTCGGTGTCTCCATATCTTATATCGTGACCTGCAAGTAGCGAGTGTGCTGCTACAGTGGATTTATCTGTTTGTCCCAGCCGGCTGTGTCGTTCGTGCTCCTTGAGGCGAGTGGCAATACTTCTTTTCGTTGTTCCAATATATACTTGGCCACAATCACACGGGATTTTATAAACCCCTGCCGCGGTATGAGGATGTCGCTTATCTTTAGCGGACCTAAACATGTCCTTAATTTTTCGTGTAGGCCTGTATATTGAAAAATTGAAAACTATTCAACTAGAAGCTGGTGACTTACTAGTAAGTTTTGACGTGGTCTCTCTTTTCACGAAAGTACCTATAAAGGTAGCCCTGGAGTACATCGCACGGATTTTTCCTGATGATATCACCGCCTTATTCCGCCACTGCCTCACCGCTAGCTATTTCCTGTGGAAGGGTGATTTCTATGAACAAATTGATGGGGTCGCCATGGGCAGTCCCCTTAGTCCGGTGATCGCGAATTTCTTCATGGAACAATTTGAACAAATAGCACTAGAGACCGCACCTTTGAAACCTAAAGTGTGGCTACGATACGTGGACGATACCTTTGTAATATGGGGCCATGGTAAAGATCAATTAAATCTGTTTTTACAACATCTTAACAGCCAGAACTCGAACATTCAGTTTACCATGGAGTTAGAAAATGAACAGAAAATCGCGTTTCTCGACGTTATGGTAACGAAGACCGCTGATCTAACTTTGAGACATACAGTTTACCGTAAGCCGACCCATACTGACCGATATCTACATAAGACGTCCAACCACCACCCACGACAGAAATACGGAGTTATAAAAACACTGGCTGACCGCGCTAAAAGAATTTGTGATAAGCAGTGCCTAAAACAAGAAATTGAACACCTCAACGAGGCCTTACGCGCGAATGGGTACAGCCAGAAAGATATCCAGCGAGCACTCCATCCGAGACGTCCAACTACAAGGGTAATTGGAGACAAGCAGCCCCTGGCTAGAGCTTTTCTTCCATATATAAAAAAGGTCACGGACAGAATAGGGAGGCTACTCGAGTCCCATGATATAAAGACCATATACAGGCCTACACGAAAAATTAAGGACATGTTTAGGTCCGCTAAAGATAAGCGACATCCTCATACCGCGGCAGGGGTTTATAAAATCCCGTGTGATTGTGGCCAAGTATATATTGGAACAACGAAAAGAAGTATTGCCACTCGCCTCAAGGAGCACGAACGACACAGCCGGCTGGGACAAACAGATAAATCCACTGTAGCAGCACACTCGCTACTTGCAGGTCACGATATAAGATATGGAGACACCGAAGTTCTGTCCACCACGGTGTCTTATCATGCCAGGCTACAAAGGGAGGCCATTGAAATCCTGAAGCATACTAACAGCTTCAATCTTAAGGAGGAAGCAGAACGTGTGAACAGAGCTTGGCTTCCAGTCCTTAATCCCCTCAAGCCTGCCCTTATTGACCGTCGTAGAGGAGAAGATGCAACAGACGAGCAGCCCTGTCCTTGATGCATTACTTTTATGTGGTACGCCGTTGCTATGGTAGCCTCTATGTGTGGGTTGTTGACTATTTATATATCTTCTGTTTACTTGTTTTACCTCGCTTTATGTAACCTGTGAACATGCTGAACGCAGTATTCAGCGAAACGTCAGGACGACAAAATGTCCTTGGAACACGACCTATAAGCCCGCGAAACGGAGATTCCTATCCCATAGGTGAACTTCTAGTAGTTCCCTTTATCACCGTACAAACTTTCAGGGTGATATCGGTAATAGTTTCGGAGATACTGAATGCTGGTGAAATATTTCGCACAGCCGCCATGTTGGATTGGTGAGACACAATAAAGTTTGAAGGGCACGGTCAGGGTCGGCCAGAATGGTGCTATGTTCTTACCGAGTTTCATTGAAATCCCTCCAACCGTTTAGATTTTGTTAGGCTGGGGGGGGGGGGGGGGGGGCGGGGACACACACACACACACGCACACACGAATCACACACACGAATCACACACACATATACGCACACACACACGGACAAAAGGTGATCTCATAAGCCTATTTTTTTTCATAAAATGAAAATAGGCTAATAGTGATGATAATAAATAACTTAAATAACTCTATCTGGATACCCAAGTGTACAAACTAATGCAGAAGGCAGTAGTCTCTCAACAACCCTAACCGTCCGGAAGATAAGTGGTAATGACTTTCCAGCTTAGAAGTGGCTGTTTCATTAACTATAATTTGGTTCCCTAAAGTCTGTATAGTTATGTTGTGATGTACCAGCAATGTGTTATATACACTGTATAAAATAATAATAATAACAATAATAATATTAATAATAATTATTATTATTATTATTATTATAATTGCAGAGATGAAGGAACCAACGAACATAATTTTCTCATTTCATACAACACGTACAAATATTTCATTCTTTGTAAGAGTTGCAATTTTGTACTCATTCATCCTAACACAGAATGTCCTGATGTATGCTCTATTGCAACCCAGCTGTGACAATCGATATAAATGTTTAAAATTGTGTTATTCTTTCCACAATATTATCGTTGTATTAAACGTTTGTAATTCAAAAGTTAAAATTCAGCTTATTGGCCCACATCTCTTTCCCCACAGTTACTAGTCCAAACTAATGTGTTATGCATGAGTAGGATGGATGTTAATAACGTAGACCACTATATGCTACTGTAATTACGTTAAATAGAACAGTATGGGAATAAAAATATTCAGATAACTGGTGGTCACGTACAGGATGAATAGAACATGAGGATTAAGATAAATAAACCAGCCATGTTAAGAGGAAATGGCGTGTGAAACTGGATATACACGAGTGTGTCGCGGCTTTCCTCGTGCTCAAATATCAACACATATCATTTAAATTCCTTTTAATTACGGTACTTAAAACACATGAGATGCCACATAGAGTATTTACATATAGCTAGATCAGAGAAGCAAATGTGTGTGTGCCATGTAAAATTAAAAGATCCACTGGTCCATAAAAAAACGAGCGTAAATAATGTGTATTTTTAAATAAAAAATAAAGTTATTATGAAAAGTTATGTAAGCCTCCGTGGCTTAGGCGGCAGCACGTCAGCCTCTCACCGCTGGGTCCGTGGTTCAAATCCCGGTCACTCAATGTGAGATCTGTGCTGGACAAAACGGAGGCAGACAGGTTTTTCTCCGGGTACTCCGGTTTTCCCTGTCAAAATTTCATTCCAGCAACACTCTCCACTATCATTTCATTTCTTCTGTCATTCATATAATCATTGCCCCAGAGGAGTGCGTCAGGCTTCGTCAGCCGGCACAGTTCATATCCTCGCCGCTAGATGGGGGCGTCATTCATTCCATTCCTGACCCGGTCGGAGACTGGAAACAGGCTGTGGATTTTTCATTAAAAGTTATGTACTATGTCAGGTGAAAAGCTAAGGAAAGTATAAGACTTCTAATTTTTAGCCTATTTTCAATTTTGAAAAAATAGGCTTATGAGATCACCTTTTGTCCGTGTGTGTGTGCGTGTGTGTGTGTGTGTGAGAGAGAGAGAGAGAGAGAGAGAGGTGTGTGTGTGTCCCCCTCTAATAAAATCTAAAGAAGTGTCATGGCGACTGAGATGCATCGTGCGTAAAAGTGCTCCGTAGAATACCTGCCGAAACCGCAACATAACTCACAAATAGAGTCTGCTAGGGTGTGTATTATTAACTATATACAACTTAGTGAATATTCAGTCAACAGTCATGACCCTAAAATCCGTCAATCAAAGAATTTCAGCGTTTGAAGAAAATCTCAAAGTATTTCAAACTCGCCTAGAGGGAGCCACCACAGCTGGTACGAGCACTTCTACCAACCTCAACTCCGTGAAAGTGGAAACCCTAGCTTCGGAGTTCGAGACTTTTCGCCTCGAAGTCATAACGGAGCTAAGTGACTTAAAAAAGGATTTGAATGACCAGATTGTGAAGCAAGAACTTCGAATTGATGAGGCAGAACAATACAGCCGCCGGAACTGCCTACTGCTACATGGGGTAAGTGAAACTCCCAACGAAGACGTGTACGCTAGAGTAACGGAGGTACTTAAGGACAAGCTTAACATAGAGCTGACTATGATGAGCATCGATCGGTGTCATCGATTGGGAAAACCAAAGAGATCGTCTGCGGATGTGGTGGTTACCGGTAAAAGACCAATAATTGTTAAGTTCACCCGCTACCACGAGAGGGAACGTGTCTGGCGCGCCAAGAGGCTTCTCAAAGGGACTTCGATCCTCATAACTGAGTCCCTCACAGCATCACGCAAGGACATGCTCAACAAGGCCAGGGATCACTTTGGAGCAAGGAACACCTTCACTCTGGATGGGTGGATAGTGATCGTGGATTCTGACGGTAAAAAACATTATGTTAACACTCCAGCAGAACTTGCCTGCTTAATGAAAGGGCAGGTATCGGAAGTTAAGTGAACAGGTTAATGTGTGTAATTGTGAGTGTGTGTTTAATATATTATTTTAATTTTAGTGTAAGTGATAGGGGGTTTAATTTTAAATTCAGTGAGAGTGGTTGTTTAATTGCTTCTAGTGGCTTGTGCATACATGAGGAAACAATGGTAAGTTGCATGCTCTCTTCTGTTTTATGGCCAGTGTAGTTGGTACCGTTACATTCAGTCCCGACAGAGATAATGACCTTCACCTTGACAATGAGCCTCCCAGCCCTCCCCAACCCCTGTCTCCGTCACCCCCCACCCGCAATCATCTGGAAAGGGAATTTTCCACCTTTCCCCGTTCACTGCTGTGTGCACATGTCAATGCCCAGTCCTTAATAGCGCATCACGCTGAGCTCCAAGCTATTTTTGAAGGAAGCATGGTAAACGTTGTAGCAATTAGTGAAAGCTGGATGAAAGACTCTGTCCCTTTAAACATGATAAGTCTAGTAGGGTACAATTCGCTCTTTCACAACAGACTGAAGCGTCGAGGAGGAGGAGTAGCTTTATTCTATAAAAACAATTTGACGGCAAAGATTATAAAAACATCGAACCTATCTACTGACCCCTTGACCGAATATATGTTTGTTGAGCTCACTGTTGACGTGACTAAAGTGCTTATTGGTGTAGTATATAAACCACCTAAAGAAGGGAACTTCATGGATTTTGAAGAAACTCTACTAAGACTGTTACCTACCTACGAACACGTACTTATATTTGGTGACTTTAACACAAACATATTAATAGACTCCACTGACGCAAATCGTTTACGGAATATGTTTACCTCTTGTAACATGACAATATTACCACTCGGTCCTACTCACCACGTACACCCCCCCCCCCCCCCACGGGTCTTCACGCACTCTAATTGATTTAATTATCACAAATAACCCACAGAAAATACTAAAACGCGGACAGATTTCAGTACCTGGCATATCTTTACACGACCTGATTTATTCAGCTTATTCTCTAAAAACTCCAAAATCTGCACCTAAATACTTAACATATAGAGACATGAAAAGATTGAACCTTCAAGAACTAACACAAGACGCAATTCTCTGTCCATGGAACGATATACTACACTTGACTGACGTTGATGAAAAGGTGAGCAGATTTAACTCAATACTGCTGGAACTATATGACAAACATGCACCTAAACGAACAGCTAAAATCACTCGTAAAGCTGCCCCCTGGCTATCAAGTGACATTAAATCCGCAATGGCCGAACGTGTCGCACTTCACAGACGTTATAAGCAGACCTTATCAAGTGACGATTTTGAAAAATATCGTGTGCTTAGAAATCGAGTTAAACAAATGATTCGAAATAAAAAGTATGCCTACTTCCAACAGCTAGCCGGCAACTTGAATGCTAGGAGCACCTGGCAGCAACTCAGGTCGGTAGGTATTGGGAGACGCACTAAAAACACCAATAAGCAGGATATTAATCCCAATGAATTAAATGCTCACTTTGCTCGATAAATAATTAGTACTGATCCCCAAATAATACAAACAACAATAAATTCACTGCAATGTGTCCCACTACCTCACCGACCGTTATTCAAGTTTCGTAAAATATATGATACTGTCGTAAGAAAAAAAAAAAATCTATCAAATCACAAGCAGTCGGAATAGATGACATCCCAATTTCCTTTATCGTTAACCTGATAGAAGTATTACTGCCAATTATTACGCACATTTGTAACACATGTCTTTTAGAAGGTTTCTTCCCAACAATATGGAAAGATGCTTTAGTTATTCCAGTTCCGAAAAATTCGCTTGCAAATTCTCCATCCGACTATCGACCTGTAAGCGTACTTTCCTCAATTTCCAAAATACTAGAAAAACTCATGCATGAACAACTTTTTCAGTACTTGACGCAATACTCACTACTTGATCCGTTACAATCTGGATTCAAGAAAGGACACAGCACATCTACAGCACTCATTAAGATCACTGATGACGTAAGACGAGCAATGGATGAGCGTAAAGTGACAATACTCATTCTTCTAGACTTCAGCAGTGCATTCGACACCATTAACACGGACATACTTATGGCTAAATTGCAATCCTTCCATCTTAGCCCCGTTGCTCTCAAATTATTCGCCTCCTATCTTCATAACAGAAGACAACGTGTACTCCTTAATGAAAACAGAACTGAGTGGAAGTTCAAAATAAATGGAGTACCTCAGGGTTCAATTCTCGACCCCTTATATTCATTCTATATCTGAACGACATCTCTTCGAAACTGCAAAACTGCAACTACCATCTATATGCTGATGACCTTCTGATATATTACCACACAAAAGTAAACGACATAGATGCGGCAATTGAAAATATGAATCTAAATCTCAAGAGGATCAGCCGCTATGCAACTGAAAATTCTCTTGCCATCAACCCAATTAAAACACAAGCTATCATAATAGGGCAGACTAAATTGCTTTTCCATTTACACAGTAGACCGCTATCTTTAATTCAACTTAATGGTGTTGCTATCCCGTACTCTAAATTGGTAAAAAGTCTTGGAGTCACACTAAATGAAACTTTGAATTGGGATGGGCACGTTACTAATACATGCAGGAAAGTTTACTCGTCACTTCATCCACTTAAGATTCACCAGTCCGTTCTACCCCGTAACTTGAAAATAAAACTCGTCCAAACCTTGATACTCCCTATATTTAACTACTGTGATGTATTAGTAGATGCTACCGGTGAACAAAACAAGAAACTTCAGAGAGCTTTAAATTCCTGCATTAGGTTTATTTTCTCCTTGAAATTTTCTTCACACGTGTCTCCTTTTTATGATCTACTTTCCTGGCTAAAAGTAGAACAACTAAGAAACCTGCACATATGTACCCTCATCTATCGACTTCTCAATGAAAGTACTCTTCACTATCTCTCTTGTAATTTTCGTTTTCTTTCTTCCTTTCATGATCGTCACACGCGATCTGGATCTATAATTGCAATTCCTCTACATCATTCAACTGCCTTCAGTAACTCTTTCCTCGTGTCGGGAACTAGAATTTGGAATAACTGTCCCCGTGACGTCAGAAATTGTACATCCCTAACATCTTTCAAACGTTCATGTAAAGATTTCCTCTTGAATTCGTAGGCCAACTAGAACAATTTGTGTATGAATGTGTGAGTGAATGACCATAGTATAATTTTGTTAAAAATGTATGTCATTTAAATTATATAGCTTAGTTAATATCACGCAGTCGCCAATTTAATTTAATTTAATTTAATTTATTTTCATTTTTATTTTATTTTATTTTATTTTATTTTATTTTATTTTATTTTATTTTATTCTAGTATTTAAGGTTTTCCTAGTATTTAAGTTTGGTAGGTTAAGAATAACATATGTGAGTGTTCATGTAAGTTGCACTGTGTGTGGTTAAGTGTAAGAGAGGGCCTAGAGCCCTAACTTCGCCACAATAAAGGCACCAATAAATAAATAAATAAACGGCTGGAGCGATTTAAATGAAACTCGGTAAGTTCATGGCGCTATTCCCGGCGACCTCGACCGTGCCCTTCAAATTTTGTTACGTCTCACCAATTCTACATGGCGGCTGTGCGAAATATTTCACTAGCATTCAATATCTCCGAAACTATTACCGATATCGCCCTGAAATTGTGTACGGTGATAAAGGGCACTACTAGAAGTTCCCCTATGAGACTTTCAAAAACCTGGTGACTACAAAACCAATATGGCGGTCAAGCGAATTTGAGACTTTTAAATAGACTTTTCTCGCGATTTAACTACCCAAACGTAATGAAACTGGGTACAGCAATTGTTTATATACATTGTAAAGCACTGGAGTCTAATTTAGTTCAATTGTTTACATAACCTCAAGATGGCGGCTGTGCGAAATTTTAAAATTATGTTTTTATTTCTTGTGTCGTAATCATGCGATCGAAGTGAAAGTTTGAATAATGAACCTAGCTAATAATTGTCCTTGAATGGTACGTAACGCTATGGCCTATACATATAACAATCCTAAATGGCGAGCTTCCGAAATATTTAGATGGTTCTCAATATCTGTGAATCTTTTACAGCAATCAAACTGAAATTATTTATGTTCATAGAGACTATGAACATATGTTCACCTAAAGGACTTTCAGTATCCTGGTGAGCACAAATCCAACATGGCGGCGACGCAAACTATAAATATTTAAATGGACGTTTCTCGCGAATTAACTATCCGAGTGCCGTGAAACGTTGCACGTTAAATGCTTATACAAATGTTGATCCACTGGCATCTAATTTATTTCAATTGTTTGCATAATCACAAGATGGCTGCTGTGCGTAATTTTAAAATCTCGTTTTTACTTCTTGTGTTCTAATCATGCGATTGAAGTTTGAATACCACACGTACACAATAATCTTAATGTAATAGTACAAAAATAAAAATCCAACCTGGCGACCATCTGAAATATTTAGACGGTTCTCAATATCTAGGAATCTGTTACAGCAATTAAACTGACATTTTGTATGTTGATAGAGGCAATTAGCCTAACATGAGCAGGATATATGAAAATAGGCTGTATAGTTCTTCACCGAACTACTTGTTAGGAAGCAAAATAACTAGCGATGGACGAAGAAAGAGGATATAAACAAGTAGTTCCGTGAAGAACTATACAGCCTATTTTCATATATCCAACTTATGATAATTGCCTCTATCAACATACAACATTTCAGTTTGATTGCTGTAATTGATTCGTAGATATTGAGAACTGTCGGATGGGCGCCATGTTGGATTTTTATACATTTAAGCCATAGAGTAACGTACTATTAGATGAAGATTATTGAGTAGGTTTATTATTCAAACTTCAACCACATCATTAGGAGACTAGAATTAAAAAAGGTATTTTAAAATTTCGCATAGCCGCCATCTTGAGGTTATGAAAACAAATGAAATAAATTAGATGTCAGTGCATTAAAATTTGTATGAGCATTTATCGTACCATACTTCACTGCGCTAGGATATTTAATTGCGAGAAACGTTTATTTAAATATATAAATTTCGCGTTGTCACCATGTTAAATTTGTGCTCACCAGGTAATTGAAAGTCACATAGGTGAACTTAAGTTTTTAGCCTTTATCAACATACAGAATTTTAGTTTGATTGCGGTCAAAGATAAGTTTATATTAAGAATCGTCTACATATGTTCGATGGTCGCCATGCTGGTTTTTTATACATTGGCCATAGAGTTATGTACTATTACATGTCGATTATTGCATAGGTTTATTATTCAAACGTTGACTTCGATCTCCTGACTAGGACATAAGAAATAGAAACTTAATTTTTAATTTCGCACAGCCGCCATCTTCAGAATATGCAAATAATTAAAATAAGTTAGATGTTGGTGCATTACAATGTGTGTAATCATTTGCTGTACGGTGTCTCACCACGCTTGGATAATTAAATAGCGGAAGAAATCTATTTATATGTTTCAATTTCGCTTGGCCGCCATGTTTGTATTGTACTTAACAGGTTTCTGATTGTCACATAGGTAGACTTGTAGTAGTGCCTTTTATCACCTTAAAAATGTTGTACGGTGATAAATTGCACTACTACAAGTTCATCTGTGTAACTTTCAAAAACTTGTAAAGTACAAAAGGACTATGGCGGCCAAGCGAATTTGAAACATTCGAATAGACTTATCTCGCGATTTAACCATCTGAGCGCAGTGAAATATGGTACAGTGCATGTTTATATATATTTTAATGCACTGACATCTAATTTAGTTCAATTGTTTACATAACCTCAAGATGGTGGCTGTGCGAAATTTTAAAATTTCGATTTTATTTCTTGTGTCCTAATCATGCGATTGAAGTTTTGAATACTAAAACCAGCACAATAATTTTCATGTAATAGTACATTTATAAAAATGCAAATGGTGACCATCCGAAATATTTAGACCGTTCTCAATATCTAAGAATCTGTTACAGCAATCAAATTGAAATTTTGTATGTTGTTAGAGGCAATTAACATAAGTAGGATATATGAAAATAGGCTGTAGTTCTTCACGGAACTACTTGTTTCATAAATGAAAATAGGCTAAAAATAGTTTTTAAAATTGGAACTTGAATTTTTGAAAACAATTGAACATCATTAGCTGTCTCTATACTAACCTCCGAAAAAAGATTCGCTGTGCCAAGTTTCATTGCACTCGGACAATTAGATCGGCTTAAAATATATTTTGAGTATTTGAAAATCACTCTGCCACCATGTTGCTTTGTGTTTCCCAGGATTTGGAAATTCACATGTGTTTCCTTACTTTACGGTCCTCTAACACCATACAAAATGTCAGTTTGATTCCATAGTTTCGGAGATACTGAGAACTGGTCTAATATATGGAATGGATGTCATGTTGTATTGTTTCATTGATATAAAAATGACATAACGTCGGAAATGCGCTGTGATTATAGTAGGAGAGATTACCCGCCTCCTACCACTCGATTCTCTATTTACCGGCACAATCTAAGTTTAAGAAAATTGCATTGTATTAATATGCAGCAACATTTTTGGGACAGTTCGTCTAAACCTACAGGGTATGGAATGGTCTCAAATTAAAGGCTTTAACATTTGCACTTGAAAATTGTTTTAAAAGTGGAATAAATAAAGGTGCGTTCAAAAAGTAACAAGCCGGAGGCTGGAATGCGGAAACTGGTGGCAACATCAGCTAATCGTGGCGTGTGTAACGAGGTGTGGTTCCGACCAGTGCGTGGAAGGTCACAGTCCGTCGCCAAAGGGCACGCGTGCACGTCACGTGACGATACAAAGCGAGCAGCAGCATGCATCAATCGTCCAACGCTGCCAGTCACATTGCAAACAGTGACATGGAGGCGTCAACCGAAGAGCAAAGAGGTGTTGTTCGGTTTATGACAGCGGAAGGAGTAGGGGGAACCGACATTCATCGCCGAATGTCACAAGTGTACGGTGAACACTGCATGTCCCTTGCAAGGGTCAAGGCGTGGCGCTTCAGGGAAGGACGGGTGTCGTTAGCCGATGATGCCCGGTCTGGGGCACCCCCTGCATTACCGATGACAACGTCCAGCTGGTTGATGCACTCATTAAACTGGACCGCCGAGTGACAGTGAACGTCATAGCCGCCGTGGTCGGAATGAGCGTCAGAAGTGTGCACACCATCATGAAGGAACGACTGCACTTGGGCAAAGTGTGTGCCCAATGGGTGCCCCACAGTCTTCAACCACACCAGGAAGCATGTCGAATGGCCCACTGTCTCGGTGATCTGCAGCGCTATGCGAGGGATGAGAATGGGTTCCTGGCACGAGTGGTGGCTGGAGATGAGTCATGGCGTCATCACTTCGAACCAGAATCCAAACGACAAAGCCTCCAGTGGAAGCATTCAGGGTCACCACCACCCAAAAAAAAGGCAAGGCCATCCACAACGAGTGCAGGAAAGGTAATGCTGACGT
Source organism: Meconema thalassinum (assembly GCA_946902985.2). Classification (NCBI taxonomy): domain Eukaryota; kingdom Metazoa; phylum Arthropoda; class Insecta; order Orthoptera; family Tettigoniidae; genus Meconema; species Meconema thalassinum. Next base: position 1,227,542,389 of record OX336388.2, on the reverse strand, counting down.
TCTTCTTTGACCAAGATGGCCACTTTCTGATACACTTCATGCCGCACGGGACAACAGTGAATGCCCAGCGTTACTCGCAACCTTGACCACCCTTCGCCAAGCGATCAAAACAAAACGACCAGGCAATCTCACCCGTGGGGTCATTCTGCTCCACGACAATGCACGACCTCATACGGCCAACAAAGTCGCGGCACTCCTGCAGAAATTCAAATGGGAGGTTCTCGGCCACCCTCCATACAGTCCAGATCTCTCTCCCTGTGATTACGCCATGTTTGGTCCCCTAAAAAGGGTTCTGTAGGGCCAACGATTCTCCTCGGACGCCGACGCGACGTCCAGCTGTACGTGCGGAACTGGCTCACATCGCAGCCCCGGGAATTTTATGAGACAGCCATTGACCGCCTAATGTCACAGTGGGACAAGTGCCTCAACAGCCAGGGCCAATAATTCTAACATACAGGTACTGGTTTCTGTAATATGCCTCCGGCTCGTTACTTTTTGAACGCACCTTATATTTGACTGTAACATATTGAATTGATAAATACATTTGTGTGATTTCATTGTTGACGAAAATCAATTGAAAACTCTTCGGTCGGTCAACACGCGTTTTCCCAATAAGATAAGTGAGTATAAGATGAGTATATAATCAATTCTTAAAAATATTACCTGGAATAACTGTCTAAAAGCACACGGATTAACAATAAACAAATCATAAACGGTAGCGATGTCAGTCAACAGACAGAACAAGAAAGGAGAAATAAGGCTTGAAGGTACATAGCTTGAAACAGTAGACCAGTTTAACTATCTTGGGTGCATTATTTCAAGCAATAACAGGATACAGCATGAGATCAATAGCCGAACCCAAAAAGCGACCCATTTCTACCATCAAGTTCGGAACCTACTCTGGAACGAACAAGTCCCCTTGAGATCAAAACAGACGCTCTTTCAATCATACCTTACCCCCATAGTAACATATGGCCTAGAAACCTGCACAACAACCAGACAGATAGACGCAAACTACAAGCTGCAGAAATGAACTTTCTACGAACAATGGTACAAAAAACTAGGAGGGATAGGGTAAGAAATGAGCAAATTAGGGAAGAAGCTGGAGTGTACCCAACTTTGAAAGAAAAAGTGACAAGGGCCCGTTTGAAATGGTTTGGCCATGTCAAGCGAATGGACGAGGGAAGGATAGCAAAACAAAGACTACACACAGATGTGGTTGGTAGAAAGCCAGTAGGAAGACCAAGGAATAGGTGGCTAGACCAGGTGAAGGAGGACATAGGAACAAGGGGAGTTAGCTGGGATAGAATCCTGAAAGAAGAATGGTACATGGACAGACGCAAGTGGAGGGCGCTCGTAAACTACACCCGGGCAACTGGAGTAGAAGACAGATGATGATGATTATTATTTTTATCAGAGAATAATAACTAATACATGTAATTGTTTTATGAATCAGTTATACAGGGTGATTACAAATGATTCATCGAGTTTTGGATGAATGTATTTAACAAAGTATTACATACAAAATAGTGAATGATACATTGTAAGAAAATGCACATTTTCAAGTTTCTTAGACATGATTACAAATGCTCTATGTGCTCTCCTCTTGTTACGCTATACACATCTATGCGGTAGTCAAGCTCAGCCCATACACGTTTGAGCATGTCCTTGTCAATGTTCACCAGCGCAGCAGTGATGTGATTCTCGAGTTCAGCGAATGATGTTGACAAAGGTGATACGTACGCATTGTCTTTCGCGTATCCCCAAAGAAAAGAAAAAGAAAAAATGTAAGGTCAGGAGACCTTGGGGGCCACCTAAAGAGTGCCAACTCATCCTGAGCGCATCACCCAATCCACCTGTTTGGAAGTTCATCGTTCAGATGGCGGCGTACTTATTGATGCCAATGAGGTGGAACTACGTTTTTTTTTGGGAATACGATGTGTGGGTTATCAGCTAACAGTCTCGGAAACAGCCAAGTCTTGTAACATTTGTAGGTACGACATATCCGTCGCAGGTTTTCCAGGAAAAAAGTAGGTCCCGTAAACGTTGCTAGGTGACACAGCACAGAAGACCCTTCATTCTCTTTTGCTCACAGAGGCAGCCTGTGTCCTTAAACTGTAGATACCATCGCAGAATGCTTTAGTGGGTTGGTGACCGTATGTTAGGGTACTGTCTTCGAAACGCACGCTGCTCGGTAGTGACGGATTCTTCTCACATTGCAACACACAAAATACTTTCTGTTTGTAAGATCACCATTTTGCAAACTGCTATCACCCTGCTACCTGGTGAGTCACAATGTTACTTGCAGTGACATAAACAAAACTTTGAAGTATGCTCTTTCGATTGGTTATTAGTAGAGATGGGTAAGCATTATATATTTGAAGCTATAAGACGCCAAACCCGATGAATCATTTGTTATCACCCTGTATACATTGTACCCTCGCCCAGTGGCAAAGCGCAAAAGCGTGTTGACCGACTGGTCATTATAAATTGGCAGTTTGTACAGGCAACACTGATAATTCACATTGTTGACGATGAGCGAACATCATCGCTACTAACGCCACATTTCCGGAACTGGCTTATTTTCGTTACTCAGCACACACAGTGTTGTCATGGATACAGTGTCAAAATTTACGCAATTAACCTTTGATGGATACTTTGGACCAAATCCCACCATACTAACCACTTAGCCGTTTGACCGCCATTGGCTGAAATATGTCCCTCTCAAATTTCGGCTGCCAGGGACGCAACTGATTTATATTGATGATGAAAATAGTTCTTTAGGGGGCCTAACATCTCAGTTATCGGCCCCTAATGGTTTGGGCGATTATGAAAAATGAAAATGAACCTATAATTAAATCTAACTACAAACTTCAACCAAAACCAACAACAGCTTACACACTTAGAAGAAGTAAAGGAAAACAAAAGAAGAGTACGGTCATGGAAATAGAAAAGGGAAATAAATGCCCTCAAGCCGCGGAGAATGAGGATTGAGGGACCTAGAAAGAAATAGAGCCATGAAAGGCAGATAGGAAAGGGAAAGAGGAGAGGGGCCCACCCCAAAAGCAATGGAAAAGGGGGGAAAACCGGACCCAGCTCAGGAATCCCTCGGGGGCACCAACTCCCGAATTCACCAGCTATGAGCCCTTGAGGTTGTAGCACTATCCATGGTGTACCAGAACTGGTGGGGCTACACACACCCTGCCGCCTCGAGGGCCTTGAGCAGAAGGCATGAAAAGAAAACAAGAGGTCTGATCCTTCGAAGAATAAGTGATCAGGAAAGGTAAGAGACAGGCGGGAAAGAAAGAGACTCCCTAGGCCTCGTGTACCCAAATACTGTTGGAGTCGGAAGAGAACAAGAGTTGACCAATAGAGGTCGACAGGAAAGAAGACGGAAAGGAACCCGGCACAAGTAAGTGGAAGCAATGCCGGACTCAGTTGGGGCCCCGTGGTCACCAACCCACGCCCTATTAGATGTGAGCCCCTGGGGGGAGATTACTATTATTCACTATATTACTGTAGATACCAGTTATACTTATAAGTGTTAATTTTAAGATTTTTATCACGAATGACCAATGGCACTCGAAAACATTTCCCCATTGTTTCACTCTTCTCCTCTCGGAAGTCTTAAAGCAACCAGCTGAGTGAAAGAATCGATCACATCGCTCGGTGTTCGTTTTCTCTCGTCCATTGTGTATCAGTAGAATTTTGAACAGTTCGACAGTAGGCAGGTGTATGCTCTAAAAGGGCACGAGTATGGTCTTATCGCAGCAATTGTACAGGACATGTCACTGCTGAGTATGTCATAACGGCTGAGTTATGCTCCGCACACATTTCTCAGCCATATTAATATAAGCTCCTAGGGGCTTGCCTGACATTCAAGAGAGCACTCTCATGGAACACGTTATTATATAAAAACTTATGAAATCATAAGTCGTAGTTGTGTGCACCTGTCGTTGACGGGTTCATATGAGTATGCAACTGAACCACTGTACTGTGGTCGTGTACATCATATCCATTTATTAGAATCACTACGTACACAGCGGGCAACAATTCACACTGTAATTGGTTGACACAGGCCATCGTCATAGATATATTATTGCCACGTGAGAAATAAAAGGTCCTCCTATAGCTCAATGGTCATAGGTCACAGGTTTGAGTCCAACAGAGGTCAGACATTTTAATTCTTTAACTTTCATCTACTGAACATACCATTCTTGCAGCGACTTCGGTGGCGTAGTCGGTAGCATGCTGAGCTTCTATGCCCAAGAATAAGAGTTCAAACCCCACCGTAGACGTCGGATTTTTTAAGAGCGTTAAAATCCTTCAGTATGCCTTCCTTCGGAGGGGAAGTAAAGCCGGCGGTCCCATGTCATAGATTTATGGCATGTAAAAGATCCTTCCACGGACCAAACTTGTGTGGAGCTAAATTTGCAGGTTAGATTTCGTTGAACGCTCTATCAAAGTTCCAACGTTCCCCACTAGGTGTCAGTGACATCTGGCAGCGAAAGTTGGAACTACTTGAAATTGAACGGAACTTGTAGCTCACCCCATGGGTGTCCCCATTGAAACAGCTACAGCATCTGGCGAGCCGAACATGTCCTCGGACATTCCCGGCACTAAAAGATATACGCTAAATAATAATGAATATCTATTCGTGCATTACATGGCATAATTCTTAGAATCTAGTAAAAAGTATTATTCCCAACTATCTCGAATTGACGGAAAACGCGTCAAGTTCTAATTTAATTTGAGAATAACGGGTTCGTTCGTTAGTTAGTTATTGTTGTTTAAAGGGGCGGAACTACGAGGTCATCTGCCCCAATAAAAGGTTCGTATACACTAAATTTGACATACAGTAGCCTATATCAAACATATTATATGTAGGCTTATGAGATCACCTTTTGTCCGTGTGTATGTGTGTGTGTCTCTCCCCACCCCCCTATTAAAATAATCATCACTTACGTGTCTTTCAAAAACCTAATAAGCACAAAACCAACATGGTGGCCAAGAGAAGTTTAAATATTTTGATGAAGTTTTTTCGCAGTGTATTCACCTGAACGCAGTGAAACTTGGAACGATGAATCTTTATAAATGGTATAATAAGTCTATCTAATTTTATTCGTTTCTTTTTATAAATATGAGATGACGGCTGTGCAAAAATGTAAAAACTATAATTTTATATTTTATGTTCTAATCAAGCGTGGATTGAAATATTGAAAAATTGGCCAATGCAATAATCTGGATCTAATGATACATAACTCTATGGACGACATATAAAGCAATCCAACATGGCTCCCATGAGAACAATTTCACTGGTTCTCAGTTTCTACGAATCTATCATGGCCATCAGACTGACGTTTGGTTTACTGATAGAGGCTATTAAAGTAAGTACACCTATGAGGCTTTCAATAACCTTTTAAGCATAAGAGCAACATGACAGCCACGCGAACTTTAAATACTTTAATAGGCTTTTCTTGCGACTTCATCATTCGGATGCAGTATTACTCGGCACGGTAAATCAGTGAATCTTATACAATCTTCAAAATGGTGCCAATAGTTTTTTTTTAAATCACGTCTTTTTTTTTGTTGCCCTATCAAGACCTATCACCCTGATAGCCAAGAATGCTAGTAACTATACTAATTGCTTACTTATCCATTGAAAAAGAATAGGCCTATATTACTTTTTGGAATACGATCCAGTCTTTTATATTTGCTTCTCACCCCACGACATAGCCATGCACGTTAAATCGCCCACCACGTCCATAATGGGGAGCTGCAGCGAGTTCTGAGATCGGAGGTTCGGATCCCAGCGTTGACAATTGATATTCTGGGTGTGTTTTATACACTCACTCTAGAAAAATGCCCAGATAGTACTTACCGTATCGACACGAAAATAAGCGGCACTCTTTATTAAAATCACTTGAGTAAAAAATTTGGGGGGTCTTAAATTCGCTACCTACACTTTGATATGTCATGTAGGCTACAGTCATAAAGTAATGTTCATTAGCAAGAACACAGCAAGAAAGCAACCATACAGTCTGTAAGAGAAATTGGCGGCATTTACTAACAACAATGTGAACTTTTGTTTTGGCGTTGAAATTGTTATTCGGTAACAAGGTAATGTTTCGTAGGTTTGAATAATCCACAGAAGCTCCGTTTCACTAAGAACTGTAAGAAAGCCTGTTTAACGCAAAAATGAACGAACATTTACCGATAGAGCGAAAACAGTGTGAGTGATGAATTAAATACTGGCAGTGATGACAGTGAATAAGACAATAATGATAATGTGTTAGGTGCCAGTGTTGCGTATCCACACGTCAGCAAAAAATGTTTTCATGTTGGTAAGTACAAGAAAATAAATGTGTCTTCCCTTAATCCGGTCGAGGCTTATTTTCGGGCATTAACTTTTTTCCATTTTCCTCTTCGAATATATTCACGGGCGGCTTATTTTCGAGCTAATACCGTAATTACAAATACTAGGACATCTACCCCATTCCCGATCCAATTAACAGCCTAACATTTGCACATACTGCTATAGTCACTGCAGAGAAACAGGTTATATCAGACAATTTGAACGCATACGCAAATACATGGTGCTAATGACCAAGATGTCCCTAAAAACGAATTATCGGCAGCATTTGTAGGAGTATTTCTTTATTATATTAAAAATTAGGTATGGATGGTTCTCATGGTGCCAGCCCGTGGTGTTGGGGTGGGATAGCCTCTCACCCATCCCCATCAGGGAGTTTAGAAACTGAGATGAGGTCTGGAACGGGGTGATGAATTGAATATTGGCAGTGATGCCAGTGAATTTGGAATGATTAAGAATTTGCTGAGCTTCTATGCCAAGGTCGTGGGTTCAAACCTGGCCGAGGTCGTTGGATTTTTAAGAGTGTTAGAAATCGCTCAGTATGACTTCCTTCGGAGGGGAAGTAAAGCCGACGGTCCCATGTCATATATTTCTGGCATGTAAGAGAACCTTCCACTAATTACACTTGTTTGAAGCTAAATTATTGGTTAAATTTTATTAACGCTCTCAAGTTCCAACGTTCGTCGCCAGGAGCAGACTGCGGTGGTATCTAGTAACCAAGTTCATAACTAGTTGTCGTTGACGGTTGCGTTTGGTAGCAAAAATAGGAACAACTTGAAAATTGAATGTCTGCAGTCCTTACTTGAATTTTATAAACACAGATAACTCACACTTATACAGCCATCACAATTAACAACGGTTATCAGACAGATTCTACACACACCCAAAGTACACGGGGCTACATGAAAGCGTTGTCGCAGCCCCTAAACTGAGGAATCAACCAACCAAGAATTAGAAAATTGATACGGATTTAGTACGAATATTTCTTGCTAAAACGTGATGCAACATTATAATTTCTTCCAAATAGTACTATGTGTGAATCGAACTGAAGCTAGTCCATAGGACCTAATCTCGGGAACAAAGTGACACCTTTGTGTATCAATACTTCACACTATACGGAGGAGAGTTAGCAGAGCAGTTATAAACAAATTAATAGTGTTTCGTCTCTAGACAAGGAGTAAATCAGCTTAGCGAGTACGGCGTGAACTAGCGTGGGTTTAAAGCAATAAATCTTCCTTGAGCAGACTTTCGCTTACTCCGTTCATTAAAGAGCAGCAGGAGATTGGGAAATAAACTTCTCATCTAGTAAAAGGAAAACAGTGGAGTCATCGCCAAGTAAAATATCGTCCGAACAAGTGCAAAGGAAGCCACGAACTTCGGAGAAACTCAACACTGGATCAAATGTATTGAAGAATATTCAGAACATGAAGGCAAGGCCCGAACGGGATTTAGCTGTCTTAATGAAACAGCCTATATTAACTTTGACTATTCTTTAGAATGAAATTAAATGCAAGCTATCCTTGTCTACCCCTTATTAATCCCGTTTCCACCGGAGTTGGGGATGAGATGTGATGAAATTCCACGTGATGGTTTCTACGGCCAGATGCCCTTTCCGGCGCCAACCTCACGAGAGTAGTTAATAAGAGATGAAATGAATGAAGAAGAATGAAAGTTCAATTTCAGGTAGTTCCAACTTTCGCTACCAGACGCCACGGTCACCCAGCGACGAACGTTGGAACTAGATAGAGCGTTTCTAAACCAAATAACCTACAAATTTAGCTACACACTACGAATTGTAGTGGTAGGTTCTTTTACATGTCATAAATCTATGACATGGGCCCACTAGCTTTACTTCCCATCCAAAGGAAGGCATACTGAAGGATGATGATGATCATTTTTGTTTTAAGGGGTCTAACATCTAGATTATCAGCCCCTAATGGTTTGGGTGATAGTGATGTTGATGATGATAATTGCTGTTTTAAGGGGCCTAACATCTAGGTTATCGGCCCCTAATGGTTTGGGTGATCGTGAAGATGATAATGAAATGTAATCTATAACTAAAACTAACAACTAACTTATATACTAGAAGAAGAAATGAAGAAAAAAAGAGAATAAGGCAAATAAAGGACAGGAAGAAAAGAAATGCCCTCAACCCTCGAAGAATGTGGATTGAGGGACTTGGAAGGAAGGAGAGCCATTAAAGGCAGATAGGAAAGTGAAAGAGGAGAGGGTTCGCCCCAGAGGTCATGGAAAAAAGGGGGAAACCGGACCCTGCTCAGGAATCCCTCGGTGTCGCCAACTCCCGAAACCACCAGCCGTGAGCCCCTGAGGGTGTAGCACTATCCAGGGTGTACCAGAAGTGGTGGGGCTATATACACCCTGCCTCCTTGAGGGCCTTGAGCAGAAGGCAGGACAGAAGGAGGGTATCAGAAAAGATGAGACAAGGGCCAATTAAGACGGGAAAGGAAGAGACTCCCTAGGCCTCGGATACCCTAATACCGTCGGGGTTGGAAGAGAACAAGAGGTGACCAAGTGAGGTCGACAGGAAAGAAGACAGAGAGGAGCCTGGATAAGTAAGTGGAAGCAATGACGGACTCAGCTGGGGCCCCGTGGTCGCCAACCCACGTCCCACTAGATGTGAGCCCCTGGAGGGGGTTTGAACCCACGATCTTCCATAGCAGTTCAGCATGCTACCGACTACGCCACAGAAGAAAGAAACCTTTGTCTGAAAGAATTCCTGATATGACCCACTCTTACGCGAAGAGCAAAATTTTTCGGAATTATAAGAAGATGCTAAATATGTACAACATATGTAATTATACAGCAATTGACAAATTTATCGAATTCGATATATTTTTCTTTGCCCGGTGAAATCTACCTCCGCCTTCCGGCGTGCCGACTGGGATTTAATCTAAATTAATTGAAATTAAATGCAATAAAATGGTAAAATATGCGACCATAGTAAAATATTTGAAGCATGCAAATGAACATGCATTAAATCACGGAGTATCCGGTGATAAGAAATTGAAGGTTCGTAGATTCATCGCGTTTATTTATACGTCAACATCGCAGGCTGTCCACTGTAGCTCCCAAAGGACACATAGTTAATTATTATTCTTTTCAGGGGCAAAACAGTGAGGTCATTATATGTATATAATTATTATGTACCTTACTTTTCAATCTTTATATTGAACAGGCAATGAAGGAAATTGGAGAAAAATTTAAAGTTGGAGTGAAGCTTCAAGGAGAAATAATTTCAAATCTGAGATTTGCCGATGACATCGTCATCTTGGCCGACACGCCTGAGGATTTGAGTGTGTTTTTGAATAGAATGGACTCCGTCTTGAGGAAAGAATTCATGATGAAAATTAATAAATGTAAAACCAAAATATTGGAATGCAGCCGAAATAAATCGGAAACCTCTATGGACATCAAATTGGCTGGTGAAAAACTAAAGGAAGTAGGAGAGTTCTGTTACTTAGGAAGCAAAATAACCAGTGATGGACGAAGCAAAGAGGATATAAAAATGTAGGTTAGGTCAGGCAAGGAAAGCATTTCTACAGAAAAGGAATCTGTTGACATCGAATATAGATTTAGGTATTAGGAAGTCATTTTTGAAGGCCTTTGATGGAGCGTGGCACCCAATGGAAGTGGATCTTGGACTATTGATGTAACAGAAAAGAGGAGAATTGAAGCATTTGAAATGTGGTGTTACAGGAGAACGATGAAGATCAGATGGGTAGATAGGGTTACAAACGAAGAGGTATTAAGACGAGTGGGAGAGGAGAGATATTTCTGGCGACTGCTAATGAAGAGAAGATATAGGTTGGTAGGACACATACTAAGATACCCGAATATCAAGCTTAGTTATGGAAGGAAGGGTCGAGGACAAGTACTGTAGAGGTAGACCAAGGTTAGAATATGTTAAACAGATTGCCTCGGATGTAGGGTGTGGTAGCTATGTAGAGATGAAACGATAAGCTCGGGACAGGGAGGCGTGGAGTGCTGCATCAAACCAGTCAAAAGACTGATGGCTCAAACAACAACAACTTAGCAGCGTTCTTTAGTGGCGAGCATGTCAATCCTGCTTCTGCTCCCGTCAGCTGTCTAGTCATGTAGGCCACTTCTTTAAAAATTTGGTCGCGTTTTCCTCTCATTATAGTGCGTGCTAGGGCTGTACATATTGTTCAAATATTTGATTAATTCGATTACTTCCGATATTCAGCAATTTGAACGTTAATGTTTACATGTGTAGACGTAGCTTTATAACTTATTAAACACCAGCAACCCGCCCCAGCTTCGCCCGGTATCTTTAACAGTTTACTCAGCGTAAGCTTAAGAGGTGCACGAACGGCAGGTTCCAGACGCAATTCTGAAAAGTCGAGGTGAACAGCGAAACTCCAAACACATATACTCTACTCTGAAGTCCTAACTCGACACGACTTGACACTTTGATGCTGACTGAAGGGGAGATAGCTTATAAACTCTCTCCGAAGCTAGTAATTAAAATTTCCACTGACTGGAGATTGTTGGAAGAAATAAAAACGTAAGAACACTTATATTGGGCGATGTATTAAATATAGAGACATGCTGTCGCAGACTTTTGTATAAAAGTTTTCATGCTGAAGAATTTTTACGCTCATAGTATATAACTATTTTTAACGGTTTACCCAGCGTAAGGTAAGCTAAAAAGGTGCATGGTCAGCAGGTTTTTATCATTTCAAATGATCTTGTCGACTTCATCGTTATGCGTCACGGTTACGGCGTGTATGACGTCATCATGTTGTTCAGTGCATATGCACCGAGTGTGGGTTTACTCCTGGGGTCAGGCGTTATGCGATACGGAGACGGCGAGTGCGTGACGTCATGCAGCCCCCGCGCGGGAAGCCTAAGTTTATTTATTAGCCTACTATTCACATTTTGCAAAAATGAGGGAAAAGTAGACGTATGAGATCGGGCAAATGTGTGTCTGTCTGTCTGTCTGTCTGTTCTTCTGTCTGTCTCTCTGTCTGTCTGTGTGTCCCCCCCCTATCAACTCCTAAACGGCTGGAGGAATTGAAACAAAATTTGGTAGGAGTAAATATCTATACCTGAATATCTCACGACCATATTTGAAAATGATGTCAGAGCTACCAACTGGTGAAAAATCGCAATTGAAATTTGAGCTCCATGTTGGATACCTTGGAAGGTATGAATGGGAGCTATTTTAAAATTGGCACACGTATAGATAATAATATTGCAGTTTAATTTCCAGGAGGCCATACATGGCAGTGTTGCCAAAATGATTATAAGCCTGCTGATAGTTCCAATTTTTTAATGCATATAACTTCTACACTATCAATTGGAATTCAACCAAATTTCGTATGTGCTACGTACACATAAACAGATATGACTGAGCGTATTCATAAGAGCCTCCAGGGCTGCCAACTGTTAATAAATGCTCTCAATTTTTTTATTCAAATACTTGTGTATAGGAAAGTATCCAAGCCGACAGCTTTAAACTATGCACACGTATAGTACCTGACATTCTATATTAATTTGGAGTAACTTATATACGTCAGTGCTACCAACATGATTCTAAGCCTGCTGAGAGGTCCAGCATTAAATACATGTAACTTCTATACTATCATTTGGATTTCAACCAAATTTCGTGTGTGCTATGTGTACCATAACTGATATGACTATGCCAATTCTTAAAAGTAACCAGGGCTGCCAACTGTTAATAAATGCTGTCTCTATTTTTGTTACCCTAATATCAATATATCAGAAAGTATGCAAGCCAATAGCACTAAACTTTGCACACGTATAGTACCTGGCATTCTAGATTAATTTGGAGTAACTAATATATGCCTACGCCAGTGCTGCCAACATGATTCTAAGCCTGCTGATAGGTCCAATTTTTAAATGCATGTAACTTCTATACTAACTAATGGATTTCATTCAAAATTGACACACCAATAGATCATATTATTTCAGATTATTTCTGACCAATACATGCATGTCATTGTTGCCAACATGATTTTACGTGCGCTGTTAGATCCAATGTTTAACTGCAAGTAACGTCCATGCTATCCATTGGACTTCAACCAAATTTTGTATTTTGTACCTTAAGAGATGGAACTAAGAATATATTCAGTCACCAGGGCTGCCAACTGTAGTTCTCTATTAGGCTACATTATGCCAGGACAACAGCATTTCGAACTAGCTAGAAATTTCAATATTACCAACTTAATTACGTCATTATTCTAGATAGATCCATATAGATTAATCATTGGCATGAATCTTAAATTTTAAGAAAAGTAGGCTCTTTGGTTCGTAACGGAACTTCTTGTTTTTATTTATTTATTTAATAATTATTAGATACAACCATGAACAGGTCATTTTACACTAATATTTTAACAATTTCAAATAATATTAACAATAACAACAACAATGACAGGCAGCAAGGGATAAATCTCGGGAAGGACGCAGGGAGTGATTGGGGTAGTGAGTGATTAGGAGGGTGAGGGGTAAGGAATTGAGGATGAAAGGGATCTTCTAATGTTATGTTTGAATGTTCGATAGGGAGAGAATATGTCAATATTTGGAAGGGATTTGCTAAGGGTAGGTAGACGGTGGAAAATAGAGCGCTTCTGTACTTCAAGACGAGGGCGAGGTATGTGGTGTAAATAGTTCTGACGTGTTGAACGGGAGGGAATATGGAGTGGGAAGTAGCTCAGTAGCATGTTACATTTTGTGTAACCATTCATAATTTTATGTAGGAAACACAGGTCAGTAAATTGTAGACGGCTTCTCAGGTCGAGTAAATTGAGCTGATTTAGAAAGTCGGATTTGGCAAAGTGCCTTAGTGAAGGATTGCGAGCTTTGACAATTGATATGAATAAATTGAAGACACTGTTCAATTTAGAAATATTGGTTATAGCCGAAGTAGACCAAATTGGAGAAGAGAAATCTAGGATTGGGAGAACATATGTGGTGAAGTATAATTTAAGTGCAGTGAGGTCTTTAATTTCTGTGAATCTGTATAGAATGCCGAGACTGCGCATTGCGCGAGAATTGATATGGTCAATGTGGGGAGAGAATGTCAGTTTATCATCGTGAATAATACCTAAATCTATTACCTGAGAAACCGTATCCAATTTATTTCCACATATTTTATAGTCCGTCTGTTTTCCAGATTTCAGTAGTGAGAAAGACAAATTGAAACACTTTTTCGGATTTGAAGATAACTTCCATTTGTTGAACCAATCAGTACATGTATTCACTGCTTCCTGGAGGTTAGCTTGGTCGTCAGAACTGGAAATTTTTCTGAATATCTTGAGGTCATCAGCGTACAGAAAAAGGGAACACGGAGAATTTTGCACACATGTGTTTATATCGTCCATATACAGCACGAAGTGAAGGGGTCCCAGGATACTGCCCTGTGTTACTCCTGATAAGACTGGGAGCCAGGACGATACAGACCCTGGAAGCACTACCCGTTGTTGCCTATTGGACAGGAAGCTTTGTATTAGGGATAGGAAGGATCCATGTACGTTGTATCGTGAAGCAAGCTTGTGGAGGAGAAGGAAATGGTTCACGGAATCAAATGCTTTGGCCAGGTCAACGTAGATTACATCTAGCTGAGATTTTTGATCTATTGCAGAAATTATGTGATGGTTCAGAACAGTCAGATTTGTTAAACGTGATTTTCCAGGGACGAAGCCATGTTGTTCTTCTGAGAGGTGTGGTTAGGTGAAAGTGAGGAGACGGCAATGTGTTATTCTTTCGAAGACTGAAGAGAGTATAGGGACGATAGATATAGGTCTGTATGAGGAAATTTCATGCTTGCTGCCTGATTTAAAGACAGGTGTGACATCAGCTTTTTTCCATGAGTCAGGAAAAGTGCCGGAAGTCATGCACCAGTTGAGTATCATGGATAAGGGGATGCTGAGAGATGCAGATATGTTTTTCAGGGCTTATGTCTGATGGTCCGATAGATCTGTTTGCCGGCAGACTTTTTAAAATATTTTGGATTTCATCGGGGGTCGTTGAAATTTGAGACAGTGAATCAGAACAGACGCTAGTAAGTTGAGGGGGACTGGGGATTGGTACGGGAACTGAAAAGTTTGAGTGAAAATATTCATTGAAATGTGTGGACCTCAATTCAAATGGGATTTCTTCATTATGGAGGTTTAGGTTAAGTGGAATTCTGGGAGTCTTTCTACGGGATGATGTAAGTGTCCAGAACTTCTTCGGGTTATTCTTGAGATTTCCTGTTATGAAAGAGATATAGCAGTTGTAATCTTCTGTCATATGAAGGGTAATGGAGTCTGTTGAGTCTGAGTTTACTCCTGGGGTCTGGCGTTAAGCGAACGGAGACGGCGAGTGTGTGACGTCATGCAGTCCCCGCGCAGGAAGCCTAAGTTAATGGGTAATGGAGTCTGTTGAGCCTGAGTTTACTCCTGGGGTCTGGCGTTATGCTATACGGAGACGGCGAGTGCGTGACGTCATGCAGTAGAGTGCACGGAAAGCCTAAGTTAATGGGTAATGGAGTCTATTGAAGGAGTGCTGGGGCTTCGAGCGCAGCGAGAAGCCCTCCTGAGCCTTTCTAACATGTGTAGCATTTGTAGCATGCGTCATTTGAAGTGATATAAAGTCTAGTCTCTCAGACTGGCTGTATCTTTTTCTTTGACTCGATTCACTGAAATCGTTACTGCTCGACTTCCTTTGGTCATACATTAATGTTATTCTATAGAAACCTACCTCGAGAAATCCATTACAAAATCGTGAAAACTGCATCAAAATCTATCCAGTGGTTCTCGAGATTACTCGTTACATCCAAGAATCGATGACTTGGTTTCATAATATGTAGAGATACCCTAATATAAAGCCTTGTTTCGAGGATGAAGAAATATTCCTTGTCCAAAAAGCAAAATCACCTGATGAAGAAACCCAAGCACTGATCTATTCAATATTTTAAAAATAGAGACATTTTCAATCTCAGTGAGACACACTCATTGGAAACAGTGCTCCTTATTTATTGCATACTGATTCCACTTTACTTCTCTAATGCCTTTGCATACCCGGAACTCATTTTAAAATACTGTTACACCGCTTACATTTTTATCGTCTAGATTTCATTTAAATTCTCCTTGAATTAGTTTTCCACTGTGGAGTTAAAGTGCATTAATTAACTTTTTATGTCTCTAGAATTCATTTTGACTCGCCGTGTTTACTTTTCCCCTAAGTTTAATTGCCCTATGTATCCACTTTTACTTGCACTTTGCATTGAATCTCCCTTTTAGAATTCACTTCATTCGGAAATAACTTTGATTACCTCGTGGTGTTTCGGCTAGCATTCTTGGCTGTAAGCCCGAAGGTTCGAGTTCGACCCATGGGCTCAGTGAGGAAACTTAATTCTGGTGTGTGGGATAGACCGTAGCACGCTCAATCTTTTGTGACAGAACTGAGAATAGGTGGGTCTGAATCCCAGCTCAGCCATCCCAGAAGTGGATTTTCGCGGTTTTCCAATTCTACTCCAGGCAATTGTCGGGATTGTTCCTAACTTAAGACCGGAAGGAAGCTTGTAGTTTAACGTGACCGTTAACCTTGAGATCATGAGCCACGGGACCTCCTTTTTACGTGGAATCCGAACCACAGGACATGGCATTTCACTTCGAAAATCTCACATGCATTGACCGGGAATCGAACCCGGACCGCCTTGGTGAGAGTCATACAGCTAGACCGCTGAGCCACCACGCCCCTTAACTTAAGACCACGGCCACGGCTACTTCCATCCCAATCCTTGCCTTAATTATAACTAGACACAATAATACAGACACCACAAACACACAGGCTATCAGAAACATTCTACACACACACGGGTTTGAAATGACTACGATGACCATGCCTCTTAATGAAACAACAATAAAAACGTAGGGAAGTAGCTATGATCCTCTCCTAAACCCACTTGTTTCCCTCAGCGTTTTTCTGCAATTCGTTTCCCAAGAAATTCATTGGAAATCCTCCTAAATTTACTTTGAATCACATAGAATTCAATTTTAGTCCCCGAAGTTCCCTTGTAATCCTTTGGAACTAACTTTTAGCTCAGAATTGGTCCTCCTGTAACCAACGTAAATACTCACTGTATTGATTTTCATGTCATCCAAAATTTACTGTACCCAGATTAAATTCATTTTGAATACACGTGGAATTATGTTGGAACATCTTCAGAAGAAAGGAAACGTAGCTTAGAGCCGGTGCTCAAAGGTTACCATATACTTCTACCATTTTGACTGAACAGTTGACAGAAAGGCATTTTTTTCCCCGTGGTGAAAGTAGCACATATGTTCAAAATAAATCCTCGAATCAATGTCACAACGTCTGTAGGAAATTTATGTAAAGCTACATTGTTAGCCGAACCTAAAGGGAGTTAATCCACTAACGCTGGGAGGCAGCACACCTCATCTTGTCTGTCTCTGTTTCACTTTAAATTATAACTAGGTCATTCCTGCACTAGACACAGCGTGTACGTTATTATCACAGTTTAATCTGTCTCTATAGTAAAAATGCTGTCACTCTTATTATTAAATCCTCTTCATCTCTCTTGCTCTCAATTGTATGATCATCTACACGCCCATAAATTCACTTCCCTCCCTCTAATATCTTATAACACCATCACTGCTGAATAATTATTATTTATTACATTGCTCCAACTCATCTGACAGTTAATCCCACACGATGTCGTTAAACAATAATTTAAACTGTATTAAAGTACATTATCACCTCTCCTCTCACAGTGCAATTTGTTACCATAGCACTTTATATCTTCGAAACCTACATACGAGGCCTCTCCTGCAATTAAGTTTACCTATTTTTAGTCTATTTTCATTTATGAAAAAAAAAAAGGCTTATAAGATCACCTTTTGTCCGTGTGTCTGTATGTGTGTGTGTGCATATGTGTGTGATTCGTGTATGTGTGTCCATCTAATAAAATCTAAACGTCTGAGCAATTTCAGTGAAACTCGGTAAGTTCATAGCACTATTCCGGACGACCCGGTCCATGTCCTTCAAATTTTGTTACGTCTCACCAATCCAACATGGCGGCTGTGCGAAATATTTCACCGGCATTCTATATCTCTGAAACTATTACCGGTATCACCCTGAAGTTTCGTACGGAGATAAAGGGCACTACTGGAAGTTCATCTATGAGACTTTCAAAAACCGGTTAACTACAAAACGAACGTGGCGGCCAAGCGAAGTTGAAAGTTTTAAATAGATTTTCTCGCGATTTAATGATCCAAACACAATGAAACTTGGTACAGAAAATGCTTATACACATTGTAATGCAATGGCATATAATTTAGTTCAATTGTTTACATAACTTCAAGATGGCGGCTGTGCGAATTTTAACATTAAGTTTTTATTCCTAGTGTCGTAATCATGCGATCGAAGTGAAAGTTTGAATAATGAACCTACGCAATAATTTTCCTTTAATGGTAAATGACTCTATGGCCTATACATATAACAATCCAACATGGTGACCATCCGAAATATTTAGACCGTTCTCAATATCTACGAATCTATTACAGCAATAAAACTGACTTTTTTATGTTCGTAGGGGCTATGAACATTAGTTCACCTATATGGCTTTCAATAACCTAGTGGTCACAAATCCAACATGGCGGCGACGCGATTTATAAATATTCACATGGAAGTTTCTGGCAATTTAACCATCTGAGTGCAGTAAAACTTGGTACAGTAAATCCTTATACAAATGTTAATCCACTGGCATCTAATTTATTTCAAGAGTTTCCATAACCACAAGATGGCAGCTGTGCGAAAATTTTAAATCTCGTTTTTAATTCTTGTGTTCTAATTCATGCGATTTAAGTTTGAATACTACACGTACACAATAATCTTCATGTAACAGTACATAACTCTATGACCTACATATATAAAAATCCAACATGGCGACCATCCGAAATATTTAGTTGGTTCTCAATATCTACAAATCTATTACAGCAATCAAACTGAAATTTTGTATGTTGATAGTGGCAATTAACATAAGTAGGATATATGAAAATAGGCTTTAGTTCTTCACGGAATTACTCGTTTATATACACACATCAAAAAAAGTTTTGCATCACCTCGGTTCCCAGATCTCCGGCATATAGACGTTGACTGTGTATATTGTATCCAAGATACAGTCCCTTTGACTGTTCATAGATGTCACTAAAACTGCTCAAAGATGTAAACAACCATGCATGAGCAGGGCCTATTAGACGGAGGGGGTACGACAGCCGATCAGTTCCAGTCATTCCACCAGGACGAAGGTACGCTGGTCATGTTGTCTGTAGTTCTACCATGCCTAGAAGGTCAATACCGCAGTTCGATCGCGTCCGCATTGTTACTTTGTGTCAAGAAGGGCTCTCAACAAGGGAAGTTTCCAGGCGTCTCAGAGTGAACCAAAGCGATGTTGTTCGGACATGGAGGAGGTACAGAGATACAGGAACTGTCGATGACAGGCCTCGCTCAGGCCGCCCAAGGGCTACTACTGTAGTGGATGACCGCTACTTACGGATTGCCGCTCGGAGGAACCCTGACAGCAATGCCACCATGTTGAATAATGCGTTTCGTTCAGCCACAGGACGTCTTGTTTCAACTCAAACTGTGCGCAATAGGCTGCATGATGCGCAACTTCACTCCCGACGTCCATGGCGAGGTCCAGCTTTGCAACCCCGACACCATGCAGCGCGGTACAGATGGGCCCAACAACATGCTGAATGGACCCCACAGAATTGGCATCAAGTTCTCTTCACCGATGAGTGTCGCACATGCCTTCAACCAGACAATCGTCGGAGACGTGTTTGGAGGCACCCTGGTCAGGCTGAACGTCTTAGACACACTGTCCAGCGAGTGCAGCAAGGTGGTGGTTCCCTGATGTTTTGGGGTGGCATTATGTGGGGCCGACGTACGCCACTGGTGGTCATGGAAGGCTCCGAAACGGCTTTACGATACCTGAATGACATCCTCCGACCCATAGGGCAACCATATCGGCAGAATATTGGAGAGGAATTTGTCTTCATGGACGACAATTCTCGACCTCATCGTGCACATCTTGTGAATGCGTTCCTTCAAGATAACGACATCGCTCGACTACAGTGGCCAGCATGTTCGCCAGACATGAACCCTATCGAACATGCCTGGGATATGTTGAAAAGGGCTGTTTATGGACGCCTTGACCCACCAACCACTCTGAGAGATTTACGCCGAATTGTCGTTGAGGAGTGGGACAATTTGGACCAACAGTGTCTTGATGAACTTGTGGATAGTATGCCACGGCGAATACAGGCATGCATCAATGCAAGAGGACGTGCTACTGGGTATTAGAGGTAGTGGTGTGTACTGCAATCTGGACCACAAATGCTGAAAGTCTAGCTGTATGATGGTACAACATGCAATGTGTGGGTCTCATGAGCAATAAAACGAGCTGAAATGTTGTTTGTGTTGATCTCTATTCCCTTTGTATTTAACGGTTCCGGAACTCTTGGAACCGAGGTGATGCAAAACTTTTTTTGATGTGTGTAGAAAACATGGTTACATGCATATTATTATTGGCACCAGATACAACAATGTTTGAGCTATACCAGGTGAATCAGCTGCCCATTATAATATGGTTTTATGCAGCCCAACTAGCGTTGTCATCAGAAAGGTCGATATTTCTCAGCTGCATCCCGTATGTTACTAACGCACTGCAAGCATATCCTGCAAACGATACTGAACACTGTTAGTTTTCCCTCGATGTGACTAGAGACTATTACGCGGAAAGAATAATAGTGTTCAGTATCGTTTGCATGCTTGCAGTGCATTAGAGCTCGAGTCAGCCGGGAAGGCGGTGCGCAGAACACAACGCTACCATTACGTCATACCTCACTTCCATCCCACCAATCACAGTCAGTCTGTCTTGAGAATCTGAGCTAGTGAGTTGTCAGGAAAGCGAAGTGATTATATCGTTATATTTAAAGATTCAGTGGAAGCGATAGTGTACATTTCGAGTGCTATGGATGCAGAGGAAAGTAAACGACAGGTTGTGCATAAGCAAGCCCGATAAATAGTTTACAAAGTGCACGGATACTTTAAAAGTGTAAAGCAGCGTGAAAGAGACGGGCTCGATGAGATAAGCGACAGTGTTGCCACACCGCAGGAACTCACGGCAGCAGCTTGCGGTGTGGGGACTCGGACAATACAGAGAATTGTAAGTGAGGCAAAATCTTGCCTTACAGCCAAATGGACGTTGTCTTTCCGCTCGCCAGGTAAGAATCCTTGCCGCCAGAAACCAATGACAGACCTAGGATGGCTAACAATTAATCTATCAATCTCAATTCACTATTACTCCTCCTCTGACCTGGTGGACCTGTTGCAACTGTGGACATGTACCTCTGTCTCTCTCTGCGCAAGTCCCAGAGAGTCGGCCGCCTTCCCGGCCGACGCGAGCTCCAGTAACATGCGGAATGCAGCAGAGAAATATTGACCTTCCTAATAACAACGATAGTCGGGCTGCATAAAACAATATTATTAGGGGCGGCTGATTCACCAGGTATTTCGACATAATCGCCACCAGATCTGAGACACCTGATATATCGTGGTATCAAATTTTGTATTCTTGTGTGTAGAAGTCTGCCGCAAGGGAATGAAACCCAATCAGTCAATGTCTAAAGGCAATGCCTTGTCGATTCAACCATTGTCTTCCGTCTTCAGCATGTGTTTTCATTTCACAGTAGGAACCACATGCAACGTTTTGCATCAATACTTGAAGGAATTGCTTCCTAGGTCGATCTCGTCCCTTCTTTACTAAGACCTTTCCTTCTAGTAGATTGGTTAGAGAGGTATTATGACGCACGGTGTGTCTAATTAATTCAGCTGTTCTTCTGTTTTTTTAGTCCAACTGACCTTTAGCATTCGCCTCCAGACCCACATCTCAAACACTTCAAGCCGTTTTCTATCCTGTTATTGAATTGTCCAAGATCCACATCCTTATGAGAGTACGCTCCACACAAATGACATCAATTTTTTTTTTCTAATCTCAATATCTAGATGTATATTGGTCAGAAGAGTCCTTTTGTTGCTGAATGCTTGTTTGGCAAGCGCTATTATTCCTCGTATCTCTTTGCTGAAGCGGTTATCATTTGTGATTAAACTTCCGAGGTAAGGGAACATGCAACCAGCGTGTGAAATTCGTCTTTAGCTTTTCGTCAGTGAGACAATGTTGACCGGAGGACAGGAATTTTTTGAGGTAAACGAAATTATGGAAATCGCTGCGAGCAAGATGAGGATTGTATGGTGGATGATCAAACAACTAGCAGACGACATCCTGCAAAACATTTGCTGTGCGCCGAGCCGTATGTGGTCGAAACGATTTCTTTTCTTGCACCTCAGGAAACTCCTGTACGTCCGTCCGTATGTGATTGAGAATATGCATACAGCATCCACCTCAAACCATCTCCAGGTCCATGGAACATACACGGGGGTGTATGTATTGCTGTATTGCTGAGAATATAAGAGGACAAGACAACAGATGCATTACCTTAAAGCAAAGTGCCTTTTTCAATAGTAAGGGTGAATAGTTTTGTAAATCCCTCCTGAAGAGCCGTACTCCTTAGTAATGTATTATTTGTGGATGTCTTATTCTTACCTATAAATATCTAGTGGTGTCTGTGCATTACACTTTCACGCATAACTACTCAACCGATTAAGTTGAAAATTTTCATGAGCATAGTTTATATACACTACTGTTTGTAGAAAGTGAAACACCAAGAACAAGAGATATCACCACATTGCACTTTATACCACACATTAGGGACATGACAACACATTACTGATTAGAAGGACAGTCCGGTACATGCACGTTGACGGTCGATCTTCAGTATGGCGTCGCGCCACCACGTGCTGCACTTAGAGCCGATAGACGTCGTGGCATGGAATCATACAGCGCTTGAATACGCTGTTGGGGAATACCGTCCCACGTGGTTTGTAGGCGCGTCCACAAAGCATCAACAGTGGCGGCAGGTGGACCTGAACGAACAAGTTGCCGACCGAAATATCCCAGACATGTTCGATGGGCGACATATCAGGCAAACGGGCGGGCCAGGGAAGCGGAGGTATCCGTCGTTCTGCGAAGAAGGCTTGCACATTCCTCGCCATATGCAGGCGGGCATTGCCCTGCTGAAATATGGCCTATGGAACGGCCTGCAAGAGGGGCAGTGCCGCGGGTTGTAAAACGTCCCTGATGTAGCGATCACTGTTCATATTGCCCGCAGGACGTACGGGGCGCGATCGCCTGTTATAGGCAATTGAGCCCCAAACCATTACACCTGGTGTTTGTCTGCTATGCCGCTCAACAATACAGTCTGCCTGATTGCGTTCTCCACGGTGGCGTCGAACGCGTATGCGGTCGTCACTGTAGGACAGGTTGAAGCGGGACACTTCCTAAAACTCTACATTTCGCCACTCAGCCTGCCAGTGTCGGCGTGCACGTTTCCATTGTAGTCGGAGGCGTAGCTGGTTCCCAGTCAATGGAAGCCGACGCACTGGCATGCGTGCCACCAGTCCTGCCCTCAAAAGACGGCGCCGCACTGTCGACGCAGACATGTCCACCCCCGTTGCAGCGCTCCTACGTCGAGCCAATATCGAGGACGACGCTGTTCTGTCCGATACGGCCATGCAGAGAAGATGGCGGTCGTCTCGCGTGTGGTCACATTGCGTCGTCCTGTACCCTGTCGTTGCTGTTTACGGCCCTTCTCTCTCCACTGGATCCACATACGCCTTACTATTGACGCAGCGTGCTCCGTACGAGCCGGAATGTCCCGGAACGACAGACCCGCCTCCCGAAGTCCAAGCATTCTGCCCCGTTCAACCGCACTCACATGCTGATAGTCCACCTTTGATGTCGGCGAGGCATCGTTGCACTTGCTGACACGGTTTCACTAGTTATGACGGCCCCACGCCGACAGAGCTGTGAGGTACACTGACCTGTCCGGTCCCACGACAGAGGGCACTAGAGGGCCGATGTGCAGGCCATCTCTCTGCGATTTCAATTACTTAGTATGGTACCGCAGACCTACACGACCCCTGTTCTGGGAGTGTCTCCGACCATTTCTTCTGGGTGTTTCACATTCTACAAACAGTAGGCTACTGTACATGAAAACAACATAGGACTACTGACGTTCAGAAATATAACATATTCCCTATTTTTGCCTTTTGGGATGGGTATATGCTAATATAGGTAAAATATTGATGTTATTTTAGAAGGCCGTAACAGAGAACATTTTAAATCCCTCGGTGTGAGAAACAACACTTGGCAGATTCAAAGGAACCCTGAAAACATTTTAAACCCCTAGAATCAACCGTTTCCAAGATATTTCCAAAATACTCCCCGGTCGTGAGAACAGATGAAGGAATTGCCAGCCGTAAGCATGGCAACGCCAGTTCAAGAGGTCTAATTTAGCTTTGCATCCATCTCTGAAGGTGGCAGTGTCCAGCTCTATTTATAATTGAAATATCATATGAACGCTATGAAAACATTCAACTCTCGTTAAAACATAACATACAGTACATGCCAACCTCAAAACTATAGACTATTTACGAAAATAAAATAATTTATTGATCCAACATACATACATAAAATTCTTTGCCTTCTTAAACAGCACTTAGATGTAAATACAATTATGACTCGGGTGAAAATAAGATGTTAAAATAATTATAATCATCCCACAATAAAACTAGGCTACATAGGCCGGTACACTTTCTAACCCAATTTTTCAGAAAAAAAATGAAGGAAAAATTGAATCATCCATTTATCATCGTAATATTCCGTAATCAGAGAAAGATCCAATAAAAATGTGAACTACAACTAAATTGTGTATATGTTCCCTTTGTATTATATGCCCTGTTATTGTATTCTATTTTTGAACTATGTTCATGAAGAGATGAACGTCTTCTTGTGCAACATTAGAGGCAAACTGAACTCCAAACTCAATTAGTAACAATGTTAATACACTGTGTGCAATAGTACTTGGCACTTCCGGTATCCTTCTATAACATATTAAGACACCATCTGAGTAACATCCGGTACTAAAGTTTGGGTTTAATGTGACATTTCTCATATAATTGTCTCACTTTCCTCGTTAACAAGCGGCTAGCTTTTGAAACCCAGGTGGAAGGCCATGTTTACATTCCATATCTTTGGGGAGCCAGGGCTTTCCCCAGCTCGAGGCACGGCGTTCTCAACTCTCCACCGTAGCCACTGAGGGCAAGCAGCGAGATTGGACAGGACTGCGTGCAACTGTGGATACCTGATATGCGAGCCGGCAACCGGTACTGGACGTTTGACTCCACACAGCAGGCATGGTATTTGTCAAGAACCATCAGCTATTGGTCAGCAGTGAACAATGATTATTGACGGCGCGTGTTACTGCCTAACGTTCGAGTCGCCAGTGAGAGAAAATGAGAGACCTATACTATAGATAGAATACTGGATATTATTCATAATAGCACATATATGTGGTTTGTTCCTTAACATATTTTTCAAATCAACCAAAAAATCTGGTTATTAGGTTACGCATAAACTCCGGTGCTTGTGCTTCTTACCAACATACATCAAATTAACAGTAATATATATATATATATATCAGTAGGCCTATGTTCCACCATCATTAGGAAATAGCATCAGTAAATGTTTCTTTCATACGTGGGAGGTTGAAACTTAATGCACCAAATACCAACACCAACAAAAAAAATCAGGAATTTCTAAGAGAGGAACTCAAGTTCAATAAGTAAAGTTATCCCCTTTACCGCCTGCCAGCACGTTTCTGGCAAGGATGGTGGTGAGAGTATCCTTGAATATAATCTATTCGTGTGGGTGGGTTTGCGGTAAACCGAATGTTCAGGACCGCTGTCAGATCTCTGGAATACCAAGACATCCAGCTAAGGCGAGGATCCTCCACATTCCACCTCCATAGTAAACCTGACGTCCGGATGAACGCTTGTGAAATGGTTCAAAACATAGTCAGTGTGTAGGGGCAGACAACAAATGAAGTGATTAAGGCTTGACTAAAATGTAGCATTCTTCAAAATCATATATGGTATTCTGGTGATTGTTACCAAAGAAGAACCCATAACAATATACCAAGGATCATATTTTCAAGACCACACTGATGACGAATGAGAGCTTTTAGCAATAAGGTTATGTGTTGTCCAAACAGTACACCGGGGAACAAAGCTGGAGGTCGCAGGTTTGAGTTTCACAATCGTCGGTCATTTGATTTCTTACCATGCATTAACATGGCTTGTACGAGTACATACACGATCTAATAAGTGAGAGAATCAATATGGCATGACTGACTTCATATTTTTAGCCTACTTTTCACATTTTGCAAAAAATTAGTTATGAGATCGGGCAAATATGTGTCTGTCTGTCTGTCTATCATTCTGTCTGTCTGTCTGTCTGTCCTTCTGTCTGTCTGTGTGTGTGTCCCCCCCTATCAACTCTTAAACGGCTGCAGCAATCGAAACGAAATTTGGTAGGAGTAAAGATCAATACCTGATTATCTCACGGCCATGTTTGAAAATTATGTCAGTGCTACCAACTGCTGAAAAATCGTAATTGAAATTTGAGCTCCATGTTGGATATCTTGGAAGGTATGAATGGGAGCTATTTCAAAATTGGCGCACGTATAGATAATAATATTTCAGTTTAATTTCCAGGAGGCCATGCATGGCAGTGTTGCCAAAATGATTCTAAGCCCGCTGATAGATCCAATTTTAAATGCATATAACTTCCATACTATCAATTGGATTTCAACCAAATTTAGTATGTAATATGTGTACATAAACAGATATGACTGAGCGTATTCGTAAGAGCCACCAAGGCTGCCAACTGTCAATAAATGTTCTCTCTATTCTTTTATTCAAATACCAATATATCAGAAAGTATGCAAGCCGACAGCTTTAAACTATGCACGCGTACTGTATAGTACCTGGCATTCTAGATTAATTTGGAGTAACTTATGTACATCAGTGCTACCAACATGATTCTAAAACTGCTGATAGGACCAATTTTTAAAAACATGTAACTTTTATAATATCAATCGGATTTCAACCAAATTTCCTATGTGCTATGTGTACCATAACGGATATGACTATGCTTATTCTTAAGAGCAACCAGGGCTGCCAACTGTTAATAAATGCTGTCTATTTTTTTACCCAAATATTAATATATCAGAAAGTATATAAGCCAACAGCTTTAAACTTTGCACAAGTATAGTACCTAACATTCTAGATTAATTATGAGAAACTAATATACGTCAGTGATGCCAACATGACTCTAAGCCTGTTGATAGGTCCGATTTTAAAATACATGTAATTCTATACTAACAAATGGATTTCATCCAAAATTGGCACAACAAGAGATCATAATATTTCGGATTATTTCTGGCCAGCGCATGCATGACATTGTTGCCAACATGATTTTACGTGCGCTGATAGATCCAATGTTTAACTGCATGTAACGTCCATGCTATCCATTGGACTTCAACCAAATATTGTATTCTGTATCTCAAGAGATGGAACTAACAATATATTCAGTCACCCGGGCTGCCAACTGTAGTGTTCTATTAGGCTACAGGTATATTTCGAACTAATTAGAAATTTTGATATTTCCAACTTAAATTCGCTATTTTTCTAGATAGGACTATATAGATTGGCATGAATCTTAAAATTTAAGAAAAGTAGGCTCTTTAGTTCGTCACGGAACTTCTTGTTAAGAAGCGGCTTCCGTTGCGTAGTCGGTAGCTTGCTAAACTGCTATGCCACATATGGCGGGTTCAAACCCAGCCGGAGTCGTCGGATTTTTAAGAGCGTTAAAATCCTTCAGTATGCCTTCCCTCGGAGGGGAAGTAAAGCCGGTGAGCCCATGTCATAGATTTATGACATGTAAACGAACCTACCACTGCAATTGGTGGTGTGTAGCAAAATTTGTGGGTTATATTTGGCTGGTTAGTAAACGCTCTATCAAGTTCCAATGTTCGCCGCTAATGTTAGTGACAGTAGCATCTGGTAGCCATAGTTGGAACTACTTGAAATTGAACTTTTTGGAAGCCCTCGTTCATTCAGTCAAAAATACCCAGCTATGACCATTGGCTGCGATTCATATAAACTTATCATGTTTATAAAGAGATGTTACCAGGAAATTTAAGTAGGCTACATTATATTGAAAACGTGTGGTAACAGTTTAACTGTATCACTTGGAAAGAACTTGTTGTTGTTGTTGTTGTTGTTTACTTATTTATGGGCTTTGCAACATCATGAGTGTAGCCCCATGTACTTGGGTGTGTAGGGAATATGTATGATAACCTGTGTCATTTTGATGGCTGTAATAGTGTGTTTATTTGTATTTGGGGCTAATATTTTGGTAAGAAGCCGGCTCAGTGGTGTTGGGGCAGCGCGCCTGCCTCTCACCCGGACGCCCCGGGTTCCATTCCCGGCTCCGTCAGGGATTTTAGAAACTGACGTGAGGGCTGGAACGGGGTTCACTCAGCCTCTTGAGGACAATTGAGTAGCTGTCTGACAGTGAGGCAGCACCCCGAACACGAAAACCAAGATTAACGGCCAAGGGGACCCGATTGATCACGCGTCACCCCGATATCTGCGGGTCAAATAGCTGGGCAGCGATCGCTTGGTAGGCCTGGGCCCATCACGGGCTGTAGTGCCAGGGGTTATTATTATTATTATTATTATTATTATATTATTATTTATTTATTTTACACGTTACAGGCCTATTAGACCACGCGAAGCAATCATGACTTTTTGTTCTTCCTGTCTTTCCAGTACTCTTTCATTCGTGCACTAAAGGCCCTCTTCCTTTCTTCGGTCCACTTTGGTCTTTGGGCTGTAGGTGCAGCTCTCTCTGACAACACTTCCCACTTGTATACTTTGTGTCTAAATACGCTTTTGTCTATGATATATTATTATTATTATTATTATTATTATTATTATTATGATTATTATTATGGTAATACTGGGTTATCTCTAGGACAGAACAAATGGCAGGGGTGCACCACCTTTTTATAAGTGGGGGCCAAGTTTATTTTTACATAATAAGTGGCGGGCCACAAGTTACCTTCCCACATAGGCACTTGACAAACCCTACCGCTAAAGCTAATTTTACTATTATCTGAATAACCTACTTTACCAGCAGACACAATTGTGTTTCGAAACCATTTTTGTGACCTCTAAATGGTTTAAATGCATTTCTTTTTTGAAAATTGCGTTATTAAGTTATCAAATTACTGATTTACAATCTACTTACTCCTAATTCGAAAAGGTTTAGGGGAATATAAAATAAAATAATACTATCATAAGGTTGTAATAGTACTTTATGCAACGAGCCTATAATGGCTATAATTAAGACACGAGTATTTTTTATAAAACGAGCGTATGCGAGTTTTATAATTTCCATACGAGTGTCTTAATTACCATTATAGGCGAGTTGCATACGACTGTTTATGTTCGACGATAATTATAATGTTATTATATGTTTTAACATAAATATTCATAAATATCTGTTGAGAGTCAGCCACAAGAATGTTATCGGAGAGCGAGCGCGAGACATCTCTTTGTCTTTCAAGATCTTTGAACGACCGACGAATGCCCTCTGTGTGCTTGCAATGACATATGCAAGCCATATGTTTACATCTGCCGTCCCTCAGTAATATTGTCACCGGAGTCGTTTGAATGCGCTGTGCAGAAATTAGTGTTGGTGATTTTAAGGTACAGTGCTATTTCTTGTTTCATATTCGCCAGTTTATTTACGCGAACATATGGACGGTGCGTATTCCATGTCGGTAATTTATTATAGTTCGATGTTGTGTTTATGTCCGACATGTTGGATTTTGAGCGCATGCGCGAAAGTATCGTTACCTAATTGGTCAATGAACGAGCTCTGATTGGCTGGAGAAACTGTATCATAATGAAAATAAGTGTTATAATGACCATCATTATGACACCGTTTTCTGACACATAATAGTGAGGGTCGAACATAAAATTTTTATTATTACAAAAACACAGAATTCTTAACATCAAAGTACATCAAAAATGAAAATCAATATAGGCCTATCGCCAAACTGACCATCAAATCCACAGTCAGTCTGAACCTTGCAGCAGTCTGGTTATGCAAAACTTAAACTCTGTCCAATAATTGTTTACATTTTAATTTATTTTGAACAAAACATTTTTATAATTTTCCTATCTCAACTAGGACCTACAATAATGGGAAAAATCTCACCATTCACAAATATATATTCACGTTTTCAATAGTATAAAATATTTATCCGCATGAACTGACCGCAAGCAGCCCATGGACCACGGGTTGTGGTTGTGCACCCCTGATCTACACTAAAGAGTATTAGCAACTGTGCACGATCAAGATGACACCACATTTAAGTGACATTTTATCGCATTATCGTATCACCGCTATTATTACCACCTCGTATTTAACCGGCTAGCATGCTTGGCTGTTGCCCCGGAGGTCCGGGTTCGACTCCCAGCTCTGCAAAGAAAATTAATTCTGGTCTGAGGGTTGGAACGGGGTTACACTCAGCCTCCTGAGGCAGAACTGAGGAGGTGTGGGTTTGATTTCCACCTCAGCCATCTTGGAATAGGTTTTCCATGGTTTCCCACTTATACTCTAGGCCAGACATGGGCAAAGTACGTCCCGCTGGCCAAGTGCGGCCCTTGAGGAAGTCTAATGCGGCTTCCGACATGGTTTCGAATTATACTTCCTACATAGGTCATATTTTCTGTTCTGAGTACCTAGAAGTGAAAAACTGTTTCAATCTCATTGTGTTTATGTGTTTTGTATAATAGAGTTGCAGCTAGAACTGATTGAGTTAAAATGTAACAAATAAATTGAAGCAACTATTCCTCAGCGTTTCGAAAATTGAGTTCTACAAGGCCCTACCAAAATGAAGCTTCCCAAACTTGAAATCTCATGCACAGAAGATAACTGCCATGTTCGCATATTCCTATATCTGTGAACATGTGTTTTCTACAACGAAGCTTCACTAAAATAGCGTCAGAAATAGATTAACAAACCACCATATTTTGCTGCGCACTAAGAATCAGCTCATCCCAGTTTTAACCAGATCATGAAAAACTTTTAGAAACACAGTCACAGTTTCACTTGTCACATACTCCTTCCCCTTCTAACAAATAATGAATGTGTGTTCTTTTATCCTAAGTTTTCTACCATTTGTAGCCTATATGTTTTGTTTGATTAAAAATTCGGAAATAAAACGTTTGTAGTCTCTCTATATATAAATATGAAAGTCTGTCTGTTTTTTACTGAATTTCCACGGAAGTTTGAGTTATTAACGCGTTTCAGACTGATTTATGACGGTTGCGCGCAAAAACAAAATGTTTGTCCGTCTGTCTGTCTGTCTGTCTGTCTGTCTGTCTGTCTGTCTGTCTGTGTACAAATTTGCACGCGCATCACTCGAGAACGGCTGAGTGGATCAACGTAAAATTTGGTACAGATGTTCATCAGAGGCACGAAAGTAATCATTGATGTAACTCTTCTATATTCCTCTAATAAAAGAGGGCCTACCCCTTAAAATACATGCTGAAATGGGCGTAGAAAGACGAGACAAAGCTCATTTTCAGCGTCTCAATGTGAGAAACAAATCTCGGGAGCCCTACGGCCCCGAAAACCACATTTTAAGGTCCTAAAACCAACAGTTTTTGAGATATACCCAGAAAACTAATTTCATCCATTAAGCTATTAATAATAATTAAGCTATTGAAAGAATGCAAGCCGGTAACCATGACAACACAATCTCTGAAGTCCATCTCTTTCTGTAAAACGCAATGCCATTTCATTTATTACATTACTGTGAACGTTCGCAAACGGCTATAAGGTTATCACGGAACCAACTTAAGCTGTAAAATTCATCAATACGTATATAAAGCGCTTAAGGAGGTCAAGGGGTATCCTTGAATTTTTTCACGTGATTTAGACGGGCGGGTGCGGTACTAAAGGTCTATTATATCGCTATCCCTATATTATTAAATTATTATTTTGGATATTATTATATTATGACGTACAAGGACGAGACAAAACTCATTTTCAGCCCCTCGGTGGCCCGGAGACTACTACGTTTTAAGGCTCTAAAACCACGTTTCTGAGATATTCCCAGAAAACTAATTTCATTTAATAAACTATTTATAATAAATAGATGACGAGTACAGAAGAACACCAAATCAGGAGCTATATAGATATACTGAGAAAATCACAGATGTGGCCAGGAAGAGACGTCTGGCTTTCTACGGACATGTCTCATGGATGAACCAAACAAGACTAACCAACCGGCTTATCAACTACTGGGGGAATAGAAAGAGTTTGACACCGTCACTAACACTAGTTAACAAGGATATCCAAGAACTGAAGATAATGAAAAGTGATGTTAGATGCCGATCATATCTCAGAAACATACATAAACAGAAGAGTTTTCAGGACAGACCACCCTGTAAGAAAACCGGCATCATCTGGACAGAAGAGAGAAAGGAGAAACATAGCCAGAGAATGCGCGAATATTGGGCAAACATCAAGTCCCTCGCCAAGCTGAAAAGTTGAACGTCGTGGTCCTTAGTTGGCCCAACCGAATTAAGAAGAACAAGAAGAAACTAGTGAAGTAATGCAAGCCGGTAACCATGACAACGGTATCACAAGAGGTGACATCCGACTTGCTATCTATTTCTGTACGAAGCAATGCCACTCAATTTATTAAATTTCTGTGAAAGTTAGCAAATGGCTATAAGGTTATCGTGGAATCAAACATTGACTGTAAAATTCAACAACGCGATTAAGGGGGTCAAGGGGTACCCTAGAATTTTTACACGTGACTTACACGTGCGATATGCGATATATTGTACAGAAGGTCTATTATACCTCCAAATAGCAACATTAATTTCAAAAATTCGTGGATTGGAATAGTGTTTTTGCAGCTTTTGGGAATTTGGGCCATTGGTGGCTAAAAATCCCGAATTTTCATGCACCACAAGCCTTTATAATTTATTAAGGGGGTCTTCCTGGGGATGGGGACTTTTCATAACGGTGAGGGTCAGTTTTAATTTGACATATATTGCGTTTCGTCTACGAGGTTTTCAATATTATTTTCACGTCAGGAAGTACACGGTTAGCTGAATTTAGTTTGAGAGCACATTTTATGTAATCATATTTTTGTCGACAAACGGGTTTATCGTAAAGATGATTTTGTTTGATACTGTGTGATTGATATATATTTATGTTTATGTACGCCTATAATTCATGTTCGGGTGCTTGGAGCATCGTAAAATTAGGTATTGTAACCATGAGTCAATACACCAATCATTTAGAATACTCTTCACCGTACTTCTCATAGAAGGTTGGGTATAAGGAACAACTTTTCAAAATACATGCTAAAATAGGCGAAAAATAAAAATTATCCTAGAAGGACGACCACCCCCCGCCGGTACTGCCACCTTGAAGAAGGTAATTTGTTATTGCCGGGTGTTTTGGGGGCTTGCGAGCTGAAATGATCTGCAGAGCTATGCCAGCGGGAGCTTAAGCTCCTGGTAGGGCCACCCAAGCTGGACAGGTCTAAAGTGATGAGCCAGACTAAGAGCGGTACCCTGGTCCTCCAGGTTGGGGGTTGGGCGTGGGGCTAACAACCCCACACTGTAAAACCTCAAAAGTTACGAAACTCTCAACGAAGCCTCGGAATTTGGACGGAATTAACGATGATGAACCTGGAAAATGTTTAAGGACAAGGAAAAAGGATATGACTTTGACAATGGCAACATGGAACGTACGAACGATGTTGCAGATAGGAAAATGGCAGAAGTAGCTGAGGAAGTTTTGAAGTATGGAATGGATATAGTAGCGATACAGGAAGTGAGATGGAGGGGAAACGGTAAGAGACAAGAAGGACTATACAATGTTATACAGTGGTCCTGAAGTAAGAACTGGTCAGTGTGGAACAGGCTTTATCATTAGTTCAAAGATAAAAAGAAGTCTTCTTGGATTTGAGCCTCTAGGAGATAGAATGTGTAAAATGAGACTAAAGGGACGATTCAGGAATCTGACACTTATATCAGCGTATGCACCTACAGAAGACGATAGTGAAGAGAAGAAAAATGCATTCTATGACCAGTTGGAAAAGGAATGTAGTATGATACCAAAATATGATGTGATAATACTTCTTGGGGACTTAAATGCCAAAATAGGTAGAGAGGACGTCTTGCAGTATGTAGCAGGGAAACATTCTTTACATACTAATACTAGTGAAAATGGGAAGCTTCTATGCCAATTTGCAGAAAGTAATAGAATGGTAATCAAAAGTACTTGTTTTAAACAAAGGACATACACAAAGGAACCTGGAAAATGCCAGGCACCGGAGTGGTAAACCAAATTGACCATGTCTTGATTTCAAGAAGACATGCATCTTCAATGATTGACGTCAGATCTGCAAGGGGCCTCAACTGTGATTCGGATCATTTTTTGGTGAAAGCTCTGTTTAGAGAACGAATTGCGAATGTAGAATGTGACAGAGGAATTAAGAGGATACAGTGGGACGTGGAAAAGTTTCAGCAAACACAAATTGTTAAGCAATATGAGGACACACTGAACAAGAAGTTGGAAGAGAGATTAAAGAATATGAATGAGGATGACACTGTACAGGGGAGATGGACTGGAATAAAGAAAGCATTGGAAGAGACTGTGAAAGGAACTATTGGGGAGAAGAAGAGGAACAGGAATGAAGAATAGTTGATGATGAATGTAGGAAATATATAGAGCAGAAGAATGCAGACAGATTGATTATGATTCAAAGAGAGACAATATGTAATTGTGAAAGTTATAAAGAAAGTAGAAGAACAGCAAATAGAGTTCTGAAAAGGAAGAAGATTATGTATCTAAGAAGACAAATGGAAAGAATTGAAGAATTGAACAGCCAGAATGAAAGTAAGAGATTGTACCAAGCAACGAAACGAATGACAAAGGAATTTCAACCACGGGAGAACTCGTGTAAGGATAAAGATGGAAAAGTGATTGGAGAGGAAGAGAGAGTTCTTGAAAGATGGGCGGAGCACTTTAAAGTTACGTTAAATATAGAACGTAAGGACGAGATGAATGAGAGACAGGTCTACATGAATGTAGAGCCACAGGTCACTAAACCATCCATAGATGAAGTTATGGAGGCAGTGAAGCGTCAACGAAATGGAAGAGCACCAGGAGAGGATCAGATAATAGCGGAGGTAATAAAGAATGGAGGACAGGGGATAGTTAGGAACCTACATGAACTGATTGGGGAGATATGGGAAAGAGAGATAATGCCTCAGGATTGGAAGGTTGGCCTTATCTGTCCCATCTTCAAGAAAGGTGATAAGTTACAATGTGGAAATTATGGAGGGATAACATTACTAAGTGTTGTATATAAGATATTCTCAAATATATTGCAAAGGAGACTGAGCGACTACGCTGAAGAAATACTGGATGAGAACCAGTGTGGATTCCGGCCAGGAAGGGGAACTATTGACCAAATATTTGTTATGAGACAATCTATGGAGAAATGCTATGAATATGGTGTTGATCTGCATTTGCTATTCATTGATTTCCAACAGGCGTTTGATAGCATTGATAGAACGAAGATGTTGAACGCCCTAGAAGCATGTGGAGTGCCAAAGAAGTTGATCAGTCTAGTAGCAATGACAATGGCAGGATCGCAGGCCAAGGTTTATATAGGAGGCAAAACTAGCAGGAATTTTGAGGTGAATACCGGAGTGAGGCAAGGAGATTCATTGTCTGCAGTGTTATTCAACTTGACACTGAATGAAGTTATGAAAGAACTGGGATTGGGAGGGACGATAATAAGTAAGTCCAAGCAGGCGTATGCATATGCGGATGACATTGTGTTGATGGCACGGAACTGGGAAACTCTTAAAGAAATGTTCAAGATTCTGGAGGAGAAGAGTGGAAAGATGGGAATGAGAATTAATGAAAGGAAAACGAAATATATGAAAATGTCAGCGGGAAAAGATAGAAGAGCAAGAGAAAATGTAGAAATTGGTCAGTATAAGTTTGAGAATGTAAAATGCTTCAGTTACCTTGGTACTATACTAAATTGTGAGAATTCTGTATCAGAGGAGATTCATAAACGGATCATGAATGGAAACAGGGCTTACTATGCTAACACTAAGCTCTTAAAATCAAAACTGTTAAGTAGGAACTTGAAAGTTAAACTCTACAAGACCCTTATTAGACCAGTGGTGACCTATGGATCTGAGACGTGGACAATGTCAACAAATGATGAGAATGATCTCAAAATTTTTGAAAGGTAAGTTTTAAGAAGGATATATGGCCCGGTAAAGGAGGATGAAGGGTGGCGAATCAGGACAAACAAAGAAATTGAAGAGATAATCAAAGGTGAAGATATTGTGAAATTTATTAAGTCCCGACGTCTGGATTGGCTTGGTCATGTAGAGAGGATGAGTGAAGAAAGAACACCAAGGAAGATATTACATGGAACTATGGAAGGCAAGAGGAGACGTGGACGACCGCGCAAAAGATGGCTACACGACTTAGGAGAAGACCTGAGAACTATGAGGGTTGGAAGATGGTGGGAGAAAACTCATAGAAGGGACGAATGGCGAGGAATCGTGAGAGAGGCCAAAGCCTACCCCAGGCTTTAGCGCCGAGGAAGTAAGTAAGAAGGACGACCAAAGCATATGTTGCGCTTCTCAATGTGTGGCACAAAACTAGGGAGTCTATAAAGGGTCTCCGAAAACCACATTTTATGGCCCTTAAATAAACAGTGTCTGCGATATACCCAGAAAACTAACTTCGTTCTGATAAACTTATGAAGGAATGACAAGCCCCTAACCATTGCAACAGTAGCTCAATTGATAACGTCTGGTTATTAATATCGAAGACCGTTCGAAGAGCGGGTACTTCTGCTAGTATATATATAAACATGTGTTGTTTTTTATTTCGGCCCGAATAGATTATTTTATATTGTATCTGGCCCTGCCCCTAAAAGGTTTGTCCATGTCTGCTCTAGCCAAATGCCGGGATGGTTCCTAACTTAAGGCCACGGCCACATCCTTACAAATCCACACTTATATTACTAAAATGGATTGACATTGAGTTTGACGAAGATTGTTTCTGAAGATAGAATAAATATTAAGTAGACTGCAGGTAGATGTGGGTGTTGACGAGGTTGGGTACCTGATGAAATCACTGGATTTATGTGGGCTATTACTATAGAATATGTATATAAGCTAATATATTAATTCATACTGCCGAGTGATCATAAATGTTCCAAATTATTGAAGTTGGACTGCCGCACCAACTCTAACGTCGTGTCTGTTATAGTGTTATGTGTCATACCAACTATCCTGTGAATGTCGATGAATATGAAGCCTTCAATTGTCCCACACAAGCTCAAGGAGCATGCAGTCCACCTCCACATCCCAGTGGACAACGATGATGCACGGAGCATCACCCGATCTGTGGCGAAAGCCCGGCAAATCAGCTAAGAGTAAGAGCAAAGCGACTGCGATCATGAAGCCACCACCCAGCGAACATGGCAATCAAACACTTACAAATACAGACACTTAATACAGCCATGTTAATAAGACAGGTTGTGTGACAAATTCCATGCACACCCTGGTACACGAGACAACATGATCACTATGTTACAAAGCCCCTAGATAAATCATCATCAACACCAACAACAACAGTTATTATTAATGAAGAACCTGCAGCATTATTCCAATGCCTAAAATGGCCATGCAGGTGTGAATAGGTTGGCTAGTGATTAGGACATTGAAATGATAAATTCTATAAGCAACAGAAAATCAGGGAATGATGCTAGTGATGAATGGTTGGCAGGTAAGAAATGTCATCAAATACCAGATAGGATACATGCCATCGACTTTATAGAACCTGATGATTATGAGTCCCACAGGACATAGAGTGACTAACAGAAGTACCGTCGTTCTTCTAACAGTCTTTGATACTTACCAGCCCAAACTTAACATAGTATCAATGTAGGTGCGTCACTAGCTGGTCATCAATTAATTTCACAGGCTAAATTTACTACCATTACCAAAATAAATGTTATTAAGATAGCTCAACCGTAATTATTTGAGAGCGTTTTATGACATTGAAGCAGAGCAGGGTGAATCAAATTAATCCTCGAGAAACTATGATCTTCTAAACTACATAAGAAAGAATTTCCATACTTTTATTTGAAGAGGTAAACCCCGCTTTAAGAAAAAAACAATAACATTAACGACAACAAGACAAACACTCCACAATGTCTGTTACATAAATCTTAAGAACGACTACATTTAAAAAAAAATGTCAAATATTTAAAAATTTACATTTTCGAGAAATTTTCGTCGGTTATAGGCTGGAAACTGCAAGTTTGCCAAATTTCAATTTTCTAGTTCGTCTGAATATGAATTAGAACTTGTTGTTTCAGTTGTTAATTCAGTTTAGGGTGTTGGGATATCTTGGTCATCACCCCCGATAAGTTGGGTATGTTTCGAACTTGTCTGATAACCCGTATTTATGTGATGGCTGTAGCAGTGTGTGCAACTGTATTAAGGACAGGGATGAGGCAGGTACCCCGGGATTTGCAGTAAGGTACTATCCCGGCATTTGCTTGGAGGGAGTATGGACAAAACCAGGGAAAAACCACGTTCAGGATAGCAGCTCTCATGGCCGAAATTCGACTCTGCGATATCCGGACTTACTGCAGGCACAAACTATTTAACAACAACTACGAATTGTGGTGATAGAATCCATTTTTAGCCTATTTTCATTTTATGAAAAAAAAATAGGCTTATGAGATCACCTTTTGTCCGTGTGTCTGTCTGCGTGTGCGTGTGTGTGTGTGTGAAAATATGTGTGGGATGGTGTGTGTGTGTCCCTCCCTAATAAATTCTAAACGGCTGAAGCGATTTCAATGAAACTCGGTAAGATCTTAGCACCATTCTGGCACACCCCGACCGTGCCCTTCACATTTCATTGTGCCTCACCAATCCAACATGGCGGCTATGCAAAATATTTCACCAGCATTCAGTATCTCCGAAACTATTACCGATATCACCCTGAAAGTTTGTACGGTGATAAAGGAAACTACTAGAAGTTCACCTATGAGACTTTCATAAACCTGGTAACTACAAAACCAACATGGCGGCCAAGCCAATTTGAGACATTTAATAGACTTTTCTGAACGCAGTGAATGACTATAGTACAGCAAATGACTATACATATTGAAATGCACTGGCATCTAATTTAGTTCAATTGTTTACATAACCTCAAGATGGCGGCTGTGCGAAATTCAAAAATTAAGTTTTTAATTCTTGTGTCGTAATCTTGCGATCGAAGTGAAAGTTTGAATAACGAAGCTGCGCAATGACTTCCCTTTAATGGTATATAACTCTATGTCCTATACATTTACCAATCCAAAATGGCGAGCATCCGAAATATTTTGACGGTTCTCAATATCTACAATTTTTTTACAGCAATCAAACTGCATTTCTTTATGTACATAGAGGCTATGAACATAAGTTCACCTATATGCCTTTCAATAACCTGGTGAGCACAAATCCAACATGGCGACGACGCGAAGTATAGATATTTAAATGGATGTTTCTCGCGATTTAACCATCTGAGTGCAGTGAAACTTTGCACATTAAATGCTTATACAAATGTTAATCCACTGGCATCTAATTTATTTCAATTGTTTTCATAACCACAAGATGGCAGCTGTGCGAAATTTTAAAATCTCGTTTTTACTTCTTGTGTCCTAATCATGCGATTGAAGTCTGAATACCACACGTACACAAAAATCTTCATGTAATAGTACATAAATAAAAATCCAACCTGGCGATCATCTGAAACATTTAGACGGTACTCAATATCTACTAATCTATCACAACCATCAAACTGGAATTTTGTATGTTGATCGAGGCAAGTAACATGAGTAGGATATATGAAAATAGGTTGTATAGTTCTTCACGGAATTACTTGTTTAGTGTTGCCTAATTCTAATAAAGCAAGCTTTTCAGTCGGTCAACACGAATTGTGCCCAATTACATTGAACGGGAAACAAGTATTTACATACTCTACAAACTAACAAACTCTTTATGTACTAATACCTGCATAAAGGGTGTTAGTTTGTAGGTTAAGTAAATACTTGTTTCCCGCCTAATGTAATTGGGCACAATTTGTGTTGACCGACTGAAAAGCTTGCTTTATTATTATTATTATTCTTTCCTCGATTCGGCCAACTAGGGACCACGTCGGTTCAACTGTCTCTTCTTCCGAGCTCTAACTACCGACCAGTGTCCCTGCGTTCGTCTCCGGTGTTGTTCTTTTCTCTCTCGGGACCATGCCTTCCCTATCTTCAGCTTCGCCTTTTCCTGGAAACCTTTGTGCGTTCGTGCTCCTGGATATCTTTAGGGGAATTTCCATTTCACGTAGATCAATCTCAACTTCCGTGAACCATGCTCCTTTGGTTTTCTTATCTTGAAAGTACGTCAATATCTGTTTTGATATCCTGCCTGGGCTCATTCGTGTCACGTGGCTATAAAAGGCAATCCTCCTTTTACGAATCGTAACACTGATCTTCTCCACGCGCTTGTATAATTCGTGGTTGTGACGTCTTCTGTATTAGTATTATTATTTTATTCATTTAAGCGAAAATTCCCCTACAGGAGAGCGATTAAACTTGATAACATGATGTCATTTGGAGGCGAGTCTCCTCCGCTCCTCCCAAAATCTCTTCATTCTCACGGAATGCTCCCTCTTCCTCTCATCCGTCCACTTTTTCCCACGTTGTCGTATTGATCTTGGTTCAAACTCATTCGCGATTTTCGTCTGGCACTCAGTTCGGTCTTCGAAATGTTCTATATTGATTACTTGTAGTAAGTCTCTCTGTACCTCTTTAAGCCATTCTGTGCCGCATTTACTCTGTGTTATGATACAGAGTAGGTTCTTTGGCAATCTGGAGGTGGCCATCCTGTGTATGTGAGTGTAAAATTTGGCTCTGCGTTTTCTAATTTCGTCTGTTATCGTATTGGTCTTTTGATAGAGTTCTGTACTAGGTCTCTTCATCCAACTGCCGTTTCTGTTGATTGCTCCGTAGATCTTCCGGAGAATTTTTCGTTCCTGTTTTTCCAGTTCCTTAATCTTGGAATGACCATCGATTACTATTGTTTCAGCGGCATATGTTGCTTCGGCAGAATAACTGTTTTATAATGTCGTAATTTGGCGTTCGTCGAAATGCATTTCTTGTTGTAATTGGCCCACGTTAGCCTGTAGGCCTTCTGGAGTTTAGTGATTATTATTATTATTATTATTATTATTATTATTATTATTATTATTATTATTATTATTATTATTATTATTATTATTATTATTATTATTATTATTATTATTACTAACAACAACGAAGTAAAAATATATACAAAACCACTTCTAGGATTACTGATGTGATAAACTAACTCCATACTTCCAAGTTATCTTTACGATGATGAATGTACCGTACTCCAATGCTCAGTTCATAATTTAATGTCTTGTTAGAGTCAAGAACAGAGACCAAGTACATCTGGATTTGAAGGTTGCTGATTCATGGCTATACTGTATTAGCATGCTTATCCAGTCCTTGCGAGTATACTGATGAGCAGCATCTATCTCCCTTACCTCTATATTTCTACTATGCTGGATATAAACCACGAACAATGCATCCTCGCTGTATGCAGGGAAAATAGGATCCAGTTACGGCGTCTCCCGAGACGAGGGATTTCCCCGACCAGGGACTGCTCTTATTGACTTCCAACTTCATTCCCCTAAGTATACATATTAATAATACATTATAATCATGTTCCAGGTATATTGATTTTTAGAGTATCATATCATAGCATATCCTCATTATATATTTACTAGCAGGTACCCGCGGCTTCGCTCGCGTCATAGTCGTGTCATATTTTTATTCAATGAAATGCAGGTTTAACCCCGTTAACACCCTTTTCGAACCTGAATATCCAAAAATCCCTCCTTAGTAGACGTTTTCGACACACAACAAACATATCCCCAAAATATCATTCTTCTAACATTAATAGTTTTGGTTGGTCGATGAGAGTGAATATCCAAAAATCCTTCCTTAGTGGACTTTTTCTTCCAGAATTTCAGCCCTCCCCATGGGCCCCTTAAATTGGATTCATGAAAAAAAAAACGATCGACCACCTTTTTACTTATTTTCAAGCTGATTCTTCCCCCTGAGTTTCATACTTTATGCCTCTGTCTTTTAAGAGATACTTGCTCCGTTAGGAATCCTTCAACCCCCACTTTTCACACATACACCTCATAATATACAGTTCATCGAAAAACTCTCAGACATGTGTCTTCTTATTCTTAATGATGAGTTTATATGCCGAGTATCGCATCTCCCAAGGAAACCAATCGGGAGACATTGCTATTCAATTAAATGCAGGTCTACCCCCTTAACACCCCTTTAGAACCTGCATATCCAAAAATCCTCCCTTGGTGGACGTTTTCGACATACAACGAACACAACCCCAAAATTTCATGTTTCTAACTTCAATAATTTTGGCTGGGCGATGATGAGTGAGTGAGTAAGTCAGGACATTTTCTTTCATTTATTTTTCAGAATTTCACCCCTCTCATGAATCCCTTATATTGGATTTATGATTTAAAAAAACGGTCGAAGACCTATTTACTTCTTTTTAAGCTGTTCTTCCCCCCTGAGTTTGATGAGTGAGTGAGTTAATCAGTTAGAACACTATCTTTCCTGTTTTCCCCCCAGAATTTCACCCCTCTCCAAGGGTTCCTTAAATTGGATTTATGAAAAAACTGTCGAACACTTATTTACTTATATTTTAAGCTGTTTTTTTTTCGCTGAATGTCAAACTTCTCGCCTATGTCGTTTAAGAGATACACGCTCCGTTAAAAATCCTTCAACCCCCAATTTTCACCCCTTTCACCTCATAATATACTCCACATCGATAAACCCTTAGACATATGTCTGCTTAATTTTAATGATTAGTTTATATGCCGAATATCACATCCCCAAAGAAACAACTCGTGAGATATCGTTAATCAATGAAATGCACGTTTACCCCCTTAACACCTCTTAAGAACCCGAATAAACAAAAATCCTTCATTAGTTGACGTTTGCGACATAGAGCGAAAATATTCCCAAAATTTAATTTTTCCTACTTCAATAGTTTTCGCTGGGCGATGATGAGTGAGTGAGTCAGTCAGGTCATTTTCTTTCAATTATTTTACCGGAATTTCACGCCCTCCCCATGCGCCCCTTAAATTGGATTCATGAAGAAACGCTCGAACACCTATTAACTTATATTTGAAGCTGTCTTTTTCCCTTGAGTTTGATGAGTGAGTGAGTGAGTCAGTCAGTCA
This sequence comes from Meconema thalassinum, assembly GCA_946902985.2. Classification (NCBI taxonomy): domain Eukaryota; kingdom Metazoa; phylum Arthropoda; class Insecta; order Orthoptera; family Tettigoniidae; genus Meconema; species Meconema thalassinum. The sequence continues at coordinate 1,227,499,490 of OX336388.2, read as the reverse complement.
GGACCTTTTCTCTCCTTTTTTTTTCTAGAATTTCACCCCACCCCATTGGCCCCTTAAAATGAATTTATGAAAAAACTGTCGAACACCGATGTACTTATTTTAAGCTGTTTTTTTTTCGCACAGTTTCAAACTTCTCGCGTATGTCGTTGAAGAGATACACGCTCCGTTAGGAATCCTTCAACCCTCACTTTTCACCCCTTTCACCTTATAATATACACCACATCGAATAACCCTTAGACACATGTCTGCTTATTTTTAATGATTAGTTTATATGCCGAGTATCACATCCACAAATGCAACCACACATGAGATATTGTTATTCAATAAAATGCAGGTTTAACCCCATTAAGACACCTTTAGAACCTGAATATCCGAAAATCCTCCCTTAGTGTACCGTTTTGACATACAACAAACATATCCCAAAAATGTCATGTTTTTAACTTCAATAATTTTGGCTGGACGATGAGTGAGTGAGTGAGTGAGTGAGTGAGTGAGTGAGTCAGGACATTTTCTTTCATTTTTTTTTCAGAATTTGTCCCCTCACAATGAACCCCTTAAATTTGATTTATGAAAAATAAACTGTCAAACACTTATTTACTTATATTTAAGCAGTTTTCTCTCCCTGAGTTTGAAGAGTGAGTGAGTGAGTCAATCAGTTAGGACACTTTCTTTCCGCCCCCCCCCCCCCCCCAGAATTTCACCCCTCCCCATGAGTCCCGTAAATTGAATTTAAGAAAAAGAAAACGATCGAACATCTATTTACTTATCTTTTAAGCTGATTTTTTCCGCTGAGTTTAAAACTCTTCGCCTGTGTCGTTTAAGAGATACACGCTCCGTTAGGAATCCTTCAACCCACACTTTTCACCCCTTTCACCTCATAATATACACCACATCGAAAAACCCTCAGACACATGTCTTCTTATTTTTTATGTGTTCATATGCCGAGTAACACATCCCCCAATGAAACCAATCGGGAGTTATTGTTATTCAATGAAATGCAGGTTTAACCCCCTTAAGACCCCCTGAATATACGAAAATCCTCCCTTAGTGGACGGTTCCGACATACAATGATCATATTCCCCGAAATGTCATGTGTCTAACTTCAATAATTTTGGCTGTGCAATGGTGAGTGAGTCAGGACTTTTTCTCTCAATTTCCTTTTTTCAGAACTTCACCCCTCCCAAAGAACCCCTTAAATTGGGTTTATGAAAAAGACTGTCGAACACCTATTTACTTATTTTTAAGCAGTTTTTTTCCCTGAGTTTGATGAGTGAGTCTGTCAGTCAATCGGTTAGGACACTTTCTTTCCTGTTCCCCCCCCCCCAGAATTTCACCCCTCCTATTGGCCCCTTAAATTGGATTTATGAAAAAAAACGGTCAAACACCTATTTACTTATTTTTTAAGCTGATTTTTTTCCACTGAGTTTCAAACTCCTCGCCTAAGTCGTTTAAGAGATACACGCTCCGTTAGGAATCCTTCAACCCCCACTTTTCACCCCTTTCACCTCATTATATACTTCACATCGAAAAACCCTCAGACACGTGTCTTCTTATTTTTAATGATGAGTGTATATGCCGAGTATCACATCTCCCAATGAAACCAATCGGGAGATATTGTTATTCAATGAAATGCAGGTCTATCCCCTTAACACCCCTTTAGAACCTGAATATCCAAAAATCCTTCCTTATTGCGCGTTTTCGACTTACCACGAACATATCCCCAAAATTCCATGATTCTAACTTCAATAGTTTTGGCTGGGCGATGATGAGTCAGTCAGTCAGTCAGTCAGTCAGTCAGGACACTTGTTTTTATATAAGAGATAAGCATCGGTCCTAGTGGAAAATAATTCTATCACCTGAAACCAAAAATGCATGGGACGAAAAAAATCATCAATATATCATGTTGGTTTCGGACCCTAAAAGACGTGAAAAATATAATAAAAGTATTAAAAAAGAACTATTTTTGAAATTTCATTCGAATCAATTTTTATGTCATTCCTGGGACTTGGAAAATTCCGACCAAAAAGTACAAAATCATTAATAACTCCGTAAGTATTCGTCGTATGATGAAATAGCAAGAGGCAAAAAAGATGTAATGTGTTATTGTCTACAACATAGGCCATGTATAATTTTACACTCAGACATATTACGTTTCCCCCCTCCCTTCCCACATAATTTCACCCCTCCCCATGGGCCCCTTAAATTGGATTTATGAAAAAAACGGTCAAACACCTGTTTATTTATTTTTTATGCTGATTTTTCTCGGCTGAGTTCCAAATTCCTCGCCTATGTCGTTTAAGAGATACACGCTCCGTTAGGAATCCCTCAACCCCCACTTTTCACCCCTTTCGCCTCATAATATACACCACATCGAAAAACCCTCAGACACATGTCTTCTTATTTTTTATGTGTTCATATGCCGAGTAACACATCCCCCAATGAAACCAATCGGGAGTTATTGTTATTCAATGAAATGCAGGTTTAACCCCCTTAAGACCCCCTGAATATACGATAATCCTCCCTTAGTGGACGGTTCCGACATACAATGATCATATTCCCCGAAATGTCATGTGTCTAACTTCAATAATTTTGGCTGTGCAATGGTGAGTGAGTCAGGACTTTTTCTCTCAATTTCCTTTTTTCAGAACTTCACCCCTCCCAAAGAACCCCTTAAATTGGGTTTATGAAAAAGACTGTCGAACACCTATTTACTTATTTTTAAGCAGTTTTTTTCCCTGAGTTTGATGAGTGAGTCTGTCAGTCAATCAGTTAGGACACTTTCTTTCCTGTTCCCCCCCCCCCCCGAGAATTTCACCCCTCCCTATTGGCCCCTTAAATTGGATTTATGAAAAAACTGTCAAACACCTATTTACTTATTTTTAAGCTGATTTTTTTCCACTGAGTTTCAAACTCCTCGCCTATGTCGTTTAAGAGATACATGCTCCGTTAGGAATCATTCATCCCCCACTTTTCACCCCTTTCACCTCATAATATACTTCACATCGAAAAACCCTCAGACACGTGTCTTCTTATTTTTAATGATGAGTGTATATGCCGAGTATCACATCTCCCAATGAAACCAATCGGGAGATATTGTTATTCAATGAAATGCAGGTCTATCCCCTTAACACCCCTTTAGAACCTGAATATCCAAAAATCCTTCCTTAGTGCGCGTTTTCGACTTACCACGAACATATCCCCAAAATTTCATGATTCTAACTTCAATAGTTTTGGCTGGGCGATGATGAGTCAGTCAGTCAGTCAGTCAGTCAGTCAGTCAGGACACTTGTTTTTATATAAGAGATAAGCATCGGTCCTAGTGGAAAATAATTCTATCACCTGAAACCAAAAATGCATGGGACGAAAAAAACATCAAAATATCATGTTGGTTTCGGACCCAAAAGACGTGAAAAATATAATAAAAGTATTAAAAAAACTATTTTTTGAAATTTCATTCGAATCAATTTTTATGTCATTCCTGGGACTTGGAAAATTCCGACCAAAAAGTACAAAATCATTAATAACTCCGTAAGTATTCGTCGTATGATGAAATAGCAAGAGGCAAAAAAGATGTAATGTGTTATTGTCTAGAACATAGGCCATGTATAATTTTACACTCAGACATATTACGTTTCCCCCCTCACTTCCCACATAATTTCACCCCTCCCCATGGGCCCCTTAAATTGGATTTATGAAAAAAAAACTGTCAAACACCTGTTTATTTATTTTTTATGCTGAAATTTCTCGGCTGAGTTCCAAATTCCTCGCCTATGTCGTTTAGGAGATACACGCTCCGTTAGGAATCCTTCAACCCCCACTTTTCACCCCTTTCACCTCATAATATACACCACATCGAAAAACCCTCAGACACATGTCTTCTTATTTTTTATGTGTTCATATGCCGAGTAACACATCCCCCAATGAAACCAATCGGGAGTTATTGTTATTCAATGAAATGCAGGTTTAACCCCCTTAAGACCCCCTGAATATACGAAAATCCTCCCTTAGTTGACGGTTCCGACATACAATGATCATATTCCCCGAAATGTCATGTGTCTAACTTCAATAATTTTGGCTGTGCAATGGTGAGTGAGTCAGGACTTTTTCTCTCAATTTCCTTTTTTCAGAACTTCACCCCTCCCAAAGAAGCCCTTTAATTGGGTTTATGAAAAAGACTGTCGAACACCTATTTACTTATTTTTAAGCAGTTTTTTCCCTGAGTTTGATGAGTGAGTCTGTCAGTCAATCAGTTAGGACACTTTCTTTCCTGTTTTTTCCCCCCCAGAATTTCACCCCTCCCTATTGGTCCCTTAAATTGGATTTATGAAAAAACGGTCAAACACCTATTTACTTATTTTTTAAGCTGATTTTTTTCCACTGTGTTTCAAACTCCTCGCCTATGTGGTTTAAGAGATACATGCTCCGTTAGGAATCCTTCAACCCCCACTTTTCACCCCTTTCACCTCATAATATACTTCACATCGAAAAACCCTCAGACACGTGTCTTCTTATTTTTAATGATGAGTGTATATGCCGAGTATCACATCTCCCAATGAAACCAATCGGGAGATATTGTTATTCAATGAAATGCAGGTCTATCCCCTTAACACCCCTTTAGAACCTGAATATCCAAAAATCCTTCCTTAGTGCGCGTTTTCGACTTTCCACGAACATATCCCCAAAATTTCATGATTCTAACTTCAATAGTTTTGGCTGGGCGATGATGAGTCAGTCAGTCAGTCAGTCAGTCAGTCAGGACACTTGTTTTTATATAAGAGATAACCATTGTAGCGGCTTCGGTGGCATTGTTGGTTGCATGCTGATCTGCGCCCAAGATCGTGGGTTTAAACCTGGCCGAAGTCGTCAGATTTTTTTAAGAGCGTTAAAATCTTTCAGTATGCCTTCCTTCGGAGGTGAGGTAAAGCCGGCGGTCCCTTGTCATAGATTGATAGCATGTGAGGGATCCTTCCACTACCTAAACTTGTGTGAAGCTGAATTTCTGGGTTAGATTTCGTTGAAACGCTCTATCAAAGTTCCAACGTTCGCCACTAGGTGTAAGTGACATCTGGTAGCGAAAGTTGGAACTACTTGAAATTGAACGGTACTTGTAGTTCACCCCATGGGTGTCCGCTTCATGCAGCTACAGCCTCTGGCGATCCGAACATGTCCTCGGACACTCCCGGCACAGAAGCCATACGCTCAATAAATATAGGCATTGTGAATGGGTTTGGTTTTCAAAGCATCTAAGAATATTGAGGGGAAAGTTTGTGTTTCTTAAGATCTTGCCAGAAAATGATAATTATAATGTTATGCTTATTCAATGAATTAAATACAAGAGTGCAAGCATAAATAAACTAATAGGTCAACACATATTGTTATAAGTACTGGATGTTAAGTTTTACACTTTAAAAGTGTTAAGGAATAGCTTTTAAACTCTAAATGCACTACATGTATAAACAGTATTGTACCCGATATCTAATCGAGGCTATCGGCTACGCTAGCTGTAGTTGGTTTTAGTTACTAAGAAGAAAAGGTTGCGCTGAGATCGCATCAGTGACGTCGAGGGAAATGACGTAGGTGACTAGGGGAGAAGAAGTCACTACCCCTCAAACGCACGGAATCACGGGAGAAGTATTGGATATTTATGTAAATTTAACCTCAGAAGAGAAAGGAATTATATGGAATATTAATAATAACAACATTAGAAAAGGTGGATAACTCCTTAATTGAGTGTTACGGCTTGATAACAGAAGATAGGCCGAGGGAGAACGAAAGTAGGGGCTACCCTCACTTCAGCGGAGGGGTGGCGAGTCACGTGTTTGGCGAGGTGAGTGATCGCAGCACACAGTGACAAGAAATCATTCTATTACCTTCTGCTCAAGTAGCAAGTCAAGAGTGTGACAGTATCCAATACAGTGCAGTGCAGTAATTATTACCTGCCTGGCAGGGTCGCTTCGTAAGTTGGCATTGTAACTTCGAAAGCGCGGTGCAGTTGAGTAGGCTGACCGGAGATTGTGTCTAGATGGCTCTGAACGGGACGAAGGAGGCCGGTGATAGAAAGCAGTCTAGTTTGAACAGTGGAGTTGCGTTAACATTTGTTTCAGATAGCAACGCTTTTACCAGCTCATAACTTACAGCAGGAATAAGCAGTAGTTCACTGGGAATAACGAACATTATTACGGCAGTATTCACAACGAATAGTCGCATAGAACAGCAATACAATGAGGCTAGTGGTTAACCTTGTGTTACACTCATATATTAGAGCAGAACTTGTCAAGCATTGGGCGACATTTTGTGACACTTTAGTGGTCATCTAATGGAACATTGCATTCTGACATTTTCACGTTTACGATATTTGGACTTAGACTTTCAGCAGTCCAGATACTCATTGCTTTTACAATTTATACACATTCAATGGATAATCAGACGAACTTAAAGTTATTTTACCGATATTACGCCATGCAAAATGATGTGTTCCAACGGAGCATATTTAAAGCGACCATGGGGCAACTTACACATTGCTGCATTATGCAAAATGGGACTTTGGATTTCATACACTTTATGTAGCAGCGATATGTGCATCAAATGACTTTAGTTCATGGACACTTATGGAAGTAATTAATACATCGAACTCAGATACAGGGTGTCTAGTGAACATGTACAATTCTGAAATTATATTTTTTTCATCGATGCAATTCATTGGCAGTGAACAAGAACGTTATCAGTGAATGTCAATTAACGATTTTACATCGAACTGTGGCGTAACACATCCGAGAATAGGATGGGGTACCCATTCGAATTGAACTTTTGCGGGGATTATTGGACAATATCCATGATGGATATCCTTCGTTCTACCATGTGGGGCTAGGCGTATGAAGAGACGTGATGGCATCGCAGAGTGACGGATTCGATTCCTATTAAGGAGAACGAATACATCATGATGTGCATTTGGATGGGGCCAAATGCATTTCCAGTGGCAAATACGACGATGTCGCCGATCTTTCGAGAAATCTATTGCGTACACTTGAATTATCGCCGATCTTGGAATAAATTATTTAACAACTGGAATATGAAGGTATTGTAAGAGCTATGACATTACTGTTATGATTTTCTAACATGACACTGGGGACACTAGTATATTTAGCCTACTTTCGATTTTTGCAAAAAATGAAAGTAGACTTATGAGATCAACACAGGGCGAAAAAAGTGTGTCTGTCTGTGTGTGTGTATGTGTGTGTGTGAGTCTGTGTGTGTGTGTGTCTGTGTGTCTGTGTGTGTGTGAGTGTGTGTACTCTGAATGTCTGTCCCCCCCTATCAATTCGAACACGGTGAATGCGAATTGAACGAAATTTGGTACAAAGGTAGCACTAGCAAAGGACACCTCAGTGTCATGTTTTATATCGCCGCCATCTTGACGGAAACGTAATGGCGGCCACACAAATGTTCAAAGCTTAAATCAAATTACGACTAACCTAATCATCCGATCTCTACCAAATTTTGCAACGACATACTTTTATGGGGGGAGCATCCTTTGACCAAACCAATAGGTCATCAGTGTAATCGTTTGCGGATGGCGGCCATCTTTGTGTGAAAATCGATTCCCCCTATTAATTCGAACACGGTGCAACCGATTGGAACGAAATTTGGTACAGAGGTAGTACTAACAAAAGGCACCTCAGTGTCATGTTTTATATCGCCGCCATCTTGACGGACACGTAATGGCGGCCACACAAATGTTCAAAGCTTAAATCAAATTACGATTAACCTAATCATCCGATCTCTACCAAATTTTGCAACTACATACCTTTATGGAGGGAGCATCCTTTGACCAATCTAATAGGTCATTCACCTGATAGTTTGCGGATGGCGGCCATCTTTATGTCAAAATTGATTCCCCCTATTAATTCGAACACGGTGGAACCGAATGGAACGAAATTTGGTACAGAGGTAGCACTAGCAAAGGGCACCTCAGTGTCATGTTTTATATCGCCGCCATCTTGACTGAAACGTAATGGCGGCCACACGAATGGTCAAAGCTTAAATCAAATTACGATTAACCTAATCATCCGATCTCTACCAAATTTTGCAACTACATACCTTTATGGAGGGAGCATCCTTTGACCAATCTAATAGGTCATTCGCCTAATAGTATGCGGATGGCGGCCATCTTTGTGTCAGAATTGATTCCCCCTATTAATTCAAACACGCTGAAACCGAATGGAACGAAATTAGGTACAGAGATAGCACTAGCAAAGAGCATCTCAGTGTCATGATTAATATCGCCACCATATTGACAGAAACGTAATGGCGGCCACACCAATGTTTAAAGCTTAAATCAAATTACGACTAACATAACCATCCGAACTCTACCAAACTTTTCAACAACATACCTTTATGGAGGGAGCATCCTTTGACCAATCTAATAGGTCATTAGCCAAATAGTTTGCGGATGGCGGCCATCTTTATGTCAAAATTGATTCCCCCTATTATTTCGAACACGGTGGAACCGAATGAACGAAATTTGGTACAGAGGTAGCACTAGCAAAGGGCACCTCAGTGTCATGTTTTATATCACCGCTATCTTGATGGAAACGTAATCGCGGCCACCCAAATGTTAAAAGCTAAAATGTAATTACGACCAACCTAATAATCTAGTCTCTACCTAATTTTGCTACACCATATCTTTATGTGGGAAACATATTCTGACCAAACTGCAAGAACATTAGCCCAATAGTTTGCAGATGGTGGCCAAGTATGTGTGCAAATCGATTCCCCCTATCAATTCAAACACGGTGAAACCGAATTGAACGAAATTTGGTACAGAGGTAGCACTAGCAAAGGGCACCTCATATTCATGTTTAATATCCCTATAGCACGTTGTATTTCAACAAGCTCCTACAACCAACATTCAATCATACTCCTTGAAAAGGACAAAGAGTTATAACATTACCCATGCATTTAGGAGAAAGTAGGCTCTATGTTCTTTACTGAACATCTTGTTTTAGGAGTGTTATTTACGAAATGGCTTGAATATTTTCTCACTTCATTTTGAGGAGTTTGCTAAAATATGGTGTTACCATATGAGATGGCAGACACATTTATCCGCCTTTTTCGCTGTTTATTGACTTTATTAAGCAGGAGTTTGATCTTTGTTTTTCTTAAGTGACAGCATTTTTGATCATGTTGATTTTTATAGAGTATTTCGAAACTCGAGATCTGCAGTCGGGTAGTTTAGATTTTTATCAGCTTATCGCATACTAGCATGTGGAATTTATCAGTAGGGATTTTTCCTTTATTGGATTGTTTTTGAGATGTGGAATTTAATTCGCTCTAGCGAATCAGTATCGCTTTTATGAGACGAATAGAATATTGTTGATTCCAATCATGTGCACTCACTCATTAGTCAACGCAGACGGGGCCTGTTACCTAGAGTAGCTGTGTGGTGTTGATCGCCTTACCCGTCGCTATTGGAATTTATCATCTTAGTCTACGTAGATGGGGCCTGTTACCTTGAGTAGCTGTGTGGTGTTGATCGCCTTACCCGTCACTATAGGAGTACCATTTTATCATCCGAGTGCAATTGTGATCGTAAGAGAATTAGACAATATTTTACCAGTCAAATATTAGTTGATCTTTGTTCAGTAATTTAGAAATAAATGTCAGCAGGGTTACATTTTGTAATTCTTGTATTGCCAATCCAATAGGTTGTTGCATTACTCATTTGAGAGTACTGTCATTTAATATTTAATTTTGATACTCTTTTGTGAGTGAGTTTATACCTTTGATAAGGATTTCAAGTAATTGAGTCTTTACGACGAGTTATTTCTTATTAGAAATTTATTACAGGCAGATGATGAACAAATATAATGAATATGAGTTAATATAACACGTGGGTGTTCTTTTAGAAGTAAATTTTGAGGATCTTAACAGAGATTATGTACTCTGAGTTAACCAAATCATGGATTGGATTACGATTACTTCGGTAATTTTTCTTATTGTTTGAGAAGTTGTCTGGACATGATAATACTGAATACAGTTCTTGTAGGTCATATTCGTCAACCGTCTGACGCCAGTTATAATTTTTGTGGATTATTGTATATGATGAGTTAAGGTATTTTTTGGGCAAAGTATGAGTGGTTGCCAGAAGAGGTTTATAATATTGCCAATGCGAGTTTTTGATGCAGACATGAGGTCGTCGAACCCAGTCTAGTATATTTCTGAAGTTCATGCTGTGCGCTGAATAATTGTGGTTTTATGTGAAATAATAATGATGTTCAAATGTGAAATTTCATGAAGTGAATTTATATGGTAAAGTTTTGGATGGTGAGGTCCGACGTGATTTGGTGGAGACAACCTATTTTTGGCATGGCAATTGAGTATATTAAGGGTATAGCCTGGAACTGGTGGATTTTTAAGTCAACGTTCGGTAACCGATCTTAAACATTTTCTGGAAGTTTTATAATCCAAGATTCTCTAATAATCATAATAATTTATGGAATTATTATCTGAAGTTTAAACATATTAATAATCTGACCTGATAAATGAAATAATAATAATTGATAAAATAAACTGATGAATAAAGTGATAATTGAAAGAGCTGATAATTAAATATAATTATAATACATTTAAATAAGTTGAAGTAACTTAAATAAGCTGATGGAATTGAAATGAATTAAATAAGCTGTTGACTTACAATAAAATTAAATAAGTTGATGAATTATAATTTAAATTGATGAATTAAATTTAAATGAGATGATGAAATAAAATTAGATGAGATGATCTGAAGATGATTTAATGAAATGATGAATATAACAATTATTTGAATGATCTGATGATAAGAAATTAATAATTTTGATTTGAATAGAACAGATAACTGAATGATAGCTGATGTGATGAACAATTAGTAATTTTCGATGGATGATGACAGATGATTAGAACAGAATTTTGATTGACAACCTGGTAGTTGTTAGAAGTGGTGTAAATAACGTGTACAAATTTATTGTTTATCTTAAGAGTGATTATATCTATTCCAACATTTGGAACAGTGACATTCAAGCCATTTATGAATGATTATTTGCATGTTAACGTTGATATACAATCTGTTGTGTGATAGAAAGTTTAATATCTACTTGAATTCACGTGCCTGATGTTAGATTAATCAAAAATAGGTCTCAGGGATCACAAAATATCAGTGACGAAAGACATAGTGCTACGGTGACCCTGAGAGCGCAAGAGAACTATATCTTTTTATTTTTTACACGTGAATAATAATATTTCTTTGATGCAGTGCGGAGTTGGTACGATTTGTGAGGACATAACTATTATAATCTACCATACTCCTAGGCAGGAATTTATTTTGTTTCTGTCTGACCACTCAAGTTTAAATACATTTTATTTTATTTTAAGTTGTGATCTCATGATGATGTGTTTTTCCCAATCCTTTCCTGTGTCATACTTAAGGCTTAACCAGGAAGGATGTGGTTTGTTAGGGATTCAGTTGATGGCGCCCACCTTTAACTTGAAACTATGATTAAATTTTAGCCCGTAACGACCCGGAGATATTTTATCTCGTGTTACCCTCTGCTTTTGTGATATTTCAACTGAATTTCCGACACATTCCTTGTTTATTTTGTGTACTTTTAACTTTACCCCTGGCCCGGGATGCCAGGTACGCGATGTAATAGCAGATGGGTCATCGCGTACCTTGGACGAACGGGTACAGTATGTCAAAATTGTGTGTTAACTATAGGAAAGCAGAACAGCGAAGGAATACGTACAGTAATAGAAATATAATATAACATAGTGAGAGAAATATATACGTTATTTTTTCTACATATAATTAAGAATAATGATAATAATACACAATTTAATTCTTATAATTTTTCTTTAATGACGTAGTTCATTTCTTGCCTTTGTTATATCTGAAAGGCAAGTAAACTATGTACGACTTTCAATATTTAACTTAATTCCCCTTTATTTTATTTAGTACCTACAATTTGATTATTATTTTGGATTGTTCGATTCCTTACGTTTAAGGTAATAACAATAATATTAACAGCGTAAGTTGATTTTAGATAAGGCACCTGATCAGAATTTCTTAAACTGCACCAACTGAAGTACTTTTAATACTTTATCCAGAAATATGTCCATACGACATTTCGAATATCTCTGCCCTAGAAACGAATGTAACTACAGCGTCACTTCAATTCCTTTTGACTCGATACCGTATCAAGTCTTGAGATCAGATTACAAAGCATAATTCTCCCTGTGCTGAACCAGCAGAAAATAAGCAGTATTCAGTGACATTCGTATCGTCTTGTAGTCCAATATTTATCAAAAGACAAATACCGATGCTCTTTTCATTTCAGCTTCAGTAATGAGTTGGATCTCCATTACGACACAGAATCGATAGGCATTGCACCGGTGACATTCGCCAGTACATGCGGGTAATAGTGAGAGGGAAGGAGGGAGAGAGACTGATGGGGTGAGAGGGGGGGAATATTTCCTTGAAAACAAACAAAAAAAAAACACACACAGCCAGTCAAGTCGAGTGACGCTAAGCGATTCTCTTTTGTCTGTTGTGACGTGCGGCTTGGAAAACAGTTGAATGGCGGGAAGCGAATTAACGTTCCTCACTTTGAATGTCTCTTTCCTTTTCTTTACTTTTCTTTCTTTTGCTTTATTTACCCCCTTTCCCTTCATTTCAGTCCTTTTTCTTGTTCTTCACCCACTCTTTTACACCACAACAACCATACTTGCATATTTTCTTGTCTTGAAATACAAGTGCAAATGAAAGTCATTTTTGAATGACTTAGAAATGTAACGGTTGAAATAATAATCATAATAACAGCAATAAATATAATGCAATACAAGAAGAGGAAGAAACTTTTTATATGTGACCAAGTTAAAACAGGAGAATGGCAATAATGTAAAGTTAAACGAAAAAGAAAGGGTAGAGAATAAAAAAGGAGGGTGACATAAAAATAAAAATATATGAGAGAATGAGGAAAAAAAGTCTCCATGCCACCGCTACCACAAGCACCCCCATCACGATGCCATTTAAATAAAAACAAAAGCTTTGAATAAAAGGAAAGAATATTCCGCCGTGACGGGCACCAACAAACCGCCTTTGACCCGGAAATGGACGCCACAGTGTGGGGCCGACACTGTTATTGTGAGGTTGGCACCCCATGAAAATCTAAATATATTGCGCTTGATGGCTAGATTAAACGATAGGTGTGTCCAGAGTTAATATCTCAGCAAATTCAGAGACATTCAGAGAACTTGAGGTTACGATTCTGTGACTAATGACCGTTTGTTTGGTGAAGCGCTAGAAAATGAAGCTGTATGTGAAGTCATGTTATTTTTAGTAAATATGAATATTACACATGCATGCAAAGCAAAGCAAAGCCAACTTCGAACAGGCCATGGAGGCCCTGGGAGTAGTGGAAGGTAGGGGCTTCCACTTTTTGTGACATCGGCACTAGATGGGATGGAGTTGTCAGCTTCACGCCCGGCCGTCTTTGCTCCCAGGAATCACCCTGGTACACATTTCTGGTGTATGCTGAGTAAACCACAGGACTATTTGCGTTCCTAAAATCCACTACCTGGGTGAGGATCGAACCCACTCCCTTTCAATTACATGCTCACCGCCTCTACCGACTGCGCCACGCAGCCCCCTACACATGCATGAGGTAAAATATTTTACTAAACATGATCATGATTCGCAGCATCTGGATGACTTTATACAATGTCATCTGACCAAAGAGGTTTTAGCTTTAAAAAAATTGGTGCCGGGTATTTTGTAACTGATTTTAGGTATACTTGGGTCGCTGAATCTAAATATGAAATCAATTTTCTCTAACAGCTCCATTTTTTTAGATATCAGTTTTCCCATATCACCTCTATTTGTTTAGATCTGTGTTGTTTTTATGTGCAGTTTTACACGAAATGTGCAGTTCTAACTCCATTTTGTGCAATTCTCAATCATAATATACAAGGATTGGGTCATGTATATTGTGTCGTATCGTCAGTCTGATATCCTTGCATCTTGTGCCTATGGGATAGCAGAGGCAAAACACACCACTGGGCTAGAAAGGATTGGCTTAAAAGAGAAAACATGGATGTTGGGGGAAAAAATGTTGTACGAGAGAAAATCATCTTTCCTCCATTGCATATCAAGTTGGGCCTCATCCAACAGTTTGTTAAGGCTCTTGATAAGAACGGATCATACTTCGCATTTATAGGAAACTAGCAGTAGTACCCGGCTTCGCCCGGTGGAATGATGATAATGTTTTAAGGTCTCCTTAGAAATATAATGGACTTAAAATCTAAGTCATTTGCCCCCAAAGACAATGAGGGAGTAATATCTAGGTCATTTGCCCTTTTGATAAGGATGATAATAAAAACTACTGTTGAATTGACACGTCAAACTTACAAACTACCGTAATAGAAATACATATTTCAAAATTCACAGGCGAGGAAGACTTATTGTGTGTGGTGATTAATGGTGTAATGGGCCTAACATCTACTGTAGGTCATTTGCTCTTACGATGAGGATGATAAGGGAAACTACTACCGGTATTGAATTGACACTTCAACGTATAATGTACACAATGTACTGTAATAAAAATAACTATATGGCGGCTTCGGTGGCGTATTTGGTAGCATGCTGAGCTTCTATGCCCAATATAGCGGGTTCAAACCCGGCCGAAGCCGTCGGATATTTTAAGAGCGTTAATAATCAGTCAGTATGCCTTTCTTCGGAAGGGAAGTAAAGCGGCGGTCCCATGTCAGGGTATGGCATGTTAAAGAACCTTCCACTAATTACACCTGTGTGAAGCTAAATTTGATAGGTAAACAACGCTCATAGATGCCTACGTCCGTTGCCAAGAGCCGACTGCAGTGGCGTCTAGTAGCTAAGTTCCGAACTTGGCCTAGTAGTCGTTGACGGTGGCGCTTGGCGGTAAAAGTACGAACTATTTGAAGAATTCTACGTTGCAGTTTGTACTTAAATTTAAAAACAGATAACACACACTAATACAGTCATCACAATTAACACCGGTTATCAGACAGATTCTACACACACCCAAAGTACACGGGGCTACATGGCCGGGTTGTCGCAGCCCCTAAACTTAAGAACCAACCAACCAAAAATAAATATTTTAAAAATCACAGTCGAGAAAGACTTTATGCGGCGGTGATTATTGGTATGATGCGCGTAACATCTAGGTCATTTGCACTTATGATAATAATAAGGTAATGAAAAAATGACTACTAAACGAACATGGTGTTATTTTAAAACTGATATAGGTAATTCAGGTGTCTAGCTTCGATATCTTCCAAAGTCTCAACCTTATTTTCTGGCTTAGGCCTGTACTGGATGCGTCTAGTGAAAGAGCGTACTGCTCGGCAAAGACAAAGAATATAGGTCCAAGCTGCACGAACCTGAGATGATCGCAGATGATGACGAAATATGATTACACACGTTCGGGGTTCCCCGTCCTATGCAGATTAACCGGGAATCACTCACTGTTTCGCAACGGCCCTGTGCTGGCATCAGCATAGACAGCAGGAGATAACACGGCGGGCTCTGGAAAGTAACTCTCAAGTCACCTCGCGATGAATCAGCAAGCTATTCTCACAACTGACCCCCCCCCCCAGAGTCTCACAACTTGTGGGACGTGGGTTGGCGACCACGGAACCCCAGCTGAGTCTGGCATCGCTTCCACTTCCTGGTGCCGGGCTCATTTCAGTTCTCTTTCCTGTCGGCCTCCCTTGGTAAACTCTTGTTCTCTTCCGACCCAGACTGTATTAGGATATCCGAGGGCTAGGGAGTCTTTCAATTTCCCGCCTTAATTGGCTTTGTCTCATCGTTCCTGATACCCTCATTCTTCGAGGGGTCTGCCTTCTTTTCCTTTTCATAATATCTCATGTCTTCTGCTCAAGGCCCTCAAAGAGGCAGGGTGTGTGTAGACCCACCACTTCTGGTACACCCTCAAGGGCTCATGACTGGTGAGTTAGGAAGCTGGCAACCCCGAGGAATTCCTGAGCTACATGCAGGGAATGGAGTGGTATGTCAGAAATTTCAAGTGGACAGTGTTACGCATCGGGTTCCAAAGGGTAAGTATACACACTTTGTTTTCGATCGGTGAACGATGTAGATTTGTGCCAAAGGGCCTAAATGCGTGGAATGGAGTGGTCTGTCCGAAATTTCGAGTGGACAGTGTCACTCGTCGAGTTCCAAAGGGTAATTATGTAAAATCTGGTTGAGATCGGTGAAACGGTGTAGTTTTCTGCCAAAGGGCCAAAAAGCAGGGAATAGTGTGGACTGTCCGAAATTTAAAGTGAACAGTGTTACTTGTCGGGTTCTACGGGTAAGTATATAAAATTGGGGTCAGATCGGTGAAACGGTGTAGATTTGTGCCAAACAGCCTAAATGCAAGGGATGGAGTGGCCTCGCCGCAATTTCAAGCAGACAGTGTTAGTCGCAGTGTTCCAAAGAGTAAATATACAAATTTTGGTTGAGATCGGTGAAACGGTGTAGATTTTGGACAAAGGGCCTAAATGCAGGGAATGGGGTGGTCTGTCCGAAATTTTAAGTGGGCAGTGTTACTCGCAGGGTTCCAAAGGGTAAGTATACAAAGTTTGGTTCAGATCGGTGAAACGGTGTAGATTTGTGCCAAAGGGCCTAAATGCAGGGGATGGAGTAGCCTCTCCGCAATTTCAAGTGTTAGTCGCAGTGTTCCATAGGGTAAATATACAAATTTTGGTTGAAATCGGTGAAACGATGTAGATTTGTGCCAAAGGGCCTAAATGCGTGGAATGGAGTGGTCTGTCCGCAATTTCAAGCAGACAGTGTTACTCGCAGGGTTCCAAAGGGTAAGTATACACATTTTGGTTCAGATCTGTGAAACGGTGTAGATTTGTGCAAAAAGGGCCTAAATGCAGGGAATGGCGTGGTCTGTCCGAAATTTCAAGCAGACAGTGTTAGTCGCAGTGTTCCATAGGGTAAATATACAAATTTTGGTTGAGATCGGTGAAACGGTGTAGATTTGGGCCAAAGGGCCTAAATGCAGGGAATGGAGTGGTCTGTCCGCAATTTCAAGCAGACAGTGTTACTCGCAGGGCACCAAAGGGTAAGAATACAAATTTTGGTTGAGATCGGTGAAACGGTGTGGATTTGGACCAAAGGGCCTAAATGCAGGGAATGGGGTGGTCTGTCCGAAATTTCAAGTGGACAGTGTTACTCGCAGGGTTCCAAAGGTTAAATATACAACTTTTGGTTCAGATCGGTGAAACGGTGTAGATTTGTGCAAAAGGGCCTAAATGCAGGGCATGGGGTGGTCTGTCCGAAATTTAATGTTGACTGGGTTACCCGCAGGGTTCCAAAGGGTAAGTATACAAATTTTGGTTCAGATCGGTGAAACGGTGTAGATTTGTATACATAACAGATAGACAGACAGACAGACAGACAGGCAGACAGACAGACAGACAGACAGACAAACTTTGTGCTTTATATATATAGATAGAAGAAGAAGATAGAACAAGATGCCTCACTTGAGTATGGAAAAACTTAAAGCAGAGATATTTGATGGCCCACAAATAAGACACCTCATTAAGGGTCCTTAGCCTCCGTGGCTTAGGCGGCAGCACGCCCGCCTCTCACCGCCGGGTCCGTGGTTCAAATCCCTGTCACTCCATGTGAGATTTGTGCTGGACAACGCGAAGGCAGACAGGTTTTTCTCCGGGTACTCCGGTTTTCCCTGTCACAATTTTATTCCAGCAACACTCTCCACTATAATTTCATTTCATCTGTCATTCATTTAATCATTTCCCCAGAGGAGTGCGACAGGCTTCGGCAGACGACACAGTTCATATCCTCGTCGCTAGATGGGGGCTTCATTCATTCCATTCCCTGACCCGGTCGGTCGACTGGAAGCAGGCTGTGGATTTTCATTAAGGTTCCTGACTTCGTAAATTCGTTGAATGAATCTGAGATAAAAGCCTGGACTTCATTTGTGTCAGTTGTAAAACATTTTCTAGGCAAACGCAAAGCTGAAAACTATGTTGAACTGGTAAACGAGATGCTTAACAGTTTCAAATCTCTTGGGTGCAACATACGTATTAAGGCGCACTATTTACACAGCCACTTAGACCGTTTTCCTGAAAATTTAGCAGACAACAGTGAGGAACAAGGTGAACGAATTCACCAGGATATTAAAACCGCTACCAAGGATGATGGGACACGGACATGATGAGCAGATTACTGCTGGAGCTTAAAAAGGGACTGTTCCAAAATACATTCAATAATGTCACGGAAAAGAAGCTTCCGAAGTGTCCAGTGACTGGTTGGTTTCATTCATGACTTTTTACTCAATGTTTGTATATAATAATATTTGTATAATATAATAATGAAAATTCCGAGTTTAGTTTTTCATGACCATGCGATAGTGTAATGTATATTTCACAAAAATGTCATATCTCAGAAACTAGAGCTGCTAGGCAAAAACTAATGGCATATTTGAATTCAGGGCATCAAATTCATATAAAATCAGCTTGAAAAGCCTCGGCACCAAAATCACTGTTGACCAGTGTTATACAATGAGTACAAGTTATTTAGATAGAAGGATAGATCATTAGTATATAATATCAGTTTATTCTGACGTTTCTTTTTAATAGTTCCGATAGTTAATTAGTTTACGCCATTGAGAAAATAGATACAAGAAAGTGTATTCTAATGCACATTTCTACGTAATCTAAAGTTTTCGGCACCAATGTTGGGATTCGTATAATGTATAAATCAGTGATCGTGAAACACGGACATCTTACTTAGCAGCCATCTTTTATTACACTAACTTATATCAAAGAGCTTCAAACATAAAGAATAAATACAAGAAATAAACCAAAGTAGAAATACATGAAATAAGCCAAAGATGTCCATCTTCTCAGTCCTCCACAAGTGGTGCACCACTATTATAGTACTACATATCATGGGTGACTTACATAAGCAACACAGATTGGTTATACTGTTGCGTAAACTTTCTCGACCAATTGTATCCATAATATAGCTTTGGAGCTATTAGGACGAGTAGTATTTTAAAATCCAACGTTTCGAGACGACTGCTTGTCCCTTTGCTTGACATACCTCGATAATGAGACAAGCAGTTTTCTCCAAACGCCGGCTTTTAAAATACTACTGGACTTAATAGCTCCAAAGCTATATCATGAACACAGATTCGTTTGTAAATCTTAGTTACAATTTGCTAACTAGGCTGCGTGTCTCTATAGGTGATATCACCGACTTCTCTACAGTAATATAAAAAATGGTAGTTTTGGAAGATGGGGAAAATAATTATAATATAATTATAACTTAATTCTTTTAAATTTTCAATCAATTAATTAATTAAGTAATTAATAAAAATAATTTATTCATTTATTTATTTATTTATGTATTTAGAGTTGTCACGCAGAGCATTGTGATGAAGAGAAAAATTATAACCTACTTTATCAGTATTTTTATACACGTGGCAACATTGTTCATTCTGGTCCTGTACAGTATTTTATAAAGACGTAAACATTAGCGTAATATCATTTAATCTGATTGCCTGAATCCAGTTTCTCCCTAAATTCAGCTGACAAGGAAATTAGTAATATTAGGTACTAAGTAAATGAACGCCGGTTTAACGTATGCCCAAGATCGTACCCACTGCTTATTACATGGGTACTCTTAAAGAAACCGGTTGACAGAGGTCTACGTTCAGTAGTTCATGACTGTGCTGACCATTTTTCATCCTTTTCAGTTTTGATCTCATTTAATGCAGTTCTTATTTTTACGTGGGAGGGAGGGAGTATGGTGCTATTCCTTAGAGCTTATTATTTTAACTTATTTTCATCAAATGAAAAATGGGTTTATGTGATCACCTTTTTTCAGAGTGTATAGGCCTATGTGTATTATTCTAATAGATTTCGATTGAAAATAATGATTTGAATGAAAAATTGCGGAGACTGCGTTCGATTCTGACAAAACTTTTCCTATTTCTATAAGTGTTACTAACGGAACACGGTGGCCCCGCGAAATATTTGTATTCAATATATCGGAAACGACTAGAACCATTAAACTGAAATTTAGTACGATGATAAACGACTAGGAAACAAAAAATTATTCCTGTGACGCTCAGAAACGTAGTAAGTACAACATAAGCACAGTGACCAGAGCATTTCTGAAATATAATTGGACTAGCAGTGGTACCCAATCAATTGAGCTACTGTTGCAATGGTTAGGGGCTTGTCATTCCTTCATATGTTTATCAGAACGAAGTTAGTTTTCTTGGTATATCACAGACACTGTTAATTTAAGGTCCTTAAAATGCAGTTTTCGGAGACCCTTTATATACTCCCTAGTTTTGTATCACACATTGAGAAGCGCAACATATGCTTTGGTCGTCTTTCTAGGATAATTTTTATTTTTCGCCTATTTTAGCATGTATTTTGAAAAGTTTTTCCCTATAACCAGCCTTCTATGAGAAGTGCGTTGAAGATTTTTATAAATGATTGGTGAATTGACTCATGGTTACAATACCTAATTTTACGATGAAAGCACATTAATACCAGTTATAGGCTTACATAAACATAAATATATATCAACCACACAGTGTCAAACAAAATCATCTTTACGATGAGCCCGTTTGTCGACAAAAATATGATTAGTTAAAATGTGCTCTCAAACTAAATTCACCTAACGTGTACTTCCTGACGTGAAAATATTATTGAAAACCTTATTGCCGAAACGCAATATATGTCAAACAAAAACGGACCCTCACCGTTGTGGAAAGTCCCCATCCCCAGGAAGACCCCTTTAATAAATTATAAAAGTTTGTGGTGTATGCAAATTCAGGATTTGTAGCCTCCAATAGCCCAAATTCCCAAAAGCTGCAAAAAACACTATTCAATTCAGGATTTTTTGATAATAATGTGGCTGTTTGGAGATATAATAGACCTTCTGTATAACATATCGCACGTGTAAGTCGCGTTTAAACATTATAGGGTACCCCTTGAACCCCTTAAGCGCATTGATGAATTGTACAGTCTATGTTTGTCTCCATGATAACCTTATAGCCATTTGCAAACTTTCGCAGAAATTTAGTAAATTGAGTGGCATTGCTACTTACAGAAATAGATGGAAAGTTGGATGTCACCTCTTGAGATACTGTTGTCATGATTACCGGCTTGCATTACTTCATTAGTTTCTTCTTGTTCTTCTCCTTTCAGATGGTCCAGCTAAGGACCACGACGTTGAACTTTTCAACTTGGCGAGGGACTTGTTGTTTGCCCAATATTCTCTGGCTATGTTTCTCCATTCTCTCTTTTGTCCAGATGATGCCGG
The DNA here is from genome assembly GCA_946902985.2 of Meconema thalassinum. Taxonomy (NCBI): domain Eukaryota; kingdom Metazoa; phylum Arthropoda; class Insecta; order Orthoptera; family Tettigoniidae; genus Meconema; species Meconema thalassinum. The sequence goes on along the minus strand of OX336388.2, from coordinate 1,227,478,105 downwards.
TTTTCTTAAAGGGTGGTCTGTCCTAAGAACTCTTCTGTTTAAGTATCTTTCTGAGATGTGATCGGCTTCTAATATCACTTTCCATTATCTTCAGTACTTCGATGTCTGATAGCCATGGTGTCACGCTCTTTCTATTCTCCCAGTAGTTGAGTAGCCGGTTGGTTAGTCTTGTTGGATTCATCCTTGAGACATGTCCGTAGAAAGCCAGACGTCTCTTCCCGGCCACATCTGTGATTTTCTCAGTATATCTATATAGCTCCTGATTTGGTGCTCTTCTGTACTCGTCATCTATTTATTATAAATAGTTTATTAAATGAAGTTAGTTTTCTGGGAATATCTCATAACGTGGTTTAGAGCCTTAAAACGTAGTAGTCTCCGAGCCACCGAGGGGATGAAAATGAGTTATGTCTCGTCCTTGTACGCCATAATATAATAATAATTATAATAATAATAATTTAATAATATAGGCATAGGGATATAATAGACCTGCAGTACCACACCCGCAGGTGTAAATCGCGTGAAAAAATTAAAGAGTATCCCTTGACCCCCTTAAGCGCACTATATAGGCCTACGTATTGATGAATTTTACAGCTTAAGTTAGTTCCGTGATAACCTTATAGCCATTTGCGAACGTTCACAGTAATGTAATAAATGGAATGGCATTGCGTCTTACAGAAATAGATGTACTCCTGAGATTGTGTTGCCATAGTTACCGGCTTGCATTCTTTCATTAGTGTTTATTAAATGAAATTAGTTTTCTGGGAATATCTCAAAAACTGTTGGTTTTAGGACCTTAAAATGTGGTTTTCGGGGCCCGCAGGGCTCCCGAGTTTTGTTTCTCACATTGAGACGCTGAAAATGAGATTTTTCTCGTCTTTCTACGCCCATTTCAGCATGCATTTTAAGGGGGGTAGGCCCTCTTTTATGAGAGGTATGGAGAAGAGTTACATCAATGATTACTTTCGTGCCTCTAATGAACTTCTGACCAAATTTTACGTTGATCCACTCAGCCGTTCTTGAGTGATGCGCGTACATAGTTGTACACAGACAGACAGACAGACAGACAACATTTTTGTTTTTGCGCGTAACCGTCTTAAACCAGTCTGAAACGCGTTAATAACTCAAATTTCCGTGGAAATTCAGAAAAAACAGACAAACTTTCATTTTTATATACTGTATATAGAGATTTCCTGGCACCCTAATCTTCCAAATGCAAATGCAAATGCAATAAACGAATCTTTGTTTAGAACTAAATATATCACTGTATAACGTACTTGAATTGACTGAAGAAATATATAATAATAGTAAGGTTAGTTCTTCAGAGAACTTATTTGTCTTCCTATTTCTGGAAAATAATATTTGTAATACATTATCTCCACTCTTGCCTCTTATCACTCCTTCTTCCTGTAACCTTACCTCGAAATTTCCTGGTGATACTGCACAGGTGCTTCATCTCCTTGGGCTTGTTAGTCAAACCATTTTCTCTTTTACTCTCTCACGCTCTTCTTCACTTTGCTCGTCTGCTTCTCAGTTGGGTTATCTACGTGTGCAATTAATGTTCAGTGTCATGTTTTACTTTCATCAGCTTTAGATAGAAGTTCAGTTCATTTCTCAATTTTCGTCATCTTTAGTATCCAATAAGTCTTAAGATAATTTCAATTTTGATTATGTTGCGTCTATCAATAGTTCAACTTCTTGTATTCCAGTATAATTCCACTTTGTATCAATACCCATCCCTTGGCCAGTGTCTCAAGTTTATTTAAGGGTTTGAAATCTAAATACTAAATAACTGTATCCACCCATAATTCACGCTACGGTTATTGGCCAGTGGGCCCCGGTTTCGCAGTCGTACAGAGGACAGTCTGCAATCCTCAGCATGCGCAATTGATACGTGAGTGTTCAGTTGTGCGGAAAGCAATTCATGTATCAATACACTTGCTTAAGGTTCGCCATCTGTCCTCAGTACAACTGCGCAATCGGGGCCCACCGGCCAAAAACCGTTGCATGAAATGTACATGGAGGGGGAGGGGGAAGATAGCCTCGTTGTTCTGTCCCTTAATACAACAATAACTAACTACCCATACATGACCGATAGCTAAACAAACTGACTTGTCGAACATATTGGCTAAAGGGAGAATATTACCACTGTGCTAACTTTTAAACTATGATGATGATGATGATTAAGGTGGTGTTATTTCAATTGAGGAGGATGGACATCGAAACTTGGGTGTGTGAAGATCTATTTTCTGTTGAGGATTGGGAAGGAAGTAGCTATGGTCTTAGGTTAGGAATCATTCCGCATTTCCCCGGAGTAGAAGTGTGAAACCATGGACAACCGTTTCCAGGAAAGCTGAGATGGGAATCAATCTCACCTCTTCTCAGTTTTGCCTCACGAGGCTGAATGTACACCGTTCCAGTGCTCAGACTAGGATGAAATGTTTTAGCGGAGCCGGGTATCGAGCCAGGATCAAAGCAATGACAGCCAAGAATGCGAGCCACTGGTCTGTTGAACAACTAAGTAGCCTACTGGAATATTTCCTGCTCTGTTTCTTTATATTACGGTATGTTGAGAACCTTTGCAGCTATTCGTCTCGTATTAGAGAAAAAAAATCCTCTCGGCACGCCGGAAGGCGGAGGTAGATTTCACCGGGCAAACTAGGGGATAGGCTATAATAGGCAAAATATGCAGGTTTTCGTAGGAGGATCAGACCTCATTTATTGCGAGAAAGTATTATACAATTGGAGGTTAATTAACTTTTTCCGTCTTTCTATACATTATTTAACATTTTATTGTCTTATGGGGATGGTAACCTTCTTGTCATTAGGGGTTCATTTTTATACTTGTGATCACACTGTCCTTATGCAAGGTTTGGAACTGATTTGTAACTATCTAACAGTCTGTTACTTCTTCGCGCAAAATTTTATTTCCCGCAGAGATGTTGGTTGGTTTCTCAGTTTAGGGGCTGCGACAACGTAGTCATGTAACCCCGTGTACATTGGGTGTGTGTAGAATCTGTCTGATAAACGGTGTTGGTGTTAATTGTGATGACTGTATTAGTATGTAATTCAGGTAAGGTCTGCAGACGGTCAATTTTAAGTAGTAGTACCTAATTTTTTACCAAATACTACCATCAACGACACCTAGCTGTGAACTTGGCTCCTAGATGCCACCGCAACCAGCAACTTGCAACGAACGTTGTAACTTTCCTTCCGAAGGAAAGCATGCTGAGGGATTTTTAGCGCTCTTAGAAAATCCGGCGACTTTGGCCGGCCTTGAACCAGCGACCTTGGGCATAGAAGTTCAGCATGCTAACAGTTAGCCGCTTCCCTCATAATCAGATGGAACAAGAAGTTCCGTGACCAACTAAAGAGCCTACTTTTCTTAAAATTAAGATCCATGCCAATGATTAACCTACAGTATATGAACCTATCTAGAATAATGACGAAATTAAGTTGGTAATATCGAAATGTCTTAATTAGTTCGAAATACTGTATACTAGGCATAATGTAGCCTAATAGAGCAATACAGTTGGCAGCCCTGGTGACTGAATGTATTCTTAATTCCATCTCTTAAGGTACAGAATACAAAATGGGGTTGAAGTCCAAAGGACGTTACATGGAGTTAGACATTGGATCTACAATATTAGTACACGTAAAAGCATGTTGGCAACAATGTCATGCGAGTGCTGGTCAGAAATAATCTGAAATATTATGATATCTTTTTGTGCCAATTTTGGATGAAATCCATTTGTTGGAATAGAAGTTAAATGTATTTTAAAATTGGAGCTATCATCAGGCATAGAATCATGCTGGCAACACTGACTTAAATTAATTACTCCAAATTAATCTATAATGTCAGGTGCTATACGTGTGCAAAGTATAGAGCTGTTGGCCTGCATACTTTCTGATATATTGATATTAGGGTAAAAAATATAGACACCATTTATTAACAGTTGGCATCCCTGATCGCTCTTAAGAACACTTATAGTCATATCTGTTATGTTACACATAGCACATAGGAAATTCGGTTGAAATCCAACTGACAGTATAGAAGTTACATGTATTTAGAAATTGGTCCTATCAGCAGGCTTAAAATCATGTTGGTAGTACTGACGTATATATTTTTACTCCAAATTAATGTAAAATGTCAGGTAATATACGTATGCATAGTTTAAAGCTGTCGGCTTGCATACTTTCTGATATATTGGTATTTGGATAAAAAATAGAGAGAGCGATTATTAACAGTTGGCAGCCCTGGTGGCTCTTAAGAATACGCTCAGTCATATCTGTTTATGTACACATATTACATACAAAATTTGGTTGAAATCCAATTGATAGTGTAGAAGTTATATGGATTTAAAAATTGGACCTATCAGAAGGCTTTAAATTATTTTGGCAACTCTGTCATGTATGGCCTCCTGGAAATTAAACTGAAATAGTATTATCTACATATGTGCCATTTTTGGAATAGCTTCCATGTATACCTTCCAAGATATCCAACATGGAACTCAAATTTCTAGTGCGTTTTTTTTAGCAGTTGGTAGCTCTGACATCTCTTTCAAATATGGGCCTGAGATATTCCCGTATACATCTTTACTAATACTAAATTTGGTTTCGATTGCTGCAGCCGTTTAGGAGTTGATAGAGGGGGCGGGGGGGGACACACAGCCAGCCAAACAGACAGAAGGACAGACAGACAGACAGAAGGACAGACAGACAGACAGACACATTTTCCCGGATCGATCTCATAAGTCTACTTTTTCCTCAGTTTTGCAAAGTGTGAAAATTAGGCTAAAAATGAATGTGATCTCGTCAATGGCGTTGTCTTGGCAACCTCTGATAGATCATCCCTTATCAATTTAGAAGCGTTGTCATGGTAACCTCTGATGGCACTTGGCATTTTCTTTAATTCTGAAATTAATTTTCTCATCCCTTGTCGTAATGGTGGGTCATATCAAAAATTCTTTCAGACAAAAGTTTTAGGTAAATATTAGGGGAATATTTTCCATTTTGCACGGTTTTGGTATTGTGCATATTAAGAGAGATATGATTAATGTTTCCCGAAAAACCCACTTTTTTCCACCCGTTTGGTCAATGGTTGGTGCTGTCAAAAAACTTATTTGACATAAATTTTTGGCACTTATCCGACACATATTATGAACTTTGAATGGATTCGATATTTCACGCATTAAGAGAGTTATAGCGAAATTTCACTTTTTCGGAAAAAGCCCCCCCCCCCCCATTTTCACCCCCTTCGACCGATTTTGCCCATTAACGAACTCGACCGAGATTTTAATGGGATACTTATTATGTAAAAAATTCAAACTGATTGGGGAAAAATTACGGCAGTTATCGTGTCCACAAGAAACTGATATATCTTATATATAAAAGTGAAAGTCTGTATGTGGGTATGTATGTATGTGGGTCTGTTCCGTATACAAATCTACACCGTTCCGCCAATCTCAACCAAATTTTGCATACATATAGTTTAGGATCCAGAAGGAACCGCTGGCTACATGAATTTTCGATAGTCTTTCTCATTCTTCTGATTTCGGCCCTTTTGCACTCAAGCACAGGCTAATCAAATCATAAAATATACTCATGAAGGAATGGCAAGGCAGATAGTTTCCATGGCAACATAGCTAAAGTCGAGACACGGCCGACTGGATGCCAGTTCTGCTCTGCACTACCGGTATAGAAAAAGAGGATCTTTACTTGAAATCCCGTTAGTTACTCAACTACTCACACAGCACTGTCAACCGAGTTTAGCATAACAAAGACTTGACACTATCATCTACTATTAATATTTGTGAAATACCACTCACTCATTCATTCATCCATCACGAAATCTCAGAAACCAGCGACGGATTGGAATGAAATTTGGTATGCAGCTTCCCAAAGGGCCGCAAATGCCCCCTAAGATAGGATTTTTGGATATTCAGGTTCTAAAGGGGTGTTAAGGGGGTTGACCTGCATTTCATTGAATTTCAATATCTCCCGATTGGCTTCATTGGGGGATGTGATACTCGGCACGTAAACTCATCCTTAAAAATAAGAAGACACGAGTCTGAGGGTTTTTGGATGTGGTGTATATCATGAGGTGAAAGGGGTGAAAAGTGGGGATTGAAAGATTCCTAACGGAGCGTGTATCTCTTAAACGACATAGGTGAGGAGTTTGAAACTCAGCGGAAAACAATCAGCATACAAAATACGTAAATATGTGTTTGACCGTTTATTCATAAATCCAATTTAAGGGGCCCTTGGAGAGAGGTGAAATTCTGGGGGGGGGGGGGGGACAGGAAGAAAGTGTCCTAACTGATTGACTGACTCACTCACTCATCAAACTCTGGGGGGAAAACTGCTTTAAAGTAAGTAAATAGCTGTTCGACAGTTTTTTTTATTAAATCAAATTTAAGGGGTTCATGGGGAGGGGTGAAATTCTGAAAAAAGGAAATTGAAAGATAATGTCCTGACTCACTCACTCACTCACACACTCATCATCGCCCAGCCAAAATTATTGAAGTTAGAAACATGACAGTTTGGGGATATGTTCATTGTATGTCAAAACCGTCTACTAAGGGAGGATTTCCGGATATTCAGGTTCTGGAGGGGTCTTAAGGGGGTTAAACCTGCATTCCATTGAATAACAATATCTTCCGATTGGTTTCATTGGGGGATATGATACATGACATATAAACTCATCTTTAAAAAGGAAGAAGACACGTCTCTGAGGGGTTTTCGATGTGGTGTATATTATGAGGTGAAAGGGGTGAAAAGTAAGAATTGAAAGATTCCTAACGGAGCATGTATCTCTTAAACGACATAGGCGAGGAGTTTGAAACTCAGCGGAAAAAATCAGCATAAAAAATAAGTAAATATGTGTTTGACCGTTTTTTCATAAATCAAATTTAAGCGGCCCATGGGGGGGGGGGGAAATTCTGGGGGGGGTGGGGGGGAAACAGGAAATAAAGTGTCCTAACTGATTGACTGACTGACTCACTCCTCAAACTCAGGGGGGGGGGGGGACTGCTTTAAAGTAAGTTAATAGATGTTCGACAGTCTTTTTGATCAATCATATTGAAGGGGTTCATCGGGAGGGATGAAATTCTGAAGGAAAAAAATGAAAGAAAATGTCCTGACTCATTCACTCATGATCGCCCAGTCAAAAATATTGAAGTTGGAACCATGGCATTCTGGAGATATGTTCGTTGTATCTCAAAACCGTACACTAAGGGAGGATTTTTTGATATTTAGGCTCTAAAGGGGTCTTAAGGGGTTTAAACCTGCATTTCATTGAATAACAATATCTCACGAGTGGTTTCATTTGTGGATGTGATACTCGGCATATAAACTAATCATTAAAAATAAACAGACATGTGTCTAAGGGATTTTCGATGTGGTGTATTATTATGAGGTGAAAGGGGTGAAAATTGGGGTTTGAAGGATTCCTAACGGAGCGTGTAGGCCTATCTCCTAAACGACATAGGCGAGAAATTTGAAACTAGCGAAAAAAAATCAGCTAAAAAATTAAGTAAATCGGTGTTCGACCGTTTTTTCATAAATTAATTTAAGGGGCCAATGGGGTGGGGTGAAATTCTGGGGGGGGAAAAGGAGAGTAGTGTCCTAACTGACTGACTAACTCACTCACTCATCAAACTCAGGGGAAAAAGACAGCTCAAAAATAAGTTAATAGGTGTTCAAGCGTTTTTTCATCAATCCAATTTAAGGGGCCCATGGGGAGGGGTGAAATTCTGGTAAAAATAATTGAAAGAAAATGTCCTGTCTGACACACTCACTCATCACGCCCAGCGAAAACTATTCATGTTGGAAAAATGAAATTTTGGGAATATGTTCGCTGTATGTCAAAACGTCAACTAAGGAATGATTTTTCTTTATTCGGGTTTTAAAGAGATGTTAAGGGGGTAAACGTGCATTTCATTGAATAACGATATCTCATGAGTTGTTTCTTTGGGGATGTGATATTCGGTATATAAACTAATCATTAAAAATAATCAGACATATATCTAAAGGTTTATCGATGTCGTGTATATTATGAGGTGAAAAGGGTGAAAATTGGGGATTGAGGGATTCTTAACGGAACGTGTATCTCTTAAACGACATAGGCGAGAAGTTTGAAATTCGGCGGGATAAAACAGCTTAAAATACAAGTAAATATGTGTTCGACCGTTTTTTTTTCATAAATCCAATTTAAGGGGCCCTTGGAGAGGGGTGAAATTCTGGGGGGATAAAACAGGAAAGAAAGTGTCCTAACTGATTGACTCACTTACTCACTCATCAAACTCAGGGGGAAATCAGCTTTAAATAAGTAAATAGGTGTTCGACCGTTTGTTTCATAAATCCAATTTAAGGGGTTCATAGGGAGGGGTGAAATTATCAAATATAAATGAAAGAAAATGTCCTGACTGACTCACTCACTCATCATCGCCCAGCCAAAATTATTGAAGTTGGAAACATGAAATTTTGGGGATATGTTCGTTTTATGTCGAAAACGTCCACTAAGGAGGGATTTTTGGATATTCAGGTTCTAAATAGGTGTTAAGGGGGTAAACGTGCATTTCATTTAATAACAATATCTCACGAGTGGTTTCACTTGGGGATTGATACTTGGCATATATACTAATCATTAAAAATAAGCTGACACATGTCTAATGGTTTTTCGATATAGTGTATATTATGAGGTGAAAGGGATGAAAAGTGGGGGTTGAAAGATTCTTAACGGAGCGTGTATCTCTTAAACGACATAGGCGAGGAGTTTGAAATTCGGAGGAAATCAATCAGCTTAAAATAAATAAATAAATAAATAAATAAATAAATAAATAAAATAAAATAAATAGGTGTTCGACCGTTTTTTCATAAATCAAATTTAAGGGGCCTATGGGGAGGGGTGAAATTCTGGAAGAAAAACGTCCACTAAGGAAGGATTTTTGGATGTTCACTCTCATCGACCAACCAAAACTATTAATGTTAGAAGAATGATATTTTGAGGATATGTTTGTTGTGTGTCGAAAACATCTACTAAGGAGGGATTTTTGGATATTCAGGTTCTAAAGGGGTGTTAACGGGTTGAACCTGCATTTCATTGAATAACAATATGACACAACTATGACGCGAGCGAAGCGAGACTAAAAATGAGATGGTGTGTGTCTGTGTATTACTCAATCACGCAAGTACCACTGGTCCGATTTACACGAATTTTACATGGAAGTAGCAGATTTACCTGGTTAACATACAGGTTACTTTTGATTTCAATACTTCGCACTAATTAAAGATGGCGACCATTTTAGTGACGTCATTCTACCCTTTGGTTTTAAACTTTCATATTTCCATTTCAAATAAAAAGAGAACGCTAAGAAATAGCAAACTTTTGATGGCATGTACGAGGTTAAAAATTGCATTTTCTATCCGAAATGTATCTCCAACCGTTAGCGAGTAAAACCTAAATGTGTGCTATAAAACACGGTCAAGGCAGAGCGGTGTAGTTGGACAAAATGTTCCATCCTTAATCTCCCTCTGCGCAGCACCTCGCCTATCCCCTGTTTTAACTGTCACCTTCACATTTTAATTTATTTACGACCCGTAGCGAAGCACGGGTACTTCAGCTAGTATGTATATATACAGGGTGTATTTGATATGATGGAAGTCCTTTACACTGGTGATAGAAGATGGTATTCTAAGCAAATATCTTCATGAAATTAAGTCGGATCTTAATTAGTGTAGGTGGAATTAAATCACAAAAATCGTCGGTCAATGTCTTGGAAACGGGCTTTCACTTCGTTCCCCTCAGCAGCAGAGCTGACTTCTCCCCGTCACCCTCCCCTCCTACGCTGAGGAATGTTGACCAGAGTCTGCAGTTGAGTGACCTCCTCGCCTTGTCTGCCAATGACATTGAAATACACAAACCGAGCCTATGAACAGCTGATTCACACCTTCATGGGGAGTGGCTACATGACTAGTGATGGTGGATCTGTCTAGGATTTTGCCAGCTTCATGGACTATGCATAGAAAATAGAAATCCTAAAGATTTGGTAAATTAATTTAAGGAACTGTTGGTCTATCTTTGTGTGAAGATAGTGCAACAACTCTAATAAACATATCAATAATACTAATAATAGTAATAATAGGCTTTTAGACACACTAACTTCTTTTATGTTTCTTTTTGGTACGTCGTGTTGCCAGACTTTAATGTACGTAGGATTTCTTGTATGTGCCATGAAATCCATGGACATGATCGTATTAGATCCCATTCATTTACTACATGACTGAACGTAGATCGCACCCTCGGGAAGGTTAGCACTCTACCACCAGAACTACACATGCTGACTCTTATTATTATTATTAGACTAATATTATTATTATTATTATTATTAGACTATTATTATTATTAGACTATTATTATTATTATTATTATTATTATTATTATAACACTGTATTATAACAATGTATTTGTATTTTATTTTCATTTTCGTGTATTTTCATATGTATTTACATTGTTGATGGACCAATAAATCAACCCTCCCCCCCCCCCCCCCTCTCCAGTTAATGGCCACCCGAGGGCTGGAGATGGGATGGGACAATTCACAATATGAACATGTGGTACCGCACTAGTATTACATCTTGGAAGTAGTTTTCCATGGGTTCCCACTTCTACCCCAGGCAAATGTCGGGATTGTTCCTAACTTAAGGCCACGGCCGCCTTCTTCTCAATAATCATAACCGCTGGCAGAGCAGCCCATGAAGGGCCTAGGCCTACCAAGCGACCGCTGTCCTGCCATTTGGCCTGCAGATATTAGGGTGACGCGTGGTCAGTGCATCGGGTCCCCTCGGCCATTAATCTTGATTTTCCTGACTCGGGCACTGCCTCACTGTCAGACAGCTACTCAATTGCCCTCACGAGGCTTAGTGCACTGCGTTCCAGCCCTCACGTCAGTTTCTAATATCCCTGATGGAGCCAGGAATCGAACCCAGGGCCTCCAGGTGAGAGGCAGTTGCACTGCCCCAACACCACAGGGCCGGCGCCTTCTTCCGAATCCTCACCTGAATTACAAATACCCACATTACTACAGAATCCACAAAACACAGGTTATCACACAAATTCTACCCACACCCAGCTACATGGGGCTAAATGACCAAAATCGCCAAGCCTCTCAAACAAAACATCAAGTATTTTACTTCCGTCCTAAATGCCTAGTTCTGAACAGACTACGGGATGTCGGAATTTTGTCACACTGCATTTCATTAAGTGAATGTTTTTAGTATTTTCAGAAACTAGTCAACAGAAGGTCCGACACGGACGCCAATGATACATCAGGGCTGAGTATCGAAATTATTTTATACATGAACATCAATCAATGAATTCCACACTTACAAAGTAGGCTACACAATACTACCGGTCCTAACGTCCCTAGCCATTGCGTGCGTTGTCAACAACAACAACAACAACAACAAGAACAACGGCAATGCACATTTTCTTACGAGACGGTAGAGCTCATCCTCATAACAGCTGATAGCCTACCACCCCTCAAGTCAACCGGTAAGGTCAATGCTCCGATTACGTAACAACTTCCCCTTCGCGCGTCGTCTCTCCAGGCTCCGCCTCGTTTACCCCAGCCTGCCGCACCACTTTCTGCCTGATTAGTTTCTGAAATAACTAAAAACATTGACTTTTTAATGATTAATTATCAATTTCAAGATAGGTGACAATTTTTTTACCTAGGAAGCTTAGAATAGTCTCTTCTATCACCTGTGTAACGGACTTCCATCATATCAAATACACCCTGTATCTATATATATATATATATATATATATATATATATATATATACATAAATTATATATAAACTTTTGAACTGACGGTGGTTTTGGGGTCTGGGGGTGTAAAACGAGAAGATATGTCGAAATTTTCCGGAAGTCGAAACATGGTACCCATTGCAATAGTTAGCTTTCTAATGAAATCTACCTAACAGGTAACATAAAACTGCTTCATTGTTCCTAACTTATCATGTGATCCTCTTCACCGATCTCAAGTCGATAAATGGTATTGTTACCTGAAATTATACAAATACAATAACCAGTTGTTGTTGTTGTTGATGTTGTTGGTTTAGTCTTAAATCTTTTGATTATTTTGATGCAGATCTCCAAGCCTCCCTGTTAAGAGCTAATCATTTCATCTCTACATACTGTATGTACCACACCCTACATCCGAGGCAATCTGTTTAACATATTCTAACCTTGGTCTACCCCTACAGTTCTTGTCCTTAACCTTTCCTTCCATAACTAACTTTCCTATTCCGTGGTGTGTTTCTCTTCATTAGCAGTCGCGAAAAACATATCTCCTCTCACACTCGTCTTAATACCTCTTCATTTGCAACACTATCTATCCATTTGATCTTCATCATTCAACTGTAACACCACATTTCAAACGATTCAAATCTCCTCTTTTCTGTTGCACCAACAGTCCAAGTTTGACTTCCATAGAGCGTCACGTTCCAGACAAAGGCTTTCAAAAATGACTTCTTAATATCTAAATCTATATAGCCTTTTCGATGTCAACAGATTATTTTTCTGTAGAAATGCTTTCCTTCCCTAAGCCAACCTACTTTTTATATCGTCTCTGCTTCGCCCATCACTGGTTATTTCGCTTCCTAAGTAACAGAAGTCTCTTAGTTCCTTTAGCCTTTCATTTGCCAATTTGACGTCAGCATTCCAATATTGTAGTTTTGCATTTATTAATTTTCATCTTGAATTCTTTCCTCAATACAGAGCCCATACCATTTAAAATCTCATTCAAATTCTCTAGTTTGTCGCCTAAGATGAAGACGTCATCAGCAAATCTCAAGAGTTGATATTGTTTCTCCTTGAACCAGTTCCGAGGACAATTTGTATACATCAACAACCCCCCCCCCCCCTGGCACTATACAGCCCATGACGGGCTAAGGCCGACCAAGCGACCGCTGCCCAGCCATTTAGCCTGCAGATATTGGGGTGACGCGTGATCAGCGCATCGGTTCCCCTCGGCCGTTAATCTTGGTTTTCGTGATCGGGGCGCTGTCTCACGGTCACCCAGCTACTCAATTATCCTCACGAGGCCGAGTGCACCCCGTTCCAACCCTCAAGTCAGTTTTAAAATCCCTGACGGAGCCGGGGATCGAACCCGGGGCCTCTGAGTGAGAGGCAATTTGTATACATAGTCGAGGGCATTCTTTTTGCTCATTATCAAGTGATGGATGTGGTTTAACGACTAAGCCGATATTAAAACGTGACATATTTTCAACCCTTTGTACGAGTTATAGAAACATTCATGATACCCAGCATTTCTTTATTTATATAGTTGTGCACCGACCACTCTCATAATCTCCACATTTGAGGGTATGAAATGTATGAATAAAAATAAATATCGTTGAGTACAGTGACAGCCTTCCTGAGATCCTGCAAGATGGTAGAATAGGATGATGTCGCAGCTGGGCCCATAAAGTATATACCATCATATTCCCATACATAATAGCCGTATCATTTCCGGGAGAAGGCATATAACGGGGGCTCGTTGTGTGAGAGAGAATGTTTAGCAGATTTACCCAGTGTCGAGGTCATGGCGCCATATGTTAGGTCATGTTTACAGGGTGATAATTCTGTTCCCAGCATGCACTGTCTTGATCTACTTTCAGTATGCCTTGGAGAGCAGTTTCTGCTTTGAAGACCTGCTGGAGAGATGCCGAAAACACAATATTGTGCTGTTAGGCCTAGTACACCTATCGACATGGGTTTCATGCATTTAATTCGTCATAGGTCGCTAGATAATATTTACTCTCATACTATTCTGAATTGCTTCTTTATTTCTTACAATAGCTATGAAAGTGAGGTAGCTGTTCCTTCCTCTAGGAGTTAATAACTACTTCACTTTCATTGCAAAGAAGTAAAAAAAAACATTTATAATAATAATCAACCTTCGTTAGCAGGCATGAAACTTACTGAAATTAAGAAAAAAAAGGAAGGAAATTAAATCGGAAAATTCTAGGCCCCAAGAAATTACCTGATGTGGATATAAATTTCAAATGCGTTCAGATCAAGAGCTCTAAGTGTGAAGGGATACCTGTCAGTATGAGAAAAAGAAGATTGATGTTCTATGGACATACACACATCAAAAAAAGTTTTGCATCACCTCGGTTCCCAGATATCCGGCATATAGACGTTGACTGTGTATATTGTATCCAAGATACAGTCCCTTTGACTGTTCATAGATGTCACTAAAACTGCTCAAAGATGTAAACAACCATGCATGAGCAGGGCCTATTAGACGGAGGGGGTACGACAGCCGATCAGTTCCAGTCATTCCACCAGGACGAAGGTACGCTGCTCATGTTGTCTGTAGTTCTACCATGCCTAGAAGGTCAATACCGCAGTTCGATCGCGTCCGCATTGTTACTTTGTGTCAAGAAGGGCTCTCAACAAGGGAAGTTTCCAGGCGTCTCAGAGTGAACCAAAGCGATGTTGTTCGGACATGGAGGAGGTACAGAGATACAGGAACTGTCGATGACAGGCCTCGCTCAGGCCGCCCAAGGGCTACTACTGTAGTGGATGACCGCTACTTACGGATTGCCGCTCGGAGGAACCCTGACAGCAATGCCACCATGTTGAATAATGCGTTTCGTTCAGCCACAGGACGTCGTGTTTCAACTCAAACTGTGCGCAATAGGCTGCATGATGCGCAACTTCACTCCCGACGTCCATGGCGAGGTCCAGCTTTGCAACCCCGACACCATGCAGCGCGGTACAGATGGGCCCAACAACATGCTGAATGGACCCCACGGAATTGGCATCACGTTCTCTTCACCGATGAGTGTCGCATATGCCTTCAACCAGACAATCGTCGGAGACGTGTTTGGAGGCACCCTGGTCAGGCTGAACGTCTTAGACACACTGTCCAGCGAGTGCAGCAAGGTGGTGGTTCCCTGATGTTTAGGGGTGGCATTATGTGGGGCCGACGTACGCCACTGGTGGTCATGGAAGGCTCCGAAACGGCTTTACGATACCTGAATGACATCCTCCGACCCATAGTGCAACCATATCGGCAGAATATTGGAGAGGCATTTGTCTTCATGGACGACAATTCTCGACCTCATCGTGCACATCTTGTGAATGCGTTCCTTCAAGATAACGACATCGCTCGACTACAGTGGCCAGCATGTTCGCCAGACATGAACCCTATCGAACATGCCTGGGATATGTTGAAAAGGGCTGTTTATGGACGTCTTGACCCACCAACCACTCTGAGAGATTTACGCCGAATTGTCGTTGAGGAGTGGGACAATTTGGACCAACAGTGTCTTGATGAACTTGTGGATAGTATGCCACGACGAATACAGGCATGCATCAATGCAAGAGGACGTGCTACTGGGTATTAGAGGTAGTGGTGTGTACTGCAATCTGGACCACAAATGCTGAAAGTCTAGCTGTATGATGGTACAACATGCAATGTGTGGGTCTCATGAGCAATAAAACGAGCTGAAATGTTGTTTGTGTTGATCTCTATTCCCTTTGTATTTAAAGGTTCCGGAACTCTTGGAACCGAGGTGATGCAAAACTTTTTTTGATGTGTGAATTAAACGATTGGGAACTGAGAGGTTAACCAATACTATTCTTAACCTTCAAGAGGAAGACACAACCTCCTTGGCTTCAAGAGGTATATCAAGACTTAAAAGGTGAAATACTGGACTGTTTGAAATGTGGGACAGGACAAGATTCAGAACTATAGTTGCAAGTGTGAAGGATCCCGCCAAAAGAAGACTCTCACTTTCAGTGGAAGAAGATTGTGAAGGAATCAATGATTGAAAAATCTCTGTCTGGAAGCTAAACGGCAAGGAAAAAACACCTTGAAGACGAACACCTGAATAATTGTTGTGTAATTGTAGTCCATGAATGGCTGTATCGAATTAATAATAAGCAACCTTCGTATGGACTTAATTTATAGCGATATGTTAAATAGTATTTGTTGTTTTATTTAAGAACTAAGAACCCGTCCCGGCGTTGCCCGGGAACAGTTATGAATGCATTGCGTAATAAGAGATCGTTTTTTTTATTTCTATGAACTACGACCTATATCCGTTTTACGTCTCAGCATGATGGGTTAAAATCACTGACTGGACTGTTAATTATATTATCATTGAGATGCATGTGCAATGAATTCGTGTCAGACGTAATTTAAGAATGGCGAGGTGCATTAAACACAAATCCCCCTTCCGTCCAAACTAAAACACTTATAGTGGTTGATGTATTGAAGTTAGAGATATGGTCTCGCGGACTTTTTTCTAGAACTTTTTATGCTGAACAATTCTCACACTCATACAATATTGATATTTTTAACGGTTTGTCCAGCGTAAGCTTAAAAAGCGCATGGACGCCCGGTTTTGTTTCGATATTTTCACTGAAATCATTAATGCTCTGTTTCCTTTGATCATAAATAAATTATTTTTTATAGAATCCTTCCTCGAGATATCCTTTACAGAATGGTGAAATCTGCATCAAAATCCATCCAGTTTTTTTTAGCGTATGGCTTTTAGTGCCGGGAGTGTCCGAGGACATGTTCGGCTCGCCAGTTTTGTAGCTGCTTCGAGACGGACACCCAATGGGTGAGCTACAAGTACCGTTGGGGAGGGAAGTTGGAATGTAAGGACGAGGAGTTGGAAGGTAGCGGCTGTGGCCTATAGTTAGGGACCAACCCCGGCATTTGCCTGGAAGGAAGATGGGAAACCACAGAAAACCATCTTCAAGGTTGCCGGCGGGGGGATTCGAACCTCCTCGCCTCCCGGATGTGAGCGACTGCCATCAGTCGTGCTGTAACCACCACGGCTAACTCACCCGGTTCCATCCAGTGTTTCTCGAGATTACCCGTGACATCCAAGAATCGGGGACTTCGTTTTATACTAAGTAGAGATTTACGTCAACGTAACCTGATGTACTTGGGTATATGTATGTGAAATTTGTGTGTTATTGTGATACTGTAGTAGTGTGTGTGCGTGTTGAACTGTAAATATCAGGGCCTGGTATTAGGGTGGACTCAGCATTTGGCTGAAGTGAGGAGAAGGTTGGAGAAAGAACCGGGATTTGAGCAGGAGATCTCCGAAAACCTGTCACATTGACGAAGTTAACTGCTCTCATCCGGACCACGTGTGACTCAACCAGATAAGTAACCTGTACAATACAATCTGAACTGACCATTTAACAACAATCACATAATCACACTAAGCCAGCAAATTTGGAGGTCAATCACCACTTTCACTATCTTAACAAAACATCACACAGACTATAACTAACTAACTATAACTAACTATAACTAACTAACTAAAAATATTGACTATTTGTATTATTTTAACTACTACTGCTACTAAATAAGTGTACATATTGTTAATACTTTCACCCTTACTTTTAGACATAGATTTAACTGTCTAAAAGTAATGGATCTGATGATGATCGCTTGACGATCGAAACTGGTCATCCAAGAGTATTTAATAATTTAATAATATCACCTAATTTTCTGTCAGGATTATGGAATAACCCTTCACAATTGGGTACAATCGTGTTGACCGACTGAAGAACATCAAATTTCGATCAAGGAAAAAGAGTTATAACTATACCCATACATTTAGGAGAAAGTATGCTGTTTGTAAAACTCAGCAATCTTCTAGGTTTGTGCCGTGTCTTGTGTGGGGATTCGCCTGGGACACGGCCACAACCTAGAAGAAATGCTGAGTTTTAATTCACTGGCCGTGAAAGCCAATATACCATCTTTTCGGAAGCCTTCATAGGGAGGTTATGGCCGCTTGAGCTTTTAGTTCTCACAGTGAAGAGGTGCAGGTGCGCTTCATATAAAGGAAGGTAGCGCGCAGTTCGCTACTCCTGTGGGGGTCCGGGCGGGGACACCAAGAGCCCGTTGATGGGCCAGCTTGATGTCCTAGGCGAATACCCACACAAGACACGGCACAAACCTAGAAGAATTGCCGAGTTTTTATTCACTGACCGTGAAAGCCAATATACTATGCTGTATGTTCTTTACTGAACATATTGTTTGTCCAGAAGATGAAAATAGATTAAGCTTACAGTACCATTGGGGCAGATGACCTCGTAGTTCCACCACTCAAAACAACAATAACTATAACATAATACAGTGTCCTACATATTGAAACTTCGAGTGAGTCTATCCGTTTGAGGAAGCAGTTCAATAGGAACGTCACTCACACTCAGAACTCCTGTTTTACAAGATTCTTATGCGATATATATGGTTTAATGACGAATGCATAGAAAGCTAACTGTTTTTCAAAAGCTCGTGTAAGACCTACTGTAACTACGGCAGAAACATTGCTAGATACCGGGAATTTCATTTCTCTCCCCCATTTTGCATACATAATCGCTATTCCATTTCCAGGAGCTTGAATGTACTGTATGAGAAGGTTTAGCCGATTTACTTGGTGTAGAGGATTTAATTGCAGTGTCATGGAGCCATGTGGTAGGTCATGCACTGCCCCGCTCCACGCTCCGGTTTAGCAGGCCTTGGGGACGCTGCAGTGAACGGAACGGTTTCTGTTTTGAAGACCAGCGAGGCCACTAAAGCTCAAATTGCAGTCCCGCTAAATTGTTTATTGAACCTTACAAGTTTTTGACACTTGATATCTTCCATAAGGGACAACAGACGGGGTCTCTCTCGCACCGGGCGAAGGGCGATATTGATCCTGGAATACACTAGTGTGTGTGTGTGTGTCGCGATGCTCGGCTCGCCTGTTATTTGTCAGCCTTCACGTGTTTCGTCCCCAAGAAGAGAGAGACAGGAAGGCTGAATGAGGGTGGGAGTGAGTGAGGGGGAGTGGGAGAAAGAATAAAAACAAGAAAAACGAAAGAGAGAAAAGCACCCGGGCTTGTTGTAAGAATGGAAAACGACAAACGTTGTTTTTCTATTCAGTTTAAACTCTTCAGTGGGTAATTTTTAAGGAGGATGGTATGGAGTGAGGAGGGTTTGTTGTACAAATGGCAGAATGTTAAGGAATTGTGAAGTGTGCCTCTACACTTTTACAAAAAAGAGAAGTAGTCTACTTCTAAGAGCAAACACAGGTAAGAAACAGTTGGCAGACACGATGAAGAGAAAACTCGGTGTATGTGACAGCCTCAGATAGCGAGTGTGATCCTGAATTTGCAGGATGGTCGGTCGCTTCAGGGAACAAAATGTTGAAAAGAAGGACATGTTACTAACAGGAGAATAGAAAAATAACTTAATACTAGTTGAAACCCGTCAGAGCATGTCGGTCAAAGGGAAAATATTTACTGAAGAATCTCCTTATATAGGCCTACTGTGCATTCTTTGTACGATTATTTTTTGGCTCTATTGAAACTATAAGGGCGTCAAAAGATTGCACTCTTGACATTGCACTCTTGACATTGCAAAATACTGCTGGCAATGACTGAAAAATTGATGAGGCAAATTGAGACCTGTACGTTCCAGAGTTTCCCCTTCAGCTTTATTGATTGTGATAGAGTATGCCAAACGAATTGGAAAATATTGCCTCTTAGAAGAAAATTATAGTGTTATATCGGATGGTATTAAATCAAGTCGAAGGATTAGACCTCTCTGCCTAATTTTAACTGCACTTATTATTTCCAAATCCAAGCAATATGGTTTCATTTAGGAGCCCTTGAGAAACCTTCAGATTTCTAAGCAGCATATCTATGGGTGGAGTATGTTTAGAGTATGTGGAAGCAAATCTTTTAATTCCAAGGAATTCAAGAACTCTGAGGGGTCTAATACAACTGGCCGCAAACCGTCGCTTATAATTTTGGAATATAACGAAGAAATGCGATGATGTGCAAAACATGACGGTCATTGGGAAAATATTTACTGTAGGACTTTCTTATATGCATTCTCTGTATGATTACAGAGAAAGATTGACTTTGCAACATATAATGGCCATGACTGAAAACTTGCGTTACGTTACGTTAACCTTTTTCCCCTCCAGGGTTGTCTTTTCCCACGGAGTAAGCGAGGGATCCCACCTCTGCCGCCACTAAAGGCAGTGTCCTGGAGCTTGTGACTCTGAGTCGGGGATAAAACTCGGGTGTGTGACCAGCACTACGCCCAGGCGGCCTCACCTGCAAAGCGATCAGGGACCTGATGAAGGGATCGGAAGAGCGGGAGGGTTAGGCAAGGAAGTGGGAAGGAGGCGGCCGTGGCCTTACGGTAGGTACCATCCCGGCATTTTCCCGAAGACGAAGTGGGAAACCTCTTCGAGGATGGCTGAGGTGGGAATTGAACCCCCTCTACTCATTTGGACCACCCGAGGCAGAGTATACCCCGTTCCAGTCCTCACCACTTTTCAAAGTTCGTGGCAGAGCCGGGAATCAAACTCAGGACGGGGCGGCAGCTAACCATGCTGACCACTACGCTACAGAGGCGAGCTACGGAGGCAACGAATGAAAACTTAATGAGACAAATAGTGACCTACACGTTCCAAAGTTCCCCCTTCAGCTTTATTGATTGTTATAAGGTATGGCAAGCGATTGGAAATTAGTGCTCTAAACGAAAATGGAAGTGTTTTATCGGATGGTGTTAAATAAAGTCGAAGGATTAGAACTCTCTGCCCTATATTATCTGCACTTATAATTTCCAAATCCAAGCAATTCTCATGCATAATTCTTACAATTAATCTGGCACCATTTAGGAGCTCTTGGGAATTGTTCTGATTCCTAAGGAGCATAGCTGTGGCTCGAACATTAGGAGTATGAATATGTGGAAGCAAAATTCCGAGGAATTCAAGAATTCTGTAAGAAGTATCTGGCTTTCATATTCATTATTTAATCTGTAACAGTGGTGTATACTTTTGTTACCTTAGTGTTTTAAATATATATGTGGCAACGTCAATCGCGCCGAATTTCTTAGTTTACGGGAATGCTAAGAGTTAAATATGTTTTGACAGTGGAATAGCAATACCAAGAAATAAAATTACGGAAATAAAAAAGTGTCGGAGGTGGGACTTGAACAGCTTTCATTGCGCGATGCATAAATTAAGAGTCTTTGACGCTACGACCTGAGCTACCTACCCACTTGTAATACTACGCAATATTAAGACACTTTAACAACATAGGCCCTACACACTCAACTGTCAGTTTACGTATTTCAACATTTTCCGTCGTGTACAATTGTATTCCAGTATATATCGTGGGAACGTCATAAATAATGTTCCCTTCCTTTATACTTCTTATAAATAACTATCAAATTGAAAGACGATGCACTTGAACCGCCATGACTGTCATGGGGCAAGGTGATTGTGCGCATGCGCTAGGGCCAATAATTTTGCATTTTTGTTTATAAATTTTAAAATATATGGTAACATATTTGTTTATCTTAAAGACACTCTGCAAATACACAGATCAAGGGCTTTCGTCAGAGTGCATTACGAAGTAAATCGGTTCAGCCGTTCTGTCAATCTCGCGGTAACAAAAATCAGCTTACTGTTTTAAATATATAGATGTCAAATAGATTAATTTTTTATTGAGCTTTTGGTTGTTCCATTGAGAATTGCATTTCACTTTAACATGTAGGCCGAACTAGTTATACTGTGGGAGAAGCGGGTTGTATTATCAGGTAATTATGAAAATCGATGTAGGCCTACGTCATGCTTAACAGAGGATAGAAATCTATTTCTTTCATTCGACAACTGAATACTCATAGTTGTACAACTATCTGAGCACTTGAATTCATTTCAGGCAATGCAAAATAGTAGTCGATAATATTAGTGGTTCTGACAAGTATTCCAGATCCTCAGATAGCCAATATATGTGCATGGTGTCGTACGGCAACAAAATAGAAAACTACAGGCAGAACCACTAACACGTCATGTAAACTAACAAATAGACTTAAAATATTAACCTTCGAGTGGGTGTGTTACGTAGGTTACGTGATGATTTGCGCACGGTCATTTCGACCTAGGAGAATAATTATATTCAACCCCTGGCACTATACAGCCCATGAAGGGCTTAGGCCGACCAAGCGAGTGCTGCTCAGCAATTTGGCCTGCAGATATTCGGGTGACGCGAGATCAGCGCATCGGGTCCCCTCGGCCGTTAATCTTGGTATTCGTGATCAGGCGCTGCCTCACTGTCAGACAGCTACTCAATTGTCCTCACGAGGCTGAGTGCACCCCGTTCCAACCCTCACGTCAGTTTTAAAATTCCTGACGGAGCCGGGAATCGAACCCGGGGCCTCCGGGTGAGAGGCAGGCACGCTACCCCAACACCTCGGGGCCGGCGGAGAATAATTATACCAATAATAATAATAATAATAATAATAATAATAATAATAATAATAATGATATTGGTTTTACGCCCCTTTCAACTACTGTGGATTTTAGAGATGCCGGGTACCAGAATTTTCCCCCGAAGAGAATCTTTAACGTGCCAGTATAACTACTGACACGGATCCCTCGAATTTTCGCACCCTCAAATGCCAACTGCCTGCACCAGGACTCGATCTTGCAACCTTGGGCACAACAGGCGACATCGATGCCGCTGCACCACGCAGCGAATCGACAGGGGAAAATAAAATGCCAGATTGTGAACCAAATCATATTGTAACATTGAAGAAAACTATAAGACTTATTGGTTGCTAATGATATTCTGACGAAAATTGAGAAATGAAGCGACCTCCTTTATATCTTTAACCATATAGGCCTATCCATTAAATTCACATTGGTATGAAGCACGAGTGAGGTACCTTCTACAAATCTGGAATTACGCACACCTAGGCAAATTCTGATTCGGGTCTACGAAACTCCCATCACATTGAGCGTTTCTTTCTACACCACTGGTTTCTAGCGTGGAGTACTGGGGGCAACTAATAATTTCAGTGTGTCATAGGAAAGCACAAATAAACAACGATCAGAAAGAACACATCAAAACACAGTTTTCTATAGAACTAATACACCTACTTTCATACTTTGAGGGCGTTATTATTATCTCTAACCCACCCTTAAGTTTGGTAAATTTAGCTCTAATTCAGAAAATGCAAGTGCAAGTATTTTGCGCACGGTATGTTTTATCTCTACTGCATGGCAATGTAATATGTGCACAGCTGGGAAGTGATTATCTTCATATTTACGTTGATAATTTAGAAGGTTGCAAACCAAATTAAGAGCGTTCAAATCCTTCAGTATGCCTTCCTATGGAGGGGAGGTAAAGTCAGCGGGCCCATGCCATATATTTATGGCATGTAAAAGAACTTACCACTACAATTATTGGTAGTGTGTAGCCAAATTTGTAGGTTATATTTGTCTGGGTAGAAAACACACTTTTAAGTTCCAACGTTCGATGATAGGTGTGAGTGACAGTGGCATCTGGTATCCAAAGTTGGAACTACTTCAAATTGAACTTGTTGGGAGCCTACAGGCGTTCAATTAAAATACCCTGCTATGGCCATTGGCTGCAATTCAAATATAAAACCTAATTAAACATATACAGTCGCCTCCGTAGCGTAGCGGTCAGCATGGTTAGCTGCCGCCCCGGAGGTCCTGGGTTCGATTCCCGGCTCTGCCACGAAATTTGAAAAGTGGTACGAGGACTGGAATGGGGTCTACTCAGCCTCGGGTGGTCCAAATGAGTAGAGGGGGTTCGATTCCCTCCTCAGCCATCCTCGAAGTGGTTTTCCGTGGTTTCCCACTTCGTCTTCGGGCAAATGCCGGGATGGTACCTTCTTCAAGGCCACGGCCGCCTCCTTCCCTCTTCCTTGCCTATCCATCCTGACCATCCATTACCTTCCCTCGTGAGGCCCCTGTTCGCTTTGCAGGTGAGGCCGCCTGGGCGAGTTGCCAATCACACCTCACCAGTTGTATCCACTCAGATTAGATGTTCCCAGCTCTAGGACACTGCCCGTAGAGGCGGTAGTGGTGAGTTCCCTCGCTGATTCCGTGTGTTCCACCAACCTGGAGGGTAAACGACTAAGAAAAAGAAAGAAAGAAACATATACGAAAGTTCATTCACCATTGATTTTAATTTTTGAATATCTATTTAAACAGCGTGCCTTAAAACATATATTTTTTTTTTTGCCAGCTCGTGATGAATTCCCCTCTTAGAAAATAGTCGATTCATTTTCATGTATTGTCACCTGATTTGTTTATATTTGAAAAATGGAGCATCGATGTGACGTCTCCTTGTAAAGGACTGGCTGCGTGGCTCAGCGGTAACGCTCTCGCCTGCTGTTCCCAAGGTTGCAGGATTGATCCTGGCGGAGCCAGTAGGCATTTGAGTGTGCGCAAATGTGAGGGAGTCGTGTCAGTAGATTGACTGGCACGTTTAAGATCCCCTTTGGGGTGAAATTTCGGCACCCCGTTGTTTCTAAAAGCCGTAGTAGTTCAAAGGGACGTAAATCCAATAACATCATTATTATTATTATTATTATTATTATTATTCTTTAATCGTATCGGCCAACTAAGGACCACGTTATTTCAACTGGCTTCTCTGGGCTTTGATGTTTGCCCAGTGTTCCTTCATACGTTGCCGGTGTTGCTCTTTTCTTTCTTCCGTCCACATCTTTCCCGTCTTCAACTTCGGTTTTTCTTGAAAACCCTGGTGGTCGTGTAGTTTCTTCCTGAGGGGATTGCGTTCTTGAATATCCTCACAGGTAATTTCCATCTCTTGCAGGTCACTTTCCACCTCTTCGAACCAGGCTGGCTTGGTCTTCTTATTTTTAAAATAGTTAAAGATCCGGTTCGTCAATCGTGTGGGTTTCATTCTAAGCAAGTGGCCATAAAATGCAATCCTCCTTTTGCTCATTACATCAGAGATCTTCTGGACATGAATATACAGCTCATAGTTATGCCGTCGTCTATATTCACCGTTGTCTTTAATCGGGCCAAGAATTTTCCTCAAGATCTTTCTTTCCTTGATCTCCAATTTTTCTACCAGGCCTTTCTTGTTCATGGTGAGGCATTCCGCTGCGTACAGAGCCTCTGGTCGTATGACAGTGCAATAATGCCTAAGTTTTGCGTTCAGGGATATTGACTTTTTGTTGTAAACGTCCTTGGTGAGTTGGTACGCCATTTCCATTTTGTTCATGCGCGAAGTGAAGGTTTCTTTCTCACATACGTTGGGTTCTATCCACTCGCCTATTATTATTATTATTATTATTATTATTATTATTATTAGGCCTATTATTCTGCATTTAAACTAAATATAGCTTCTTAATTTAATGCAGTTAGAAGTAATTTCAGTTATCAAAATATTAATTGTATAATTGATCAGAATAAGGTATTACGATGCCATTTGTGTGGTAGTAATTTATTTCTATTACAGCCTGTGAAAGTGAGTAACAGGTGGATGTTGAAATATTCGGGAATAAAACTCTTCAAACAAACTTTATCACTGAAGTATATTTGCCTTCACTTACCATGAAGAAAGGAACGACGTAGGAGAGGAAGAGTTTTGATAGCGAGGGAAATAGTCGGTATATTTTCGTTGTCAACAGATGACGCCGGAGTGGAGCGGTGCTGAGTTTGGAAATCTTGAAGCGACTAGAGTTCCGGCATGGAGCGGATGCAAATCGAGGACCTAGCTAATGTCGCCATCCTTTCGCTGCACGGTAAAAGCAACAGGAAAGAAATCCATGACACGTAAAATATTCCCAGTGGGACGGAAAGGAACGGGAAGGAAGATTCCTGTACTTGTACCACAACACCAAAGGCTCCAGAGATTTACGGATTATGGCTGCTGAGCATTTGCCAGAGTAGATACCTAAAAGCCATTTACAAGATTTATGTCCATTGAAAAATCATTTCATGAGTTACGAAGCACCTCCAAGAGAGTGGTTTATGAAGTGCATTCCTTGCCAGCGTATCCACACCTTGGAGAGCTCATCTCTCTCTCTCTCTTCACTAAACCGATATTTCAAACTAAAGATTTTCACTTTCCTCATCGCAATGCTCAAGTGGCCTTTGTGGAATTTATTTTAAATTTTTGATCAGTTAAATACCTATGGCATAAAAAGTAATCCGCTAAAAGTAAGTACAACACATTACTAGCAGATGTTTATTGAACACGTTTCGGCCACATTGTGGTCTTCATTAGCATAATCTTAAGAAACATTTGATAATTGCGAGTATAGTGTATTTAGTGGTGTCGTCGTCTTTGGAACGTCCTTAAAAGTATATAAAATAAACAGTAAAATCAATTAAATATAATTTTCTGTTAATATAAATGTGGCTCATGATCTCGAGATTAACGGTCACGTTAAACTACAAGCTTTTGTTAATATAAATGAAGCTGTCTGACATGAAAAGCTGTTTTATTATGGGGTTTGAAGCCATTTTAGTGTTGCCTTAGTAAAAAAAAGTTTGGTGCTATTCAGTCGGTCAACACGAATGTACCCAAAAAAGTTGGGTCATACCCTAATCCTGATTTTTATGAGATTAATAAATAAAGATTAATAAATAATCTCATGTAATTTTTTTCAGGATTAGGGTATAACCCAACTTTTTTTGGTACATTCGTGTCGATCGACTGGAAAGCACCAAACTTTTGTTTATGAACAGATGTTGATAATTAGAATACGTGAAGTTTTAACTGTAAATTTCTTCAATAAAATATCTTCTATAAATGTTGGTTCTTATCAATTTGTAAAATTTAAATTCAAGAAAGTCGATATTATAAAAAATAGGGGTATAATGTCAGTTGTTTTGGATTTAAATTTATGTTCGACATTTA
The DNA here is from genome assembly GCA_946902985.2 of Meconema thalassinum. Lineage (NCBI taxonomy): Eukaryota > Metazoa > Arthropoda > Insecta > Orthoptera > Tettigoniidae > Meconema > Meconema thalassinum. The sequence goes on along the minus strand of OX336388.2, from coordinate 1,227,451,357 downwards.
ATTGATAAAGAGGTAGAAACAAAAAGGAAGATTGTAGTTTTACGTGACCGTGAATCTTGTGATTATGAGCCACGGGACCTCCTTTTTACGTGGAATCCGAACCACAGGACATGGCATTTCACTTCGAAAATCTCACAAGCATTGACCGGGAATCGAACCCAGACCGCCTTGGTGAGAGAAATACAGCTAGACCGCTTTTTATTTTATTTTATTTTATTAGCTCTTTACCGAATTACAGAATTTTCAGATATGATAAATATCATACTATTACATCACAAGAAAGTCCAGATAGTGTCCATATTTATCGTACAATTGTCCACTTTCACTAAGCTTCCAACGCTCTTTCTGCAGGTGATACCTGAGATCCAGGAATGAGAAATGTTGATCATTGTCCATCACGAAGTGTACATATTGGCCCATTATCCACACAATGGCAGTCTGTTTAATTTGGGGGAAGGCGGTCACCGACAAGCGAATCAACGTCCTGTCATCAAGGTCATCCGTGGGCACATTCAATAGTTGACATACGTTTCCCTTACACCACAGCCACGTGGAGGCAACTCGCGTGCATGATGTGAAGCGGTGTATCGCCGTATCAGTTTGACCACATATAGTACACCATGGGTAAGCTTCAAGACGGATGGTATATCGCCGTAGAGCGGTTGGGATGAGATCGTTGAGGAAGATAAAATCCCGGGAGTGTACAGCAGAAGAAATGGTCATAGCCCCAAAATTTTTCCAAACAGTGGGCCAATGGACGTAGGGGGTGGTGGCCTCGATTCGCGGTTTGGAGTGTACCACTTGCCGCAACATGTTATAAATACTTTTCGTCGTTGGAACAGTCCCTGAAGGCATTTGGCGAACAGTTTCCAGAAGGTGCTGTTGATGGTCCCTAAATATCTTCGGCAAAGCTCTCTCACAACCACGGGCTGTGTTCCGAATATCTTTGTATAGCGCTTTCGTAAAAGTGTCATGTTGGGAAAGAATGGTGATATCGTTCTTGCAGAGGAGTGCACGGCATTTCATGCCATGAGCGGTTAGCCCTAGCCCGCCTTGCCGGGATGGGAGATACAACTGTTCCCGTTGTACTCGGAACAAAAATCCTTGCCATAGAAACCAACCTATATATTTTGCCAATTGGCTCTCAAACATTTTGGGAAGTGGGAAAAGTTGTGCGACATACCATATTTTAGAGAGCGCAAATACGTTGAGGACTATGACCCGTTGCACTATATTGAGGTTTCTTTGACCAAATTGGATCAGCACTCCCCTAACTTTGGCAATGACCTTAGTCCAGTTTGCTTGCACCGTGTCCAGAATCGATTGCTTCCAGGTAATGCCAAGAATTTTCACCTCATTTACTATCCGGAACCAGGGCTGTTGGGTAATCACTGAGTTATTATTGAGCGGAAGCAAAGCAGTTTTCTGGGGGTTCGATTGTGCTCCAGAGGCGATATGGTAGAGCTGAAGGACGCTATCGATGTGGGAGATGTCTTCATTATTGCGGATCAATATGGATACGTCATCAGCATAGGCGCACATGCCAAAAACAAGTGTGGACAGTTTGTAACCCTGTAGCTTCACCTGGGTAGTCCAAATGAACGGTTCAAGGCCAATGACAAAAAGTAGCAAGGAGAGGGGACATCCTTGCCTAACTGATCGTTGTATTGGAATCAGAGGGGAAAGAAAACCGTTGACGAGCACTCGAGACGTAGCATTACAATTTATCATACGAATGTAGTCAATAAGGATTGCAGGAAATTCAAAGTGCTGCAAGACCATGTACAAGTATTCATGACTGATGCGATCGAAAGCTTTATCAAGATCCAAGGTGAGAAAACTCATTGGCTCAGTGGGGAGCATTTCGGCTTTTAGGTGTAGGTCCCTTAGTATCGCTAAGTTTGTTAACAGAATTCTTCCAGGAATACTGCAACATTGTTCATCACCAATGATATCATGTAGAACAGTCTTCAATCGGCATGCAAGTACTTTGGTAAGGACTTTATAATCACTGCAGAGCAGAGTAACTGGTCGGAAGTCACCAACTGCCATGGGAGAGGATGTTTTTGGTATGAGGACTATGGTACCCTCGTGATGTGATCGACAAAGAGCACGACGTTGGAGAATGGTACGCAGGACATGACAAAATTCTTTGCCAATGAGAGGCCAGACGTGTTTATACATTTCATATGGCAGTCCATCAATGCCAGGTGAGCGGTTGTTTGGGAGGTGCTTAACCACAGAGTGAATCTCTTCATCCGTAATATCCGCGCTGAGCCGAGTTTTGTTGTCCGGAGACAGATGGGTATTGCAAGATGAAAGCAATAGGGTCACCTGCTGTGGATCAATTGGAGCCGGAGCGTAGAACCGTTGATAAAATAGTGATATTTCACTACGTATAGCGTCAGGGGAGGTGACAACACTTCCAGTACTGGTGCGGAGGCGGTGGATATATTTACGTTGCCGCTCACGTTGTCCTTTGGCGATATGGTATACACTTGCACTTTCGTCTGGGAGCACTGTACGATCTTTTAAAGCCACGTTTATATGAGCGAGCGTTCGTTGCTGTAGAGACAGGAGCTTGGTTTTAACTTCCCGAATCTGATCATATATACGCTCCCCAGCATCAGATCTTTGCTGGAGCTGGCGAAGAACTCGATAGTAAAATTCAACTGTATCCCGTCTTTCCCGACCTCGTTGGTAGGATATGTTCTTAAAGACGCGGCGGATCCCTGGTTTAACCAAAATATCCCACCAGTCTGCGCAGTCGCGAAATTTGCATTTTTGTTGGACCCATCGAGTCCAGTATTGTCTGAAAATATCTTGGCATTCCTCCTCCAGTAACAGCGAGCAATTCAGTTTCCAATAACCTCTTCCTATGTGAAATATGGGATGGGGGTAAGAGATTGTACATACGACAGCATGATGGTTAGTGAAACTGGCAGGTATCACTTCATATCGTCTAGGCTGGATAAGTTCCTGTGAAAGGTAGATGCGGTCAATTCGTGATGAGGAGTTGTGACTTATACAGGTGTAATGGGGCAGGGGCGCCCTTAAGCTATCCACAGCATCAATGAGGTGTAGGGAGGTAAGAAGGGTCCTGAGAGCCGGGTTGACACCTTTGTATGGACTAGTGGAATCCTCTGGGCGTTGAATACAATTGAAATCCCCTGCAAGAATAAGTTTTTCCTTAACGTCGGGCAGATGAGGCAGTATACTCTGTTCAAAGAACATTTTCCGTTCCACACGTTTATTGGACCCGGATGGGGCATATACATTTATCAGGGTGGTATTGTTTATGTGTCCAGATATTATGCGTCCTGATGGATGACATAGCACACCTTCGAGTGGGATATCATGTCTTATGAGGAATCCGGTCCCTCTATTCGTATTACCGGTATTGATGTATTGTTTGTAGAAGGCAGATATGGGTAAACACGGTATGGCAACTTCTTGAATGAAGGCAATGTCAATGTCTGCATCTCGAAGGAATCTCTCCAACAGTTGAAATTTCAGAGGGCATTCTATTACATTGATATTCACAGTGGCCACAGTGAGAAATTGCGCCATTAAGAGAAGTATGAAAGCTGTGCTAGACATACTGGAAGGTGGACTCGAAAGAAGACACAGGTGAGAATTATCCTGGTGCACTATGTCAAATTAGGTTGAGATAGTTCCTTATGATTGCCATTCATAGGCCGGCTGTCAGCGTTTGAGAGCGTTCGTGGGTCCCTAGATGACGTAGAATGAAGATTTTGTTTCTTTTTCACAGCTGCGGGAACATTTGTAGAGCCAGTTTGATTCTTCTGGGCCTGGTACGGCAATCGAGGCATTTGTTTTTATCTTTTTAGATACGTTCTCGGATCCCCGATCAACCTGCTTTGGTGAGTCGGTAGGTACCAGAGAAGGTGGGAGCAGTGAAGACAAAATTTCTGTGGCAGCCTGTAGTGGCGGCATAATTGGTTCTAAGGCTGCGATACATGTTGCCGATAGCACAGGGGCACTCTGTGACTCGCTGAGCTGGTCAGTGTAAGGTACCAGTTCTGCGTCGTGTGAATCAGAGGCCACTGCTGGTGTTGTCCCAGCTGACTGATCAATAAACATGTGTTCATGTGACGTTTGCTGTGTCACGACTTCCGAGTATTGAACACGTCGTTGTTGTGTAGGAGTTATACCGAGGGGAATCATTTTCTGTGGGCAGTTGATACGTAGATGTGTGTTAGCATTGCAAATTAAACAGGTCTGTTTCTGTCCATTATAAGATAGGTAGCCAGAATGGCCACCAAAAATCTCAGTGGAGGGGATATCTTGTTTTATTTCCATGGTGACTGCGCGTATTCCATTATACACCGGGAACTGATAAGCAGAGGACCATTGTTCTTTCCTGACTTCACTCACAGTGCCATATTTCGACAGGACGGATTTGAAAATTTCAGGTGGAACTTCAAGTGGGACATTAAATATACGCACTGTGGTAAAATTGGAATCCGCTGGGGAGAGCTTAACATTAGTCATTTCGCCTGAGTCATACTGAAATTTAATAGGATCTGCAAAATTATTTAACAATTTCTGATAAGTAGATATGCTGATTACCTTGATGTACATGGTTTTTTCTTGTGCATTTAACTGGATGGCTTCTACTTGGTCGACAGTCAACCGGAGAGTATCGCTAATCCAGCGGTGAATTTCTCCTGGTGTGGCGCGAGAACTCTGCTTGTCCCATTGGCAGCGTACGGTATTTTTCCTCTGGTATCCGGACATGATTTTCAGCGGGGTTTTCTGGGTTTCCTGGTTTTGTTGTCCTATCTGGAACACTACTTGAAAAAGTATTGTCCGAATGACACACGGAAGGTCAGTTCACCCGTGGAACTATCGGAAGCACCGGTATTAGAAAATGTACACTCTTCCAATGCGGTCACACAGCGCGCTCACACGCACCTCACTCGGCCACGACTAGTGACCAACTGCTGAGCCACCACGCCCCGTCGGGTAGAAACATTCCTATATTCCAAGTTGGACAGTCGCCCCTTATAAAATTGCTTTTATGCAGCCCAACTAACGTGTATTATCATAATAATGAAGGTCGATATTTATCTGCCTGCATCCCGTATGGTACTAATGTACTGTAAGCATATCCCGCAAACGATACTGAACCCTAATATTCCCCCACCCCGTGTGACTACAGACCGTTCGAATAATATGATGTACCTGCAGTCAATGGTTGTATTGCAACATATCATCTGAGTGTAGATGCCGTGTCAAGTGGCTGGGTATCGCAAATCATGAAATTAACGCTTAAAACTATGATATAATAATGTGGAGAGCGTTTGAAACAGCGAACTGGAGGAGCAACGTACTCTAAGAGGCTCTTAATACACATTTCTTTCAATGCTGAGGCGTAACTTTAGTAGAAAATTACTGGATTTCCAATTCATAGACCAGAGTAGCGAAGGTTAGAAATCCCCAATTGGAAAAATATTTTTGCAACGTTATGAGGCTTCAATGCTACTACATTCACATGTCTTTGTGTGCCACAACATGCAGTCTAATGCCGTTATTACAGTGTATGTGCGCTACCCACTCTGCGCAGCTATACAGTGGGATTGAAGTCACTTCAGTCATTCGTCATGTACTCCACGGATGAATACGTTGACATGTTTCTTGTTTACGGGGAGGCAAGAGGGAATTCCTTATAGACACTACGTCTGTATCGGAAAAGATACTCAGACAGGTGACATCCGAGTGTAAATACTGTACACAATATTGAAAGACGTTTACGAACAACAGGGGTACTTGGGGCAATAACACCTGTCCGACAGAGGACCATAACGTCTGGTGAGAATAAGGAGGCAGTAATGGACGCAGCTCGCAATGACCCTCACACTAGCACAAGAGCAATTGCACAACAGTTGAACATTAGCCAGTTGTCCGTAAGTCGTATATTGCATGCGCATAAATATCATCCGTACCATCAACAACTAAACCAGGAGCTCCCTGGGAGAGATTTCGAAACTCGAATGAATTTCTGTCACTGGCTGTTAGGAAATGTGGAAGATGATGTAGCATTCTTACCAAAAATCCTATTCTTGGACGAATCAAGATTCCACAACAATGGTACCGTCAACCACCATAACATGCACTACTGGAGTGCTGACAATCCCCACTGGGTTCGATTGGCTGCGTATCAAGTGCAATGGGGAGTGAATGTTTGGTGTAGAATTTTGGGTGATCACCTTATTTGACCGTAGTTTTGAAGGCCATTTGACAGACACACGCTATCTACACTTTCTACTCCAGGAGCAGAAGTGGGACTTCTGCTGGAGAATGAGCCACTTGGGGAACGTTTAACGATGTGGTTTCAACACGACTGAGCTCCAACACATGGTACGTTAGCTATCCGCAACAATCTCAGTAACACACATCCAGGAGAATGGGACAGGTCCCTTGGCCCGCCAGGTCATCTGATTTAACGCCATTAGACTTATTCCTGTGGGGGTTTTTGAAACAAGCAGTCTACACCCATCAGCCAGAAAATCCAGAGCGCCTTCGACAACTCATTGTTGAAACTTGTAATTCAATAACACCTGGCATGCTACAGCACTCTAGAATGTCAATTCAGCGGCGTCGCAGATGTGCATAAATCAATAAGGTCATCACTTCGAGGAATTGCTACCGTAACAAGCCAATGTTAGTGCAGTTTGGTCCCCCTGACCCCCACTTATCCATCTTGTCGTAGCCTGAACCCGATTCTTAGGGCCACATACACTTTCATTCACTGACAATTTGCATACAAGGGGATATTTCACGAACATTACGAGATGGTAACAAACTAGCCTAATCAAAACTTCAATAAGGAATAAAAGAATTGACCGTACTTGAACTTCTCCATTTAGGACTGACTGTTCGCCATGTTCGCCACGTGCTTACCACATGAGCTATACTGCACCGCGTCAATGTTCTACAGAGGTTTCATTACCGTCTTAGATGTTATAGTGTAGACCGTGAATGCAAAGATATCCGATGTACTCTGTTGACTGTGCGTACCGGAAGAGCAATTGTTTTCAGAAACGAACATAAAACTGAGTGTCTGCGGCACACAATGGCATGTGATTGTAGCCTTGAAGCGTCACAATATTGCAAAACGTTGCAGAAAATATTTTTCCAATGGGAGATTCGACGTTCGATATTTCGGTCCATCAATTGGAAATCCAGTGGTTGTCTACTTGAGCTACACCTCACCTTAACTAATAACATTTTTAAGATCCATTTAAAGTAGCCTACGTTACAACCTACTTACGTTATTATCTTTTTATATGGTGTTTGTTTCTCAGGCTGATACCGTGCCTGAATGCACCCTTGTGTATATATTTCTTCCATTATTATTATTATTATTTTTATTATTATTATTATTATTATTATTATTATTATTATTATTATTATTATTATTATTATTATTATTATATTTACTGTATTATTGTTACTATCATTATTAGACTATTGTTATTCACCTACTTTTCACATTTTGCAAAAATGAGAAAAAAGTAGTCTTATGAGATCGGGCAAATGTGTGTCTGTCTGTCTGTCTACCTGTCTGTCTGGCTGTGTGTGTGTGTCCCCCCCCCCCTATCAACTCCTAAACGGCTGGAGCAATCGAAACAAAATTTTGTAGGAGTAAAGATCTATACCTGAATATCTCACGGCCATAGTTGAAAATGATGTCAGTGCTACCAACTGCTAAAAAATCGCAATTGAAATTTGAGCTCCATGTTGGATATCCTGAAAGGTATGAATGGGAGCTATTTCAAAATTGGCACACGTATAGATAATAATATTGCAGTTTAATTTCCAGGAGGTCATACATGGCAGTGTTGCCAAAATGATTACAAGCCTGCTGATAGGTCCAATTTTTAAATGCATATAACTTCTACACTATCAATTGGAATTCAACCAAATTTCGTATATTGTATGTGTACATAACCAGATATGACTGAGCGTATTCTTAAGACCCGCCAGGGCTGCCAAATGTTAATAAATGCTCTTAATTTATTTGATCCAAAATACCAATATATCAGAAAGTATGCAAGCCGACAGCTTTAAACTATGCACACGTATAGTACCTGACATTCTATATTAATTTGGAGTAACATATATACGTCAGTGCTACCAACATGATTCTAAGCCTGCTGAGAGGTCAAATTTAAATACATGCAACTTCTATACTATCATTTGGATTTCAACCAAATTTCGTATGTGCTATGTGTACGATAACATATATGACTATGCGTATTCTTAAGAGCAACCAGGGCTGCCAACTGTTAATATGTGCTGTCTCTATTTTTGTTACCCTAATATCAATATATCAGAAAGTATGCAAGCCAATAGCTCTAAACTTTGCACACGTATAGTACCTGGCATTCTAGATGAATTTGGAGTAACTAATATACGTCAGTGCAGCCAACATGATTCTAAGCCTGCTGATAGGTCCAATTTTAAAATGCATGTAACTTCTATACTAACTAATGGATTTCATTCAAAATTGGCACAACAATAGATCATATTATTTCAGATTATTTCTGACTATTACATGCATGACACTGTTGCCAACATGATTTTACGCGCGCTGTTAGATCCAATGTTTAACTGCATGTAACGTCCATGCTATTCATTGGACTTCAACCAAATTTTGTATTCTGTACCTTAAGAGATGGAAATTAGAATATATTCAGTCACCAGGGCTGCCAACTGTAGTGCTCTATTAGGCTACATTTTGCCAGGTATACAGTATTTCGAACTAATTAGAAATTTCGATATTAGCAACTTAATTTCGTCATTATTCTAGATAGATCCATATAGATTAATCATTGGCATGAATCTTAAATTTTAAGAAAAGAAGGCCCTTTAGTTCGTCACGGAACTTCTTGTTTTTGTATTGTGAATATTAGCGAAACGGTTTACTTATATTAGCCCTAATCTTATTGTATGTAAAGGAGCTCTTACGCTCTAAGTGTAGCCTTGGAAATAAATAAATCAAATCAAAACATCAGTCGTCTCCGTAGCGTAGCGGTCAGCATGGCTAACTGCCACACCAGAGGTCCTGGGTTCGATTCCCGGCTCTGCCACAAAATTTGAAAAGTGGTATGAGGGCTGGAAAGGGGTCTACACAGCCTTGGGTTATCCAAATGAATAGAGGGGGTTCAATTCCCACCTCAGCCATCCTCGAAGTGATTTTCCGTGGTTTCCCACTTCGTCTTCGGGCAAATGCCGGGATGGAACCTACTGTAAGGCCACGGCCACCTCCTACCCTCTTACTTGCCTATCCATCCCCATCTTCCCTTCCCAAACCTCACGCTTTGCAGGTGAGGCCGCCTGGGCGAAGTGCTGATCATACCTCCGCAGTTGTAACCAATACGACCATGTGTTCCCAGCTCTAGGACACTGCCTGGAAAGGCTGTAGTGGTGAGTTCCCTCGCTGAGTCCGTGGGAACCACCGACCTGGAGGGTGAAATTGACTTACAAATAATAATAATAATAATAAAAATCAAAACGTCATGACGAACACAATGCAAAACATTTTTCATGTGTATATTATTTGCTCATACAAAGTGCGGGAATGTTTTGAAGGCCCTTTTCTCCTTCTCAGCAGTTAGTTATCCTTGTGGACAGCAGAAGACTCCACTAAGCAACTTGTATTGTTTGACTAGAGATGAAGTATTTATTTCTTTGTCTTTGAGCCATATGAGAGAGATAATGTTATTCTGTGCGTGAGGTCTTTATGTCACGATTTGAAAGATGTGTTCCAAGTCTCGTAAACAGAAAAAGAATCATGTGGGTTGCAAAGGAATGAACAAGTTATTACCCCTAACCAAACTGAAAATAATTCTTGTAACTCCTATTGATGTAATGCATATCAACAATAATATGTGCTAGAAAGTGACGTACAGTACATATAGGTTAGGTTCGGACAAGGTAAATAATAGCGAACATATTACTATGGACATGCTATATGGAAAGAGGTAATTCAGTGGATGATGAAGATGATGATGGTGATGATAGTAATATTAAAAATGCATTTATGATTTGGAAAACCCTTTGGATTGTTGCAACTCTTAGTTATTTATTGTTTGAAGGGGAGGAACAGCAAGGTGATCTGCCCCTTGTTGCTACTTTAGAGATCACATTTGGTAGTTCAGTTTTTATGTAAAATGGACCGTATTTTATACTTGTGCATCAGAAATTAAAACTTCAATAAGGAATAAAAGAATATCCTTGACCGTACTTGAACTTCTCACATGTAGGACTGACTGTCCGCCATGTTCGCCACGTGCTTACCACATGAGCTATACTGCACCGCGTCAAGCTGCTTGCAGATTACGGCTCATGTGAGAATTTCAAAATGGTTGCAATGTGATTCCATGTTCTACAGAGGTTTCATTAACGTCTTAGATCTTGCCTGAACAACAAACACCATATAGCCTACAAGAAAAGACAATAACGTAGGTAGGTTGTAACGTAGGCTACATTAATGGCACTTAAAAATGTCTTCAGTGTAAGGTAGACAACCACTGGATTTCCAATTGATGGACCAAAATATCGAAGGTTCGAATCTCCCATTGGAAAAATATTTGTTATACGTAGTACCAATGTTGACGAGATCCGGAGGAAATTAACTAGAAAGGAACAAAATAAATTATTATTATTAAATTTGTATTATTTTTAGTATGTGTCTTGGGATATTTTTTTTATTTAGTCAATTTACCCTCTAGGTTGGTGGTTCCCTCGGACTAAGCGAGGGAACTCACCACTACCGCCTCTATGGGCAGTGTCCTGGAGCCTGGAACATCTGGTCGGGATGGATACAACTGGGGAGGTGTGATCAGCACTTCGCCCAGGCGGCCTCATCTGCAAAGTGAACAGGGGCCTCATGAGGGATGGGAAGGGATGGAAGATTGGGATGGATAGGCCAGGAAGAGGGAAGGAGGCGGCCGTGGCCTTACAGTAGGTACCATCCCGGCATTTGCCCGAAGACGAAGTGGGAAACCACGGAAAACCACTTCGAGGATGGCTGAGGTGGGAATCGAACACCCTCTACTCATTTGGACCACCCGAGGCTGAGTAGACCCCGTTCCAGTCCTCATACCACTTTTCAAATTTCGTGGCATAGCCGGGAATCGAACCCAGGACCTCCGGGACGGCAGCTAACCATGCTAACCGCTACGCTACGGAGGCGACTTGTCTTGGGATAATTATGTAGAAAATTCTACAGTTCTTAGGCTACAATATCATTATTGTGTATGTTCGAGGGTTGGCAATGCTGCCGGCTAGAGCCACCAGCGCTATTCTGCGTGGTCCTACACAACTATATCGCTGGACTAATTATGAACCTTATTTTGAAAAAGAATAAAAACCTGTCACCCATTAACCCGTCCTGGTTTAGAATTGGGAGTACAAAGGGTTTGTGAGGAGAGGAAGCCTGAAGCCAGGGCAGTACCGCATTACATTGCACTGTGTAGCGAGAGCACGTCAGGCTTGGGGGAATTAGTTACGCGTGGATTACTTTAATGGAAACTAGCCGCCACTGTTATAACGGTTCTATGTAAATTGCGCGCAGCGTTATTCAATTTTATGCCCCATCCCAGTGGATGCCGGTGGTTCAATTGATAGTTTGCTATCGCCCAACTTCCACAACGTTGTTCTTTAATGAGTATTTAATTTAGCTATATTAAACAGCAATCAGAATTTTAATTATGTTCGTGTATAATTCATCATGTCTGTAGCTATTTGTAAAACTAGGAACTTAATAGACTCTTTCATTAGAACTGCTTTGTACTGTTTGGTCCAATTCGTGCAGAATGTAGAGCACTGAATATGGACGCACGACCACCTATACCAGGTACGCCCTAAGTGGCGTCCCTTCCTGACGTTTCATCCGTTTGTACAGGTAGACGGCATTCTAATAAAATTAGAAAAGAGAGAAGAGAAAATCTTAAAGAGAGAAGATAAAACCAGGATAGGAAAGAATAGAATAAAGAGAAGGATAGAAGAGCGAAGAGAGGAGAGAAAAGTTGAAAAGAGAGAAAGGAGAGAGTTGAGAGAGAGAGAAGAAGGTAAGATATAAAAAGAGAGGGTAGAAGGGAGAAGAAACAAGAAAGGAGAGAAAGAGAAATGAGAGAGTCATGAGCGATGAGATGAGAGAGGAAAAGAGAGAAATGAGAAAAAGAGAAAAAAGATAGGAGATAATACAGTGAAGATGATAAGAGGGAAAAGGGAGGGAATGAAAGAGATAAGAAACGAGAAAGGAAATAAAGAGGAGGGAAGTGAGAGCGTAGATTAGCGAGGAGATAATAGACAGAAGAGAGGAGAAGAGAAATTAGAAATGATTGAGCAGAGAAAGAGAAAAGAGAGCTAAGAAGAGAGAGAAAATAATGGGGAGAGTACAGAGAGTAGTAAAGAATACATATAGAAGAGAGACTGAGGAGGGAAGAAGAAATAGACAAGAGGGAGAGGAGATGAGAAGCGATAAAATGAGATGAGAGAAGAGAGGAGTGAAGAGAGAGGGGATAGGAGAGAAGAGAGAGAAGAGAATGAGAGAGGAAGTGAGAGAAGAGAAGAGAAGAGAAGGAAGGAAGAAAGGGAGAAAGGAAGGAAGGAAAGAAGGAAAGAAAGAGAAATAAGAAAGGAAGAACAAAGAAAGACTGAAATAAATACATTTTACAGTATTACGAGGTTTGGGATCTTGCACAATTGAGTGCAGAATTTTAATAATTGGGCGTGATTATACATTTGTTATTGAGGAAATCGTACAAATTTTGGGCTCACCTGATAAGAAGCAAACAGCTAAATCTTAAAGAGAGAAGATAAAACCAGGATAGGAAAGAAGGGAATAGAATAAAGAGCTCAGTGGCTATAATAGTATATTAACAAATGGGCGAGGTCTTGTCCTTGGAAGATCTTAAAAGACAGGTACTCTTTTCCATAACTTTCCCACCCTACAAGACTGGTGACTTTCCTCAGTCAGACCCCAATTGTTAGTGTTCTTGTTCCATTTAGGATCTTGGAAAATTGTGAGTATCAGCTACGTGTAATTTTATGCGTAGATATTATTTATGTAAATCTGAGTACTTGTGATGTCGGTATTAAAAGGCCATGCATACTTATCTTTTGGGCCAGGTTTCGGAAGCGGGTGGCCGTAGCTTGACGTCACCCCAATATCTGCAGGCCAAATGGCTGGGCAGCGGTCGCTTGGTAGGCCTAGGCCTTTCATGTGCTATAGCACCATGGGATTTGGGTTTTGGCTGCAACTCATAACAGGTTACGCACTACTGACGAGATTTTCACTTAAAGGAACTGTATAACTCACCGGTCTTCGATGATGAACTTGTCTCCCTCGTTCTCCACACATCGTCCTTTGGTCTCGAGCACCGTGGAGTTCACTGATATGAGGTGCTGCACGCCAGACTGGAACCAGCGACCTGCCCACTTGCGGGGGAACTGGCATGAGCCGCGCGAAGCAGCTGTGGAAGAGGAACAAATTACATTCAACAGCATGAAATACCAGTATAATTTTTTGTCCTACAGTTGCCAGCCCTGGTGACTGAATATATTGTTAGTTCCATCTCTTAAGGTACAAAATACACAATTTGGTTGAAGTCCAATGGATGGCATGGGCGTTACATGAAGTTAGACATTAATCATGTAGGCAACGATGGCATTTAAGTGTTGGTCAGAAATAATCTTAAATATTATGGCCTATTGTTGTGCCAATTTTGGATGAAATCCATTTGTTACTATTGAAGTTACGTGTATTTTAAAATTGGATCTATCTGCAGGCTTATAATCATGTTGGCAGCACTGACGTATATTAGTTACTCCAAATTAATCCTGAATGTCAGGTACTATACGTGTGCGAAGTTTAGAGCTGTTGGCTTGCATACTTTATGATATATTGATATTAGAGTAAAACAAATAGAAATAGTTGGCAGCTCTGGTTGCTCTTAAGGATAGTATAGAAGTTACATGCAATTAAAAAATGGTCTTATCAGCAGGCTTAGAATCATTTTGGTACCACTATCAGGTATGGCCTCCTGGAAATTAAACAGAAATATTATTATATATAAGTATGCCAATTTTGGAATAGCTTCCATCCATACCTTCCAAGATATCCAACATGGAGCTCAAATTTCTATTTCGTTTTTTCAGAAGATGATAGCACTGACATCATTTTCAAATATGGCTGTGAGATATTCAGGTATAGATCTTTACCCATACCAAATTTGGTCTCGATTGCTGGAGCCGTTTAGGAGCTGATAGGGGTGGGGGGGGGGGGGCGCTCACACAGACAGACAGATAGACAGAAGGACAGACAGACAATAGAGAGACACACACACTTTCCCGGATCGTTCTCTTAAGTCTACTTTTTCCTATTTTTTGCAAAATGTGAAAAGTAGGCTAATTAATGATCCTACCATAATGCTTCGTGGAGTGATTTAAATGTCGAGTGAATCCCTAACAGATTACCTGTATACATCATTCTGTCTTTTTTTAACGTGGGCACAGAATATACTGCACCAATACACCGACGAATTTTCCGGTGGCTCATTAATGTACCTAGTATACGAAGTATGAGTATACTTTACCTTTATCTTGTTGTCGGGGCAGATGACCTCGTAGTTCCGCCACTTAAAACCTCAATAACTACTATCTTATTGTTGTTGTTGTTGTTGTTGTTTCATGACCATTTAGCCTCGTGTACTTGGGTGTGTTTATAATTATGTCTGATAATCTGTGTCATTGAGATAGCTGTATTAGTCTGTGTATTTTCAATTCAGGTTGGGATTTGGAAGGAAGGGGCCGTGGCCTTAAATTAGGAACCATCCAGACATTTTCATGGAATAGAAATGGCAAACCACGGAACACCATTTCCAGCATGGCTGAGGTGGGAATCGAACCCACCTCGTCTCAGTTTTGCCTCATGAGTCCGAGTGTATTGCACTCCAGACCTCAAACCAGAATTAAATTGCTTGGAAAGAGCCGGGAAACGAACCCTGGCCTCCATAGTGACAGCCACGAATGCTAGCCACTACACCATGAAGTGGTCATTCACCTTTTTTCAAAAGTTTCAGCAGAAAGATAAAAACAGACCTCAAAGAATTTTTGGTTACGAAGTGACATGACACCGTAGAAAGTCACTTTTTATTTGTCCCATCACAAGGCACTTGCATGAACTCGGTAAGAAATATTGTGGAAATTAGTTGATTATAAGGCACAGGTTACTTCGCCTTAACAAATGCAACTCGCAACACAGTGCAGCAGAAGGTGTCGCAGTGAACTGGGGACAGTAACACCTTGAGAATATAGAAGGTCTGACATTTGTTTTTGGCCGGTGGCCGTGAAATCCGTGCATTCACTGTGCTAACTGTTCGACCTATATCCTTCCCTCGTTCCTGCTGAGCGTGCGTGCATGCACTTGTTCCTACGCATCCTCGCAATAAGAAGGCTTTCTGGCTGGCTCTACGCAACAAGCAAGCACCGGCCAAAAACAAACTTCAGACCTGTATGTATCACTTCTTCCACCCATACTTTTTTATCACTTCAACACACCATTCTGCTAAACATAAAACGTATTGAATATTTCCAGTATGAATGCGTACGTGCGTATGTAAGTACAGGGCAGAGAAACCACAGTCCACGAAAATATTGACTATTGTGGTCCAGTTTTACTGATTTCCAATTATTGGCCATCTTTTCACACCGCTGTGACACCACCAGATATAATATTTAGTCAGCATGTTTTTTCATCAACGTCAAACATATTCTACCAATACCTTAATGTTTTACAAAATAACCGTTTACCAAACAAGATGGTGATATGGGTGAAATTAGCAGCTTATAACAGAACTGCTGATTACCGTGCACTTGTTGTTGCTGTTGTTTCATTTGAGGGGCTAGGACATCATGGTCATTTAGTACGGGTACAAGGGGCTTAATGACAGTGATTGCCAATCCACTAAAATTAAATAACCCAGAAGGGTGCCATGTTAAATTCGGAGATTTTAAGGAAATTTTGTTCTGAATGTTACAGAGCTAGAACCTTGGAATTTTGAATAATACTACATACTTTGAAAAAGGCATTCTCTTATATCTGAAGTATTTTTAAAAATAATGTTTTTCAAAACGTTAGGCCAATAATGTATTATGTTGCACAATAATTAAAACACTACAACTTTGGATTTAAAAATCCCACATTAAAATGTCACAAACAATCATTTGCACGTAACTTGAAGTTTGGGTTATGTACTGTACATTAATAGGAATCCGAGAAAATATTCCTTAGATACACAAAAGTTGACTTTAGAGAAATGAATTCGAGAATTTTCAATACATTCCAGGTCTATACATGAATACGATTTTGTTTGTAACCTGTTTACAACAAGTCAAATAAACAAATAAACACACAAACAAACAAATAATAGACTAATAATAAAAGTAATGAAATAATTGATGTGGTTTAAAAACTGTCTATGGTACTTTCCTGTAACAATGGGAAAATAGATGGAATAAGACAGCTGTTTGTGGTCATGCAAAGCCCCACGTTTGCAGTATTCTGGATATTGTAAACATTAAAATAGTTTAAAACGTCATAGAAGTCATAAATAAAAAGGATTCGAAGTAAGAGACGCACACGGACAAGCTAACGCAAAAAAAAAGAACTAAGATTGATTTTCTGATACTTGACCGCTTCCGGCTGTCTTTTAACGTGCTTCATTTAGCTGCATGGTTGTATGCGCTACTTACAAGACTAGTTTAGATAGAGCGATATTGTTACGTTAGTGAAAACTCTTATAATGTACAATGGCTTTCGTGTTGAGTATACTTCTTCAGCAAACACCACGCCTCTCTTCACTTGAACAAGGTAACCGTCAAAATGGATAAGCGCTCACTGCCAATTAAGGGGAACACTTACACGTATAAGATGTGCGTGTGTGCTAATTGGCTCTCAAAGTTGCTATCGGATACAGAATAGCAAAGTTACATAAACTTGTATTATCGCCAGTAACTCTCAGAGTAGAATTGTTATTCCGGAGGAGCAAGTGTGGCTGCCAAGGAGAATGAGAGCAGAGAGAATTACCAGTAGTCCGTATTAAGGCAGAAGCACAGGCACCAACTTTACAGGATGCACTCCAATACTATCACCACCAAAAAGAATTGGAACTTGGAAAACTAAATTATATACATAACGTAACTTTTGACGTGAACTAAATTCATAAGCAACAACTTAAAAATCATTCTCATCAACAAGTCACTTCGTCTCATGTCAAGTCAGAACATTTGCAACTTCGTATTCCTTTGAATCCCTCCATACAATGTTGTGGGTACGTAATTTCAAGGCGGCAGTATTACAACGCATGGTATCGTTTAGCAAAAACATTTTACACATGACTGTGCACTCTTTAACCACACAATAGCACAACATTCTGCAGCAGAAAAGGCAAGCTTGATACCAGTTAAGCGTAGGTAGTCAGTGGAGGCTCTCCAGGAAGTGTCCCAGAGTTTATTTATTCATTGAATATCCATTACACAGGGAGCCCTATTTCACCGAAGTATATTAGGGTTATAGATTAAAAATTTTTAAGTTATAAGTCAATTTTACAAATATAATTTAAAGTAGATGCGACGAGTAAATATTAGAAACTGATCATAGCAACGTGATTTTTGAAAAATGTGATAAAATGGTTTTAACATTTCAATATCACTGTAGTTCAAATGGAAATTTAGAGTGTATTTTCTCTTTCGAGGACAAGACAGTCAAACGACAGGTGACCTACGCTTTGAGAAGATCCAAAGAAGCAAGAGTAATTGTAATCTATTTTAATTTTGAAACGTTCGAAGTAAGAGTTTATGTTATTCCTTGTAGTAACTTTGAGAGTGAGGTTATTGAGAGGTTTTATGTATCTCAGGGTTATGTGAGGAATGATACCGAGCTATTTTGTTTTGTAAAGGAGTTGTACCTGAGCTTTTGTCCTCCAAGTAAAACAGCTAATTCGTAGCTTGCTAAGTTATTATTGACGTGGAAGTAGAAGACTTCAGTCTTACGTGAATTTTGAATCAGTCTGTAAAGACTTAAATTAAGTTTACAATGCCATCAAGTCTGGTGAAATGAAATTGTCTTCATTTTCAAAATGTAACCACAGTGTAACCAGAGCTATGTCGTCTGCATAGATTAAATTGGCGACTCTAGTTTTGGCCAAGTCATAAACGTAATGATTGAATGAGAGTGGAGTTAAAACTGGCCTTGTGGTAGGTCATTATAAATGTCATTTTGTGACTGTTGGAATCGTCTAAAAAGAATTGAATCATCTTTTACTAAGTATGTTAGAAATAGAGAATATAATTTCGCTGCTGGGGATTATTGTCATCACGCTACGCCGCTATATATTATCAAAACGGTGATAAGATCAACAAATACTGCTGATAACCAAAGCTGTTTTGGGGGAAGTGGTGGAGCAGCGGTCAAGCTTTTGGCCTCTCACCTCGGCAGACCGGGTTCGATTCCCGGTCTAAGCATGTGAGATTTTCAAAGTGAAATGCCATGTCTTGTGGTTCGGATTCCACGTAAAAAGGAGGTCCCGTGGCTTATGATCACGCGATTAACGGTCACGAAAAACTACAATCTTCCTTCCTTCCTAAGCTGTTTCTGAAAGTGTGCTTCAATAGTCATCGTCAGGACCCAAACTTATGGCAGACTTGCACTGTTAGGCTACCACTCACTGCCCGCGGCAAGTTTATCCTAATGGCCTATATTCTTCACTAGGGAGCACTAGCGTTCCATATGAATATCCATACACAATTATACGTTCCTGGCCCATGTACTAATCGAGACATCGCACAATCCAAAGAGATTTGACAAACAACATACATCATTTGATAACGAACAATAATGATTGACAGAATAAATGAGTGGGTGGCATTATAAGCCAAAATGTATGACTCCCTCGGATGCAATATCATCATTCTAGAATTACCCACATTACTGGAAGGCTGTAACCCAGGTTGCTGGAACAAAATACCAACCCATTCCAATGACATTGAACCGTGTTCACTTGCGAGAGATTTGTACCGATGAATTCATTGTAAAAACAAGATGTTCAGGAAAGAACATATAGCCTACTTTCTCCTAAATGTATGGGTATAGTTATAACTCTTTGTCTTTATCATCTCCTAATTTCTTCCAATTCGAAGTGCAAATTGGCACACTGGATTTGAGGAGTGGCGTTCAAATAATTTACCCCAGCATTTTGCAATTTCATCAGTAAACACTCCAAACAACGTAGGTATTCAGTTTATTAACACCGACTACTTACAATAATTAAACTTCGTTGCTCTAAACGTATCACTGGGAGAAACATATTTAATATAACTATTACACAGCTAATTAGTAATCGCGCACGGCTAACGAGAAAGACAGGCCATGGCACGTAAACCAAACCCTTCTGTGACGTAGGCAATGTACCGGTACTGCTTGATGATGCTTGTACGTTTAAGTCGAGAGCAATTCATAAGCAGCAGAAATGCAATATTTTATATCAATCTTCATAAAATGGACGCAGTTTAGATGTTCCGTGTGTTTTCAAACACGATAAATTATACTGTATAGGTTTGCAAAACTACGCCTATTGAAGTTACTCCTTGCAAAAATCCACGCGAACTAGGATTCAAGGGTTCGTTGTGTCTTTAATAGCTGCAACGAACAGGCTACATTAAGTCGAGTTGTAGATTCTGTGACCTTCGTTGTGAGTTAAATTATGTGCACATTAGTATAATTAGATCAAAGAATCTTGCAGCACAGTATAGATATCATTAACTTATTGTTGTTTCAAGGGGCGGAACATAAATTAATTCGTTTATAGAAGAGATCTGCGGAATACACTAGCCACCGACTAACGACTTGTATCAATACCTTCTATGAAGACAAGTGATAAATGAATACCAACGTTTATACAGGTTCAATGATGCAGACAAGATGACTAGGTACCACACCGGCAGTAAAACGACAGAACTACAGTGCTGACGTCACGAAAACTCACCAGAGCCAGTCATTCTCGTTGGCCGTGATAATCGTGCCTTATCTTGGGGATGTGTACCCTCTATCGGCAAAAATAATAACCTTCGCAATTATACTGTAGACATGGGTTCACTAACTGGCCGGTAGAGAGCATAGCTCGCATCTAGAAGGCTGTGGTTACCAATAACATAGTTCAAGTAATTACTCTTAGATGTCACTCCGGTGGTGAATGTTGTTTTAATTATATATACTGCTCAAAAAAATTAAAGCACCACTTTTTTCAAAGGCCACCAAATTTTGAAAAGTTGACCTACAAGCTCGAAATCTCAGTATGACGTTTTTCCTGACGCCTACCAAGCATATGCTTCAGCACAACTCCCCAACTTGAGTAGTTTCGGGGTAGCACCCCGAAAACCAGCCCATTTTCGAAAACCGCAAATTGAAGTTTGCGAAAAACGCTGCAGGACTTGTCGCAGATTGCCAAAGCAGTCGAAAATGAATGATTCTCGCTCTTAAAGGTTCCACAAACACGTTGAAATCGTTACATTTGACGTTTGGGCATTTTCAACCCCTTCATCATCCCCTAAACATGGACTACCATTGGGGGCGTCTGAGAAGGTACCGGGTGTGTTTAACCACCTGAAAACCTGTACACCGTCCTCAGTTGCTGATTGCAGTAAGTTCTTAAGGCCTCCGGCAATGTCCACACCCCCTAACACCCTCAACTGGCATGGGACCAAACCACCCCTTCTCGATTCACCCCTAAGGAAGCTTTTAATCGAGATGTTTATCAGTGCTGCTAATGGGGGGGTCTTCCCCTAACGTTTCAAAAAAGGAACTGTGCCTTTGTCACCACCCCTTCCCCTGCAACCCCCGTTTGTATGATTTTTCGAATCAGGCCCTTTTTAAGGGCTGAAACGACGTCTTAATCGCTGAAAGGGCTATAAAGGTCCTTACAAGTAGTGGTGACACGAAATCAACCCCTTCCGATCGATGATTGACATTCCGTCCCCCAAATTCGAAATTTTTGCACCCCCAACCCTCCCTGTCTGGACGCGTAATGCGTCATGGCAGAGTTATCAGAGTTGGATGAAAAATAAGCTTATGGCCTGCAATGGAGCCCAAAACAGCAGGCTGGATAGAAATTCATCGGTAGGTTGGGAAACGGGACCAAAATTTTTCAAAAAAGTGTACAGCCTACAGTAAGTACGCCCATGCATAGGCAACCCACATCACGTCCGTGCGTGTGGATTGCCTATGATCGGCAATAGGTTACAAAGTTTGGCAATGGGAGAAAAATGACGTGATGTGGGTTGCCTATGCATTGGTGTACTTACTAGAGGCTGTTAATTTTTTGAAAACTTTTTGGTCCCGTTTCCCACCCTACCGATGAATTTCCATCCAACCTGCTGTTTTGGGCTCCATTTCAGGCCATAAGCTTCATTTTGATCCAACTCTGCAAACTCTGCCATGACGCGTTACGCGTCCAGACAGGGAGGGTTGAGGGTGCCAAAATGTCAACTTTGGGGGATGGAATGTCAATCAAACATCGGAAGGGGTTGATTTGGTGTCACCACTACTTCTAAGGACCTTTACAGCCCTTTCAGTGATTAAGACCTCATGTCAGCCCTTAAAAAGGGCCTGATTCGAAAAATCATACAAAAGGGGGTAGCAAAGGAAGGGGTGGCGACACAGGCGCAGGTCCTCTTTTGAAACGTTAGGGGAAGACCCCCCCATTAGCAGCACTGATAAAAATCTCGATGTAAACCTTCCTTAGGGGTGAACCAAGACGGGGTGGTTTGGTCCCTTGCCAGTTGAGGGTGTTAGGAGGGGTGAACATTGCCGGAGGCCTTAAGAACTTACTGCAATCAGCAACTGAGGACGGTGTGCAGGTTTTCAGGTGGTTAAACACATCCGGTACCTTCTCAGGCGCCCCCAATGGTAGTCCATGTTTAGGGGATGATGAAGGGGGTTGAAAATGCCCAAACGTCAAATGTAACGATTTCAACGTGTTCGTGGAACCTTAAGAGCAAGACTCATTCATTTTCGACTGCTTTGGCAACCTGCGACAAGTCCTACAGCGTTTTTCGCAAACTTCAATTTACGGTTTGCAAAAATGGGCTGGTTTTGGGGGCGCTATCCCGAAACTACACAAGTTGGGAAGTTGTGCTGAAGCATGTGCTTGGTAGGCGTCGGGGCAAACGTCATACTGAGATTTCGACCTTGTGCAGTCAACTTTCCAAATTTGGTGGCCTTTGAAAAAAGTGGTGCTTTAATTTTTTTGAGCAGTATATATAAATTATATATAAACTTTTGAACTGACGGTGGTTTTGGGGTCTGGGGGATGTGAAACGCGAAGATATGTCGAAATTTTCCGGAAGTCGAAACATCCAATGCAATAGTTAGCTTTCTAATGAAATCTACCTAACATCGTATTGACCAATAAGTCCAACCGGGCACATTACACAGGGTTTCGGTTTCATCAACAATAACTAACTATCTAAAGTAAGATTTCAGCATTGCACACACGCTAGCAAGGCCGCTGCATCATATAGGATTGTACACACGCTTAAAGCAGGGGGCCTTGGCGCGCCAAAAGCTCGGTCAAGGTGACCGCAGCAGCGGTTAACAAAGCCGCCGCTTGGTGCTCTTATTTTATATGAAAGACCCTGTATTTGATAATACGATACATTTTAAATTTAAGCCGTTTGTAACAACCCATAATGTGTTTTTTGAACAAAATAACAAAATTATCCAACATAGTACCTGTGCGCTATCTGTTGGTGCTACTTCAGGATAAACAATGTTTCAAAGCTTTGGGATTCGTTATTGTGTAGAGATCAAATGTTGAGCCCACACATTTCCCAAGAAGAAGAATTCAACCGACAGAATCTCGACAGATATTTATGAATATTTATGTTAGAACATATAATAAAGTTATAAGTATCGTCGAACATAAACAGTCGTATGCAACTCGCCTATAATGGTAATTAAGACACTCGTATGGAAATTATAAAACTCGTTTCGCTCGTTTTATAAGCATACTCGTGTCTTGATTATTGCCATTATAGGCTCGTTGCATAATGTACTATTATGTTCGATGATGTCGAAATGTGAATATTATATGTCAGAAAACTTTACTTTAATGGGGGTTATTAGAGTACTTGTTTTCGTTATGTTACAGTTTTTACAACCAATCAGAGCTCAAGATTTCCATTATGAGACAGTAGTGTGACCAATTAGGTACTTGATAGATCCTCACATGAACACAAAATCCAACATGTCGGACATGAATTATATGATTGGAAAGAATTATATGATTTGAAAGTTGACAATGTAAAGCATATCCGATTAACCATTGTAGTAACAATGCCAAACACAAATAATAAATCAGCACGAACCATGACGGTAACAGTAAAATACTATGAAATATTCAAGCAATTTAGAAATTTACGTCGAGAAGTTTGCAACACCATCCTTCTAGCCATTACCGACATGGAAAGTGTGCATCGACCCTAATGTTTGCATAAAACCCTGGGCAATATTGCAAAAGAAATAGCACTGTACCTTAATATCCACAACTCCAATTTCTACACAGGGCATTGCATTCGTACGATTTCGCAGAAATTTTAGTGAATGATGTTGTTTACATAAACACACCAGATCTTCATGGAGACGTTTGACATTAGATACACGGAAGTCAATAACCCAGCCCTATTCAGTAAAGGGATTTCTAATACGAAACTTTTCCACCAGATGTCATGACTGTTCTATTTGGGACTCCATTGATTTGCCTTCCGCTAACATTCTATACGCATCGAATTTGAAGAATAACTAGTTGATAATACGATATATGTTAATTTTAATGCGTTTGTAACTGCCTATTGTGTGTTGTTTGACCAAAATAACGAAATGATCCAACATAGTACCTGTGCACTCTCTGTTGGGGCTAGTTCAGGACAATGTTTCAAAGTTTTGGAATTTGTTATTGGATAGAGAGCAAATACTGAGCCCACACAATTTCCAAGAAAAAGAAAAGAACAAAGCTTTGAAAGGACTTTGATCCATAGTGGGAATCAAGCGCATGCGCTCTTCACTTAAGTCGGCTGACAGAATCTCGAGAGATATTTATTAATTTTTATGTTAGGACATATAATAAAATTATAGTTATCGTCGAACATAAACAGTCGTATGCAACTCGCCTATAATGGTAATTAAGACACTCGTATGGAAATTTTAAAAGTCACTTCACTCGTTTTATAAACACACTCGTGTCTTTAGTATTGTCATTAAAGGCTCGTTGCATAATGTACTATTAATGAAATAAATTAGCATAATCGATCAATCGATCAACACGTAGCCTGGTCTACGAGGCTCTGCAACGGCAGTTAGGTCCATCAGAATAGAAAAAGTTTTTCATTCTGTGGAAAGGTCATTTATACCTCATCCACGGAATCTGTAAAGTAGGTTTGCGCATGACGTCACACAGAGGAAGTGAAATGAGAATGCTATGGGTGGAGCTTGGCAGCCCAGTCGTTGCAAGAGTTGGTTGAAGCCAAGGTCTCGCCTCCCTCCTGCGCTTATATGCAGTGGCATCGCGCCTCATTGGCCAGTCAGCCGAGTCACTCCTGAGCGCAGACTACGTGTTTTTACACGGGCACTTCGCAGATAGCTTGGACGGAGTTTAGTTACTGTGACGTCTTTAGGATGGGTTACGCGTGTCGTATAATATTGCTGAAATATTTCTAAAGTTATTATCAGTCATAATTGAAGTGGTGGAGTGAGGAACGAATTCTAATATCGATTTTTAAACCATCAGGGTAACCACCCGCTATAACGCGGCTTCCGTGGCGTAGTTGGTAGCATGCTGAGCTTCTATGCCTAAGATCGCAGGTTCATATCCGGCTGAAGACCTCGGATTTTTTTAAGAGCGTTAAAATCCCTCAGTATGCCCTCCTTCGGAGGGGAAGTAAAGCCGGCGGTCCCATGCCATAGATTTATGGCATGTCATAGAACCTTCCACTAATTACACCTGTGTCAAGCTAAATTATGTAGGTTAAGTTTAAACAACGCTCTTTGGTTCCTACGTTCGTCGCCATGAGCCGTATGCTGTGGCGTCTAGTAGCCAAGTTCTGAACTAGTAGTCGTTGACGGTGGCGTTTGGTGGCAAAAGTAGGAACTACTTGAAAACTTCCATGTCTGCAGTCCTTACTTGAGTTAAAAACAATCCTCTCGGCACGCCCGATGGCGGAGGTAGATTTTACTTGACAAACTAGAGGAAAGGCGAAAATAGGCAGAATATGCAGGTTTTCGTAGAAGGCTCAGACCACATTTATTGGAGAAAGTAGTTTACAATTGGAGTTTAAGTAACTTTGTTTTTCGTCTTTTTATGCATATTTTAGACATTTTATTGTCTTATGGGGACGGTGACCTTCTCGTCATTTGGGTTCCATTTTTATCCTTGTGGTCACACTGTCCTTATGCAAGGTTTCGACACTGATGTGTAACTATCTAACGGTATGTTACTTCTTCACGCAAAATATTATCTCCCTCAGAGATGTTGGCTGGTTCCTCAGTTTAGGGGCTGGAACAACGCGGTCATGTAACCCCGAGTACTTTGGATATGTGTAGAATCTGTCTGGCAAACGGTGTCTGATGGCTGTATTAGTCTGTAATTCAGGTTTTTTTTTTTTTTTTTTTTCGTGTAGCCTCCTGAGAGGCCGAGTGCAGGTCTTTCAAGTCGACGCCCGTGGGCGACCTGCGCGTCGGGAAGAGAGAGACGGAATGGATGAAGATGAATGAAACTGGGCAAGGATGTGGAAGGAAGCGGCCGTGGCCTGTCAGAAGGTACCGTCCCAGCATTTGCCTGGTGTTGAAAATGGGAAACCACGGAAAACCATTTCAAGGACGGCCGACGGTGGGGCTCGAACCCACGCGTCTACCGAGTCAGCAGAGAGCTTGGTCCCATGACCTAATGCCGCGCTTTAGCGAGCATAGCCACTGCTGTCGGTTGTAATTCAGGTAAGGACTGCAGACGGTCAATTTCAAGTAGTATTTCCTAATTTTGCTACCAAATAATACCGTCAACGACACCTAGCTGTGAACTTGCCTACTAGATGCCACCGCAACCAGCTACTCGCAACGAACGTAGGAACATCCCCTCCAAAGGAAGCATACTGAGGGATTTTTAGCGCTCTTAGAAAACCCGACGACTTCGGCTGGCTTTGAACCCACGACCTTGGGCATAGAAGTTCAGCATGCTACCAGTTACTTCACCGAAGCCGCTTCCCATAGAGTCAGATGGAAAACTGAATGTGATCTCGTGCAATGGCGTTGTCATAGCAACGTCTGATGGCTCATCCCTCATCAATTTAGTTGCGTTGTCATGGCAACCTCTGATGGCTCTTGGCATTTTCTTCTAATTCCAAAACAATTTCGCTCATCCCTTGGCGTAATGGTGTGTCATATCAAAAATTCTTTCAGACAAAAGTTTTAGGTGATTATTAGGGGAATATTGTCCATGTTGTAGGGTTTTGATATTGTACCTATTAAGAGAGATGTGATTAATGTTTCCCGAAAAACCCACTTTTTCCCACCACTTTGGTCAATGGTTGGTGCTATCAAAAACTCTTCAAACATACATTTTTAGGCCTTAGCCGACACATAGTATGAACTTTGAATGGATTCGATATTTGAAATATTAAGAGAGTTATAGCGATATTTCACTTTTTTTTAATAAAAAGCCCCCCATTTGCACCCCCTTCGACCGATTGTGCCCATTAACGAACTTGACCGAGATTTTATAGAGATACATATTATGTAAAAAAAAATTAAAGTGATTGGAGCAAAATTTCTGTAGTTATCGTGTCCACAAGAAAGTGATATACAGTAGCCTCTCACAAATCCGGACCTCAAAAATCCGGACTCCGGCAAATCCGGACCGCTCAAAAAATATTTTTTGTAATACAAAATCAGTAAAATGTAGGTAACGTGATGCTTAAGCGCCTTCAATTTCATTTATTTTGCATACTGTAGTACTGTAATGTAAATTCTTAAGTCTTATTAAAGTTGTTCAATACTATTAACCATCTATTTTTTCTACCCCTGTGTTCAGTTAATTGCAGTTCAGAACTGTTTTATGCGAGTAACAATAAAGTACACATATCGGCACGGAGTGGCGGCGATCGCGGCACGCAAACCACTGCCGCGACCGACGTCACTCTGTCTCCGGGAAATCCGGATTTTTCGGAATCCGGATCGGCCGTCCGCCACATTGGTCCGGATTTTCGAGAGTCTACTGTATATATATATATATATATATATATATATATATATATATATATACATAAATTATATATAAACTTTTGAACTGACGATGGTTTTGGGGTCTCGGGTATGTGAAACGCGAAGATATGTGGAAATTTTCCGGAAGTCGAAACATGGTACCCATTGCAATAGTTAGCTTTGTAATGAAATCTACCTAAACAGATAACACACACTAATACATTCATCACAATTTACACCGGTTATCATACAGATTCTACACACCCAAAGTACACAGGGCTACATGACCGCGTTGTCGCAGCCCCTAAACTGAGGAACCAACCATCCACCCGCTATAACGTAGTGAAATATTGTTTGAGTGGCACGTGGTCTTGGAACACGATTTAATCAAAATTACGTGAACTTAAGCGTGATAACTTATTTTTAAGAAGTTTTAAAATTAATAGTAGAGTACTTGAGCGGAACCTCCGTGGCTTAGGCGGAAGCATGCCGGCCTCTCACCGCTGGGTCCGTGATTCAAATCCCGGTCACTCCATGTTAGATTTGTGCTGGACAAAGTGGAGGCAGACAGGTTTTTCTCCGGATACTCCGGTTTTCCCTGTCACAACTTCCAATCCAGCAACACTCTCCCCTATCATTTCACCTGTCATTCATTTAATCATTGCCCCAGGGGAGTGCGACAGGCTTCCGCAGCCGGCACAGTTCATATCCTCGCCGCTAGATGGGGGCTTCATTCATTCCATTCCTTGACCCGGTCGGTCGACTGGAAGCAGGCTGTGGATTTTCATTTTGAAAGTACTTGAGCATATTTTCCCATTTAGTTCAAGTAGACGTAACTTGAGCCATATATACCGGCCTTGAGCTAGCGAGGCTTATGTGTAAGAGGTGCTTGCAATAAAGTGGATATAAATCACAGCGTTATAGATATATTGTTTGTTGAATGAAATTGCGGTGTTTTATGTTACAGCTAGTAATGGCCTTTAGTGGCGCAATACTGCCATACATTATACATTACCATGACCAAAGAGCGCGATTCTTGTTAAGAGATTATTACTACTATTATTACATATTATCTTACCCACTTGTTCCCAACACGCTGTTGTATTCTCATACTCCAAAGATTATAATCTGGTAATGTATCTACATATTATAAGATA
Organism: Meconema thalassinum; assembly: GCA_946902985.2. NCBI lineage: Eukaryota > Metazoa > Arthropoda > Insecta > Orthoptera > Tettigoniidae > Meconema > Meconema thalassinum. Next base: position 1,227,422,857 of record OX336388.2, on the reverse strand, counting down.
ATAGTAAATATCACAACCCTAATCCCGTACATCAAAAACATGGTGTTCAGTAAAGAACATGCAGCTTACTTTCTCCAAAATATATGGGTATAGTTATCTCTCTTGGCCTTATCAAGGAGTATAGTTGAATATTCTTAGGCTGAACGTTAAGTATTGTACCTTATGGAAGACAGTTTCTTTGTAATTCCGCTTTTGAACGTAGAGGAATTAATTGCAACATTAGAAAAGTACGCCCATCCACCTTTCTGAACGTATGGAATCGTTTATCTTGAGCCTTATGCACAGAAAGCCTTGTATGTGAGACGACGTATTTGCTTCGTGTCATCATTGGGACTGTAATAAATAGTAGATTCTCGATATTATTGTCTCATATATTCAAGATGGTGGATGTGCGTGATATGTATTTGCCTGGAGTAGAAGTGGGAAACCACGGAAAACCACTTGTAGGATGGTTGAGGTAACAACCGATTTAATCTTTTCTCAGTTCTGTCTCACGAGGCTGAGTGTTCCCTGATCGAGTCCTCAGACCAGGATTTAATTTCTTGGCAAAGTTGGGAATCAAACCTGGACCTCCGTGGTGACAGGCAAGGATACTAGTCACTCTGCCACGATGCTGACTCAAACGTTAGTAGACCAAACATGGTTAAAGGCTCTTAACTGGTGGTTATTAAGTATTGAAATATAAAAGAAAATGTATGTGAAAATATAGCTATATTAAACAAGGTTCTGGATGAGTATCATGGATGAAGAACTTCCAGAATAGGTCCTTTGGGGAATATTTCCGTTACGATACTGACTAAGATACATATTCCTGTGAATGGTGAATATTGAATTAGTATGTTGGCACTATAAATCATACAATCCTTGAGTGCAATAATCAGGAGCTTGACAAGGAAGGAGAAACGCTTGTATCAACAGCAGAGACCATACATCAAGCGAGTGACTTATTTGGAGACCATTAAGGATTATAAAAGGAATTACCTCAGTGTGTTTACCTTCGAGCAGAGAGTAGTGCGATCGATGGCGACCCATATTTAATTAGCGCGACATCGACCACTCTCTTTAAGGTCGTGATGTATATCGAGCCATTACACATGTGGACACAGGCACGCATAGATCCACATCAAAGGCTCTTAAAGGTCATTTTATACCGCCACACCATGTCATTTGTATGCGCGTGCTTTCTGACTCTGGCTTATGTATTATTATTATTATTAGTAGTAGTAGTACTATTTCGATTTGGCTAACTGAGGTCCACTTCATTTCAATAGTTTTCGAAAGTTTGATGCTTTTCAGTTGGTCAACACCATGGTACCCAAATCAGATGGGTCACCCCCTAATCCTGAAAGAAATATTAATAAATACACCTGGATGACCAGTTTCGATCGTCACGCGATCATCATCAGATCAATTACAATTAGGCTACAAAATTTTTATGTCTGAAAGTATGGGTGAAAATATTTACAATATGTACACAATATATACAATCACCACTTTCAGTATTTTAACAAAACACATAATGGCGAGTTGAACTATCTGATATAATATCGCAACAAAAGAAGTGTACATATTCTAAACTTTTTCACCCATACTTTGGTGGTTGGGTGGTTCCTCAGTTTAGGGGCTGCGACAACCCGGTCATGTAGCCCCTTGTACTTTGGGTGTGTGTAGAATCTCTCTGATAACCGGTGTTAATTGTGATGGCTGTATTAGTGTTTGTATCTGTTTCCAATTCAAGTAAGGAAGGCAAACATTTAATTTTTTCAAGTAGTTCCTACTTTTGCCGCCAAACGCTACCATCAGCGACAACTAGTTCAGAACCAGGTTACCAGACGCCACTGCAGTCGACTCCCGGCGACGAACGTCGGAAGCTAAGAGCGTTTGTCAAATGTTTAACCTAACCTAAATTTAGCTGCACACAGGTGTAATTAGTGGAAGGTTCTTTAACATGCCATAAATCTAAGACATGGGACCGCAGGCTTTACTTCACCTCCAAAGGAAGGCATACTGATGGATTTTTAACGCTCTTAAAAAATCCGACGACTTCGGCCGGGTTTGAACCCGTGATCTTGGGCATAGAAGCTCAGCATGCTATCAACTACGCCACCGAAGCCACCCACCCATACTTTCAGACATAAAAATTGTGTAGCCTAAGTGTAATAGATCTGATGATGATCGCTTGGCGATAGAAACTGGTCATCCAAAGTGTATTTATTAATCTCATGTAAATTGTTTTCAGGATTAGGGAATAAATCATCTCATTTGGGTACAATCGTGTTCACCGACTGAAAAGCATCAAAGTTTCGATTACAAATGCAGCACTGAAAATGGCTTGTAACACCATAAAAATCAACTGTTTCCTTTTAGGTTTACAACTAGCCCAGTATTCCTTATTTTGCAGACGGTGTTATTTTCTCTCTCTTGTCCTCGACTTTCCAGATTTCAGCGTTGACTTTGGTTGGAAACTCCGATGTCCAAGATGTTTTTTCTTAAGCTGGCCGCGCTCCTGGATATCTTCACATGAGATCCCAATCTAGTGCAGATCTTTCTGTATCTCAATATTTTTTTTTTTTTTTTTTTTTTTTAGGGGAAGAAATGCATTTACGCACAGAGTGTCGGGCTTCTGCTCCTGAGTAGCAGACTACCGACTAAAACTCCTCCGTTACTTCTGAACACTAGCCTGGAACCGTTTAGCACATTACTTCAGGCTAGAGTCATTTTATATTTGCCTGTAGGGCACTCTTCCGTAATGAATCATCTTCAGTGGCGATCCAGGCCCGTCTTCTTTGTTCGGAGGATATCTTCAACAAAGCTTGCTACCAGTTTCCAGTTTTCCTCATTTTGTAGCATCACTGCAACAATATTGTCCGGGGATATCTCTACATCAATGTGATCTTGAAGAGACTGCCTATTTTGGACCCACCGTCCACAAGAGAAGAAGGTGTGATTAGCATTATCTAATTCGTTGATACAGTAGATGCAATCTGATGAATCCACCTTCCCCATCTTCTTAAGATAGGAACAGAAGTACCCATGACCAGTCAAGAACTGAGTGAGATAGTAACCAACCTCACCATGTTTCCTCTCTGTCCAAACCTGCACCTGAGGGATCATTCTCTTAGTCCATTGGCTTTGATCTCCTTGCTCCCATTTGATCTGCCATTTTTGAAAGGTTTGTACTCTTGCCGATCGTCTTGCATTTTGTAAACCCATATCAGATTTCCTCAAGTAAATGTTCTTGCGTTCTTTCGCAAGAAAAAAATTCGGAATAATCCCGGCAATAACGAGAAGTGCTTCCTCAGAGACCGTGCGATATGCAGATGCCACGCGCAAAGCCCCCCGCCTCTGCACTTGCGCCAGTGGCTTCCTATAAATTTCCTTATCCAGGGCATCCGCCCATATTTCCGCTCCATACAGCAGAACTGAATGGATGGCTGTCATCAATAGTCTTCTCTTACTAGATTTTGGCCCACCAACATTGGCCATGAGCCGACTGAGGGACGTTACTCCTCTGGCTGCCTTATCAGCAGTCCGTCTAATCTGTTCTCCAAAATTCATTTTACTGTCGATCATGATGCTCAGGTATTTTGCTGCTGGCTGCGTCTCTACTTGAATTTGTCCTACCTGTATTGGAAGTATTGTCTGAATTCTCTTCTTTGTTAGGATGACAATTTCCGTCTTACTAAGTGCTAGAGACAGACCATGTTCCTCCATCCATCTATTGATTTTGCGCATTACCATATTGAGTCGCAACTGTGCCTGCTCGACACTTCTTCCTGCTACAAGAGCAGCAACATCATCTGCATATCCTACTAGAATAGTTTCTTCAAGCATTTCAAGCCTCAACAAGCTGTCGTATGTAACATTCCAGAGATCAGGTCCTAGTATCGAACCCTGGGCAGCCCCAGCCGTGACTTGTACTCTACGGATCCCTTCTGTAGTATCGTAGAGCAGAGCACGATCTTTCAAGTAAGAGTCTAAGATCCGAAGGAGATACCTTGGAACATGGAATGAAAATTCTAGAGCATCCATGATATCTGTCCATTTGACAGAGTTGAAAGCGTTTTTAACATCCAGTGTAACAAAAAGAATCACCCGGCGAGAGTAATGATTATAACTCTCCGCTCTTCGTACTTTTTCGGCGACTTCTTGCACTGCATCCAGTGTCGACCGGCCTACCCTGAATCCAAATTGTCTTGGTGATAAATCGCCGGCTGCGATTATTGCTTCATGCAATCTCCGTCTTATGAGTTTCTCAAATAGTTTGCCTGTTGTGTCAAGCATACAAAGTGGGCGGTACGATGATGGTAACTCAGGGTCACCCATGCCCTTACTAATGAGCACTAAACGACAGATCTTCCAGCGAAAGCTAAAGATTCCTGCTTTCAAGCACACATTGAACATTCTCAACAAAAACAACAACATATCTTGATCAACTATTATTTTCAGAACCTCATTAGGAATCCCATTCGGCCCCGGAGCCTTGTTGTTCCGTAAAGAATGCGTTGCAACCCGAAGTTCATCTTCAGTAAACAGTGGGAAATCTAGATCACTTTCAAAATTCCTCTCAAGTCTTGTGGGGTAAGTTGGAAAAAGGTTTTGAACAATGGTGTTCATAATATCATCCTCCATGATGCACGATGTTCTGTGACTTCCAAGTTTCTGTGTTACAATTTTGTAACCCAAACCCCATGGATCAGTGTCAATATCTTCCTGAAGCTTTCTCCAACTCTGAACCTTGCTCGTAGTTATGGCTTTCCGAAGTAGCTTCTTTGCTGCTTTATGCTCCGCTGATTTTTCATTAGCTTCTTCCCGATTTCTTGCTCTCTGGGCAAGACGGCGAAGCCTGAGGCAGTTCTTCCTTAATTCTGCTATCTCTCTGGTCCACCAGTATACAGGGCTCTTTCGGTGACGTGGTACTGAGGAGGTCATCGAAACATCACAAGCTGACGTAATAATTTTCATGGTTGCAGAAACCAGATCCTCAACCTCAAACTCTCTCCGTGCTTCAGCACTTCGAATCTGTTCTGCACCCTTCCCAATGATATCTTTGAACTTGTCCATGCTAATCCTATTTACATTCCACCGTTGACATTTCTGGGGAGGTACTTCCCGTCCCTGAACATTTGATTCAAAGTCAAAGGCGATGAATTGATGATCGCTAGCACAATAATCTTCCAACACTTTCCTTCTCTTAATGAATGGCACAATTACTTCTGATGCCAGGGAGACATCCGGAATTGTTCCTTCACATCCTGGACGTCGGAAAGTTGGAACTGTACCAATATTTAATATTAGAAGGCCTATCCTGGATATATATATAATAATGATAATAATAATAATAATAATAATAATAATAATAATTGTGGTGTTTGAAGCCATATTTTCAGTGTTGCCTTAGTAAACAAGAGTTTAGTGCTTTTCAGTCGGTCAACACGAATGTACCCAAAGGAGATGGGTTATGCCCTAATCCTGAAATAAATTACATGAGATTAATAAAACACTAGGATGACCAGTTTCGATCGTCAAGCGATCATCATCAGATCCATTACACTCAGGCTACAAAATCTATGTTTGAAATACAGGTGAAAATATTTACAATATGTACAATTATTTAGTTGCAGTATTGGTACTGCAACTGTCAGTGTATGGTAAATGCAGTATATATGTTAGGTGAAATGCTAAATGGTGATAGCTATCCGTAGATTGTACTTTAGAGAGATTATATGGTTGTAAACTATGGTTAAACTACACACATCAAAAAAAAATTTGCATCACCTCGGTTCCAAGAGTTCCGGAACCGTTAAATACAAAGGGAATAGAGATCAACACAAACAACATTTCAGCTCGTTTTATTGCTCATGAGACCCACACATTGCATGTTGTACCATCATACAGCTAGACTTTCAGCATTTGTGGTCCAGATTGCAGTACACACCACTACCTCTAATACCCAGTAGCACGTCCTCTTGCATTGATGCATGCCTGTATTCGCCGTGGCATACTATCCACAAGTTCATCAAGACACTGTTGGTCCCAATTGTCCCACTCCTCAACGACAATTCGGCGTAAATCTCTCAGAGTGGTTGATGGGTCAAGACGTCCATAAACAGCCCTTTTCAACATATCCCAGGCATGTTCGATAGGGTTCATGTCTGGCGAACATGCTGGCCACTGTAGTCGAGCGATGTTGTTATCTTGAAGGAACGCATTCACAAGATCTGCACGATGAGGTCGAGAATTGTCGTCCATGAAGACAAATGCCTCTCCAATATTCTGCCGATATGGTTGCACTATGGGTCGGAGGATGTCATTCAGGTATCGTAAAGCCGTTTCGGAGCCTTCCATGACCACCAGTGGCGTACGTCGGCCCCACATAATGCCACCCCAAAACATCAGGGAACCACCACCTTGCTGCACTCGCTGGACAGTGTGTCTAAGACGTTCAGCCTGACCAGGGTGCCTCCAAACACGTCGCCGACGATTGTCTGGTTGAAGGCATATGCGACACTCATCGGTGAAGAGAACGTGATGCCAATTCCGTGGGGTCCATTCAGCATGTTGTTGGGCCCATCTGTACCGCGCTGCATGGTGTCGGGGTTGCAAAGCTGGACCTCGCCATGGACGTCGGGAGTGAAGTTGCGCATCATGCAGCCTATTGCGCACAGTTTGAGTTGAAACACGACGTCCTGTGGCTGAACGAAACGCATTATTCAACATGGTGGCATTGCTGTCAGGGTTCCTCCGAGCGGCAATCCGTAAGTAGCGGTCATCCACTACAGTAGTAGCCCTTGGGCGGCCTGAGCGAGGCCTGTCATCGACAGTTCCTGTATCTCTGTACCTCCTCCATGTCCGAACAACATCGCTTTGGTTCACTCTGAGACGCCTGGAAACTTCCCTTGTTGAGAGCCCTTCTTGACACAAAGTAACAATGCGGACGCGATCGAACTGCGGTATTGACCTTCTAGGCATGGTAGAACTACAGACAACATGTGCAGCGTACCTTCGTCCTGGTGGAATGACTGGAACTGATCGGCTGTCGTACCCCCTCCGTCTAATAGGCCCTGCTCATGCATGGTTGTTTACATCTTTGAGCAGTTTTAGTGACATCTATGAACAGTCAAAGGGACTGTATCTTGGATACAATATACACAGTCAACGTCTATATGCCGGAGATCTGGGAACCGAGGTGATGCAAAACTTTTTTTGATGTGTGTATAAAATTTTAGGCTAACTACTTATCTGATTGTCTTCCGTATAACAGCTACTCGCAGTTTTCGTGCTCACTGGAACTCACTATGCGGTAGACTGCGGTGGTTATCTTAACGACTGGTTTTTCCCTGCTTTCTCCCCCCTGCTCCTACGTGCTGTGGGGAGTGATAGCGATGTGTTTATGTGAGGTGTTGCCAACCTACATAAGATGTATGTTATTGAATGAGGTGGGTCTACAATTATTAAAGACCGTGGATTAGCCCTCGCCACGCGTGGAGCATAACCCATTCGAACTAAGCGTTGACGGTCTTATGAGGACGTCCCGGCACCTTTAATACTGCCCCGAATATGGGCCTTGGTTTATTGCAGAAGAAAAGTACATCGTACACCTGATCCAGATAACATTTACCTATTAATAACCCCCTAATTTCCCCCCTTTTTTATCTAGCTTGGCTGTGTCGCTAAATTGTGTTTTGTTTCCGACAGGGTGTGTTTTTTAGTAGCGTGAAGAGGGGTGAGCTCTCCATGAACGTGTGTTCGTTTAGATTGTTGGGATTGTTTCGTTTGGCTAGGTGTATCTCGATTGCTTCCTTTATGTCAAGAGCTCTGCCTTTCGATTCGTGATGGATTATTTTAAGGTCCGACTCTATGTTGGTAAAGCTGTGCCCTGCGTCACACATATGTTCGCACACGGCTGAATGTGTTCCGTATCTTATCGCATTCCTATGTTCATTATAACGTGTGTCTACTCGCCTTCCACTCTGCCCGATGTAATTAGCTTGACAATCGGTGTCTTGGCACGTTATAGAATATACCCCTGACCTTGAATATGGGTCACGATTATTTAGATTACTATTTAGGAGGTGCCTAGCGGTTGTGTTTTTCGTCGTGAAAGCTATCTTTATGCCTTGCTTTTTGAATAGGTTAGTGATTTTATATGTATTCGCATTCACATAGTTGAAACGCGCAATTTTTTTCTCATTATTGTCCGGTTTGGGAATCGTTTTATCTTTATTTTTATGTTTGGCTATAATTTGATTTATTTTGCTTGGCGAGAAGTTGTTTTCCTTTGCTATTTGCATAATAGTTCTTATTTCCTTATTATAGTTGTCTTTTGACATGGGTATGTTTAAAGCTCTGTGCACCATTGAATTGAAACCCGCTAGTTTGTGCGTACTGGGGTGATTAGACTGATTGTCGATTGCATGCGGGGTTTGTGTTGCTTTCCGGAATATGGAATATGAAAGGTCGTTGTCTTTACGTTCAATAGTTATATCGAGATAATTTATTTTCCGGTCTATTTCGGATTCCTTAGTGAATTTGATAGAGTGGTGAAGGCTATTAATGGATTGGAGAATTGTTTCTTCGCTTGTTAGTTCAGTATCGTAGATGCAAATTACATCATCTACGTATCTTTTCCATATTACTATTCCCTTTGTTGAAGTCTTTTCTAAGAACGCATTTTCTAGTGCATTGATGAAGATGTCAGCGATTAACCCACTTAGTGGCGATCCCATTGCTAGGCCTTCTCTCTGTGTGTATATTTTATTGTCGAATTGAAACACGTTTTGGGTGAGAACGACCCTCAGTAATCTCACAATCTCTTAAATTTCTTTTACCGAATTGTTGGATTTTAAGTTGTTTTCGATAGTGTTGATTGCTTCATTAATCGGAATATTGGTGTACATGTTAGTTACGTCGAAGGATACTAGCCTGAAGCTAGGTTTCATTTGTAGGGTGTTCAATGCTGTTACTAGTTCTGTTGTGTTCATTACAGAGTTGTTTTTGTCGTTGGAAAGACGGCATTTTAAGATTTTTAGTAACTCTTTGCTGATTTTGTAATTAAGGGCATTCCTACAATTGACTATTGGTCTCATTGGGCAATCCTTTTTGTGTATTTTTGGCTGTCCCCTCAATGACGGTATTTTCGGGTTCATGTTTATTAGTTTTGATTTTTCGGCTTTGGTCAGTATGTATTCTATTTCTTTTAGCGCACTTTTTATTTGTTTTTGGAATTTGTTGGTGGGGTCTTTTGTTAATTCCTTGATTTCGTTGTTGTTTAGGAATTCGACTGTTTTTTCAATGTATTCTGTTTTGTTCAAAATTACTGTAGTGTTTCCCTTATCTGCTTTTGTGATGATTAAGTCATGTTATTTTATTTTTTGTTTCAACGACTTTATTTCTTTGAGTTGTTTGTTGTTTTGAATGTTATTGCTATCGCCCTCTCGTTTGAGGATTTTTTTGGCTTCGTTGGTGGCGAGATTTTTGGTTAATTCCCTGTCTTCTGCTGGGAGCTTGTGACTGGCTATCTCAATATCTGTGATTAACTGTTTTATATTGTGGTTCGTGTGTGCGTCTGTGCAGTTGTATTTCAAACCTTTGTCTAACATATTCATTTCACCTTGCGAAAAGGTTACGTTCGTTCTGTTGTTTACTCTGCTGTGGAAATTGAATTCATTGTTATTCGTGTGTTGTTCGTTAGATTGATGGTTCTGTGTTTCCCCTAGTTTTCTTAATTTATTTTCTAGCGTTTCATGCTTCCTCGTTGCTCTGATTTTGATGGTGTCATGTAGGTGCTCGGTGAAGCTGTCCCATTGGGCTGCGTGCCAGAAATTACTTAGTTGCAATTGAATGTCGTACAATTGTTGGTTAATTTTTTGCTTTCTTATGTATGCAAATCTTAATTCGTTTTTTATCCAAAGCGCTTTGGCTTGTTTGGTTGAAATGATCGAAGCTGGTGTGTTCGGTACGGTTTTAATTGGTACGTATTTAGGGGTGAGGATTAGTTCTATACATTTTTCGTTGAACCAAATTGACTTGTCTAAATTCATGAGTTTAAGCCTGAGTGATTTGAATTTCTTGGCTTCACGATTTGCCTGACTAGCCGTGAACATTGTGGTGTTTGAAGCCATATTTTCAGTGTTGCCTTAGTAAACAAGAGTTTAGTGCTTTTCAGTCGGTCAACACGAATGTACCCAAAGGAGATGGGTTATGCCCTAATCCTGAAATAAATTACATGAGATTAATAAAACACTAGGATGACCAGTTTCGATCGTCAAGCGATCATCATCAGATCCATTACACTCAGGCTACAAAATCTATGTTTGAAATACAGGTGAAAATATTTACAATATGTACAATTATTTAGTTGCAGTATTGGTACTGCAACTGTCAGTGTATGCTAAATGCAGTATATATGTTAGGTGAAATGCTAAATGGTGATAGCTATCCGTAGATTGTACTTTAGAGAGATTATATGGTTGTAAACTATGGTTAAACTATAAAATTTTAGGCTAACTACTTATCTGATTGTCTTCCGTATAACAGCTACTCGCAGTTTTCGTGCTCACTGGAACTCACTATGCGGTAGACTGCGGTGGTTATCTTAACGACTGGTTTTTCCCTGCTTTCTCCCCCCTGCTCCTACGTGCTGTGGGGAGTGATAGCGATGTGTTTATGTGAGGTGTTGCCAACCTAGATAAGATGTATGTTATTGAATGAGGTGGGTCTACAATTATTAAAGACCGTGGATTAGCCCTCGCCACACGTGGAGCATAACCCATTCGAACTAAGCGTTGACGGTCTTATGAGGACGTCCCGGCACCTTTAATACTGCCCCGAATATGGGCCTTGGTTTATTGCAGAAGAAAAGTACATCGTACACCTGATCCAGATAACATTTACCTATTAATAACCCCCTAATTTCTCCCCTTTTTTATCTAGCTTGGCTGTGTCGCTAAATTGTGTTTTGTTTCCGACAGGGTGTGTTTTTTAGTAGCGTGAAGAGGGGTGAGCTCTCCATGAACGTGTGTTCGTTTAGATTGTTGGGATTGTTTCGTTTGGCTAGGTGTATCTCGATTGCTTCCTTTATGTCAAGAGCTCTGCCTTTCGATTCGTGATGGATTATTTTAAGGTCCGACTCTATGTTGGTAAAGCTGTGCCCTGCGTCACACATATGTTCGCACACGGCTGAATGTGTTCCGTATCTTATCGCATTCCTATGTTCATTATAACGTGTGTCTACTCGCCTTCCACTCTGCCCGATGTAATTAGCTTGACAATCGGTGTCTTGGCACGTTATAGAATATATCTCTGACCTTGAATATGGGTCACGTTTATTTAGATTACTATTTAGGAGGTGCCTAGCGGTTGTGTTTTTCGTCGTGAAAGCTATCTTTATGCCTTGCTTTTTGAATAGGTTAGTGATTTTATATGTATTCGCATTCACATAGTAGAAACGCGCAAATTTTTTCTCATTATTGTCCGGTTTGGGAATCGTTTTATCTTTATTTTTATGTTTGGCTATAATTTGATTTATTTTGCTTGGCGAGAAGTTGTTTTCCTTTGCTATTTGCATAATAGTTCTTATTTCCTTATTATAGTTGTCTTTTGACATGGGTATGTTTAAAGCTCTGTGCACCATTGAATTGAAACCCGCTAGTTTGTGCGTACTGGGGTGATTAGATTGATTGTCGATTGCATGCGAGGTTTGTGTTGCTTTCCGGAATATGGAATATGAAAGGTCGTTGTCTTTACGTTCAATAGTTATATCGAGATAATTTATTTTCCGGTCTATTTCGGATTCCTTAGTGAATTTGATAGAGTGGTGAAGGCTATTAATGGATTGGAGAATTGTTTCTTCGCTTGTTAGTTCAGTATCGTAGATGCAAATTACATCATCTAAGTATCTTTTCCATATTACTATTCCCTTTGTTGAAGTCTTTTCTAAGAACGCATTTTCTAGTGCATTGATGAAGATGTCAGCGATTAACCCACTTAGTGGCGATCCCATTGCTAGGCCTTCTCTCTGTGTGTATATTTTATTGTCGAATTGAAGCACGTTTTGGGTGAGAACGACCCTCAGTAATCTCACAATCTCTTCAATTTCTTTTACCGAATTGTTGGATTTTAAGTTGTTTTCGATAGTGTTGATTGCTTCATTAATCGGAATATTGGTGTACATGTTAGTTACGTCGAAGGATACTAGCCTGAAGCTAGGTTTCATTTGTAGGGTGTTCAATGCTGTTACTAGTTCTGTTGTGTTCTTTACAGAGTTGTTTTTGTCGTTGGAAAGACGGCATTTTAAGATTTTTAGTAACTCTTTGCTGATTTTGTAATTAAGGGCATTCCTACAATTGACTATTGGTCTCATTGGGCAATCCTTTTTGTGTATTTTTGGTTGTCCCCTCAATGACGGTATTTTCGGGTTCATGTTTATTAGTTTTGATTTTTCGGCTTTGGTCAGTATGTATTCTGTTTCTTTTAGCGCACTTTTTATTTGTTTTTGGAATTTGTTGGTGGGGTATTTTGTTAATTCCTTGATTTCGTTGTTGTTTAGGAATTCGACTGTTTTTTCAATGTATTCTGTTTTGTTCAAAATTACTGTAGTGTTTCCCTTATCTGCTTTTGTGATGATTAAGTCATGTTCTTTTATTTTTTGTTTCAACGACTTTATTTCTTTGAGTTGTTTGTTGTTTTGAATGTTATTGCTATCGCCCTCTCGTTTGAGGATTTTTTTGGCTTCGTTGGTGGCGAGATTTTTGGTTAATTCCCTGTCTTCTGCTGGGAGCTTGTGACTGGCTATCTCAATATCTGTGATTAACTGTTTTATATTGTGGTTCGTGTGTGCGTCTGTGCAGTTGTATTTCAAACCTTTGTCTAACATATTCATTTCACCTTGCGAAAAGGTTACGTTCGTTCTGTTGTTTACTCTGCTGTGGAAATTGAATTCATTGTTATTCGTGTGTTGTTCGTTAGATTGATGGTTCTGTGTTTCCCCTAGTTTTCTTAATTGTTTTTTTGATTAGGGGTAATAATAATAATAATAATCATAATAATAATAATAATAATAATAATAATAATATTAATAATAATAATAATAATAATAATATCGTATGCCTCGGGTGCCAGGAGCAAGCTTTGCTACTTGATACCCAGAGGGTAGCTTTCATGTCGAATTTCATTGTTCCTTGAAGCACTATGAAAGGCAAGGATCTTAGATGATATCTAAGCTCCTAGAACACTATAGTGCTTTCTAGTAAAGAAATGGGGAACTTTGTGTTGGCGGAAACTCCCGAGATTAATTTTGCTATTATGAACACGGCCTACTGAATTCAAATGGGTTCTTTAGCATGCCAACATCGTATGACGTGCGTGTCGTAATTTTAGCCACCTTTCAAAAATCACTTACCACGGCCAGGAGCGAACCTGTAAGCTTGGGGGTTAGTAGACCGACACAATAACTACTCACCCACTGAACCAGGCTCTGCTGGAAGGCAAACACACTGGGGTCATTAATTTCATTATCATCATCATCATCATCATCGTCGTCACCACTAGGTATTATTGATATCTGGTGGCGAAAGTTGGAACTACTTTAAATTGAAAGGAACTTGTAGCTCACCCTAATAAGGGAGTCCGCTGGAAGCAGCTACATACTCAGGTGAGCCGAACATGTCCTCGGACACCCGCGGCACTCAAAGCCATGCGATAAATAAATAAATCATCATTAATATAGCAGTAGTTAAGCTCGCCTAAGCGCAGTGTAGGCCATGGGGCCTAACTATATGCGGACTTGGTATTCCGGGGTTTCCCCATTTTCAACTCCAGGAAAATGCTGCGACGGTACCATCTGACAGGCCACGGCCGCTTCCTTCCACATCCTTTTCCAGTTTCATTCATCTTCATTCATTTCATATCTCATTAACCCCTCTTATGAGGTTGGCCTCAGGAAGGGCATCCGGCCGTAAAAACGATCCGCCACATTAGAATTGCATCGAATCTTATCCCCGACCCCGTTGGAAACGGGAATAATAAGTAAAAGGGGTAGGCATACACAATAATATTATAATTATTATTATGACGACTCCGTAATGCTGGAGTTGCTCAACCTAGGAGGTCCCAGTTTCGATTCTCGGCTCTGTCTATAATTTTAAAACGTAAGTGAGAACTGGGCAGGAGTGTACTAAGCCTCGTGAGGATAACTGAGTAGCTGTCTGGTCACGAACGACAAGATACGACCGAGGGGCTACGTCCCGCTGAGCACGCGTCTCAACTAAATCTGCAGGCATATGGATAAGCAGTGGTTGCTTGGTCGGCCAAGGTTTCCAATGAGCCGTTGAACATCAGGGTTATTATTATTATTATTAATATACCAATATGTTTAGCTCATTGCGCTAACGCGTCGTGTCAATTATCCCGGTTTGATCTGTTGGCTAATGGACGATTTAGAAGACAAGACTCCATATTTTGTTGTTATTTCATATGAGGGGCTTGAACACCGTGGCTATTTAGCCCCATGTACTTGGGTGTGTATACAATTTGACTGATAACCTGTGTTATAGTGATGTCTGTAGTAGTAGTGTGTATTTGTAATTAAGGTAAGGAAAGGTAAGGAGGCGGCCGTGGCTTTGCGTTAAAAACCACCCCGGCATTTGCCTGTGTAGAACGAAGAAACCGCGGGAAACCACTTCCAGGATAGCCGAGGTGGTAATCGAACCCACTTCTTCTCAGTTTTGCCTCATGAGGCTGAGCGGACCCCGATCCAGCCCTCAGACCAGGATTTAAAATCTTGCCAGAGACGGGAATCAAACCCGAACGCCCGCGGTGACAGTAAAGAATGCCAGTCACTACTTCAGGAAGTAGACGCTCCATATTTCATTTGACCTCCGGTGTGAGAGATGAGGACAGTGAGTTCCGTCGATGATAGAAATTTCTCCGGTGCTCATTTTACAGCTGGCTGAGTTGACATGGAGCAACATAGAAGTAGACTGACAGTTCTAATAACCCAGACACCCTGTCCTTACTGATGGGAAGCTAAGATCTTACCCGTTGAGGCACCGTGGGGTTAGGGCATGTTCAGAATCGGAAAGTGAGTGGTTTTAAACCTCAGAGCCCTAAATGAATCAACAACAACCAAATTTACGCGGCCCTGTCGGCAATCGACCAAGGGCACATTAGAAGTAATTACTGGTGTCTTCACCAGATAGGACATGATTAACCTTAAGAAGACATTACTAAATGAGGCTGTTCTGCTATATTGTGGTGCTTTGTTCTGATAGCACAACCCATTTGGATTGAAGGCAGATATTCAAAACGCCAGACCCATGCAGGACTACCTGCCATCTGTGCAATACACGACCTAAAAGCTGAAAGCTCCATTTGCTATGAATGGGGTCGTGAAAATCCAATTCCAGAATAAGGGGAATTATCAAGGGAATTAACAGCAGCAACAATGAAACGTATTATACAGTGAAACCTGTTCATGACAAAATTCCATAGCCCTGTTATTAATTCTATTGTAAGCAGGTATTAGCTGACAAAATGTTGTAGTAATGTTACACGATTCTATGTGCAGATGAGTAGGAGAAAATAGTTTCGGCCTGAGCAACATCACGATTATTATCAGCTCCTGCGTTCATTAACCAGAAGAGGACAGGGAACTATTTTCTGTAGCCTTGGCTTAAATTTGGTAGGCAATTTTCGTAACGTACTGTACGAGGAAAGTTCCGAAAGTAAGCTTCGCTATTTTATTGCATGAGCAGATGGTACATTAGGTAAAACAAACAATCGCCATAAGAATCCACTCCCGTGAATGGTTCAACGACGGAAGGAGCGTCAGTGGAGGGGGAATGACGCATGCGCAGAGCATCGACGAAGAGAGAGGAGCAGCAGACCGGTGTGCCCGATATCATTCTAGTTCATCTCACGATGGCAGAAAGACGTGTACTGATAACGTGGTTGACATTGGAAGTGTGTGCCATTATCCGGTATGAATGGGCAGGAGGAACTAGTGTGTCAGTCATTCATGAACGCTTACAGACCGAGTATGGTGAAGCGGTAATGTCTCGCCATATGCTCGGTCACTGGTGTTGCATGTTCAGTGAAGGGTGGCAGAGTGTGGAGGATGAAGATCGAAGTGGGCACCCCTCCACATCCAAGAATCAAAACAACATTTCTTGAGTACAGGACATGGTGCTAGCGGATAGGAGCATAACGGTAGCAGAATTGGCGTCGATACGGAGTATTGGTCGTGCCTGGGTCCATCAAATGCTCTATGCACCTTCTGGACGTCACTTTGACCCCTAATCTGGGGTGGAGCTGGCTGTGCGGCAATTCCTAGCATCACAGGGCACCGAGTTTTAACAGAGTGGTTTCTGGAAACTGATTGCACGCTACGATAAGTGTCCCAATGTCGGTGGCGACTATGTCGATAAATAGTGCAAGGTGTGTAGTTCATGATATCATGGCGTATGACAGTTTGGCAACTAAGGGTTCCCGGAAAAAATTCGACGAAATCTATTTTCGGAACTTCCCATGTACGGCAGGTTGCAGTATCTTTACCAATGGAGGAAGGTTTTTAGCCTACTTACGATTAAAAAAAATGTAAGTAGACTTATGAGATCTACTTAGGGCCAAAAATTGTGTGTCTGTCTGTGTGTGTGTGTGTGTGTGTGCGTGGGAGTGTGTGTACTCGGAATGTTTGTCCCCCCCCCCTATCAATTCGAACATGGTGAAACCGAAATGAACAAAATTTGATACAAAGGTAGAACTAGCAACGAGCACCTCAGTGTCATGTTTTATATCGCCGCCATCTTGACGGAAACGTAATGGCGGCCATCCAAATGTTCAAAGCTTAAATCAAATTACGACTAACCTAATCATCCGATCTCTACCAAATTTCGCAACAACATATATTTATATGGCGAACGTCCTTTGACTAAACTACAAGGTCATCAGCCCGATAGTTTGAAGATAGCGGCCATGTATGTGTGCAAATCGATTCCCCATATCAATTCCAACGCTGAAACCGAATTGAATGAACTTTTTTTTTACAGAGGTAGCACTAGCAAAGGGCACCTCATATTCATGTTTAATATCCGTATAGCAAGTTGTATTTCAAGAAGTCCCCGGTTCTTGGATGTTACGGGTAAACTCGAGAACCACTAGATGGATTTTGATGCGGGTTTCAACATTATGTAAAGGATATCTCGAGGATGATTTCTGTAGAAAATAATTTATTCGTGATCAAAGGAAGCCGAGCAGTAACGATTTCAGTGGAAAAGTCGAAAAGAAACCTGGCGTCCAAGCACTTTGTAAGCTTACGCTGGGCAAACCGTTAAAAATATCTAAATACTATGAGTGTATGAATTGTTCTGCATGAAAAGTGCTACACACAAGTCCCCGAGAGTATATGTCTATTTTCAATACATCGTCCACTATAAGTGATCTTACGTTTTAATTTCTTCCAACCATGTCCATTCAACTACTGAGGCGATAGTTTACGAGCTAGCTAAGGGCGAGTCTATAATCCCTGTTACAGCATAGCTAACAGGCGAACCTATTGCCCCAGATACAGCCAGCAGCAAACTGTCGAGTCGTGTTGAGTTAAGACTTCTGAGAAGGGTGGTTGTGTTTTGAGTTTCCCTGGAAGTGCAACTCGGGTTTTCTTCATCTAGCCTGTGAAACACAGTCAAGTTAAGATTGGACGGAAAGGGATTTGAGTTTCATTCACCTCGCCATTCCCTGGAAGTGCACTTCTCATTTCGCCTGGGAACTTTTCGTTCCGCATAATTCACAGTCTATTTCAGATTGGACGGAGGGGGGATTATATTATATTATATTATATTATATTAAATTATACTGATTGGCGTATTATCTCTACTTAGTATAAAACAGAGTCCCAGATTCTTGGATGTCACGGGTAATCTCGAGAACCACTGCATGGATTTTGATGCGGTTTTCATCATTCAGAACAGGATACCTCGAAGAAGGTTTCTGTTGAAAATAATTTATTTATGATCAAAGGAAGCCAAGCAGTAACGATTTCAGGGAAAAGGTGGAAAAAATCCTGGCGTCCGTGAGCTTTTTAAGATTACGCTGGGCAAACCGTTAAAAATATCAATATACAATGAGTGAAGGAATTGTTCAGCATGAAATGTTCTACAAAAACGTACTTGAGAGCACACCTCTTTATTCAATATATCGGCCGATACAAGTGTTTTTAGATTGGGCGGAAGGGGGATTTGTGTTTCATGCACTTCGCCATTCTTAAATTACGTCTGACAGGAATTTCTTGTACATGCATCTCCGTGATAATATAGTTAATAGTCCAGTCAGTGATTTTAACCCATCATGCCGAGACGTAAAACGGATATAGATCGTAGTTCATTGACATCGTAAAGAAGCGCTTACCCCGTAATGCATCCACAACTGTTCCCGGGCGAAGCCGGGCCGGGTTGCTAGTTGTAGATAAAAGTAACTTTGTGGTTGCTCTTTGATAAAAATCCTGTTCCTCTTAGCTACAGTATTTGTTGTTTTGACATAATTTTCATTATTATGGGAAAATTGACTACTAATTCGCCGTTGAAAAGAGCTTCTTTTTTCTTGCAACTTGCAAATCGTGCTCGTTTACAAACAGAAACAAACCAACAACTAGGCAAGTGCAGTATCAAATGCCTGTTGGATAGATCAAGAAAATAATTTGAAATGGACAAGATTTAGGATATCAGAGGTTGGAGAAATGCTGAACAAGAAGAAAAACATCACCACAAACGTCTACAGATAATTTATTATGATAATTTGGCCATGTACTCTAACCTACCAAATTGAAGTAATTTAACAATTACAATTTTAAGGAAAAGTCAACGCCAGCAAACTTAACTCAATTTTCCATAAAGTCCAATCATATTTCTCTTCTTAATAGTGTTAATAGTGATTTTTAAATGGTGTCAGTGAAATGTGGCTTGTTAGTTATACGCCTTATACTGTATTAAAACAGGTTCCGTGTAAGGCAGGGTGTGCTGTGTTTTGCTTTAGGAATAACGAATGATGTTTACAAAGCAGTTACCGATATGGTGTGTTTTGTAATGAGAACGGGAAACAGTTTACCTATGTGTACATGTGTAAACATATTGTCGTACATATGTAAATGTTTACGTGTGTGTGAACGGTTTTCATAAAATGTTTTAAACAGACATATGAAAAGCATTTAAGGAATATTATTACATACTTGTATTTCGAAGCGAGACAAGATCATAAATGCAAGGCTCCATGTGGTCGGCTATCTGTCGTGGGAAAAGCCCGTGTCGTGAGGAGACGTCAACTTCCAACACGCTACGTAAGTGAAACACGAATTATGGTTTAGCGTTGGCAGTAAAAACAACTTCGATTATCAATGACGTGCTCATAAATTGTTTGTTATGAAATACTTTTATATTTCGCCTAACATTCGAAGTATCACCGAACAGTTTTGCCGACAGTTGTTCTCTTGCTAATATTCACAGTTTGTGAAGTGATTGTGACCGTGAGAAACTATTTCGTAGAGTTTTCTTTGTAGCAGAAGCTACAATTACTCCTAATGATAATGATTCGTAGGAGGAGGAAGTTCAAATAATATTCATCCCAGGGTTTTCAATGGAACAGCCTCCTAACAAACAAAAATTACTTTTTTTCTAAATCTTTTATGTTTACTTCTTGGTGTAGTGGTTAGCGTTAATGGCTCTCATCCATGGTTAGATACCAGACTCTAACTACATATTTAATTTTGGTTTGAGGCCCTGGAGTGCTCACCGAAGTGGGACCAATTTGAATGATTTTCACCACGATACTGGGGTACAAATGTTTCCTTTTTACTTGATCGGTCTACAGCTATTAATCGAAAATTTATTTGTACGTAAAATTAATACACTCATTACAGGCAGTAAATAATTAAAGAGGATCTCAGTACTGAGAAACTTATTGCTTTCGAGGATATTTAAGGAACGTAAATTATACGCAGGTATTTCCTATTCTCCCTAGATATTGGTAATTTCGTAATTAACATAACTTTTGCAACCTCCCAATGGTGGAATTAGTATTTAGTCGCAACATTTTGTATCGTTTCTCATTTGTTCCTCTCGCAAATTTTATGAGGTTGATGCTCATTGATAGCTAACCTAATCGTGGTGTTAGTAGTAAGACTGGGAATATTTCATGGTCGATAACAGTTTAATATCAACTCGACATCTTTCACTTACATTGGAAAGTCAACTTCTTCGCGATCTCACACGCATTATATTCATGGAGGCTGGTGGTGATCATCAAACGAACTGTATTATGGCGATTTATTCTAGTGAGTTAACTCGTGAGGCAGAATATTAAGACGTGAACGATGGTTTCGTGCTTATTGCAGCTTCTGCAGTTGCGAAGGTCAATGCTTCGACATGGAACTGTAATAGCAATACAGCTCATTTTGATCGCTTCTTTTGATTGAATTTCCTTGGAGATACAAACACTGTATTAATTCCAATATGAGAAAATCCTAATTACTTTGTTTTGTCGAGGTAGTTACCTGCATTTTTTAATGTCACCTATAAAGCTCTTATATGATAATTTATTCATAAGCATCTCCAATTTTATCTTTAATTTTTTGATGTTGGAGGCCTCTAATTCTTTAACCTTCTGATCATTACACATTATTGATCTGGATGCAGATTCTCAGTGGGATTTGACGATCTCTAGGTCTCTAAAGTTTACAGATACGTACAAGATAGTATTTGAAAGCCAATAATTTTCTTAAAGGCTGTAAATAATTGTGACAACTCTAGTAATGTACATTGCAGTGACAGCACTTGACTGTGCGCAATGGAAGAGATAAACAAGCTGAGCAAAGCGGAGAGATTTAAAATCATCACATTGCGCGATAAAGCTGTTGTTGTTGTTGTTTGAGTCTTCAGTCTTTTGACTAGTTTGATGCAGCTCTCCATTCCTCCCTGTCTTGAGCTAATCGTTTTATCTCTACATAGCTACCACACCCTACATCCGAAGCAATCTGTTTAACATATTCTAACCTTGGTCTACCCCTACAGTTCTTGTCCTCAACCCTTCCTTCCATAACTAAGCTTGGTATTCCTGGGTGTCTTAGTATGTGTCCTATTAACCTATCTCTTCTCTTCATTAGCAGTCACCAGAAACATCTCTCCTCTTCCACTAGTCTTAATACCTCTTCGTTTGTCACCCTATCTACCCATATGATCTTCACCATTCTCCTGTAACACCACATTTCAAATGCTTCAATTCTCCTCTTTTCTGCTGCACCAATAGTCCAAGTTTCACTTCCATAGAGCGCCACGCTCCAGACAAAGGCTTTCAAAAATGACTTCCTAATACCTACATCTATATTCGATGTCAACAGATTCCTTTTTTGTAGAAAGGCTTTCCTTGCCTGAGCCAACCTACTTTTGATATCCTCTTTGCTTCGTCCATCACTGGTTATTTTGCTTCCTAAGTAACAGAAGTCTCCTACTTCCTTCAGCTTTTCACCTGCCAATTTGATGTCCATAGAGGTTTCTGATTTATTTCGGCTGCATTCCAGTATTTTTGGTTTACATTTATTAATTTTCATCATGTATTCTTCCGTAAGACGGAGTCCATACCATTCCAAAACTCATTCAAATCCTCAGGCGTGTCGGCCAAGATGACGATGTCATCAGCAAATCTCAGAGTTGAAATTATTTCTCCTTGAATCTTCACTCCCACTTTAAATTACGAGTTGGTTAAGGTTGTTAGTAAGCGAATCGGTAAATTCAGCATAATTGAACTTCACGTTGAGTAACTGCACTGGAGGTGATGGCACTGATGATTTTTTGAAGGGTGGGTTAAAGAGATTAGTACCTTTGTTTAAAAATCATGCCTACGGTGTTCAACGTTTCATAGGGGCAGATTACCTCTTTGTTCCGTCCCTTAAAACAACACTAAATAACTGACTTAATAACTAACTAACTAACTAACGTTTCTTACCAGCTTAGAATAAGTTCGCGTGCTACAAAGACAAATATTTTTATATTTCTTTAGAGGGGGAAAGATTAATATTATTGTAATGCATAATAACTTATTAACCAAATTATAAAGTAGCCTATATGAACGTATGTAAGAAATGGGTGAGATTTATTCATGTATTACTGTAATTAATACATTGATCAAAGAATTGAAATTGTTCTGTTGTTCCGGTGGTAATTCATACGCAAAAACTGAAACTATTGTTCTTTAATGGTTCCCTAGGTCTGTATATTCTATATTCCACTGAAAATTAACGTATTTATCTTTAATTTAAGTATTATGACTGAACTCAGTATTCTCTCATCAGTAATTGTCAAGTTTAACTTAAGAAGGTAGTTATTCCCAGGGAACATCTGAGATGTGTGTGTTGTTATTCGAGTCTTGATTTAAATTTGAAATTCTGCTTGCCAGGGTTGGTGAGTGGATAGCGTGTCGGTCTACTAACCCCCAAGCTTGCAGGTTTGCTCCTGGCCGTGGTAAGTGATTTTTGAAAGGCGGAAAAAATTACGACACCAAGTCATACGATGTTGGCATGTCGAAGAACCCATTTGAATTCAGTAGGTCGTGTTCATAATGACAAAATTAATCTCGGGAGTTTCCGCCAACAAAAAGTTCCTCATTACTCTACTAGAAAGCGCTATAGTTTTCAAGGAGCTTAGATGTCTAACCTCCTTGACTTTCATAGTGCTTGAAGGGGCAACGAAATTTGACATGCAAGCTACTCTTTAGGTGCCAAATAACAAAGCTTGCACCTGGCACCCGAGGGCATACAATATTATTATTATTATTATTAAGACAGGGATGAAAGTTGGAATAATAGTGCCTCAGTAAGCGAATAAGTAAATTATACTGAGCGAGATGTGTGAAGGTCGGCGAGTGTTTCATTAGAGAAGAGGCTGATGGAAGGTTAGTTGTAGTAGCTTTGTAATTAACCTCTCAGAGCTCGGCGATGGACGGTATACCATACCTCCCCCCGGCCAGTATGTCATAGGTCAGTAGTGACCTCACACGATACGGGCAAGCCGCCCTGGGAAATGAATTGAATGCAACTGATCACCCAACAATACGGAGCTGCGTTTAAAACGTCCCTTAGTTTGCATAAAGGCGGGAAAGGCATTGCTTCACACAAACACCACGTTCGTAAGTGCTGCTTAACGGTGCAATGTGTAGCGCAGCCAGTACCCCACGTGGTGTTTTACCCCTTCTAGGTTAGTGACTATGTGGTAACCACTTATTTCTCTGTATAATCAACTTAATTTTTCTCTCTGTTCTGCATTAGTTGTAGCAGCTTTGTAATTAACCTCTCAGAGCTCGGCAATGGACGGTATACCATACCTCCCCTTCATTAAGACGATTGGGAGAGGAGAGATGTTTCTGGCGACTGCTAATGATGAGAAGAGATAGGTTGGTAGGACACAAACTAAGACAACCAGGAATAGCAAGCTTAGGTATGGAACGGTCGAGGATAAGAACAGTAGGGGTAGACCGGGGTTAGAATATATTAAACAGATTGCATCAGATGTAAGGTGTGGTAACTATGTAGAGATGAAATGATTAGCTCAGGACAGAGAAGCATGGAGGGAATCAAACCAGTCAAAACACTGAAGACTCAAACAACAACTGCAAAATATTTAAATGATTTTGTATAGGTGTAGTTTGCATCAGACAGGTCTGGTGCTCAGATACGAAAAGTGACTTCATCTTTGGTTAAGTTGAGTGGGGGTTAAATCTAGAAGTTCCGAGAAGATCTAATAGTCTGTTTTTTTTAACGAAGCAGCCTATGTGGAGCGAAAACAGCCAGAACTCTGTCAGAAGAGAAGTTCGACATACGCCTCTCCTGGAGCCAAAATAGGAAAAATCACTGCCCTGATCGATGTCAGAACATGCCCTATATCCTGCGAAAACCACCAAGATTTGATCAACTTCATGCTGTGTGGACAGCCCTCAATCGTATCCGCACTGGCCATGGAAGATGTGCAGATGTGCTTCATAAGAGGGGAAAAGTATCTTATCCAAAATTTCACTGTGGTGCTAAAACATACAATAACATCACTTAGTGATCGAGTGCCCAAACCACGCATATTGTGGAGACTTCAACGACTTTTTAGCAGCAAGAACGGACTCTGTATGCTACAAAAAGAACTTGAATAGGCCTAATTGTATTTAGTTTTATGAAGACAGTTGTACTTTATTGGCTGGAATTTTTATCAAATTTCATGTATGTGATAATAATTTAATATTTTGAAGTGCCATACGCTAAATAATTAATAAATAAATCTACAAACTCCCAGTATGTAAATTTAGATAAATCTTTGCCAGAAAATTAACATTACAGAAGTGACTATCGAACAAATTAATAGCTTAAGTCCAAAGTGCCTTGAATCCAAAACCGTGCTAGGAGAATGTATGATATTGACCGTGTTGACTTATAGATAATTCTTAATAATACTCCGCCAATCAATAGAAATTAAGAAACAACTAATCAAATGTTGAACATCGATTCAATTGTTCAATTATTGTAGGCTACATGTTTTGTCTTGACAATTAAGCCTTCTTTAGCTAAAATTTAAATTAAGAATATTTAATTGAGACAGGGGTTCTCAAACTGTGGTACGCGTACCACTTAGGGGTACGCGCAACATTTCAGGGGGGGGGGGGGGTACGCGGCAGGCCATCCTTCTACTCGATACACATGCGCAGTGAGCTTCGTGCCGTGACTACTGTGCGAGTTATTTACGGCGCGTTTATTTGAACTCCACAAAGAATTGAATCTTTTCTTTACCGAGCACAAATCTAATTTATCATCAGTACTCAGTGACTTTGGTTGGCTTTTAAAATTGGCATATTTAAGTGATATTTTTGAAAAACTGAACATTTGGAATAAGTGCATGCAAGGTAGTGTTTCTATGTTGAAATGAAAACTAACGCAATGATTGCAAAAATCACCCTTTGGGAAAAGGAACTGAAAAACAACTATATTTCGTTTTATTAAAATATATTTCCTTATAACATTACAAAGGTTAAACCATACTAACTAAATACCTTTTACATTTTTAATAACCATTATTACTTCCTAAGAAAGGTTAGTAGGGGGTACGCAGGATGTTTTTTTTTAAAGAGGTACGATGGTTGAACAAGGTTGAGAACCCCTGAATTAAGATATTGCTGTGCCCAATCTATAAACTACTGATAACTACAATCATTTGCTATGATTATGTAAGGATATCCATTTCTTTTAATAATTATTTCTGAAGTTGGGTGTGTATTAAGCTTGTCTGATAACCTGAATGTATGTGATGACTGTAGTAATGTATGTATCTGTATTAGGGACAGGGATGAGACTAGAAGTATGGTGATATCCAGGAATTATCCTGGAGGGAGTGTGGAAAATCCCCGGTAAAAATCACAGTCAGCATAGCCGCTGTCAACGCTGAGATTCAAACCTTCGGACATGCCGAGGTCTTCCCGTCACGGCCATGGTGTGTGATTTAACACGCTGGCTACGCAGCGGGGATAAGGCTGTGTCAGACGACGATTAACTCTGTCTTTGTTTCCCTGTTTGAGTGTTAGTTGCTTCCCGATCTTCACTACTTCATTAAGAAGCGTAGTATTTACACGTCGTAACACCCGCCACATGTCAGAGAGGGTTCGAACTCTACCATTTGCCATCCATGAAATAGTTTCCCGTGCTTTCCCATTTTTAGCCAATTTTCAATTTTGAAAAAATAGGCTTATGAGATCACCTTTTGTCCGTGTGTGTGTGCGTGCGTGTGTGTGTGTGTGTGTGTGTGTGTGAGGTGTGTGTGTCCCCCTAATAAAATCTAAACGGCTGGAGCGATTTCAATGAAACTCGGTAAGTTCATAGCAATATTCCGGGCGACCCAGACCGTGCCCTTCAAATTTTGTTACGTCTGACCAATCCAACATGGCGGCTGTGCGAAATATTTCACCAGCATTCAATATCTCCGAAACTATTCCCGATATCACCCTGGAATTTATTACGGTCATAAAGGTAAGTACTAGAAATCCACCTATGTGACTTTTGAAAAACTAGTAACTACAAAACCAACATGGCGGCCACGCGAATTTGCGACTTTTAAATAGACGTTTCTGGCGATTTAACCAACCAAACGCAATAAAACTTGGTACAGTATATGTAAATACCCATTCTAATGCACCGACATCTAACTTCGTTCAATTGTTTACATAACCACAAGATGGCGGATGTGCGAAATATTTCACCGGTATTCTATATCTCTGAAACTATTAGCGGTATCACCCTGAAATTTTGTACGGAGATAAAGGGCACTACTGGAAGGTCATCTATAAGACTTTCAAAAACCGGTTAACTACAAAACGAACATGGCGGCCAAGCGAATTTGAAAATTTTAAATAGACCTTTCTCGCGATTTAATGTTCTAAACGCAATGAAATCTGGTACAGGAAATGCTTATACACATTTTAATGCACTGGTATCTAATTTAGTTCAATTGTTTACATAACCTCAAGATGGCGGCTGTGCGAATTTCGAAAATTAAGGTTTTATTTCTTGTGTCGTAATCATGCGATCGAAGTGAAAGTTTGAATAATGAACCTACGCAATAATTTTCCTTTAATGGTACATGACTCTATGGCCTATACATTAAACAATCCAACATGGCGACCATCCGCAATATTTAGACCGCTCTGAATATCTACGAATCTATTATAGCAATCAAACTGAATTTTTATATGTTCATAGGGGCTATGAACTTAAGTTCACCTATGGGACTTTAAATGACCTGGTGATCACAAATCCAACATGGCGGCGACTCGAAGTATAAATAGTCACATGGACGTTTCTCGCAATTTAACCATCCGAGTACAGTGAAACTAGGTACAATAAATCCTTATACGAATGTTAATCCACTGGCATCTAATTTATTTCAATTGTTACCATAACCACAAGATGGCAGCTGTGCGAAATTTTAAAATCTCGTTGTTACTTCTTGTGTCCTAATCATGCGATTGAAGTTTGAATGCTACACGTTCACAATAATCTTCATGTAACAGTACATAACTCTAGGACCTACATATATAAAATTCAACATGGCGACCTTCCGACATATTTAGTCGGTTCTCAATATCTACGAATCTATTACAGCAATCTAACTGAAATTTTGTATGTAGATAGTGGCAGTTAATATAAGTAGGATATATCAAAATAGGCTGTATAGTTCTTCACAGAACTTCTTGTTTAACTCGAGGATAAGGTTGGATGGTATCTATTAATATTCTATGGTCTCCTAATTCAAATTCCTTGACAATTTTTTTATTCATTTAATCTGTATGATCCAATTGACGTAAAGAGATGATGATGATGATAATTGTTGTTTTAAGGGGCCTAACATCGAGGTTATCGGCCCCTGACGTAAAGAGAGCATATACAGTAGTTATGCAACTGTAGAGACACATCTCATCTCGTTTCAGTCTCCATAGTAACGAAAACGTTAGTTAATTAGCTAGTAATTGTTAATTTAAGGCGCGGAACAGTGAGGTCATGAATTCATGGTGTAAAGTTACAACACAATTCCTACTGAGTCGGATTTGTACCAGAATTGTTTGAGGAAACTGAGACTAAACAACAGTGAGATGGCATTTAAAAAATGCTTTGGTAATAAGAGTAAATTGCGTCAGAATAAACGTATAAAGCCTTAGTAGCAACATGTGCATGAGGCACATACAAAGTTTCAACTTCCCCTGTGCTGTCTGAATCAACAGGTCACAATCATACAGCAACTTCTCTTCTCGACATTGCAGGCGAATAAAGTTTTCTGTCATTGAAAGAAAAATCCTTTATTGAGTGGCGTCTATTTCATAAATCATTCCAAGCCTGCGCTGCGATTCAGTCAAACAGCCGGAAATGACTTGAAATCTCGTTCGACAAGAGAGTAACATGTCTCAGCATTTTCTTTACTCTGTCGCAGTATGATTTAGTATTGCGTTTGTTGTTTGAGTCTTCAGCCTTTTGACTGGTTTGATGCAGCGCTCCATGTCTCCTTGTCCGAGCTAATAGTTTAATCCATTCATAGCTACCACACCCTACATACGAGGCAATCTGTTTAACATAATCTAACCTTGGTCTACCCCGAAAATTCTTGTCCTCAATCCTTCCTTCCATAACTAAATTTGCTTTTCCTGGGTGTCATAGTATGTGTCCTACCAACCTATCTCTGCTCATCATTAGCAGTCACCAGAAACATTTCTCCTGAGCCACTTATCTTAATACCACTTCATTTGTTACTCTATCTACCCATCTGATTTTCATCATTCTCTTGTAACACCACATTTCAAACGTTTCTATTCTCTTTTCTGCAGCGCCAACAGTCCAAGAGTTTACTTCCATAGAGCGCCAGACACAGGCTTTCCAAAATGACTTATAATACCTAATCTATATTTGATGTCAAAAGATTCCTTTTCTGCAGAAATGCTTTCCTTGCCTGAGCCAACATACTGTTTATATCCTCTTTGCTTCGTCCATCACTGATTATTTTGCTTCCTAAGTAGCAGAAGCCTCCTAATTCCCTTAGCTTTTCACCTGCGTTTGATTATCAATTAAATGTAGACTTATGCCATATACAGAATGTTCAAAAACTTAGTACCATCACACACGACTATGTACAGTAGCTGGGTGGCAGTATTTGTAAGTAGGTCAGCGGTGTATATTGTCTCAAGTGAGTGCACCCCGCTCAACAATAGCACCAACAGATGAAGGAAAGCTCTCCCTTCACAATTGGACAGTTGGATTGTGCACTTCGCCTAACAACTAGCTCTGAGTGTTCCTTTTTGAGCTGACACCAGATGCGCCGTGCATTGAAAACAGACGGAGCGTGCTTCCAGATAAGTCGGCTATTACAAATGGATCAACAACATCTCGTATATTCCACGAAACATGTCGCTGCGTTCTGCTGTATTTGTTTGAGCTCTAGTGGAAGGCATACAGCACATATGAGTCGTCCAGTTGCAAAACTCGTTTAATCCACCTGTGAATAAGGATCATGTCATAAAAGTATTTATGTTCGACCCTAACTAATATGTGTCAGAAAACTGTATCATAATGAGGCTCATTATAACACTATTTTTCATTATGAAACAGTTTCTCCCACCAATCAGAGCTCAAGAAACAGTTGTGTGACCAATTAGATAAGGATACCTTCGCGCATGCGCTTAAACTCCAACATGTATATATAAATTACGGAAAGTGCACCGTCCATATGTTTGCGTAAATAAACTGGTGAATATGAGACAAGAAATAGCACTGTACCTTAATATCCCCAAAACCAATTTCTACACAGCGCGTGGTTTTGAAACGACTTCGGTGACAGTTTTACTGAATACTGGTGCACAATCTGAACATATGGTATTGAAGCACACAGAGCGCATGCGTCGGTTGTCCAGAGAGCTTGGAAAACAGAGATATACTACCCACCGCAGCACCCGATCACAACATTCTAGTGACTGAACAGATATTTATGAATATTTATGTTAAAACATATAATAAAGTTATAATTAGCGTCGAACATAAACAGTCGTATGCAACTCGCCTATAATGGTAATTAAGACACTCGTATGGAAATTATAAAACTCGCATACGCTCGTTTTATAAAAAATACTCGTGTCTTAATTATAGCCATTATAGGCTCGTTGCATAATGTACTATTATGTTCGACCCTGACAATTATATGTCTGAAAACTGTATCATAATGATGGTCATTATAACACTATTTTTCATTATGAAACAGTTTCACCCACCAATCACAGCTCAAGAAACAGTTGTTTGACCAATTAGATAAGGATAAGGATACCTTCGCACATGCGCTCAAAATCCAACATGTCTATATAAATTACCGAAAGTGCACCGTCCATATGTTCGCGTAAATAAACTGGTGAATATGAGACACTGTACCTTAATATCCCCAATCCCAATTTCTTCACAGTTGGTTATTTTCAAACGTTTTCGGTGACATTTTTACTGAATATTGGTGCTCAATCTGCACATATGGCATTAAAGCACACAGAGTGCATGCATCGGTCGGTCAGAGAGCTTGGAAATCAGAGACATCCTACCCTGCGCAGCACCCGATCACAAAATTCTGGTGACAATCTCAACAGATATTTTTGAATATTTATCTTAAAACATATAATAAAGTTATAATTATCGTCGAACATAAACAGTCGTATGCAATTCGCCTATAATGGTAATTAAGACACTCGTATGGAAATTATAAAACTCGCATACGCTCCTTTTATAAAAAAAAAATACTCGTGTCTTAATTATAGCCATTATAGGCTCGTTGCATAATAGTACATTATGCAACGAGCCTATAATGGCTATAATTAAGACACGAGTATTTTTTATAAAACGAGCGTATGCGAGTTTTATAATTTCCATACGAGTGTCTTAATTACCATTATAGGCGAGTTGCATACGACTGTTTATGTTCGACGATAATTATAACTTTATTATATGTTTTAACATAAATATTCATAAATATCTGTTGAGAGTCAGCTACTGGAATTTTGTGATCGCAGAGCGAGCGTTGGGTGTTATACCTTCGTCTTTCAAGAGCTTTGAACGGCCGACGCATGCGCTCTGTGGGCTTGCAATGCCATATGCAGCCATGTGTTTACATCAGCCGTCCCTCAGTAATATTGTCACCGCAGTCATTTGAAGACAATGCGCTGTGTAGAAATTAGTGTTAGTGATTTTAAGGTACTGTGCTATTTCTTGTCTCATATTCGCCAGTTTATTTACGCGAACTTATGGACGGTGGGTATTCCATGTCGGTAATTTATTATAGTTCGATGTTGTGTTTATGTCCGACATGTTGGATTTTGAGCGCATGCGCGAAATTATCGTTACCTAATTGGTCAATGAACGAGCTCTGATTGGCTGGAGAAACTGTATCGTAATGAAAAACGGTGTTATAATGACCATCATTATGATACAGTTTTCAAACACATAATAGTGAGGGTCGAACATAAAGTACTATTATATAATTAGTTTATTTTATTTTACTTTATTTTACTTTATATTGTTTTATTTTGTTTTGTTTAATTTAATTTTGTATTGTTTTATTTTGTTTTGTTTAATTTAATTTTGTATTATTTCAATTCGTTTTGTTTATTTTAAATTGTTTTGTTTTATTTTATTTTGTTTTGTTTATTTTGTTTTATAATGATTTTGTTTTGTTTATTCTGTTTTAATTTATTTTGTTTTGTTTTATTTTGATATTCCAGAAAACAAACATAAACCAAAAACAAAAAACATGAAGCAAAATGCAAAATTCAAAAACAAAAGCCAAAGCAGAAAACAAAAAAACAAGAAACATAAAGCAAAATGCAAAATTCAAAAACAAAAGCAAAAGCAGAAAACAAAAAAACAAGAAACACAAAGCAAAAAGCAAAAGAAAAATTCAAAAGCAAAATCACAAAGCAAACACAAAACCAAAAACACAAAGCAAAACGAAAAAAGTTGAAAACAACACAAAAGACACACGAGGCAAAGTCCAGAGAAACGTTTCTCATGAAAATGATTCTTATTCACAAGTGGATTAAACGAGTTTTGCAACTGGACGACTCATACACACACTTCTACTGTACATTCGTGTCAGAGATTTTTCTTTCAGATTCAGGTTGTTAAGTAAAGCTTCATCTTAATTCATCGATTTTCGGGAAAATAATATTGAACAACTCCATGCAAACTGCAAGGCGCAGTAATGAAGTTCCTGCGAACTATGGTCCAGAAAACAAGGAAGGACAGGGTAAGGAATGAAAGAATAAGGGAAGAAGCAGGTGGGAACAAAAATTATTCCGAGATCTGCTTCTGAACGAGACAGACGCATTAGCTCCGAGCTCCGTGAAACTTGATGCCAAACCGATGATCCACCTTCCACGTCGCTACATCACCGCTGCCACCGAGTCTTGAGTCAGCATATAACCCTCTTCCGGAAATGGTTTGGCCATGTCAAACGAAGGGACGATGGTAGTAAAGCTAAACATTGGCTTCAGACAATGGTGGTTGGAAAAAGACCGGTAGGAAGACCTAGGAAGAGATGGCTGGACCAAGTGAAAGAGGACATGGGAACAAGAGGAGTCAACTGAGATACTGTTCTGAAAGAAGAGTGGTACATGGACAGGCAGAAGTGGAGAGCGCTCGTATACCGGGTCATCTGGAGTGGTATTTTTCCATCCCAATTCTTTTTTTCAAATTAATAGGTACTGTTACAGCTAGGCAAAACCTGGTGGTAACAAGATATTTACATGCTGTATATCTCAATTTCTCTCCATAATGTCTCTGTGTTCCTTAATGCAACATTTAGTTTCTTCGTGAAAACTTTTAAACTGTTAGGAAAAGGTTCTAAGACTTCTTCAGGTAACTCATTCCATGTTTTAATACCCCTGTTTATAAAAGAATACTTAGCTAAGTTTGTTTTTTGAATGATGGGCCTAATTTTGCATTCGTGATCTCTCTATACAGCTTCAAAATATAAGGTAAGAGTAGTTCGCCCGGAGATATAAGGATACACAGTAGTATGGAACTGATACGCATTACAACCATTCTTCTCCAATGGTATATTAAGGCATCGACGCCGGCATGAAAGAAATCTGTTCCCATGCCCGAAATACTTAATATAAATGCTAGCCTATGTATATAATTTCCAAGCTCTGGAGTATCCTGCAGAGAAACTAAATATTCCCATTGTACAGTATGTAGTTTGGTATTCCTAATTTAAAGCTGCAAGAACCTTAAAGTTTCATGTTATTACCAACTCGGAGAATAGAATGAGATTCAAAGGAAAAGAGTCAGGCACCATACGAAGGTAACTGGAAGCTAAATGACTATTTTGCGAGAACAACACGACACTGTTTACGGTGGTAATTGAGGCGATTATTCCATCAGAATGTTCATTATTCACCGAGTTCCATAGCTTCATTATTTCCCTTTAATTAGCCTGCGTTCGCAACGAAATATAATGGGTAAGCTCAGGCTGGAAGATGAAGATGTTATGTAGCAAGCATTATTGCCTGCCGGCAGAAATCCTTCCTACTCGGACACACACGCACACATGCATACAACAAAAGCTTAAGAGAGAGAGGGAGGGGGAGGAGAGGGCGCTTTCGCTACACAACGGCGAACAAGAGAACAGCGTGCACGTTAAAAACAAAGCCGTGGTAACGGCACGCGTAAACCACAAACACAGGAGGGTGGGCAGAGCAAACGAGGCATGGCCAAGCGCAACCACAATCACAATCGGACACAACTGATTTCCGAATATAAAGCAGTAGGCTGAAGGCAGTGTGGACGCGTAACAGACAAACAACAAACAAAAAATATTTCAGCTGAGCGCTCCATGTGGTCGTGAATGTATAGAGTCGCCCTTCACCCCTGTGTGGGGGCTGCCCCCGATAGTTTCAAAGTGTCCACTCCTTTTCTTCTTCAAACTGTTCACCTATCAAAGTGGTGATTAATTTCAAACTCACGCGTTGACCACTGCAACCACACGACCGTCACTAAATGGCGATCAAACTAAATTCTGATTACAGGCACTGCTTGTCATGTGCATCCGATTTAACTGATCACTTCCTAGTCACAGGGGAATTATCACCCACATCAGAGTTAAGTTTGATTCATTTCAAATAAATAACTCGCATCCTGCTTTACACCCCACCTTTTCTTCTATAGTATTCCAAATCTCAAGTTTTAATGTTCTTAGAAAGAAGAAGTAACTAATAAATTTGCTACATAGGCACATAGTTTTGACATGTAAAATAGAAGATAAATACACCACGCTAAAAAAATGATGTCTCTTAGATGCAGAGGCACAAGTGGTTTCCCGAATCAAGGAGTAATAAGTTGTGAGTTGATGCATTGACTACTATTTCAAGAGGATCACATTCCAACTCACATCTCTACCCTACTAGCTACTCAGCACCGAGAGACCTACCTCGCAGGAATCCAGTATTTGAAGGAAACTGACCTCCGCACATAGATTTTTGAGTGTCTCTCTGTTTTGTTTTCCTCAGTGTTATAACCTGAATCGTTTATGTTTGCTTCCTTTTGCCCCTACTACAAAACAAATGGACAATATGCATAAATGCCAGTATTTGTATTCTAGCATCTCTGTGTCTTTCCATTTTCATAATGTGGTTGGTTGTATGGCTTACATGCCAAACACCATAAATTTAAAAAAAAGCATTGACCACGCACCCGTAAATGCTCTAGCTGCTCGTAACTCTGTCTTTAATAGCAAATATTACGGTGCGCTTGGGTGATTGTAATGCTCAGTTGACAGAAATGGTCATTACAATGATGCGTTTCCGTGGAATATAGACTAATCTCTCTATATATAAAAATGAAAGTTTGTCTGTTTTTTTTTAATTTCCACGGAAATTTGAGTTATTAACGCGTTTCTGACTGGTTAATGACGGTTGCGCCGAAAAAATGTCTGTCTGTCTGTCTGTGTACAAATTTGCACGCGCATCACTCGAGAAAGGCTGAGTGGATCACTGTAAAAATTGGTACAGATGTCCATCAGAGCTACAAAATTAATCATTGATGTAACTCTTCTCCATACCTCTCATAAAAGAGGGCCTACCCCCTTAAAATGCATGCTGAAATGGGCGTAGAAAGACGAGACAAAGCTCATTGTCAGCGTCTCAATGTGAGAAATAAAACTCGGAAGCCCTATGGGCCCCGAAAACCACACTTTAAGGTCCTAAAACCAACAGTTTTTGAGATATACCCATAAAACTAATTTCATTTATTAAGCTATTGAAAGAATGCAAGCCGGTAACCATGGCAACACAATCGCAGAAGTCCATGTATTTCAGTAAGACGCAATGCCATCTATATATTTAAAACAGTAAGGTGATTTTTGTTACCACGAGATTGAGAGAACGACAGAACCGATTTACTTCGTAGAGCACTCTAACGAAAGCTCTTGGCCTCTAGATTTGCAGAGTGTCTATAAAATAAACAAATATATTACGGTATATTTTTGAATTAATATAGAAAATAGCAGAATTCTTTCCCCTCACGCATGCGCACAATCCGCCTGAGGTCATGACAAAATGGCGGTGAGAAGTCCATTAAAATGTAAGTTATTTAATAAGCTTGCATGTAATTGAAAACATACATTAACCAAGTTCTGACAATAAAATATAATAACAGTATGAACGTATACGAATGTGCAACATTGATTTATTTGGATAATGAAATGGATAATTTCCTTCAGACAGCGGCTTTTAATGATAAAGAACGGTTGCGTCTGCTGCTGACCAAGAGTGCGCGAGTAGCGATGTGGTTAAGGCGACAGACTGTGGTTCCAAGGTTCACCGGTTCGATCCCAGCCCTCGCCGATATCTTTTTAATTTTTTTTACCACTGAAATATTGTTTAATCAAGGAGTAATAGTAAGGTTTTATGTCTGTTAAAGATACATATTTCTACATTCCCTCTCGGTATATTTTTGAATTAATATAGAAAATAGCAGAATTCTTGCCTCTCACGCATGCGCACAATCCGCCTGAGGTCATGACAAAATGGCGGTGAGAATTCCATTAAAATGTAAGTTATTTAATAAGCTTCCATGTAATTGAAAACATACATTAACCAAGTTCTGGCAATAAAATATAATAACAGTATGAACGTATACGAATGTGCAACATTGATTTATTTGAATAATGAAATGGATTATTTCCTTCAGACAGCGGCTTTTAATGATAAGGAACGGCTGCGTCTGCTGCTGAACAAGATTGCTCGAGTAGCTATATGGTTAAGAAGACAGACTGTGGTTCCTAGGTTCGCCGGTTCGATCCCAGCCCTCGCCGATATAAGTATTTTTTTACCATTGAAATATTGTTTAATCAAGGAGTATTAGTAAGGTTTTATGTCTGTAAAAGATACATATTTCTACATTCCCTCTCAATACGTTTTATTTCCGTTTTACCATTGCATTACAGCATGTGATCAAAAGAGCAATCTGTTGTCCTCAGTACGCCGTTTAAATATCTGCAATCAGTTCCTATAACTGACAACAGATGGCAGTACATCGCCCATATAGTTCCAGTAACTGACAGCAGATGGCAGCACCATTCCATCGATATATTTAAAACCCAAGACATGGCACGTTTCACGTGATGGAGAATTATAAAGGAGGGGAATATTTAAGAAGGGAAATTTTGAGGAACATTAACCGACAGTTGAATGTGTAGGCTATGTTGTTTATGTACCTTAATATTGCAATTTCTTCCCAATGCTTCGGTGGTCAAGTTATTAGCGTCCTAGACTAAAAGTTATAATTATGCATCGTCGATATACTCTTAAATTATTAAAGAAAAAAGTAGTTTTCCAGGCACTCGCGCGTGTCCACAATTGCTTTCGCCATAAGAGACACTTGGCAAACATAATTCGTTTGAAGGGCTCCGACATTGTGGTCACTCAGCCCCGTGTACTTGGGTGTGTATGTGTGAAATTGTCTCTCATAACCTGTGTTATTGTGATGGCTGCATTACTGTGTGTATTTGTAATTAAGGTGGTAAATGGCAAGGAGACGGCCAAGGCCTTAAGTTAGGAACCATCCCGGTATTTGCCTTAAGTGGAAGTGGGAAACCATGGAAAACCACATCCAAGATTGTCGAGGTGGGAATTAAACCTTCCTCTTCTTAGTTATACCTCAAGAGACTGAATGTGCCCCGTTTTTGCCCTCAGACCAGAATTCAATTTCTTGGCAGAGCAGGAAATGTAACCCGGGTCTCCGGGGCGATAGACAAGAATAGGTGGGCCTCCATGTGTTAATACGATTTTTGACATGCACGGGACATAAAATTCAAAAACTGCCTCCATTAGGGTGACTGCCGAAGTGAGTATTGAGTATAGGCCTATGGTCGTTCCAGTAGTTGGCGAAGTGATTCTATGTTCCCCTGCAAAATGTACTGGCATAACCTATAACAGGTGATGGAAATTGCTTATTTAGAGCAGTTTCGTACTGTTTATAACAAAATGAAGAACGTCATTCTGAGCTGCGTTTTCAAGTTATCGCAAAAAATTTCGCTGGCAGGAACAATTATAAGGAATTTATTTTAAGCGATCAGTCTCATCGCATTCTCCTCACCAACCAACTTGAGTATGAAAGTCTCTGGACGGTCATGTTGAACTTCATTGTATAAGACAATTGTTTAATGATTATTTGTTTAGAGTACTGAGTCTAACTACGCAGTTGATTTCGGCAATGGAAGTATTATTTGCCATGTAATATTTAGCGGCTCCGTTATTGCAGGACACTATAGTGTTATCGAATAATACGAAGCCACATTTAAAATCCAATATAAATAGGCCATTTCAGAAACAATTCCAGATATTATGCAGTACAGTGTACTGTAAGGTCTTTGACGATAAAATGTAAACATTGTTCTACATTGTACTTCTCTTGCGTAAAATCTATGCGTGGTTACTTTGGTCTTTACTGTTGTGAGGGTAAAATTGATCTGCTGGAATATAAAATATTTGCCAACCTGCAACAATGTAATGATATTAATTTAAAAGTCATTGAACTTATATCCAGTAGTTCAAACACATACATCAGCGTTAACAGATTGGATACTGAAGATGAAAGCCAGCTACTTCATTTCCCTATTATTGAATTTTTCAATTCCTTAAAATTAAGTGATTCGCCTCCACATACTCCGAAAGTTTGAGCCATAGTTATTTTCCTTAGAAATCTGAACGTTTCCCAAGGACTCATATATGGTAATATATTAATTGTAAGAAATATGTAAGAAATTGCTTGGATTCGGATATAATAGGTGCAGTAATATTAGGCAGAGAGCTCAAATCCTACGACTTGATTTAACACCTTCCGATAAAACACTTGCAGGTACAGTACATTTTCTTTTAATAGGCAACAATATCCTATTCGCTCGGCCTACTTTATCACAATCAATCAAGCTCAAGGAGAAACTCTTGAACGTATTGGGCTATTTATCTCATCACGTTTTAAGTCATGACCAGCAGGATTGTGAAGGTACAAAAAAGGTCTTGTATGGAATGGTAAAGAATAAGAGGCGGAAGGATTCTACGGATTATGTCAGAATGGTGAACCAAAGTGGACAAGGGATAGAAAATAGGGAAGAACTGAAGAAAATGTGGAAAGAATATTTTGAAGAACTCCTGAAGCCAAATGGAAACCACGGCGAGGAAGAAGAAATCGGGGGAGAGGTACAGTAGATGAACTGCAAACCGAAAAGGACTTAACATGGAAAGAAGTGGAAGATGCAGTGAGGAAGATGTAAGGAGGGAAGGCACCGGGTGTGGATGAGTTGAGTGTGGAGATGGTGAGAGCAGCAGGAGAGGTGGGGATACAATGGTTGTACCGAGTGATGAAGGCAGCATGGAAGGAAAGCAAGACCCCAGAGGACTGGGAAAAGGGAATAATTGTCCCGATCTTCAAGAAAGGTAGTAGAACAGAATGCAGAAACTATCGGGGAATAACACTGATGAGTCATTGTGCAAAGATGTTTGAGAAAGTTTTAAAAAGGAGAATTAGGACAAGGATAGAAGGAGGGATGAGGGAAGAACAACATGGCTTCAGAGCAGGAAGGTCCACAGTGGATTTGATTTTTGCTGTAAGTCAGTTACAAGAACAGCACTATGAGTATGGAACAGATCTACTGATGGCCTTCCTGGACATTGAGAAAGCATATGACAGTGTATGCAGAAACAAAGTATGGAAGTCCCTGGAGGATAGAGGAGTAGAAAAATGGACTATAAGAAGAATAAAAGAGATGTACAAGGGAAGCGTGAGCTGTGTGAAAGTGGGAGGAGAGAGATCGGACTGGGTGGAACAGAGAAACGGCCTGAAACAAAGAAGTGCACTGTCACCGTTACTTTTCATTGTGGTGATGGATGACATAATGACCCGAGCGGCACAAGTAATTGGGGAAGGAAAGATGAAAGCAATGGTGTTTGCGGATGATTTGATGATTGTGGAAACAAGGAGGAGGAGGTACAGGAACAGTTGGACGTGTGGGAAGGAATAATACAAGGATATGGGATGAAATTTACCATAAATAAGAGTGAGATGGTGATCACAACAAGGAAGAAGGAAAGGACCACAACGGGAATAACAATTGGTGGGGAACAGCTGAAGAAAGTGGAGAGTTTCAAGTATCTGGGAAGCCTGATACAAGACAATGGAAGAAACGGTAGAGAAATAAATGAGCGGGGGAGACAGGCAGAAGCATTCCGGAGGAGTGTGAGAAGCATGTTATGGAGCAGGGATGTCCCTCAGAACAGCAAGTAGATCATATATCGTACTATGTCCCTATCCTGACGTATGCCTCGGAGACCTGGGTTATGAAAGGAAGGGAGAAGAGCAAAATACAGGCCATTGAGATGAGGTTCTTGAGAAGCAGTATTGGAGCTACAAAGAGGGACAGAATAAGAAATGAGAGGACCAGAGAATTAATGAAGGAGGAACCATTACAGGATGGTATAGAGAAATCTAGACTTAGATGGTATGGACATGTAAAACGAATGGAGGAGAAGAGGATACCCAGGAGGATACACGAGACGAAGTGGGAAGGAAAGAGACCAAGAGGGAGACCGAGAGACAGGTGGCTGAAGGGGGTGGAAGAAAGCGTGAAGAAGAGAGGAGAAGACTGGACAAGGGTGGAGGCTGAGAGATGGTGGGAAGACAGAAGACGTTGGAGAGGCTTGTGTTCCAAACAGGCCCGGCCAGTGGCTGGAAACTGTGCAAGATGATGATGACCTCATCACGTTTTCAGTCATGACCAGCAATATGTTGCAATGCTGAGAGTGCTATCTTTTGACGCCCTTAAAGTTGCAATAGTGCTAAAAAGCAATCGTACAAAGAATGTAACTTATATAAGAAGCTTCTTCAGTAAATTTGTTTTCCATTGTCCGTCATGTTTTGACGGGTTTCATCTAGTTCCATTTATTACATTACTGTGAACGTTCACAAACGGCATAAGGTTATCACGGAACCAACTTAAGCTATAAAATTCATCAATACGTATATAATGTGCTTAAGGGGGCCTAGGGATACTCTTGAAATTTTTCACGTGATTTACACGGGCGGGTGTGGTACTAAATGTCTATTATATCCCTATCCCTATATTATTTAATTATTATTATGATTATTATTATATTATGTCATACAAGGACGAGACAAAACTCATCTTCAGCCCCTCGGTGGCTCGGAGGCTACTATGTTTTAAGGCTCTAAAACCACGTTTCTGAGATATTCCCAGAGAACTAATTTCATTTAATAAACTAATAAATAAATGACGAGTACAGAAGAAGACCAAATCAGAAGCTATATGGATATACTGAGGAAATCACAGATGTGGCCAGGAAGAGAAGTCTGGCTTTCTACGGACATGTCTCATGAATGAAGCCAACAAGACTAACCAACCGGCTTCTCAACTACTGGGGGGGTAATAGAAAGAGCGTGACACCGTGGTTAACAGAAGTTAACAAGAACATCCAAGAACTGAAGATAATGGAAAGTGATGTTAGAAACCAATCACTTCTCAGAAAGATACTTACACAGAAGAGTTTTCAGGACAGACCACCCTGTAAGGAAACCGGCATCATCTGGACAAAAGAGAGAAAGGAGAAACATAGCCAGAGAATGCGCGAATATTGGGCAAACATCAAGTCCCCCCCCCAAGCTGAAAAGTTGAACGTCGTGGTCCTTAGCTGGCCCATCCGAATGAAGAAGAACAAGAAGAAACTAATTAAGTAATGCAAGCCGGTAACCATGACAACAGTATCACAAGAGGTGACATCCAACTTTCCATCTATTTCTGTAAGAAGCAATGCCACTCAATTTATTAAATTTATTTGAAAGTTTGCAAATGGCTATAAGGTTATCGTAGAATCAAACATAGACTGTAAAATTCAACAATGCGATTAAGGGGGTCAAGGAGTACCCTACAATTTTTACACGTGACTTATATGTGCGATATGCGATATGTTGTACAGAAGGTCTATTATATCTCCAAACAGCAACATTATTTTCAATAATTCCTGGAATGGAATAGTGTATTTTGCAGCTTTTGCGAATTTGGGCCATTGGAGGCTAAAAATCCCGAATTTTCGTGCACCACAAGCCTTTATAATTTATTAAAGGGGTCTTCCTGGGGATATGGACTTTCCACAACGGTGAGGGTCAGTTTTAATCAGACATATATTGCGTTTCATCTACGAGGTTTTCAATAATATTTTCACGTCAGGAAGTACACGTTACGTGAATTTAGTTTGAGAGCACATTTTAACTAATCATATTTTTGTCGACAAACGGGTTCATCGTAAAGATGATTTTGTTTGATAGTGTGTGGTCGATATATCTTTATGTTTATGTACGCCTATAATTCATGTTCGGGTGCTTGGAGCATCGTAAAATTAGGTATTTTAACAATGAGTCAATACACCAATAATTTATAAAACTCTTCATCGTACTTCTCATAGAAGGGTGGGTATGAGGAACAACTTTTCAAAATACATGCTAAAATAGGCGAAAAATAAAAATTATCCTAGAAGGACGACCAAAGCATATGTTGCGCTTCTCAATGTGTGACACAAAACTAGGGAGTTTTTAAATCGTCTCCGAAAACCAAATTTTATGGCCCTAAATTAACAGTGTCTGCGATATACCCAGAAAACTTAACTTCGTTCTGATAAACTTATGAAGGAATGACAAGCCCCTAACCATTGCAACAGTAGCTCAATTGATAACGTCTGGTTATTAATACCGAAGACCGTTCGAAGAGCGGGTACCTCTACTAGTGAAACAATATGAGTGAACATTTACATACATAAGGGTGAATTTTTGCGGTAAATATTCTGTCATACTTTCAGTAGCCTACTGAGAAATAATGAACAGTAACTAATAACAGAACTCTCTGGACTTTAGGGCGTTCCATTGTTACTCCTTGACTACAACACACGACAAAGACTGAAGGACAGAAATACATTTCTGTCTTTCAAAATTCTAATCCACGTTCTGTGTTTGTCATCTAGGAGACCAAAGATATTTCCTCATCATTCGCGACAAGGAGTAATAAGGAGACGCCCTAACGACCAGAGAGTGTAGCCAGTGGGCACGCCTACTGAGATGTTGAAAAACATTGTTGACATGTGTTAGGAATAGGACTCTTATCCGACCAAATCGTGCCGACTTTTGACGTACAAAGTATTGTAAGTAGATGCCTAAAACTCTCAATGCACTAATTCTATTTAATTTTTATGTTCTCTTTGGCTAATCAAGCTGAAACTGATGGAAACGCATACACATTGTGAACCCACTATTGGTATTGCACGCAGTTCTCTTACTAGTTACTGTTCATTATTTATCAGTAAGCTACTGAAATGTACAAATATAGTAAGACGGAATATTTACAACAAAATGTCACCCTCATGTATGTTACTGAACAATCAAAAAAAGAAGAAATAATTGGATAGGCCACCTACTCCGGCATTCACCATGGTGCATCACACTGCTTGAAGGGAAAATGGAAGGCAAGGCATGAAGAGGACGACCAAGAGTAGAGTTCTTTGATGACATCGGAGGAAGATGTCCGTACCACCTGATCAAACGGCGGGCTCTGGTTAGAAGACCTTTGGACGAAGACATCCATGCTACCCACCAACCGCCAGGTTGAGGAGAGAAAGAAGAAGAAGTAAGTCAATGATCACTCATATCGCTTAATCAGTCTTCGTCCACGGAGATACATAGTTTTAATGACATTATCTGTACAGTAAGCATTACAATAACCCAAGTACACCGTATTATTCGCTATTGAAGACAGAGTTACGAGCATCTAGAGCAGGCTGTTCCAGCCGAGTTGCTCGCCAGTGTGCAAAGGAGTACTTGCGTGAGCAAACCTGCAACATACAATACAGCTCTGCTGTGGGGGCTGCCGTCACTGCTCGGTGGATACATCAAGACTAGCAGGAAGACCATGGACATGTGCTATTACCTTCGCCCAGTGACGTATTGGCTATCACCCCAAGCCCCTCTCCAACCGTGCTCCGAGTATCACCGCTGAGTACTCGCATGTACGCATACTCAAACTCATGGATTTGGAACAGCCTGATCTAAAGTCTGTTCACCGAGTCGAGATAGTGAAAGTAAACACAGTTGTACACGTGATTGCAGGGCTGCCCGCAAGGAGTGCATAGAGCTGTGCCTGTTGAACATACACCAACTGCAGTGCTGTGTATAGCCTCCATGTGAAGCGGGCTGATTAAACAGTTACTTGCTACTGCACGGTTTATTTATTGTTCGTTTATGTATTTATTTAATTCATTAATTAATTAGTTCTTAACTTCCTATGACAGGCAACAGTATACAGTGCAGCACAGCACTAAATGCAGCAAGTCTTGTCTTTTATAGGGCTACGGCATGACTAATGATCTTGGAGCTTCTTGGCTACCCCTGTCCGGCAAAGCCGATGGCGTAAACTGGGCGTGTTTCCTTGTCCAAGTAGCCAGGCGCACTGTCTCGACTCGGCGAATAGACGTTAGAGTCAGGGGCATTGTCTCAACTCGCCGAATGGAAGTTAGAGTCTTTACAGGAGTGTGGTTAATGTTCCAACTCACAGCGTGCTAGAGAACGGTATTGAAACCTGGACTCTTAGCTCCTTATTGGGAAACCAATTGTGCTTCTGCATCTAACACTTCACAATTTGTTAAGGTCGAAGCGTGGCTGTATTAGTGCAAGTGGCTAAACTCATCTGCCCGTAGAGTACGGGATTCGGGTTTAAATATCGACTGCCGTCATATTTACAAGTCTTAACTAGCAGACAAATGTACAGGAGTTCACTTACCTTGGTAGCAAAATAACAGCAGATGGAAGAAGTAGAAGAGAAATAGTTAGCCGCATCAACCAAGCCAAAATAGCATTCAACAAGAAAGGAAAGCTCTTTACATGCAAAAACATTAGTATGGGCCTCAGGAAAAGTCTTTTGAAGATATATGTGTGGAGGTATGGTATTGAAACCTGGACTCTTAGCTTGGCTGATAATAAACCTTTGAAATATGGTGCTACAGGTAAACACAAAAAATTCCATGGGTGGACAAAATCAGTA
This sequence comes from Meconema thalassinum, assembly GCA_946902985.2. Lineage (NCBI taxonomy): Eukaryota > Metazoa > Arthropoda > Insecta > Orthoptera > Tettigoniidae > Meconema > Meconema thalassinum. The sequence goes on along the minus strand of OX336388.2, from coordinate 1,227,378,674 downwards.
ATGAAGAAACGCTGAAAAGGATTGGAGAGAAGCCATGTTTATGGAATATGCTTGCTCACCGAAGAGACAGTTGGATTGGACATATCTTGAGGCATGGATGTCTTCTGCACACAATACTGGACAGCAATGTAATGTGGAAGGAAAGAACTGTAGAGGTAGACCACGGCTAGGATACATAAAACAAATCATTCACGACAAGGGTTGTGATAATTACTTGGACTTGAAGAGACTAGCCACAGACCGGAGTTCATGGAAAGCTGCTACAAACCTATCTTCGGATTGAACACCACAGAAGAAAAGAACTAGCAAATATGACCGCTCCAACGAGAGCTAGTCCTAAAGCCAAATCCAATTCTGCCAAGTATATGTTTCTAATTATCATATTCTTAAAAGGGGTATGATGTTGCGGATATTAATTTTCAAAATATACTGCTGCACTAAGGCCAATTACCTCAAGCTTACGGGAGGTACGTGATCATGATGATGATGATAATTGTTGTTTTAAGGCCCCTAATTTTCTGGGTGACAGCGAAAATGAGAATGAAGTGGAAACCAGAACGAAAATTAAGTGAGACGTAAAATACTTACAAAAAGGAACTCATTGAAACTACTCACAAGATGGAGAGTAGTAATACTTACAAAAGGGAATTTAGAACTAAAATACTCACAAAAGGAAGAGATTTAAAAATACGCACAAAATGTAGTTGTAGTTTAGGTTCAAAATACGTACAAAATGCAATGTAGAGTCGAAATACTTACAAAATGCAATTGATATTCAAAATATTTACAAAATGCAAATGAGATTGAAAATACGTACAAAATGCAATTGAGGTTCAAAATACTTACAAAATGCAATTGAAATTGAAAATACACAATGCAATTCAGATGGAAAAGCTCCCAGTTCAAATCCAAAATATTCGGTTCGTGATCAGCGCAACGCGTCGCTCAATTGTTAATGTGGTTCGTAGACTAGGGGACGTTATCTCTTATGCGCCCAATTGTCTTCGTGAGATTAGATCAACCTACGTTCGGTCCATTTGCATACTTAAATCACTACCTTGGTCGGGAAGGCATCACGAGGATTCCATTTCAGCGAAATGCAGTTCTAAGCGTACACTAAAGTGGTACAAGAAGAGGAGTTTTCAGCCCGTAAGTTGGTTTGCACTTCCAAACAGGTGGTCCTGAGCACGAATTTACTTGCGGTAGGATGACCATTCACGTTATGCTCCATCTTTTCCTCTCTTGCCAACAGTACATGGTTCACCAGAAACGCTCACCTATCGAAATTTTCCCCATGCCCAATGTTGCTTATATTTTTCATTTCTTGTTTCCTAATCATGCGAATAAAGTTCAAATACTACACCTACACAATAATTTTCATGTAATTGTACATAACTCTAAGACCTACATATATAAAAATCCAACATGGCGACCATCCGAAATATTTGGACAGTTCTCAATATCCACGAATCTATTACAGCAATCAAACTGAAATGTTGTATGTTGATACAGGCAATTAACATAAGTAGGATATATGAACTATTTGTTCATAAATAAAAATAGACAAATATATTTTAATTGCCCCTATTTATGAAAATGAAAATCCACAGCCTGCTTCCAGTCGACTGACCGGGTCAGGGAATGGAATGAATGAAGCCCCATCTAGCGGCGAGGATATGAACTGTGCCGGCTGTCGAAGCCTGTCGCACTCCCCTGGGGCATTGATTAAATGAATGACAAATGAAATGATAGTGGAGAGTGTTACTGGATTGAAATTGTTGACAGGGAAAACCGGAGTACCCGGAGAGAAACCTGTCTGCCTCCGTTTTGTCCAGCACAAATCTCACATTGAGTTACCGGGATTTGAACCACGGACCCAGCGGTGAGAGGCCGGCGTGCTGCCGCCTAAGCCACAGAGGCTTGCCCCTATTTATGTGAAAAAGAAATAAATCCTAATTTGCCCCTTATTGATGTGAAAAATAAGTACATTCTAAATTGCCACTTATTTGTGAACAAAAAATAAATTCTAAATTGCCACTTATTTATATGAATAATTAATAAACCCCAAATTGTCCCTTATGTAAATAATAATACATAATACGTAATACATGTATTTTTTTCAGGAATTGCGTTATGTATTTAGACAATTGTTGAAATGTTCGGGAATTAACGTGAAACATTAAACAATTCAGCTAAATTTATGGCAGGTCTTTCCTCGGCTTTATCAGCAACTAGCTCATGACGCAGTGGCTAGCAGTCTTGGCTTTTATGCCTGTGGTCTGAGTTCGACTCCTGGCTCTGCCAAGAAATGTAATTCTAGCCTGAGGGATACAACAGGAACAGTTAGCCTCGTGGGACGAAATTGAGAAGAAGCAGGTTCAATTCCCAACGTAGCTATCCTAGAAGTGGTTTTCCGTGGTTTCCCCACTTCTCCTTAGGCAAATTCTGGGATGGCACCTAAATCAAAGCCATGACAGCCTGCTTCCCCAATCCTCATCACAATTCCAAATTTCGCAGAGCCCCTAAATAAGCCAACAACACAAAACAACAAGGGTTTTGTTAGCTCGTGGCCAAGTTATTACTCCAACTGTTTGGTTAGCTGTATGGAATGCGTCGCCCAGTAAGTGTGCGCAAGAGGTCTCCTTCCAAGAAATTCCAACCGATGGATGTGGTTTACTGCCGGTCCTAAAATTCTATTCGTGTGTTGAGTCTATTGAAATTATGTGGAGTTTTATTATTAACTTCAATTGTTTCTCTGTATGAACTGACATGGTAGTTCTATGTTCTAGAATGTATGTATGTGCCATGGAACTTAAATACGGGATCTTCTTCCCAGGCATGTTCAACGACAGCATATTTTTCTTTTTATGTGTTTGTAGTGTCTGAAACGTTCTTTGGTTCTTGTTTGCAAGTTACGTGCCAAACATGGGTGCCCGCAGGATTTCATGTGGGGGGGGGCAAGTAATATTTTTCATTTTATTACCTACCTGTCACTAGGTGATGATAAGACGTACCTTCCACCCTGCAATTTTGTTTCATTTCTTACTTGCTTCGTGATTTTCATTATTTGGCTGCTCTGAAACCGCTGGGTACATTATGGGAGGAATAGTTTTGTTTGGTTCAGAGTGTTTACCGATCACTTTTCTTTGTGATAGATCGTCATAATGTTCATTTCTTAGAAACAGGTGAAAAGTAGTTGTATCACAATGTATCGACAAAAATAAAAATAAAACAGTTCATTAAAATGGTAATGATAATCCAGTTCACTGATTTTCTAAATAACTGGAGATATTTTAAAATAATCCCAAATTACCTACATACTAATTTAAATAAAACTGTGGACTGATCCCTACATCTAAATCAGTTAACTATCAGTAACTTCATTCAATGAGATAAACTGGTGTGACAATGAAGAATCGAAATATTCTTGGGATTCCAGGGAGTGGGGCACGAGCCCCTCTCTGCCCCCACCTGCGGGCACTCATGGTGCCGAAGTACACTTTACCGCATATACAGGGTCTTTCATATAAAGTAAGAACGCCAAGCGGTGGGATTGTTATCCGTTAGTGTGGTGGCCTTGACCGAGCTTGTGGCGAGCCGTGGCCCCCTGCTCTAAGCGTGTGTACAATCCTCTATGAAATATTACCTTATAAAAGTTGCTGGAAGTGTCGTCCTTCCTGGGTTATACAGGCATTGTATCTGGTAACCACATTTTGGCTGACGCGAGTGAGTCATGCCTCTGTATTTTTTCTGATTTTTTATTTTGTGTTTTTTTTTATTGAGCACTGAACCAGTAGTGTCAAAGTTATTTACAATTACGTGAATCTGTGCTAGTGAAGGTGGCACTTCATCAGGAAATTGCTGAACAAATGCATCACGTACCCGCCGAGCCGAATCGTAATTAAAATACATTTTACATACAAAAATACGATGTTGCAATGATAACTCTCTCAACATGTTAGCAGCTGAGGTTCAGACTAGCGACTGACAACACCTGCACGCTTATTGCAAGGTCAAGTTTGTACTATGCGCGCGCTTTCAATACTACAGCAGGGGGCCGTGGCTCGTCACCAGCTCGGCCAAGCCGGCTTCAGCAGCGAATGACAAAACCGCCGCTCGCCGTTCTTACTTTATATGAAAGACCCTGTACAAGGACTTTTATATACACCTACAGTACAGAGAAAGATGGGTCTTTGGAGTCCTTGGAGCACGTGATATTTTCATTGATTTCTTTGTGTCGGCCTATGTATGTATGTCTACCCCTTATTATTCCCGTTTTCCAACGGGGTCGGGGATGAGATGCGATGGAAGTCTTTGTGGCGATGGTTTTTACGGCCGGATGCCCTTCCTGACGCCAACCTCATGAGAGGAGTTAATGAGAGATGAAATGAATGATGGTGAATGAAACTGGGCAAGGATGTGGAAGGAAGCGGCCGTGGCCTGTCAGAAGGTACCGTCCCAGCATTTGGCTGGTGTTGAAAATGGGAAACCACGGAAAACCATTTCAAGGACGGCCGACGGTGGGGCTCAAACCCATGCGTCTACCGAGTCAGCAGAGAGCTTGGCCCCATGGCCTAACGCAGCGCTTTAGCCAGCGTAGCCACTGCTGTCGGTATCTTTGTGTCGGCCTATAAATAGTATAATATCACGCATTATTAGTAGGCAAACACTACTTATTTGTGTTCACAGTTGTAGGGTCCTTTTTTGGAGGGGGATAGGCAAGGAACTGAGAGACATGATAAAAGGAATGTGCTTGGAGTGCTACAGTAGTGTGAAGACTAGAGTCGGGACATCTGAATGGTTTAAAATTGAGACTGGACTAAAGCAAGGAAGTGTGTTGTCACCATTATTGTTCGTAATGGTGATGGATGACATCATGAAGGCAGCAATGAAAGAATATAGTAGGGAAAAGATGAAGGTAATGTTGTTTGCAGACGACGTTGTGATCTGGGGTGAGGATCAGATGGAGGTACAATAACAGTTAGACGTAATAAATGAAAAGATTGAGCAATGGGGATTGAAGATAAATGTGGAGAAGAGTAAAACAGTGGTGATGAGTAGAGATAAGAAATAAGGAAAAGGAGTAATCAAAGTAGGAGATAAGGAATTGGAAGTAGTGAAACACTTCAAATACTTGGGAAGTGAACTGACTGAAGATGGAAGACCGGATTTGGAAATTAGCAGAAGAATACATCTCGGGAGTGCTTTCTACCAACAGGTACGGGGACTAGTATGGAACAAGGATATACCAATTAAGGCTAAAGAAGTTATGTACAAAGCATATTATGTTCCTATAATGACATATGCAGTAGAAACTTGGACAATGACTAAGAGGGATGAGAGCAGAGTACAAGTAGCTGAGATGAGATTCCTGAGAAGTATGGTGCAGAAAACGAGGAGGGACAGAGTGAGAAATGAAGATATACGGAAAGAACTGGGAGTACAGAAACTAAATGACAAACTGGAGCAAAACAGATTGAGATGGTTTCGACATGTCAAACGGATGAATGAAGTAAGGTTGCCAATACGAGCACTGGAACGACGGATGACAGGGAAGAGAGGACGAGAAAAACCAAGAATGCGTTGGATGGACTCGGTGGAGAATAGTATTAGAAAACGGAACCTGGATTGGAACACTGTGTCTGAAGAGGAATGGTGGAACGACAGAACAAAGTGGAGAGCAACCATATTTGCCCCCACCCGGTGTCAACTGGAAAACGGGAAATGAAGATGACGATGAGTGGCTAACAAAGAGACCTGACGTATCTGAACACATTCAGATAAATTGACACATATCAACTCTTCTGCGAAAAACTCATATTATTATGGTGTTTGAAGCTATTTTCAGTGTTGCCTTGGTAAACGAAAGTTTCATGCTTTTCAGTCGGTCAACACGATTGTACCCAAATGAGATGGGTTATTCCCTAATCCTGAAATAAAATACATGATAATAATAAATACACTTGGATGACCAGTTTCGATCGTCAAGCGATCATCATCATATCCATTCCATATGGGCTACAATTCCTTTTGTCTGAAAATATGGGTGAAAATATTTTACAATATATACACTTTTTTAGTTGCGGCATTAGTTGAGATAGTTAAACTCGTCAATATTTGTTAGTCCAAGTGTAGGCTATTTATTAATCTCATGGTTTTTTCAGGATTAGGGAATAACCCATCTCATTTGGGTACAATCGTGTTGACCGACTGAATGCATCAAACTTTCGTTATTTACTGTATATTAGTGTTTATATTTCTAGTTTGAGGGCTTATTGCTTAAGGGTATCTCAACAGCAGTAACCAAACCATCGTGGATTGGCTGGTGTTGGGTGACTGTTTATGGTCAGCTTCTCAATTTTGAAACTTCTAACCTTGTAGTTCTTCTAGGTGGCTTAACACTTTAGTAATTCACAATGGTACCAGCCGAGCCTTATTACGATTGTACCGCGCCTTGGGGGGAGGGCCACATTCGTTCATGGTTAGCATTGTGGGTTTTGGTGGTGTTTTGTAGTTCAATTTTGTCTTTAATAATTATGTGTTCTTTTACAATTGTGAATCCGATGATGCTCGCTAGACGAGCGAAACTTGTAATACTTTAAACACCCCCTCCCATACCTTGTAATCTGTGCGAATAATATTATCACACGTAAATATTTGTCAGGTGGAATCACATTTTCTCAATTTAATTGGGCATATAATAGTGTTGACCGATTGAACACTCATTCCATTCTTCATATGGAGTTGCGCTTGAGTATTCGGTCCATGACGCTCTACTGTACAGTATAAGTAACGCAAATGGGCCTTATCCTCGCTTGTGGTTTGTTCCTAGATTAATTCATGTCACGTGTTAATTCTTGAACATTGCAATCTAAAGTCTGTTCGCCGAGTCGAGATAGTGGAAGTAAACACAGTTGTACACGTGGTTGCAGAGCTGCCCGCAAGGGGTGCATAGAGCTGTGTCTGTTGAACATACGCCAACGTCAGTGCTGTGAAGCGGGCTGACTTATCGGTTACATGCTACAGCACGGTTTATTTATTGTTCGTTTATGTATTTATTTAATTAATTAATTAATTAATAAGTTCTTAACTGCTTATGACAGGCAACAGTATACAGTGCAGCACAGCATGAAGTGCAGCAAGTCTTGTCCTTTCTAGGGCTACGGCCTGACTAATCTGAGCTTCTTGGCTACCCCTGTCCGGCAGAGCCGAAAACGTGAACTGGGCGTGTTTCCCTGTCCAGGCATTCAAGTGACCACGTTCAAGTATTTATGCGCACTATCTTGACTCGGCGAACAGACTTTAGAACGAATATTTGAAAATGCCAGCAGCACTTACTGTAAATAATTCGGAAGCATCTTATTATATAATACGCTAAGGCTAAGGTGTATGTTTCACAAAACTCAAGCTCCTAAACCAGAAGGAGTTAGAAGGTGTGGTTTGTACCAAAATCTTCCAGGTCGTCTCAATAGTACAGAACAAATCTTACATTTCTTGAAAATTCAACGGAAATATATGTATTTGTTTATAAAGTGCTTTTAAACAATTAAACAAGACGATAGCCCCTGCGAGAACTCTGTCGCCTACAGCTCGCACAGCACTAGAGCCGCGCGGGTAGTCTGTGCACATGGGGCACACGCAATCCATTATGCGAGAGTTCTCGCATGGGTCCGCTACTTTAATATGATTTTATAACCCGAAAAGCCACTCTGAATGGTTATCAAAAATGTCGAACAATAAAAAGGAATCAGAGAATTACAAAATCGTCGGTGTTTAAGGGAAATGCTCCAGATTGAAGCTTTAACGGGGAAAATGTGTTAAATGGGCCACCACATTTTACGCACCTTAATACATATTTAATATGAGAGACTGGCCAGGTAGTTCAGTACGTTAACGTGCAAGGCCACGGTGTCAGGCTATCTCCAGACTCCGGGGACGAGTGGGATTGAAGCGTTTGTGACTAATTTCGAGGTAGGTTACCTGCCCGGTATATGCCCTGGTTTGAAAATGAGAAACCACGAATATCCATTTCAAGGACGACTAATGACTTCCCCGCGTCTGTTACTAATTGGTCGTTCTTGAAATGGATATAAGTGGTTTCTCATTTTCAAAACCGGGAATATTCCGGGCTGGTAACCTACCTTTATATTGGTCACAGACGCTTCTTTAGAACTCATTACCCAGCTTCATACCTTATGAATCATTTGATGAGGCTTGTGTCAGGATGGGCAATCACCTTTAGAAACCATCTGTAAAGCAGGAAATTCCATCATCCCATATCCAATCTCTTAGAAAAGGAAATAATTAGGGGTAATACATTGACAAAGACGCAAACAGTGAGTGAAAAATTGGTGCCTGAGGGGAATACGCCAGAATGTAGCTTAGAGTAGAGGTAGAAATTATGACCACTGGCCCATGCATCAAATAAGTCACCGGTGTATAATTTCACATTTTCACGTACCTTAATGTGAAGAAGAAAGAATTTATGTATAATGGTGGCTTAACACAAATGTTTCCTTGTGACAGGCTATTTAGCACATGATCGCACTACTTTGTTAGTGCCAGTTTTGGGCCGGGGGGAATGCGGAGCACCGAAGATCGCCTCACACCAGCTGTGCCCTGAGCATCTGGCAGCAGGCCAGCAGACTTCGGCCGACAGCCAAAGTGGCAATCCTCTCCCAACACCACTCATTATCAATCGTCTGCTCTCCTTACTATCGGCTTGCTTGGCGTCTTGGCCTCCCCCGTATGAGAGGAACTCGCATGTCATGAGTTATCGTACAGGACAGGAAATGGACGTCTTTCCAAGGATCATTAGTAATATTCAACCCGGTCCTTGTCAGTTTCGTTTAATGCACAGCAGACTGTGAACCAAAGTTTAATAAATGATATTATTTATTTGCCCCTCCCATTTCATTTCCTGTGACTTCTTCTCGTTCATAAACAGAACCGGGTTGCTTTACTGTCAAAGACATTTCTAAAATTACCATCCTAATGATGTGCTTTTGCAAGCCAAGGAAGTGAATTCTTAATTGCTCTCCAAATCATACATTATGATTAATACTTCATATGATAATTCTTCCATTGGCTAACATAGTTATCAGTCATCATTCTATTCTCAGTCAATACACTTTAAACAATAATACAACAGTCGGAGTGTAATGCGGCCATCATTGGAGGCTTTGAAATGATTAGTGCATCACCGTATTATGTTCATTTCCATTTACCCACAAATGCACTGAGGTATTGATGTCAGGTGAACTTGGAGGCGTATCAATATCACAAAAGTGTTCAACACATAGTGCACAGTGTTGTTTGAGTACTCAACAGGGAAATGTGACGGACTTTCAGGATGATAATCCTTCTTGCATTGCCCATATAGAGAGCATAAGTATAAATTTACAAAATACGTCGTGTAAGCACCCTAATTTCTTGTATTAGACCCTTGTCATACGGTAAAATAAATCAGGGAAGTCAGAATTATAGTGATAATATCAGCCACTCATTTGCAGCAATTATAAGTGCGTTCAAAAAGTAACGACCCGGAGGCTGGAATGCACAAACCGGTCACGACATCGGCTAATCGTGCCGTGTGTAACGAGGTGTGATTCCCACCAGAGCGTGGAAGGTCACAGCCCGTCGCTAGAGGGCACGCGTGCACGTCACGTGACGATACAATGCGAGCGGCAGCATGCATCAATCGTCCAACTCTGCCAGTCGCATTGCAAACAGTGACATGGAGGCGTCAACCGAAGAGCAAAGAGGTGTTGTTCGGTTTCTGACAGCGGAAGAAGTAGGGGGAACGGACATTCATCGCCGAATGTCACAAGTGTACGGCGAACACTGTATGTCCCTTGCAAAGGTCAAGGCGTGGCACAAGCGCTTCAGGGAAGGACGGGTGTCGTTAGCCGATGATGCCCGATCTGGGGCACCCCCCTGCATTACCGATGACAACGTCCAACTGGTTGATGCACTCATTGCCCAGGACCGCCAAGTGACAGTGAACGCCATAGCCGCCGTGGTCGCTCCACGACAATGCACGACCTCATACGGCCAACACAGTCGCGGCACTCCTGCAGAAATTCAAATGGGAGGTTCTCGGCCACCCTCCATACAGTCAAGACCTCTCTCCCTGTGATTACGCCATGTTTGGTCCCCTGAAAAGGGCTCAGCGGGGCCAACGATTCACCTCGGACGCCGACGTCCAGCTGTACGTCCGGAACTGGTTCACATCGCAGCCCAGGGAATTTGATGACACAGCCATTCACCGCATCGTGTCACAGTGGGACAAGTGCCTCAACAGCCAGGGCCAATACTTCTAACATACAGGTACTGGTTTCTGTAATTATGCCTCCGGCTCGTTACTTTTTGAACACACCTTATATTATTATTATTATTATTATTATTATTATTATTATTATTATAAATACTGTTACAGTTAGGCAAAACCAGATGGGGACAAGATATTTGCAGATATCTGAGTTGCTCTCCAAAATGTCTCGGTGTTCCCTGAATACAATATTCATGTTCTTCTTGGAAACGTCGAAACTGTTAGGGAAAGGTTCTATGACCTATTCAGGCTACCCATTCCATGTTTCAATACCCCTGTTGATAAAAGAATACTTAGCATTTTTTATCTTTTTTTTTTTCTTGAAATTAGGGACTAATTTAATAAGCATGATCTCTTCTAGCCATATAATCTGGCTCATGCGTTCTGTTTCGTAATTCATTCCTGGCTGGCTCTCTTGTGTATGCTTAGTTAAAGTGATAAGTCTATGACAATCAGGGCAATATGGAATTTTGAAATCACTCCAAGATGACTGTTTTAAGGCAGCTATTACGGCGAGAAGGTGAGTGATATAATATTAAAAATATAATGTGGTTTATAAATAAGTATATTTTGATGTTAACACCCTACTGTAGACCTGGTATCATCATCATTTGTTGTACTTAGCAGGCCAATTAGGCCCATGACAGCGAGCAAAGCAACATAACACACACATTAAATATACAACATTGCATCATTCCATTGTCGTCAATCATTTGATCAGTCCGATATTTTCCTTTACCTTTCTCTTTGATCTCGTAATTTAAGACTGGTAGCTATCAGCCTTCCGAGCCCGAGCTCAGTGATGGGGCTGCCGTATAAGGCACTGAGCCTCCCGGTTTGTTATCTAAGTGACCTCCTTCTAGGCGAGTTGCCTTCACCACGGCTCATAGAGTCTCAACTACCCTTACCCATACCTATCGGTCCTGGTCCTATGCCGTTGTCCATCTGCAGGATCATCCACCTTTAGGGAAGATTTCTCATCCTAGCATAGGATAGTAAATACTTAGAACGGAGGTATCTCAACCGGAAAAGCTTGATTTAGCTCGAAATGCGAAGAACATAGTGATTTAATATCGCTGAGTGCGCTGATAGTCGTCCAATTTATTTGAACGTCGTTCATGAGTTATTCAGGTTTAAAATATTCTTTATATTCCCTTGTCTCCCGCTTAGTTACACTGCTAGTCCTTCATGCTGTAGCTTACCTTTATACTTCCAGCTACGCCACTAACTTTCTCTGTCAAATAAGCCACACGCAATGAGACAGCACTTGGAGTTGTGGTTCGTAGATCTGCTCTACTTACAACCAGGGCATTCATAAATACGGACGACTATCACCATGGTTTTCAGTATTACTATGACTATATATTTTCGCAATTAGATCTCAATGTAGTTCTGCGAATTGCACTTCCCTTTCAAGTACAAACTGAAATAAAATCATTAAATTCATATACACGAATTGTTTTCGAGATTTCAAGTTCTCTGTTTTTTGACTGTATGTTATCAACTGTATATATCCTACATGGTCTTGTCTGAGAGCTGGAACGGTGTACACTCAGCCTCCTGAGACAAACATGAGAAGAAGAGGGTTCAATTAACAACTCATCCATATTTGAAGTGGTTTTCCGTGGTTTCCCACTTCTACTTCAGGCAAATTCGGGATGCTTCCTAACTTAAGGCCACGGTCGCCTCCCTCCCAATACTAACCTGAATTACAAATGCACATACTAATACAGCCATCACAGCACAGGTACCATATAAATTCTACACATACAGCCAAGTACATGGGTATATATGGCCACAATGTCGCAAAGCCCCTAAATCACTCGACAAGAACAACAACAACGTAATTGTGTGAGTATTTGAGTCTTCAGTCTTTTGACTCATTTGATGCATCTCTCCATGCCTCCCTGTCCTGAGCTAATCGCTTCATCTAAACATAACTACTACATCCTACATCCGAGACAATCTGTTCTACATATTCTAACCTTGGTATACCCCTACAGTTCTTGTCCTCAACCCTTCCTTCCATAAATAAGTGTCTTAGTACCGGTATGTATCTTACCAACCTATCTCTCTTCTCCATTAACTTTCGCCAGAAGCATCTCCACTCTCTCATTCGTCTTAGTACCTCTTTATTTATAACTCTATCACCATATCTGTTCATCGTCATATATATTATTTCAGTACTATAGATGCCTCCTGCGGCACTCACAAGCGACCGATCGTGAAAATGAGCATTCAAATGAAAGAGAATAAACATTAGCAGTTTAGAATTCCATAAATATCAATAATTTATTTAATGAATTACTTAAAAATTGTACGAAGTGTGCGATTTGCAGATACTGTTGATGTATGGAAAAACGCTCCATAATTTCTGTCCACTTCACATTTTGGTCTCTGTGACGCCCTTTTCATGTAATTTCAACATTATGAGGTCTTTCCATTTTGCATGGATTTCAGAAACAGTAAATCAAAGGAATGAGTAGCCTACTCTAATCATATAATTTCATAAATATCGAATAACCAGTGAGTGTTACAGCACACTCGGCACACAAATGATATTATCAGTGACAAATTGCACTCTAATTTCTTAAATATCAATTTTGTAAGAAGTGTTCGATTTGGAAAACCTATTGGGGAAGGTGTGGTTTATGAGCATGCGAGATTTCTCGCACGGGTCGGCTAGTTCTACTGTAATACTACATTGCAAATGATTGTATTCTCCTCTTTCCTGCTGCTGCGCCAACAGTCCATGTTTCGTTGGCATAGAGCGACACGCTCCAGACATAGGCTTTCAAAAAATACATTCTAATACCTAAATCGATATTTGATCTAAAAATTGTACGGATATGTAAATCTGTCAAGTGGATTATGAAAATTCAGCATTGTTAGTCACATGAGTTTTCAATACATACATTTTGTCTCATAACCTGTAGAATTAACTAATATGAAACTTTGCTTCCTTGTGGGAACTGTTTGTATACATTCAGAGGTTAAATCTGGTCTGGGATCACACAATTCCTAAGTTAGCTCCCACAAGTTTCTCTCAAATTGGATATTGTTAGAATAGCACCCTTTATGCTGGCTGGAGCTCAATAGAGAATGCTGATTGGCCAAGGAAGACTTTCAATACCAAAGAATTTCAAAGAGAGCCATAGCATAGGCTTATGTGTGGGCGGCTAATATCCTGTTGTAGGCCTGCTGTGAAAGGCAGCACGTAGAAAGACATCACTCGTCGTAGGACCAAATAATTGGAACCCTTGTTACCAATAGACTTTATTCCGAAATTACAGTATTTTTCCGTTATATGAAGATCAGTCAAAGTTCGTCTAAGAAATCCGTATACTGCTGTATCCTTTGTTGGTATCTCGTTAAAATCATGTACCACAGCAAGTTCGGAGATCTTTGGTTGAAAAGGAAGGAAGGAAGCTTGTAGTTTAACGTGACCGTTAATCTCGAGATCATGAGCCACGGGACCTCCTTTTTACGTGGAATACGAACTACAGGACATGGCATTTCACTTCGAAAATCTCACATGCAATGACCGGGAATTGAACCCGGACCTCTTTGGTGAGAGGCATACAGCTAGACCGCTGAGCCACCACGCCCCCTAATCTTAGGTTGAAACCTCGGTTCTAACAGTGGCTATTCTTACAGTGTATTTTCCCAGGGATTTTGCACACTTCCTCCAGGCAAATGCCGGGATAGTCCCGGGGGGCCTATCCCCTCGCTGTCCCTAAAACAGTTACAGACACTACTACAGTCATCACATAAATACAAGTTATCAGACAAATTTAACACACACCCAACTACACAGGGCATATGACCAATATGATCCAAACTGTCATGCATGAGTTGGAATAATAATAATAATATCTAGCACATCTCCATGACCGCTACGTAGCCCTGACCTGACGACCTCTGAATTATTATGATGATGAAGGTTTCCGCATGTCACTACAGAACCAACTGAACGTGATAGTGGAAAACTACGCAAGGACAGCCGCCATCAGCGCCGGGTTTAGAATCTACAATCTCCGGACTAGCTGCCGTATGGTGCTACAGAACATATATAATAATAATTTTATTAATGCAGCCAATGGCCATGTAGGTACTTTTCTTTTCAGGACGGGTCAGGGAAGGGATATTGGAAGGAAATCGGTCGTGGACCTATTGAAAAGAACCATCCCGACATTTGGCTGGTGGTGAAAATGGGAAACCACGAAAACCAGTTTCAGGACGGCCGAGGTGGGAATCGAACCCAAGCTCTACCGATGCCAGTGAAGCACGAGGTAGCGCGTTAGCGCTCTCGGCCACCGCGGCTGGTTACAGAACATATACGAAATGTTGTTTTGAAGTATTTTTAACAGTCAACCTATTGACTTGTGCATATCATATTTATCCCTCTTAATTACAACTATGGAAGGATGATGAAAGAAGACTAGAAGCGATTGAAATGTGGTTGTGGAGGAGGATGGAAAGGATGCCCAGGGTGGAAAGGGTCCCGAATGAGGAGGTATTGGAGTGAGTTGGAGAAAATAGGAGGCTGTTATACCATCCATGAGGCACTGGCTTGGGCACTGGCTGCGAAGAGAGTGTTTGCTGAGGGATGCTCTAAGAGAAGAAGAGGACGGAGAAGGTACCAGCTGGTGGACAGTGTCAAGATAGCAGGAAATTACCACCAAACAAAGAGAACGGCTGATGACAGGACTGCATGGAGAGCTGCTGTGTGAAGACCTGCCTAAGGGCAGAACACGGTATATAACTTAGTCTTCTTCTTCTTATTATTATTATTCTCCTTCGTCTTCAAGTGACTCGTCCTCCAAGAACACTGACGATCAGTAGCAAGATCTGCTGTTTGTTCATAGCTGTTCTAAACAGTGACACTGTATTAAGTCCAAACCAATGGCTTAAGTTCTTTATCCAGGATATTCGTCTGCGTCCTGGACCTCTAATGCCATCATTCTTCACTTGGATAATTAATTGCAAGAGGTGGTATTTGTTGTGGATCGAGAATTTTCAATCGGTCAACACTTATTTTGCCCAATATAATAGAGCGGGAGTACACTATATATATCACAATTCGTGGAAAAGGTT
Organism: Meconema thalassinum; assembly: GCA_946902985.2. Lineage (NCBI taxonomy): Eukaryota > Metazoa > Arthropoda > Insecta > Orthoptera > Tettigoniidae > Meconema > Meconema thalassinum. The sequence goes on along the minus strand of OX336388.2, from coordinate 1,227,363,247 downwards.
CCATGTATTGATAATATTCACTGACAAATAAGATGACAGCCAATAACTGAACTTGGATTCAAACCTCGGATTATTGTACCTACAGCTCTCCTCTGCTGCCGTGAATTCAAGGGTTTGGCTACGATTCTCGGCTGATAGGTAAATATACACCTGCGTTTTCGAACGCACCTCTGCATTGATTTTGTTGTTGTTGACGATACTTATAGGTGCTTTGCGACATGGTGGTAATGTAGCCCCGTGTTCTTGGTGGTTTGTAGAAGTTGTCGGATATAATGTGTGTCACTGTGATGTCTGTACTAGTGTGTGTACTCATAATCAAGATAAGATTTGGGTAGGAAGTGGCCGTAGCCCTATTTTAGGTCCCAAACAAACATTTATATATATTATATTATATTATATTATATTATACAGTATTCTGCCTAGTGGCAGGTCCATGTCTTCGTACAGAGAATTTCTGATGCCAACGTTCCCGGTCTTCAGCTTCTTTCTTCAGTCTGCTGTAACTCTTTCTATCTTTCATATCATCCAAATGTTGGATTCTTCTTCTTCCCCTTCCTGTCGTTCCTTTGATCTTACCTTCAATGACGTCGTGTATGAGCCCCTCATGTCTAAGTATGTGCCCGATCCAGTTGGCCTTCCTCTGAAGAATTGTATTCAGAAAAGTTTTATTCTCACCTACTCTTCTCAGTACTGCATCGTTTGTCACCCGATCTGTCCACTTGATCTTCTCTATTCTCCTTCAGCACCACATTTCAAAACTTTCTAAGTATTTTCTTTCCCTTTTTATCATTGTCCACGTCTCTGCCCCGTACAGTGCAATGCTCCAGATGTAACACTTCACCAATTTCTTCCTTAGTTCTAAACTCAACTTTCCGGTGAGCAGAGTCCTCTTCTTGTTGAATGCGGCTTTGGCAATGGCAATTCTGGCGCGAATTTCATTTGTGCATTGAGAATCTTTTGTCAGCTAGCTTCCCAAGTACTTGAACTGCTTCACATTCTCCAATTCTTGATTGTCGATATTTACCCTCAAAGGTTTCTCCCGTTTTGAAATCCGCATCACTTTTGATTTCTCGATGTTGATTTCCATGCCATATATCCTTCCAGTTTCCACCAACCGGTTCATCATGTGCTGCAGTTGTCTTTGATTTTTGGCGAGCACTACTAGGTCATCTGCATACTTGATGGTGTTTATGAGGCGTCCTCCTATCCTGAAATTTCCACATCCTTTCAAAGCTTCTTTCACCAGCCATTCACCATACAGGTTGAAGAGACTTGGCGATAGACAACATCCTTGTCTGACTCCTCTTCCTATTTCCACGCTGTTCGTTTCTCCGTATTTCAGTCGCACCTTTACTCTTTGTCCCAGGTACAAATTAAAAATTAGTCTCCTGTCTCTCCAGTTGATTCCTATCTCCTTAAGGATGTTCAACAATTTTGTCCAGTTTACTCTGTCGAAGGCCTTCTGCCAGTCTATAAAACAAACGCAAACTTCTTCGTTAACAGTCAAAACTCTCTCCGACAATATCCTCACTATACCGATAGCATCTCTGGTTCCTTTTCCTTTCCTAAATCCAAATTGATCCTCTCCCATTACTTCTTCAATTTTGTGTTCCAGCCGTCTATTGAGTATTCTTGCAATGATCTTCGCCACATGTGAGATCAGACTAATTGTTCGGTAATCACTACATTTCGTAGCTTGTTTTTTCTTCTCAAGAGGAACCATTGTGACGTCCAAAAAGTCTTTAGGCCATTCTCCATTTTCATAAATGTTGTTGATAAGTTGTGTCAGCACTTTCAGACCTCCGTCTCTGATTTCTTTCAGCAAATCCACCGGTATGTCGTCTTCTCCTGTAGCTTTCCCTTTTTTCATGTCCTCAATTGCCTTCTCTACTTCCGTTGTCAGTATGCTGGGCCCTTTCTCGTCTTCATCAATCGCCTCCTCTGTCTCTATGTCGATGTCTTGCGGACGGTGTTCCTTATCGTAGAGTTCCTTTATGTATTCTTCCCATATTTTCAGCACTCCCGCTTGTTCAGAAACCATTTGTCCTCTAGAGTCCTCTATTCCGAATGACCTTACTCCTTTGTTCTCGCTTCCTCCCAGCTCCTTCGTTTTCTGGTACATGAGGTCGTACCTTCCTCTTCTTTGTAGTTCCTCTATGTCATCGCACATTTCTTCCATGTACTTTTCCTTTGTTTGTCTGTTTCTCTCCTGAGTGCATTGTTAAGTCTTCTGTATTCTTCTTCGTTTATATTTTTACACTTCCTCCTTTCCTCCATCTTCTCCATCATCTCATTGGTGATCCAGGGTTTCCTCGCTCTCTTTGCTTCCCTCCCAACTTCACTCTTTAAAGTATTCAACAAAACCAGTTTAACATTTCGCCATTGCACTTCCACACTTGTACTTGCATTTTCACCTCTCATTTCACTAAATTGCTGCTCCAATGATTCTCCTACTCTCTCATTGTTCACTCTTAACTTTTCCAGGTCCCATCTCTGCTTTCTCCTCCCACACTGTCGAATCCTCTTCAGCCTTGTATTGATGTCTGCAACCAAAAGGTTGTGATCCGAGTCGATATCGGCAGCCGGCATAGTCCTAGCGTCTTTCACACTGCCCCTAAACCTCTGTTTAACAAGTATGTAGTCTATTTGATATCTGTTAATGTCTCCTGGGCTCCTCCATGTGTATAATTTGCTCTTTCTTTTCTTGAAACAAGTGTTCATCACCACTAAATTGTTTCTCTGACAGAATTCCACTAGCATCCCTCCTCTGTCGTTCCTTCTGCCTAATCCATATTGTCCCACAATGTTTGCTTCTCTACCTTGTCCAACCACACTATTCCAATCACCCATAATTATGGTGTTTACTCTTCCTCTGCCTTCAGAGTGAATGATATCTTCTATTTCATCGTACAATTTCTCCACTTCGTCGTCGTCATGATCTGATGTCGGCATGTACACTTGAATTATCATAATGTCCACTGGTTGTGCACTTAATTTCACAAACATTAAACGATCGCTATGGCACACCACTTTAGTCACACTGTGCACTAGTTGATTTCCCATCACTATTGCTACACCACGTTCAAAACCTTGTCCACCTGAATAGAACATTGTGTAATTACCTGACACTATTTCACCACTATCTGTCCATCTTCACTTCACTTAAACCCATTATGTTAACTTCACATTTTTCCATTTCTCTCTTCAAATTTTCCAGTTTCCCTGCTCTTCGAAGTGTTCTTACATTCCATGTCCCAATCCTAAAATTAAAATGTTCAACTCTTTCGATGACTTCCCCTAAGGTACTACCCACCCGGAGATCCGATCGGGGGAGTAGTTTACCTCTGGAACGTTTTATTCCAGGAAGTGCCATCATCTATTCTCCGTCCTCCGACGTTCAGGAAATATAATAATGTGGTAGTCTTTCCATTTCCTTTCCACATCGCAGTATCATGACCGAAGAACCAGACTATGATTGATTCCTCCCATGAGTTTTCGATCTTGATCCCTCTAAAGCATCATTTGCTCTGTGCATCAAGTCGATACTGGTGCCCGCTGCTGCCCGGTTCCAGATTGCATCTTCCGTTAGTTACGTAAGACACCATACACTATTATTATGTTTTATCACGTTTCCTTGTTGGTAATTATTTATTTTATACCTATGCATTCCGTTTCACAGTATATAATTATTGTTTCTCACAGATGATTTTTAAGGTAAAGCCGTAAATTTACTTATTTTGGTGTGTAAACAAACATGAGATTATTTTAACGGTATTTATTCATGTCTTGTGACACTTATTTATTAGTGGGAAACCACGGAAAACCATTTCCAGGATGACTGAGGTAGGAATCGAACTCGCCTCTTCGCCGTTTTTCCTCACGAGGCCGATTGTACCCTGTTCCAGCCCTCGGACTAGAATTAAGTTTCTGGGCAGAGCAGGGAAATGAATCCGGGCCTCCGTGTTGACAGCCAAGAAAGCTAGCCACGAGGCAGACCCTCTGCATAGAGGCGTGATGACAAGGCTGCCAATTCACCTCCCAACAAGGCGGGCCGGGTTCGATATGTGTGGGATTTTTAAAGTGGAATGTCACGTCAGTGATCACGAGATTAGGCTAATAGTGACAAAACTACAAGCTTCCTTCCTTCTTCACCCCTACATCAACAGGAGATTATGTACAGTTTAAGAGCATAATCTGAATTATCAGTCAGTTACTAAATGAATGATCTGTGAATAATGTTTAGTCGCGGTTGAACATGTTACGAGCCAATCTCCAATTGAGAGTGGATGTGGGTGAAGTAGGGTGCACCCTTCAGGTTCTCGTCGCTGCCAACTGCCTCCCTGCTGATTGAAACTTGTGGGCGGGAGGATGGGTGACGCGTCTTTGAAGTTTGCCCGCAACGCCGGCCGTGCGCGGAATTGTGCGAACCCAAGCAATCTGCTCCATATCCGACTGTCCTGCTCACACCACCACTCCATGCCTATATTATCAACGAATTGCACAACCCTGTATGAATAATAAGTTATAACTACTGTCAACCAAAGTATTATGTGTACTCGAGTTTGAAGGTTGTTTGTGAAGTAACCAATAGACCTACACAAAATCCAATAACATCATCATTTTTGTCGTTCTATTTTACGTTAGGTCATGTAGGTTTGGAATGTTTAATATATATTTTAATATTTTTTATCGCAGTTGGAACACAAAAAGTGCACGTTTTTATGCTTGTTTCAACCATGCGTCACATTTAAGAATTATTATCTCAAAAACCCGTCGTCAGATCGAATCCAAATTTTAACACAATATACATTGGAATGTTGTATAACTGGTGAAACATGTGTTATTCCCTGTAGAGATACAAACCGATATAACATAAGTGAATTAATTTACGTATTTCACAGTCATACAGCATAACGTTTCGATGTATAAGGATTACAATGCAACCAAGAACTACATTTTACAACCACCCCGAGCTGAGAAAACGTTACCTTACAAAAATGATAAAAACTTTGTTTCTTGGACACACAGAATTGTGAAATTAATAAACCAGTTATACAACATTCCAATGTAATAATAATAATGTTATTGGTTTTACGTCCCTTTTAACTACCCTGGCTTTTAGAGACGCCGGGGTGCCGGAATTTTGCCCCGAAGGGGACCTTTAACGTGCCAGTAAATGTACTGACACGGCTCCCTCGCATTTGCGCACCCTCAAATGCCAGCTGACTGCGCCAGGTTTCGAACCTGCAGCCTTGGGCGAACATTCCAATGTATATTGTGTTAAAATTTGGATTCGATCTGATGACGGGCTTTTGAGATAATAATTCTTAAATGTGACGCATGGTTGAAACACGCTTAAAAACGGGAACTTTTTGTGTTTCAACTGCGATAACAAATATTAAAATATAAATTTAAAAACCCAAACCTACATGAACTAACGTAAAATAGAACGACGAAAATGTTGATGGTATTGGATTTTATGTAGGTCTATTGGTTACTTCACAAACAACCTTCAAACTCGAGTACACATAATACTTTGGTCGACAGTAGGGCTCGGATTTTTAGGTAAACAAATATTTTCTTTTGTAAATACACATTTTAAGCATTTTTTCTATAAATACATAAATTTACGCTTTTCACTTATTAGCACATAAAAATACATAATATTTACATTTTCTTAAATCAAAATGATAGATCTTTCAGTTCATTGCATTTTTGTTCAGTATTACTTCAACTGGGAAGAACCTGTGAGCTATCTTCAAGCAGAGCGTATGTCAGCTTGCAGCGGTGTTTTTCTTAACTTGTCACCCCGTGTCACTCACTGTGGAAGCCGGGGATTTCCTTGTCCATAGCTATATTGCACCACGTGCTAGACCTTCATCCCCCCCGCTACCTGGAACCAGTGCCACTCACATGCAGTTCATTTCTGGCACTGTGAAGTGTAAGGCAGTTCTACTATGCCTAAAGTAAAAACAACTAGTGTACAAGTTATCGTCTGTTACATAATTTAAAGATAATTCTACTTCTGATGGGGGAGTTATGTTCTGCCAATCATGTGGTAAAACCATCAAGGCTAAACAGCGATCTCAAGTTACACAACACCTCGAGGGCAAGAATCATATTGCCGCAATTTCGCACCTTCAGAATAAGTGTTTTGCGATAATCGTCGGTCATTTGTGATGGACAACCTGAAGATGTATCTCGTTGTGTATTGTAATGCTTCAGCAGTCAGTGAGACATAGAATGAATTGCATTCGTGAGTACTGCATATTGTTTATATTCACATTAATAAACTAAATTATAATTAAATATTTTACATTTTTGTCACATATTTCAGGTAGGCTATTTTTAAAACATAAAAAATAAATATTTCCCCGATTTTTAGCACCTAAAAATCCGAGCCCTAGTTATAACATCTGTCAATCTATTGTAACATGTTCTGAAAGTGAGATCTTTCAAACGTATGATGAAGGTGCTCATTTCATAGTTTCGATTAAGATTTATCTTAAAGTCAAAACGTCTTGGTTCGATTTATGCCACTTGATTGGTAAGAACTCGTTATTTGGAGATATGCGTTACAAAAGTAGTGAATTAAAACTCAGCAATGTTTCTAGGTTTGTGCCGTGTCTTGTGTGGGGTTTCGCCTAGCTCACCAAGCTGAATCATCAGCGGGCTCTTGGTGTCCCCGACCGGACCCCCACCACGAGTAGCGAACTACGCGCTACCTTCCATTATATAGACTGCAACTACACCACTTTACTGCGAGAACTAAAAGCTCAAGCAGCCTAAACCTCCCTATGAAGGCTTCCAAAAAGGTGGTATATTGGCTTTCACGGTCAGTGAAAGACACAAGACACGGCAAAAACCTAGAAGAATTGCTGAGTTTTAATTCACCGGCCGTGAAAGCCAATATACCATCTTTTTGGAAGCCTTCATAGGGAGGTTATGGCTGCTTGAGCTTTTAGTTCTCGAAGTAAAGTGGTGCAGTTACACTCTTCATAAAGAGACTTAGCGCACAGTTCGCTACTCCTGTGGGGGTCCGGGCGATGACACCAAGAGCCCGCCGATGAGCCTGCTTGGTGTCCTAGGCGAAACCCCACACAAGACACGGCACAAACCTACAGAAATTGCTGAGTTTTACTTTTTTGTTGTTGATTCAATTTAGGGGCTTGGGACATCTTGGTTATCAGCCCTGTGTAGTTGGGTGTGTGTTCGACGTGTCTGACAACCTACGTACGTACGTACGTAACAGAGTGTATATCAGTATAAGGGACAGAGAAAGGGTAGGTGCCCCAGGACTTGAAATAAGGCATTATTCCGGCATTTTCCTGGAGACGGTGTGGAGTAACACGGGTAAGAACCACACTCAGGATACCTGTATTCGAACGTACGATCACCGGACTTGCATCAGCTGCCCGCGCAGTCGTGGTGCACAATTATACCATTACGGCTACGCCGTATGAACTTCTGTGCCTGAACGGAAGGACGGGATGTTGCTCCTGGCACCCAGCAGTGTGTGTTTGGCCTGTCAGACGGGTTGGTAGTAGTCAAGTGAGTCATAGATTAGATCAGATGTTTACTCAACATACATTTGTAAACGGATTTGAGCGCCAGGGATCACCCACGATGAATGACAGTCTAAATCTCACCATGTTTTTCGTCAACGCACTACCTCTGGTAATAAACAAGCTAGTTTCCAAGCGGTCTTTTGCCTTTTACCTGTAACGGATTGGCTTGTAGTGTAATAAATAACTATCATGTAATGCTGAATTATTCTAGAAGAGCTTTTTTAATGTTTTCTCTGTTCTAATCCTGGCAATGCCTGAATGGTTCCTAAATTTAGATCAGGCTCCAGTTCCACATCCCTAGCTTCAGTTAGCCCACAAGCACACACATGTTACTACAGATACAGTCGAACCTGGTTACAAGAAAGTTGAAGGGGAAAGTGTTATTCTTTCTTACGCCGTATAGAGGTTTTCGTTGTACCCAGGTTGTCTTATATCCAAGTTTATCAAAGCCACTTTCTTGTTTGGAGGTTGAAAGTCAGTTACTACTAAAATCAGACTGAACACTGATAATTGAAACAGCGCAGTACAGTAAAATAGGTATGGATACTTAAGTAGACTACAGTAGGCTACTGTACGTAGTCTGATGCAGAGAGTAAAGAGGGAATACAACAGGAAACAAGTAGTTCCGTGAAGAACTAAATAGCCTATTTTCACCGTACAAAATTTCATGTTGATATGAGTAATAGTTTCTGAGACCTAGAATGCCGGTGATATATTTCGCACAGCCGCCATGTTGGATTGGGGAGACGTAATAAATTTTGAAGGGCATGGTCGGGGTTGGCCGAAATAGTACTATGACCTTACCGAGTATCATTGAAATCGCTCCAGCCATTTATAAGTTATTAAGGGGACATACACACACATACACACAAACACATACACACTCACACACGCGGACAAAAGGTGATCTCATAAGCCTATTTTTTTCATAAATGAAAAGAGGCAACACTTCCTTATGCAGATGTCATGAACCTACTTTCTTTTCTATACAGAGTTGAACGAGTTCAACACAACTTTATTATACAGAGGTACAACATTTCTTGTATAGAGTTTTTCACCGTAAGAATGAAGGAACCAAGAAATTTATTTCCAATACAAAGGTCTTTATTATACAGAGGTTCACTATAACCAGGTTCGACTGTATCTCAATAATGCAGGTTATCAGACACACCCAAACATTTGAAGATGCTGACCACGATGTCCAAGTACAGTAATTGGCAATAAAATTAGAAAAATCAAGTTAATGGTTATTTATTCATATTTTAAACTTACTAGTTTATGATCAAATTGTAGATACTGCATGTTATTCACTGTTGCCACCCACGTTTCAAAGTCACCATGTTTATAGTAATCTCTCGCATTCTTCCTCAGTTGTAATAACCGTTTCTTTTAATAATGAAATGTTATTGGTTTTACGTCCCTTTTAATTATTGTGGCTTTTAGAGACGAAGGGATGCCGGAATTTTGCTCCTAAAGGGATCTTTAACATGCCAGTAAATCTACTGACACGGCTTCCTCGCATTTGCGCATCCTCGAATGCCGACTGACTACGCCAGGATTCGATCCTGCAACCTTAGGCCCACCAGACGAGAACTTACACTTAACAGTTGACAAACCAGTTCATGCTGCCAAAATATAAGTTAAATTATAAGTGCCAGTTTTAGTGTCTGCAAATATTGTTACATCGAAACGTGAGTGGTGTCAGTGAATACAACCCACAACAAAACATTAGTCTATATGTTTATAGTGATGGGGGAACAAATGGTAAGATTACATAGTTAGTAAATTAGTTAAGGTGACGCAGACTATAAGGAGAAAATGCTCTGAATAGCGTCAAGCGTGATTTTTTTACGGTGGTTACTAAAGTAAATATCAATGCTAGCAACAATATATTTGCAAAACAAATTACTTAACAAATTAAATAAATTTATTTTTTGGTAGGATGACACCAAATATACAGAGATATCCCCATCCCCAGGTAAGCACTAATGCAGGCGTTTCCAAACATGTAAGTTTGATATGCATGCGTGCTTATTTGGTCTTGTGTTTGTGACTACTAATAAGGGTGGGAGTAGATTTAGTTGAAAGTATAAAAGGCGTTGGATATCATAATCATTTTGTCTGATAAAATCTGTGTTAATTGCGATGGCTGTATTGGTGTGTGTATTTGTGATTTAGTGGAGGTTTTCGTACATTTTCATACAGATTGACCCACGTTGTAGCTCTTACTACTGGACTACTTCCTACGAATTAACTGTCAACTGCGCAACAACCTCCACGGCAGATAGGTAGGTTGGTTGGTTGGTTTAGGGGCTGCAACAACGTGATCATTTAGCCGCGTGCACTTTGGATGAGTGTAGAATCTGTCTGATAACCAGTGTTAATTGCGATGGCTGTAATATTGTGTGTTATCTGTTTTTAATTCAAGTAACAGCTGCAGACATTAGATTTTCAAGTAGTTCCAACGTTTGCTACCAAACACCACCGTCAACGACCATCTAGTTCCGAACTTGGTTACAAGGTGCCACTGCTGTCGGCTCCTGGTGACGAACGTTGGAACCTAAGAGCGTTAGTCAAATCTAACCTATAATTTAGCTTCACACAAGTGTAATTAGTGAAAGGTTATTTAACATGCCAAAAATCTATGACATGGGACCGCCGGCTTTACTTCCCCTCCAAAGGATGGCATCCTGGGGGATTTTAACTCACTTAAAAATCCGACGACTTCGGTCGGGTTTGAACCCGTGACCTTGGGCATATAAGCTCAGCAAGCTACAAATTACGCCACCGAAGCCGTGCACGGCAGATAATCTTGCTGATTCAACTGACTCGACGGAGATAGGAATTTATTTATTACAGTTACATCCAACTCACCTTGGTTTAATGTGTGTTAATGCGTTATTGTAATGCTGAGAAATTAAGTGACTGTATGTGATAGAAATTTGTTAAAACACACTTCAAAACTCCTGGTGCAATAATGCTTTAGATTTATTAAATAGACTCATTGGAAAACACTCAGTGAAATAATGCTACACGTTTATTAGTGCTCATTTGAAAACATCCAGTGCAATACTATTCCGAGGTTTAGATCAACAAGGTATTTAGAATGATTTACAACCTTTCCAGAGAGCACACTCCTGGTGTTTATCTCAAAAGGAATGTGGGTATTTTACTAGGGCGCATCTGTTCTAGTTCAGTTCAGGGATAATGGCCATCATGTATAAGAATGAACCGTGGTACATGGCTCCGTGATAATAAAAGCAAGTTACGAGTGACTTAATGGTCTGGACTGACCATAAATGACAAGTACACCGCAGTCCAGAGCCCGCGGCTCGAGTTCCGGGTCAAACTATGATTACCTCGTCCAGTTTATACTCAGCTCTCAGGAGCGACATGAACCATACAGACATCATCATCATCATCATCATCATCATCATCATCATCATCATCATCATCCCCATCAAAACATTTAACCATTAGACTTTCAAAGTAACGATCTATCGTTATCTCCTGTTCGTGCCAAAACTGTTAGGGTAACAAATCCATCGTTACCGGCCTTTATTATTGATTATTTCGTTATTTACACGCCAAATAGCGGAAATACTTAAGAAGACAATTTTAACTCACGTTTATATTACGCGTAACCGCTGACTATTTGTGTTTATAGTTATTCTCAGAGTCTGAAACATGTATTCACGTGATTCGTGTCTGGTCTGCATCCCGGTTGGCGGCAAATATGTGTGTATTTTTCTGTGTTTCCGTTGGGGATTTTTAGTGAAATGAAGGAGTATCATAGGGAATATATTTAGTTTATTTGCTAGTTCAGTATTTAAATAATTTTAATAGTGAATTCTATTTCCCAAAATTACTTCAAAACTTTCTAATCTGAGATAAGTAACTAATTTTTGCACTCTAAATATTTAAGCCTTGAAATCGTATTGTTTTATCCCTTGGTTGGGGGTGGGAAAAACACGGTAGTGTAAATGTGCCAATTTAGAAGACTGTTTCCGGATGAGAGTAGTGTCCCGTAATTGGGAGAGACTACTAGTGTAGTGTGTTGGTGTAAGTGCTTAATCTATTGGGGGCGTCCCTGCAAAATGTAATTATCTGTCAGGGGATGAATGTCTAAGTGCCGGCTGTTAAACTAGCCTGCCAGCTGAGTGGAATGAGCAATCCAATGAATGTGCCGAGTCAGTGACTCGACGCCCTGCTGTCGAGTCGCGTGCTTGAGTACAATGAAACCTGATGATGTAATTATTGGCTTCTACGGTCACGGGCAATTATGACGAAGGTCAGGTGGGGTATGAGGATGTGAAGTGGAGTGTAATTAGTAACAAGCGTGTAGTTTACTGACCATGTATTTATTGGCCAGTTGATGTAATGTGATGTCCCTCTCGGGGAGTTTAAACAAATATGAAATACAATTTGTGAAGTGTAGAAATGTTTGGGGTAAGTGTTTACAAGAATAAGGATTCTGAGCACAAACTAGATCTCACCTGGTGAAGAGCTGGAACGGACGTCGGGCAGGGCCGCTGGCGAAGAACAGAACAGAACAGATAATCCCTCCTGTCCAGGTTCCACTCTTATACGTTTCGGCGCTGCTTGGTCAGCATTGCATCAGTGTAGCTGCCCCAGATAGTTGTTAGTGTAAATGTTTATGTGAGTTTTGCAAGCCGTTGGCTAACCTCCTAGGCTTAGGTGGTCGCCGCTTGCTGTGTAGAGATATGTTCTGGAATTATAGTGTTTCCACTTGGGGTGGTTTTGGTAGAAGATGGCGGGGTGGTTCTCAGGGGGTACTGCCCCCCCGGGCTGTACAAGACTCCTCCGTCGTTAGTTCGCGTCCTCGCGAACGGGAAGTAGAGTGGGCGTGTCGTTGTGATGATGTTTCGTCGTTTTCTGCCTGTCCCTCTTCTTCTTTTTTTTCTTCAGTGTCGGTGTCGTGTTGTCCTGGTGGTGATATGAGTTTAGCGTGTGCTCAGAGGGGGTGGGTTTTGGGTATACATGTTTAATTGTTCTTCTAAAATTAATCACTATAAAATTTGACACTGGAAATAATAAAAATATAAAATACAAAAAAATACATGTTCTTGAAGTTATATGCATGTTGGTATTATGCAGGAAGGAAAAAACCCCATGGTTGGACGGGTGGTTGTGCCGTCCGACTCTGTGTGGAGAAAAAAATTGCTCCCTGCAAGGTATTGTATAAAAGATGGAAGAAAATTGAAATACAGGTGCCCCAGGGTATATGTTAAAGGTATATCAGAATGATTTATTGTTGGGATGAAACGGGACACCTACACAAATTTGGCGTTAGTAGAATGGAAAGGAAAGAGACAAAAGTGTGTAGAAACGTGTTTGGTGTTAGAATGTTGCAGTGCTTTATGTGAATTCTTCATATTTCTTGTGCTTTGACGGGTTTACAATTTCTTACAATTTTCGATTACAATTCTTACATGCTACGCTTAATTATAGTACTATTACTACTAAATCTTTTCTACTCATGAGTACCTTTCTCCTTTCTCCTATGCATATGGCTATAGCGCATTTCTTTCTTGGCCACCTTTACCTTGTGCCATTCATCTGTGGTTTTTGACCTGCCGCTGTGGTTTAGTGGTAAAACCGCTTGACTGCTCTCGTGAATTTCCCTCCGTGGGTGGAAGAATTCACCTTGATGGCTAGGATAGACGTTCACAAAGCTACGTCTTTCCTGGCTATCGCATCCACTCCTTATTCGAGCGTCTGTCGTGTGTTGCGTCAGCTCCGCTCGGTGCCCCACGGTCACCTCGCGTAACCGCCGCCTGTCGTCATCACCTTATTAGTGTGACGGGAAATCTGTGAATATTTTGTGTGTGTGTGTATAGTAGAGAGTGTGTACAAGTTGGTGTTGGAAATATATTTACAAAAGACATGTGTATGGTGCTGGTGATCTGAAAAATAATAATTTATTAGTTAGTTCCCCTTTTCGGTAGAACGTGCGGAGAGAGCGCCTCCTGGTGTGCCTGAAATAGAGTGTGACATAATATCCATATACATTTTGGCTATATCTCATGTACGTACTTATGTCTACTGTGCACCTTTTAAGTCTAGCTTAACCTAAACTGACTACAGCCTTATTGTTATACTTATGAATGTACTCCTGTCTTCCTGTGTATTTGTCATGTCTCCTCCGTGTATACAAGTGTATGAGTGTATTTGTGTGTCGTGACGTCACCTTTACCATTATGTCATGAACCTGGTTGTCTGTGCTCCCACGGTGCTGCAGTGGTGGAGCTCTGTGCTGAAATATGAAGACAGGTTATGAATATGCCCTTGGCCAAATATTATTGTGCGCATATGTCGCACAGCGCTTTTTAAGGGTCGGCTTGGATAATGCCACCGCCCTTGAGACCTCTTCGGACGTCTCGCGTATATATGTCGCGTTCGCGTTGCATAAGCGTGTTTTCCTATATATATTGTCGGTCTTACCCTGGTAACGTCTAGTTGCCAGGTGCCGAACGCTCTATGTCCCGTTCGCGTCGCATATTTCTATTTATCTTAATGTATTGTCGGTCTTAACCTGGTAACGTCTAGTTGCCAGGTGCCGAACGCTCGATGTCGCGTTCGCATCGTATATTCCCTATTTATCTTAATGTATTGTCGGTCTTACCCTGGTAACGTCTGGTTGCCAGGTGCCGAACGCTCGATGTCGCATTCGCATCGCATATTCCCTACTTACTTTAATGTATTGTCGGTCTTACCCTGGTAATGTCTAGTTGCCAGGTGCCGAACGCTCGATGTCGTGTTCGAATTACATGTTCCTATTTACCTTAATGTATTGTCGGTCTTACCCTGGTAACGTCTGGTTGCCAGATGCCGAACGCTCGATGTCGCGTTCGCATCGCATATTCCCTATTTATCTTAAAGTATTGTCGGTCTTACCCTGGTAACGTCTGGTTGCCAGGTGCCGAGCGCTCTTATCTTAATTAAAAGGTGCTTAGCCTAAATTATGTTAGTTAATATTACAGAAAAATAAATTGTATTTACAAGCCGAAATGGTCCTTAGTCTAGTGCCGAAATGTGCTGTAGCAACTGTTTTACAACAGCGCTTATTAAATTTGCTTAAGTCTTAGTTGCCTTTTAAATGGAACTTTATCTTATGTACTAGAATTTTGATCGGAGGCTCGTCCCGGTCAGTTTCCCTTCCGGGGGGCCCTTGTGACCTACTGCCGGGACCGGAACCCAGCAGTGGCCCGTAGTCCCCTCCCTTAATACTAATTGTCGACATCCCCCTCTTAATAATAAGTATAAGCCTGCGCGACTGCGCTGCTAAAGAGCAAACGCCTCGCGTGGATATCCTTTCCGCTGATCTCATACCTGCCTGTGTTTGCATTATTCGCCATTTGTCATTCATTTGTATATTTATGCTGGGTTGCCCACAGAACCCCTTTTGGCAACCCGTTGCATACCTATTTAATATCTCTGGCCGCCCGGTGCGTTACCATTTAAGCTTTGGAGACTCGGAGTCATCCATGTATGTGGGCACGGAACCGAATGATCGCATTCATTCCATATGCATTATGTATTTTTCATTTGTTATTATTTATTAAATCGTCTTCACCTTGTCTTCCGGGACAAGGACTTGGCGGATCTAGGATTGGTCCCGCTCAATCCTGAGATCCTTCTTCACTTCCGCGAGTGGAAGACTAACTCCCCGCCATAGAAGCTCGACTTAGGTTATAACTAGCTAAGAGTCTAGTCCTAATGTGGTCGTCTCTAGGTTCGTCTCCTGAGTCTAGTGTGGAGCTGGCTAATTCTCCTACTAGTCGTCAAAAGTCTCCCCTGCAGGTTTGGCTTCGATGACCGTAGCGCATAGTGGGTGTAACTTTTCTCCGACAAGGGGGTAGGCTAGACACACCCTAGATCTTGACGTTTGCCCGCGCTAAGTCATCGATGCTTCAACCCTACGTTATTTCGTCTTTAGTCTGGGTCAGGATCTGTTGGCGTCTTGCCCCGTCCCTGCTCTTCCGTGGAGCTTCTGCTCCCTCCGTTTACCCGTCTCATCACCATCCAGTGTGGTGTCAGATTCCTTTTTTTTAAAGATAAGTGTGATGTGTAAATAAGTTTGTGTGTACCATGTAATTATGTATAATTCTTAGTGTTCTGGGGTTGTAGAATCTTCTAAATGCATAGTCTACTTTAGGCTTGTCACTGCCATGTCGGATTTCCAGCGGTAATGCCTTGGTAATTTCCTAGAGGTGTTAGTAGGTCTGTAGGGCGTTGGGTCCCTTGTTATTAGGATCCGGGGGTGTTATTTGCTAAATGGGCTTAAAGCGTGGTAGGAGGGGGTCATGCATCGTCGGACTCCATGTTTATGGTGGCCGGGAGCCGATGATGCTGCTAGGAGGAACTTACGGTGAGTGGATGGGGTGGGTTTTTCCCAGGTGTACAAAATTTTAAAAATGTCATGCAGGTGTAATAATAATAAGATCCCTGGTATGTGGATAGGATATTCCATGCATTAGGATGGATATGAGGCGTGTCCCCTCTCATTTCAGGATAAGGCATGTGTTAAGGTATAATAAGTCTGTGTCCCTTGCATGCGGGATTATTTAATAAAAATACTTTTTAATATAATTGTGGCCTCATCTCTCTACATAGAGATGTGCATTGCGCTTGATATTGTTTCCGACTCACCCCTAATATTCAGGTGTAGGCGTTTGGGGCCAAGATGTAGCATACCTTTATTTGTTAGGAGCATGAAGTCTATCAACCCCGATGTATATTTTGGAATGTGGTGTAGCTGTTTTTATTGTGTCTGTATGTCTGTGTTGGATGATATTGTAGGTGACAGGTTTTGTAGGAAGAAGGGTACTGGGATGGTAACCCGTAGTTGGTACCATGGCCATCCTGATGGCACTATCCACTTCCATTCCTGTCGTGGTGTGTCATACTCTCTTAGTCACTATATGTTCTCTATCCGCTCCTTGGGATGTACGCTGGCTAAGTTGGGATGCCATAAAGCACCTCCTCTGTCCTAAAATAGCAGTCTGTGGAGTACCTGTGGGTCTGTGAAACCTATGTTGTGTAGAAATGTTTGTGTCTGTTGGCACTGCCCTCGGGCTGCCCTTAGGATGTTTAAGTGCAGTGACGCTGTGACGTCACGGCCTAATCTGGTTTCCTGTTCATAACGTCAGAGTAGCAAGCGATCCTGTATTCCCGAGATTAATACGGTCCATAGTATTTCTACACTATTGGAAGCGGAGCCTGTTATAATGACGTTTCCATTTCCTATATCAACATCCGTGTCACTGTATGTCGTTACTGCTATTGTTTTTGTGCTAGTGTCATCATGTCTGCAAGTCGTTGTCACGTCTTGTTATGAAAAAAATGTCTACCGGCAACAGTGTTTTGCAACGCGCTGGAATTCGCTTGTTCGCAACGCAGTGCTTTTTTTGTGTATTTGTTGCTGTGTCCTTGTATACAGAAAGTCTCTAATGTTATGTATGAAGGCTAACGAAACGTGACTTTCGCCACTGTCCGTATGTGGACATGTGTTTTGCATTCTAGGAGGGCCAATGTGTTAACCTGTCATACTTTCGCTCCCAAGCTTGCTTGGACTTTGCTTCCGCAATACCTCTGCTTTATGTAATTATCTATGATTTGTGTCTAGCAAGTCTATTGCCTATGTTCGGGGTAACCCAAATTTGCCATAATTTTTGGCCTAATATATGCTGTGTTACCTGTTTTGTGTAGGCGTTTGTTTGTGAGAGTGGCGTCCCCCGTATTCAGGTGTCGGGCGCTATGGTTCCAAAGAAAAGTGTATCGTGGTCTCTGTAGAGGCCTGCCGTTCCTGGTACGTCCCCTATTGGTAGTCGCCGGGTCGCTAATGCCCTAAGTAGGCTGTTGTAGCGAGTACCTTAGAGTGAATCTACGCCCCTATATGTATGTTAAAGAACCTTCCTGTGTTCACGATTGTGTGGCTCAATCGTTTATGTGCTTGTATATGGCATTAGTGCAATGCATTTGCCATCTCTAGTGTATATTTAAAGCGTGTACACAGTAATAATATGTCATTCATATACATATAATTCAAACATTCTTATGCCTATCTTCACTTTTGGCTATACTCTATGGGGCACAGTGTCTGTATGGGACCCTATGGTTTTTCTGTATGGGATTGTGTATGCATGCTGTTTTTGCGATGCGGCCCGTGTAATTGTCTGTTCCCGTGTCCATATTCCTGTTTTAATTTGGACGTACTTGCAGATTGCCTTAATTTTGGCCAGTTTCCGTTTGGGTGGGAGTGAATTTTTCGCCTGTGCATGGGTCTATCTGGTGTCTGGGTCGCGGTGGCTGAGTTTTCTGACTTTCTATGTTGAAAAACCCCGTGTGTTGTATGTAACTGCTCTTTCGTCGGTCGACAATTTTTGTTTGTCAAGGCGTCCGGTTTTACTGGGTATTCGGACCCGTGATCCCGTGTAGCGCTCCGTGTTTTATGTCTGCGTAGTCTGTTGGGATTTTGTGCGTCCCTTGTGTGGCCTCTGATTGTGTTGTCGCGCCAAAAATGCCATTGGCTAGCTTCCTTTTTGGCACGTTTGTATCGTGTTTCTGTGTGTTCGCACATGCCTTGGGCTAAGGCCTCGGTACTACAATTTCTGTGTTTTATGTACCATGGCGTGTATTGTATGTTTGAGACACGCGTGCGAAAATGTACGTTAGTGTGAGTGTTTTGTGTTATTCGGAACGTCCCTCGTACCTTAAGTTCGGGAGTTATCCGGTTTTGAAAATGGTGTGAATGATTGTGTATGTTACTGGCAGAGCGGTAGCGCTCCTAGCCTGTGTGGTACTGGCGAAGGTCGCATGTTCCATTACGTCTTATCGCTGACTGGCGATAGTGTCAAGTTTCAATTGTGTAGGAAGTACTTGCTCGCTTAGTCTGGCAGTCTACTTACCACATGTGTTGAGACAATGTGTGTAGGTTTGCTGACGCGCCTTTCTATTGTATGCATATACAGTGTGCCTTGGGTTCCTCGTTATGTAAAAGACCCTACCTCTGTTCATATATATTGTGTCCCCAAATTTTGTGTTATTGTAGACGTGGTGCGAATATATTCCTGTTAGCGTGACTGTCCCTTATCGCTGTATCCTTCAATTGGATAGCTACCCGACCTTGCATTCCTGGTATTCAGAAGGTCGCGGGATCGAGACCGTCTTTGTTCAGGATACTCATTCCTGTTGCCTTTTGGGCCTGTGTCTCTGGGACAGCTTTGTCAGTGTTATTGATTGTTTGTATGGTATTTACGTTTAGTGTGTGGCCTCAAAAATATATTACAGTATTTTCCCCTGAACTGTAAGTGTTATCTTATGGTTTTTACGCTTAGTTTGAGCGCTGTTATAGGGGACTAAAAAAATTCTGCTATGGGCAGTGTAAGAAATGATGTGCACTTATGGACCACAAATATATATATATGCATGTAAATTGTACAGTTTTGTGCATGAGTTTTTGTGTGTTTACCCTCTACAGGGGTAGAACCAGTCTTTTGTGTTAGTTGCGTGTACGCACCCCCGTGAAGGTCTTGGGAACGTTTCGGCAGTTTATGTGGCAAATTCTGTGCGTGGGAATATTTATACATGGGCTTGCGCAGTCAGTGAATTTCACTACAGTGCGCGCTTCCTGGCCCATCGGGGTGAATTACTGCGCCCTGTTATGAGGGCATAGGCCTCAGGTTGCCATTGAGGCGTTTCTTTACTATTTTTCAGGAGTGTTTTAAGTAAAGCAGGCCTAAGCCTACGTTCCCCGTACTGCCTGTTAATAGGCGTAGGTATGCTGGTGTCTGAAGGGCTGTGTTGGCTTCGCGCTACCCTATTAGTGTCTCTGCGCGTGTATGCCCCCCTGTCTGTATGGCCTCGAGGGGTGGGCGGTAAAACCTCCCTTAAACCCCGTGTATTCTGTTGTGGAGGCATGATAGTGTGTGCAGGCGTGTGGGCTATACCCTGGTGAACTGTAAACAATCCCCCTGTATGACTTTGCACTGGAGGTGCACATGTTAGTGTCCGCTTCCATTCTGGCGAAATCGCCCTCTGAACTGCCGGTAAGGATCGTGTAATTGTCTGTGAGCACTTTTGCAATGTATTGGAGGGTGGTCTGACCGATTTCTGGCCAATGGCCACGGCAGACCCCTTTCCTTGTGTGGCGGTACGTGTCGAGAGGGACATCCTCGCGAATTGCAGAGTTAGCGTATCTACGCCTATGTCCTCTCCTAGCTGGGCTGGTGGCCCTGCCGCGAACTCATAAATGGCCTTGTTGGCTTGGAGTTCCCGGTATTTTTCCCAAATTTGGGCGTACTGCCTATTGAGGCATATGGCCTGTTGGCAAATTGCTGTGTTGACGTGTTTGCGTCCTATACAGTTCTGTGGCCACCAACTGGAGAAACGGCTGTTCGCGAATAAGCTCCCTATTGGGCATATAAAATTGTGTAGTGCACCCTCATCCTCTCTACGGTTTTGTTATCTATTGTAGGGCCATGTGTAGTGATTAATCGGTCGTATATCCTGTTCCTTTGGACATGGCTCCTATTGAGGTGTTCATGTATGTTACTTGAGTGTTCGTGTGCGCATCTCAATTGCGCTGTCCTACCCTCTGATGGGGTGCATGGCTGTTTGCCCTATATTGCTCCAACCTTTGTCTGGAGTGCCCGTATTTGTGCCTGTCGCCTTTGTATATGCCTCTGGCACCTTAGTAATAATGCGAGTAATATTGGTGTACCTCTATTGCCTCTATGGCTTACAGTCCCTGTTGCTTCTGCATGTGGTGCCATCCTGAACTAAGTGTTTGTCTAAAAAGAAATGTGTGCGACTTCTAATGTATGAGATTTCTGATCCTTTCTAAGGGGGGTGGGTGGGTTGACAAAAATTTCCCTTGTGTTGCTAGAGTGAAGGGGAAAATAATGCTTTCTCTCAAAAAAAAAAAAAAAACTTTTGCTTGGCTGCTTGCGGTACGGATCGCTCTACCACGGGGGCTCGTTGTGTGAGTCCCTACACCCTTATTTTGCGTGGTAGTGGCGCCTCCACCAAATATGTTTTATCCCTTGGTTGGGGGTGGGAAAAACACGGTAGTGTAAATGTGCCAATTTAGAAGACTGTTTCCGGATGAGAGTAGTGTCCCGTAATTGGGAGAGACTACTAGTGTAGTGTGTTGGTGTAAGTGCTTAATCTATTGGGGGCGTCCCTGCAAGATGCAATTATCTGTCAGGGGATGAATGTCTAAGTGCCGGCTGTTAAACTAGCCTACCAGCTGAGTGGAATGAGCAATCCAATGAATGTGCCGAGTCAGTGACTCGACGCTCTGCTGTCGAGTCGCGTGCTTGAGTACAATGAAACCTGATGATGTAATTACTGGCTTCTACGGTCACGGGCAATTATGACGAAGGTCAGGCGGGGTATGAGGATGTGAAGTGGAGTGTAATTAGTAACAAGCGTGTAGTTTACTGACCATGTATTTATTGGCCAGTTGATGTAATGTGATGTCCCTCTCGGGGAGTTTAAACAAATATGAAATACAATTTGTGAAGTGTAGAAATGTTTGGGGTAAGTGTTTACAAGAATAAGGATTCTGAGCACAAACTAGATCTCACCTGGTGAAGAGCTGGAACGGACGTCGGGCAGGGCCGCTGGCGAAGAACAGAACAGAACAGATAATCCCTCCTGTCCAGGTTCCACTCTTATACGTTTCGGCGCTGCTTGGTCAGCATTGCATCAGTGTAGCTGCCCCAGATAGTTGTTAGTGTAAATGTTTATGTGAGTTTTGCAAGCCGTTGGCTAACCTCCTAGGCTTAGGTGGTCGCCGCTTGCTGTGTAGAGATATGTTTTGGAATTATAGTGTTTCCACTTGGGGTGGTTTCGGTAGAAGATGGCGGGGTGGTTCTCAGGGGGTACTGCCCCCCCGGGCTGTACAGTATGGATTAGAGAAATCACTTATTCACAGTTACGATAAGTGATTTAAGAACTCTATGTTTACAAATGTTCATAGTAATACCTTCAGTGGTCTGTCTTTCATGTCCTTTTGAAAGAAGTGTGCAATGCTTGGTAAATATGGCTGAAAAATTTCACACAACCATGAGCTGAGAGCTGGAAAGCGAAAGGGTTAAGTTGGGGATTCCTGCTAAATAAAATACACCGCCAATAATGTCATTCAATATTTAACTCATGTGGAAATTTCGTCGATGAATGAATATGAAATTGATCATATTAAAGCTCCATATTGACTTAAACATCTAGTAGTTTATTTAAATAAATTTAACTCTGCCTAAAATTGTGTCGCACACATGCACCGAGGTAAGAGTTAATGGAACATGCTACGTATAGTTCTGGAAACCTAAGATTTTAATAGGAAGTACTGGTGACAGTAGGCTAAGCTGTCTGACTCTTCAGTCTTTTGACTGGTTTGATGCAATACTCCTTGACCCCTGTCTTGAGCTAATCGTTTGAACTCTACATAGCTCCCACACCTTACATCCGAGGCAATCTGTTTAGCATATAACCTTGGTCTACCCCTACAGTTCTTGTCCTCGACCCTTCCTTCCATAACTAAGTTTGATATCGTAAGTTTTAGTCGGTCAATACAACACAATACAATATCAATTGTCAATATGGCAACACTGAAAATGTCATTTGTAGCTCTTCAGTCGGTCAACGCTAATGTTTTGTTTTATTTTAATTTGATGCTTTTTGTGTTTTCTTTTTCTTGCGGTTACGTTCTGTCCGTTTCCATTTATTAATTTTTAAATTTTACCTTTTAATGTGTTCTGCCTATTGATTGCTGGCAATCTAACTTTGTCGTGTAAATTGTTTAAAAATGACTCCCGTAATTTTAATTTATTTTGTAACGTAGCGCCAGAAGTTACTGAACTGCAGGTAAATGCTGTACATTTGACGATTAATTTCTTGTTTCCAAACATACGCGAATTTTATTTCATTTTTATCCATATTAATCTAGTTTGTTTATTAGATTTATTTAGCGTATGGCTTTCAGTGCCGGGAGTGTCCGAGGACATGTTCCGCTCGCCAGTGGCTGTATCTGCTTCAAGCGGACACCCATGAGGTGAATTACAAGTTTTGTTCAATTTTAAGTAGTTCCAAATTTTGCTACCAAATGTCACTGACATCGAGTGGTGAACGTTGGAACTTTGATAGAGCGTTTCAACGAAATCTAAACTAGAAATTTAGCTTCACACAAGCTTACTTATTGGAATGATCTTTTACATGCTATATATCCATGACATGGGACCACTGGCTTTACTTCCCCTCCAAAGGAAGGCATACTGAAGGATTTTAACGCTCTTACAAAATTGAACTCGCGATCTTGGGCACAGAAGTTCATCATGCTACCAACTACGCCACCGAAGCCATTCAGTTTATTAAAAATTGTCGCTGATTGAAATTTCGGGTTATCCTTAATAGGTACCGTACGTAATTAAGTGTTAAACTTAATTCTAGGCATCTTTGTTAAACTAAATTGTTTTGTCTAAATTCATAACTTATGTATTTTATTCTCAGTGATTTGAATCATATTCATATTTCTAATCTTATTCGTGTTGACCGACTAGGGAAGCCTTCGTGGCTTAGGCGGCAGCACGCCGGCCTCTCACCGCTGGGTCCGTGGTTCAAATCCCGGTCACTCCATGTGAGATTTGTGCTGGACAAAACGGAGGCAGACAGGTTTTTCTCCCGGTACTCCGGTTTTCCCTGTCAAAATTTCATTCCAGCAACACTCTCCACTACCATTTCATTTCATCTGTCATTCATTTAATCATTGCCCCAGAGGAGAGCGTCAGGTCTCGGCAGCCGGCACAGTCCATATCCTCGTCGCTAGATGGGGGCTTCATTCATTCCATTCCTGACCCGGTCGGAGACTGCAAGCAGGCTGTGGATTTTCATTTCATTCGTGTTGACCGACTAAAGAGTTACAAATGACAGTTTGTGTAGACAACAGTGAAAGAATGACTTCAAAGCTATTTTCATAACTATGTTTGCTATTCCTGGGTGTCTTAGTATGAGTCATACCAACCTATCTCTTCTCTTTAATAGCACTCACCAGAAACATCTCTCCTCTCCCACTCGTCTTAATAAATCTTAATTTGTAACTGTATCTACCCATCTGTTCTTCGTAAGTTTCCTGTAACACCACATTTCAAAGGCTTCGTTTCTCCTCTTTTCTGTTTCGCCAACAATCCAAGTTTCACTTCCATAGAGAGCCACGCTCCTGAAAAAGGTTTCCAATAACAAATTTTAAATACTAAATCTATTTTTGATGTGAACTGATTTCTTTTCAGTAGGAATGCTTTCCTTGCGTGAGCCAACCTACTTCTTACATCCTCTTTGCTTCGGTGACAGAGTAGGCTAATGTTATTACAGTTTGAACCAGAGTTTCCTGCATGTCATGTCTCTAGGCTAAAGCAGTATCCCTATAATCAATTCCATCAATGTTAAGCTAATGACATTTCTGTCAATAGTACAAGAGCTTTGCTCTGACTTAGTGACACAATCAAGGGCTATAAATGGACATCCAGACTATGACGCATACAGCTCGAGGATATGAACTCAACAAACATACACGGACATGATTACTTCATCAGGCTAGCCAACACTGCAAATGAATCTCACTGTACCGTACTTAATTACAACTCTCTAACTGTTTCTGCGCTAATTTACAAACAAATTGCATTGGTGGTTTTGTTCTAAGAAACATTTTAAGTTTTGTTTCGATTGTTATCGTTTAACCCTTTCTGAGTCTTGGACATCATATTCTGCAAATAAACATTTAATTTTAGACCAGTAAGTCTTCTAGCTTTATGACGTGTATACAGTAATGTAGGGTTTCACCCTTGTGTACAATCCATTTCATTTGGGTGCTGTAGATTGTTAGGTTCGCTATGTGACTTACTTCCAGACAGTACTGTGGTGAATTTGCTGTACTGCATCAAAATCTTTGGATGATGGTTGGTTGGTTCCTCAGTTTAGGGGCTGTGACAACGTGGTCATATATCCCCGTGTACTTTGGGTGTGTGTAGAATCTGTCTGATAACCGGTGTAAATTGTGATGGCTGTATTAGTGTGTGTTATCTGTTTTTAATTCAAGTAAGGACTGCAGACATTCAAATTTCAAGTAGTTCCTACTTTTGCTACCAAACGCCACCTTCGATGACAACTAGTTCGGAATTTGGTACTAGATGCCACCGCAGTCGGCTCCTGGCGACGAACGTTGGAACCAAAGAGCATAAGTCCAATCTAACCTCTAATTTAGCTTCACACAAGTGTAATTAGTGGAAGGTTCTTTTACATGCCATAAATCTATGACATGGGCCCGCCGGCTTTACTTCCCCTCCAAAGGAAGGCATGCGGCGAGATTTTTAACGCTCTTAAAAAATCCGACGTCTTCGGCCGGGTTTGAACCCGCGATCTTGGGCATAGAAGCTCAGCATGCTATCTACTATGCCACCGAAGTCGCCCTTTGGAAGATGGCCGTAACATTCAATTCAGTCAAAACAGGTTATTGTTTAGTTCTACAATACTGTATGGCTTAAGGAATGCTCGAGGTGACACCGCGCAACAATGCAATGCGGAGGACAATACATTTTTATATTAAGGTCTCCATGCGGTATAAAGTACTCCTGACTGTCCCTGAGGTACGAGTTCGCTTCCCTGTTTTGCCCAAACTATTAATTCTGGTCACATGGCTGGAACGGGCTACACACAGCCTCATGAAGCAAAACTGAGAAGAGATAGATTCGATTCCCACTTCAGAAATCCTAGAAGTGGTTTTCCGTGTTTCGCACTTTTACTCCAAACAAATGCTGGAATGGTCCTAACTTTAAGCCGCCTTGTCTAAGCTCCTAAAATAAAGCAAGACAAGTCTGCTTCTGCTCGTCGCTATCGACTTGACATGGGATGGGTTAGTGCCGAATGATTCATTCAGCTCCAAAAGAAAGCTAGGGTGGATGATATTACATTCAGAAGTGAATGGGAACGTCCGAGCGCAACATGATTCATTTGTAGAATCATTATTAACAACCTAATAAGACATTGAAAATTGGACCTGAGGAAATTAATGTATGAAGAATGGAAAATGTAAAATCCAAACTAAAAAATGGAAAGTACAACCTGGCGATGCAATATTACAACTGAGGAGAAACTTCAAATAACGCATTCTACTATTTTCATAAAAATAATATTTGCAATTCATAGAGAGCAAACACTCCTTGAGCACAATTCCACAACAATAGCATAGTTTGTTTACACCATGCACCGCCGGGTACACAGCTCTTAGTGAGGTTGGGCGGGCGCTGGAGAGGAATGGTATTGCTTTCTAGTGCACTAGTCAAGCCTTGATGCGACATCATTTTCATGAGCCTGATGTACTCCACAACATTTCTGTGAAATACTTCCGAGATTTCATACATTCCCCCAGGATTCATCCTGAAAAGGCAGCACTACATTCTTAGTATTACGTGACAGTTAAAATTGTGATCATAAGCCACGAAACCTCCTTTCTGCTTGGATCCGATCCACTGGACACGATATTTAAATTCGAAAAACCCACGTGTATTAACTGAAAAAAAAAAAACATCATACTTAGTGGGAGGCACTCTTGTATGCCTATAAAGTACTACTCTTCGAGAACAATATAATAATAAACGCTCTCCAAAACAACTTGCTTACCTAAGCAGTTACTTAACTGGAAAATATTTCACCACCCGTCGACATGTTTTTTTTTAAAATTCCACTTGAATATTTTAGTGTGTACTTTTAGCACCATGAACCAAGTGAAATATAATGACGGAAGTTTTAACTATGTACATTTTAAAATATCCTCTTGATGATGCAGAATTTTGTTACCCTGTTCCGTAATGCGTTCTTCCTGTTTACTTCGGAACACAAGCAAGGGTAGTCTCAAGGCGTTAAGATTAATTAATTAATTGAAATGCAGGAGTTCAACATTCTCAAATTTTAATGATATTCCAAGTGACCTGGGTATTTAGCTATTCAGACCAAATGTAAACTGCTGAAACTTACCGGAAATCCGGTGATGAAGAAAGCAAATAATTCACTATTAAACAAAGATGCGTTAAATGGATAACAGAAGTTAATAAGTAAGTTGTCCTTTATAAAGAAACCTTCATATCACACCCCTATCATGCTTTGGCGGAATGTGGTTAATTTTAAACTTCCCATATACATTAAATGTTTTCCTGGTGAAATAGGAATGTCTCTTTCGCGGGCTTCTAGGCCGTGTTCTAAGGACATTTTGTTGTCCTGACGTTCAGCATGTGGACAACAAAATGTCCTTAGAACACGGCCTATAAGCCCGCGAAACAGACATTCCTATTTCAACGCCGGTCGTGAAAGTCGGAATTTTTCCTGGTGTGTTGTGTTCAAATTTGTATCAAAGAATGGAAAGAAAAAAAAGGAAAAAAAAGAAGATATATAGGCCTATATTATCAAGTTGATTTGTAATAAATATTGCAAGTGTCAAAAACAATACTAGGTAGCTATTGTTATATGGTATGATTATACTGCTATGGTTTTCGTTTCGTATTAACTAATTCATCATAATATTTAGTTCATAATAAATAAGTAGAGTTTACATAGTATCGTCAATAAAAAAGGAAATTTTAAATTATACCTATTTAAGTATATATTCCTAACCCAGCTTACATTTAGAAATGAAACCATCATGAGTTCATTTTCTCCTTGGTCACGAAATGAATGCTTTTCAGTCGGTGAACTCGATCGTACCTAATTGAAATGGATGTTTTCCTAAACCTGAGAAAGATGTACCTGCGATTGATAAAGAAATTAGATGACCAGATTTGATCGTGAAGCGATCATCATCAGATCCTCTACACTTTGGCTAATACATCAATGTCCACAAGTAGCTATGTGGGTGATGATATTTACAATTTGTACATTTATTTGGTTACAGCAGTTATTATACACTTGCGCAACTTATGAAGATTTGATAGTTATATGTGATTTTTCCTTGTTAAGATGTTGGTATTGGTTATTGACATTCATGTTTGCTTCCTTAGTGTAATATCTGTCATCGTTAGTGATTGGTCAAGTTGGAATTGAATACGAACTTACCTGATTGTTTGAGTGATGTCGGTTCTGTTCTCGTGCATTTGCTAACAGTTCAGTGTAACGTCAGACGATAATTAAATTTCTTGGAAGATATGGGAATCGAACCCGGACCTAAGGAGTGACAGAATCCTTGGATGCTAGACTTGTGCCACTAGGTAGTGTGCCCATATGGGAGCCAAGAAGTGAGGGTAAGGCAAAGCTATGCTGGACTAAGTTGTTCATCATTTTCAAAACCCTCGTTTCCCCTGAACAGCCTCACATATGGATAAGTGTGCAGGAGAGTTCAGAGTTATGCAGCGTTCGAACACATTTTTCCTGCGTTTAGGGCCTTTGAAATAGCTTCGGCAAATTTTGAATGTTATTTCACATTGTTGATTTAAATTAAACCGTGTCCAGTCATATCTGTTTGTGGTATGTTGGAGAGTTTACCTTTTCAGAGAGAGAGTTCTAAATGCCAATAAATATTTCATTTGCATTTGTAGGTGTTCCTTGATTTAGGAAGTTGTGTGTTGTTGATTCTTTTCGGGGTTTCGTGACATCGTAGTCATGTAGCTCCGTGTACTTGGATGTGTGAAGAAGCTGTCTGTAACCTGTGTCACTGTGATGTCTGTACTGATACGTGCATTTGTAATCTGTGTAGGTTTTTGTGTAGGAAGTGGCCGTGGCCTTAATTTAGGTACTATCCCTGCAATTTTCTGGAGTAGATGAGGGTAACTATGGAAAACTACTTCCGGGATGGCTGAGGTAGGAATCGAACCCACCTCTTCTCAGGTTTGCCTCACGATTTTGAGTGTACCTCGTTTCAGCCCTAAGACCAGAATTAAATTTCTTGTCAGAGCAGGGAATCGAACCCAGGGCTCTACGGTGACAGCCAAGAATACTAGCCACTAAGCCGACGTTTTAGGAATTAATAATAATAACAATAATATTATTGGTTTTACGTCCCTTTTAACTACTGTGGCTTGTATGGACGCCGGGGTGCCGGAAGTTTGCCCCGAAGGGGATTTGTTACGTGCCAGTAAATCCACTGACTTAGCTCCCTCACATTTACTTACCCTCAAATGCCAGATGACTGCACCCTGAAATCTTGAGCACAGCAGGCGAAAACGTTACCGCTGAGCCACGCTGCCAGTCATTTTAAGAAGTATACGAGCGTTCATATAGACGAAAGACACATCTGGTATTCACTGACAAATCACAGGGTATAAGCTATGGAGTGATGAAAATGAGTTGTAGGTAACTAAGTGTAAACAGGGAAGACCCCCCAGCGTACCTGTGCACGTTAAATGACACGCCAAGATGGCGAGGAGAAGCTAGAAAACCGGAGTTCGAAAGTTGGAAGCTCGGCCCTCACACCAGCCATCCTAATTACACTTTGCCTCTGTGTTTTCAATACTCTCTTCTGGTAAATGTTGGAATGATACTTTATTTGAAGTATTGGGGCACCTACACATGATGGGGCAGCAGTCAAGCTGCTTGACTCCCACGGTTAATGGCCGTGACATGTTCGAAGTGAAAGTTTACGGCCGGTGGTTAAGGTTCCAAGTAAAATGAAGTCCCGTGACTTGTAACGGCGATATTTAGGGCCACGTAAAACTCAACTGCCACCTAATCCTATACCATAATATAAATTACACACACTAATACAGTAACCACAGTTATACATGGTAACAGACAAATGATCAAAATGCCCCAAACCCCTAAAAGGAATTAAAACCACGACTACTCGCGGTAGAAATTACGTAGCAAAGAGTGGGAAGATACTGTCCCGCAATGCGTGTGTTGAAGTGGACCCGCAACACACGAATGTCCGCTGTACGTTCGGCTGGCAAGTGCATATTGTTAGGCAAACACAGGCAGTTAGGAATGCGGAGGGGAAGGACAAGGAGGATAAGAAATAAGGCAACAAGACAGGAAATACCTTACAGTTCGGTGCAGGCAGTTAGAGGTGGCAGCAGCACGGAAACAGCTAACTGCGCAATCCACAATAACGTGACAATTTGATAACAACCACATAATCAACTAAGCAAGCAAACTTAAAGGTCAATCGTCACAATCAGTATCTCAACTAAAATCACATATATTGACTGGTTGCGCTTGTTTAAATACTACTGCAACTAAATCTCTACTTAGTATAAAACAAAGTCCCCGATTCTTGGATGTCAGGGGTAATTTCGAGACCCACTGGATGGATTTTGATGCGGTTTTCATCATTCTGTAAAGGATATCTCGAGGAAGCTTTCTATAGCAAATAATGTATTTATGATCAAAGGAAGCCTAGCAGTAATGATTTCAGTGAAAAAGTCGAAAAATAAAAACTGGCGTCCGTGCGCCTTTTAAGCTTATGCTGGGCAAACCGTTAAAAATATCAATATACGAGAGTATAAGAATTGTTAAGCATGAAAAGTTCTACAAAAAAGTCCCGGAGAGCATATCTCTATCTTCAATACATCGAACACTAAGTGTTTTTACGTTTTCATTTCTTTCAACAATCTCCATTCAATTACTGAGGCGACAGTTTACGAGCTAGCTAGGGGCGAGCCTATCACCCAAGTTACAGCCTAGCTAGCGGGCGAGCATAATACCCCAGTTACAGCCTAGCTAGCGGGTGAGCCTATTACCCCAGATACAGCCAGCAGCAAACTGTCGAGTCGTGTTGAGTTAAGACTTCAGAGAAAAGTGGTTGTGTTTGAAGATTCCCTGGAAGTGCAACTCAGCATTTCTTCATTTCGCCTGTGAACTTTTCGTTCCGCAAAATACACAGTCAAATTAAGATTGGACGGAACACCACCTTGCCATTCTTTAATTACGTGTGACAAGAATTCGTTACACGTGCAACTCCATGGTAATATAATTAATAGTCCAGTCAGTGATTTTAACCCATCATGCCGAGACGTAAAACGGATATAAGTCGTAGTTCATTGACATCGGAAAAAAAGCGCTTATCACGCAATGCATTCATAAGTTTTCCCAGGCGAAGCCGGTGCGGGTTGCTAGTAAGAGTATATTTTGTAAATATCATAACCCATACTTGTAGACATAGAATTAATAGCCTAGGTGTAAAAGATTTGATGATGGTCGCTTGACGGTCAAAACTGCTCATCCAAGTGTATTTATTAATCTTACGTAATTCTTTTTCAGGTTTAGGGAACCATTCATTATAATTGGGTACAATCGTGTTGTCCGACTATAAAGCATTGAATTTCGATTAAAAAGGCAACACTGAAAAATGGCTTCCAACACGATAATTCACAGTAGTTCAGAACAAGATGAAGAATACTGCGATGTGTCCTCCTCAACGCTTATATCGTGGGTTCGGAGTAAAAGTGAACCATATCCACATTTTACAAATTTTGCTAACGTCGCCATGGTACAGAAAAGAATATAAAAAATGTGACTGTAGTTTAGTAGTTCTAGTCGCAGCTGAAAACATCAGTCCAGCATAGTCTACACTCGAATTCTAGAAGAATGCATAACATTTGTAGTATAGCGTTGAAATTAGTTAAATTAAACATATTTAATCGTTATTTACTACGAATTACTTGCGAGTGCTGTTTCGAATGTTGATGATTCATATTTAGAGCAGATTGTCTTCAAGTTGCACTGAGGTTCATTATTTTCAATTCTATTCAGATCGCCGAAAATCTGTTTTATAATTGGTCATGGTAGAGAAACGACGTTCACATAATTGAAAAACTACTGTATTCCTCAATGTCGAAGGATTTTATACGCTAACCTAACTCCATTGCAAGACATTCCATTAAGTGCCTTAGCTTACAAGCGAAAGCAGAAAGTTATTACAACCGCCTACAGTTCTATATGGTATATTACTAGCGCAACAACTATCTTATATATAACTCTGTGAGCTGCCTGAATAGGATTGACATTTAGCCGGAAATTCCACGTCAGTCATCACCCCTCTGCCTCTTGACCAATCCATGTTCGCATAGTTGATGTCATAATACACTGCGTTGCAATATTACAGGCCACGTTCTTCAGTGCCTGGTCAGCTGTATCTCTGACTTGTACAGTTTGGCAACCTCGTTCTCAAACCACATGGCGAGGCGAGAACTGTCAATCCCATTCTGGTAGCTCATAGAGTATAGGCTAAAAAAAAACTTTCTTCGGCTTTTCCCAATGAATTGGGGTCGCAGGAGCCAACCAGGCTCATTTTGGTTTTGGCCGGGGATTTAAGGCCGGATGCCCTTCCTGACGCCACGTGATTTTTTCAGGTGAAAATTCCACCCCGCTGTCACCGGGATTCGAACCCCAGCCGTTAGGGTGAAATACGAGCAGCAAAGCCACTGCGCCATCACGCTCCCCTCACAGAGTATAGGCTACCAGGGTATAAAATAAAAGTAAGTGACAGGGTTTGATTCCCGGCTCTGCCAAGGAATTTAATTCTAGTTTGAGGGCTGGAACAGGGTACACTCAGCCTAGTGAGACAAACACTGAGAAGAGGTGAGTTCGATTTCCCCCTTAGCCATGGTGTAAGTGGTTTTCCGTGGTTTCCCACTTCTACTTCAGGCAAAATGCTTGGATAGTTCCTAACTTAAGGCCATAGGAGTATTTTATCCAGCCTTTACCTGAATTAAAATTACTCATTACTATAGACACCACAATAACATGGGTTATCAGACAACTTCTATATACTATCTATTTATACTTTTCAGTCAGTCAGCATGCTATTTGTGCAATATGGTTGAGTGGGGATACAGTGTGTAGTCTCCTCTCCTGTCCTTCGCAGATCACTCACTGCTTAGTAGCTCCAAGCCGGCCAGTGGGCAGTTTAGCTGGAGAGGCGTGCGACATACGACCATGACTGGAATACACGTGAACATGAGTATCGAGCATGTAACGGCGCTCGGTGCAAAGCATATGCTCTGTCGTCTGTACAAGGTCCTGTACACCCCTCGGTAAATAGTACAGTCTAATAGGACATTATGCAGCCGTAACAAGAAATGTTACATGCAGTTTGCTCATTCTGTCACGAGTTGGCGTTGAATTTGCAAAGCAAACTGCATCATTAGCTGAAAGCTAGGTAGACATCCATTACGGGAGTTGACGGAAAGCACACCTGTCTTGTATTCAATCGTCATGGATTCGAGTCTCATTCGTATGTAACATTTTTCATCTAAGGTAATTTAGAAATTGGAAGTCGTAGTCAGTCCGTTTCGAATATTCATTCCTATAAATTTAACGGAAAATATCAAATGTCAAATAAGCATTAAAGAAATAGTGACGATAGAAAGTAATTTAGTTGTTATTGTTGTAAAGATAGATTTGAAGCCATTTTTAGCCTACTTTCGATTTTTGCAAAAAATGAAAATAGACTTATGAGATCTACACAGGGCCAAAAATTGTGTGTCTGTCTGTGTGTGTGTGGGTGTGTGTGTGTGAGTCTGTCTGTGTGAGAGTGTGTGTACTCTGAATGTCTGCTCCCCCCACCTATCAATTCATACACGGTGAAACCGAATTGAGTGAAATTTGGTACAGAAGTAGAACTTGTAAAGGGCACCTCAGTGTCATGTTTTATATCGCCGCCATCTTTACCAAAACTGAATGGCTGCCACTCAAATGTTCAAAACGTGAAATCAAATAACGACTAACCTAATCATCCGATCTCTACCAAATTTGGTAAAAACATACCTTCATATAGGACGCGTTTTGTGACCAAACTACAAAGTCATCCACCGGACCATTGCAGGATGGCGGCCGTGCGAATTATGCAAACTTTATAATCCATATCATGGGACCCACCAGGTCCGATTATAGAGCCGATAATCGTTTTAACTATTCTAAAGGAAGAGGCACGTTCGAAATGAAAAGTTTATTTTGTAATACTACAGTGCAGAAGTGATTTTAAAAAGCTGAGCTTTCTCAGTTAGAAGGCAAGATGGAAGCGGATATCTTGTTCCTGACTTATATTTCACCTATTTAAGTATTGCATGCAATAAAGCGTACTGATACAAAATAAATAAACTTTGTTTGAAATGCTTTATATATAAATAACTAGCAGGTACCCGCGGCTTCGCTCGCGTCATAGTCGTGTCATATTGTTCTTCAATGAAATGCAGGTTTAACCTCGTTCACACCCCTTTAGAACTTGAATATCCAAAAATCCCTCCTTAGTAGACGTTTTCGACGCACAACAAACATAATCCCAAAATATCATTCTTCTAACTTTAATAGTTTTGGTTGGTCGATGAGAGTGAATATCCAAAATTCCTTCCTTAGTGGACGTTTTTCTTCCAGAATTTCACCCCTCCCCATGAGCCCCTTAAATTGGATTTATGAAAATACGGTCGAACACCTATTTATTAAATTATTTATTTATGTATTTATTTATTTATTTATTTATTTATTATTATTAAGCTGATTGTTTTCCTCTGAGTTTCAAACTCCTCGCCTATGTCGTTTAGGAGATGCATGCTCCGTTAGGAATCATTCAACCCCCACTTTTCACCCCTTTACTCTTAATATACATTACATCGAAAAATCATTAGACATGTGTCAGCTTATTTTTAATGATTGGTTTATATGCCAAGTATCACATCCCCAAATGAAACCACTCGTGAGATATTGTTATTCAATTAAATGCAGGTTTACCCCCTTAACACCCATTTAGAAGCTGAATATCCAAAAATCTTTCCTTAGTGGACGTTTTCGACATACAATGAACATATCCCCAAAATTTCATGTTTCTAACTTCTATAATTTGGGCTGGGCGATGATGAGTGAGTGAGTCAATCAGGTCATTTTCTTTCAATTATTTTTACCAGAATTTTACCCCTCCCCATGGGCCTCTTAAATTGAATTTATGAAGAAACGCTCGAACACCTATTAACTTATTTTTTAAGCTGTCTTTTTCCCCTGAGTTTGATGACTGAGTGAGTTTGTCAGTCAGTTAGGACACTTTCTCTCCTTTTTTCGCAGAATTTCACCCCACACCATCGGCCCCTTAAGTTGAATTTATGAAAAAACGTTCGAACACCGATTTACTTAATTTTTAAGCTGATTTTTTCCGCTGAGTTTCAAACTTCTCACCTATGTCTTTTAAGAGATACACGCTCCGTTAGGAAACCTTCAACCCCCACTTTTCACCCCTTTCACCTTATAATATACACCACATCGAAAAACCCTTAGACACATGTCTGCTTATTTTTAATGATTAGTTTATGTGCCGAGTATCACATCCACAAATGAAACCTCTCGTGATATATTGTTATTCAATAAAATGCAGGTTCAACCCCCTTAAGACCCCTCTAGAACCTGAATATCCGAAAATCCTCCCTTAGTGTACGGTTTTGACATACAACGAACATATCCCCAAAATGTCATGTTTCTAACTTCATTAATTTTGGCTGGGCGATGATGAGTGAGTGAGTGAGTCAGGACATTTTCTTTCATTTCATTTTCTCCAGAATTTCACCCCTCCCCATAAACCCCTTAAATTTGATTTATGAAAAAGAAACTGTCGAACACTTATTAACTTATTTTTAAGCAGCTTTCACTCCCTGAGATTGAAGAGTGAGTGAGTCAGTCAATCAGTTAGGACACTTTCCTTCCTGTCCCCCCCCCCCTCCCAGAATTTCACCACTTCCCATGCAGGTTCAACCCCCTTAAGACGCCTCTAGAACCTGAATATCCGAAAATCCTCCCTTAGTGTACGGTTTTGACATACAACGAACATATCCCCAAAATGTCATGTTTCTAACTTCATTAATTTTGGCTGGGCGATGATGAGTGAGTGAGTGAGTCAGGACATTTTCTTTCATTTCAATTTCTCCAGAATTTCACCCCTCCCCATAAACCCCTTAAATTTGATTTATGAAAAAG
This sequence comes from Meconema thalassinum, assembly GCA_946902985.2. NCBI lineage: Eukaryota > Metazoa > Arthropoda > Insecta > Orthoptera > Tettigoniidae > Meconema > Meconema thalassinum. The sequence goes on along the minus strand of OX336388.2, from coordinate 1,227,327,722 downwards.
AAACTGTCGAACACTTATTTACTTATTTTTAAGCAGCTTTCACTCCCTGAGATTGAAGAGTGAGTGAGTCAGTCAATCAGTTAGGACACTTCCTTTCATGTCCCCCCCCCCCAGAATTTCACCCCTTCCCATGCAGGTTCAACCCCCTTAAGACGCCTCTAGAACCTGAATATCCGAAAATCCTCCCTTAGTGTACGGTTTTGACATACAACGAACATATCCCCAAAATGTCATGTTTCTAACTTCATTAATTTTGGCTGGGCGATGACGAGTGAGTGAGTGAGTCAGGACATTTTCTTTCATTTCATTTTCTCCAGAATTTCACCCCTCCCCATAAACCCCTTAAATTTGATTTATGAAAAAGAAACTGTCGAACACTTATTTACTTATTTTTAAGCAGCTTTCACTCCCTGAGATTGAAGAGTGAGTCAGTCAATCAGTTAGGACACTTCCTTTCATGTCCCCCCCCCCCCAGAATTTCACCCCTTCCCATGCAGGTTCAACCCCCTTAAGACGCCTCTAGAACCTGAATATCCGAAAATCCTCCCTTAGTGTACGGTTTTGACAAACAACGAACATATCCCCAAAATGTCATGTTTCTAACTTCATTAATTTTGGCTGGGCGATGATGAGTGAGTGAGTGAGTGAGTCAGGACATTTTCTTTCATTTTTTTCTCCAGAATTTCACCCCTCCCCATGAACCCCTTAAATTTGATTTATGAAAAAGAAACTGTCGAACACTTATTTATTTATTTTTAAGCAGTTTTCACTTCCTGAGATTGAAGAGTGAGTGAGTCAGTCAATCAGTTAGGACACTTTCTTTCCTGTCCCCCGACCCCCCCCCCCCCCCGAATTTCACCCCTTCCCATGGGCCCCTTAAATTGGATTTATGAAAAAAATAACGGTCAACACCTATTTACTTATCTTTTAGGCTGATGTTTTTCCGCTGAGTTCAAACTCCTCGCCTAAGTCGTTTAGGAGATACACGCTCCGTTAGGAATTCTTCAACCCCCACTTTTCACCCCTTTCACCTCATAATATACACCACATCGAAAAACCCTCAGACACGTGTCTTCTTATTTTTAATGACCAGTTTATATGCCGAGTATCACATCCACAAATGAAACCAATCCGGAGTTATTGTTATTCAATGAAATGCAGGTTTTACCCCCTTAACACCCCTTTAGAACCTGAATATCCGAAAAACCTCCCTTAGTGGACGGTTTGGACATATAATGATCATATCCCCAAAATGTCTTGTTTCTAACTTCAATAATTTAGGCTGGGCGATGATGAGTGTGTCAGGACTTTGTATCTTTCAATTTTCTTTTTTCAGAATTTCACCCCTCCCCATGGGCCCCTTAAATTCGATTTATGAAAAAACGGTTAAACACCTATTTACTTATTTTTTAAGCTGATTTTTTTCCGCTGATTTTCAAACTCCTCGCCTATGTCGTTTAAGAGATACACGCTCCGTTAGGAACCCTTCAACCCCCACTTTTCACCCCTTTCACCTCATAATATACACCACATCGAAAAACTCTCAGACACGTGTCTTCTTATTTTTAATGATACGTTTATATGCCGAGTATCACGTCCCTCAATGAAACCAAGCCGGAGATATTGCTATTCAATGAAATGCATGTGTACCCCCTTAAGACACCTTTAGAACCTTAATATCCAAAAATCCTTTCTTAGTGCGCATTTTCGACTTACCACGAACATATCCCCAAAATTTCATGTTTCTAACTTTAATAGTTTTGGCTGGGCGATGATGAGTCAGTCAGTCAGTCAGTCAGTCAGTCAGGACACTTGTTTTTATATAAGAGATGTTTTTATATAAGAGATATACTCCACTGATGAAATCGTTTATTCTAAATCATCATATGCTACTACGTTCCATGTAACTCATTTGATATAGGACGATTTTCGTTGGCACGTTTGGCTTCGTGGTAAAGCGTTAGCCTATCAATCTTATGGCAATGGTTCAAACCCCATCAGAGTTAGTTTTTTTGCTTGAAATTTGTTATATTTATTGTTTTGTAATGACTGAGATGTTTTAAAATTAAGCGTTATATTGCGTATATTACGATGGAAAATATATATTTAATTAAAACAAAATTCGCCAGCAGATTTGCACGAGACATCTAGCGGCAAAAAAAAGTGAATTATCATGTCCAACTGGCGGCGAAATGCACGCCGGCCTACAGATTAACTTGCAGATTTTATTGAAAAGTTTATTTTTATGGCCGCTAGAATGCACTCGCCCTGTTAGAATTATCTTGTTTGATACTTCTCCACTAGATGTCACGACTGGTCTACGTGGCACTCCATTGATTAATATACCATTGGCATTCTATGCGCATCGAATTTTAAGAATGATAAGGTGATACTATGATACATTTTTACTTTTTATTTGCTTGCCACGGTGGGTGAGTGGTCAACGTGTCGGTCTACTAACCCCAAACTTGCAGGTTCGTCCCTGGCCGTGGTAAGTGATTTTTGAAAGGCGGCAAAAATTGCGACACCATGTCATGCGATGTTGGCATGTCAAAGAACCCATTTGAATACAGTAGGCCGGGTTCATAATGGCAAAATTAATCTCGGGAGTTACCGCCAACACAAAGTTCCTAATTTCTCTACTAGAAAACGCTATAGTGTTCAAGGAGCTTAGATATCTAACCTCCTTGACTTTCATAGTGCTTCAAGGACCAACGAAATTTGCCATGCAAGCTACCCTTTGGGTGTCAGATAACAAAGTTTGCACCCGGCACCGAGGCCATACGATATTATTATTAGTATTATACTTTTTATTTTAAAGGGTTGGTAACAGCCTATTGTGCGTTATTTGAAAATGTTATTTGAAGTAAAGAACAAAACGATTTCACATAGTACCTGACCTCGAGCCGTCGGTGCTAGTTCAGGATATTAATTAATACTTTTATTGCAGCAAATAGCAATCGAAAATATCCACATAGTTGGTATACACACGTCTCTGTAGGGTCATGGAAATATTTGTTAATACATTTAGGGTTGTGAAAACCATGCACAGCCAGACGTGTAAAGACATGCCTCAACTCAAAGTTGGATGTTGCCCACGTCAGGTCGATTATCTAATAATAATAATAATAATGAAATGAAAATCCACTGCCTGCTTCCAGTCTCCGACTGGGTCAGGAATGGAATGAATGAAGCCCCCATCTAGCGGCGAGGATATGAAGTGTGCCGGCTGCCGAAGCCTGTCGCACTCCTCTGGGGCAATAATAATAATAATAATAATTATAATAATAATAATAATAATGTTATTGGTTTTACGTCCCTTTTAACTACTGTTGCTGTTAGAGACGCCGGGGTGCCAGAATTTTGCCCCGAAGGGGATCTTTAATGTGCCAGTAAATCTGACTGCGCCAGGATACGAACCTGCAACCTAGAACCCAACAAGCAAGAACGTTACCGTTGAGCCACGCAGCCAGTCCGGTCGATTATGTCTCCAGATCCATAACATTCTTGAGAAACTTCTTATCTTTCTTTCTTCAATAATGGTAGCAGTTTTTTTTTTTCGAGGTTGTAGTGTTTGGTAGAGGTAAATAGTTTCTAAGGTCTTCAACCAAGAAATGATTCTATTATACTCTTTGATAAAAACAATGAGTTATCACTATACTCAAACATTTAGGACAAAGTAGGCTATATGTTCTTTACTGAACATCTTGTTGATGTCTTAACATCTTTCCACTCGGTTGCTGGATATTTTTTTGGGGAGTGATTTTGGAAAAGGGGCGAAAATGGGACGAAAATGTGTAAGGGGAAACATCGTATACTGTTCTCTTCAAGGTTTGGAAGCCCCAATAAAGATATTCCTACAATAAATCATCTTCAAATTGTCGTTCTTTGGTGTGAAAATATTCATTATATCATATTTGATGAAAACAATTATGATTTATTAATTAAATCTTCATTCTCTTGCTGTGGAATGTATATCGCATACGGTTTACTTCAAGGTTTGGAGGCCCATTTCCTGAAATCATGTAGGCTGTGGTACGTCTGCCTATGGTATGTTTAGTGTTCTTAAAAGGTGGCGTGAGATTGAACTAGAGTTGTTATAGTTCAGGCCCATATTTAGGAAATCCATCTCTATAAAGTGCAAGAAGCATTTCATGTAACAATTGGGGAAACAACGTTTTTAGGGTATATCGACCCCGCTGAATACGAATCTGCCTGTTGCCAAAGCGAAATTTGGACCGGAAGTCCGGTATCCAAGATGGCGGCCAAGATGGTCGTCAAAACTCTGTTGCCCTATATCTCTCTTATCCGTTGGCGTAAAATATTTATTTAAACGCCGGGTTAGTGGTTTTCTCGGATTCTTATCATAGTGACATGCTCAGAAATTACTTAACTTAAGTTTGGAGTGCATGGGATCCAAGATGGCCGCCGAAGGGAGTGAAGAAAACGACCATTCTAGAATTCAAACATTGTTTATTGCAGGATTGTAAAAAAGATAATAAAAATCATTCTAGTGTCGTTAGCTGAAGGCAATAATACAAGAAAGATAATAAATCGACCATAAATCAAGCACTTAAAGAGTTAAGACATTGGTGAGAGCGATGGCACAACTTGGTGCAAGTCAGTCCATTCTTTTTGCACGTGCTCATTGATGTCAGGCAATGAGACGAACAATTGCAGGTTAGAATATCCGTGCAGGCTTTGGGGACGGGCTCAAGGATCATAAGGATGGGAATGTACTCATCTTGGTGAAGCCTCCACCCATATGACTCCGGATTCATCACCACTGGTCGGGCATGATGAGCATTTTCCCACACATTCACCTGAAATGTTTTTTAAATTATAATTACCGAAAAGCAACTAGTTATACTGATCACCGTATGCTTCCCATCCTTTTATTTCTTTACCTGGTAATGGCATCTTAGGAGGTGTAGTCGCAGCGCATCGCTTGTAGGAGGCAAGGCTTCTGGCTTTTTCACAACACCGAAAAGCTGATGTCTGGCTTCATCCCCGCTAGATACATCTTTGGCCACCTGTTCAGTGAAAAAGAAACGTTGTAACATTAAATTAATCTTTGGACTTGTAAATAAATCTTGACTGAAACAACTTTACCATTCTTATAGAACTGTACGAGGAACTTCTCTGCATTCGCCTTTGATGAGGGAGTTAGCGGAGAGTGCCCAAGGTTGTCCAGAAGTTGGCAGGCGGTTCCATTGAAGACTTTCCACGCCGCTTTCTTCGTTATCGTTGCAAGGTGAGACGTCGAGTCGCAACCCGTGACTGAGTGGAACGCCAAGATGTTCTTCTTTTGAGCACTTGGAAGAAGTTTGCAAATCTCATGTACTGGGAGATACTTCCTTTCTTTCGCTGTGCCACTCATCATCCACACTTTAGAACGGGTCATTTTGTCAAAGTGATGGATCAACAGCAAACAAATGTCGGTATCCCTGGCCTTGACGACGATGTTGTCAGCATCAGAGTAGACAGCATGTATTACAACGCGTGTATCGGCCTCTTCATGTATTGCTGCTAGAGCACTGACGTCGAATTGGGTGATGGTTGATCGCACATCGTCTTCGTGTATGAGCCCTCCGGAAACAACAACTTCGATGGCCTCAAAGACATGTTGAAGAACTTCCTGAGAGAGAAAGCGGGCTAGGTCGGCCTTGTTTTCTCCCAGTGCAAGAAAATGCCACTACTTTTGGAGACCTTTCTGCAATCTTCATCGACAGGATAGTTCACCTTGGAAGACCGTATGCCAGAGTCGACATCCTTTTCGACCGGTATCGTCCCAAATCAATTAAAAGTGGGACCCGCTGCAGACGGAGCAGGGGAGCTGCTCCAGTCAGAAGGGACATCACAAGTGCAGCCATTCCACTGCCAAAAGATTGGAAGATTGGAAGTTCTTCAACATGCCATCGAAGTTGTTGTTTCCGGAGGGCTCATACACGAAGACGATGTGTGATCAACCAACACCCAATTTGACGTCAGTGCTCTAGCAGCAATACATGAAGAGGCCGATACACGCGTTGTAATACATGCTGTCTACTCTGATGCTGACAACATCGTCGTCATGGCCAGGGATACCGACATTTGTTTGCTGTTGATCCATCACTTTGACAAAATGACCCGTTCTAAAGTGTGGATGATGAGTGGCACAGCGAAAGAAAGGAAGTATCTCCCAGTACATGAGATTTGCAAACTTCTTCCTAGTGCTCAAAAGAAGAACATCTTGGCGTTCCAGGCAGTCACGGGTTGCGACTCGACGTCTCACCTTGCAACGATAACGAAGAAAGCGGCGTGGAAAGTCTTCAATGGAACGGCCTGCCAACTTCTGGACAACCTTGGGCACTCTCCGCTAACTCCCTCATCAAAGGCGAATGCAGAGAAGTTCCTCGTACAGTTCTATAAGAATGGTAAAGTTGTTTCAGGTGTTTCAGTCAAGATTTATTTACAAGTCCAAAGATTAATTTAATGTTACAACGTTTCTTTTTCACTGAACAGGTGGCCAAAGATGTATCTAGCGGGGATGAAGCCAGACATCAGCTTTTCGGTGTTGTGAAAAAGCCAGAAGCCTTGCCTCCTACAAGCGATGAGCTGCGACTACACCTCCTAAGATGCCATTGCCAGGTAAAGAAATAAAAGGATGGGAAGCATACGGTGATCAGTATAACTAGTTGCTTTTCGGTAATTATAATTTAAAAAACATTTCAGGTGAATGTGTGGGAAAATGCTCATCATGCCCGACCGGTGGTGATGAATCCGGAGTCATATGGGTGGAGGCTTCACCAAGATGAGTACATTCCCATCCTTATGACCCTTGAGCCCGTCCCCGAAGCCTGCACGGATATTCCAACCTGCAATTGTTCGTCTCATTGCCTGACATCAATGTGCACGTGCAAAAAGAATGGACTGACTTGCACCAAGTTGTGCCACCGCTCTCAACAATGTCTTAACTCTTTAAGTGCTTGATTTATGGTCGATTTATTATCTTTCTTGTATTATTGCCTTCAGCTAACGACACTAGAATGTATTTTTATTATCTTTTTTACAATCCTGCAATAAACAATGTTTGAACTCTAGAATGGTCGTTTTCTTCACTTCCTTCGGCGGCCATCTTGGATCCCATGCACTCCAAAATTAAGGTAAGTAATTTCTGAGCATGTCAATATGATAAGAATCAGAGAAAACCACTAACCCGGCGTTTAAATAAATATTTTACGCCAACGGACAAGAGAGATATAGGGCAACAGAGTTTTGACGACAATCTTGGCCGCCATCTTGGATATCGGACTTCCGGTCCACATTTCGCTTTTGCACAGGCAGATTCGTATTCAGCGGGGTCGAAATACCCTAAAAACGTTGTTTCCCCAATTGTTACATAAAATGCTTCTTGCATTGTTGATTTTTGAAAACGTGCCTAGTCTATTATGTTAGGAGGACATGCAAGATGGCCAGCGCAGCGTTGGAGCGCTTGAGTGAGGGTTGCTGGAACTTGAAAAGCGGGAGTGCCTGCTCTGTGGATTCCAGAGGTGAGAGAGACAATGGGAGGAAGGCTTTGTAAAGCAATAGATGAAGGTTATGAATTGTGCTATTAAAATTGTTTGAGATATATGTGAAGAAATATATAAAAGGTAATGTTTAATATTTCGCGAACCAATAATGCTAGGGACTTGTATGAGGTGTCCTATGACTCGGGGTGACACCCCCCTCCGTTTATCCCGATAATTTAACCAAAGGAACCAAAACTAATAGGCCATCGGCTTTTTAATATCTCGCGAACCAATAATGCTAGGGACTTGTATGAGGTGTCCTAGGACTCGGGTAATATCTTACGAACCAATAATGCTAGGGACTTGTATGAGGTGCCCTAGGAGTCGGAGTGACACCCCTCGTTTTTCTCTCCCCTCTTAGTTTAACCAAAGGACCCAAAACTAAAGGGCCATCGGCTATTTAATGTTTCGCGAACCAATAATGCTGTAAGAGGTGTTGTAGGACTCGGGGTGACGCCTTTTTAGGTAGATTTCATTAGAAAGCTAACTATTGCAATGGGTCCCATGTTTCGACTTCCGGAAAATTTCGACATATCTTCGCGTTTCACATCCCCCAGACCCCAAAACCACCGTCAGTTCAAAAGTTTATTTATAATTTATGTATATATATATATATGTATATATATATGTATATCAGTTTCTTGTGGACACGATAACTGCCGTAATTTTGCACCAATTACTTCGAATTTTTTACCGAAGATGTATACCTATAAAATCTCGGTCGAGTTCGTTACTGGGCTAAATCGGTCGAAGGGGGTGAAAATGGGGGGCTTTTTTCGAAAAAGTGAAATTTCGCTATAACTCTCTTAATACGTGCAATATCGAATCCATTCAAAGTTCATAATATGTGTCGGATAAGTGCCAAAAATTTATGTCAAATAAGATTTTTGATAGCACCAACCATTGACCAAAGGGGTGGAAAAAAGTGGGTTTTTCGGGAAACATTAATCATATCTCTCTTAATAGGCACAATATCAAAACCGTACAAAATGGACAATATTCCCCTAATAATTACCTAAAACTTTTTTCTGAAAGAATTTTTGATATGACCCACCATTACGCCAAGGGACGAGAAAAATGATTTCGGAATTATAAGAAAATGCCAAGAGCTATCAGTGGTTGCCATGGCAACACTACTAAATTGATGAGGCATGGACCATCAGACGTTGCCATGACAACGCACTTGAACGAGATCAGATTCAGTATATCCATCTGATTAAGTGGTTGGTTGGTTGGTTCTTAAGTTTAGGGGCTGCGACAACGCGGTCATGTAGCCCCGTGTACTTTGGGTGTGTGTAGAATCTGTCTGATAACCGGTGTTAATTGTGATGACTGTATTAGTGTGTGTTATCTGTTTGTTAATTTAAGTACTGCAACTAACAATTTTTCAGATAGTTCCTACTTTTGCCGCCAAGCGCCACTGTCAACGACTACGAGGCCAAGTTCAGAACTGAGCTACTAGACGCCGCCGCAGTCGGCTCTTGGCAACGAACATAGAAACCTAAGAGCGTTGTATACATTCTTAACCTATCCAATTTAGCTTCACACAGGTGCAATTAGTGGAAGGATCTTTAACATGCCATAAATCTATGACATGGGACCGCCGGCTTTACTTCCCCTCCGAAGGAAGGCATACTGAGGGATATTTAACGCTCTTAAAAATCCAACGGCTTCGGCCGGGTTTGAACCCGGTATCTTGGGCATAGAAGCTCAGCATGTTACCGACTACGCCACCAAAGCCGCCTGATAAAGTGGGAAGCGGCTTCGGTGACGTAACTGGTAGCATGCTGAATGTCTATGCCCAATGTCGCGGTTTCAAAGCCGGCCGAAGTCGTCGGATTTTCTAAGAGCACTAGAATCCCTCAGTATGCTTTCCTTTGGAGGGGAAGTTCCAACGTTCGTTGCGAGTTGATGGTTGGGGTGGCATCTAGTAGCCAAGTTCACAGCTAGGTGTCGTTGACGGTTGTACCTGGTAGCAACATTAGGAACTACTGCTTGAAATTGACCGTCTGCAGTACTTACATGAATTAAGACTAATACAGCCATTACAATTCACACCGTGTATCAGACAGATTCTACACTCACCCAAAGTACACGGGGTTAGATGACCGCGTTGTCGCAGCCCCTAAACTGAGGAACCAACCAGAGGTAGATTTCGTTAGAAAGCTAACTATTGCAATGGGTACCATGTTTCGACTTCCGGAAAATTTCGACATATCTTCGCGTTTCACATCCCCAGGCCCCAAAACCACCGTCAGTTCAAAAGTTATATATAATTTATGTATGTATATGTATATCAGTTTATTGTGGACACGATAACTGCCGTAATTTTGTACCAATCACTTTGAATTTTTTACCGAATACGTATACCTATAAAATCTCGGTCGAGTTCGTTACTGGGCTAAATCGGTCGTTGGGGGGTGAAAATGGGGGGCTTTTTTTTTTCGAAAAAGTGAAATATTGCTATAACTCTCTTAATATGTGAAATATCGAATCCGTTCAACATTCATACTATGTGTCGGATAAAGCCCAAAAATGTATGTTTGAAGAGTTTTTTTTATAGCACCAACCATTGACCAAAGGGGTGGGAAAAAGTGGGTTTTTCGGGAAACATTAATCATATCTCTCTTAATAGGCACAATATCAAAACCGTACAAAATGGACAATATTCCCATAATAATTACCTAAAACTTTTGTCTGAAAGAATTTTTGATATAACCCACCATTATGCCAAGGGATGAGAAAAATAATTTCGGAATTATAAGAAAATGCCAAGACCTATCAGTGGTTGCCATGGCAACACTACTAAATTGATGAGGGATGAGCCATCAGACGTTGCCAAGATAACGCACTTGCACGAGATCAGATTCAGATTTCCATCTAAGTGTGAAGCGGCTTCGGTGACGTAACTGGTAGCATGCTGAATGTTTATGCCCAAGGTCGCGAGTTCAAAGCCGGCCGAAGTCGTCGGATTTTCTAAGAGCGCCAAAAATCCCTCAGTATGCTTTCCTTTGGAGGGGAAGTTCCAACGTTCGTTGCGAGTTGCTGGTTGCGGTGGCATCTAGTAGTCAAGTTCACAGCTAGGTGTCGTTGACGGTAGTACCTGGTAGCAACATTAGTAACTACTGCTTGAAATTGACCGTCTGCAGTCCTTACCTGAATTACAGACTAATACAGCCATCCCAAAGTACACGGGGTTACATGACCGCGTTGTCGCAGCCCCTAAACTGAGGAACCAACCAAAATCTCTGCGGTAGATATAATTTTGCGTGAAGAAGTAACAGACCGTTACATAGTTGCACATCAGTGTCGAAACCTAGCATAAGGACAGTGTGACCACAAGTATAAAAATGGACCCCAAATGACAAGAAGGTTACCGTTCCCATAAGACAATAAAATGTTTAAAATAAGCATAAAATGACGAAAAACAAAGTTAATTAAGCTCCAATTATAAAATACCTTCTCGCATTAAATGAGGTCTGATCCTTCTACGAAAATCTGCATATTCTGCCTATTTTCGCCTATCCCCAAGTTTGTCCGGTGAAATCTACCTCCGCCTTCCGGCGTGCCGAGAGGACTTTTTTTTCATGATTTTGTGATTTGCAGAGATGGGTAAATCCAGAGCAAAATATATGCGAAATTATCGACAAAAGAATCGTGAGAAGAAATCAAAAACTGGAGGAGTACAGCCGGAAAAAAAATGACTTGACAAATATTTCATCTCAATTTCATAGTAGGATAACATGTTAGATGTTAAACATCATATGCGACTACTGTAAGGCTCATAATTTTTTCAGTGTTGCCTTATATTATTTTTTAATGTTCAGTCGGTCAACCCAAAATCATTCCAATCTGAATCACAAGTAGACCTCATTTATTTCAGATTAGTTTCTCACATATTCCAGTTATTGTAATTGTGTTCAGTTGACCGACTGAAAGTTACGATATCAATTGATATTGTTGTTTCAATTGGGGCCTTGGACATTGTAATCATTTCAGACCCATGTACTTGCGAATGTGTAGAACGTGACTGATAACTGTGTTATCGTGGTGCCTATAGTAGTGTGTGCATTTACAACTAAGGCTAATATTGGGGAAGAAAGTGACCGTGGCTTAATTAGGAGCCGTCCCAGCATTTAATTGGAGTAGAAGTGGATGACCACCTTTAGGATGGCTTAGTAGGGCATTGAACCCACATGTTTTTGTTCTTCCTCACAAGGATGAGCTAATCCCGTTCTAATCCAGAGACCAGAATTAAATTTCTTACCATAGCCGGGATTCAAACCCAGACCTCTGAGGGGGTTGACTGTCAAGTATTATGGTGGATCTAGTCTTTAACTGTCTAATCTAGTCTATGTACTGTATTGTTTTGAGTAGAAATAATGCAAATATGTAGGCTATAGTGTTTATTGATTGGCGGAGTAATTTAAATAGATAAACGGTTTCGGTGGCGTAGTTGGTAGCATGCTGAGCTTCTATGAGCTTCTGTGCCCATGACCGCGGGTTCAAACACGGTCGAAGTCGTCGGATTTTTTAAGAGCGTTAAAAATCCCTCAGAATGAATCCCTTCGGAGGGGAAGTAAAGCCGGCTGGCCCATGACATAGATTTATGGCATGTAAAAGAACCTTCCCCTAACTACAACCTAAATTTGTAGGTTAGATTTGATTAACGCTTTATTAAGTTCTAACGTTTGCCACCAGGTGACGGTTGCGGTGGCATCTAGTAGCCAAGTTAGAAGCTAGGTGTCGTTGACGGTAGGATTTGGTAGCAAAAGTAGGAACTACTTGAAATTAATCGTCTGCAGTTCTTACCTGAATTATAGTAGCCTCACTTTCATCGTTAACGACCGGCTCGTCTATGAAACCTAGCTGGACGTACTGTATGTTTACATGCTGCGAGGTGCCGAGGCATTCACGGCTTAAGGCCGGTGAGCAGGTAGACAGGACTGGCGGCAACACCTTGTCTGCACTGCTTGTGGACAGATGGAGGAAGCATCTTATTGGTCAAGAACCGTCATGTACTTGTTAGCCATAAATAATGGCTAATGTCGGCTCGTGCTAATGCTTAACATTTGAGTCGCCGGTCGTTAACCAGGATAGTGAGGCTACTATACAGATAACACACACTAATACAGCCATCACAATTAACGCCGGTTATTAGACAGATTCTACACACACCCAATGCGCACGGGGCCACATGGCCTCTTTGTCGCAGTCCCTAAACTGAGAAACCAACCCAACCTAAATAGATTTATAGATTCATCAGTTTCCAGTTTCAAAGTAAATATATCTAGGAACCGGGAGTTTGCAAACCGTATGCCCACACATAGGCTTACATACATTACATTGGCACTCCCCAACGAACATAATTGAACTTGTTGACTGACTGTAAGCATAGGTTTTGCTCCACATGCACGACTGCCAATGTGTGAAGATAGTGCAGCGTTAAGATTCTCGAGCCCACACGACAGGTTGTTACGCCATTGTCGCTGATGCGGTCTCCACACGCCACACTTTGAGGAGTCTAGCGACCAGGCACGGGCTGGAAGGACTATTGATTCCTAAGGACCAAGCCAAGCTCAGCTTGTCGTGTGGTAATTGAGTTTGGCTGGCAACAAACCGGAGCCTTTCGCCAGGGAGGAGATTCTGTGTTGTTGTGGTTGCAGCGGACTCAGGAGAGATTGTGCTGCGCTCTCTCGTCAAAGAAGCCACTGTTAGTCATCGCTTCACAATCAGGAATGTGCACAATAGACTTGTATGAACTAGTAGGTGGATTTATAACCAATTTTGATAATGTCGTTATAACATCATTCTTCGAACAAAAACAGACTAACCCCAATGTTTATAATACACACCAGACTCTGTCAACCAATGTAGAGTCCGCGTCGCATGTTGGAGTATTTGCACTCAAAAACCAGTCAAAATTATTTAATGCTATTTTTTATTCGCAATATGATCATATGAAAAACATTTTTGATGTGAAACATCTTTCCACTCGGTTGCTGGATACTTTTGTGGGAGTGATTTTGAAAAATGGGGCGGAAGTGGATCAGACGGAAGTGTGTAAGACGCAATACCAGCTGGATCGTATCCCTCCTGGTTGCTGTGGAATGTATATCTCATACGGATTACTGCAAGGTTTGGAGGCGCCATTCCAAATATTCCTACAATAAATCATCTTCAAGTTGTCGTTCTTTGGTTTAAAAATATTCATTAATCATATTTGCTGAAAACAATTATGATTTATTAAGAGTCTGTTTTTCAATCTCTAGATAAAAGTGATCGGCATCCACTCCCCAAGTAACTTTGCTCAACACTGTCATTCTGACGGTAAACGATCATGCGAACTCTGGTGTCAACTGATTGAAACACAAAGCACATGGCACATGGTTGAAGTCTTCGTATCAGTATTTAAATGATGATATGCTTTAATAAGAAACATTGTAAATAGTCGGCAATGCCGGTATTATATTTCTGCACAATGGCTATTCAAATATAACGGTAATGCAGTCATCAATGTAATTTATATCGTTGTGTTTATACGGGAACTAGGCAAGCCTTCATGAACTATTGCTGAACACATTCTCTTTACTCACAAGAGGGCCTATTCATAAGGCATTTTAAACTCAATTTCACGCAGGCACATTATCGAAACCAGCAAAATATAAATGAAACTTAATTCCGTAATGCAGTATTATTGGTACGTGAAAATAAGTCACCATCTTGTGCTCAATATTTGCGTGGTCAAAATAGCCGTGGTGTTAGCGTCTTTGACTGCGAATCCAGAGATCTTGGGTCGAATCCCGGACGGGTTAGATATTTTTGCTACCAGATTATCGTTTTAAACGATATTTATCATATCAACATGACTCATTTTAACAGAATCCAAATGGAATTACGTGTTGGTCTGTGAATCAAGTGGTCCGTGAAGTGGGCAAGCCTTTCATGATCTACTGCTGTGCACATTGCATTTACTCGCAAGTTGGCCTATTTATAAAGAACTTAAGGTTATGAGCGGTGTCGCGCCTATTAATCTAGTTGATCCATATCGTATTCTTTATTTAGGAAGCTACAAATCATCTAATAAAATGAGTTGCGTATTATACTAATAAAATGAGTTGCGTATTATAAACTACAATATCTGTAAAACACTCCCCTTTACAATAGATTAATATTTGTGCCAATAATAATATAAAATACTGGTGAATCAACAATTTTACGTGAGGTTTCTCCTATGTCAGATGTTACACATCATATGCGACTACTGTAAGGCTCGTAAAGTTAAAAAAAATCTTGATTGGATGTTTATTTTCAAAATATACAACCTTAACACGAAAACTATTGCAATATATTTTATTCAGTGTCAAACTGTTTGTCATCGTCCTCTTCGTCGTCTTCACCTTCGTCCGTAGTTTCCTCCCTATCATTTTCATGAAGAGATAAAGTCGGTGTGCTTGCGACTAAGGATCTACCGGATAAAAATCGAAAAAATTCTAAAGGATTGAGTGAATAATAAAGAAAATGGTGGATGATGGCAGACAATGTTATTGTGTTAAACAATTGGCATAGGTCTGAATTTCATATATGTAAAAGAAATATAGCTCGACAAGTAAGATGTGACATGTAAATATAAACCTTGGCATCTCATAATGTTTAGGTAACAGAAGTACCAATGTAAATACCGTCTATAAACTTTGAAAGATAGCATGCACCGTAGGGATGATTGCCAAGAATGTTAGTCAGTAAATCGGAAGTTCTGGGGGAACTTGATTACTGAACGTCCTGTGTTCATTATCTCCCGCTCCCTTTTCCAATCACAGCCCAACTGGCTGTAATGGAGCCTGGCTAGTTATTTCCTGTGTGCTTTATATATAACTAGCATTAACAAACGTCTCGTATTGACGTAACTAATACTGTTACACAGCAATGTACTGTATTATGTATCAAATTTGTCAAGTGCACTTCGTTTCATGTGTTGTTGTTCGCAATTCATTTAGCGCAAACAATAGACTGTACTTTTCCCGGCCACATCCAAATCATTAAAGAATATAACTGTGTCTGCCGTAATATACAGGGAATAACAAAATTAAACATTTTTACTTGGTTGTCGTGGGAAATGTATGGTAACATGTGTTATTGTGATAAAAAAAATCCATCATTGTCACAAACTCAAGATATTATTTTTGTATACAGCACCGATATGTTTCTGCCCAGGATTACAAAATAAGCGAGGCACAAGATAGCGCGTCGGCGCTTTCTGTCACCACGGCAGTATACGAGTATTTGAACGATCACGTCCAAGGTATCTGTTACTGTACAAAAACTCCTTTGATCTGACCTTTATTTAACGCTACACCACTGAGAATATCTAAAGCTATTTTAAGCTTTGAATGTGATCGTGATGAAACTGATAACGATCTGGTTTGCAATGTTGTAGGTAGATCCGAACAGCCGACACAAGTGTTACAGTCTGGTAAAACATTTCATTTCCTCTGCGGAGTACGCTCGCTAGACTGGCATCTGTCCGACCTACATAAGGACTCATTAAAACTAATTTGCACGACCTTGTGACACTCAGAACTTGTTACACTTAACTTTAATTAAATGTACACTCACCCTTCTCTCTTCTGTTGTACTTCAGCCTATGTTACAAAGTGAACAAATTTAGGCCTTCTCGCAATGTGTCTGTTGATATCCTAATGGCTCTCTGTACTGCGTCAAGCAGAATTTCATTACGCAAAACAAAGCAAAAATAAAGCGCCAGTATTTTATCTAAGGGCAACCAGGTGCTCCGGTGTTCCTGAAGATGTTTTCATTTGAATCTTTTTACGTATAGAGAGAGTCAGCACGAATAAGCTGTGTTCAGTGTCTACGTCTCGTGACGCCCAGTTTAAGCACAAACCATTATTAAGAACAAAATCTGGTTTAAATAATTGCACTCGTGTAGTAATTTTAGAAGTCATAATTATTTTTACAACTTAGTAAGTGTAGGCCTACACCGCGTGAATCATCTGCCCCTAATATACCCTTATATTGTTTTACACATTTGGGAGCGTGATGGCGCAGTGGCTTGGCTTATAGCCTTTCACCCAGACGGCCGGGGTTCGAGTCTCGGTGACGGCGGGGTGGAATTTTCTCCTGGAAAATCACGTGGCGTCAGGAAGGGCATCCAGCCTTAAATCCCTGGTCAAAACCAAAATGAGCCTGGTTGGCTCCGGCGACCCCAATTCATTGGGAAAAGCCGAAGAAAGTTTTATTGCTTTACACATTTCAGTATGCAGCCCAACTAACGTGTGTTATCAGGAAGGTCGATATTTCTCTGCTTGCATCCTGTATGCTACTAATGCACTGCAAGCATATCCTGCAAATGATACTGAGCACTACTATTTTCCCCTAAATATGACTACAAACTAACACGAGGGAAAACTAATAGTGTTCAGTATCGTTGGCGAGATATACTTGTAGTACATTAGTAGCATACGGGTAGCAAGTCGAGAAATATCGACCTTCCTGAAAACATATGTTAGTTGGGCTGCATAAAACAATATTATTAGGGGCAGCTGATTCAACCGGTATATTGTTGTACTACACAAGATAGTGTTACATATATATCCGTCAAACCTATAAAAAGAATTGGATCTCATGATTATCACCTGACAAACGAAGCATGCAATTCCAATACTCCCTCCCCAACCCCAGCCAAACTTCATTGGACACGTTATCGTGTTTACCGATTGAAAATTAATTATTTGAATATAATTGTATAAGATCAGTTCTTTTAAATGTTGAAACCTTTCTATATCAGTTGTAGGCTGTCACAAAGGCAAAGGGTACCAAGGCATGCAATATTTCTTAGTGTGTAAGTATTTAAAATGATAATAATGTTATTGGTTTTACGCCCCTTTCGTCAACTGCGGCTTTTAGAGACGCCGGGGGGCCGGAATTTTGCTCCGAAGGAGATCTTTAACTAAATCTACTGATACGTCTCCTCGCATTTGCGTACCTTTAAATGCCAACTGGCTGCGCCAGTATTCGATCCTGCAACCTTAGGCATCTACAGTAAAAGAGAAAGGTATTTTTAAATGTTTTATGATTTCAGAACCATCTGCTTCAGGGATGGCCAGCCTATTTTGAGCCTGGGCCAGTAAATTGATTTAAACAACTAGTTCCGTGAAGAACTATACAACCTATTTTCATATACAGTATCCTACGTATGTTAATTACCTCTATCAACAAATTTTCAAAATCTACAAAATTTCAGTTTGATTGCAGTAATAGATTCGTAGATATTGAAAACCGACTAAATATTTCGGATGGTCGCCATGTTGGATTTTATATATGTAGGTCCTAGAGTTATGTACTGTTACATGAAGATCATTGTGTACGTGTAGCATTCAAACTTCAATCGCATGATTAGGACACAAGAAGTAACAAGGAGATTTTCAAATTTTGCACAGCTGCCATCATGTGGTTATGGAAACAATTGAAATAAATTAGATGCCAGTGGATTAACATTCGTATAAGGATTTACTGTACCAAGTTTCACTGCACTCGGATGGTTAAATTGCGAGAAACGTCCATGTGAATATTTATACTTCGCGTCACCGCATTGTTGGATTTGTGATCACCAGGTCCTATAGGTGAACTTAAGTTCATAGCGCCTATGAACATAAAAAAAATCAGTTTGATTGCTACAATAGATTCGTAGATATTCAGAGCCGTCTAAATATTTCGGATGGTCGCCATGTTGGATTGTTAAATGTATAGGCCATAGAGTCATGTACCATTAAAGGAAAATTATTGCGTAGGTTCATTATTCAAACTTTCACTTCCATCGCATGATTACGACACAAGAAATAAAAACTTAATTTTAAAATTCGCAAAGCCGCCATCTTGAGGTTATGTAAACAATTGAACTAAATTAGTTACCAGTGCATTACAATGTGTATAAACATTTCCTGTACCAGATTTCATTGCGTTTGGAACATTAAATCGCGAGAAAGGTCTATTTAAAATTTTCGAATTCGCTTGGCCGCCATGTTCGTTTTGTAGTTAACCGGTTTTTGAAAGTCTTATAGATGAACTTCAAGTAGTATTCTTTAACTCCGTTCAAAATTTCAGGGTGATACCGCTAATAGTTTCAGAGATATAAATTGCCGGTGAAATATTTCGCACATCCGCCATCTTGTGGTTATGTAAACAATTGAACCAAGTTAGATGTCGGTGCATTACAATAAGTATAAACTTATACTGCACCAAGTTTTATTGCGTTTGGTTGGTTAAATCGCGAGAAACGTCTATTTAACAGTCGCAAATTCGCTTGGCCGCCATGTTGGTTTTGTACATACCAGTTTTTCAAAAGTCACATAGGTGAACTTCTAGTATTTCTCTTTATCACTTTAAGAAATTTCAGGGTGATATCGTGAATAGTTTCGGAGATATTGAATGCTGGTGAAATATTTCGCACAGCCGCCATGTTGAATTGGTGAGACGTAACGAAATTTGAAGGGCACGGTCGGGGTCGTCCGGAATAGTGCTATGAACTTACCGAGTTTCATTGAAATCTCTCCATCAGTTTAGAAGTTATTAGGGGGGGGCACACAAACACACACACTCCTCACACTCACCCACACACACGCACAAACACACGGACATAAGGTGATCTCATAAGCCTATTTTTTCAAAATTGAAAATAGGCTAAAAATATTGAAAGGCCATCTAACTAAATTTATATTAATAACTATTTTAAACGTAAACTCCAGTATTATATGGATTTTAATAAAGTATTCATGTAAGTGTAGGGCTGAATGCCGATATATAAAGCACAATGTTTATAAGCAATTCAGTTATTATTATAATCATATATTCTATTTCATACATTTAAAAAAATTATCATAAATGGAAACATTGAATTATTATAAAAAATATTCGTTAAACTAGTCTTGCAGCCATAAAGTTTTGAAGAACTGTAATGTTTATTTAAAGACATTTTGGAACTTCCTTTTCATTTAACAATTAATATTAGTGTAATTTTTGATGTGCACAGAACAAGTAAATTGGCAGCATGTTCATCTCCAATAGTTGAATGCAATTTATTCTTAATTATATTCATTGAACGAAAAGTTTGACAATATACTCAGCCATGGTTCCGTATTGATTAACAATCAAGTATAATAAAATCGGGGTATCCGCCTGATCAATACACAAAATTTATAATATGGGTCTATATTAAAACCATTTGGTACATGTTTCGGGGCCTATTATGATGGCCCCTTCATCAGCCAATAACATACAGATTATCAGTATATTCATAGGATACATTGATAAAAGGTAAAACTAAAAAAGAATGGATGAAAATGGAACATAATCATGAAAAGATGATGTGGTGATAAAAACACTTGACTGTGACAAAATTACAGAGACATTTAAAAAAGTTAACAGGCAACATATGAAAAACCACTTTAAAAACAACATTTTAAAAGGGGGGCACTTTAAGTTCTTGTCATGACAAATCTTCCGTGTGTCCATATGAAAAAATACCAGCAGGGTATCGTGTCTAAAAGCAAAAGTTCATTCCATGAAAATCGTTGAATATGTTGTTACCAAACCAATCCTACTGGACCTGGCTGTCTTATGACTCCTATTAAAAGGAGGATTTTATTATAGTTGAGGAAAAGTTTGTTCACAAATGTATGTGGAACCAAATCTTCACACGAGCCTTAGAGCAAGGTCGTCAATTTCAGGAAACCGCTCTAGAGGAGTGCATTTCCAAAAATCGGTCAAATAAGGAGACGTGGTTGATGCACAATATTCTCTAAATTTAACACCAAGTCTTGAATGGTCTTATTTCTTTTATTTCCATTTGCAAGGGTGGTGAGTATTTATGAATCTCAGTCTCTTAAATACAAAATGGATTTGTGAATAAATCTATGTTAATGTTTTAAGATTCGAAAGAGGAAATTTGAGGTAAGAATATCTTGCTCAAAACTGTAACTGCTGCAGTTTATTTTAAATATCCACGATAAAGTCACTGAATTTACTACATGCGCCGAATGCTTGGGAAATGATAGATATAAATGAGTATGCATCGGATTTTGAGCTATCGTAGGGCCAACCAAAAGTCTTGACGGACCATTAGTTGGCCCGCGGGCTGCATGTTTCCAGTAGATAGAAATTGACCCATTCAGCGCAGGAATACCACTTGTTACAATGAAAGTTTTAGGAAATTCGAAAGTCAGCAAAGACGGCTTTGGTGGCGTAGTTGTTAGTATGCTGAGCTTCTATACTCTTAGCCCTGCGTGGATAAATAAATTGTTATCCGCATCCGCCCCGCATCCGCACGGCTTTTATCTGCATGCACCCAGCATCCGCGTGACCGTTATCCACATCCACATGACTTTTGTCCGTATCCGAACGTTTGTTACCCGAATCTATTAGCATATTTTAATTAGATAATGCATACAGTATTAAAGCAACACATTTAGATACATGGGTTGTTTTTTTTTTTTTTTTAGCTTTGGCACCTTAGTTATAACTGGATTAATAACTCACTTAGATGGTTCCAAGTTTCACAGGCCCTTGATGTAGTCCCCACCGTTGCGTACAACGTGTTTCCAGCGATGCGGAAGTCGTTGGATCCCGTTGGCACTGCCCAATCTATTGATGGTACGAAGAGAGCACTCGGCAGCCAGCTCCCCGCGCATTGTCATCTTCATCTTCGGGATGAGATCATAGTCGCAGGGTCTGATGTCGGGAGAATATGGGGGGGGGGTGATAGAGGACCTCCCAGCCCCAGCGATCCAACAATGCCGACACAACGCCTGCTGTGTGTGCCCTAGCATCGTCATGCGGAACGATGGGTTGCGTAACCATGTGGTGGCGCCGTTTCCTTCTCAGACCTCCTCGGAGATGGTCTTGCAGAAACGAACAATAGTACGCCGCATTAACGGTTTGCCTTCGGGGAACAGTATGGCAGCGCTTCCGTACCACTGAAGACGTTAAGCAGGCTGCCGAGCGCTCTCTTCGTACCATCAATAGATTGGGCAGTGCCAACGGGATCCAACGACTTCCGCATCGCTGGGAACACGTTGTACGCAACGGTGGGGACTACATCGAGGGCCTGTGAAACTTGGAACCATCTAAGTGAGTTATTAATCCAGTTATAACTAAGGTGCCAAAAATAAAAAAAATTAACCCATGTATTTGAGGAGAAAGTTGATCCCCTAGGCTGCGTCTGTGATGTTCTATGTTTAAAATGTATGTTTTACACCCAGAATTGCAACCATTTTCAATAATTCGGAGTGTTAATTATGCTTATTGACATAATTTGAACGAGATTAGCTTTAATCATCATCTTACACTTATCATGGTAAAACCATAACGGAAAAATATGATGTCATAACATCCAGGTCCTAATAATGATATTCAACAAGTTCGGATTGTAATAAGAAAACTATCCGCAAATTTACTCCTAACATTATCCGCAGTTTATCCGCTATCCGCAGAGCCATGAAAACTATATCCGCATGGCGGAAAATGTTGCGGATATCCGCATCTGCACAGGGCTTTAGTATGCCCAAGATCGCGGGTTCAAGCCCGGTCGAAGTCGTCGGATTTTTAAATGCATTAAAATCCCTCAGTATGCCTTCCTTTCAGAGGGGAAGTAAAGCCTGTGGGCCCATGTCATAGATTTATTGCATGTAAACGAACCTTCCATTAACTACAATTGTGTGAAGCTAAATTTGTAGGTTAGATTTGATTAACGCACTTTTAGTTCCAACGTTCGCCACCAGGTGCCGGTTGGGGCAGCATATAGTAGCCAAGTTTGCATCTAGGTGTCGCTGACGGTAGCTAAAGTAGGAACTACTCGAAATTGATCGTCTGCTGTCCTTACCGGAATTACAGATAACACACACTAATACAGCCATCACAATTAACACCGGTTATCAGAGAGAATATACACGCACCCAAAGTACACGAGGCTACATGACCGCGTTGTCGCAGCCCCTAAACTGAGGAACCAGCCCACCAAAGTCAGCAAAAGAATTTCAGGATGGTCCCTCTCACTCGCATCATTAAACCCCCTCTCGATGCTATTATTATGATAACAATTACTGTAACTGACTTAAGTTAGTACCACTTTTTAAAACTCTCTGATGTTGGTTCGAAGGTTTGTCTCAACATCTACTTCCTCAGGCTGGCTTTCATGAGTCTCAAATCCGTAGCGTCAAATTAGCATT
The DNA here is from genome assembly GCA_946902985.2 of Meconema thalassinum. Taxonomy (NCBI): domain Eukaryota; kingdom Metazoa; phylum Arthropoda; class Insecta; order Orthoptera; family Tettigoniidae; genus Meconema; species Meconema thalassinum. The sequence goes on along the minus strand of OX336388.2, from coordinate 1,227,304,930 downwards.
TTGCTATATCAATACAATGATGTTACTTGGATTCGTCTATGCAATCAACAGACCAAATTTAGTATTTCAAATGACGACTGAGTGAGGCTGGTCACCCGACGTCCCTACACACCTTACTTCAAACAAGCAATCCTCAGCTGATCGTTAATGTTGTTTGTAACTCTAACAATAACAAGGAATATATCCGATTATGACACACTGGTTGCTCTGGTGTCATCTGGGAAATTACTGTCTATTCTAAAATATGTAGAGATTTGAAGCCATTCCTTCAGTGTTGCCAATACAAAATTGACATTTGTAGCTCCTCAGTCCGTCAACACGATTGTGTCCAATGAATGTGCGGGGTACAAGATATAAATAAGTTAATGCACTCCTGGAAAAAATATATATGTATTAATTAATTATCATTAATTTTGCTTGCCACGGTGGGTGAGTGGTCAACGTGTCGGTCTACTGACCCCAAGCTTGCAGGTTGATTTTCGAAAGGCGGCAAAAATTACGACACCATGTCATACGATGTTGGCATGTCAAAGAACCCATTTGAATTCAGTAGGCCGTGTTCATAATGGCAAAATTAATCTGGTGAGTTTTCGCCAACACAAAGTTCCTCATGTCTCTACTAGAAAGCGCTATAGTGTTCAAGGAGATTAGATATCTAACCTCCTCGACTTTATTAGTGCGTCAAGGAACAACGAAATTTGACGTGCAAGCTACCCTTTGGGTGTCAAATAACAAAGCTTGCACCCGGCATCCGAGGCCATGCGATATTATTATTATCATTATTTATCATTCATTGTCCCGTTTAATAGTGTTAATCAACTAATATATGTATTTTTCCAGGAGTTTATTTACATATTTATATCTTGTAACCCGCCAATTCATTGAGTATAATCGCGTTGATCGACTGAAGAGCTACAAATGACAATACTCTACAATATCCATGAAGCCGCCCTTAAGCGCTCTTTTCATCTAACGAGGGAATGGAGTAATAAAACAATTATTATTATTAATATTCATTCAATTTCGCTAATCGGACAACTAGGGACCACGATAAGCTTCATTTTACATTCTGGCATTTGTTCATTTTTCGCTTGATCAACATTGTCTTCATGAGCTCACTGTGTTGAGCACGACGATCTTCTGTCCATTTCGCACCAGTTGTCCGTTTTTAGCCTAATTTCTATTTTTGCCAAAAATGAAAGTAGACTTGTGAGATCAACACAGGGCGAAAAAAAGTGTGTCTGTCTGTGTGTGTGTATGTGTGTGAGTGTGTACTCTGAATGTCTGTCCCCCCCCCCCCTATTAATTCGAACACGGTGAACGCGAATTGAACAAAATTTGGTACAAAGGTAGCACTAGCAAAGGACACCTCAGTGTCATGTTTTATATCGCCGCCATCTTGACGGAAACGTAATGGCGGCCACACAAATGTTTAAAGCTTAAATTAAATTACGACTAACATAATCATCCGATCTCTACCAAACTTTGCAACAACATACCCTTATGGAGGGAGCATCCTTTGACCAATCTAATTGGTCATTAGCCTAATAGTTTGCGGATGGCGGCCATCTTTGTGTCAAAATGGATTCCCCCTATTAATTCGAACACGGTGAAACCGAATGGAACGAAATTTGGTACAGAGGTAGCACTAGCAAAGGGCACCTCAGTGTCATGTTTTATATCGCCGCCATCTTGACGGAAACATAATCGCGGCCACCCAGATGTTAAAAGCTAAAATCGACCAACCTAATAATCTAGTCTCCACCAAATTTTGCAATAACATATCTTTATGTGGGAAGCATATTCTGACCAAACTGCAAGATCATCAGCCCAATAGTTTGCAGATGGTGGCCAAGTATGTGTGCAAATCGATTCCCCCTTTCAATTAAAACACGGTGAAACCGAATTGAACGAAATTTGGTACAGAGGTAGCACTAGCAAAGGGCACCTCAGTGTAATGTTTTATATAGCCGCCATCTTGACGGAAACGGAATGACGGCCACCCAAAAGTTAAAAGCTTAAATCAAATTACGACCATCCTAATAATTTGATCTCTACCAGATTTTGCAACAACATGCCTTTTTGTGGAAAGCATCTTATGACTGACTACAAGGTCATCAGCCCAATAGTTTGCAAATAGCGGCCATGTATGTGTGCAAATCCATTCCCCATATCAATTCAAACACGGTGAAACCGAATTGAATGATTTTTTTACAGAGGTAGCACTAGAAAAGGGCACCTCATATTCATGTTTAATATCCCTTTAGCACGTTGTATTTCAACAAGCTACTACAACCAACATTCAATTATACTCCTTGAAAAGGACAAAGAGTTATAACAATACCCATGCATTTAGGAGAAAGTAGGCTATATGTTCTTTACTGAACATCTTGTTTCGTCCCGGAAAGTCCCAAACGTCTTGATGGCTGCTTAAAGATTTCGGTCTTGTGCATCTTCTGCTCGTATCCCCATTTCTTTAAGATCTTTCTGGACGATAACGTACCGTGGCATTGTCGTTTTGGTTTTGAGTCAAAGATACTCAATATACGTTTCGTGCATCGGGAGTCGATCATCCGTCGTATATGACCGTAGAAGAAAACTCTGCGTTTTCGCATTGTGTCTGTGATCTTCTCCATCTTAGATTATATTTCTTGTCTGTATTATTATTATTATTATTATTATTATTATACGGAGAGCTACAGTACGTTTGAGAAAGTGGAGACTTACGTTAGGCACTATTCTGGCATTCGCCTGGTGAAGAATGTAGGAAACTACCAAGATCCACCAATAAAATATCCATTATATGTTGTCCTCTAGAGAATAAGTACACATCATACCAGGATTAAAATCACCCATAGCTGACTAGGGATTAGAAGGTAAACTATCTGGGTGAGGAGCTACCACGCTGACCTCCAGAACACGAATGTCGTCTGACTTCTATGTTAAGCTAAAGAGAGGAAGAAGAAATTACCACCCGTTGCAGGTATCGAATCACCGTTCTTTTACTCTAGACAGGGAACTGATGGCTTATAAATATATTGCCACGACACACATGTGTATGTTATGAATAAAATAATGCCTTTAAGAGAAAAACAAAGAAATCTATAGCCTAATGCTTAACCGAAAATGGCTGGAAATGAAACTGTCTTGCCTCAAGATTTATGAGTGAGGAAGGGGCTGAGGCCACGCGACGGAAAATGGATATGTATTTCCTAACCACACACACATTTTGTAACCTCATTCTGGACTGCCAAGTAACTCAGGGACCACACACTTGTCTTATTAGTGTGCCGCATTTGCAACGATGCTGCGTGGGCTGCTTGCGCGCCACACAACCATTTGCTGTTGCAGTTGAGGGGTCACTTATCCCCGTGTACTTAGTGTGTGGATGGAATTTCTGCTGCATTAGTGTTTGTATTTGAGGGTTTGAAAGGAGGCGGCCGTGCCCTCAAGTTTGGAATCATCTGGGTGTTTGCCTGGAGTAGAAGTGGCAAAACATCGAAACCACCTCTTCTCAGCATGGCCTCACGAGGCTGAGAATACTCCGTTCCAGGCCTCAGACAAGAATTACATGTCTTGGCAGAGTCAAGAATCAAACCCAGATCTCCGTGGCGACAGCCATGAATGCTAGCCGCAACCCCATAAGGTGGTCTGTTTTGAATTCGGGCTGAATGAGCGATTCAAAAAAGGAATGTATTTTGCATATTCAAGTGTCAAAGAATATTCCATTTCATGTCATACACTGCATTCAATTTCCTAATTTATTTAGTCACACCTATTTAATAAATATAGAATGTGGTCAATAGTCTCCGGAGACCCAGTGCTGTTCATTACAAAGACGCCAGACAAATAAGTAATATTGTGTTATACAATGTGGTCAATAGTCTCCGGAGACCCAGTGCTGTTCATTACAAAGACGCTCCACAAATAAGTAATATTGTGTTATACAATGTGGTCAATAGTATCCGGAGACCCAGTGCTGTTCATTACAAAGACGCCCCACAAATAACTAATATTGTGTTATACAATGTGGTAATAGTCTCCGGAGACCCAGTGCTGTTCATTACAATGACGCCCCACAAATAAGTAATATTGTGTTATACAATGTGGTCAATAGTCTCCGGAGACCCAGTGCTGTTCATTACAAAGACGCCAGACAAATAAGTAATATTGTGTTATACAATGTGGTCAATACTCTCCGGAAACCCAGTGCTGTTCATTACAAAGACGCCCCACAAATAAGTAATATTGTGTTATACAATGTGGTCAATAGTCTCTGGAGACCCAGTGCTGTTCATTACAAAGACGCCCCACAAATAAGTAATATTGTGTTATACAATGTGGTCAATAGTCTCCGGAGACCCAGAGCTGTTCATTACAAAGACGCCCCACAAATAAGTAATATTGTGTTATACAATGTGGTCAATAGTCTCCGGAGACCCAGTGCTGTTCATTACAAAGACGCCCCACAAATAAGTAATATTGTGTTATACAATGTGGTCAATAGTCTCCGGAGACCCAGTGCTGTTCATTACAAAGACGCCCCACAAATAAGTAATATTGTGTTATACAATGTGGTCAATAGTCTCCGGAGACCCAGTGCTGTTCATTACAAAGACGCCCCACAAATAAGTAATATTGTGTTATACAATGTGGTCAATAGTCTCCGGAGACCCAGTGCTGTTCATTACAAAGACGCCCCACAAATAAGTAATATTGTATTATACAATGTGGTCAATAGTCTCTGGAGACCCAGAGCTGTTCATTACAAAGATGCCAGACAAATAAGGAATATTGTGTTATACAATGTGGTCAATAGTCTCCGGAGACCCAGAGCTGTTCATTACAAAGACGCCCCACAAATAAGTAATATTGTGTTATACAATGTGGTCAATAGTCTCCGGAGACCCAGTGCTGTTCATTACAAAGACGCCCCACAAATAAGTAATATTGTGTTATACAATGTGGTCAATAGCCTCCGGAGACCCAGAGCTGTTCATTACAAAGACGCCAGACAAATAAGTAATATTGTATTATACAATGTGGTCAATAATCTCTGGAGACCCAGTGCTGTTCATTACAAAGACGCCCCACAAATAAGTAATATTGTGTTATACAATGTGGTCAATAGTCTCCGGAGACCCAGTGCTGTTCATTACAAAGACGCCCCACAAATACGTAATATTGTGTTATACAATGTGGTCAATAGTCTCCGGAGACCCAGTGCTGTTCATTACAAAGACGCCCCACAAATAAGTAATATTGTGTTATACAATGTGGTCAATAGTCTCCGGAGACCCAGTGCTGTTCATTACAAAGACGCCCCACAAATAAGTAATATTGTGTTATACAATGTGGTCAATAGTCTCCGGAGACCCAGTGCTGTTCATTACAAAGACGCCCCACAAATAAGTAATATTGTGTTATACAATGTGGTCAATAGTCTCCGGAGACCCAGTGCTGTTCATTACAAAGACGCCAGACAAATAAGTAATATTGTGTTATACAATGTGGTCAATTGTCTCCGGAGACCCAGAGCTGTTCATTACAAAGACGCCAGACAAATAAGTAATATTGTGTTATACAATGTGGTCAATAGTCTCCGGAGACCCAGTGCTGTTCATTATAAAGACGCCAGACAAATAAGTAATATTGTGTTATACAATGTGGTCAATTGTCTCCGGAGACCCAGTGCTGTTCATTATAAAGACGCCAGACAAATAAGTAATATTGTGTTATACAATGTGGTCAATAGTCTCCGGAGACCCAGTGCTGTTCATTATAAAGACGCCAGACAAATAAGTAATATTGTGTTATACAATGTGGTCAATTGTCTCCGGAGACCCAGTGCTGTTCATTACAAAGACGCCCCACAAATAAGTAATATTGTGTTATACAATGTGGTCAATAGTCTCCGGAGACCCAGTGCTGTTCATTATAAAGACGCCAGACAAATAAGTAATATTGTGTTATACAATGTGGTCAATAGTCTCCGGAGACCCAGTGCTGTTCATTACAAAGACGCCCCACAAATAAGTAATATTGTGTTATACAATGTGGTCAATAGTCTCCGGAGACCCAGTGCTGTTCATTATAAAGACGCCAGACAAATAAGTAATATTGTGTTATACAATGTGGTCAATAGTCTCCGGAGACCCAGTGCTGTTCATTACAAAGACGCCCCACAAATAAGTAATATTTTGTTATACAATGTGGTCAATAGTCTCCGGAGACCCAGTGCTGTTCATTATAAAGACGCCAGACAAATAAGTAATATTGTGTTATACAATGTGGTCAATAGTCTCCGGAGACCCAGTGCTGTTCATTACAAAGACGCCAGACAAATAACTAATATTGTGTTATACAATGTGGTCAATAGTCTCCGGAGACCCAGTGCTGTTCATTACAAAGACGCCAGACAAATAACTAATATTGTGTTATACAATGTGGTCAATAGTCTCCGGAGACCCAGAGCTGTTCATTACAAAGACGCCCCACAAATAAGTAATATTGTGTTATACAATGTGGTCAATAGTCTCCGGAGACCCAGTGCTGTTCATTACAAAGACGCTACACAAATAAGTAATATTGTGTTATTCAATGTGGTCAATAGTCTCCGGAGACCCAGTGCTGTTCATTACAAAGACGCCAGACAAATAAGTAATATTGTGTTATACAATGTGGTCAATAGTCTCCGGAGACCCAGTGCTGTTCATTACAAAGACGCCCCGCAAATAAGTAATATTGTGTTATACAATGTGGTCAATAGTCTCCGGAGACCCAGTGCTGTTCATTACAAAGACGCCAGACAAATAAGTAATATTGTGTTATACAATGTGGTCAATACTCTCCGGAAACCCAGTGCTGTTCATTACAAAGACGCCCCACAAATAAGTAATATTGTGTTATACAATGTGGTCAATAGTCTCTGGAGACCCAGTGCTGTTCATTACAAAGACGCCCCACAAATAAGTAATATTGTGTTATACAATGTGGTCAATAGTCTCCGGAGACCCAGAGCTGTTCATTACAAAGACGCCCCACAAATAAGTAATATTGTGTTATACAATGTGGTCAATAGTCTCCGGAGACCCAGTGCTGTTCATTACAAAGACGCCCCACAAATAAGTAATATTGTGTTATACAATGTGGTCAATAGTCTCCGGAGACCCAGTGCTGTTCATTACAAAGACGCCCCACAAATAAGTAATATTGTGTTATACAATGTGGTCAATAGTCTCCGGAGACCCAGTGCTGTTCATTACAAAGACGCCCCACAAATAAGTAATATTGTGTTATACAATGTGGTCAATAGTCTCCGGAGACCCAGTGCTGTTCATTACAAAGACGCCCCACAAATAAGTAATATTGTATTATACAATGTGGTCAATAGTCTCTGGAGACCCAGAGCTGTTCATTACAAAGATGCCAGACAAATAAGGAATATTGTGTTATACAATGTGGTCAATAGTCTCCGGAGACCCAGAGCTGTTCATTACAAAGACGCCCCACAAATAAGTAATATTGTGTTATACAATGTGGTCAATAGTCTCCGGAGACCCAGTGCTGTTCATTACAAAGACGCCCCACAAATAAGTAATATTGTGTTATACAATGTGGTCAATAGCCTCCGGAGACCCAGAGCTGTTCATTACAAAGACGCCAGACAAATAAGTAATATTGTATTATACAATGTGGTCAATAATCTCTGGAGACCCAGTGCTGTTCATTACAAAGACGCCCCACAAATAAGTAATATTGTGTTATACAATGTGGTCAATAGTCTCCGGAGACCCAGTGCTGTTCATTACAAAGACGCCCCACAAATACGTAATATTGTGTTATACAATGTGGTCAATAGTCTCCGGAGACCCAGTGCTGTTCATTACAAAGACGCCCCACAAATAAGTAATATTGTGTTATACAATGTGGTCAATAGTCTCCGGAGACCCAGTGCTGTTCATTACAAAGACGCCCCACAAATAAGTAATATTGTGTTATACAATGTGGTCAATAGTCTCCGGAGACCCAGTGCTGTTCATTACAAAGACGCCCCACAAATAAGTAATATTGTGTTATACAATGTGGTCAATAGTCTCCGGAGACCCAGTGCTGTTCATTACAAAGACGCCAGACAAATAAGTAATATTGTGTTATACAATGTGGTCAATTGTCTCCGGAGACCCAGAGCTGTTCATTACAAAGACGCCAGACAAATAAGTAATATTGTGTTATACAATGTGGTCAATAGTCTCCGGAGACCCAGTGCTGTTCATTATAAAGACGCCAGACAAATAAGTAATATTGTGTTATACAATGTGGTCAATTGTCTCCGGAGACCCAGTGCTGTTCATTATAAAGACGCCAGACAAATAAGTAATATTGTGTTATACAATGTGGTCAATAGTCTCCGGAGACCCAGTGCTGTTCATTATAAAGACGCCAGACAAATAAGTAATATTGTGTTATACAATGTGGTCAATTGTCTCCGGAGACCCAGTGCTGTTCATTACAAAGACGCCCCACAAATAAGTAATATTGTGTTATACAATGTGGTCAATAGTCTCCGGAGACCCAGTGCTGTTCATTATAAAGACGCCAGACAAATAAGTAATATTGTGTTATACAATGTGGTCAATAGTCTCCGGAGACCCAGTGCTGTTCATTACAAAGACGCCCCACAAATAAGTAATATTGTGTTATACAATGTGGTCAATAGTCTCCGGAGACCCAGTGCTGTTCATTATAAAGACGCCAGACAAATAAGTAATATTGTGTTATACAATGTGGTCAATAGTCTCCGGAGACCCAGTGCTGTTCATTACAAAGACGCCCCACAAATAAGTAATATTTTGTTATACAATGTGGTCAATAGTCTCCGGAGACCCAGTGCTGTTCATTATAAAGACGCCAGACAAATAAGTAATATTGTGTTATACAATGTGGTCAATAGTCTCCGGAGACCCAGTGCTGTTCATTACAAAGACGCCAGACAAATAACTAATATTGTGTTATACAATGTGGTCAATAGTCTCCGGAGACCCAGTGCTGTTCATTACAAAGACGCCAGACAAATAACTAATATTGTGTTATACAATGTGGTCAATAGTCTCCGGAGACCCAGAGCTGTTCATTACAAAGACGCCCCACAAATAAGTAATATTGTGTTATACAATGTGGTCAATAGTCTCCGGAGACCCAGTGCTGTTCATTACAAAGACGCTACACAAATAAGTAATATTGTGTTATTCAATGTGGTCAATAGTCTCCGGAGACCCAGTGCTGTTCATTACAAAGACGCCAGACAAATAAGTAATATTGTGTTATACAATGTGGTCAATAGTCTCCGGAGACCCAGTGCTGTTCATTACAAAGACGCCCCGCAAATAAGTAATATTGTGTTATACAATGTGGTCAATAGTCTCCGGAGACCCAGTGCTGTTCATTACAAAGACGCCAGACAAATACGTAATATTGTGTTATACAATGTGTTCAATAGTCTCCGGAGACCCAGTGCTGTTCATTACAAAGACGCTACACTAATAAGTAATATTGTGTTATACAATGTGGTCAATAGTCTCCGGAGACCCAGTGCTGTTCATTACAAAGACGCCAGACAAATAAGTAATATTGTGTGGGACCTTCTATGCTCTTGTTACAGCTCATAATATTCACGGTAAGTTTTTCTATAAGTTCTGATGGAAGACATAATTTGTTTTCATTCGAACATGATGAGTAGGCAATTGCGGGTTTCGAGGCAAATTGATCAGCCACGCATTCGACGTTATAGTTCATCCCAAAAATGTGTTGATAATAATAATAATAATAATAATAACGTGTAGTGAAGAGCACATCAGTACAGGAACAGCCGCAAATCAGCTGAGTCTGCAAATTGAAGTGTTAGAAGCCATATTTCAGTGATGCCTAGTTCTATTAAAGAGAGCTATTCAGTCGGTCACCGCGAATGGTGGCCAAGTACATTAGGCGGGAAAGTGCTGAAAAAACGTTTTGCACATTGAGATTTATTGACTTGTTTATTTTGCTATGTATATGTAATTACATTTTACACAATACAGGGTACATACAAAGAAAAACAACACACAATCTGCTCTGCAAAAGAGACAGAAAGACACAACGAATAACAAAAGTGATAATGTGGGACTGAGCACACAAACATCCTTTTTATGTTGGGGTATATCAATACCGTGTATGGCCACCACGAGCTCTAAGGCATGCTTGCAATTGTCGAGGCATACTGAGCACCAACGAATCCAACGTGGTTTGGGGCAGACTATCCAACTCTTGGACAGCAACTGATTGAAGCTGCTGTCCAAGATGAAATAAATCACAAATTAAGAAAAACAAGTTTTACATATTCGGCTGCACGGGTGAGAGCCAAGCATTTAGACCACTCGGCCAAAGTAACACATTGACTTAGAAATCGAATATAGGCTCAGGAAGTACCGAAATGATTGGAAAAAAGGAAAATCTTTAGCATGGTTTAACATATAGGCTTGACACTGGGGTAGATGACCTCACTGTTCCACCCCTTATGACAACAATCAACATGCAAGCCTCATATGAGGCGTTAAAATTTCAATAACTTGAAAACCTCCTGTATCTGTATGTAAATGACTCTGTAGGGATGACGTCATATATGAGCCCGAAAGTAGTTTTATAGTGGCCACTAGGTGTCACTAGTGTATGGAGGGGAGTTATTCTCAGTTCTTCACACAAAATCGTGAACAGTCGTACCAAACTGTGAACAAGACTGAAGTGAAGAAGCTCCAAAACGCATTGTAAATACTCTAATGTTATAAATGGCATGAAATGTTTTAGTTCATGAAATGGTAATGATGTTGCTATGTTGAATCCCCTGCTTTAAATTAATCATAGGATGTACAATACCATCTAGATAATCTGAAAGGCAAACATCGACAATAATTCGTTGATTTACTTTTTTTTAAGTGGCAATAAGCCTCATATGAGTCAGTTAAAAATTTTCCGAAATAGGACTTTAAAAAAAATTATTTGACTTTTATAGTGTTCTTTAGTATGTAAATTGCCGGATTTGAAATAAACAGAATTTTATTCCTGAAAAAAAGAAAGTTCGAGAGGGTTAATCAACGTATAATACACCACGTTGTATTTCAACAAGCTACTGCAGTTTAACCATCATTTAATTATACTCCTTGAAGAGGTGATGATAATTGTTGTTTCAATGGGGCCTAACATGTGGGATATTGGCCCCTAATGGTCTGGGTGATAGCGAAAATGACAATGAGACGTGTGACTCCCCGGGCTCCTACGGGGCGTAGTCACCCTCTTTCGTCCCCTTTCACACCACAACCCCAAAGTAAAGCAACAGCAACAACTACACAAGTTACACCGGCTTGGTATACCAACTCTTACACACATGTGGTAATCATTGCCTCACAAGTACAACATTCAGCTACCAATTAAGTAGAACGCAACAAACAACGGATTCTGCTGAGCTAGCCTTGCAGAACAGCGGCAACCACGTTAAATAGAGCCGACACAAAGTTCAAGCATTTTTCGTCTACGGTCTTGATGCCCAAACGCTTCTACGCCGTATTGCTGATCCAGGTGAGTGACTATCCTCAAGTACTACCTACCAATTCAAAACCTGAAAATTTGTAAACATCATCATCTTTTTACACTACAAAGCTGCATCTCAAGTCACTAACAATTCACTAGCGACTTGCACTAAGTAGATTTAACACAATGAACCTACATTACACTCTTGCTTTACTCTATTGTAATTTTTCCCTCTTATTCAAATCGCGGATCATCGGTTCGAGCCAATCCCTCACTATTGTCATTACACAGCGCGCCTGCCTATCTACAGAGTAGCTGCGTCAAGCATCCTCGCCACTACACACAAGGTCGTGAGTCCGAGCCCTGAGTCAGCTCCTACACTGCCCATTTTCAGACACAGCTAAACACACGTTAGTCCTCCAGACAAGTAACCAATCTCACTCAGAAAACCCCCGTTTCTCAGCTACGCCCCTGAGGACCTAACAGACTGAAACCATAACGAAAACTAACAGAGATTGAAAATGCTGACAAAAGATTGAAAATACACAGAATATGCAGCCTAATTTAGAGTGGAAAACACTGACAAAATATAGATGGAAAATATACACAAAAGTAATTTACATTGCAAATACGCACAAAATGCAGTTAGAGTCGAAAAGAAAATTACAAAGTGCAATTTAGTTTCAAAATACTCACAAAATTTAATTTAGATTCAAAATAATTACAAAATGCAATTTGGATTGACAATACTTACAAAATGCAATTTAGATTGAAAATACTTACAAAATATAATTTAGATTCAAAATACTCACAAAATGCAATTAAGATTCAAAATACTTACAAAATGCCCAACTTACAAAATGCAATTTAGATTGAATATAGTTGCAAAATGCGGTTTAAGTTGAAAATACTTACAAATTGCAAATGAAATTCAAAATGCTCACAAAAATGCCGTCTCTACCTTCAAAGACTTACTAAAAAAAAGAAATTTAGATTGTCAATCCTTACAAAATGCAATTGAGGTTGAAAAGACTCGCAAAATGCAGTTTAGATTGAAAATACGTACAAAATGCAATTTAGGTTGAAAATACCTACAAAATGTAGTGTAGATTGAAAAATTCACAAATGTAATTTATAGCCTATGCACGGGTAGCCAATGCACAAAAAAGTGCGGGAATCTTAAAGAGAAAAGGAAATATACTGAAAAGAAAAAGAAGGCAGATCCCTAGAAGAACGAGTGATCAGGAAAGATGAGCGAAGTGTCAATTAAGAAAGAGACTCCCTAGGCCTCGGATACCGTCGGGGTTGGAAGAGAACAAGAGTTGACCATGAGAGTTCGACAGGAAAGAAGATTGAGAGGAGCCCGGCACAAGTAGTGGAATCATTGCCGGACTCAGCTAGGGTCTTGTGGTCGCCAACCCACGTCCCACTAGATGTGAGCCCCTGGGGACCTTGAAAAGGATAATGAGAAGACTATACCCTTGCATTTAGGAAATATTGGGCTGTACGTTCTTTACTGAACGTCTTGTTTTGTTATTTATTACCGTCAACCGTTTCTATTTAAACTAGTGGCCTAATTGCATGGTTTTATCTCGATGTGGTGAATCCACAAGTGATGCACTGCACTAGAATGGAATATGGTTTATGATGATGATGATGACGTTGTTTAAAGGGGCCTAACATCTAGATTATCGGCCCCTAATGGTTTGGGTGATAGTGAAAGAGGAGATGAGAATGAAAACTGAACTACAAACTTACAGACTAGAAGAGGAAATGGTAAACAAATAAAGGATAAGGCAAATACAGGACAGGAAGAAAGGAAATGCCCTCAACCCTCGAAGAATGAGGATTGAGGGACTTGGACGGAAGGAGAGCCATGAATGGCAGATAAGAAAGGGAAAGAGGAGAGGGCCCGTCCCAAGGTCAGAGGAAAAAGGGACAAAACGGACCCAGCTCAGGAATCCCTCGGGGTCACCAACTCCCAAACTCACCAGCCATGAGCCCTTGAGGGTTCAGCACTATCCTGGGAGCACCAGAAGTGGTGGGGCTACTTGAGGGCCTTGTGCAGAAGGCAAAAGATATCATGAAAAGAAAAAATAGGCTGACACCTCGAAAAATGAGGGTACAGGAAATATGAGACAAGGGCCAATTAAGGTGAGAAAGTGAAAGACTCCCTAGGCCTCGAATACCCTAATACCGTTGGCTTCGGAAGAGACCAAGAGTTGACCAAGAGAGGTAGACAGGAAAGAAGACGGAGAGGAGCCCGGAACAAGTAAGTGGAAGCAATGTCGGACTCAGCTGGGGTTCCGTGGTCGCCAACCCAGGTTCCACTTGATGTGAGTCCCTGGGGGGGATACGGTTTAATAATGTTTAATGATCGATCACAATCAGCCTCGTCGGACGAAACTGAGGGTTCAAATTCCCCCCTCAGCCATTCTGGAAGTGGTTTTCTGTCATTTCACCCACTTCCATCCCAGGTAAATGCTGGGATGGTTCTTAACTTAAGGCCACAGCCACATCCTTCCCAATACTATTCCCAATTTACAAATACACACACTAGTACAGCCATCACAAAAATACAGGTTATTACACAAATTACACTCACACCCAGAATTGCGAGGGGTATGTGATCGCGGTGTCCCATTTCCCTAAAATAAGCAACGACATTAGCAGCAGAGATTATGTACATATTCACATTTATTTTTGCTGTAAGAAAAATGATGAATGGAAATTTAGTGTAAATCTGACAAAAGAAAACAAATACAGTGTTTTTATTTCATTTTTATGTCCACAGTTTGATAGCGCATACCTCATTACATTAAACAGAATTTTCAACATAGCGGCTCGTTGTATTTATCTACTGCCCAGTACAAGGGATGAACATTGTTTCTTTGTCAAGTGAGACAGGCTTGATTAATCGATTTATGTTGCGATCGTTCATTTCACCGATCACCCTGACAACTCCTTGCTGACTCCTTGCTGTAGTAGTCAGCATTCTTGAGGTCTGGATTCGCTTCTCGGCCCTCCCTAGAAATTATATTTTGGTTTTATTTAGTGTATTTAGCATACGGCTTATAGTGCCAGGAGTGTCCGAGGACATATTTGGCTCGCTGCTTCTATACGGACACCCATGGGGTGAGCTACAAGTACCGTCCCGTGTGGATGAGCAAGTTCAATTTCCAGTAGTTCCAACTTTGGCTACCATATGTCACTGACACCTAGCGGCAAACGTTAGAAATTGATAGAGCGTTTTTAACGAAATATAACCTACAAATTTGGCTACCCACTACCAATTGTAGTGGTAGGTTAATTTTTATGCCATAAATCTATGACTTGGGCCCGCTGGCTTTACTTCCCCTCCGAAGGAAGGCACACTAAAGGATTTTAACGCTGTTAAAAAATCCGATGTCTTCGGCGGGTTTGAACCCGCGATCTTGGGCATAGAATTTCAGCATGCTACAGACCCACCGAAGTGTGAGTGCTGAAACGGAGTACACTCAACATTGGGGGCAAAACTGAGAAAATATGGGTTAGATTCCCACCATGGCCATCCAAGAATCAGGTTTACGTAGTTTCTTCATTTCTACTCCAGGCAAATAACGGGATCGGTTTTAACTTTTGCCACGGCTGCCTCCTTCCCAATCCTAGTTCCAATTACAAGCATACACACTACTACAATTACCATGGTAACTCAAGTAATCTGTCAATCGCTACATACACCATCAAACACGGTAAAGAAATATGACCACGATGTCACAAGCCCCAAAATGAATCAACAACAACAACATTCCTAATAGTAATAATAATAATAATAATAATAATAATAATAATAATAATGTTATGGGTTTTACGATTATTTTAACTACTGTGGCCTCTGAAGACGCAGGGTTCTGTAATTTTGCACTGAAGGGAACCTTTAACATGCCAGTAAATCTACTGACACGGCTCCCTCACATTTAAACACCCTCAAATGCCAACTGACTGTGCCGGGATCCGACCCTTCGTTTCTGGTATCAGCAGGCGAGAACGTTAATGCTGAGCCACGCAGCCAGTTTTTGTTTTATTTTTAGCGTATGGCTTTTAATGCCGGGAGTGTCCGAGGACATGTTCGGCTCGCCAGTTTTGTAGCTGCTTCGAGACGGACACCCAATGGGTGAGCTACAAGTACCGTTGGGGAGGACAGTTAAGTAAGGACGAGGAGTTGGAAGGTAGCGGCTGTGGCCTATAGTTAGGGACCAACCCCGGCATTTGCCTGGAAGGAAGATGGGAAACCACAGAAGACCATCTTCAAGGTTGCCGGCGGGGGGATTCGAACCTCCTCGCCTCCCGGATGTGAGCGACTGCCAGCAGTCATGCCGTAACGACCACGGCTAACTCACCCTGTACGCAGCCAGTCAACACAGCATTCCTAATGGCTTCGGAAGTTGTTCGGCTCCTTCACAGCTTAGCATCCTTGAGCTGTCCAGTGGGCAGTTCGGATGGAGACGGCTGAATGAGGTAACCAAGCAGATGATCACATGTGATCCCAGAAGCAGATGTAAGGTAAATAGACAGGCAAGAAGCAAGCACGCGCGCGCACATGATGCAATAAGGTGAGTTTAAGATGTTGCTGGGTGCAGCGTAACTCAGTTTGTTAGCGGTGTCTGGGGAGATGCCAACTTGTTCCTCTTCTGTTCGGTTTGACAGCACCAAACTGGCAAAAAGGAAAGATAACAAGGCCCGAGCCAGGTAGAATAGAATGGAACGGGACAAAAAGAAACACAGAGAAGTCGCAGGGAAAATATGATCTCTGAAAGCGTTCGTTGCGCCATGGCCGCGCGCGTCTTGGGACACTGAACGTGACCGCGCCGCGCGAGGGGAATACCCGAACAATAGAAGAATAGGACGATAAGACTACGAGAATAATTTTATTCTTACTTTCTTGTGATTACAATATAGAGTTATTTTGTTTATTTTCATAATAAAAAGAAGATCGCAGTAATCCGTGCTACATTTCTTCTTGCAAAGTGATGAACTAGAAAGTAATTAAAGCTAAAGCATATTTTCGTCTTGCTGTTGAGAAGTCAGGTTTATAACACTATCGAATTGTAACTCCACCACACATTTTGTTTGATTCTTTGTTTTGATTTACATAGGACAAAACTATGGAATACATTGTTTTATCTTGCGGTATTTACTTCCCCAAGCCGGTTGGTCATCGGTTACTACAATCCACGGTCAGATCTCGATCGGTGCATGAGAAATTGGTTTGGATAAAGCGTAGCCAGGATTGTTTTTCTTTTTCTCTCGGGACCCCAGTTGCACAATATTTCGTGCTAAAGCATATTTTAGTCTTGCTGTTGAGAAGTCAGGTCTATAACACCATTAAATTGAAACTCCATCACATGTTTCGTTTGGTTCTGTTTTAATTTAGTTAGGATAAATCCGTGGAATCGATTTCTCCTTGGAGGATTCCATCGGGTCCTACTAGCCACCACGTTTACTGTTTCTCGGCATTAGTTTGGGCTTCGTTCCTCAGTCGGTACTTGCCTTTAAACAGGTTAGTAAATGAAACATTTTAGTGTAGTAGAAATTACGAGATTGTCCCTAAATGAATGCCACGGTCGCCTCCTACCAAAATTCTAGCGTTAATTACAAATACACGCTCTAGCACATTCATCACAATGAGGCAGGTTATTAGACAAGCTTCCACACACACCTAAAAACACGTGGCTACACAAGTACGATGCCGCAAAATTCCTACTGGAATCAACAACAACTAATGAGGTGTGCAAATTATTAGACTCGATGGCAGTTTTCCAGCATTTATTTTGTACGTTTTGTGACGTAATGCAGTAGAAATGTTTTGCAAAGCGCAGAAATCATTTCAAATGTTTAATCAATAGTCTTGATAACATTTTCTTAAAGAATCTGACAGTAAACTAATGTTTTACAGTTTGCACTAAAAGTGGAGCCTTGTTAATGCAGAAGGTCACACGTTTTGTTTCGATTACTTTATTCTAGTTTTCGTACGAATTTAGACCAGAGAGTTTGGAAGTCTTTTATTACTCAGCAATTCTTCTAAGTTTGTGCCGTTCTTGTGTGGGGTTTCGCCTAGGACACCAAGCTGGCTCATTAGCTGGATTTTGGTGTTTTTGTCCGGACCCCACAGGAGTAACGAACTGTGCCCTTTCTCCCTTTATATAGAGTGCAACTGCACCACTTTACTGCGAGAACTAAAAGCTCAAGCAGCCTTAACCTCCGTATGAAGGCTTCCAAAAATATGGTATATTGGCTTTTACGGCCAGTGAATTAAAACTCAGCAATTTTTATGCATTTGTGCCGTGTCTTGTGTGGGGTTTCGCCTAGGACACCAATGGTATATTGGCACAAACCTAGAAAAATTTCTGAGTTTTAATTCACTGGCCGTAAAAGCCAATATACCATATTTTATTACTGATTGTCCACTTTTGAACTATTCAAAGATTCGTAGACAATGGATAGAAATCGCCTGCTTTAGAGGATACGTTCCAAAGTGAACGAAAAAAAAGTAACGGACCCAGCTCAGTTGTCCCTCAGGATCTCCAATTTCAAAAATTTCCAGTTGCAATTTCTTATGGGAAACGTTGTAAGTCCACAGGGGTGAAACATTACTAAGTAGGGTAATACAGATTTTAAAAAAATACAGTCAGTCTCAATGACTAGACGTTATATCATTTCAAATGACGCATGCTACAAATGCTACACATGTTAAAAAGGCTCAGGACTCTTTCAACAGACTCCATTACCCATTAACGTAGGCTTCCCGCGCGGGCACCTCGTTAAGTGTCACCATGTAATTTGCTCTGACATCCTGCACACCTCTTTAGGAGGCACCCTGTATTCTTATCTGGCATCTTGTATATCTCTTTAGAAGTCACCCTGTATTCTTGTGTGACATCTTGTACACCTCTTTAGGAGTCACCCTGTATTCTTGTCTGACATCTTGTGCACCTCTTTAGGAGTCACCCTGTATTCTTCTCTGCCATCTTGTACATATGTTTAAGAGTCACCTTGTATTCTTATCTGGCATCTTGTATATCTCTTTAAGAGTCACCCTGTATTCATGTGTGACATCTTGCACACCTCTTTAGGAGTCCCCCTGTAATCTTGTCTGACATCTTGTGCACCTCTTTAGGGGTCACCCTGTATTCTTCTCTGCCATCTTGTACACCTCTTTAAGAGTCGCCTTGTATTCTTATCTGGCATCTTGTATATATCTTTAGGAGTCACCCTGTCTTCTTATCTGGCATCTTGTACTGTATTTTGTTCTGACATCCTGCACACCTCTTTAGGAGGCACCCTGTATTCTTGTCTGACATCTTGTGCACCTCTTTAGGAGTCACCCTGTATTCTTCTCTGCCATTTTGTACACCTCTTTAAGAGTCACCTTGTATTCTTATCTGGCATCTTGTATATCTCTTTAGGAGTCACCCTGTATTGCTATCTGGCATCTTGTACTGTATTTTGCTCTGACATCCTGCACACCTCTTTAGGAGACACCCTGTATTCTTGTCTGACATCTTGTGCACCTCTTTAGGAGTCACCCTGTATTCTTCTCTGCCATTTTGTACACCTCTTTAAGAGTCACCTTGTATTCTTATCTGGCATCTTGTATATCTCTTTAGGAGTCACCCTGTATTGTTATCTGGCATCTTGTACTGTATTTTGCTCTGACATCCTGCACACCTCTTCAGGAGGCATCCTGTATTCTTATATGGCATCTTGTATATCTCTTTAGAAGTCACGCTGTATTATTGTGTTCGCTTCGCTCAAAGCCCCAGGTCGCTCGACGCCGCAGGACTCTTTCAACAGACTCCAATAACCATTAGCTTCTGCTTCCCGCGTGGCTGCATGACGTCACGCACTCAGTTCCCGCGCGGCTGCATGACGTCACTTCCCGCGCGGCTGCATGACGTCACTTCCGTCTCCGTCTCCGTAACGCATAACGTTGGACCCAAGCATAACGACGAAGTCGACAAAATCATTTGAAATGATAACATAATATGATATTGAATAACGTCTTGTGACTGATTTAAATTCATTATGTGAGTCTAATAATTTACACACCTCTGTAACTCAACAAACATGAACTGTTCATGAGGAACTATTCCTTAAAAAGTTGGTAACGTTGATTGGACTAAATTGTTTGACATTTTTTAAATTATTGGAATAATGTATAGGGATAGGAGGGTGATCTACAATCCATACAGAAACCAGACAGCAGTCAATCGAGCTGATGGACATGAGAGAGAAGCTGGTATTCAGAAAGGTGTGAGGCAAGGCTGCAACTTATCACCCATACTTTTCAACCTTTACATTGAACAAGCAATGCAGGAAATTAGAGAGAAATTTAAAGTGGGAGTGAAGATTCAAGGAGAAATAATTTCAACTCGGAGATTGGCTGATGACATAGTCACCTTGGCCGACACGCCTGAGGATTTGAATGAGTTTCTGAATGGCATGGACTCCGTCTTGAGGAAAGAATTCATGATGAAAATTAATAAATGTAAAACAAGATGTTCAGTAAAGAACATATAGCCTACTTTTTCCTAAATGCATGGGTATTGTTATCAACCTTTTCCTTTTCAAGGAGTTTAATTGAATGTTGTTTGTAGTAGCTTGTTGAAATACAACGTGTTATACGGATATTAAACATGAATATGAGGTGCCCTTTGCTATTGCTACCTCTGTACAAAATTTCATTCAATTCGGTTTCACCGTGTTTGAATTGATATGGTGAATCGATTTGCACTCATACATGGCTGCTATCTGCAAACTATTGGGATGATGACCTCGTAGTTCAGTCAAAAGAAGCTTCCCACAAAAAGGTATGTTGTTGCAAAATTTAGTAGAGATCAGATTATTAGGTTGGTCGTAATTTGATTTAATCTTTTAACTTATGGGTGGCCGCCATTATGTTTCCGTCAGGATGGTGGCGTTATAAAACCTGACACTGAATTGCCTTTTGCAAGTGCTACCTATGTACCAAATTTCGTTCAATTCGGTTTCACTGTGCCTGAATTGATAGGGGGAATCGATTTGCACACACACATGGCCGCTATCTGTAAACTGTTGGGCTGATGACCTTGTCGCTTGGTCAAACGATGCTTACCACATAAAGGTATGCTGTTGTAAGATTTAGTAGAGATCAGATTATTAGGGTGGTCATAATTTGATTTAAGCTTTTAACGTTTGGGTGGCCGCCATTACGTTTCCGTCAAGATGGCGGCGATATAAAGCATGACAATGAGGTGCCCTTTGCTAGTGCTACCTCTGTACCAAATTTTGTTCAATTCGGTTTCACCGTGTTTGAATAGATAGGAGGAATCGATTTGCAAACAAACATGGCCGCCATACGCAAATTATTGGACTGATGACCTTGTAGATTGGTCAATAGATTCTTCATATGCAAAGGTATAATGTTGCAAAAATTGGTGGAGATCCGATGATTCGTTTGGTCGTAATTTGATTTAAGCTCTTAACATTTGGGTGGCCGCCATTACGTTTCCGTCAAGATGGCAGCGATATAAAACATGACACTGAGGTGCCCTTTGCTAGTGCTACCTCTGTACCAAATTTTGTTCAATTCGGTTTCACCGTGTTTGAATAGATAGGGGGAATCGATTTGCACACAAACATGGCCGCCATCCGCAAATTATTGGTATGATGACCTTGTAGATTGGTCAAAAGATTCTTTGTATGCAAAGGTATGATTTTGCAAAAATTGGTCGAGATCAGATGATTCATTTGGTCGTAATTTGATTTAAGCTTTTAACATTTGGGTGGCCGCCATTACGTTTCCGTCAAGATGGCGGCGATATAAAACATGACACTGAGGTGCCCTTTGCTAGTGCTACCTCTGTACCAAATTTCGTTCAATTTGGATTCACCGTGTTCGAATTGATAGGGGGGGGGGGGGGCAGACAGAGTACACACACACGCAGACTCACACACACACATACACACACACACACACAGACAATTTTTCGCCCCGTGTTGATCTTATAAGTCTACTTTTATTTTTTACAAAAATCGAAAGTAGGCTAACCAAAAATATTGGAATACAGCCGCAATAAATCAGAAACCTCTATGGACATCAAATTGGCAGGGGAAAAACTAAAGGAAGTAGGAGACTTCTGTTACTTAGGAAACAAAATAACCAGTGATTGACGAAGCAAAGAGGATATGATAAGTAGGTTGGCTCAGGCAAGGAAAGCATTTCAACAGAAACGGAATCTGTTGACATCGAATATAGATTTAGGTATTAGGAGGACATTTTTGAAAACCTTTGTCTGGAGCGGCGCACTCTATGGAAGTGAAACTTGGACTGTTGGAGCAGCAGTAAAGAGGAGAATTGAAGCGTTTGAAATGTGGTGTTACTGGAGAATGATGAAGATCAGATGGGTAGATAGGGTTACAAACGAAGCGGTATTAAGACGAGTGGAAGAGGAGAGATGTTTCTGGCGACTGCTAATGAAGAGAAGAAATTGGTTGGTAGGACACAACTAAGACACCCAGGAATAGCAAGCTTAGTTATGGAAGGAAGGGTCGAGGACAAGAACTGTAGGGATAGACCAAGGTTAGAGTATGTTAAATAGATTACCTCGGATGTAGGGTGTGGTAGCTATGTAGAGATTAAACGATTAGTTCAGGACAGGGAGGCATGCAGGGCTGCATCAAACCAGTCAAAGGACTGAAGACTCAAACAACAACAACATTCCCTAAAATTAGTTTCTATAATTGAACATCAATGTTTTAATGAAAAGGCGAAAACTGTCATGTTCATTTGTTTTCTGCGCTTATCTGATAATGCACGAGGTACCTAGGTAAGTCCAAATTAAAGGGATGAGTCGGACGACCTAAATGGCTAAATGGAAATCCCCTTGCAGTGTGTTTTAATCCTCAATGTGCCTGTTTCTAACTAACACTCCATTAGGACAGCGGCCTGATAATTAACACGAGCTAGTCTGCTTTGGTTTCCACTGTATAAATCTCACAAGCAATCACAGCTTAAAATCAATCAGCTTGAAAATAAGAGAAGAGAGAGGGTATACATTCATGGTGCGATCGTCGATGAGCCCCCTCATGTCCATCCTTGATTTGGTGAGTTTAAGCGCTTTTTGAGTAGTGGATAGAGTTGTTGGTTGTCAGCCTTGTGGGCCCAGGTTCGATTTGCGGCTCTGTTAAAAATAAAATAATTCTAGTCTGGAACTGGCTATACTCAGCTTTGTTAGAATAATTGAAATGAGTTGGAATCGATTCCCATCTCAGTCATCCGTGAAATAGTTCTCTAACATACAATGATTTTCAGTCGGTCAACACGATAGTGCCCAATCATATTAGGCGGGAGCACAAATATTTGAGCAACCTAAACTGAAATAAATATTGCATTAATTATTTATCACATAAGTAGCACACTTTTTATACAAAGAAAAATGGGGCAAGGGAAGGTATTTAATTGGATGACATGTTTCAATCGTCATGCGATCATCACCAGATCTTGTTCAACTAGAATTAGATTAGCTTTGACGGGTATGCATTACACCTCTGAGCATCAACATTAACAATTCAGAAATTACACGATTCTTTTAAATTAATTGTGTAACGTGACAGATCTATTTACAGATATTGTTACTCGGTTGATGTAGAGACTCTAGGCTATAACACTTCTATAGCTGTTGCGTTATTATTAGTTTGGTTTATATGGTTTAAGTATATCAACACTTCAATTTGTTAACTTATTATTGTAACGATCTTCAGATATGAATGCTGTTCATATTTTGTTGCTGCATGTTTCTATTTAATGTTCCTACTTAACTGGTGATCTTTTATAATATGGTTATTTAGTATTTAATATACAAACAGCCTACACCACTACTAGTACACTAGAATTGAATAAGGTTACGTTAACTTACAGTTTATTAGAGTATCCTACACAGAGTGCACTTCCATTCAATAATCTTCTTGGACTGATTAGTGTGATCTTCGGATAGCTGGTGATCTTTTATGATGTGGTTAGTTAAGTTGATATGCAAATATACAATATACACTAGAATTGAATAAGGTTATGTTAAAAGGTACTCATCGACTCTTCCATTAGTCACTTTCAAGAAAATTTTCGATTTTTTTGGTCTTATTCGATAGTATGTCCTCTCTAGTTTCCAGAATTATATAGTTTTTACTAGTTTTATTGTTGTTTAGCTCATTTATATAAACTTTAATGATCGGTGAGCACGCTTTTCAGCAGCTGTCATTTTGACGCATAGATGCAGCAGATAAAGCACACATTAATCTGGCTTTGAAACAGTCTACTCCAGAACTAAAACAATGTAGGAGATATTCTCGGGTCGGAGAATGCAGAAGGTTGACCTAAAATCCAATGAAAAGGAAGTTTTTAGGAGTTGAAAAGTAAGACTCTTTACTTTAAATGTGTACCTCAACTTTAAGTTACGATTTCTCACACTTCATTTTTTTTCAATATTTGTCTTGACTTGGGCAGTTAAAATGTCCACTTAGAATGCAGATATTAGTCTCATTTAAAAACTAAAATATAGACAAATAATGCAGCTATGTTGAAAAGCAGAATGAAGCAGTTAAATTGATATTAGGGGTCGCGCGCCCCACAATTAATTTATTTTTTCAATCAAAATAACGTAAATTGTAAAACAAAGCTAATATATTTGCCTCAATCAATGATACAAAAACGATTCTGCTATACAACATTCTGATCATACAGCAGATCAATTTGGACAACAATGGCTCAATTAAGTTGTAAACGAGCAAAGATATCTCGTCCTAAAAATGCACGTTATTTTTGTGATTAATCTTTGAAAAAGACCCCCCAAATTTATTTAATTTTTCTTTTTTGGCAAAACTCCACTAGTTTATATTTTTGGAATCAGTGATATCAATTTCAAGAAAATAAGATAACTTGTAATGAAATGTCTTCAGTAGTGTCGATGAGTACCTTTAACTTGTTGGTTATTAGAGTATCCTATACAGAGTCCGCCTCCACTCAATACTCTTCTCGGACTGTTTAGTGTGAGCTTCGGATAGTTTCCTCGCTTAGTTTCACTACGTAATGCAACTAAACGAGGAGGTTATCCGTAGCTATTTAGCTGGTGATATTTTATAAAGGTGGTTATTTAGGTTATTGGTGATTATTTCAATATAATTCTATGATAGATTACTAGGCAGCACTGTAAAAGAGCTTCTAAACCTTCAATATCGTTCTCTAAGGTTGGTAGGCTACTAAACGCACTGCCACGGCCACTCCACCCCACTCCATATCCTTCCTCCAGTTACAATTACTATACACGTGATTATTATTATTATTTATCGTATGATGATACAGAGTTAAAATATACACTACATATCAAGTTATATATACAGTTATATACAAAGTCATAAACACAAGTTCTAAACTTCTATGTCCAGGCCATCAATCCACTGAAGTGCCTCAGAAGATCCATGGTGAATGTCACCTACTGATCCTTGGAACGCTCGTTGCGGACATTCACCAACAATATGTCCGATGGTTTGCAGGGTAGCTCCACAATCGCAGTTAGCAGAAGTAACCCAACCCCATTTGTGAAGCAGGAATCCACATTTGCCTTGTCCTGTACGGATCCGGTTAATAATTCTCCATTGGCGTCTGGGGAGTTTGAAACCTTCTACCCGGTTGGAAGGGTTTTCAATCAGATGTGCATTGAATACTGATGATTCTTCCCACATAGTTTTCCATGCTTCTGAGATGTTAAATGAAGAGTCTTCAAGGAGTACTGCAGAGCGCCAAGGTGGTTTTCTTGACTTCAACCGTTGATTGCCTGCTTTTGCTACATCAGTATGTATGGGTAGCTGGGGGTTCTTCTGAATGGTTTTCCAGATCTTCAGGAGAGCCTCTGATCTTCGAAGAGCTGGAGGTTGGATGTTACTTAGAACAGGTAACCATATAGTGGGTGTGCTACGTATACAGCCCGTAATCAGTCGCATTGTCTGGTTAAGTTGTACATCTATCTTCTTGGAGTGGACACTGTTTAGCCAAGATGGGCAGCAGTATTCAGCAACGGAGTATGACAGTGCCAGAGCAGTTGATCGTAAAGTTTGAGCGCTGGAACCCCAGGAGGTACCAACAAGCTTCTGAGTGATGCTATTACGGGTCTTCACCTTTGCGGCCACGTTCGTGAGATGTTGTTTGAAGGTCAAGGACCTATCAAGTGTTATCGCAAGGTACTTAGGCATGCTGCAGAACTGCAAAGTTTGTCCTCTGAATTTGACTTCTGGTTTGTAATTAGAGAACCTATTGCGTAAGTGAAATGCGGATACAACAGTTTTCTGATAATTTAGGCGTAGGCACCATTTCTTGAAATATGTGTCCAAGACTTCCAAGTCGGCAGTTAGTGTATTTTCAGCATCGGTGAAGTTGGAGTTCTGGGTTACCAAACAGATGTCATCAGCATATATGAATTTCCTTGAAGAAGTTTCTTGCAGGTCGTATATGCACAAGCTGAAAAGGAGAGGAGCTAGGACAGATCCTTGGGATAATCCGTCATTTAATTTGAAGAACTTGCTTCTATCATTGCCAGAGTAAACCTGGAAAAGTCTATTGCACAGCATGTTGTTAATTAGGTTTGTGAGTTTGAGACACGGAATGATGCTCACAAATTTCAGAAGGAGGCCTTCTCGCCATACTGTATCATAAGCGGCAGATAGATCCAAGAAAGCAGCTAGGCTTACAGTAATCTAGGTCACAGTGGCGTAACTAGGATTTGCTTCTTGAGGGGTGTGAGTGGACTCAAATATGAAATAATTTTGTTTTTGGTTGTGTGTTTGTTGTTTTCTACTTTTCTACTTTCTTATCTTTGCTTTGTGTTTTTGGTTTTGTGTTTGTTTTGTGTTTTTGATGTTGTTTTTAAATTTTGCTTTTTTATTGTGTGTTTGTTTTCTGCTTTTTTGAATTTTGCTTCTTGCTTTGTGTTTTTGGTTTTTGGTTTTATGTTTGCTTTCTACTTTTACAGTTTTTGAAATTTGGTTATTGCTCTGTGGTTTTTGGTTTTGCCTTTGCTTTCTGCATTTGCTTTTGTTTTTAATTTTGCTTTCTGTTTTGGTCATGAAATGAAAGCAAACCAACAGTACACGTTTTCATGTTTGATCTCGATAGCATTTGATACGTTTTATTTGCATCTCTCAATCTGCAAAAGCTAGGAAATGAACAGTTTTGCTAAGCATAACACTAAATATTTTACAAAAGTAAAGATAAATGTTCTCAAATTATAGCCCTACATAATTCAATCATTTGTCAACAATCCCATTTTTAGCCTATTTTCAATTTTGAAAAAATAGGCTTATGAGATCAAATTTTTGTCCGTGTGTGTGTGCGTGTGTGTGTGAGGTGTGTGTGTGTCCCCTAATAAAATCTAAACGGCTGGAGCGATTTCAATGAAACTCGGTAACTTCATAGCACTATTCCCGGCGACCTCGACCGTGCCCTTCAAATTTTGTTACGTCTCACCAATCCAACATGGCGGCTGTGCGAAATATTTCACTAGCATTCAATATCTCCGAAACTATTACCGATATCACCCTGAAATTGTGTACGGTGATAGAGGGCACTACTAGAAGTTCACCTATGAGACTTTCGAAAACCTGGTGACTACAAAACCAACATGGCGGTCAAGCGAAGTTGAGACTTTTCATAGACTTTTCTCGCGATTTAACAATCCAAACGTAATGAAACTTGGTACAGCAAATGGTTATACACATTGTAATGCACTGAAATCTAATTTAGTTCAATTGTTTACATAACCTAAAAATGGCGGCTGTGAGAAATATTTCACTGACATTCTATATCTCCGATACTATTACTGATATCACCCTGCAATTTTGTACGGTGATGAAGGGTACTAATACAAGTTTATCTATGTATATTTCATAAACCTGTAAAGTACAAAACGAACATGGCGGCCAAGCGAATTTGAAATATTTTAATAGACTTTTCTCGTGATTTAACTCTCTGAGCGCAGTGAAATGTGGTACAGTAAATGATTTTGCAGATTGTAATGCACTGCCATCTAATTTAATTCAATTGTTTACATAACCTCAAGATGGCGGCTGCGCGAAATTTTAAAATTAAGTTTTAATTTCTTGTGTCGTAATCATGCGATCGAAGTGAAAGTTTGAATAATGAACCTAGGCAATAATTGTCCTTGAATGGTACATAAATCTTTGGCCTATACATATAAAGATCCTAAATGGCGAGCTTCCGAAATATTTAGACAGTTCTCAATATCTATGAATCTTTTACAGCAACCAAACTGATTTTTTTAATGTTCATAGAGACTATGAACATATGTTCACCTATAGGACTTCAGCAACCTGGTGAGCACAAATCCAACATGGCGGCGACGCGAAGTATACATATTTAAATGGACGTTTCTCGCGAATTAACTATCCGAGTGTCGTGAAACGTTGCACGTTAAATGCTTATACAAATGTTGATCCACTGGCATCTAATTTATTTCAATTGTTTACATAATCACAAGATGGCTGCTGTGCGTAATTTTAAAATCTCGTTTTTACTTCTTGTGTTCTAATCATGCGATTGAAGTTTGAATACCACACGTACACAATAATCTTAATGTAATAGTACAAAAATAAAAATCCAACCTGGCGACAATCTGAAATATTTAGACGGTTCTCAATATCTACGAATCTGTTACAGCAATTAAACTGAAATTTTGTATATTGATAGAGGGAATTAACATTAGGAGGATATATGAAAATAGGCTGTATAGTTCTTCACGGAACTACTTGTTATTTTCAAAATAAAAATGTCATCAAATTACTTTTATTTTAAAATTATTTGGCGCTGGAGAGGATTGAATACCCCAAAGTTACGCCACTGCTAGTTTTTTTTTCTGTTTCTAAAAATTCGAAAGAGAAAAGTTAAAGTAGAAGGTCACGACCAGTCCTTTATTATAAATTTTAAAGAAAACTAAAAATTCAATAAAGATGTATTTTAAAATAACTTAAGAATCCTTGTTTTAAGTGTTTGTTGTTGATTCATTGAGAGGTTTTGCGACATCGTGGTCATGTAGCACTTGTGTGTGTGTGTGTGTGTGTGTGTGTGTTATTGTTATGGCTACATTAGTGTGTGTAGTTGTAATTCAGATGAGGATAGGGAAGGAGGCGGCTATCGCTTTGCCTGGAGTAGAAGTGGGAAACCACGAAAAAACACTTTCAGGATTGCTGAGGTGTGAATAGAACCCGTCTATTCTCATTTCTGCCTCACGACGCTGAGTGTATCCCGCTCCAGCCCTCAGATCAGAATTAAATTCCTTGGCAGAGCCAGGAATCGAACCCGGGCTGTCGCGGTGACTGCTAAGAGTGCTAGTCAGTATGCAACGAGACGGATTTTGTTTGAAGTAGTTTCATTCTAATTGGAAAGTATTTTCCGTATGTCAACACAAGCTTTCGTTTTTCACTGTCTTTAAGTGACCGAAGCGACCATGCTCCAATTTTCACACCAGAATTAAAATCCTTTATGAGAATTCCTGGAGTAAAATCTGTGTCATTTTTGCGGAAATTTATTAACCACAAAAGTAGAACGGTGATTTATTCCTGTGTAGGAACATCCCCTTGAAGAGCAACTAACCTCTAAAGGTGGTTCTAACATTGTAAATTGTTGTTGTATACTAGTGTGACGTCACAATTTACCCGCCCTCTTGTGCCAAGGCTAATAATCAGGCAAGAGGTGACACCCTCTCTTCCCCCTCTCTTCTACTCTACTCGAGTGTATGCGGCATAAATTATCACACACACACACACACACGCACACACACACACAAGCTCTTGGAAAAATTCTGAACGCGTTTCGTTTTTCAGAAACGGTTTTATGAATTTCAAATAGCATTTTGCTACACCCATTCTCTTTAACCTGACTTCTCTTTCTTTGTCTCTCTTTCTCTGTCTCTTTCTCCAGCTCACATTCACATTTCCTCTCCAGTTCTTTCCCCCTCCCTTCCTTTTACGTTAAGAGATTTTTTAAAAGAAAAAATGTGTAAGATGGGAGACGCGCCTGTTAGGGAGTAAGAGAGAGAGAGAGAGAGAGAGGAAGAATTGGAGACACGTTTGAGAGAGAGAGAGTGCAAGGGGACAAAAGAAGGTCGAACACTCAGTGAAGACGCGAAGAGACGAATAAGTTACTAGAGTAGTAGAACTACAAATTAAAAGCAGGATTACACAGAATTAAGATGAAAGAACATGTACCAGGTAACTCAAGTGCTGCAAGTAGGATTGAGAGTAATGTGTTTCAAAAACAAACCTGCTCATGTCAGTCAGTTATGTTATATTTTCTTAATTATTATAGGTTGCTTTGTTGCTCCATTTTGAATTCAGAGGCATCGTTGATCATCAGCCCAGTGCACTTGTGTTGGAAGTCTACTAGCAATATCGTGGGTTAATATTATAACGTTCAGTGGGTCAACACAAAATCATTACAATTACTAGAACCTGAAATAAATTACATTTGATTTAGATTATTATTATTATGGATCACGCAGTTCTTTTATGATTCGCCTTTCTCATCTTCCATATAGCTCTCATTCTCTTTCGTGGACCATCTTCCTTTCCTCAGTCCACTAGGTTCCTGGTCTCCTTGAAGCGTCATTCTCTGGTATTAC
Source organism: Meconema thalassinum (assembly GCA_946902985.2). Taxonomy (NCBI): domain Eukaryota; kingdom Metazoa; phylum Arthropoda; class Insecta; order Orthoptera; family Tettigoniidae; genus Meconema; species Meconema thalassinum. The sequence continues at coordinate 1,227,274,670 of OX336388.2, read as the reverse complement.
TATCCATCCACTTACCCTACATCGGAATAGATCCTGTCAAAGTCTTCCGCTGTTCTTACTTGGACCTTCTCCAAGTCCTGTTTGACTTGCTGAATCCACGTTATATTCTTCAGTATTTGTGCGTAGGTCATGCGTGAGTGTAAGCCTAGTCAGTGGAAGTCTTTTAACATGTCCATACAATTTCAATCTTTGTTTTCTGATGTTTGCAGGGGAGCGTGATGGAGCAGTGGCTTACCTACTCGTCTTTCACCCTGATGGCCGGAGTTCAAATCCTGGTGACAAAGGGGTGAAATTTTCACCTGAAAAATCACGTGGCGTCAGGAAGAGCATCCGGCCTTAAATCCCCGGCCAAGACCAAAAATGAGCCTGTTTGGCTCCGGCTACCCCCAATTGATTGGGATAAGCCGAAGAAAGTTTTCTGATGTCTGCCGCAAGAGAAGATTTTTTCACAGTTGCTTTGATTTATATTATACAGTGTATAGTTACGGACTACTAAAGAAGAAGCCAACTAAGGGATGACATGTTTCGCTCGTCAAGCGGTCATCATCACCTCCCAAGACAAATAGCTTTACAAAACACTACCAAACCTACAGTGACACCCGCAGACAGTCTCTGCTTTCCAAATACTAAATAAAAGAAAACCCGTCAGGAAACTTAGTAAGTGTGGTAATTATTACTGAAAAATATTGCAGCATTAAGTGCTATTAAGGACTATTTGTTTTAATGTGAATTATAAGTTTTACAACATTAAAAGAAATATTCGCATTCGATATTATTTGAATAATTTATAATTCGATATTCGAAGATGTAGAGCCCTATCCGCAGCTTATCCGCTATCCGTACTGCCATTCAAACTATATGCGCATGGCGGATATCCGCATCCGTGTCCTATAGGACAATCCGGAGTCCCTTAAGGGTCAACATTGTTGAAGTCATCCACCCATATACTTGTAATCAGGGTTGGGAATGGTAAGAAGACAGCATTGCATAGGTTCTGTAACATACCGTCATTTGCCTCAAGAAGTAGGGAACCTCAGAAAACCACTTTCAGGGAGGGTGAGGTATAATCATTGCCAGTCTCTAATGGAATCAACGAGCGAACATTCAGGTGGATAACAAGTTGTCCGATGAAGTAAAAATTCGAGGTGGTGTTGGACAAGGCTGTGTGCTGTCTCCAATGCTCTTCAACTTATATTCGGAGGCAATCATGTCGGAAGCCTTTGATGGGTTTCATTAAGGCATTGTCATCAACGGCACAGTCATCAATAATTTCCGATATGCAGATGACACAGTCCTGATCGCCAGATGCATTGAAGATCTCCACGCATTGCTGAATCGCGTGAACGCAGTTAGCAATGATTATGGCTTAAGGATGGAACATTCGCAAAACAAAATTCATGGTTGTCAGCAAAGAAGTAATTGATACCACATTATCAGTTACTGATAAAGCCATCGAACGAGTTCATTCATATAAATATCTAGGGTTCTACCTGAATGACAAATGGGACTGCAGCCATGAAATCAAAGCTCGCATTGAGCAAGCCAGGGGTGTCTTTATCAAAATGAAGAATCTGCTGTGTCACCGAGATCTTAGTCTGAGACCAAGAATACTTGCCCTCAAGTGTTACATAATTCCCATACTAATGTATGGACACGAGGGGTGGACATTAACCAAAACCTTGGAGAAGAAGTTGGAAGCATTTGAAATGTGGCTGTATCGTCGCATGCTTCGTATATCGTGGACCGACAAGGTGAGAAACACCGAGGTGCTGGATCGGATAGGCAAGGAGATGGAGGTGCTCTGCAACATCAAGCGACAGAAGCTACAATATTTCGGCCACGTGATACGAAATAACAAGTACCGACTCCAGCAGCTAATCTCGGAAGGCAAGATTGAAGGACGCCGCAGACCAGGGAGGAGGAGGATCTCCTAGCTCAAGAAATTGCGGGAATGGTTTGAACTTGACTCAGCATCTCTGTTTCGAACGGCAACCTCGAGGGAAGGGATTGCAATGATGATCGCCAATCTTCGACACGGAGACGGCACATAAAGAAGAAGAAGAAGAAGATGTATAACAGGAATGCAGATAAAAAAGAAAACAAGTAGTTCCGTCAAGAACTAAAGGCTATTTTCATATATCCTACTTATGTTAATTGCCTGTATCACCAGACACAATTTCAGTTTGATTGTAATAGATTCGTAGATATAGAGAATCGTCTAATATTTTGGATGGTCGCCATGTTGGATGTTTATATATGTAGGTCTTAGAGTTATGTCCTATTACATGAAGATTATTGTGTAGGTGTAGTATTCAAACTTCAATCGCACGATTAGTACATAAGAAGTAAAAACGAGAGTTTTGAATTTCGCACAGCTGCAATCTTCTGGTTATGAAACCAATGGAAATAAATGATATGCCAGTGGATTAATATCTGTATAGCCTAAGCATTTACCGTACCGAGTTTCACTGCACTCAGATGGTTAAATCGCGAGAAACATCCATTTAAATATTTACAATACGCATCGCCGCCATGTTGGATTAGTGCTCACCAGGTTATTGAAAGTCCTATAGGTGAACTTATGTTCATAGCCTCTATGAACATAAAGAATTTCAGTTTGATTGCTGTGAAAGATTCGTAGGTATTGAGAACCGTGGAAATATCTCGGATGGTCACCATGTTGGATTGTTATAAGTATAGGCCATGGAGTTATGTACCATTAAAAGAAAATTATTGCGTAGGTTCATTATTCAAATTTTCACTTCCATCGCATGATTACGACACAAGATATAAAAACTTAATTTTAAAATTTCGCACAGCCGCCATGTTAAGGTTATGTGAACAATTTAACTAAATTTGATGCCAATACATTACAATATGTATAAACATTAAATGTACCGTATTTCACTCCGCTCAGATGTTTAAATCGCGAGAAAAGTCTATTAAAATGTTTCAACTTCGCTTGGCCGCCATGTTCGTTTTGTACTTTACAGGTTTTTGAAACTACAAAAATGAACTTTTAGTAGTACTGTGTATCACCGTACAAAATTTCTTGGTGATATCAGAAATAGTTTCGGAGATATAGAATGCTGGTAAAATAATTCGCACAGCCGCCATCTTGTGGTTATGTAAACAATTGAACTATTTTAGATGTCAGTGCATTACAATGTGTATAAACGTTTGCTGTTCCAAGTTTCATTACGTTTGGATGGTTAAATCACGAGAAAAGTCTATTTAAAAGTCTCAACGTCGCCTGGCCGCCATGTTGGTTTTGTAGTTAGCAGGTTTTTAGCCTATTTTCATTTATTAAAGAAATAGGCTTATAATCACCTTTTGTCCGCGAGTCTGTCTGTGTGTGCATGTGTGATGGTGTCCCCCCCCCTAATAACTTCTACACGGCTGGAGCGATTTCAATGAAACTCGGTAAGTTCACAGCACTATTCCGGACGACCCCTACCGAGCCCTTCAAATTTTGTTACGTCACACCAATCCAACATGGCGGCTGTGCGAAATATTTCACCAGCATTCAATATCTCCGAAACTGTAACGGATATCACCCTGGAATATTTTACGGTGATAAAGGGAACTACTAGAAGTTCACCTATGTGACTTTTGAAAACCTGGGAACTAAAAAACCAACATGGCGGCCAAGCGAAGTTGCGACTTTTAAATAGACGTTTCTCACGATTAACGAACCAAACTCAGTAAAACTTGGTACAGTATATGTTTATACACATTGTAATGCACCGACATCTAACTTTGTTAAATTGTTTACATAACCTCAAGATGGCGGCTGTGCGAAATATTTCACTGGCATTCTATATCTCTGAAACTATTAGCGGTATCACCCTGCAATTTTGTACGGAGATAAAGGGCACTACTGCAAATTCATCTAAAAGACATTCAAAAACCGCTCAACTACAAAACGAATATGGCGGCCAAGCGACGTTGAAAATTTTAAATAGACCTTTCTCGCGATTTAATGATCGAAACGCTATGAAACTTGGTACAGGAAATGTTTATACACATCGTAATGCACTGGTTCTATTTTAGTTCAATTGTTTACATAACCTCAAGATAGCGGCTGTGCGAATTTTAAAATTAAGTTTTTATTTCTTGTGTCGTAATCATGCGATCAAAGTGAAAGTTTGAATAATGAAACTTCGCAATAATTTTCCTTAACTGGTACATGACTCTATGGCCTGTACATTTAACAATCCAACATGGCGACCATCCGAAATATTTAAATGGATCTCAATATCTGCGAATCTATTACAGAAATCAAACTGAATTTTTTATTGTTCATAGGGTCTATGAACATACGTTCACCTATAGGACTTTCAATAACCTGGTGATCACAAATCCAACATGGCGGCGGCGCGAAAAATAAATATTCACATAGTCGTTTCTCGCAATTTAATCATCCGAGTGCAGTGACACTTGGTACAGTAAATCTTTATACGAATGTTAATCCACTGGCATCTAATTTTTTTAAATTGTTTCCATAACCACAAGATGGCAGCTGTGCGAATTTTTAAAATCACGTTTTTACTTCTTGTGTCCTATTTATGCGATTGAAGTTTTAATACTACACGTACACAATAATCTTCATGTACCAGTACATAACTCTAAGACCTACATATATACAAATCTAACATGACGACCATCCGAAATATTTATTCCGTTCTCAATATCTACGAATCTATTACAGCAATCAAACTGAAATTTTGTATGTTGATAGAGGCAATTAACATAAGTAGGATATTATGAAAATAGGCTGTATAGTACTTCACGGAACTACTTGTTCAAAGTCTCATAGGTAAACTAGTAGTAGTGCCCTTTATCACCGTACAAAATTTCAAGGTGATATCAGTAATAGTTTCGGAGATATTGAATGCTGGTGAAATATTTCGCACAGCCGCCATGTTGGATTGGTGAAACGTAATAAAATTTGAAGGCCACGGTTGAGGTCGGCCAAAATGGTGCTATGACGTTACCGAGTTTCATTGAAATCGCCCCAGCCGTTTGAGAGTTATTAGGAGGGGGGACACATACACAGACACACACACACACACACATACGCACAAACACACGGACAAAATGTGATCTCATAAGCCTATTTTTTTATAAAATGAAAATAGGCTAAAACAGTTCACCTTCGATCGGTGGAACCACCTATGGACTTCCTCTTCAACGAGCACAGTTTCCAGGAATATATTCTTCTCCAATGTTTTCGACTGACTCCGATGTAAAATGCTGACATAATTCCTTTCCGGCCATGGACAATTTAAATTTTACTTCGAGCGTTTCAAAACTCAAATAGAAGACGATTGCTCTTGCTTCTGTGAGTCATCTCAAAGTAAAAGTCACCTCCTAATTGTCTGTCTGCCTTCGAAAGAGAAAGATATAATCTGAATTGCCATTTGAATGACTGCAATAATGAATATATTAACAAAACTACTTTATCCAACTTTTCAAAAATCTTGTTGTTACAATCGTTTTATAACATTCACACATAGGCCTATTCTAAATATTTTTTTGTAAATTGCCTTGCACAGCATGTCATCTGTAATTCATTAAACTACAACCCTAATAGACTTCGGTGGAATAGGCTTCCCCTTGTTATCATGAGGTTGAGTGTATCTAGTTCCAACCTTCTAACTGACAGAGCTGAGGATTAATCCCAGAGCTCTAGACACAGGAGACTCAAAACGCACTCCCAGGCCACGAAGGTGTTGGCATAATTTTGAAACACCCTGTATTTGCTACCTGTGTAGCAGTAATATTTCTGACACAATGGCTTTGTTTATCATTAATTCTGTTCGTGAGTGCAACATCCCGAGTTAAAAGGAATGCTACGATTTTGTTTTGTTTAAAGTACCGTAATTCTGAAACATTATACTGTCTGCAAGGGAACCATTAATGTAATTGAAATAAGCAAATAGTTCTGTAGTTCCTTTCTTGCTGTAAGAACAACACTAGCTGTGGTTCATATGGCATGGATAAGAACTAATGTGTTACTTAGGAAGCTTCTTTGGACCATGGTTCGTTTGTTGATACTGGAAGGTAATTTTTAATTCATTCTATGTGGTTACTGTTTCTGATGAAGATCAGATGTGTAGATATATTAAAAAATGAAGAAGTGTTAATATGAGTGGAAGAGGAGAGATGATTATGGCGGCTGCTAATGAAGAGAGGAGAGATTAGTTTGGTAGGACGTATAATGTCATAATAAGACACCCGGGAATAGTACACTTAGTTATGGAAGGAAGGGTTAAGGATAAGAATTGTAGAGGTAGACCAAGGTTAGAATATGTCGAACAGATTATCTCGGATGTAAGGTGTGGAGAGCTGCATCAAACCAGTCAAAAGGCTGAAAACTAAAACAACTACAGCATCCCGCACACATGAACAGATCTTCACGTTTATACTCGTCATCATCATCATCATCATCATCACCATCTGTGAAAAGAGCAATTTCCACATTCGAAAAGTAGGGCTTAGGGTTTTGAATAATTTCAGCTTTAAGAAAATCACATAGATCTGATGTTGACTTTCTTCGGCACTTGCTTCCAGGATTACGGGTCAAGTTTGCCATCCTAGCGAACAGTTTACCCAACATAGACTTGGAGAAACCAATGGGTTGATAATATTACACAGACAGAAAAATTTCCTAATAACTCAAGAAATTATTTGAAATGTCGATCAAGACACATCGGTAACTTCACTTCTTATAGCGACCAGTTGTGAAATCCTGAGAAGATCTATGATTCACAACTGAAAATACCGAGGAAGATTCTTAGAGAAAATTGATGGAGGGGAGGGAAGTGTCCTTAAATTTCAAGAATATGGCTCATAACTTAGTAGTTTCAGAAGAATGTTCATTCTCGAACCAATGCGAATAAGTTAAATAATCTCCGCCGTAGGTGTGGATCCTGGGAAGGGAAGCAGATGGGGTTCCATGCATCTCCAATCACATGGTAGGAAATCGAGGACCCTACAATATCAAATACTGTAAGTTGTTGTTTCTCATTAGTAAAATTTAAAAGCGCAGTTGTATTTTAAAACTGCGGAGCTCAATGGTAACATTCTCGCTTACTGCGCCCAAAGTTCTGGGATTGAATCCCTAGGCAGTCCGTTGGCATTTTTAGAGGGTACTTAAATGTGAGAGAACTATCACAGTGGATTTCTTGAGACGTTAAAGATCCTCTTTGGGACTAATTTCCAATACTCCGACGTCTCCAAACGCCACAGTAGTTTAAATTGACATAAAACCTACATTATTATTATTATTATTATTATTATTATTATTATTATTATTATTATTATTATTATTATTATTATTATTATTGTTGTTGTAAGAGTAAGGAAAATTTGTTTGTGCTCACGATGGAAACATAGCACACAGTATATACGATTATCGGGAAGTCTTTCTGCAGCACATAAGCTACTTTAGTCAACTATGGATATACGCTGAACCAGGGCAAATAATGAAACGAGTTTCCCGAACACTAGGGAAACAAAACAAATAATTACCTTAACACACACTTGCTGAAAAAAATAATGAAACACCAAAAATTAACTTCAAAAATATACTTAAAAGTTTGAAACTATAATTGAGGTAAAGTTAACTCATATAGCACCCTAGTGGCTTCGGTGGCGTAGTCGGTAGCATGCTGAACTGCTATGCCCAAGATCGCGAGTTCAAACCGAGCCGAGGTCGTCCGATTTTTAAGAGCATTAAAAACCTTCAGTATGCCTTCCTTCGGAGGGCAGGTAAAGCCGGCGGGCCCATGTCATAGATGTATGGCGTGTAAAAGAACCTACCACTACAATTGGTAGTGTGTAGATAAATTTGTTGGTCATTTGTTGAGAAACGCTCTATCAAGTTCCAACGTTCGCTACTGGGTGACAGTGACGTCTGGTAGTCAAAGTTGGAACTACTTGAAATTGAACTTTCATTAATTTCATCTCTCATTAACTCCTCTCGTGAGGTTGGAGTCAAGAAGGGCATCAAGCCGTAGAAAACATCAACCACGTAGAATTTCATCGCATCTCATCCCCGACCCCATTGGAAACGGGATTAATAAGGGTTAGAAATAGAGAAACTCATATAGCTCCCTGGACTGGTGCAAATCTTTAAATTGACCCCAGTTGGATAACTAGCATATTAACGATACCGTTCCAGTTCCTCAAACCGAAATTAAATTTCTTGACAGAGCAGGGAATCAAACCCAAAGCTCCAGAGTGATTTCCAAGTGTACTAAGCACTACCCAACGAGACGTAGCCTACAGTAAACACAATACAATAAACGACGCGTCTTCAAGTAAATCATTCATTAATACAAATTTGGCTCTTCTCTACACTGATTTTGCTTTCTTGGTGAGCATCTACTAATTTCTCAGTTTATGAACCTTTTTACGATAAGAAATAGAGGTGTGTTTCCATTTCTACTTGCCGTCAGTAGAATTTTAATTTTCTTGAATAGATGTAGAGCAAGAATCCAGTGGAGACATTATGTGTGCCCTACGGAGCATGTTTCTACATCTGCACTTCCCAAGAGATTGTCTCACTTGAGCAATCTTCTAAATATGCTTGCTCTATAAATGCCCCAGAGTAACATTGCTGGGATTTTATGGTCAACCAGAGATTACTTCATAATATCACCTTCATGGAATGCCCTGACTAAATCTCTGGACACACAGATCTGATGGGTTCAATGTTTCTTCGATCAGTCATTCGTTTTTGAGCAATGCAAGTGACAGTCATTTCTTATCAGAGTGCAGAATTTGTTGACGTACGTTTATTGTTCTATTACGAGGTGCATTCAAAAAGTAAGTCAAATATGCCTATGGCATATCAATTCACGATTATGAGTGATGCAGTACAGTATACTATTAAGTGATACACTATTCTTTATCGACAATAGCCTCAATTTTCTATTAATGTTTAAATTCTCTGCTTTAGTGGTTTTGGAGCCATCGGAGATATTCGGTTTGAAATTGTTCGTTGTTGTTTTAAGTCTTTCGACTGGTTTGATGCAGGTATCCATGCTTCCCTGACCTGAGCTAATTATTTCATCTCTACATAGCTCCCACACCCTACATACGAGGCAATCTGTTTAACATATTATAACCTTGGTGTACCCCTACAGTTCTTACCATCGACCCTCCTTCTATAACTAAGTTTGCTATTCCTGGGTGTCTTAGTATGTGTCCTACCAATCTATTTCTTCTCTTCATTAGCAGTCACCAGAAACATCTCTCCTCTCCCACTCGTCTTAACACCTCTTCATTCGTAACCTTATCTACCCCTTGGATTTTCTTCATTCTCTTGTAACACCACATTTCAGACGCTTCAATTCTCCCCTTTTCTTCTGCACCAACAGTCCAATTTTCACAGAGTGCTCCAGACAAATGCCTTCAAAAACGACTTCCTAATACCTCTATCTATATTCGATGTCAACAGAATCCTCTTCTGTAGAAATGCTTTCCTTGCCTGTGCTAACCTACTTTTAATGTTCTCTTTGCTTCGCCCATCACTGGTTATTTTGCTTCCTAAGTAACTGAAGTCACCTATTTCCTTTCGCTTTTCACCTGCCGATTTGACATCTATAGGGGTTTCTGATTTCTTTCGACTGCATTCCAATATTTTTAGCCTACAGTATTTTCAATTAAGAAAAAAATAGGCTTATGAGATCACCTTTTGTCCGCGTGTCTGTCTGTGTGTGTGATTGTGTGTGTGATGGTGTGTGTCTCCCCTAATAACATCTAAACCGCTAGAGCGATTTCAATGAACCTCGGTAAGTTCACAGCACTACCCCGGACGACCCCAACCGTGCCCTTCAAATTTTGTTACGTTTCACCAATCCTACATGGCGGCTGTGCGAAATATTTCACCAGCATTCAATATCTCCGAAACTATTACCGATATAACCCTGGTATATTTTACGGTGATAAAGGGAACTACTAGACGTTCACCTATGTGACTTTTGAAAACCTGGTAACTACAAAACCAACATGGCGGTCTAGCGAAGTTGCGACTTTTAAATAGACGTTTCTCGCGATTTAACCAACCAGACGCTATAAAACTTGGTACATTATAAATTTTTGCACATTGTAATGCACCGATTTCTAACTTCGTTCAATTGTTTACATAACCTCAAGATGGCGGCTGTGCGAATTTTAAAATTAAGTTTTCATTCCTTATGTCGTAATCATGCGATCGAAGTGAAGGTTTGAATAATGAACCTACGCAATAATTTTCCTTTAATGGTACATGTCTCCATGGCCTATACATATAACAATCCACCATGGCGACCATCCGAAATATTTAGATGGATCTCAATATATACTAATCTATTGCAGCAATCAAACAGAATTTTTTAATGTTCATAGGGGCTATGAACATAAGTTCACCTATAGAACTTTCAATAACCCGGTGTTCACAAATCCAACATGGCCGCGACGCGAAAAATAAATATTCACATGGTCGTTTCTCGCAATTTAACCATCCGAGTGCAGTGACACTTGTTTCAGTAAATCCTTATACAAATGTTAATCCACTGGCATCTAATTTTTATCAATTGTTTCCATAACCACAAGATGGCAGCTGTGCGAAATTTTAAAATCTCGTTTTTATTTCTTGTGTCCTAATCATGCGATTGAAGTTTGAATACTACACGTACACAATAATCTTCATGTAACAGTAGCCTACATAACTATAAGACCTACATACATAAATGTCTAACATGGCGACCATCCGCAATATTTAGTCGGTTCTCAATATCTACGAATCTATTACAGCAATCATACTGAAATTGTGCATGTTGATAGAGGCAATTAACAAAAGTACGATATATGAAAATAGGCTGTATAGTTCTTCACGGAACTACTTGTTTTACATTTATTCATTTTCATCATGAATTCTTTCCTCAAGACAGAATCCATATCATTTAAAAACTCATTCAAATCCTCTGGTGTGTCGGCTAACAATAAAATGACGATGTCTTCAGAAAATCTCCGAGTTGAAATTATTTCTCCTTGAATCCTACTTTGAATTGTTCTCCAATTTCCTTCATTGCTTGTTCAATGTATAGGTTGAAAAGTATGGCTGATAAGTTGCAGCCTTGCCTTACACCTTTCTGAATGCCAGCTTCTCTTTTTCAATGCTGATAAATCCTTTTCCATCCTGCTGTTCTTTGAGCATGTCGAACACATGGTGTATGTATGGGACTGTATACTGGATGCTTCTACACCTCCCGTCGAAAAACGTTGAAGTGAAGGTTGAGTTGCAACATGTGATTTCTATGCGTTCGGCAAACTTAAAGAACTGCGGAGTGTGGAAAGCAATGATCAACAATGAACAAGTTCAAATAGAATATCTCCAATGGGTCAAAGACAAAGGAGCGGATTCTTATCTTCAGGGAAGTGAAATATTGGTAGAACGTTCAGACCGTTGTTTACAGATACTTGGTGAGTCGGGTTGCTAGTGTAAAAAAATATAGGAGATAGTTTCTCTTCAAGATGTCATAACCGTTGAGTCATTCTTGAAAATGTGACCGCCGTCAGGATTCTAACGGGACATGAAATAAGACACCATCCGGGACATATTTCCTGAAGTGAATGCAATATACAGAGGGAAGAACACAATCAGGATGCTCGGGATTTGAAACTCAGATCTCCGATCCTCATCTGCTGATAAGCGGAGTATTGTATAACTTAATATGTGATGTTTTGAAGCAATTTTTACAGTTTTGCCTGAACAAACTGACAATTTAGACTTTTCAGTTGGTCAACAAATGTTTGCCCAATTCGATTAGGCGGGTTATATATTACAATACACTTCCTGAAAAAATTACATGCATTAGGCTAGCATTATTCACTGATAAAGGGTGGATCTTTAGGATAACTCAATGCTCAAACTCTAAAGGAAAGCAGAGGATATCAAGGAAAGCAAATCATGTCCAATATTGCAGGTTCTTGTATTTTCTTTTACATACCTCTGTATTGGTTTGAAGCTGGGGTTGGGATATCAGAACCATAACGAAAGTCACTCTCCCAGCATTTGTTTGGAATAAGAGTGGGACAGCTCCAGTGAAATAACAAACTCGGAATAGTGCTAGTAGCACGGAATACCTCTTAATGATTGCTCCCTAGTCCTTTCTAGAGGTTTAATATCTGTGACTCAGATGGTGGAGGAGTTTGGCTCCTGCGCACATGGTTGCCAAATAGGATCTCCGCAAAGGGTCACTTAGCACTGAAGATTTTTGAATGGGATAGACTCAGGTCACTAAATTCACTGATATGATAAGATTCATTTTGTAAGGAAAATTCCGACACATCTGTGTAACTAGAACCCCAATGGGACATGACACCCATATCAAGATCAATTATTATCATCTCCAATTTTAGCCTGTTTTCATGTATGAAACAAGTAGTTCCGTGAAGAATTATACAGCCTATTTTCATATATCCTGCTCAAGTTAATTGCCTCTATCAACATACAAAGTTTCAGTTTAATTGCTGTAACAGATTCGTAGATATTGAGAACCGTCTAAATATTTCAGATGGTCGCCAGGTTGGATTTTTATTTTTGTACTATTACATTAAGATTATTGTGTACGTGTGGTATTCAAACTTCAATCGCATGATTAGAACACAAGAAGTAATAACGAGGTGTTAAAATTACGCACAGCAGCCATCTTGTGATTATGCAAACAATTGAAATAAATTAGATGCCAGTGGATCAACATTTGTATAAGCATTTAACGTGCAACGTTTCGCGGCACTCGGATAGTTAATTCGCGAGAAACGTCCATTTAAATATTTATACTTCGCGTCGCCGCCATGTTGGATTTGTGTTCACCAGGTTACTCAAAGTCCTATAGGTGAACATATGTTCATAGTCTCTATGAACATTAAAAAAATCTGTTTGGTTGCTGTAAAAGATTCTTAGATATTGAGAACCGTCTAAATATTTCGGAAGCTCGCCATTTAGGATTGTTATATGTATAGGCCATAGAGTTATGTACCATTCAAGGAAAATTATTGCCTATGTTCATTATTCAAACTTTCACTTCGATCGTATGATTACGACACAAGAATTAAAAACATAATTTTAAAGTTTCGTACAGCCGCCATCTTGAGGTTATGTAAACAATTGAATTAAATTAGATGGCAGTGCATTACAATCTGCAAAATCATTTACTGTACCACATTTCACTGCACTCAGAGAGTTAAATCACGAGAAAAGTCTATTAAAATATTTCAAATTCGCTTGGTCGCCATGTTCGTTTTGTACTTTACAGGTTTGTGAAATATACATAGGTAAACTTGTATTAGTACCCTTTATCACCGTACAAAATTGCAGGGTGATATCTGTAATAGTTTCGGAGATATAGAATGTCAGTGAAATATTTCGCACCGCCGCCATTTTGAGGTTATGTAAACAATTGAACTAAATTAGACTCCAGTGCTTTACAATGTGTATAAACAATTGCTGTACCCAGTTTCGTTACGTTTGGGTAGTTAAATCGCGAGAAAAGTCTATTAAAAGTCTCAACTTCGCTTGGCCGCCATGTTGGTTTTGTAGTCACCAGGTTTTTGAAAGTCTCATAGATGAACTTCTAGTAGTGCCCTTTATCGCCGTACACAATTTCAGGGCGATATCGGTAATAGTTTCGGAGATATTAAATGCTAGTGAAATATTTCGCACAGCCGCCATGTTGGATTGGTGAGACGTAACAAAATTTGAAGGGCACGGTCAAGGTCGCCGGGAATTGCGCCATGAACTTACCGAGTTTCATTGAAATCGCTCCAGCCGTTTAGATTTAATTTGGGGGGGGGGCACACACACACCTCTCTCACACACACACACGCACACACACACGGGCAAAAGGTGATCTCATAAGCCTATTTTTTTTCAAAATTGAAAATAGGCTAAAAATAGGCTTATGAGATCACCATTTGTCCGTGTGTGTTTGTGTGCGTATGTGTGTGTGTGTGTAATAAAATCTAAACGGCTGGAGCGGTTTCAATGAAACTCCGTATGGTCATAGTACTACTTGACCGTGCCCTTCAAATTGTGTTATATCTCAGCAATCCAACATGGCGGCGGTGCGAAATATTTCACCAGCATTCTATATCTCCGAAACTATTTTGATATCGCCATGAAACATTGTACGGTGATAAAGAACACTACTAGAAATTGACTTTCAAACCCCTGTTAACTAAAACACGAACATGGCGGCCAAGCGAAGTTGAAATATTCTATTAGACTTTTCTGGCGAGCGCTGTCAAACATGGCACAGCTAAAGTTAATACACTTTGTATTGGACTGACATCTAATTTAGTTCTATTTTTTACATAACCTTAAGATGACGGCTGTGCGAAATTTTAACATTAAGGTTTTATTTCTTGTGTCCTAAGCATGCGATCAAAGTCAACGTTTGAATAATGAACCTACGCAATAATCGTCATCTAATAGTAAATAACTCTATGACATACATAATAAAAATGCAACATGGCGACCACCCGAAATATTTATCTACTCTATGACAGCAATAAAACAGAAAAGATTTATGTTGATAAAGGCTATGAGCATACAGTAAGTTCACCTATGGGACTTTCAATAACCTGGTGAGCACAAATACAACATGGCGGCGATGCGAAATTTAAATATTTTAATGGATGTTCCTCCTGATTTCACCAATGAAGCACAGTGAAATTTGCTTCGTTAAATTCTTGTACAAATTTTTTATCCTTTGACATCTAATTTATTTCAATTGTTTTCATAACCACAGGATGGAGGCTGTGTGAAATTTTAAAATCTCGTTTTTATTTCTTGTGACCTATTCATGCGAATGGAGTTTCATAATATACCTACGCAATAATCTTCTTGTAATAGTACATAACTCTATGCCCTACATAGATAAAATCCAACATGGCAACTACACGAAATATTTAGGTGGTTCTCAATTTTTATGAATCTATTACTGCAATCAAACTGAAATTTTGTATGTTGATAGAGGCAATTAACATAAGTAGGATATATGAAAATAGGCTGTATAGTTCCTCACGGAACTACTTGTTTACTTTTTATCTTCTTTGTCATGTTGTTCTTCTTCTTTCTGTGCATTCCCTTTAGTGGGGGCTGCAAAATCAAGTTGTAGTGTGAGTATTATATCCTGTCTCAAAGTTATTCTCATAATGATTTTTTTTTTACCTCACGAGATGTCAAACGTAAACCCCAAATGTGTATTTTTGTCTAGAGAGAATCGTTCATTGCAGCTTACTGTCGTTTGCTCTTACCCTGTCCTGTCCCTCTTAACTCCTTCTCCCTTCATCCTATCACTCTATCTCCCTCTACTCTATCTCGCAGATAATACGTCAATATTTCTCTACCATTCTTGCCGCAAATCTGTTTTCTTAAACAATATTATCTGCTTGTACTTGTACTCGTGGCATGCTGGAGGCGGATTGATGGTATCTCCAGGCACGCAACAAGACAAACGCCGCAGAGCAGCACATGTGATGATAATAATTTCATTGCTTGCTGTTTGTTCTTCTTGTTTTTAGACGCCCAGACGATCTTTCGCTGTCTCCTCTCAACCAGTTGCACCATTTCTTACCTCGCATCACTGCTTTTTTGGAATTATAGTTAATAAATTACCTCTCTCCTAACATAGATGCCCCTTATTTCTCAAACGTTCACCTGCTAAAGTTCTATGTCAATATCAGCAGTTTGTTTCAACTGAATAGTCGGTTCTTGAGATGCTCTCTGAAAAATTAAACTCTACATCCTATCAATAACCAACAAGAGTTGTACAGTCACGGCTATTTATAACTTGTCCTAGAATATTCTCCTCTTCTATCCTGTGTGGCCTTCCCCTCTACATATATTGAGTCCATGCGATGATAATTGTGTCATTGTGATAGAAATACTGCTTTTGCGTACAAGGACGCGACAATTCTGTATTTTTCATCGACCTGACAATCAGATTCGAGCCTCAAGTAAACCAACCCACTGGAGTGGACAAGGAGCAAATGCGAGTGTACACACGTGGCCAAATTATTAGAATTAAAATAAAATTTCCCAATTCATTTACAATTTGTAACCCTGATTAAGAAAATACCCTGTGTTTACAAATAAATTTGTCGTTAAACACCGATAAGTGCACACATTCTATATTTTGAGCTATTTAACACTTACTTTGTCCTTTCCGGAATATTCCATGCTAATACCTTTGCTTTGCGTGTCGTTTACGATATATTCCGCAACGTAATTTCCGCTCTTTCTGGTCACATGTGGAATATTCCACTGGCTATCAGGAGTTCAGGTAGGTGGCAGGAAGATATTAGAAAACCTTATGGAACTCACTAGGAACCGGAAAAAAACTATACAATTTTATGAAATAGTTACAAAACAAGAAGTTCCGTGACGAACTAAAGAGCCTACTTTTCTTAAAATTTAAGATTCATGCCAATGATTAATCTATATGGATCTATCTAGAATAATGACGAAATTAAGTTGGTAATATCGAAATTTCTAATTAGTTCGAAATACTGTATACCTGGCATAATGTACCCTAATAGAGAACTACAGTTGGCAGCCCTGGTGACTGAATATATTCTTAGTTCCATCTTTTAAGGTACAGAATACAAAATTTGGTTGAAGTCCAATGGATAGCATGGACGTCACATGCAGTTAAACATTGGATCTAACAGTGCGCGTAAAATCATGTTGGCAACAATGGCATACATGAATTGGTCAGAAATAATCTGAAATAATATGATCTGTTGTTGTGCCAATTTTGAATGAAATCCATTAGTTAGTATAGAAGTTACATGTATTTTAAAATTGAACCTATCAGCAGGCTTAGAATCATGTTGGCAGCACTGACGTATATTAGTTACTCCAAATTAATCTAGAATGCCAGGTACTATACGTGTGCAAAGTTTAGAGCTATTGGCTTGCCTATTTTCTGATATATTGATATTAGGGTAACACAAATAGAGACAGCATTTACTAACAGTTGGCAGCCCTGGTTACTCTTAAGAATCGGCATAGTCTTATCAGTTATGGTACACAAAGCACACACGAAATTTGGTTGAAATCCAAATGATAGTATAGAAGTTACATGTGTTTAAAATTGGACCTCTCAGCAGGCTTAGAATCATGTTGGTAGCACTGACCTATATAAGTTACTCCAAATTAATATAGAATGTCAGGTACTATACGAGTGCATAGTTTAAAGCTGTCAGATTGCATACTTTCTGATATATTAGTATTTGGATAAAAGAAATTGAGAGCATTTATTAACAGTTGGCAGCCCTGGAGGATATTAAGAATTCGCTCAGTCATATCTATTTGTGTACATATAGCACACACGAAATTTGGTTGAATTCCAATTGATAGAGTAGAAGTTATATGCATTTAAAAATTGGACCTATCAGCAGGCTTATAATCATTTTGGCAACACTGCCGTGTATGGCCTCCTGGGAATTAAACTACAATATTATTATCTATACGTGTGCCGATTTTGAAATAGCTCCCATTCATACCTCCCAAGATATCCAACATGGAGCTCAGATTTCAATTGCGATTTTTCAGCAGTTGGTAGCACTGACATCATTTTCAAATATGGCCGTGAGATATTCAGGTATAGATCTTTACTCCTACCAAATTTTGTTTCGATTGCTCCAGCCGTTTAGAAGTTGATAGGGAGGGACACACACACAGCCAGACAGACAGAAGGACAGACAGACAGACAGACACACATTTTCCCGATCTCATTAGTCTACTTTTTCCTCATTTTTAGCCGATTTTCAATTTTGAAAAAATAGGCTTATGAGATCACCTTTTGTCCGTGTGTGCTTGTGTGCGTGTGTGTGTGTGTGTGTGTGTGAGGTGTGTGTGTGTGTCCCCCTAATAAAATCTAAACGGTTGGATCGATTTCAATGAAACTCGGTAAGCTCATAGCACTATTCCCGGAGACCTCGACCGTGCCCTTCAAATTTTTTTACGTCTCACCAATCCAACATGGCGGCTGTGCGAAATATTTCACTAGCATTCAATATCTCCGAAACTATTACCGATATCGCCCTGAAATTGTGTACGGTGATAAAGGGCACTACTAGAAGTTCACCTATGAGACTTTCAAAAACCTGGTGACTACAAAACCAACATGGCGGTCAAGTGAATTTGAGACATTTAAATAGACATTTCTCGCGATTTAACTATCTAAACGTAATGAAACTTGGTACAGCAAATGTTTGTTCACATTGTAATGCACTGGAGTCTAATTTAGTTCAATTGTTTACATAACCTCAAAATGGCGGCTGTGCGAAATATTTCACTGACATTCTATATCTCCAAAACAATTACAGATATCATCATGCAATTTTGTACGGTGATAAATGGTACTGATACAAGTTTACCTATGTATATTTCATAAATCTGTAAAGTACAAAACGAACATGGCGACCAAGCGAATTTGAAATATTTTAATAGACTTTTCTCGTGATTTAACTCTCTGAGCGCAGTGAAATGTGGTACAATAAATGATTTTGCAGATTGTAATGCACTGCCATCTAATTTAATTCATTTGTTTACATAACCTCAAGATGGCGGCTGTGCGAAATTTTAAAATTAAGTTTTTATTCTTGTGTCGTAATCATGCGATCGAAGTGAAAGTTTGAATAATGAACCTAGGCTATAATTGTCCTTGAATGTTACATAACTCTATGGCCTATACATATAACAATCCTAAATGGCGAGCTTCCGAAATATTTAGACGGTTCTCAGTATCTATGAATCTTTTACAGCAACCAAACTGAATTTTGTTATGTTCATAGAGACTATGAACATATGTTCACCTATAGGACTTTCAGTAACCTGGTGAGCACAAATCCAACATGGCGGCGACGCGAAGTATAGATATTTAAATGAACGTTTCTCACGAATTAACTATCCGAGTGCCGTGAAACGTTGCACGTTAAATGCTTATACAAATGTTGATCCACTGGCATGAAATGTATTTCAATTGTTTGCATAATCACAAGATGGCTGGTGTGCGTACTTTTAAAATCTCGTTTTTACTTCTTGTGTTCTAATCATGCGATTGAAGTTTGAATACCACACGTACACATTAATCTTAATGTAATAGTACAAAAATAAAAATCCATCCTGGCGACCATATGAAATATTTAGACGGTTCTCAATATCTACGAATCTGTTACAGCAATTAAACTGAAATTGTGTATGTTGATAGAGACAATTAACATGAGCAGGATATATGAAAATGGGCTGTATAGTTCTTCACGGAACTACTTGTTGCAAAATGTGAATATTAGGCTAAAAATACTCGAGTTTAACAGTATCAGCTGGTGTACGTTGTAAACAGTGAAGTGAGGGAGAGGAGGGATCGTACGATAGATATGTGACTGTGATTTTAAAAATAATTATTGAACTAATCGGACAGTGATTACAGTGCAGAAAGTGTTGAAGAGGTTGAAGGATTATCAAGTGGCAATGAAACTGATGGAGATGAGAGCAGTGGCGTTTCAGATTCATGAGTAGTATTTCAAGGTCTGCTTTGTTTCCATGACGTAAATTCCATAGTTTTTTTTCTTACTATTTTTAGCCTACTTTTCACATTTTGCAAAAATGAGGAAAAAGTAGACTTATGAGATCGGGCAAATGTGTGTATGTCTGTCAGTCTGTCTGTCTCTCCTTCTGTCTGTCTGTCTGGCTGGCTGTGTGTGTGTCCCCCCCCTATCAACTCCTAAATGGCTGGAGCAATCGAAAAAGAATTTGGTAGGAGTAAAGATCTATACCTGAATATCTCACGGCGATATTTGAAAATGATGTCAGTGCTACCAATTGCTGAAAATTCGCAATTGAAATTTGAGCTCCATGTTGGATATCTTGGAAGGTATGAATGGGAGCTATTTCAAAATAGGCACACGTATAGATAATAATATTGCAGTTTAATTTCCAGGAGGCTATACATGGCAGTGTTGCCAAAATGATTCTAAGCCTGCTGATATGTCCAAATTTTATATGCATATAACTTCTACACTATCAATTGGATTTCAACCAAATTTCGTATGTGCTATGTGTACATAAACAGATATGACTGAGCATATTCTTAAGAGCCACCAGGGCTGCCAACTGTTAATAAATGCTCTCAATTTTTTTAAATCCAAATACCCTTATATCAGAAATTATGCAATCTGACAGCTTTAAACTATGCACACGTATAGTACCTGATATTCCATATTAATTTGGAGCAACTTATATACGTCAGTGCTACCAACATGATTCTAAGCCTGCTGATAGGTCCAACTTTAAATACATGTAATTTCTATACTGTCATTTGGATTTCAACCAAATTTCATGTGTGCTATGTGTCCCATAACAGATATGACTATGCGTATTATTGAGAGCAACCAGGGCTGCCGACTGTTAATAAATTCTGTCTCTATTTTTGTTACCCAAATATCAATATATTAGAAAGTACGCAAGCCAATAGCTCTAAACATTGCACACGTATAGTACCTGGCATTCTAGATTAATTTGGAATAACTGATATAGGCCTACACCAGTGCTGCCAACATGATTCTAAGCCTGCTGATAAGTCCAATTTTAAAATGCATGTAACTTCTATACTAATTAATGGATTTCATTCAAAATTGGCACAACAACAGACCATATTATTTCAGATTATATCTGACCAATACATGTATGTCATTGTTGCCAACATGATTTTACGCGCGCTGTTAGATCCAATGTTTAACTGAATGTAACGTCCATGCTATCCATTGGACTTCAACCAAATTTTGTATTCTGTACCTTAAGAAATGGAGCTAAGAATATATTCAGTCACTGTAGTTCTCTATTAGGATATAGTATGCCATGTATACAGTATTTCAAACCAATTAGAAATTTCGATATTACCAACTTAATTTCGTAATCATTCTAGATAGATCCATATAGATTAATCATTGGCATGAATCTTAAATTTTAAGAAAAGTAGGCTCTTTAGTTCGTCACGGAACTTCTCGTTCTTTTTAAATGTATTTCTAAAGAATATAATTAGTAAAAATATTGGTAACTTATGTATTAAAAATATTTCCTTGAAAAAAAAAAAAAATACCACTCAAAGAATACTACTGCATGTTTCAATGACACTAGAAGAATTAATATTTTATGCAATAATTTTTAGTCACAGGGTAATTTCTACCCCATTGCTTTGAAAACAGATCAATAAAAATGAATCCACATCTTCTCAGTTTTGCCTCCTATAACAACAAATTCTACACACATCCAAGTACACGAGGCTGGTACAGAACCCAAAATGATGCTACTGCTATTATCATTTCTTTATGATCTGGACAGCATGCGTAAGGTAAGGGCAGTCACGTTGGGAGGTTACATTGTGAGCGAGGACTGGAACTGATGAAGTGTAATTTGTGGTTACCTCAAATTTTTATACTGTAGCACCACTAATTAATAAATGTATTAATCAATATCGTGACAGAGTTAGAAGAGACGAGCGCTAGTCAAGGTTAACCTCGCTCGTCAAATGGCCAGAAAATTAATCCCCGGAGACTCATCACGACTGTGAGAGGTGGATATAAATTGCTGCGCGTTTAGTCATTCTAATTTTCAATTAAAAGCAGCAATTTCTTCTCTCGAGATTGGCGGCTAGAGTGAAGCACTCTTCACATGCATCAGAACAGTCATTTACTCCAACAAGTAGAGAATATACTCGGCATACTGTACTGTACAAGCGTATGACTAAATGTTGGAGCATATACCATCTCTTATTAAATTTTATTAACTGTTTTGTTGGAAAATATATAAAATTAAAAATAATTATTATTAATAATAATACGCCAATCAATGCAAATAATTAAACAACTAATCAATTGTTGACATCTATTCAATTGTTTAAATGTTGTACATGTTTCGGCTTGGCAATGAAGCTATTCAAAATTAGAACAAAACATTGACAATGTGTCTCTTGAGTTTCTTTTTAAGTCTGCAACATTAGGTTTTTTACATTTTAGAACTTCATTCTAAGTAGCTACTCGTAATTATCTTTATATATATAATTCTTCGACACGTGTGTATGTGACTGAACTCCTCCTAAACGACTGAA
This sequence comes from Meconema thalassinum, assembly GCA_946902985.2. NCBI lineage: Eukaryota > Metazoa > Arthropoda > Insecta > Orthoptera > Tettigoniidae > Meconema > Meconema thalassinum. The sequence continues at coordinate 1,227,252,501 of OX336388.2, read as the reverse complement.
CCGATTTTGATGGAATTTGGTATGTATATTAGGGTGGGTCCATGTATGGTTTAGATTCACAATCTGACCCGGTAGGTGGAATGAACACAATTTTAGAACCACAATTTACACACAATTTTAGAACCACAATATACAGTAAAAAACAGTCGTCATGGAAACCACTAGCCTTGGCCTTCGTGAAAGCTGATGTCTTTGGACGGTATGTCTCTGCACGTTAGAGCCACCTGGTCGCAACCTGTGCAACTACCGCCATTACATACACTCCGCCCGTGGCGAAAAGTTGTGTTTTATACCAAAGGTGGCAGTGATGTCGAATTCTACTGTTTGTCTCTGCACGTTAGAGCGTTTACAAGTCCCGTATGCGTTCATATACCATTCACCCGATTGACATGAAACTTGGCTGATATGTTGAGTGAGCTCCAGGGAAGGTGTTTGGCTTAGTAAATCCATTTTACAATAGATAGCACACGAATACATTCAACAAATGAGTGACGACGCGCGAAGCGTTTCAAAAAGGTCCCGTATGCGTTCAAATACCATTCGTCCGATAGCGATGAAACTTGGATGAGATGTTGTGTACACTCCAGGGAAGGCTTCTGGCTTAGTAAATCAATTTCACATTAGGTAGCGCACGACTAAATTCAACAAATGAGTGACGACGCGCGAAGCGTTTCAACAAAATCCCGTATAAGTTTATATTCCATTCATAGATTGAGATGAAACTTTGATGAGTTGTTGTGCACACTTAAGTGAAGGCTTCTAACTTAGTAATCCATTTCACAGGAGGTTGCGCACGAGTTAATTCAACAAATGAGCGGCGACGTGCGAAGCGTTTCAACAAAGTCCCGTATGCGTTCAAATACCATTCGTCCGATAGCGATGAAACTTTGGTAAGCTGTTGTGTACACTTACGTGAGGGTTTCTAACTTAGTAAATCCATTTCACAGGAGATTTCGCACGAGTAGATTTAATAAATGAGCGACGACGCGCGAGGCGTTTCAATAAGGTCCCGTATGCGTTCAAATACCATTCGTCCGAATACGATGAAACTTGGGTGAGATGTTGTGTACACCCTACGGAAGGATTCTGGCCTAATAAATCCATTTTACAATAGGTAGCGCACGAGTGATTCAACAAATGTGTGACAGCACGCGAATCATTTCAACAAAGTACCGTATGCGTCCATATACCATTTATCCGATTGCGATGAAACTTTGGTGAATTGTTGTGTACACTCCAGGAAATGTTTCTGTCTCAGTAAATCCAGTTTTTAATAAGTAGTGCACGAGTAGATTCAACAAATGAGCGACGGCACGCGAATCGTTTCCACAATGTCCCATATGCGGTCATATATCATTCATCCGATTGCGATCAAACCTTGGTGAATCATTGAGTACACGCCCGAGAAGGTATCAGGCTTAGTAAATCTATTTTACAATAGGTAGCGCATGAGTAGATTCAAGAAATGAGTGACGGCACGCAAATCGTTTGAAGAAAATCACATATGCGTTCATATGTCATTCATCCGATGAAACTTTGATGAGGTGTTGTGTACACGCCAGGGAAGGTGTTCAACTTGGTAAATCCATTTTACAATATTGGTAGCGCACGAGTAGATGTAACAAATGAGTGACGACGCGCGAAGCGTTCCAACAAAATCCTGTATGCGTTCATATATTATTCATCGATTGCGATGAAACTTTGATGAGTTGTTGTGTACACTTACGTGAAGCTTTCTAACTTAGTAAATCCATTTCACAGTTGGTAGAGCACGAGTAGATTCAACAAATGAGTGAGAGCGCACGAATCATTTAAACCAAATCCCGTATGCGTTAAATGCCATTTATCCGTTTGCGATGAAACTTTGGAGAGTTGTTGTGCACGCTCCAACGAATGTTTCTAAATTAGTTAATTCAATTCACAATAGTTTAGAGGCAGTTAACAGAAATTGAAAAAAAATATTGTGTATCCAAAAGCACTTCAAGAAACAAAGTTACAACACTTTCTTTGATTGGCAGGACAACGTCTGCCGGGTCAGCTTGTACAAATATATATTATCAAATAATAATTATTTTAATTCATTCTTTGTAAGGATCTTCATTTCTTTTTATAATTATTTCCAAGGTTTAATCATAGCAATTTATTTTTGTTTGTAATCAGTAATTTATAGATTTGATTTATCAATATCTTAATTAATATTCTTAATTTAGCTTTTAGCTGAAGAAGGCTTCATTGTCAAGCCGAATCATGTATAGCAATTGAACAATTGAATAGATGTTCAACAATTAAATAGTCGTTTCTTAGTTTGTATTTATTGGTGTAGTATTATTAAGAGTTATCTGTTAATCAATACGGTGGCGGCTTCGGTGGCGTAGTCGGTAGCAAGCTGAGCTTCTATGCCCAAGATCGCGGGTTCAAATCCGGCCGAAGTCGTCGGATTTTTTAACAGCGTAAAAAATCCCTCAGTATGCCTTCCTTCGGAGGCGAAGTAAAGCCGGCGGTCCCATGTCATAGATTTATGGCATGTTAAAGAACCTTTCACTAATTACACCTGTATGAAGCTAAATTGTATAGGTTAAGAATGTAAACTACGCTCTTAGATTCCTACGTTCGTTGCCAAGAGTCACTCCGGTGACGTCTGGTAGCTAAGTTCTGAACTAGTAATCGTTGACGGTGGCGTTTGGAGGAAAAGGAGGAACGACTTGAAAATTAATCGTCTGCAGTCCTGACTTGAATTTAAACAGATAACACACAATAATACAGTCATCACAATTAACACCGGTTATCAGACAGATTCTACACACACCCAAAGTACACGGGGCTACACGACCGCGTTGTCGCAGCCCCTAAACTTAAGAACCAACCAATCAATACGGTAACTAACATGCATTCTCCTAGCACGGTGAATGTTCTTGCTTTCTAATTAAATTACAAAGTATTTTTCACGATTTCAATTGTGGCCTATAATATTTGTATTGAGTCTGCTAGTTTATTTCTTAGTTGATACCAAGCTCGCTATTAGAACCCTGAGTGATTCACTGTGGTACAAATTATTTTCAAATATAAGGTTAGGGTTTAAAATTAAGGAAAATCAACCCTAAATATGGAATGTAATGGCTTAGCTGTTGGTTTTTCATCTAGATGATCTATATTTGAATTCCTGTGGTTATGGTGTAGAATTATTAATTGACGAGTCGCACTGGGTCATAAATGGCATCTATTTATAGTATTGAACCCAAGGTCAAAAGAAAAATGTGACTGGTTCATTCTAGTTACCCCAAACAAATGGAATAAAGCGAATAAAAATCGTATATTGACTTTCGCGGCCAAGGAATTAAAACTCAGCAATTTCTCTAGGTTTATGCCGTGTCTTGTGCTGCGTTCTGCTTATAAAGATTCCAATTTTAAAGCGAATATAACTCTGATTTTCTTTTTGATCAACCATAATATTAAAACGGATTTAATAACTGAAAGCCTCACCGGGTTCGAATCCCGGTCAATGCATGTGAGATTTTCGAAGTGAAATATCATGTCCTGTGGTTCGCATTCCACGTAAAAAGGAGGTCCCGTGGCTTATAATCACAAGATTCACGGTCACGTAATACTACAATCTTCATTTCTTCAATAACTGATAGAAACCTACTCAAAACTCGGAGAACAGAAAGTCGTAAAACACAACCATATAATCATCGCAGGAAGTGAAAGATTCCAATTGAAAACCAGAACAGTTGAAAAGTATTCGTGGTGTTTTAGCATAGTAAGACATTATTATCTGGTAGTTCCTGAGAGAAAGAACAAAACACTTAGTTCCATTCACTGCTTCGTTGAACACAGTAGTAGAGACCGTGTGCAAGCGACTTACCGATCAGCAGAATTGTTTTATGTGCGTATATTATTATTATTATTATTATTATTGACTCATAGATGATTTTATGCTAAGTATTTAATTTTGTGTACCGGTATTACAGGGAAGAATACGGAGACAATTGAAAAGAATGTAAGTTGCAATGTTGAATGTGGTTGGTCAATGACCTTTCATCGAGTGATACAATGCAGTAGAAAGGGATGCACCTACATTAAACTATTTTTGACATACTCACCAAGTATCTGTAAATAACGGTCTGAACGTTCTACCAATATTTCACGTCCCTGACGATAAGAATCCGCTCCTATGTCTTTGACCCATTGGAGATATTATATTTGAACTTGTTCATTGTTGATCATTGAATTCCACACTCAGCAGTTCTTTAAGTTGCCGAACGCATAGAAATCACATGTTGCAACTCAACCTTCACTTCAACGTAATGAATGCATCACGTGATAAGCGCTTTTTTCCAATGTCTATGAACAACGACCAACATCCGTTTTACGTCTCGGCATGATGGGTTAAAATCACTGACTGGACTATTAATTATATTATCATGGAGATGCATGTGCAACAAATTCTTGACAGACTTAATTTAAGAATGGCGAGGTGCATGAAACACAAATCCCCCTTTCGTCCAATCTTAACTTGACTGTGAATTTTGCGGAACGAAAAGATCACAGGCGAAATGAAAAAAAGTCGAGTTGCACTTCCAGGGAAATTCCAAACACAACCACTCTTCTCAAAAGTTTTAAACTCAGCACCAATCGACAGTTTGCTGCTGGCTGTATCTGGGGCAATAATCTCGTCCGCTAGCTAAGCTGTAACTAGCTAGCTCGTAAACTGTCGCCTAAGTAACTGAATGGAGATTGTTGGAAGAAATGAAAACGTAAAAACATGTATTGAAGATAGAGATACGCTCTCCCGGGATTTTTTGTAGAACTTTTCATGCTGAACAAATCTTACACTCACAGTATTTAGATATGTTTAACTGTTTGCCCATCGTAAGCTTTCAAAGCTCTCGAACGCCAGGTTTTTTTCGACTTTTCCACTGAAATCGTTACTGCTCGGCTTCCTTTGATCATAAATAAATAATTTCTTACATAAATCATCCTCGAGATATCCTTTACAGAATGGTGAAAACCGCATCAAAATCCATTCAGTGGTTCTCGAGATTACCCGTGACATCCAAGAATCGGGGACTTTATTTTATACCAAGTAGAGATTATACGCCAATCAGTATAATTTAATATAATATAATCCCCCTTCCGTCCAATCTTTAAATTGACTGTGAATTTTGCAGAACGAAAATTTCACAGGAGAAATGAGAGTTGCACTTCCAGGGAATGGCGAGGTGAATGAAACTCAAATCCCCCTTCCGTCCAATCTTGACTTGACTGTGTTTCACAGGCGAAATTAAGAAAACCCGAGTTGCACTTCCAGGGAAACTCAAAACACAACCACCCTTCTCAGATGTCTTAACCCAACACGACTCAACGGTTTGCTGCTGGCTGTATCTGGGGCAATAGGTTCGCCCGCTAGCTAGGCTGTAACAGGGATGATAGACTCGCCCTTAGCTAGCTCGTAAACTGTCGCCTCAGTAGTTGAATGGATATGGTTGGAAGAAATTAAAACGTAAAAAAACTTACAGTGGGCGATGTATTGAAGATAAACATATGCTCTCACGGACTTTTTTTGTAGAACTTTTCATGCTGAACAATTCTTACACTCATAGTATTTAGATATTTTTAACGGTTTGCCCAGGGTAAGCTTACAAAGCGCTCGGACGCCAGGTTTTTTTTTCGACTTTTCCACTGAAATCATTACTGCTCGGCTTCCTTTGATCATAAATAAATTATTTTCTACAGAAATCATTCTCGAGATATCCTTTACAGAATGGTGAAAACCGCACCAAAATCCATCCAGTGGTTCTCGAGTTTACCCGTAACAACCAAGAATCGGGGACTTTGTTTTATACTAAGTAGAGATAACCGACAGCAGTGGCTACGCTGGCTAAAGCGCAGCGTTAGGTCATGGGGCCAAGCTCTCTGCTGACTCGGTAGACGCGTGGGTTCGAGCCCCACCGTCGGCCATCCTTGAAATGGTGTTCCGTTTTTTCCCATTTTCATCACCAGGCAAATGCTGGGAAGATACCTTCTGACAGGCCACGGCCGCTTCCTTCCACATCCTTGCCCAGTTTCATTCATCATCATCCATTCCATCTCTCATCCTGACGCTCAGGTCACCCACAGGCGTCGACTACAAAGATCTGCACTCGGCCTCTCAGGAGGTCACACGACAATATATATATATATATATATTACATGATCTTACTAACACGCTTTTGTGTACAAAATGTACTAACCACAAAGGTGCCAACATAATACATACTACAATCTATGATAATTCTAAAATAATGCACCAGAGAATTATTTGAAAATTAATTTTAATTCAGTCTGAATACTTTCACTTGATTCAATGAAACATAGCAGTCCCCAATTTAATGTATCAATAACTGTGTATTAATATATATATATATATATATTTCAATCCAAGTAGTAGTTCTGTGAACGGAATTCTTGGCTGTTATCGCTGTCTTGTGAGGCAGAACTAAGAAGAGGTGGGTTCGATTCGTACATCAGCCATTCTAGAAGTATTTCTCCGTGGTTTCCCATTTCTAGTCCAGACATATATCAGGGTGGTACCTGAATTGAAGTCACAGTTGCCTCAACTAAAGTCTTAGCCATATTTTTAAATACGCACATTAATACAGGCATCACAATGACACAGGTTATCTGAAATATTAGCCTACACACAGAAAAGTACCCGGGAATGCATGGCAACAAGCCACTAAAACCCCTGACTGAATCAACAACGAAGAACATCCTTTCAGACAACTGTAGACTACTAGATATTTTAATGTCAATGACATGAGTTTTAAATGTTTATATGATGTGCTTTAAGGTAACTTCATTCCAATTCAGCATGTGCTCATAGTCGGTTAGTGTGTTGTTCGACTGAGAAACAAAACTTCATGGTTGACTTCAAAGGATCAACCTTTAAGTCATATTTCTATTTGTCATTGCTATGTTATAGAGAGCCTTGAAGCCATTTTTCAGTTTTGCCTTATTAAAAATTGATAATGTTACTTTTTAGTCGGCAGTGCGATAAAACAACCTGAAAATGTATAGAGAGTCATTTGTCGAAAATGCGTTTTGTGCAATAATACTAAAATGAAAATACAAATTTATTATCAACACAGAAATACATGTAGAGTTCAATGAACCAACAAAAGATACTCAAAGTGGTTTGTTTACATGATGTTCTAAGTAAACAGTGCATCTTTTCAACACTGATTTACAAATTTTGTCGCAAATATTCTAGGACTGTAGGTTTTCAAATTCTGATTGGATTCGTGTCTTCAAACGCTCAATCTTGATGGAATAAACACAAATATTCATCATCATCATCATCATCATCATCATCATCATCATCATCATCATCATCATCATGTGTTTTGCCCTACGTCAGGTCCTCACATTGCACTTCTCCAAGCAATCCTTTCTCCTGCTTCTCTCTTTGTTGTGTTATACTTTGCGTCGATCCTTATACTGTCAATCATTTGGAATCTTCTCCGTCCTAATCATCTTCTATCATTCACCGTTCCTTCCATTGCATCTATAAGTAAACTATTTCTTCTCATCCAATGACAAAGCTAATTTTGTTTTCCTCATCCTAATAACCTTTAATATATTTTTCTCCTCGCCAACTCTCTTCAGCAAATCTTCATGTCCCACTTTCTCTACCCATTTTATCCCTTCCATTTTCCTCCTTATCCACATCACAAACGCCTCCAATCTCTTTTTCCTATTTTCTCTACGTACACGTCTCAGCTCCTATAGTGATACACTCCAGACTGAAAAATCCATGGGTGTGATATCTGGGGAATGTGGAGGCCATTCAATAGTACCCCGTCTGTCATTCCATTCATCAATGTATTCATTTAGTAAGTCTCTCACAATAACTCTATAATGAGGGGGTGCTCTATCTTGTTGCCGTATGAATGTTTCTTTAATTGGCTGCAAATGTTCATAAAGTGAACTGCTTTCCAGTTCTAACAACCCTTCTTGAAGCATATATAGGTAATTTACAGAATTGACAATACCGTTAACAAAACAAGGTCCGATTAGCCCACCGCTGAAAATTCCTGCCCATACTCTCACGCAAGGAGAGAGTAATTCTGTCTCCATCGCCACATGGGGATTCGTAGAATCCCAAGAGACACAATTGTCTCTGTTCAGTGTGCCATTCACAGTCGATACGTCGCTCCTAAGAGTGCATTTGAAAAACTTAGGATCGGCTTCTTGTCGGATTGCGTACAACTCGCTTAATTGCAGACGCCTTCCCGTAGCTTATCATCTTCATTTTGGCCTTGATGTAAAGTAGGCCTAGGCCTATATGGTTTCAATTTTAGCTTTTTCTGCATCCCTTCAAGGCTTGTTCTTGCTATTCCATACTCCTTGGACGCTTTTCTTTGAGATTTCGTCTGTGATTGCACAAAACATTTTCAACAACAATACGATTCTCCTTTGTAGTAACAGACATTGGCCTACCTGAACGAGGAAGCTCTAATACCGCCCAAGTCTCGTGAAATCTTAAATTTAATTTGCGAATAAATTGTCGAGATGGTGGTTGGATGTTTGGAAAACGTTTCACAAACATCACTGAAATTATGGTCATGTTTCCTCCATGTTTGCAAAACAAATACATGCTGTTTTGTAGTTAGGTTGGTTGGTTCCCCTGTTTAGGGGCTGCGACAACGAGGTCATGTAGCCCCGTGTACTTTGGATCTGTGTAGAATCTGTCTCATATATGTTATTTGTGATGGCTGTATTAGTGTGTGTTATCTGTAATTCAGGTAAGGACTGTAGACGATCAATTTCAAGTAGTTCCTTCTTTTGCTATGAAATGCTACCGTCAACGACACCTAGCCGCAAACTTGGCTACTAGATACCACCGCGACTGGCACCTGGCGGCGAATGTTGGCACTAATACAGCGTTAATCAAATCTAATAGACAGATTCACCTTCGCACAGTTGTAGTTAGTGGAAGGATCTTTTACATGCCATAAATTTATGACATGGGCCCGCCGGCTTTACTTCCGCTCTGAAGGAAGGCATATTGAGAGATTTTGAACGCTCTTAAAACAAGTAGTTCCGTGAAGAACTAAAGCCTATTTTCATATATCCTACTTAGGTTAATTGCCTTTATCAACATACAAAATTTCAGTTTGATTGCTGTAATGGATTCGTAGATATTGAGAACCGTCTAATATTTCGGATTGTCACCATGTTGAATTTTTATATATGTACAGTATGTCTTCGAGTTATGTAGTGTTACATGAAGATTATTGTGTACGTGTAACATTCAAACTTCAATCACATGATTAGGACACAAGGAGTAAAAAAGTGATTTTAAAAATTCGCACCGCTGCCATCTTGTAGTTATGTAAACAAATGAAATAAATTCGATGCCAGTGGATTAACGTTTGTATAAGCATTTACTCTACCTAGTTCCACTGCACTCGGATGGTCAAATTGCGAGAAACGAGCATTTAAATAGTTATACTTCGCGTCGCCGCCATGTTGGATTTGTGATCACCAGGTCATTGAAAGTCCTATAGGTAAATTTATGTTCATAGCCCCTATGAACATAATGAAATTCAGTTTGATTGCTGTAATAGATTCGTTGATATTGAGAGCCGTTTAAATAATTCGGATGGTCGCTATGTTCGATTGATATGTATAGGCCATAGAGTTATGTACCATTAAAGGAATATTATTGCGTAGGTTCATTAATCAAACTTTCACTTCGATCGCATGGTTACGACATAAGAAATAAAAACATAGCATAAATTCACACAGCCGCCATCTTGAGGTTATGTAAACATTTGAACTAAATTAGATGCCTGTGCATTGCAATGTGTATAAACATATGCTGTACCAAATTTCAATGCGTTTGGATGACTCAATCGCGAGAAAATTCAATTTAAAACTTTCAAATTCGCTGGCCGTCATGTTAGTTTTGTAGTTAACGGGTTTTCGAAAGTCTCATAGATGAACTTTTAGTAGTGCCCTTTATCTCCGTACAAACTTTCAGGGTGATATCAGTAATAGTTTCGGAGATATAGAATGCCAGTGAAATATTTCGCACAGCCGCCATCTTGAGGTTATGTAAACAATTTAATGAAATTAGATGTCAGTGCATTACAATGTGTATAAACATATACTCTAGTAAGTTTCATTGCGTTTCGATGGTTAAATCGCGAGAAACATCTATTTAAATGCCTCAACTTAGCTTGGCAGCCATGTTGGTATTGTAGTTACCAGGTTTTCGAAAATCTCATAGGTGAAGTTCTAGTATTTCCGTTTATCACCGTACACAATTTTAAGGTGATATCGGTAATAGTTTCGGATTGGTGAGACGTAAAAATATTGAAGGGCACGGTCAGGATCGGCCATAATTGTGCTATGACCTTACCGTGTTTAGAAGATTAGCCGTTTAGAAGTTATTAGAGGGGGACACACACACTGTTACACAGACACACAGACACACATACGTACACACACACAAGGACAAAAGGTGATCTCATAAGCCTAATTTTTCATAAAATGAAAATAGGCTAAAAATCCGATGACTTCAGCCGGATTTGACCCGCGATCTTGAGCATAGAAGCTCAGCATGCTACCAACTAAGCTACCGAAGCCGCCTGTTTTGTAGTTAACTTCCTATTTATTGTTTCTCATATAACAACAAAAAACATAACCTCAAACTGCTAGTGTCAGCTGACTACTTGAAATACTACGCACTAGTGAAGTTCACAACTGACTACCACTACAATAGGCAAAACAATGTTTAAGGATTACTGGTGACAACTGACTTGTGGCCCACCCTGTATATTATTTACATGTGTTGACCGACTGAAAAGTTGCAATACCAATTGTCATGAATGGCATTAGATCAAATGTTGTATGTATACGCGAATAACGTTCCACATGCTCCTCATATGTAATCGCAAGAAGAGTGTATTCCATGGATAAATAATTCAGTAGTTGTGGTGTCATTATTTTGATGCTCTCTTGAGCGCTTATACTCAGTCTGTCCGTTCGTATTAATTTCCAGTACATAAACTGATCCTCTCTCTGGCTGCTTCAAGTTCAGCGGGCCGGATGCTCGCCAGCCACCGGATCTTCAGTAACAATACGTTATTGAATCAAGCAAAAACATAAATGAGATTATTCCATGAGCGTGCAACCAGTGGTTTTGGCTTAGAGGCAAAGCTCTCTCGCAGAACATTGTTCATGATATGCTATGAATTCGCAATGCTTTGCACGTACTTGTAAGAATAGTTTATGCACACAGTAGATTACACAACTGCACACGAATATGGGTGGATTAACTCACAGTATTAATGAAGGCAGTCGTACGGAATTGTGTTATTTCAAAACTAGAGTGGAATCTTTATTTGGACTAACTTAATGGGCTCCGGAAAGTTATATGCAACGCATGTTAATTATCAACATATAATTTATCTTACTCTCAGGAACAAACAGAAATATTCTAGGGATGTTCATTAAGAATCTCTTCATATTTTGACACAGTTTTGAAAAATATATTTTGAATATTCATGAATCTTTTAAAAACCGCATTACTTTTCCGGGATGTTCTTCAAGACTTTGTTGTATTGTATTACTAGCAACCCGCCCCGACTTCGCCCGGGAACAGCTATGAATGCATTACGTGAAAAGCGCCTTTATTTTCGATGTCAATGAACTGTGACCTATATCCGTTTTACGTCTCAGCATGATGGGTTAAAATCACTGACTGGACTATTAATTATATTATCATGGAGATGAATGTGCAACGAATTCTTGTCAGACGTAATTTAAGAATGGCGAGGTGCATGAAACTCAAATCCTCCTTCCGTCCAATCTAAAAACACTTATAGTAGGCGATGTATTGAAGATAGTGATATGCCCTCGCGGCATTTTTGTAGAACTTTTCATGCTGAACAATTCTTATAGTATATTGATATTTTTAACGTTTTGCCCAGCGTAAGCTTAAAAGGCGCACAGATACTAGGTTTTTCTTTCGAATTTGTAACTGATTGGCTTACATTGATCATAAATAAATTATTTTTTACAAAAACCTTCCTGGAGATATCCTTTACAGACTGGTGAAAACCACATCAAAATCCAGCAAGTGATTCTCGAGATTACCCATGACATCCAACAATCGGGGACTTGGTTTTATACTAAGTAGAGATTATACGCCAATCAGTATAACTTCATATAATATAATCCCCCTTCCGTCCAATCTTAAACTGACTGCGAATTTTGAGGAACGAAAAGTTCACAGGCGAAATGAGAGTTGCATTTCCAGGGAATGGCGAGATGAATGAAACTCAAATCCCCCTTCTGTCCAATCTTAACTTGACTGTGTTTCACAGGCGAAATGAAGAAAACACGAGTTGCACTTCCAGGGAAACTCCAAACACAACAACCCTTTTAAGAAGTCTTAACTCAACACGACTCAACGGTTTGCTGCTGGCTGTATCTGGGGCAATAGGTTCCCCCGCTAGCTAGGCTGTTACAGGGATGATAGACTCGCCCTTAGCTAGCCCATAAACTGTCGCCCCAGTAGTTGAATGGACATGGTTGGAAGAAATTAAAACGTAGAAATACTTATAGTGGGCCATGTGTTGAAGATAGACATATGCTCTCGCGGACTTTTTTGTAGAACTTTTCATGCTGAACAATTCATACACTCATAGTATTTAGATATTTTTAACGGTTTGCCCAGCGTAAGCTTACAAAGCACTCGGAGGCCAGGTTTTTTTTCGACTTTTCCACTGAAATCGTTACTGCTCGACTTTCTTTCATCATAAATACGTGATTTTCTACAGAAATCATCCTCGAGATATCCTTTGCAGAATGACGAAAACCACATCAAAATCCATCCAGTGGTTCTCGAGTTAACCCGTAACATCCAAGAATCGGGGACTTTGATTTATACTAAGTGGAGATTATTTTAAAGGACGGAACAGCTAGGGCATCTGCCCCTCTGCAAGACTTTGTCATTAATTTGACACAGACGTTTTGAAAATAAATGTAATTTGAATTTTCATGTTTTTTTTTAATTGCATAATTCTGTCATAACTTTTATGAACATTTCCATCCGGCAAAATTAAAATATAGTAAAAGTTGATAAACGTGCATGTTAAAATATAACACGTATAAAGAGGAATTAAATTTAAAATTTCAGCATTGTATGTTGAAAAGTTGCGAAGAAAAGGGGAAATTGTATATTTAGAAAAACTTTTTAGCGAGAAATTGGAATCAAATATTTTTCGAGTTTTTAGAACATGATATTACCATAGGATTCCTCTTCTTCAATTCAAAGCACTAGCATGTTCTTTGCCCTTGTTTCTCACGCAGCCTCCCTCTCTTTAAGAGTTCTTTATGTGTCTAATAGAAATAATAATGTAATTGGGTGGGTTTACTAACAGGACGCATGGTTGTGGCAAAGTATAGGGAAAGCAGGAATAAGATAGGAGAAAATAAAGGTACCGTAAGACATTCTGTAGATCAAACAAGGGAAGTATCAGATAAGACAGGTCGAAACCTAACTTGAAACTTTGTGGATGCAATCGTTGTACTATAAGAGGACAACGTACGGAAAATCAGCTGCCAGATTGAACTGCAAGGCTCCGAAATCATGTGGCGAATCTCTCATATAAATCAATGGGAAGTAGCGACTACCGTACATGTTGGAACGGACAGCCCTGACGGCTCAGGCATTCAAGGCCTGTGGGAAGCAGCCACACGCTCCAGTCAGCATATGCGCCCCACCACGTGACTACTCTGAGTGCCAGGGATGTCCAGCTACGCCAGCCGTCATGCTGCGTCGGAGTCTTGCAGTTCAATCTGGAAGCTGATTTTCCACACGTTGTCCTCTTATAGTTCAACGATTGTGTCCACAAAGTTTCAAGATACGTTTCGACCTGTCTTACCTGATGCTTCTCTTGTAAGTGGCAGAGAACCACAATTTTGAAAATATTGAAGATATTGGGCATCCCGGAGCTCCGTAAGAACATATGGTATATAGGCTACTGTGCACTATATAAAATGAGTAAGAAATAACTATTGGAATTGGAATTGGCATGGATCTGCCAACTTCTAAAATACTTAAGTGCTCCTAATACTGAACCATTATATAGCTTAAAATAGATCCTTATTTACGGTAAAGTAACTACCTATAATAGATGGCCAGATTGTTATAATTATCTATACGTTCGTGATGATTCCTTCCAACCTGTGCCGCATTTCTCTATCCGCTGATATCAAAAATCTTTCTTATTACCTATCATTGTCTTGATCTATCACACGGACACTTGATACTGTATATGGCCTGATTATTTCTCTTTGTAAACGAACGTAATAGGCAAGATACATGGAAACAGAGGTTCTTTTCCAGGGTGAAAAATATTCTAACTTCCCCATCACAAAGGAGATTATATTGATTGCAGAAATAACTGATGACAGTGTAAATGAAATGATTTTTAACAAAGAACAACCACAAATTCGCTATAATCTCTTATATAAAAACAAGTGTCCTGACTGACTGACTGACTGACTGATTCATCATCGCCCAGCCAAAACTATTAAAGTTAGAAACATGAAATTTTGGGGATATGTTCGTTGTAAGTCGAAAACGCCCACTAAGGAAGGATTTTTGGATATTCAGGTTCAAAAGGGTGTTAAGGGGGTACACCTGCAGTTCATTGAATAACAATATTTCCGGCTTGGTTTCATTGAGGGATGTGATACTCGGCATATAAACTCACCATTAAAAATAAGAAGACACGTGTCTGAGGATATTTCGATGAGGTGTAGATTATGAGGTGAAAGGGGTGAAAAGTGGGGGTTGAAGGATTCCTAACGGAGCGTGTATCTCTTAAACGACATAAGCGAGGAGTTTGAAACTCAGCGGAAAAAAATCAGCTTAAAAAATAAGTAAATAGGTGTTAGACCATTTTTTCATAAATCCAATTTAAGGGGCCCATGCGGAGGGGTGAAATTCTGGGGCGGAAAAACTGGAAAGAAAGTGTCCTAACTGATTGACTGACAGACTCACTCATCAAACTCAGGGGGGAAAACTGCTTAAAAATAAGTAAATAGGTGTTCGACAGTTCTTTATAAGCCCAATTTAAGGGGATTATGGGGAGGGGTGAAATTCTGAAAAAAGGAAATTGAAAGAAAAGTCCTGACTCACTCACCATCGCCCAACCAAAATTATTGAAGTTAGAAACATGGCATTTTGGGGAAATGATCATTGTATGTCAAAACCGTCCACTAAGGGAGGATTTTCTGATATTCAGTTTCTAAAGGGGTCTTAAGGGGGTTAAACCTGCATTTCATTGAACAACAATAACTCACGATTGGTTACATTGGGGGATGTGATACTCGGCATATAAATACATCATTAAAAATAAGAAGGCACGTGTCTGAGGGTTTTTCGATTTGGTGTATATTATGAGGTGAAAGGGGTGAAAAGTGAGGGTTGAAGGATTCCTAACGGAGCATGTATCTCTTAAACGACATAGGCCAGGAGTTTGAAACTCAGCGGAAAAAAATCAGCTTAAAAGATAAGTAAATAGGAGTTCGACCGTTCTTTTTTTTTTCATAAATCCAATTTAAGGGGCCCATGGGGAGCGGTGAAATTCTGGGGGGGGGGGGAACAGGAAAGAAAGTGTCCTAACTGATTGACTGACTGACTCAATCCTCAAACTCAGGGACAGAAAACTGCTTAAAAATAAGTAAATAAGTGTTCGACAATTTTTTTTTCATAAATCAAATTTAAGGGGTTCTTGGGGAGGGGTGAAATTCTGGAAGATAAATGAAAGAAAACGTCCTCACTCACTCACTCACTCACTCACTCACTCACTCACTCACTCAATCACTCATCATCGCCCAGCCAAAATTATTGAAGTTAGAAACATGCGATTTTGGGGATATGTTCGTTGTTCGTTGTATGTCAAAACCGTACACTAAGAGACGATTTTCGGATATTCAGGCTCTAAAGGGGTCTTAAGGGGGCTAAACCTGCATTTTATTGAATAACAATATCTCACGAGTGGTTTCATTTGAGGATGTGATACTCGGCATATAAACTAATCATTAAAAATAAGCAGGCATGTGTGTAAGGGTTTTTCGATGTGGTGTCTATTATAAGGTGAAAGGGGTGAAAAGTGGGGGTTGAAGGATTCCTATCGGAACGTGTATCTCTTAAACGACATAGGCGAGAAGTTTGAAACTCAGCGGGAAAAAATCAGCTTAAAAATAAGTAAATCGGTGTTCGACCGTTTTTTCATAAATTCAATTTAAGGGGCCAATGGGGTGGGATGAAATTCGGGGGGGGGGGAAGGAGAGAAAGTGTCCTAACTACTGACTAACTCACTTACTCATCAAACTCAGGGGAAAAAGACAGCTTAAAAATAAGTTAATAGGTGTTCTAGCGTTTCTTCATAAATCCATTTTAAGGGGACCATGGGGAGGGGTAAATTTCTGGTAAAAATAATTGAAAGAAAATGACCTGACTGACTCACTCACTCATCATCGCCCAGCAAAAACTATTGAAGTTGGAAAAAATTAATTTTGGTAATATGTTCGCTGTATGCGGAAAACGTAAACTAAGGAAGGATTTTCGTTTATTCGGGTTCTGAAGAGGTGTTAAGGGGGTAAACGTGCATTTCATTGAATAACGATATCGCAGGAGTTGTTTCTTTGGGGATGTGACATTCGGCATATAAACTAATCATTAAAAATAAGCAGACATATGTCTAAGGGTTTATCGATGTGGTGTATATTATGAGGTGAAAGGGGTGAAAATGGGGTTTTGAAGGATTCTTAACGGAGCGTTTATCTCTTAAACGACATAGGCGAGAAGTTAGAAATTTAGCACAAAAAAACAGCTTAAAATATAAGTAAATAGGTGTTCGACCATTTTTTCATAAATCCAATTATATGGCCCTTGGAGAGGGGTGAAATTCTGGGGGAAAAAACAGGAATGAAAGTGTTCTAACTGATTAACTCACTCACATATCAAACTCAGGGGGGAAGAACATCTTAAACATAAGTAAAAAGGTGTTTGACCGGTTTTCTTTTCATAAATCCAATTTAAGGGGTTCATGAGAGGGGTGAAATTCTGAAAAATAAATGATCGAAAATGTCCTGACACCCTCACTCACTCATTATCGCCCAGCCAAAATTATTGAAGTTAGAAACATGACATTTTGGGGTTATGTTCGTTGTATGTCGAAAATGTTCACCATGGAAGGATTTTTGGATATTCAGGTTCTAAAGAGGTGTTAAGGGGGTAGACTGCATTTAATTGAATAACAATATCTACCGATTGGTTTCCTTGGAAGATGCGATACTCGGCATATAAACTCATCATTAAGAATAAGAAGACACATGTCTGAGGGTTTTTCGATGTAGTGTATATTATGAAGTGTATTTGTGAAAAGTGGGGGTTGAAGGAATCCTAACGGAGCAAGTATCTCTGAAAAGACAGAGACATACAGTACGAATCTCAGGGGGGAAATCAGCTTGAAAAGTAAGTAAACAGATGGTCGACAGTTGTTTCATAAATCCAATTTAAGGGGCCCATGGGGGAGGGGTGAAATTCTGGGGAAGGAAGTCCACTAAGGAAGGATTTTTGGATATTCACTCATCCCCCAGCCAAACCTATTGCAGTTAGAAACTTAAAAAAAATGGGGGGTACGTTCGTTGTATGTCGAAAACGTCCACTAAGGATAGATTTTTGGATATTCATGTTCTGAAGGGGTGTTAAGGGGGGTAAAACTTGCATTTCATTGATTAACAATATCTCACGAGTTGTTTCATTTGGGCATGTGATATTCGGCATATAAATTAATTAATAAAATAAGCAAACATATGTCTAAGGGTTTATCGATGTGGTGTATACTATGAGGTGAAAGGGGTAAAAATTGGGGTCTAAGGATTCTTAACGGAGCGTGTATATTTAAACGACATAAGCGAGAAGTTTCAAATTCAGCGGAAAAAAATCAACTTAATAAATAAGTAAATAGGTGTTTAAACGTGTTTTTTTTCATAAATCCCATTTAAGGGGTTCATGGGGAGGGGTGAAATTCTCAAAAATAAATGATAGAAAATATCCTGACTGACTCGCTCACTCATCATCGCCCAGCCAAAATTATTGAAGTTAGAAACATGATTTTTTTGGACATGTTCGTTGTATGTCGAAAACGTCCACAAAGGAAAGATTTTTGGATATTCAGGTTCTAAAGGGATGTTAAGGGTGTAAACGTGCATTTCATTGAATAACAACAACATCTCACGAGTGGATTCATTTGGGGATGTGATACTTGGCTTATAAACTAATCATTAAAAATAAGCTGACACATGTCTAATGGTTTTTCGATGTGGTGTATATTTTGAGTGAAAGGGGTGAAAAGTGGGGGTTGAATGATTCCTATCGGAGCGTGCTTCTCTTAATCGACGTAGGCGAGGAGTTTGAAACTCAGAGGAAAACAATCAGCCTAATAATTAATAAACAAATAATTAAATAAATAGGTGTTCGACCGTTTTTTCATAGATCAAATTTAAGGGGCCCTTGGGGAGGGGTGAAATTCTGGAAGAAAAACGTCCACTAAGGAAAGATTTTTGGATATTCACTCTCATCGACCAACCAAAACTATTAAAGTTAGAAGAGTTATATTTTGGGAATACGTTTGTTGTGCGTCGAAAACGTCCACTAAGGAGGGATTTTTGGATATTCAGGTTTTAAAGGGGTGTTAACGGGATAAACCTGCATTTCATTGAAGAACAATATGACACGACTATTACGCGAGCGAAGCCGCGGGTACCTGCTAGTCTACTATATAAAGCTCAAATACCACTCAGTGACTCACACTCATTCATTCATCACGAAATCTCAGAAACCACCGAACGGTTTGGAATGAAATTTTGTATGCAGCTTCCTCAAGGGCCGCAAACGCCCACTAAGAAAGGATTTTTGGATATTCAGGTTCTAAAGTGGTATTAAGGGGGTAGACCTGCATTTCATTGAATAGCAATATCTCCGGATTGGTTTCATTGGGGGATGTGATACTCGGCATATAAACTCATCATTAAAAACAAGATGTTCAGTAAAGAACATATAGCCTACTTTCTCCTAAATGTATGAGTATAGTTATAACTCGTTGTTATTATCAAAGAGTATAATAGAACTATTCTTTGTTGAAGACCTTAGAAACGATTTACCTCTACCAAACGCCACGACCTAGATAAAAACTGCTACCATCATTGAAGAAAGAAAGAAAGAAAGATAAGAAGTATATCAAGAATGTTATGGATCTGGAGACATAATCGACCGGACTGGCGGCGTGGCTCAGCGGTAACGTTCTCGCTTGCTGGGCCCTAGGTTGCAGGTTCGTATCCTGGCGCAGTCAGCTGGCATTTGAGGGTGCACAAATGCGAGGGAGCCGTGTCAGTACATTTACTGGCACGTTAAAGATCCCCTTCGGGCCAAAATTCCGGCACCCCGGTGTCTCTAAAAGCGGCAGTAGTTAAAAGGGATGTAAAACCAATAACATTATTATTATTATTATTATTACGACCTGCCGTGGGCAACATCCAACTTTGAGTTGAGGCATGTCTTTACACGTCTGGTTGTGCATGGCTTTCACAACCCTAATTGAATTAACAAATCTTTCCATGACCCTACAGAGACGTGTGTATACAAACTATGTGGATATTTTCGATAATATAATCCTAACAGAGCGAGTGCATTCTAGCGGCCAGAATAAGAAACTTTTCAATAAAATCTGGAAGTTACCTTTTTGGCAGCTAGATGTCTCGAGTAAATCTGCTGGCGAATTATGTTTTAATTAAATATATATTTTACACCATAATGTGGACAATATAACGCTTAATAACATTTTCAAGTAACGCAAAATAGGCTGTTACAAACCCTTTAAAATAAAAAGTTAAAATGTATCGTAGTATCAACTTGTCATTCTTCAAATTCGATGCGCATAGAATGATAATGGTATAGTAATCAATGGATCCCCACGTAGACTAGTCGGGACATCTAGTGGTGAAATATCGAACAATATAATCCTAACAGAGCGAGTGCATTCTAGCGGCCAGAAGAAGAAACTTTTCAATAAAATCTGGAAGTTAACTTTTTGGCAGCTAGATGTCTCGAGTAAATCTGCTGGCGAATTATGTTTTAATTAAATATATATTTTACACCATAATTTGCACAATACAACGCTTAATTTTAAAACATCTGAGTCATTACAAAACAATAAACATATAACATTTCAAGCAAAAAAACTAGCTCTGATCGGGTTTGAACCATAGGAATCTGAGCGACAGGCTATCGCTCTACCACTGAGCTAATTGTGTCAACGAATATCGTTCTATTTAAAATGACTTACATAGAACTTGTTAGCAAATAATGATTTATACTAAACGATTTCATCACTGGAGTATATTATTTATATATAAAGCATTTCATACAAAGTTTATTTATTTTTTATCAGTACGCTATATTGCATTCAATACTCAAATTAGTGAAATATAAGTCAGGCACAAGATATCCGCTGCCATCTTGTCTTATTAATGAATCAGCTGAGCTTTTTAAAATCACGTCTGCACTATAGTATTACAAAATAAACTTTTAATTTCGTACGTGCCTCTTCCTTTAGAACAGTTAAAACGATTCTCGGCTCGATAATCGGAACTGGTGGGTCCCATGATATGGATTATAAAGTTTGCATAATTCGCACGGCCGCCATCCTGAAATGGTATGGCGGACGACCTTGTAGTTTGGTCACAAGACGCATCCTATACGAAGGTATGTTGTTACCAAATTTGGTAGAGATTGGATGATTTGGTTAGTCGTTATTTGATTTTACGTTTTGAACGTTTGAGTGGCCGCCATTCAGTTTTAGTAAAGATGGCGGCGATATAAAACATGACACTGAGGTGTCCTTTGCTAGTGCTACCTTTGTACCAAATTTCGTTCAATTCGCATTCACCGTGTTCGAATTGATAGGGGGGGACAGACATTCAGAGTACACACACTCACACACACACACACAGACTCACACACACACATACACACACACAGACTCACACACACACATACACACACACAGACAGACACACTTTTTTTTCGCCCTGTGTTGATCTCATAAGTCTACTTTCATTTTTTGCAAAAATCGAAAGTAGGCTAATAAGAAGATACGTGTCTGAGTGTTTTTCGATGTGGTGTATATTATGAGGTGAAAGGAGTGAAAAGTGGGGGTTGAAGGATTCCTAACGGAGCGTGTATCTCTTAAACGACATAGGCGAGGAGTTTGGAACTCAGCCGAAAAATATCAGCATAAAAATAACTAAACAGGTGTTTGACCGTTTTTTCCTAAATCCAATTTAAGGGGCCACGGGGAGGGATGAAATTATGGGGGAGGGGGGGAAACGTAATATGTATGAGAGTAAAATTATACATGGCCTATGTTGTAGACAATAACACATTACATCTTTTTTGTCTCTTGCTATTTCATCATACGACGAATACTTAGGGAGTTATTAATGATTTTGTACTTTTTGGCCGGAATTTTCTAAGTCCCAGGAATGACATAAAAGTTGATTCGAATGAAATTTCAAAAAATAGTTTTTTTAATACTTTTATTATATTTTTCACGTCTTTTAGGGTCCGAAACCAACATGATATATTGATGGTTTTTTTTCGTCCCATGCATTTTTGGTTTCAGGTGATAGAATTATTTTCCACTAGGACCCATGCTTATCTATCTATCTAACTAATGTTATAACGGGATTCCAAATGTTATTGCGGGCGAAGCCGCGGGTAACAGCTAGTCCACAATACAGCTGAAAGTGAAGTCCTACAAAGGTAAGCATTTTTCTGAAACTCTCAGAGGCCTTTATAATCACTCACCGAAACCAGCTTAGTCACTCAAAGCTTACTACTAAATTGCCAAGAATCGTGGAATAGAGTTAATAAATTTTCCTGAAGATTAATTTCGTATGAGGTGTGATCAAGGTTAAAAGCAGATACATGCGAAAATCAAAGAATGATCATAATAATCAGGCTAGTTATTGTAAATGGTGCATATTCATGGTGATTTTTGATTCTGTAGGTTAATGCAGAAGTTTTGCTGATTTTGTTGTTTCATAATGTTAATAATGTTATTGGTTTTACGTCCCTTTTAACTACTAAAGCTTTTAGGACGCCGGGATGCCGGAATTTTGTCCCGTAAATCTTGGTTCTCTTGCCAGTAGATCTACTGACACGGCTCCCTCGCACTTGCGCACCTAAAATGCCAGCTGACTGCACCAGGAAACGAACCTGCAATCTTGGGTCCAGCATTTGTTGTTTCATTTGAGGGACTTGGACATCGAGTCATTTAGTACCATGCACTTGGGTGTTCATAGAATTTGCTTGACAACCTGTCTTATTGTGGTGTCTGTATTAGTGTGTGTATTTGTGATTCAGGTGAGGACTGGGAAGTAGACGGCTGTAGCCTTAAGTTAGGAACCAACACGGAATTTAACTGGAGTAGAAGTGGAAAACCACGCAAATACCCTTCTAGATGGATGAGGTGGGAATTGAACCAAAACATTCTCCGTTTTGCCGCACGAGGCTGAGTGTACTCTGTTTCTGCCCTCAGACAAGAATTAAGTTTCTTGGCAAAGCCGGGAATCGAATTTCAATTTTGATCTGAGAGCTGGAATGGGGTACACACAGCCGCGTGCGACAAAACTGAGAAGAGGCGGGTCAATTTCAACCTCCGCGCTTTCCCACTTCTACTCCAGGCAAATTCCGGGATAATTCATAACTCAAGGCCACGGCTGCCTCCTTCCAAAACCCATCCCTGACCCTTCCTTAATTAGACCCAAGTTAGCGATTGGCCTGTCACCATCCCCAGTTGTATCTGCTGGCAAAGTGTGTTCAGCTCCAAGACACCATCCTTGCGACGGTAGAGGAATGATCCCTCGTGGAGAGTCCGTGGATGAAGAGGATCTGGGAGGATAAAACATGTTTCTGATTATATTTATTAGTTTTATACAGTATATTTATTTATGTTTTGTTTTATTAACAATAGGCTCTTGATACTCAGGCGTCCACCTCTAAATTTCAAATCAATCATTTATACAGGTATCTGTATTAATAGGGACACGTGACTTCGCTATTCCTCCCATTAAAACTACAATAACTGACTTATCGTGCTATTGAAATCATCTCGTAGTTCCACACCTTAGAAAAACTATCATGATCATCACCTACCTAAGGTTCTACATTGCTATATTATAGACCTGTCAAGAATAAGTACAGAGATTATTTCTGGTGCTGAGCTAGAAAATATAATGTTTTGGCCGACTCATTGCCTGACCGGAAGTTTGTTAAGTACAGCAATTCCATGCCTGACGTGCGCGAGCGATCACGTGAGTTATGCATCCCGCCGTAATGGAACGTGGTTGCCTTGGAAACAGGGAGCAGTTTTTAACAAAACTCTACCCCCTTCCCTTTGAAAGGCCACAAGACAAACTGACCGGCCGCCATCAGATTTAACGGCCTAGCGGCTAGCACATTGTACGGGCTATAATACGTTATTGAAGCCAACAAAAACACACAATGACATACCAACATTTCAACTTAATTCTATTTGGTTGGCACACAAAAAAATGTGAAGGGGGCGCTAATATTTGTCGTTAGTGGTTTGGTTCTGTTCGGACGGGAAATGAGTGGTGGCGCCAGAACGGGAGAGCCATAAAACAGTAATCAGACTCCCGGCCTCCAAACGATTTAGATAGGCACGGCCTCCTGCACAGGAGCGACAACAAAAAGCGTTCAGGACGCTTACTTTGTAAAAGGATGTCATTCACAAAGTCTGCGTCAGTGGAAATTTGAGAGACTCACAATATTACAACATTTTAGGTTGAACTTCGAAAAGTCACTAAATTTACATGTTTTATCTACATGGAGATGTCATAGAAGAAACTCATATTGAAGGGCTATAATGAATGCCATTATGTGTGCTCATAATAAAGTATGTCCACCCCTAATTATTCACGATTTTTAAAGAGATATGATATGCGATGAATTTCTATGCGGCATGTGGTTTTTGCATCCAGATTCCCCTCCTGACGCCAACCTCATGAGAAAAGTTAATAACTGATGAAATGATTGAAGATAAATGAAACTGGGCAAGCAGGTGAACGGAAATGGCCGTGGCCAATTGCAAGGTACCATAATAATAATAATAATAATAATAATAATAATAATAATAATAATAATAATAATAATAATAACGTAATTTTATTATTTGAAGTTCTTTGATAAAGATGGAACTCTTCAAGATATTAGGTGCTGTGTCGGACCAATCTTCCATATTACGTCGGAATATAACTTACAATGCTATCGGGTACAAAATACGGACGAAGGTATTACGGAATGGCTAAAATCTTGCACGAAGAACTGGCTGACAAATTTCAACTTCTGGGACGTCATAAAGTTCCCCACTATCAGTACCTCCCGGAGTGCATGACGGAAAATGAAACCTAATGGGATCGTATAATAATGACCGACCGGACCATCTACCTTAACAGGCCAGATATTCTAGTCATTAATAAGAATATTAAGGAAGCCATCTTGGTTGATGGAGCAGTTCCCGATAGCAACAACTTAACCCATGAACGCAGAATTAATATTTTTTGAAAATTTCGCTTTCTTACTAATAAGTCATACCATAGGGAGTTATTAAGCTGCCCAAACCTTATTTTATGAAGGTGGCATCTTAAGTTCCGGAAATACAGGGCGTTACATATATGTAACGCTAGGCACTTGTGTTGTCAAAACCCTTACTGCATATTCTGAATGGTGATTTATAAGTACAATAATGTACCAATTTCATATTTGGTGCTAAATACTTGATAATATTACACTTTAAAAAGCACTAAGCAAGTATTTTGACACCTTTGAACCTTCGATCATAGTCAAGTGACTAGTTACTTGGTGTGAAACGGCAAGAAGCATGCTATGCACAGTCCCACACCACATTTACTTCATGCAGTGCGGACACTGCTTACACACAATTCACCGGCATACCGCCTCCGCTTATGTCCTGGGACGTTGATGACCTTAAGATTGCGTCCATCATATCACAAGTCTTCAATGTCTCGGCCCTGTACTACACATGCTGTTGACAGCCACCTGGCTCTACATGGTTCTACGCCGTAAGAGTTCACGTAGAACTGCGCCACTTCCCACTTGAATTCCAGTTGAGTAGTCCTTTACCATGACATAATAATGAGGTACCATGCGTTTTGGAGACTCTCATCAAGAAGCCAAGAAAATATGGCCCACCACCACTTTTTGTTTCTTATTGACAGATGATATCAATTCACATTTTCATCCATAAGGTTTGTTCCTCCCGTAAATTTGTTATAGGTGCCGATCAGAAGATGGGATTGTAACTATTTTTCTTTTTAGGCCGAGAGAAACTTCTGACCCGGTCGAGGGGGGGGAAATGGGAGAGTCGTGGAGGCAATAGTTACTGTGCTGTTTTCATGCCAGCAAGCAATAATCATGCCGTCATTACTCCATTTCCACCTCCTCCAATATTTCTGCCAAGGTCTGACCTCTGAATAATAATTATGTTATTGGATTTAACCGCTCTGGCTTTTAGAGACGCAGGGATGCCGGAATTTTGACCCGAAGGGGATCTTTAACGTGCCAGTAAATTTACTGACACGACTCCCTCACATTTGCGCACCCTCAAATACCAGCTGACTGCACCAGGATTCGATCCTGTTAGCTTGGGAACAGCAAGCGAGAACGTTGCCACTGAGCCACGCAGCCAGTTTAGACATCTGAAATATCGAAATAATTATCTTGTTGTATTTTCTGAAACACTGCCTGCAGCCAGATATCTCGGCAAAGGATGGTCTTGAATACGGTACTAGCATAAAAAATATACTACGGTGACATAAAACATATTATATGAAGGCATGAAAATGAAAATCCACAGCCTGCTTCCAGTCTCCGACCGGGTCAGGAATGGAATGAATGAAGTCCCCATCTAGCGGCGAGGATATGAACTGTGCCGGCCGCCGAGGCCTGACGCACTCCTCTGGGGCAATGATTAAATGAATGACAGATGAAATGAAATGATAGTGGAGGGTGTTGCTGGAATGAAATGTTGACAGGGAAAACCGGAGTATCCGGAGAAAAACCTGTCTGCCTCCGTTTTGTCCAGCACAGATCTCACATGGAGTGACCGAGATTTGAACCACGGACCCAGCGGTGAGAGGCCAGCGTGCTGCCGCCTAAGCCACGGAGGCTGTGTATATGAAGGCATGCACTGTTAAAAAAGCTGTATATGGAAAAACGTTTTGTGTATAAATGCATGAAATGTATTCTAACTCATTTCATATGAATGTGCTACAGAAAATACCTTGCCTTACCACTGACCCTGTATCCGCCAAGCGTTACCATATGGTAACGCTGGGAAAATTAGTCCCGGGCATGAGCAGGTATAAAGAAACACGTAAGATATGTTACTGAATTATAAATTAGATATGTTTACTACCATAATCTTGAAGACAAAGTAAACTATCTCCATTTCACGCAATAATTTAGCATGCCGTACCTTTTGCGGCATGCCATCACGACGAGAGAAACAAACCACGAAATGTATACGATTGTTGCGGCATCACCCAAGACATTCCCTAGCAACTAGTGCGCGGGAAATGAATCAATAGACCTTCCATGATCATATAAGTGCAAAGTTCGAATATCTTTAACTGGCAAAGATCCTATAGAACAATAAATTCAATGATCGGTGCTGCGTTACCATAATTATGGTAACGCTAGGCGTTTATGGGTTAAAGACAAAGCATGACGAAAAGATCTTCAAATATAAAGACCTAGTGGAGCCAATCAGGAAGCAATGGCCGAATGGAAGGTGGAAGATCATACTAATTGTTATTTCAAGCACTGACGTTGTACCGAGGAGTCTACTGATGTAGACACAAATTTATGCAAGTCAATGCAAAAAGCAGTCATCATTGCGACAACTAGATTAGTTCGAAAACGCATGAACTAGTGAAAAATATTTTTAGGTGCAGATTATGCTCTGACATCTCATAATCTGTATAATTTATAGATATTTGCCAGATAATGTAACATAATATTAATAATAATAATGCTATTGGTTTTACGTCACTTTCAACTACTGAACCTTTTAGAGACGCCGTGGTGCCAGAATTTCACTCCGAAGGGGATCTTTAATGTGCCAGTAGATCTACTGACATGACTCCCCATCATTTGTGCACCCTCAAATGCTAACTGACCGCCCCAAATGCCAACTGACTGTGCCAGAATTGATCCTACAACCTAGGACACAGCAGGCGACAACGTTACCGTTGAGCCTCACAGCCAGCCATATTACAAGGAACCGTCCTAGCATTTGCCTAGAATTGAGGCGGTACCAAGCTATCTGTGGATTTGATAGACATGGGTTTGAACGTATTATGCTTATTATCAATTTAGCAATAGACCGTATTTGATATTTTACGCATTTGGGGAAATGCTTCAGTATTGAAAAAACAAGAATTGTTTTAGTATTGTGCACACAATTCTTACGATTTTAACAGAAAGTTCATTCAATATTTTACTCACCATAAAAGATAGTAAATATGCAAGGCATATTTTTAGACGGAAGTAAGATGCTTTATGTTCCTTGAAGTAAGGCGTTCTTCAATATGGTAGTCCATTTCTTGGCGTTTTGACTCATTTCCGGTTATCACTGTGCGGAAATCGGGGTTTAATTCCCCGCTCTGGCAAGAAATTTAATTTTGGTCTCAGGACTCGAACGGGGTCTAATTAGCCTCGTGAGGAATAACAGAGATGTTCCCTGAATATCCCAAGAAGGTTACTGTTGCTAATTAGGGGGTTTGGACAGCGTGATCATCAGCCTGCTTTAGTTGAGTGTGTGTGAATTCTGTATGATGACAAGTCTGATTATAATCACTGTATTAATTTGTGTGTGCATGAAACTGGGGCTAGGATCGGGAACTAAGTGACCGTGGCCGTGGCCGTAAGTTCGATAGTCTTCTGTCCCGATGTCGGTTCAAGGGAAATTGTCTCGACAATTAACACCAGTTAAACCTGGTCAGCAAGAACCTCGCTTCCTCACTATAAAATACTGCGGGCCTAGATCATTAAAGGGTAGTCAGTCACTGCATCGGCGGAAGGCCGATTGGAATATCAGGCAAGTTGTGTCGTCGGACCCACTTTGACCAAAGGGCATAGAGCTGAGACAGTACGTGCGAGCAGCATAGCTAACAAAGCCGAGGGAACAGGCGAGAACCAGTTTATCGGTTTTACTTCAGGATTACATTATAATCCATCTTAATCCTTGTGTTCTCGGTGGTGGTCCTTTACTCCCATACTAAGGTACTAAGGTTTCAATCTCTTTCACATTATTCCTGGAAATGAATGTAAGATAATAACTTCTAGGAATGCCAAGATACGGATCCAAACTTAATCTTTTCAGTTGTCCTCGCGAGAGCAAGCCAATCTCGATTGATCCCTCAGCAAGAATGTAGGTCCCGTGCGCCAGAGCTGGAGTCTTTGAACGTCTGTAGAACTGAACTATGCCATGTCACCACCCAAGTAGACATTGTACTTGGTGTTGAACTGCCAGTCCCCTATATATAGCTTTTCAATCACACGACCACAGAACGACAGCTCCTGCCAACACAGAGTTAAGCTAATTAGGACTTGGCTGCTATAGGGTTGACTTTGTCCATTCCAAGGGTAAGATTTAAAGTTAAGACCCCACTTGAGAGACGAAGTCGAAATATTATGCAGTCGGGGAAGGTATATTTCCCGGTGTTACTAGAACGGTCAACGTTTCAATGAAGCACATTTTCAACTCTTAACTATAGAATGGCTGAGTAAGAGGAACTCTGCAAGACGAACATCGAAGCATCAATGACTTTTCTTGGGTATATCCACACACTGAATGCGCCATTGTCAAGTAATTAAAGTATACTGAAGGCAAGAAATAGTTGAATGTTTAAGAATATTTCGCTTAGAAAAGGACGGAGAGTTAGAAACTAGGAGAATGGCAATTCAGGGTGTACTATGGAGTGTTTGTATGGGATCTGACTGAAAAGAAGGTGGGATAAAAAGGTACAGTATATATTGCTAGAAGGATTGCGATCTTCAGTAAGGAAATCCATTTCGTGGCGTAGTGACTGTCATTATTAGCTATGACCGCGGAGGTTTGTGTTCGACTCCCAGCTTTGACAGGAAATTTAATTCTCGTCTGAGGCCTGGACCGGGGTTTACACAGCCTCTTGATTGATTGATTGATTGATTGATTTTATTACATCGGCTACACTTAGAGTTTAAGAGCTCCTTCCACAGTAGCGCCCTAAATGTGATAGGATCGGGACTTAGAGAAATATGTACAAATATTGATACAAATAGAAATATACAGTATATTTCGATCAAATTAAGATATCATAAGCAACCAGTTATAGGTTAGTATAACATTATAAAATACGTTGCATACAGCATTTGCATTATAAATATTAATTATAATAACAACAATTTAATTATTTACTCGTGTCATAAGCCTACCTTCACAGTACACACAGTTATATACAGTGTATATTGTTGCAGCCCAACCCTTAACTAGGGTTCCTTACCACGAAAACTCCCCAAATCCCATAGTAATGAAAAGACCGCACAGCACTATACAGTATAGGCACGTGAGGCAATCATTACGCCACACGATGTGGGCCATCATAACACCAGCATAATGCAGGGAGATATATCATTGACCAAAATTGCAAATCAGATGGCATTTGTCCTAAATTGAGCCATACCTATGGCACTATCGTTAACAAGCATAAGGTCCTGCGTTGAACAGGTAAATGGACAAAGAGGGCACTGGCACAGGTGTTCCACTGTTTGTTCTTCCCCACACTCACACTTGCTATCCTCTGTAAAACCTCATAGTTTAAGAGAGGACTTGAACCTACAGACACCAGTTCTTAATCGTTTAATGGACCTCCAAACACCCCAATCCTCGTTGTGACCTGCCGGAAGACGTTCTTACGGTTCCATCCAATCTTGTTGTACCGATCTCCATCGAATACGTCTTGTCTGGAGGTACTTTCAAATGTTGTGCTGTTCGAAGGAAACTATTTCTTGATTTTAGCCTAGGCTGAGGATTACATAGCCAAACAGTGGGTGAGCTTCAACGTTCTCAACCTTCAGTTGTTTGATCAGCGGCAACTTCTCAACGAACATTTGGAGGTGCGATACCGTCAAGACAGTACATTTTCTCAACAGGGGTAGGTTTTAAGGACCCAGTAATTAGCCTCCAAACTTCGCTCAGAGCAGGGTCTACAGTTTTGGCATGAGATGATACGGTAATTTTTGCGATGTTGACGAACTTATAATAAATCCAAGGTGAAGAGGCTTGGGGAGGTGCAAACTAAAGATTTATTGAACTTCGTGGTTTGGTGGATAGGAATCTGGAGTGTTAATTTTGTGTACCTGTTTTCTCTATTGTGAACAGAATTCATTGGTTTGAAGGTATAGTAAAGATAATAACGAGGTCTTTGTGTGCAGTATTTTACGTGTCAGAATGGCAACTGATAGCTGCCTGGGCTCGTGGATTTCCAATCACTTCATCTGCACGTAGTAAGGTGTAATATGCTCATCTCGTCTTACTTCCATAATGTACCAAACACATGCGTTCTGGATTCGTTTTAGTAGTTTGATATTCTGTGTTTCTGGAACAGTAAATACTTGCATACAGCAGAGACCGAACTTGAGAAGGCGCAAGTTTTAGTCTTACCTCAGACATCCTAGAAGTGATATTACAGCTTAGGTTTTCTCGATCGGCGTTCATAACGACGGGAGATAACTTCCTGTCTGGACCACGGCTTGCAAACCCGGATAACTTGCACATAGTTATCCTAGAAATGGTTTTCCGTGGTTTATCCACTTCTATCTTTTGTTGTTGTTGTTTCATTTGAAAGGGCTTGGACATCGTGGTAATTTATCCCCGTGTACTTGGGAGAGGTATTAGGAAGTCGTTTTTGAAAGCCTTTGTCTGGAGCGTGACTCTCTATGGAAGTGAAACTTGGACTATTGGTGCAGCAGGAAAGAGGAGAATTGAAGCATTTGAAATGTGGTGTTACAGGAGAATGATGAAGATCAGATGGGTAGATAGGGTTACAAACGAAGAGGTATTAAGACGAGTGGGAGGGGAGAGATGTTTCTGACGACTGCTAATGAAGAGAAGAGATAGGCTAGCAGGACACATACTAAGACACCCAGGAATAGCAAGCTTAGTTATGGAAGGAATGGTTGAGGACAAGAACTGTAGGGCTAGACCAAGGTTAGAATATGTTAAACAGATTGCCTCGGATGTAGGGTGTGGTAGCTATGTAGAGATGAAACGATTAGCTCAGGCCAGGGAGGCAAGGAGGGCTGCATCAAACCAGTCAAAAGACTGAAGACTCAAACAACAACAACTTGGAGAGTGAGGAATTTTGCCTGATAGTCTGTGTTTTTGTGATGACTGTATTAGTGTGTGTGTATTTATAATTCAGATGAAGATAGGGAAGGAAGTGCCCGTGGCCTTAAGTTAGAATACACCCCCAGCATTCACCTCAAATTGAAGTTGGAATACCACGATAACCACTTCCAGGATGACTGAGGTGGGAATCGAACCCACTTCTACTCAAGAGGCCGAATAGCATCCGTTCAAACCCTCAGACCAGAATTAAATTTCTTGGCAGGGCCGGGAATCGACCTCCGGGCTGACAGCCAAGAACGCTAAACACTACACCAGGAGGTCGTCTCTACCTTAGGAGAATGCCAGGACAGTACTTACATTATGGTATAGAGGCTAGCGTTCTTGGCTGTCAGCCCGGAGGTCGATTCCCGGCTCTGCCAAGAAATTTTATTCTGGTATGAGGGCTAGAACGTGGTACACTCACATTGAGCCACGTGAGGCAAACCTGAGAAGAGGTGGGTTCGATTCCCACCTCAGCTAAACTGGAAGTAGTTTTCGTGGATTCTCATGCCTACTCCAGGCCAGAATGGTTCCCAACTTAAAGCCACGGCCGTCTCCTTCCCAATACAGCCATTATAATAACACAGGTTAGTTAGTTATTGTTGTTTTAAGGGGTGGAACTACGAGGTCATCTGCCCCTTAACACAAGCTATCAGACAAAATTCCACACACACCCAAATACACAGGGCTGAAAGATCATGGTGTCCCAGCCCTTCAAATGAAACAACAACAAAAGTTCTTACATTAAGGTTGCAGACCCTTCCTACACAAATCCTAGCTCCATTTCAAATATACACTAGTACAGCCATTATAATGACACAGGTTATCAGGCAGTTTCCATACACACCCAAGTACTCAGGGCTATATGACCACGATGTCGCATAAGCCCTAAATGAATCACGCACTTGTCAGTAAGGAAGGCGTGTAAAATGCAACAAGAGCTTTTGGAGGAAGGTAACTTCGTCAGTAACTTGCTCGTGCGGTCAATTTATCGGTACCACCACTTGAAGGATAAATATTTTATGTATCTCTTTGTGCAGCTTGTAAACTAAAGACTCTGTGCCAGTAATCCCTGTACACGTAGCGGCCATGGTGGAAGGGAAGCGCCATGCATATATGCATGTGTGTCTGTATGGATGTAGCAGGCACGAGACGACGCCGGTATTTTCATGCAATACACATGAACATCGGGGCGAGTTGTGACGTCATACGACGCCAACCTCTTTTGTCTTTTAAAAAACAGGAAGAGAAGAAGGAGGGAGGGGGAGGGATAGACGGGGGTTGTGTGAAATGATTGGAGGAAGAGTCCCATATGCAACAAACCAGAGGGGAATGAAAGCATGACTCTTTTTAAAATGCATTGATTTCACACGAATAGCAAGCAGAATATACAATCTTTATCTTAGGCAGGGTGACGCCTGTATCGTCTACACAAACACTCCCACTTTATTGGATCCAAAACATGAGGATACTTCAATATGTCAGAAGATTTCGTAGAAGTTGGACATATTTTATGGCGTGAATTATAGGCTACACTTTTTCAAATAACAAGTCTAATATGTATTTAAGGTCCGAATGAACTGGACCCTCTATCTAGTTCAGTCGAGTATGTTTTATCACGTTCCATAACTGAAATATTGGAAAATAGGAGGAATTAACTACAGCGCTAACAGGAGTCAATCAAACAAAGGAACATCGTCAACATGAATGCCCCGATTTCACTGAAATTTTAATTCCAGTTAGTTAGATCACAAGAAAAACATACTACGAACAGAAATCTTTATTATCCAAACATACTTAAGCCATTCCTAGGGACGGAAAAATTACACGTGTTATTCGTTTGGAGCGATTTTCTTTGTGTGCAAAATGTGTTTCTATATTTAGCTGTTTCTGATTTTGTGTGCACTAAAGAAATTGATGAAACGCAAATTATCAACTAACAAGTAGTTCCGTAAAGAACTAAATAGCCTATTTTCATATATCCTACTAATAGCAATTGCCTCTATCAACATACAAATGATGAGTTTGATTGCTGTAATAGATTCGTAGATATTGAGAACCGTCTAAATATTTTGGATAATCACCATGTTGGATTTTTATATTATAGGCCTTAGATATACAGTATGTACTATTAAATGAAGATTATTGTGTAGGTGTTTTATTCAAACTTCAATCGCATGATTAGGACACAAGAAATAAAAGCGGAATTTTAAAATTTCACTCAGCCGCCATCTTGTGGTTATGAAAATAATTTAAATGAATTGGATGCCAGTCGATTAAAATTTGTATAAGCATTTACGGTAACAAGTTTCACTGCGCTCGGATGGTTAAAACGCAAGAAACGTCCATTTGAATATTTAAATTTCGCGTCGCCGCCATGTTGGATTTGTGCTCGCCAGGTTATTGAACGTCCCATAGGTGAACTTATGCTTATAGCCTCTATACACTTATAACATTTCAGTTTGATTGCTGTAGTAGATTAATTTGAGAACCGTCTAAATATTTCGGATGGTCGCCATGTTGGATTTTATTATATGTAGGCCATAGAGTTATGTACTATTAGATGATGATTATTGTGTACGTTCATTATGCAAATGTTGATTTCGATCGCATAATTTGAACACAAGAAATAAAAACTTAATTTTCGAAATTCGCACAGCCGCCATCTTGAGGTTATATAAGCAATTGAACTAAATTATATTCCAGTGCATTACAATGTACAGTATATAAACATTTGCTGTACCAAGTTTCATTGCGTTTAGATCATTAAATCGCGAGAAAAGGCTTTTTTTAAACTTTCAACTTCGCTTGACCGCCATGTTCGTTTTGTAGTTAACCGGTTTTTGAAAGTCTCATAGATGAACTACTAGTAGTGCCCTTTATATCCGTACAAAATTTCATGGTGATACCGGTAATAGCTTCAGAGATATAGAATGCCGGTGAAATATTTCGCACAGTCGCCATCTTGAGATTATGTAAACAATTGAACGATGTTAGATGTCTGTACATTACAATATATATATATATATACTGTACCAAGTTTCATTGCGTTTAGTTGGTTAAATCGAAAGAAACGTTTATTTAATAGTCGCAAATTCGCTTGGCCGCCATGTTGATATTGTAGTTACCAGGTTTTCAAAAGTTACATACTTGAACTTCTAGTAGTACCCTTTATCACCGTACAAAATTCCAGGGTGATATCGGTAATAGTTTCGGAGATATTGAATACTGGTGAAAAATTTCGCACAGCCGCCATGTTGGATTGGTGAGACGTAACAAAATTTGAAGGACACGGTCGGGGTCGTCCGGAATATTGCTATGAACTTAGCGAGTTTCATTGAAATCGCTCCAGCCGTTTAGAAGTTATTAGCGGGGACACACAAAAATCCATCAAACACACCATCTTACAAACACACACACTCACACAGATAGACACACGGACAAAAGGTGATCTCATAAGCCTATTTTTTCATCAATGAAAATAGGCTAATAATGATTCTGGCCAAGGTTAAAAACATCCATACTTACATTCTTAGTTCATTATCGCTGATTAAAATCAGAGTGTTTTTTTTTCGACCAATTCGTGAAGTATGTTATAAAAGTACGGAGTAGGAAGGTTAATATGAGGCGTTTCTGACCAATAGGACGAACTTAACAAATGCAAGTTTAGAGCAAAATGCCATTACAATTGTCTACCAAGGGCGAAATCGACATATTATTCATCCTCTGTGATTTCATCCACTAGATTAGATGGTAACAAAACAAAACTTATATCACATGGTTATTAATTTATTACAATCCACCTTGGTGTAAGTTCAATTTCTCGGACAACCTGTGTCCCTCTGGTAACTGTAGTAGTGTGTGTAACTGTAATTATTATTATTGGGAATGGGGTAAGTGCCCGGGACTTAAAGGTAGGCTACTATCCCGAAATTTGCCTTGAGAGATTGTGACAAAAACACACACATGATAGCCGCTGCTAGCACCAGGATTTGAACAGTAACACTTCGGGAGTGTTGAACCAAGTAGAAATCTACTTACGTTTGCCGAAATTCCTTGTGTCATGATGAATAATAATTGTGGAAATGATGGCCTAATAGATTACTTACGGCCTTACTGCAGCTCCCAATCACAGTCATAGTGAGTGATTTAACGCGCACCGCTACCCTGTTGGGCCTACTAGAATGATCTGTTCTTCGCCATTAAGTGTGGGAAGGGAGTTTATAACACCCAATAATCACAATTCAGTTGTTGAGTCCACCAATCAGTGAAGTCTTTCCAGAGAGCTTTTGTTTGAAGTCTGGACGTCCCATGGTTGCCAACAGCAGAGTAGCGAGAGCAAAACAAACAAAAAGCCAAAGTAATTATTTCCTTGTGTGAGAAGTGCTGAATAAAAGGACTTGGTAGAAAGAACGTATTTTATACGATCTACCAGCATCCCTTTACGAATGTTAGTAACATTTCGAAGTGGAGGATACTTTTGTCATCAAGTTCGTGTATGCCACTTGTTTGAGAACCTATTTCATTCTGGTAGCTGCCGTTGTGTTCGTAAGAGTAAATATGTCAAGCATCGGGGTAGTTGCAAGAAGTCTGGAGACCGTAGGTTCGAATCCCGGCACTGACGTCGTGTCACGAGTGTGATTTTCTACTGTTTTTTTTTCACACTCCCTCCAGGCAAATGCCGGGATAGTACCTTACTTAAAGGTCTGGAGCACCTACCCCATCCCTGTCCCTAATACAGTTACACACACTACTACAGTAAACACATAAATACAGGTTATTAGACAAGTTCAACACAAAATCAATTACACGGGACTGCTGACCAAGATGTCCCAAGCCCTAAAATGAATTAACATCAAAAACAATGAATCTCTGGAGCGGGTGAAAATGCAACCGATGACAAATTCAACGTCAGAATGATAACAGGCGACGCAGAGTTTAGAAGCATTGATCTCCAATTCACTATTCCTGTACGAGGCGTAGCTTACCCAACTCACCTGCATCAGCCAAACGGCGTGGCGGCCCGAATGGAGTGAAGGGAGGCCATTGAATTCATTCCACCCAAGCAGGCCGAGCTGTGAGCAAGGCACATATACTAACAGAGTATGGATTCTTAGGTATAACTGCGATTTATTAAATGCAGAGTTATTGCGTCATTGTTTCGGCTCGAACTTAACGCACATGTCGCGCACATGGCGAATTCCAACGTCACTGAGATGCAATAACCATCATGGAAGCAAGGAATATAACTGACCGAAAGATCTAGTAGGGTTTTGCCCTCTGTAAGTACCAACTTATGCAATGAAAGTGAACGAGAGTTATCATGAGCATAGATTATTATTGATTGTATTAAACAACCGAGTAGTGTGTTACAACGTAGAAATACAGAATCTGTAATGTTAGAAGGCAATGCGCCTGTGAAAATTAAGATCTGTTCACTAGTTTTGTCCGGGTTTTATTTTCCTCTTTTTAAGTTATAGATTGTGGGAGTGCAGGAAAATCGTTTTGTTTAATAATAAAATGTGAACTATGCTGCTATTTGTAAAATTATGTTACTATAACCTCCAAATTTTACACCACTCCCCCACCAACCTTCTTGCCAAGATAATCAGTAGGGATTGTTTCTTGTCTTGCATTGCGTATATTTGCGAAACATATCACATTAAAAGGCATTTAAGTTGCCTTCTGAGGTAAAATGAACCATGAAGAGGTCATCAGAGCATCAATTTAATATATAGCATGGCCATGGGATGTTGATTGCATTCATCAGAATAACATTTTGATTAATATTAACAATACAATGAAATATCATACAAACCCTCAACCAGCCACACACACACAAATGCAATTATATACCGCATTTGAATAATAACAATAATGTTATTGGGAACAGAACTATGACCATGTTACCAGACGATTCTCTACTTGTTGTTAGCTGGCTGCGTGTTTAACGGTAACGTTCTCGCTTGCTGGGCCCGAGGTTGCAGGTTCGTATCCTGGCGCAGTCAGCTGGCATTCGAGGGTGCGCAAATGCAAGGGAGCCGTGTCAGTAGATTTACTGGCACGTTAAAGATCCCATTCGGGGCAAAATTCCGGTGCCCCGGCGTCTCTAAAATCCAGAGTTGTTAAAAGGGACGTACAACCAATAACATTATTATCTAATTATTGATGTACAAGTCGCTAGTCAATAGTTCATGTGCAGGGCCAACACCATAAACACTAAAGTCACTTGATTTGGTTGGCAATCATGAACTTCCTCGTGCCTTTGCTTTGTAAATATTCTTCTTGAGTTCAGCCCCGAACACAAATCACTGGCAAAGAATAAATAATTAACGAACGCCATGTGCGCATTGAGTTTGTAAGGCCTGGCGGTGAGCACAGAACACCAAACATAATGGGAGTGAATGGCGTATGGTAAAGCTTGTAAATAACAAATTACTGCAGCATGCCTAGTGGTATGGCATTCAACTACCACTATGAAAAATTCAGAAAAATGACTATTGCTGTAACTGAACACAGTTTCATACAATTTCCAGGGTTAAACACTTTATATATCGTGGGTTCAAACCCAGCCGAAGTCGTCGGATTTTTTAATTCGACAAAAATCCCTCAGTATGCCTTCCTTCGGAGGAGAAGTAAAGCTGGCGGTCCCATGTCATAGATTTATGGTATGAAAAAGAACCTTCCACAAACTACACTTGTGAAAGCTAAAATTTGTAAGTTCGTTTGATAACGCTTATATTAGTTCCAACGTTCGTCGCCAGGTGCGATGGCATATAGTAGCCAGGTCCACAACTCAGTGTCGTGGACGGTAGCATGTGGTAGCAAAAGTTGGAACTACTTGAAAAATTCATCGTCTGCAGTCCTTCTACCTTAATCACGGATAACACACACCAATACAGTCATCACAATTAACACTGGTTATCAGACAAATTCTACACACACCCAAAGTACACGGGCCTAATTACCGCGTTGTCACAGCCCCTAAACTAACTAACAATTTCAGGCAAATACTCAACCAACCAACCACTTTATAACTCTGCAAAGAAAAACGAAATAGTGAGCGAAATTCCAAGCAGAAACTAATAATAATAATAATAATAATAATAATAATAATAATAATAATAATAATAATAATAATAATAATAATAATAATAAAGTAATTACAGAATAATTATACTAATAATAGAATAACAATAGTTATACAATAATAATGATACCAGCTGTGGTAGCCGAGAACGCCATCGCGCTACCTCGTGCCTCGGTGGCATCAGGAGAGCATGGGTTCAAATCCCACCTCGGCCGTCCTGAAAATGGTTTTCGTGGTTTCCTATTTCATCACCAGGCAAATGCCGGGACGGTCCGGCTCCCAGACACCGTCCTTGTGACGGTAGAGGAATAATCCCTAACAAAAGCCGTGGGTGAAACCGATCTGGGAGGATAAGTAATAAAAAAAAAAAAAA
This sequence comes from Meconema thalassinum, assembly GCA_946902985.2. Lineage (NCBI taxonomy): Eukaryota > Metazoa > Arthropoda > Insecta > Orthoptera > Tettigoniidae > Meconema > Meconema thalassinum. Next base: position 1,227,213,431 of record OX336388.2, on the reverse strand, counting down.
TAATAATAATAATAGTAGTCGCTACGGTGCAGCACTTTTCAGTGGTTTTCTATATCAGGCAAAAACTCAATGGTACCACGGATGCTAACTTCTAACTCCTTACTCAGTTTCATTCAATTTCAATCATTATTTTACATTAACGAGTGCGTACATCAACTTTTCTCAGGGTTAGGGCATAACACCAAATGCAATCGTGTTGACCAACTGAAAAGCATAAATTTCGTTTACTAAGGCAACCCTGAAAAAATGGCTTCCAACACGATAATGAATTCCTTTCATGAGGTTGGTGTCAAGAATCGTAAAGACACCCGCCACATAGAAGTTCACCGCATCTCATCCCCAAACCCGTTAAAAAGAGAATGATAATGGATAGGCATAATTTCAATACAAAATAATAATACTACGCTAATGAAAACCTCCTGGAACAATCGTAAATTGAATAAACGCCAGAATGTATAGTGGAACCTATCCTGGTCCCTAGTTGGCCGATTAGCGAATAATAAATCAATAATAATAATACATTAATAATTACTACTTACAATGATTTTCAGTCGTGGTGAAGCAAGAGTTTTCCCGCCACTTACCTGTAAGAACAAAACAGAACAAAATATTAATATGATATCTTTCTGCTCATAAATACATGTTAGGACTAATTATCTCTTACGAATCTGCATGAAATGGACCGCATTATGTAATCCAGTTGATCCGCAAACGATGCGTGGTGTGTCTAAAACGTTGAAGTTGGGGCGATGTCTGAATGACAACAGAGTAGGTGCGCGCAGATACGAATATCCAGAGATATGGGGCCAGTCAGATTCAGTCAAGATTAATTTAATCTCCACTGTGAGTAAGCTCTGTTTTTGTATTCTATTGGGATATGATTAGGAAAGATAAATATCTCAAGATATAGTGGAAAGAAAGTTGAACGAAATAGTGGTACACAGGTTTTTGATGGCTAGGGATTTCTGTAGAAAGCAAATAACTTATGACACGAGTGACTTCGGTGGCGTAGTTGATAGCATGCTGAACTGCTGAGCCCAAGATCGCGGGTTCAAACCTAGCCGAAGTCGTATGCCTTCCTTCGGAGGGGAAGTAAAGTCAGTGGTCCCATGTCGTAGATTTATGGCAAGTAAAAGATCCTCCCACTAACTAAACTTGTGTGAAGCAAAATTTCTAGGTGAGATTTCGTTGAAACGCTCTATGAAAATTCCAACGTTCACCACTAGGTGTCAGTGATATCTGGTAGCGAAACTTGAACTACTTGAAATTGAACGGAACTTGTAGCTCACCCGATGGGTGTCCGCTTGAAGCAGCTACAGCCTCTGACGAGCCGAACATGTCCTCGGACACCCCCAGCCCTAAAAGTCATACGCTAAATAAATATATAAATAAATAAATAAATAAATAAATAAATACAGGCCTATATTGGCCTGGATTTGGAACTTCGGGGTTGTGTAATATCCTCAAATGGGTCTGGGAACACCGTCAGTAAGACATAATGTATGTAAGTCGTATGTTCAGCTATTATTGTTGCTTTTTCGTTTAGGGACTTTTCGATATTGTGGTCATGCAGCCCCGTGTAGTTGGCTGTGTGTATATGGAATCTGTGTGATAATCTGCATCACTGTAATAGCTTTACTCTTTTGAACATTTATGTTTAGGGCTGGGATTAGTGTAGGGCCTACGGCCGATGCTTCAGTTTGGGTACCATTCCCTGCATTCTCCTGGAATAACAGTGGGAAACCACGGAATTGAATTCACCTGTTCTGAGCTCTGTCTCACGAGGCTGAATAAACTCCGTTCCAGTCCTCAGACCATAATTAAATTTCTAGGCAAAGCCGGGAATCGACTCCTGAACTTTGTAGTAAACAGTCAACAATGCCAGTTCAAATTTTATGTCCGCCTTGTTGCGTAATGGCTAGAATTCTTGGCTGTCACCGCGAAAGCTTCGAGTTCGATTCCCGGCTCTGCCAAGAAATTGTATTCTGGTCTGTGGGCTGGAACGGGGTACACCCAGCCTCGTGAGGTAAAAATTAAGAAGAGACGGGTTCGATTCCCACCTTAGCTATCCAGGAAGTAGTTTTGTGTGGCTTCCCACTTCTACTCGAGACATATTCTAGGATGGTACCTAATTAAAGCCACGGCCGTTTCCAGACAAATCCTACATAAACACACCCAAGTAAGCGGGGCTACATGACCACGATGTCGCATAGCCCCTAAAAGAATCAACAACAACAAAATAAATCATATTTTATGCACCCACAAATATATGGGTCAAATAATGACGTGTTCTACATTAGTATACTGGCTGCGCTGCTCAGCGGTAACGTACTCGCCTGCTATGGCCAAGGTTGTAGGATTGATTCCTGGCGCAGCCTGCTGACATTTGAGGGTGCCCTAATGCGACAGAATCATTAGATTTACTAACTTGCCACGGTGGGTGAGTGGTCAACGTGTCGGTATACTAACCCCAAGCTTATAAGTTCGCTCCTGGCCGTGGTAAGTGATTTTTGAAAGACGGCAAAAATACGACACCATGTCATAGGATGTTGGCATGTCAAAGAACCCATTTGAATTCAACAGGCTGTGTTCATAATGGCAAAATTAATCTCAGGATTTACCGCCAACACAAAGTTCCTCATTTCTCTACTAGAAAGCGCTATAGTGTTCAAGGAGCTTAGATATCTAACCTCCTTGACTTTCATAGAGCTTCAAGGAACAACGAAATTCGACATGCAAGCTACCCTTTGGGTGTCAAATGACAAAGCTTGCACCCGGCACCCGAAGCCATACGATATTATTATAATTATTAGTATTATTAATATTATTATTACTAGATTTCCTGGCACGTTAAAGATCCTCTTCGGTGTAAGATTCGGGCACTCCGGCGTCTCTAAAAGCCGTAGGTGTTGAAAGGTACGTAAAACCAATAACATTATTATATCAACACTACTACTGAAGGCATAAAATTGGGTTGTTCTCTTCCACCACAGATGGGGTGAAGAATACGGAATGTAAAGCAGATGAACGTTACATGGTAAACAAGTGGTAGTATTCTTGAAATGTGCCGGCTATCTGTTTAAATGGCCTGTTCGTCCTCGTCCTCGCTATCTAGAGTGGAGTGCAAGCCGCATTAGGTAACGAGCTACCTGCGCAAGCATATTTGTTTTCTAATCGAGTGGTGAGAAGAGCTCATAGCAGACTTACCTTAAGCCGATTACGAGCGTACGTCGGGAATCTCTGCGATCAAAAACTCTCTCATTGTGTTCCAGCTCACAACAAGATTTGGGGAGCTACCGGAGAATCATTTAAATTCGTCCTCTACAGGGTGATCATTAGACATGGGATTAGAGTGCATGCACAACGGTCCATGCTGTACTTAATGAGCTGCACGAAGCCGTCCCTGAGACACTGATGAAGAATGAGTTGTTGCTGCTGTTGATTCATTTAGGGGCTTTGCGACATCGTGGTGATGTAGCACGTGTACTTAGTTGTGTGTGGAATTTGTCTGATAAGCTGTGTTATTGTGACGGTTGTATTAGTGTGTGTAGTTGTAATTCAGATAAGAATTGGGTAGGAGGCAGCCGTGGCCTTAATTTAGGAACCATCCCTGCATTCGCCTGGAGTAGAAGTGGGAAACCACGGAAAGCCACTTCCAGGATTGCTGAGATGAGAATCGAACCCGCTTCTTCTCAGATTTGCCTCACGAGGCTGAATGTACCTCGTTCCATCCCTCAGACCAGAGCCAGAGGCAGAAATCGAACCCGGGCCTCCACGGTGACAGCCAAGAGTGTTAGTTCCTACACAACGAGACGTGTAGGAATATTCATTGTGGATTGATGTAAGCTAGTATAAATTCAAGACTGAATTGATGTCAATTCTTCACACACCCAAGTACATGGAGCTAAATCACCCAATTACCAAGTCCATCAAATTAAACAACAACAATGATCTCAATTAATCGTTACAAACACTATGTGTGCGTGCCAACGGCGTGCTCCATCTTATAGACTTTACACCTCTTGGGCATTTATCATCATGATGATGATGATGATGATCATTATTATTATTATTATTATTATTATTATTATTATTATTATTATTATTATTATTATTGATTTACACACTGACATGTCATATTTTAAGTCTACACTCATATATAGATGGCCGGTTATTCATGGCCGGTCGTAAGCGCGTGAGAATTCTTTATAAAGCCCGAGTAGAACACTGTGACCACTGAATATGCGCATGGGCTGGACACATTGCCTACTTTATTTGCATTGATCACAAAGCTATGAAGGCTCACTGTGCGAAGTGACACCACTGCGCACGTAATATGTACCGGTCAAGAAGGAACGGCCCACGTATACTCTTAGTATAACATCAATAATTTCCTGTTGCAATTCACTTCACGTTATATAAAATTCTACCAGGGAATTGTTACCGCTAGACGTGGAGCGGGGCTGTTGTGTATACATTACGTCATCTCGCCACGTTAAGGCTGCCTAGGGCGAGTGCGAGGCAAGAGAGGGAACTCATGTACAGTCATACAATGAGAACACACCACACAGCGCACGACCCAGCATGAATCATGCACACAAATGACACGCGATGAGGTTTCGCTGGAGACGACTGCACGTCCGTCGCAGGCGTGTGGCTGGGCGGAGAGCATTAGTTCCGATTTCCGCCACCGGTAACAATTCGCTGGTAGGGTAGTATTATCACATTCCATAGATCCACCGCACACTCAAGCTACATGCTTTGCCCGTGCTATTGACACATACCTGCGCTAGCAACGATTGTGCAGATTGGATAGTGAGGTGATTGATATGAATAGACAACCACTGCTTTCTCGTAAGTGGAGAATGTTTTACTATTCAAAAACTACGAAAAACAATTTTCTTTCCGAGTTGGTAACTCTTGCTGCATTATAACGCAGTAGACCTTCGAAATTCCAGTGTGGCCAACGCAACATGTTTGCATGTATTAGGCTATAATCTATGTTATATTACACTATGCTCAGATTAATGTTGTAGCCTTTAAGCAATGGACCCATGTAGTGGCGTAACTACGAGGGGTGATCGGGGGCCCAAATAATTTAAAAGAAAACGGAATTTGATGAGAATTTTATTTTGAAAAACAAAAGCCATTTCACGGATTGATGAGAAACGACTGGAGTATGTACGATTATAAATTGAGAACATTTCTCTGAAATTGCGTAAAATATTTAGGCTTAGTGTTAGTCCTACCAAAACTGTTCATTCCCAAGCTTTTGCACATTGAGAGGTGCAAATGCTGTCGAGATCAAACATGAAAACATGTAGGTTTGCTTTCATATTGATAGTCTTATTTTGCCCCCGCACAAAGCAAAAAGCAAAAGCAAACGCAAAATCAGAAAACAAACACATAACCAAAAATCAAAAACATAAATCTAAAAGCTAACTTAAAATCAAAACCAGATAACGAAACACAAAACAGACAAAAAACACAAAGCATAAATCAAAGTTAAAATGCAAAAGCAGTAAACAAACACAAAACCAAAATAAAACATAAATTAAAAACTAAAATTCAATCACAAAAGCAAAAGCAGAAAATAAAAACACAAAACCAAAATAAAATAGAAATTAAAAAGCAAAATTCAAACACAAAAGCAGTAGCAGAAAACAAACACAAAACCAAAACCCAAAAACATAAAGCAAAAATCAAAATTCATAAACAAAACCATAAGCAGAAAAAAACAAATCAAAAAGCAAAATTGAAACGGAAAATAAAAAGCAGAAACCAACTCAAAAGTAAAAACAAACACAAAACAAAAGAACACAAAGGAAAAAAATCAATTAAAAAATCGAAAAAACAACAAACACCAAACCAAAAACGCAATTAGTACAGATTTTACTCCACTCATCCCCCTCCAGAAGTGAATCCTAGTTAAGCCACTTCACCCATGAAGGCTTTAGTGTTGGTATTGCGCAGTTTCATTTCCTGAGTTGACCGACTTAAAAGCTTCTAATAATAAACCTCTCCTACTGCCCACTCTTGATTGTCATCCCTCAAAATACCAGGCTATTTGCATTTAAAATCGTTTGCTTGCACCTCGTACTTAACTTCTACCCACTTTTATTACCTTTAAACCAGTTTACTGTTGATTGAATTCTTACAGCTGCAATTTGAACACGTTGTTTAGACTACTAGTAATAGCCGTTTTTACATCCTGCCATCGTAACTTACCCAATCTTTGAGCCTCCTTCACCTTAAAATTGAATTACTAGGCTGCTATATTCTACCAATCGTATGAACTCAATCAAGTTTTATAAAAAACGGAATTAAATTCGTAGTGTATTATTCTGCCTATCGTTTTAGATACCAATAAAACTATTTCATACACAGAAATCATCACAAGTAAATCAAAGTTGATCTCCCTAATATAGTACATTATGCAACGAGCCTATAATGGCAATAATTAAGACACGAGTATGATTATAAAACGAGCGTATGCAAGTTTTAGAATTTCCATACGAGTGTCTTAATTACCATTATAGGCGAGTTGCATACGACTGTTTATGTTCGACGTTAATTATAACTTAATTGTATGTTTTAACATAAATATTCATAAATATCTGTTGAGATTCAGTCACTCGAATTTTGTGATCGGTGTGCAACGCTGGGTAGGATATCTCTGTTTTCCAAGCTCTCTGACCGACCGACGCATGCGCTCTGTGTGCTTCAATGCCATATGTGCAGATTGTGCACCAGTATTCAGTAAAACTGTCACCGAAGTTGTTTGAAAGCAATGTGCTGTGTAGAAATTGGATTTGAGGATATTAAGGTACAGTGCTATTTCTAGTCTCATATTTTCCAGTTTAATTACGCGAACATATGGACGGTGCACTTTCGGTAATTTATATAGACATGTTGGATTTTGAGCGCATGCGCGAAGGTATCCTTGCCTAATTGGTAACACACCTGTTTCTTGAGCTCTGTTTGGTTGGAGAAACTGTTTCATAATGAAAAATAGTGTCATAATGAGCCTCATTATGATACAGTTTTCTGACAGATAATGTTTACATTTCGACATCGTGGAACATAAACATTACAATGAAACACTTTTTCGTAGATTTATTAAAAGGAAATTTTGAAAAGTACTGTAATCTAGCCAGCGTATTGAAACATAGCAGTGTGTGCTGGAAAATTTCCAAGCAGTGAAAGTGGGAACTATTTCCTGGCGCGTTCGCCTCTTCACAGACCAGAACAGACCACTTCGTGGAGTGGCGGCTAGCATTCATGGGGGTCCGAATTCGATTCCCGGCTTTGCCAAGACATTTTCATTCTGGTCTGAGGGCTGGAACGGGGGTTCGCTAAGCTTCGTGAGGCAAAAGTGAAAACGGGAGGATTTGATTCCCATCTCATCCTTCTCGGAAGTGGCTTTTCGTGGTTTTTCACTTCTACTCCTGGAAAATGCCCGGATTGGTTCCTAACTTAAGGCCAAGACCACCTCTTTCCCAATCCTCTTCTGAATTAAAACACACACACTAATGCAACCATCACAATAATACAGGTTATCAGACAAATTCCACACACACACACAACTACATTGGGCTACATGTCCATGATGTCGCGAAACCCCAAAAATCAATCAATCATGACCAGCTGAACACTACAGGCATCGCTAAGGACTTGAGGTGACTACCAGTATATCAGTATGGCTTATGGTACAACACTCGACCTAGTAAATGGAACCTCCCTAGTGATTAAATGCAAGGGGGCCAATGCATGTGAGATTTTCGATGTGAAATGCTATGTCCTGTGGTTCGGATTCCGCGTAAAAAGGAGGCCCTGTGGCTCATGATCGCATGATTAACGGTCACGTAAAACTGAAAGCTTCCTTCCTTGCTTCCTTCATTAAATGCAGTGCCGAAAGTCCAATTAGGGGTAGATGACCTCACTGTTCCGCCCCTTGAATCTCCAATAACTAACTAACTAACTAATATACTGAAGTCCAATTCTTGCAAACATGGGATGTTTTATCTCGTCAGCTGTGAGTACAGAATGTGTCGCAGGTGTTAATGAACACAAAATGCGCTACGGAGATTTGAACACCAATGAAGTGTTGCTGATTGACCGTTAAGATGGCTCGGGTCATCGCACGCCATTGTCGTGCCAAGACTCCCTTAATGAAGCCAGTTACCTGGAGCTCTTCACGGTTAATTAACCCCGTAACAGCGCGCATTAAGAAAGGCACTTTCTTTAATATCCTGTATTTTCATTACCCTACTCCGCGGTAATTATTATCACTCTCAAGCAATTATGGGTATGTTCAAGTATGCCCTTCTTTAGAGGCTGTCTTCAGGAACACGAAAGGGTAAGTGCCTACCTCTACAGCCTTTCGTACTAACAAAACCAACTACCCACGTCATCAACTGAGTTCGTTAAGTCATACCGCACATTCATGTTGTGGTTTAACGTCCGTTCTAACTGCCTCCTAGAGACGCCGTCAAGGATTTATAACGTGCTAGTAAATATTAAAGAAAGCTTTCCTGCCGGTCAACGCAAATCGTGCCCAATTACATTAGTCGGGAAAACAGTATTAACGTGCCCTAACCTGAAATATATTATTACAAAATAACACGCTTTTATGTACAAAGTGGGGTCTACTATTTGTTATTCCCATTTTACAACACAACTTAGTCTACTTTGTACGAGGCGCTATATCCTCTTCAGGGACATGTTTTGGACCAACAGGGGTCCTTCTTCAGCCTAGTTCAGTAAGGTATCAGTATAAAATATTCACCATACTGGTGAAAGTCAAACACGTTAAAATACACAAAAAATGAAGATGAAATGACACTGAGATGACGGATGATATATATTTTTTTTTAAACGAGTTAAAAAGTTTAAAAATTATGAGGGCTTATTTGTTCGGTGCAACTCTCAATTTGACGATAGGATGTTGTTGTGAGCAAAGAGGGGTCCGAGTTGTTCGCCTTCGTGTAGGCGACTGAGACCTTACTGAAGTACGCTGAAGAAGGACCCCTGGTGGTCCGAAACATGACCCTGAAGAGGATATAGCGCCTCATACTAAGTAAGTTGTGTTGTAAAGTGGTAATAACAAGTAAGTTAGAAGATTTGTAACGTCAACACGGAAAATGATTATAGAGGATATTCACAAAATGGGATACGTAATTGGATGATAAGTTTCGAACGTTAAGCGTTCATCTTCAGATTCTGTTCACTCGGGCTTGTATAAGGACAATGGGCTGTGACAATGGCTTATTTTAAACAATTAAATGAGTAAATTATAAAAACGAATTTCTGTTATTTCCATTTAGAGTCAATGGTTGTTAATTTTACACTAAACTTTCTAAGCCAGCTGATAGAAATACATATGAAATATTATTGTCTGATTTTGTACAGGATGTTCATCCTGTAATCCTAGATGATAAACTAGACACCGGCCGAGAAAGCCTACGATCTTAACATCTACAGATAGTTGGACGTGGCTAATGCATGAAGTGGAAACGAAGAGGTCCGAGATTTGGCAAGACTTCTATTCTACAGAGGCTATGATGAACAAATCATGGGCAGATACAGACAAGGAACTACGACATTTTGTAACTTCGCTGGAAGTGCATGGGTATCACCACACGGTGTGCAAAATCAAGTCCTTCCACGATCCAGGTGACAATTGCGTGTGCGACCTCTGTGACAATTACTGCGAACGATATCACATTGTTAATTGCAAAAGACTTCCTTAATCAATCATAGAATTTTGTATGAGCGCTGAGTGAGCCACTTAGTATCACACTATGATCTGTAATTTTATGGTCAATTTGAGTGTTTTATTTATTTATTATTTATTTTTATGTTTGTCTTACATGTTCTGTGTGGTGTCTGGAATTAATAAACAGATTCTGGGCATATTTGCGCTGCTGATTCGAAAATTGCTGTTCACTTTGTCCTAGCAGCTCTAGTATTTTAAAACATAATGATAATTTTCTGATAATTTATTACAGTAATTTAGAAATTAGAATCCCGAAAGAACAGTACAGTGGACGATGGGATATGCACATGATGGAGGAATATTGTTGGAGCATTCATCGAGAATGTACAGAAATATCACATCGCAGAAAATCACAGAAACATGGATTCAGCGCTGTGACAAATTGAAGGTGTCATTCGTGTGTTGTTCTCTTTCTGCTAGGCATCACGTCATAGTGAACAAGAAATGCGTAACGACTAACTACATATTTAAAAACTTTGTACCAAAAATAAGACGTGTTATCTTAATGAAGAACCGGTGTTGACTTGTCAATTATTTAGGGTTAATTGAATATTCTAATATGCCATATCGTGACCAGGAGAGCCGATAAGCAACCATTTTCAGAATCTATGACCCAAGAACAACCCAGAAAGGGACTAACATCTTAGACACCAAAAAAAATCGTGTTTCCCAGTGATTTATTTCGCTGATGATGGTGAGACAACTTCGAAAGCCGAAACATGTTGGAATTAATTATGGATGTCCATTTTGAAAAGCTTGATGCTTTTCAGTCGGTCAACACGATTGTACCCAAATGAGATGAAAAAAATTACATGTGATTAATATATACAGTTGGATGACCAGTTTCGATCGTCAAGCGATCATCATCAGATCCATTACACTTAGGCTACAAAATGTTTATGTCTGATAGTATGGGTGAAAATATTTACAATATGTACACTTCTTTAGTTGCGGTGTTAGTTGAGAAATTTCAACTCGTCAATAATTGTTAGTTATAGTCTATGTGATGTTTTGTTAAAATACTGAAAGTATTTTCGTATTGACTAAGTGCACAGTTATTAAAGTATTATTTTACTGTCAATACGGATTCTAACTTCACTTTACGATCACGGTAAATACATATGCATTTTATCTTAGAAAGTAACTTGCCCAATCATGGATAGGAGCGATGTATTACCAGCATTATAGTATTTTGATGATGATAATAATAATTGTTGTTTAAAGGGGCCTAACATCTAGGTTATCGGCCCCTAATGGTTTGGCTGATAGTTAAGGATGAAATGAGAATTTAAAAAATTATAACCAATACTGCAGACTTATATACTAGAAGAAGAAATGGGAAACAAATCAAGGATAAGGCAAATAAAGGACAGGAAGAAAAGAAATGCCCTCAACCCCCGAAGAATGAGGATTAAGGGACTTGGAAGGAAAGAGAGCCATGAAAGTCAGATAGGAAAAAAGTCCATGGAAAAAGGGGAATAAACGGACCCAGCTCAGGAATCACTCGGGATCACCAACTCCCGAACTCATGAACCGTGAGCCCCTGAGGGTGTAGCAATATCCAGGGTGCATCAGAAGTGGTGGGGCTACATACACCCTGCCTCCTTGAGGGCCTTTAGCAGAAGGCAGGAGATAACATGAAAATAAAAAGTAGGCTGCCCCTCGCAAAAGGAGGGTATCAGAAAAGATGAGACAAGGGCCAATTAAGGCGGGAAAGGAAGAGACTCCCTAGGCCTCAGATAGCCTAATACCGTCGGGGTCGGAAGAGAACAAGAGTTGACCAAGTGAGGTCGACAGGAAAGAAGACGGAGAGGAGCCCGCCACAAGTAAGTGGAAGCAATGCCGGACTCATCTAGGGTCCCGTGGTCGCCAACCCACGTCTCACTATATGTGAGCCCATGGGGGGTATAGTATTTTAAACAGGACTGTACTACTAAATCTATTGATACTAAAATGTACGAGAGTCTTGGCTGACTATTAGCAAGTTAAATAAGACACACTAAAAATATATATAATTGCATTAAGCTAGATTCTTGAGCGCATCTTCGGAGGTAAAATATTCATCAGATGTTGGGGACGTTGTTTTTATTCAGTCGAACATCACCGACGTCTATTCTATGACATAACAAGTTGTAACGTGATTAAGAAGTTACTTTTTTCATTGTTTGAAAGAATCGGCCGTGAATGTCGAGCAGGGAGGAACTTGTTTGTCATTGGACGAGCCCGAAGGGGACAAGAGAGGGGGACTAATGGAAAGGACTTGTTAATCATTTAATAATTAATTTGATCATCACAGTGACAAAAGCTGACTCGACTCAGGTCGTGTTAAGATTGCGAACTCCCGGACAGCGTTGCTTTCTGGCTGAAGCGATGGAATAAATAAATATTCTCATTCCAGCACTGCAGGGAAGATGTCGGAAGCCTCTCTGTGGGAAAGCTGTTGCTGTTGAATCTGTTTAGGAACCAACGGCTTTTGAATCCTTTTAGGAACCATTGGCTAACCCTGAAGTAATTTTCCTGTGTTTCCCCACATTCAACTCCAGGCGAATATTGTGAGAGTATTTCCTAATAGGCCACGGCTGCTTTATCGATTCCCAACTCTGCCAAGAAATTCAATTCTGGTCTGAGGGCTGAAACGGGTTACACTCAACTTCGTGAGCTAAAACTACGAATAGGTGGGTTCAATTTCCATCTCAGCCAGTGAATTTCCCTGGTTTTCCCGCTTCTAATTCAGATAAATACCAGGTTAATTCCTAGCTTAATGCTACGTCCACCGCCTTCGCAATTCTCAGCTTAATTACAAATACACTCTTTGATAAAACCATCACAATAATGCATGTTGAAATGAAAATCCACAGCCTGTTTCCAGTCGACCAACCGGGTCAGGGAATGGAATGAATGAAGCCCCCAATCTAGTGGCGAGAATATGAACTGTACCGGCTGCCGAAGCCTGTCGTACTCCCCTGGGGCAATGATTAGATGAATGACAGATGAAATGATAGTGGAGAGTGTTGCTGGAATGAAATTGAGACAGGGAAAACCGTTGTGCCCGTAGAAAAGCCTGTCTGCCTCCGCTTTGTCCAGCACAAATCTCGCATGGAGTGACCGGGATTTGAACCACGGACCCAGCGGTGAGAGGCCGGCGTGCTGCCACCTAAGCCACGGAGGCATTTATCAGCAGGTTATCAGACAATTCCACAATATCACTCACACACACATGTACACGGGGCTGAATTACCATGATATCCAAGCCCCCCTAATGAAACATAACCCTTTATTCCAAATCCCTGCCCAGTTTCAACCAGCTTGGAGGGTGTGATAGCGCAGTGGTCAGGTTGCTTGCCTCTCACCAAGGCTGACTAGGTTTGATTCCTGGTTAATGCACGAGAGATTTACAAAGTAAAATGTCTCGTCGTGCTGTTCGGATTATACGTAAAAAGCAGGACTCGAGGCTCTTGATTGCGATAACTGTCACGTAAAACTACAAGATTTCCTTTCTTTTTTGCGGCAGGCTGCGTGGCTCAGCGGTAACGTTTTCGGCTGCTGAAGATTGCAGGATAGAATCCTGGCGCAGCCAGCTGAAATTTGAGGGTGCGAAAATGTGAGGGAGGTCAGTAGATTTACTGGGACGTTAAATATCCCCTTCGGGGCAAAATTCCGGCATCCCGGCGTCTCTAAAAGCCACAGTAGTTAAACGGGACGTAAAACCGTTAATATTATTGTTGTTATTTCCTTTTTGCATCCCTCTTTATTCATTTCATCTCTCAACTCATCTTGAGAGGTTGAAGTCAGGAGGGGCCCCGATCATAACAACCACCCAACCCACAGAAACCTCATCTCTCCTGATATCTGATCCCGCAGGAGCGCGAATAATATTGGGTGCTAAAGAAAATTTAAAAGTATGTTCACTCACTCCTTCTCCTGTTGAAGGAAGCTTGCAGTTTATAAAACAATTATTATCGATATCATAAACCACGGGACCTTCAGTTTACGTGGAACCCGAACCACCAGAATTGATATTTCACCTCAAACATCCTACGTGCATTAATCCGGGAACAAACGCGGTTCGCCTTGACGGGAGGCAAGCAGCTTGACCACTATGCTATCACGTCCCTACTCTGTTCTCATTGGCGCTTATTTCGTTGATACAGACTGCAAGCGGCCAAGCCATTTCGTTAGAAAATAAGCGTGTAATTTAGTTGATAAATCATTTGGAAGGAGAGAGCACAGTGGAAAATAGAATTGTTGGCCAAGTGAAGCCAGATCTAGGAGAAAACAAAGTTAAGTACCCAATTACGGACATAAATTTGGCGGCCAGTGACGGAAGGGGGAAAGAACATTAGCTGGTATCACCTCCATCCGAAGAACACCTGCGGCGCAACGTGACGCCAGGGGACGACAAATGTCTGTTGGCGTCGCCAAGACGACGAACCGCATTGCAAAAGTAGTGGGCGGTTTGTCACAGCACAGCTGAGTGAAAGGGTGCGATATGTTTAGTGTTAGCGCTGGTAATTTTCAATTTTCGTATTAACGACATAGGATGTCTACACAACAGAACATAAACGTCTGCTATGAAGTAGGAAGTAGCCGTGTGTTCAGCAAGATGAATTGAAACAGATCTGATTTTTAGTCAAGAGTATTTTTAGTGGCTCTGGTGGCGTAGTTGGTATCATGCTGAGCTTCTATGCCCAAGATTGTGGGATCAAACCCGGCCGAAGTCTCAGATTCTTGAGAGCGTTAAAATCCCTCTGTATGCCTTTCTTCCAAGGGGACGCAAAGTCAGTGGGCCCATGCGAGAAATTTACGGCATGTAAAAGAACCTTCCACTAACTACAATTGTGTGTAGCTAAAATTTGTCGGTTAGATCTCAGTAACTCTCTTTATTTCCAGCGTTCGCCGCCAGGTGCCGATTGCGATGGCATCTAATAGCTAAGTTCACGGCTAGGTGTCGTTGACGGTAGCATTTGGTAGCAAAAGTAGGAACTACTTGAAACTGATCGTCTGCAGTACTTACCTGAATTACAGATAACACCCACACTAATACAGCCACCACAATAGGGATGTAGCGGGAGAAAGTTCGCGCCAGATAGCGCTCGTGTAGTACTGGGTAAGCGCAAGGCGATCGTCTTATGTTTCTCCCAGTCAGCTGCGAGCATGGAGGAAAGAAAGGAAGGAGATCCCTTCGCTGCGCTGCCTAGAGCAAGCTGCTGAAGCCAAATGGCACGCCCACTTTGGTTGCAAGAAAATGGCTGTCCCTATGCTTAAAGCCGTAAACCACTCCAACTAGTAATGGATATTAGTGACATAAAACTGCAATGACAACTCACGATTTTTTCTTGGATAGGCAGAATACACTCTGTACATCACGGTACTTGGCACAAATAAGCTGCGTTATCGTTTTAAAAGCCAATTTAAATATAAATATGAGAGCACCTTTGCGAGGCTAGTTTTGTAAGGAAGACGCGGCAAAACGTAATAATACGCTGAAACACGGATTAAATTGAATACAGGTGTCTGAAGATGCGAGTTATACCAAAGAAGGAACATCTTGGGAATTAATGATGCCGAACTAATTACGGTATTTACACTAAATTGAGTTTTATGTTCTTATTGGTGTTGAGGCATTCATCCGTTTTTAGGCCTAATTCCGAGCACAGCCACTTTCACTCATTGGTCGTGCACATTTTGATATTCAAGAATACGAACCTCAAAATTAATAAACAGAAGAATTAAAAAAGGACGCATAATTGCACAAAATACGGTATACCGTAGCCTATACGTTTCGGTACCGTACGGTATTTTCTTTGTGTGTGTGGGGGGGGGGGGGGGGCAGAAACTTGACGATTTGCCTCGAATTGATTAATTACGTAGGCCTACCGTAATTATTGACCGACAGCCGTTTGATAATTTGGGATTTCCAGAGGAATGTTTCTTTTGGAATATAGGATAGGCCTACACATGCTGAGATTAGAATTGAAGATGTTTTTTTTAATAACTTATCACTACTGTTATCACGTTTCCAAAGTTGCATAACCGGAGTGCGATAAAAAAAACCAGGGCCAAAATAAGGTTTAGCCATGCACAATGCCTCATGCAAGTCACAGAACACCGAATACGAGTTAAGGTTACACCCACTTTGGTTGCAGCGCTTGGCTTCACTCATACGAGCTCAGGGCATCTCCTCTTATTCTTTCCTGCATGGCTGCGAGGAATATATAAGCTGTGACCGAATTTTCTAAGCTAAAGTAAATTATATCGTCTCTAATTTTACTCCAAGACCATATTAATTAATTCTATAGGTATATCTCCTAATATATTATGGACGATTTTCAGCGTTTAAGCGTTAAACAGCTGCAAAATGAGCTACGGACGAGAGGCACTAAAACAAGCGGGTTGAAGGAAGAATTAAGAGCCTACAGCGGTAATAACAAAATTCTAACACGCTTTATTATTCAAATAATGAATATGAGTCAGCATGCTTTCTCCTAAAGATTACAATTACTAGAGTATTGTAGGCCTATATTGATAAATATATCTCCATAAGACTTAAATCATAAATAGAGATTTTAATATTCACTTGCTCCCCCTGCTTACAGACTTCAATTCATGTATTTTTTTAGGTTGATAGCTTACATGATACTGTCGTGTTTTAAGGTAACCATAATCAAAGAAAGTTGATACCGGTAATGTGTACCTCGGAAATGCATCGCAACGTTTGGTTTTTATGTAATTTTGTCAATTTCTCAATAAGAACCGTTCCCTTACCCCTGGGAAAGGACTAGGGGGTACACTTTTTTAAAAGTTTGAGAACTGCTTTAGGGCCACGAACTGTTTCCATTCATCTGACTATGCCTCAAAAATGTAGAAGTCAGTCGCTACCACATTCTCCGTCAGGCAGATGGAAGTTGACGATTAATTCTGATTTCAAGAAACCAACCATAATACGTTTGTGACTGTTAATGTTGCAACATTTATTCTTGAAGTATTTGTCCGAGTATTGATGTCTTTGAAAATGGGAGTCAGAAATGTTACTTTCATTTCTTCGTGTATATTGACGATTTCTTCCCGTACTTCAATGGAGATGATTTCTGCAGATTCTGATATTGTAGTCTTATCGTGATAATCCGGAAATTTTCTTGTGTATGGCCTCTTCCTAAATAATTATTTTTGGTGTTCCTGGTCCACGGAAAAAGTGATGGAACAGCTCCGGTTTTAATCTTGCTCTCTCCTTCAAATACAAACGCATACATTCAGTGGTTGTTATCGAAATGTCTAATCAGTTTATAGGTACAAAATAGGAATTATTTCCCTTTGTAAGTCACACTTATCCAACACAGTTTTCGTGAAGTCATCGGGTTACAAATGATGGAAACACACTTTATTATATTCGGTCCGATTTTTCTCAACGAAATTTTTCCTTCTAATAGCATTTGACCATTTCTTCCTCATTTCTTTATTTTGTGGAAATTGGTTAAACGAAAACGGGCTTCCCTGATTTTTGCAAAGAGGAACACTACAATAGCTCGGCATAGTCACGAAAATAACAATTTAAACTACTTAAATTCGTACATATTGGCGGCATGAGAACACAAGAGACAAATGAAGAGCGCCTTGCGCTTACCCAGTACAACAGCAGTGCGCTCTATCGGTGCTAGTTCTATACATTCCTATTAACACCGGTTATCAGACAGATTCTACACACACCCAAAGTACACGGGGCTACATGACCACGTTGTTGCAGCCCCTAAACTGAGGAATCAACCAGCCGGAGTATATTTAATAATTTTAGATACCTAATATATATATTTTTTTGAAATCAACTTCTTTTTTTTTTAATGTGTCAATCTTCCAACTGTATTTGTATGAATCACTGATTGCTGAAGAAGGTTATAATGTAACCTGTACTCAAGAATTACGATTTTTTGACGTAAGGTATTATTTTCCTATTTCATTTAACTTTGTCAATATGGATTTTGGGCAGACATGGTCTTTTTCATGCATTTATGTTCGACGATGTCAAAATGTAAATATTATACGTCAGAAAACTGTATCATAATGAGGATCATTTCAACACTATTTTTAGCCTATTTTCATTTTAAGAAAAAATAGGCTAGTGAGATCACCTTTTGTCCGCGCGTGTGTGTGTGTGATATGGTGTGTGTGCCCCCCTAATAACTTCTAAACGGCTGGAGCGATTTCAATGAATCTCGGTAAGATCATAGCACCATTTTGGCCTGAGCGTGTCCTTCAAATATTATTGTGTCTCACCAATCCAACATGGCGGCTGCGCGAAATATTTCACCAGCATTCAGTATCTCTCAAACTATTACCGATATCGCCCTGAAATTGTGTACGGAGATAAAGGGTACTACTAGAAGTTCACATATGAGACTTTCAAAAACCAGGTAACTACAAAACCAACATGGCGGCCAAGCGAAGTTGAGACTTTTAAATAGACTTTTCTCGCGATTTAACCATCCAAACGTAATGAAACTTGGTACAGCAAATGTTTATACACATCGTAATGCACTGGCATCACTTGTTTACATGACCTCAAAATGGCGGCTGTGCGAAATATTACACTGGCATTCTATATCTCCTAAACTATTACAGATATCACTCTGAAGTTTTGTACGGTGATAAATGGCACTGCTACAAGGTTGTCTATGTAACTTTCATAAACCTCTAAATTACAAAACGAACATGGCGGCCAAGCGAAATTGAAACATTTTAATAGACTTTTCTCGTGATTTAACTCTGTGAGCGCAGTGTTATGTGGTACAGTAAATGATTATACATATCGTAATGCACTGGCATCTAATTCAGTTCAATTGTTTACATAACCTCAAGATGACAGCTGTGCGAAATTTTAAAATTAAGTTTTTATTTCTTGTGTCGTAATCATGCGATCGAAGTGAAAGTTTGAATAATGAACCTACGCAATAATTTTCCTTTAATGGTACATAACTCTATGGCCTATACATATAACAATCCAAAATGGCGAGCATCCGAAATATTTAGACGGTTCTTAATATCTACGAATCTTTTACATCAATCAAACTGATTTTTTTATGTTCATAGAGGCTATGAACATAAGTTCACCTAGAGGACTTTCAGTATGCTGGTGAGCGGAAATCAAACATGGCGGTGACGCGAAGTATACATATTTAAATGAACGCTTTTCGCGATTTAACCATCCGAGTGCAGTGAAACATTGCACGTTAAATACTTATACAAATATTAATCCACTGGCATCTAATTTATTTCAATTGTTTTCATAACCACAAGATGGCAGCTGTGCGAATTTTTAACATCTCGTTTTTACTTCTTGTGTTCTAATCATGCGATTGACGTTTGAATACCTCACGTACACAATAATCTTCATGTAATAGCACATAAATAAAAATCCAACCTGCGAACCATCTGAAATATTTAGACGGTTCTTAATATCTACGAATCTATCACAGCAATCAAACTGAAATTGTGTATGTTGGTAGAGGCAATAAATACGAGTAGGCTATATGAAAATAGGCTGTATAAATCTTCACGGAACTACTTGTTCATTATGAAACAGTTTCTCCCACCAATCAGAGCTCAAGACATAGTTATGTGACCAATTAGGTAAGGATAGCATCGCACCTGCACTGACTTCCACGGCCTTCTATTTTAAATGTCACTGTTTGGCTTCTAGTGCCATAGTGGGGTATTCCAGGAGGCTATGGTATTCTCTGCGTCCTATGCGCTCTTTTCAGTACATAAATCTGGCGAAATCTCGACAGATATTTTTGAATATTTATGTTCGAACATAAAATAGTTATAATTATCGTCGAACATAAACACTCGTATGCAACTCGCCTATAATGGTAATTAAGACACTCGTATGGAAATTATAAAACTCGTTTCGCTCGTTTTATAAACATACTCGTGTCTTAATTATTGGCATTATAGGCTCGTTGCATAATGTACTATTTCATAACCACCATAATTAATTTGTGAGTAGTCGCCACATCAGATATATAAATCGCAACAATAACAAATTGATGTTTTCTATTTCTACAAAATACTGTTAATTGAGATATTTAAGCAGTAAATTATTTACAAATTGTATTCTATAACATCCCTTCAGTTATTGCCACAATATTCCATTAGCCTCTGTGGGTTATATTCCTCAAATATTGATGGCATTGGGTAACTTTGCTCATTTCAACTTGTCTTGTGCTAATGATGACAGAATGGTTAAGAAGATATTTGGAGTGAGGCCAGAAGAGACTAGGAAAGTTGGAAGATTAACGTTGGGGTTGTAGTGTTGTGCGAATAAAATATGAAGATTCCGAGCACTACTGTAACTATTGGACGAGTGCGCGAAGAAGAGTGGCGGAAATTTCTGAAGAAGGCCAAGAACAACACTGGGATTTGGAGTCAATAATGATGATGATAATGATGGAGAAGAAACTTGGCTTATTCTTTTCTGTAGAACACACGTAATACTTTAATCATATTGATTTTCAGAATTGTTGAACTACAGTGAGACTTCACCGGGGCCGTGTGACGAAAGGTGAGCGATAAGTTACGGCCAGATGACTAGCATTTACTTAATATACAGCATAGAGTTGGGATGCACTGGATTTTATCATAACATTTATTACATACAGAGCTGACAAGATAACTCAGTAGAGAGAGTTAAAGGCTTATGGTGAAATACTGTAGCCTATCGCGTATCCCGTAAACATGGTTAGGTATAGAACAAAACATCGAATTTTCCTAGTGAAAATGAATCTTCTCAAGAAGAAGTATTTCAGCAAATATGTTCGTAAGTTTCAGCGCCTTATGATTTTTACTTCTGGGGGAACCTCAAACAAAAGGTATTAAGAAACAATCCGCGCACTCTGGAGGCTCTCGAGAGCAAAATAACTGCATTGATACGGAATATCAGTGAGGATGAATTACAGCGAGTGTACCGAATCTTCTACGTTTGTGCAACGTGTGTTTAGAAAATTAGGGACAGCATTTCCAACAACTACTCTGAAATTCATTTAAGTAATGATGATTGTTAATTACGTTAAAAATGTAACTGTGTTAAACTAGTTGGGCGCTACGCTGCTGCTAGGGCCAGTGACTTGCTCGACAAGCGGCTATCCACAGTGACCCGGCAGCCACACGGCACCTTCTATAGAGAAGGGCCTCACTCTATATTCTTCCTAAGCCATACTCGTGTTCATTATTCGTAGAATATATTTTTCACAGATGGTATTATATATCCCATGCCCAACGTATTTTACTTTTTTTTAATACGTTGCCAAAATGTGTTTTTATGTTTCCTCTTTGGTGATTACAAGGAAGTAAATAACTGTTATGAATGCTGGTGAGTGTACCTTTAAGAACCCGGTCTAATATTTTTCTTGGCGCCAGGAAGCGCACTTGTCGCGGTGTGGAGAGAACGTAAATCATGTCGCCTTATCAGCTACTCATTAATTCTCGACTCGTACGAGTATAATCATATTTCCTTACCTCCCTCTAATATATGATGTCTATACAACAGAACATAAACGTCTGCTATGAAATGTGACGTAGCTGTGTGTTCAACAAGATGAATGGTACAGTATACTGCAGCTATGGGTACCGTATATTGTATTATTGCGGTACATAGATTTTGGTAGCAGTGAAGGAAGTACTCAATCGTTTGGGCTCAAAGTAGAAGCGAATCTAATGCAGGATGATTAAAAAGAAACAAAATTTGTTTATGTTGTCATATTATTCATATACTCCAATATTAAAATAATTGGCAAAATATGTTCACCTCTCTCATTAACTGAAGTATCTTCAAAAGTAAATACCCTAAGTAAAAAACCCTAGAATACTGTGCGTTTCGAATTAAAATAGCTCTTCTTCAGCAAGAGCACAACCATAAATAACACTGAATAACAAAAATGATGACGTTGGTTTAAAAAGTTTTGAAAAAAATGAACACGAAAAATCTTAAAGTTGAATCATTTTGAGCGGTGTTACTATTTTCCCCCTCTAATTAAACCTGCCATAATTCACTTTTTACTGATTTTCACTCATTTTCAAAATTTAAGTAAAGCTAAATATTTTTCATATGTATTTATCGTCTTCAATCTGTCCTTACTTTTCAAGTTATTATTTCACTATTTTCCAAACCAAACTTTTAACTGCCCTAAAGTCTCAATTTCTTATTTTACCTTTTTCGAAACCAAAGACTCCGGTGTTTTAATATCTTAATATCGTAGAAACCTTTTCCTAGGGTCATCTGATATTCATGTTTTCAACATAGCACCAAGTTCTTGTCATTTCAACACCTCAAGTGTTTTATCAAAGAGTAATCCAAGTGCCTAACTTCATCGGTGCTTCGTTTTTGCTTCCTGTGATATTAATAATGAACTAACTTGATATCTAAACACGTACTAACAATAATTATCTTTAGTTTTTCTTATATTAACTAGGCCGAAAATGTTTTCCTTAAATATTACCAATTGAAGTTATATTCTCCGAATATTGAAAGCAAAAGATGTACAAAATATTCGCGGAGAAAAGCAAATGCAAGGAAGAATTATCAGAAATTTAGAATTCAACTGATATGAAGCAAACCTAAAAACATTATGATGTCCTTTTATCTTTTATCTTCATTATAAGCACCAACAGAAACAATAGAAGATACTTGACATGACAATCGTTGGAGTGTCATCAACATGATGGGTTCGTTTAAAAGCCAATCTAGGTCCCACTAGTTGTTAGACCCTGGGGTGACTGTCCTTTTTCGTCAAGGCAACAGGACTAATAGCATTTTGTAATTTTGAAGGAAACAAAAACGGCACTGCATACACATAATTTACAGACATGCTGGTGGATGGATAGAAACGATTGGCGAATGTTTTTATCATCTCTCTAAAAGTACAATTTTCTCGGAGTTTTGCTGAAAGCGTTCCATAACCCTCTCCTACACTAACGCCTACTAAAAATAATGAGCGCAATAAATCGTCGTTTGAGTATCAATGCAGCTTTCCGCTAGATTGAATCGACTCAGAGCCAATTATATGTCTAAACTTCCAGTCGTTTATACACCGAGAGGTGATGGAAAATCTATTTCGTTGAGAAGTTCATTGGCTGGCCTGGTTATGACTTGGAAGATTAATAATTACTCACTAACTAAATAAATGACTAAATATCGGTAACTAAATAAATATCTAAATAAATAACTAAATAAATAACCAAATAACTAACTAAATAACTAACTAAACAAATTAATTAATAACTACATACACAAACTGGTAAATACATGAATAAGTAAATAAATACCGTACGCGAAGAATCGTAAATAAATAAATATGTATACAAACTGGTAAATAAATAAATAATTAAATAAATACGTAACCAAAATGGTAAATAAATACGTAAACAAATTGGTAAATAAATAAATAAAGTAAACAAACAAATACGTAAACAAACTGGTAAAAGTAAATGTAAACAAACTGGAAAATATTGTAAATAAATAATTAAATAAAGTAAACAAATAAATACGTACACAAACTGGTAAATAAATAAATAAGTAATTAAATAAATACGTAAACAAAATGGTAATTAAATACGTAAACAAATTGGTAAATAAATAAATAAATAAAGTAAACAAACAAATACGTAAACTGGTAAAAAATAAATGCATACAAACTGGTAAATATTGTAAATGAATAATTAATTAAAGTAAACAAATAAATACGTAAACAAACTGGTAAATATAGTAAATAAATAATCAAATAAAGTAAACAAATAAATACATAAACAGACTGTTAAACAAATAAGTAAATATATAAATACGTAAACAAACTGGTAAATATAGTAAATAAATAATCAAATAAAGTAAACAAATAAATACGTAAACAGACTGTTAAACAAATAAGTAAATATATAAATACGTAAACAAACTGGTAAATATATAAATAGTAAATAAAGAATTAAATAAAGTAAACAAACTGTTAAACAAATAAGTATATAAATAACTATGTAAAGAAACTGGTAAAAAATATAAATTTAAATATATAGTTAATTAAAGTAAACAAATAAATGCGTAAACAAACTGGTAAATAAATAATACGTAAAACTGGTAAATAAATAAATAAATAAATACGTAAACAATTTAGTAAAAATAATAAATAAATAAATAAAATACATAAACGAACAGGTAAATAAATAAATAATAAATAAATAAGTAAACAAACTGGTAAAAAGTAATAAAATAATAAATACGTAAACGAAATGGTAAATAAATAATTCAATTGATTAAAATGATTGTTGGTCGTCCTTGAAACGTTTTTCCGTGGCTTCCAATTTTCACATGTCGAACCACCACTGTCTGATAAAACATGGCCGCTTCATTCCATCACTCATTAACTCCTCCCATGAGGTTGATGTCAGGAAGAGCATTTGCCAATATATTGCATCAGACACATAGGGATGCATCTCACCTCATCCTCACTCCAACCTTTACACCTTTACCACCTTTACAGCTTGCATCCCAAACAGTTCCGTACCAGTCAGCATTAAGAAATCTGGGGGTTATTTTTGACTCTCGATTATCGTGGCAGGATCACACAAACATGATTCTGAAAAGGGTTGCATCGTCATTATATCAAATTAGGCGAACTTGCTTCTATTTGCCTCAAAATGTACGAAAGATACTGATACAGAGTTTGATATTACCAATATTTGACTATGGATCTATAATTTACCATGATATGGGAGAGGTCCTCAATACAAAATTGCAAAGAATGCAAAATGCTTGCTTGCGGTTTGTTCTCAATGTACCAAGAGAGTCTCATATAACTCCATTTTACGTCCAGATTGGATGACCAAAGTTAAAGGAACGAAGACAGTATGCCATGGCTCTGACTGTGATAAAAATTCTAAAATTCAAAATTCCGTCTTATATTTACTGCACACTAACTCCCATGCAATCAGTGCATAACCGTGCGAATAGACACACTGCACAAATGCTCCAGATACCTCATCACAGAACCGAAAAATGCAAAGGTTCATTCCGTATTTCAGCTAGTATTCTCTGGAATAAATATAAATTGCACCAGTATTCAGGACTTCCTATCAGAGCGATAAAACACTCCCTTCATTGTAATCTATCAGCTGTACAATTATCATGTTCAAGGTGAACGGATGTAATAACAAGAACTTCTATTGTTAACTGTATGTTTAGGTTAAGTTTTTTCTTTCTTCATTTATTCTATTATATTTAACCGCCCTCTGAATGAAGAGAGCAGCATAAAGAGGCTTTGTAGCCTTAGTGGCCTGTATAAGAGAAACAATAAATTCAAATTCAAATTCAAATTCAAAATTCAACTCCGAAGAAGCAGGAATTATAAGGGGTAAACATTACCTTTGGTATTTGAAATGCGAGAATGGTTGTTTAAGTGAGTCCAATGGATTAATCGGTCATCATATACGAAACTAAGCTTTGTATTGCTCATATCAGACAAATGGACGATATACTACTACTGTATTCGCCTTTAATATTTCAGAAAACTTGCTATCACTTGTTCAAAACTGCAATTACTCCATCTAAGTGTTCTAAGGGATTCTTTGACAATTCTTCAAAATATGTGAAGTTTTGAAGCCATTTTGTCAGTGTTGCCAGTTCAAACTATCAATTTATATTTTTCAGTCGGTCAACACGCTTTGTCAAATTAGAATAAGTGGGGTAACTATATATATATAACACACTTTCCTGAAACATATTACATTTACTAATATTATTCACTGATAAAGGAGGAATTTTTGGGTTACGTGTTTCGACCGTCACGCGGTCATCATCAGATCCTGTTCACTGGGGTTGAAGTTTAAAATTACAGTCTACAAATTTAGAAATATGTTTTGCTATACTTGTTATATCTTGTATAGTTAATGTTAGTATTTATGAATCATAGTGAATGTCGTTATTTGAAAATATTAGTCTAATCTATATTGTATTTTATATTTGTGAATTACATGAATATTATGCACGTGTAAATAATTAAGCTACACATTATTATAATAAATTAAGAGCATGCACACTCATTTCTACTTAAGCTTATGATTAGTTAGTTAGTTAGTTATTGTTGTTTTAAGGGGCGGAACTACGAGTCCTCTGCCCCTAAGCTTATGATTACTTAACCGTTAGTGTCCTATTCAGGCACAGTCATCGCACAGGTTTTCACACGTGGCTAGCTTGCACCTGACTATCCTCATTATCAGTGAATAATTATGATATACGTATTTCTTTTCACTAAAGTGTGTTGACTGAACGTACAAATTGATTTAAAAAAATCAGCTTTATAATAATTGTAAATAAATTTCCCCAATTGAATATCTCTTTCAGGTTAGGGTGTATAAATACTTGTTTTCCCGCCTAATGTAATTGGGCGAAATTTGCTTTGACCGACTGAAAAGCAGCTCTTAAGAGAAACATAGCCCGAGGTGAATTATTCGGTTGGAGGCGTGATTAGCGTTAGGGGACTGAATCGAAGTGATAGACAATGTCACATAGCGGATTCCGCAGGCGCAGTTGTGGTATGCTAAAATGAACGTAAAGCGTTGTCAAATTGCTAGCCTCAAAGTAAAGGAAGTACTAATAACTTTAAATTTTGGTAGGCTGTTTCTTTATGGTAATCCTTGGCGAAGAACATGTAACTGGTTTGGATCAATATTTCTGTATGCTGTATTTCAAAATATCATGAATGTATTTGTGTATTAAGGTTATTGGTATTACGTTCCTTTTTAACAACTCCGAAACTTTTAGAAACGCCAGGGTGCCGGAAGTTTACACCGAAAGGCATCTTTCACGTGCCAATAAATCTACTGACACAGCTCAATCGCATTTGTTGTAGTTAATTCACTTAGGGGCTTTGCGACATCGTGGTCATGTAGCCCCGTGCACTTGGGTGTGTGTGGAATTTATATGATAACCTGTGTTATTATGACGACTCTATTAGTGCGTGTATTTTTAATTCTGATGAGGATTGGGAAGCAGACGGCCGTGGCCGTAATTTAGGAACCATCCCGGCATTCGCCTGGATTAGAAATGGGAAACCACGAAAAACCACTTCCAGGATGGCTGAGGTGGGAACAGAACCGGCCTCTTCTGAGTTTCGCCTCACGAGACTGAGTGGACCCCGTTCCAGCCCTCAGACTAGAATTCAATTTCTTGGCAGATTCGGGAATCGAACCCGGACCTCCGCTAAGAGTGCTAGCGACTACGCAACGAGGCTGACCCATCGCATTTGCCCTCCTTGAAATGCCAACTGACTTCGCCAGGATTCCATCCTGCAACCTTGGACACAGCAGGCAAGAACTTAACTGTTGCACCACGCGTCCATTTCGTCAAACTCAACAATTAATCTGATTGGAGGGGATGGATGGATGCATTTTAATTGCTGAGATATGGCAGAATCTTGCTTGAATTTCCCTTTTAAAATAATATTATGTATAGAATATACTGTATTTTAAAAACAGGAATTAAAAGTAGATCATGTTTGAAGGTGTAATTAAAACAGCTCGCAGCTGAGCCTCGCTCTACTCCGCGGAGTGGCGCGTGCAAGAAACGGAGGAGGGGGTCTTACAAGTTCCACTCTTCAATTACGTCGCTGATCCCTTTCCATTTTCTTGGGCCCCTATTGCTTCCTCTGATAGGGCTTTGGGACTTAATTAAAGGAAAACATTAACCTGCGCACTGCAGGAGCTTTTAAAAGCTGTACAAAAGCTGGTGTGACGCCGAGTGGTCACGTTCATGGATACACATCACAGCACGGCACGACACGTGCAGTAATGGATAGTAGAGATCGTCTTCCTAGACACGTGGGATACACTCGCAAGATAATCGATTTAAGAACAAAATAAGTGGGAGGCTTTCTTGCCTTCCTTTCTTACCTTTCATAGTGGACTCTTAATTTGAACTGTAAGGGGAATAAATCCAGAAATTTTGAATCACGCAAAATTCAAACTGTACGACTACCCTTTATTATTCCCGTTTTTTTAACAAGGTAGGGGATGAGATGCAAAGAAATTCTATGTGGTGGATGGTTTTTATGGCCAAATGTCCTCCTGGCGCCAACCTCATGAGAGATGAATGGAACTGAGCAAGTATGTGGAAGGAAGCTGCCGTGGCCTCTCAGAAGGTGCCATCCCAGCAATTTCCTGGAGTTGAAAATGAGGAAATCACGGTAAACCATTTCAAGGACGGCCGACGGTGGGACTCGAACCCACGTCTACCGAGTTAGCAGAGAGCTTGGCCCCATGGCCTAGCACTGCGCTTTAGCGAGCGTAGCTACCACTGTCGGTGCAAAATTCGAATTAAAATTAAAAAGCCGTTAAAATCAATTATTTATTTATTTACTTATGTATTCCAGTGGAATATTACTGGATTACCAGACTCGCTTCAATGTGCGAGCTCTCAAGTACACCAGCAGAAATCTGTGAAGTAACGTGTAGGCCTACTGTAGTAAACGAGGCATTAAACCTACAGTCACAAGTCACATACCACAATAACAAACATCCAAGTACAGAGGGCTGATGTCACACATCCACAATACTGAAACATATACCCACTTTAAACTTCAGTAAACCTTCTATGTGTTTGTTGCGTGTACAAAGTTGGTTTCAACAGTAAATGCTTGGCACACCTCACTGGAATAGTGTTTCCTGTCGTACGACCCATATATCAAGAACATCGCATTATTGTACTTCTTTCCTGCGGGAGCTACCAGAAGTTACCAAAAGATTAGACTATTAGCTTTAATGGACCAGATATTGAAATAAAGTAAATTTTCTATACTTTTGCCGCGTCTGTTTCGAAATACAGCCGGGATCTCCTGATGATGTAGCCTACTACTTACGTGAGCTCAACTTGGAACACCCAGGCAAAACCTCGCAAAAAATAAGGCAAACATATGGAAAATTTGCTGGGAGTTATATTAAACGCCCGTGAAAGTCAATATTCCCGTTAGTAGCTGCTAACATATTAATATAGTCATCCTGTCAAACAGAGCCATTTCAATCAATGCTACGTCTCATTTGTATAATTCCGATATATAATCCACAATATTGGGGACTACAAAGCAAACGCTTCCTGTGAAATTATACAGACATTTTAACCACAGTTTGCTGTAATACAAAATACACTATATTCATAATTGTAATTGAAACAACTACAACAAGTCCTGAGATATAAGCTCGCCAGGCAAAGAAATGTCCACTGCCTGGAGACACCGTACTAATACCGTGTAACTTTTAGCCTCAATAACCGCCTTAATTTGGCGAGAATGCGACTCCACGTTGAACATCTACCTAAAGCCAGTCAATGATGAGGTCCTATGGAGCCACCCAATTGCAATGAAATTGATATTTGCGTTTCATCCGCTGTTCCAATAGTTCCACACATTGTAAGACCCGTTTACGAGATATTTACAAAACAAACCCCGATCTTGGCAACTGATCAAAGAATGGCAAGCCGTAAGCATGGCGACGTCATCTCAAGATGTTCCACTCATCGTGGAAGTAGCACCCATCTACATGTATCACCATAACACCATACAAATTATGTGATTAAAAATAATCAACTCCCATAAGCGATATATGTACTCCCGAACACTATATTAACGAGTAGAAAAAAGTGAGTAAAGCAGATATACAAATCTTTGTTTTCTCAATCAGCACCTAGATGTAAGTAAAAGTATGTCACGGGTGAAAACAAAATAGAAACTTACATTGTTACAACCCTAAGTTATACGAGATTTAAACTTTATACCCGTGATATTTAGCAAAAGAATAATGGAATATGTCTCTCATACGTTGTTAATCTACATTTCCTTGTTCAGAATGGAATCCAAGAAAATTTGGAAAATCTACAACTAACCTCCAGGATTGGATTTTCATAGCTGTTGACATATGAAGTCTTCCAATTGCAAGGTTTGCACTATTTGTGAAAATCAATAGCAATTACCACAACAGGTAATGCGAGATATTTTCCGCATTGACTTAAAAATAATACGCCTTTTAATTCATGAAACATAATATTAAATTAAAGTACATGTTTTGACCCTTCGATGGAGTCTTCTTCAGCTATTATCTAATGTAAAATCTATTCTAATTACAACTTGTACTAAAAAAAAACTAAACAGTAAAAATAAATAAATGTATATCTTTAAAAAAATTTCAAATTTAAAAATGAATTGAAACAATATAGTTTTGAATTGATTTAAAGATGTCAAATACTAATGAATACTGTCAATAATTACGTGGAGTCAGATACCAAAATAAATATTTCTTTAATTAATAACAAAATAAAATGTAATAATTGTAATAAGATAATACTGTACACTTCATTTTGATCATTCAAGGCGTTTTCATTTTGATATCTGACTGCACGAAATTTTTGACAATATTCATTTGTTTCTGACATCGTTAACTCATTTCAAAATTACATTGTTTCAATTTATTTTTAAAATCAATGTTTTTGTAAGGATATTTATTTATTTATGTATGTATAGTTTAGTTTATGTTTACTCCAAGCTTTAATTAGAATGGACTTTACATTAGATACAAGCTGAAGAAGACTCGATCTGAGAGTTAAAACATGTAGTTCTATTTAGTAGATATTTCATGAATTGTATCGATGATGATGATGATAATTGTTGTTTTAAGGGGCCTAACATCGGCCCCAATGAATTGTATTTATTGTCGTATTATTGATAGGAAGAATTGCACTATTTATGCATTAATTGATAATATTTGACACATATGTTTCTATACCATATAAAGATATCACCTGGGCAACGCTGAGCACAAAAGCTAGTGATTTATAATGAATTCACTAATGATTTACTATAGAAATCCTTAAATAATTACCGTAAAATATCAGTGTCATACTATTGGTGTTAATACTAGAAGAAAGATATACTTCTCTATTAATTAAGATTAGCCGAAAATAATCTCTGTAATTATCTACTGTACTTCACCAGAAATAGCTAGGGAGTAATTATAGAGAAAGAGCATTGTGCTGTACGGCGCAACTTTGTAATTGCGTTTCATATTATCGTGTAATCATAGAATATTATTTTATTCTCATAAAAAGAATTAATTAGTGCTCATAAATTCTGGCTTGGCTCCAACTAACAATGATAGAGTGAAACAACATACAACATCATAATTAATTGAAAACTATTTTTATTCAGGCGTCTCACGTTATTATTGGTTTACCGAGCACGGTGGATAGTGCCATTTTATCATGTTCACGTAAACTATGTCTATCAGTGACAGATGGAAGCTATCTGCTCCGTATTATCCACATTTGATAAAACATATTAACCCTCTATAAACCTTTTCATAACAATCTGTAAAGGAGACCATAGCGTAGGGGTTGGTAACAGTGCTTCCCGCCTCCATGCCAGGGTTACTCCTTCAAGCATACACACAGATAACCCTAACGTTAATTTTCATTATTATATTTTTACAATGCAATCATTATTTGTTTACAGGAATATTGCAAAAACTTCGAGTCACACCTATCACTCTTAAGGGTACTTAGTAGGTTACGAATGTCCTATTTATCCAGTGCTAAAATGTAACATATTAAGGTACACTTTGTAGACAAAAGAACCACTGGAGTAGACTATCTTTAAAAAAAATCATGGATGTGGGGTATTATATGATGAACAATACCATGCAGATTTATTACATTAGCACTCATAAGGTCTAAGACATACATTAAATAATAATGTGAATCATTTCTTTACGATAAAAGCCAAATTTTCAGAGGTTGTCATTGAAGTATTTTCACTTTTACGAAACAAATTTCTACATTTGTGCACCATTTTTATAATTTGTGTATGAAGGGAAAACTGAGTAAGTTTCATTGTGTTAACTCTCTTACTTTTCAAGAAATATGTACCTAAAACTGAGAAAATCACTTAAATGGTAGCTTCAATTTGAAAGTTATACAAATGGAAGTTCTATGTGTTTCCACAGTTAGAGGTGACCTCTCACGCACACACTGGAAGAAAAAATACATGTATTAACTGTCTGAATTTGATGAACCAAACGAAGATTTATTCAGAAATGTGTGCGAAATCAGGCTAAACAGTAAACAAATTCACAGCTTTGACCCCTCAAGTTACAACGTTCCCTTAAGTCATGTTATTATGCGATAGCTCTAACTAAATTCAGTTTAATGTACATACGGTAAATAATGATAACTAGCCGTCCCGTGCGAGAACTCTCGCATAATGGGTTGTGTTCGCCTCATGTGTACGGACTACCCGCCCGGCTCTAGTGCTATACGGGCTGGATGCGTCACAGTTCTTCAGGGGCAATCGTCTTGTTTATTTGTTTAAAAGCACTTTATAAACAAATAAATATTCCCGTTGACTTTTCAAGAAAAGCAAGATTTTTCGAGACGATTTGGAAGATTTTAGTACAAACCACACCTTCTAACTCCCTCTGGTTTAGGAGCTTAAGTTTTGTGAAAAATACACCTTAGCCTATTATATAATAATACGTTTTTGAAATTACGCCCCTTTTAACTACTGCAGCTTTTAGAGACGTCAGGTTTCCGGAATTTCACCCGGAGGGGAATCATTTTAACATGCCAGTAAATTTACTATTACGGCTCCCTCACATTAGTTAGTTATTGTTGTTTTAAGGGGCGGAACAACGACGTCATCTGCCCCTCCCGCACTTGCGCACCCTCAAATGCTAAGTGACAGCACTGGTACCGATCTTGTAACCTTGAGCGCATCAGGCAAGAACGTTACCGCTGTGTCACGCAGCCAGTTATGGTAAATGAACATGATGCGACGTTCGAGTAACACAAAATTATAATATGAAAACGCTAGCTCTATTATTGCTTCCATGTCAGGGACTTACCCAGAAAAGAATATTACGTGGAGATATATTGTAAGTGCAGACTGCAAAGCGGCACTTGGAATGGTTTAGGTGGGTGTGCACTCAGTTTCAATAACATCTCCCACCACCTCGTGGTGCAGTGGCAAGTATTCTTGGGTGTCACCCCGGAGGTCTGAGTTCAATTCCCGGCTCTGCCAAGACATTTGATTCTAGTCTCAAAGCTGGAACGGGGCCTACACTCAGCCATGTGAGGCAAATCTGAGGAGAGATGGGTTCGACTTCCAACACAACCATCTTGTAAGTGTGTCTTTCCACTTCAACTCCAGATAAATTCTGGAATGGATCCTAAGGCCACGGCCTTAATTACAAATATACACACTACTACATAGCACACTGCCACAGGTTAACAGACAAAATTCTAGACACTCCCCGAAGTGCAAGGAGCTAAATGAGTACAATGTCAAGCCCCTCAAAAGAAACAACAACAACAAAACCCTCGCAGACCAATTGCATTACCAAAACCCCTTCCTTACCAAGCTCTGAATGGTGAGAAGGCCCGCGGTGCATGCTGGGGGAAGTAGTTACATCAGGGTGAACTCCGTGCGCACACTAACCTATGGTGATCTAGGTCTCGCGTTCATATTCATCCCCGTACAATTGCACCCTCTTCTTGGGATAGTAAAAATAAATTTAGCGATCACAGGTGATATGAGCGGCTTCGGTGGCGTAGTCGGCAGCATGCTGAGCTTCTATGCCCAAGATCGTGGGTTCAAAACCGGCCGAAGCCGTCGGATTTTTTAAAAGCGTCAAAAAACCCTCAGTATGCCTTCCTTCGGAGGGGAAGTAAAGGCGGCGGTCCCATGTCATAGATTTATGGCATGTTAAAGAACCTTCCGCCAATTACACCTGTGTGAAGCTAAATAGGTTAAACATTCGACAAACGCTCTTAGGTTCCGACGTTCGTCGCCAGGAGCCTACTGCGGTGGCATCTGGTAATCAAGTTCTGAACTAGTAATCGTTGACAGTGGCGTTTAGCGGCAAAAGTAGGAACTACTTGAAAAAAAATCAATGTCTGCAGTCCTCACTTGAATTAAAAACAGATAACACACACTAATACAGTCATCACAATTAACACCGGTTATCAGACAGATTCTACACACACCCAAAGTACACGGGGCTACATGACCGTGTTGTCGCAGCCCCTAAACTGAGGAACCAACCAACCAACCAACCAACCAACAGGTGATGTGAGTAACATAGGCCTGCATGGTAAGTGTCAGCGAGATATGGAGGTTTACGTTCGAGATGTGTCCTTGTAAGTGCAAGAAGATTCCTTAATTTACAAATAAACAAGTAGTTCCGTGAAGAACTATATAGCCTACATTTTATAAAATTTTAGACCTGGCGACTGTATATATTCTTAGTTCATTTCCATCTCTTAAGGTAGAGGTTGAGGTCCAATGGTTATTATGCACGTTACATGTATTTAATTATTGCATTTATCAACATGCTTAAAATCAGGTTAGTGACACTGCCTTATATGGGATGCTCAAACTTAAATTGAAATATGTATGTGCCAATTTTTAAAGAAATTAATTTATTTGTATGGAATTTACATGTGATTAAACATTAGACCTATCACAACGCGTAGAATTATGTTGGCAGCACTGTTGTATATCGGTTACTGGAAATGAATCTACATTTTTAGGTACTATATGTATGCAAAGTTTAGAACTGTTGTCCTGCATACTTTCTGATATATTGAGATTAGATGTGCATTTTTCAACAGTTGGCAGCCTTGTTGACACTCAAGAAAACGCATATTCATATCTGCTTTGGAGCACAAATCACTTACCAAGTGTGGTTGAAATCCAATAGATAGTATGGAAGTCACATGCATTTAAGATTGGAGCTCTCAGGAGGCATATAATAATGTTGGCAATACTGTAATGCATGGGCTCCTGTAAATTAATCTGATGTAATATGTTCCACATGTGTGTCAATTTTGGAGCAGTTCCCATGCACACCTTTTGAGATACCCCAACATAGAGCTCAAATTTCAGTTGTGATTTTTCAGCAATAGGTAGCACTGATATCATTTTCAAATGTGGCTGTGAGATATTTGGGTATAGATCGTTACTCATACCAAATTTGGTTTTGATAGATGCAGCTGTTAAGCAGTTGATAGTGCGATACGCACAGACAGACATACATTTGCCCGAATCGATGTCATAAGTCTACTTTTTCCTTTCTTTTACACTATGTGAAAAGTAGGCTAAAAATTAGAAAGGTACTTCGGCGTAGCCTTGCTCATTGAATCGTGCACCACGACAGCGCGGGCAGCTGCAGCAAGTTCGAATACATGCTCTAACAGCGGATATCCTGAGTGTGGTTTTTCCCCAGGGTTATCCACACTCCCTCCAGGCTAATGCCGGGATAGTACCTTACTTAGAGTCCCGGGCCACCTACCTCATCCCTGTGTCTGATACAGTCACACACACTGCTACTGGTTATCAGGACAAGTTCAATACACATCGGACTACACGGAGCTGATGACCAAGATGTAAAGAATTGTTTGATTTTCGGAGATTGGACACCGTCATCTTTTCTGCCCCGTATACTTGGGTGTGTGTAGAATATGTCGGACAACCTGTGATTTAGTGGTGTCTATAGATCTGTGCGTATTCGTAATCGAGACATGGATTTGGAAGGAGGCGGCCGTGACTTAAGGTAGGAACTAACCAAGCATTTCTCTGGAGTAGAATCGGGAAACCACGAAAAACCATTTCTATGAAAACTTATGTGCAATTCGAACCTCTCTATTCTCAGTTTTGCCTTACGAGGCTAAGTGTACCTCTGTTTAACCCTTTGTCCTTAATCTAATTTCTTGATAGAGCTGGGATTCAAACTCAGGATATTTGGATTCTGGTTCTCAATATGGAACCCAAAACCGTAGATGGTGGCGATCAGTTCTGCAGCCATGTAACAGCATTACATTATGATTTGTTTTCAAACTAGTTTCAATAATGTATCTGATTGCATATTTAACGAGTGCTAGTAATGTTTCTGTGAACAATTATTCCACTGTCACAAAAATATACTCTTTGTTCACAGTAGTTCAGGGATTTAAGTAATTAAATGACTGAATTCAATTATTATCGGGAATGAGTTGAAAACATCCATCTAGTTGCGTTTCATTGATCGTATTCCACTGCGTAACACCTATTTTTAGCCTATTTTCATTTAT
Source organism: Meconema thalassinum (assembly GCA_946902985.2). Taxonomy (NCBI): domain Eukaryota; kingdom Metazoa; phylum Arthropoda; class Insecta; order Orthoptera; family Tettigoniidae; genus Meconema; species Meconema thalassinum. Next base: position 1,227,177,510 of record OX336388.2, on the reverse strand, counting down.
GAAAAAATAGGCTTATGAGATCACCTTTTGTCCGTGTATATGAGTGTGTGCGTGTGTGATTCGTGTGTGTGTGTGTGTGTGTGTGTCCCTAATAAAATCTAAACGGCTGGAGCGATTTCAATGATACTCGATAAGTTCATAGCACTATTCCGGACGACCCCGACCGTACCCTTAAAATTTTGTTACGTCTCACCAATCCAACATGGTGGCTGTGCAAAATATTCCACCAGCATCCAATATCTCCGAAACTATTACGGGTATCACCCTGGAATTTTGTACGGTGATAAAGGGAACTACTAGAAGTTCACCTGCGTGACGTTTGAAAACCTGGTAACTACAAAACCAACATGGTGGCCAAGCGAAGTTGCGACTTTTAAATAGACGTTTTTCGCGATTTAACCAACCAAACGCAATGAAAACTTGGTACAGTATATGTTTATACGCATTATAATGAACCGAGATCTAACTCCGTTCAATTGTTTACATAACCTCAAGATGGCGGCTGTGCGAAATATTTCACTGGCATTCTATATCTCTGAAACTATTATTGGTAACACCCTGAATTTTGTACGGAGATAAAGATCACTACTGGAAGTTCATCTATGAGAATTGCAAAAACCAGTTAACTACAAAACGAACATGGCGGCCAAGCGAAGTTGAAAATTTTAAATAGACTTTTCTCGCGATTTAATAATCCAAACGCAATGAAACTTTGTACAGCAAATGTTTGTACACATTGTAATGCACTGGTATCTAATTTATTTCAATTGTTTACATAACCTCAAATTGGCGCTGTGTAAATTTTTAAAAATTAAGTTTTTATTTCTTGCTGAATGTTTGAATAATGAACCTGGCGACCATCCGAAATATTTAGTCGGTTCTAAATATCTACGAATCTATTACAGCCATCAAACTGAAATTTTGTATTTTGGTAGTGGCAATTATCTTAAGTAGGATATATGAAAATAGGCTTTAGTTCTTCACGGAACTACTTGTTTGAAATAGTGTTCTGTTGTGGTGAACCTAAATCTGCAATATCGTAGTACTGTGCGGCTATCACCTCACTAGAGTAACATTGGCTTAACTTTGACACCCTAGTGACCCTATGGCTCCATCGGTGGATCTGTGGTACTGAGTTTGACTCTAGACCCCAAGATTGCAAGTTCAATTGCTGGTCAAGGAAGTAAAATATTTGAAGGGCGAGGAGAATATACGGCACATCGTGCTGTTCAATATTAGCTCATAATAAAACCCCTTGTATAGCATTTCGTGAGCACAAGTCGAATTTATTAACCCTTTAAGGGGCAGAATATTATTAAACAAATATTATTTGTATTTATTTAAATTTAATTTTAATTATTTTAACCTAATTTTAATTAAAGTTGTTACTAATTTTGATTTTTGTTTTCGTTAACATTTTAATGTTCATATTGATTTTATTCTTTTAATATAATTTTTATAATCCTAAGATTAAGATTTTAAATTATTATTATTTTAATTTTATAGGCTTATTTATTTTTAATTTTTGCAAGCATATTTAATCTAACTCTAATTTTTATCATAGTTTCTTTTTTACTTTTAATTGCAATTGTTTTTATTTTCAAAACCTTAGGTCAAGGATATAAAGAATGTTATCAGAAATATTAACACTTCCAATAGAAATTCCTTGATATATGACTGAAAGATTCAATCATCAGCAACTTTGACAATATAGTAGGTTGTTAATATACAGACCACTAACCTACAAAGGGTTAAATCATAGCCAATAGTTGCCCTATGGTGTTCCTGTTTCAAGAGTAAGCCGTCGACATTGTAAAGCAGTATGCCCAGATGTCTCCATCTTGAAAGATCTACACAGAGTTAGCTGAGCCATACAATTATTATAATTGTTATTCTTTCTTCGTTATGCCCACTCACAGAGCGCGTTGAAATTTGTTTATTGACTTCATGAATTTTGTCTTTTTCTTCTCCCAAAATCTCTTCATGAACTCACTGTGTTGCTTCTTGCGTTCTTCTGTCCATCTTGTACCGGTTCTGCTGCTAGATTTCACCCTAAATGTGTTTATTTACATTGGTTCTGAATATTCTAGGTTTTTCATTATATTCTCTCCAGTGTTCACCACGTTCACCTCCCCCCTTGTTTCCTCCAGCCAATTTATCCTCGAATGTTTTGTATTAATTATATTGAATAATCTTTGTTAGTCTATTGTTGTCCATTCTAAATATGTGCCCAAAAAATATCAACCGTCTCCTGCGCACAGTGTTTGTGAAACTGTCTGTGGTGAGACTATAGAGGTCAGCAGTTCGTCTCTTGTTCCAAATTCCATTTTCTATTATTATTATTATTATTATTATTATTATTATTATTATGATTTGTAGCCTATATGAAATGTATATAAAATACGAAAGAATCACCGTCGGACTCCTTGCAAGCCAAAGACACTGATGATACCACTTGATCTCAAGATGTTCAGAGTCACTGAAGAGACAAAACCTTACGTACTATACTTGCAGTACCGAGGAGGGCAGCCATTTGCATTGTCATTATTATCACTATCATCATCACCTCTGTGCCTCTGGATGAGGTGCTGAAGTTGAGTTAACAAATGAATAGAAAAGAGTACAGAAGACATTGCTCGAGACTTGTCATGCTGTACATATTTGGGCAACGACGGAAGTACAATGCGACTAAGAGTTCGCTACCCTCGGGCATTGAACATACTGGTGAAATTAGCTACTGTAACAACCCAGTTAGCACTGAATTTTGGTTCGAGTTTTCAAGGTGGTCCTGTTCTTTTACATGTTAACTTTCAAAAAAATATCTTTATCACACTCGCTGACGCAATATTTATTATTTAATACTGGGAAATTAGACTGATTAATATTTCGCGATATATTACAGATAATTTCAGTTTGTGAAACAACGGGAGAAGACATACAAGTTGTTGTTGTAGATTCGTTAAGGGGCTTTGCAACATCGAAGTCATGTAGCCCTGGGTACTTGTGTGTGTGGAATCTGTTTAATAACCAGTGTTGATGTGATGCATTAGCCTACTAGTGTGATCATTTGCAACTGGGGCTAAGATTGCATATAGTTCTCTCTTCTTCCTCATGAACGATCGTGTTTGTTTTTGAAACCTAGCAGGACGGATATGTTAATTTCCAGGAATTTCCCAGCTCGAGACACATCGTTGTCAACTCTCCACCGTAGCCATTCAAACCCAGCAGCAAGGCTGGACATATTTGCGTGCAACTGTGATACATTGGAGAGCTGACAAGCGAGCTGGCATTCAGGGCTAGACTCTGTGTAGAGTGTTTAATGGGAGTTAATAAATCGATTCACAGTTTGAATCTAATTATAACATTTACAATTTTTGTAGTTAGATAATATTTGTATATACATTTAAACCTCAACATAGTGATTAGGCTCTGATGATAACCGCTTAAAGTACGTAACGCGGAATCCCAAAATTTCCCCATTATAATAGACCAGTGATCATAACATATATTTTTTTCTTTCCAGGAGTATTAATTACTTATTGTTCAACCATTAAATACATTGTACTTTGCCCATTCATTGAGAGAATTCATGTTGACCGACTGAAGAGTTACAACTGATAGTTTTGTTAAAGCTGAATTATTTGGCCGTAGAAGCAAATATTTCAACGAATCATTTTTAACGCTTCACATCGGTGTTAAATCTGAATGAGAACCTCGAATTTAATGAGCCTGAAATAAAGCCACTCACCATCTTGATCAAAACTGGAGAAAGCTTCAAATATGTCTGTCCTATTTCTTACTAGGTAACTTACAAACACTAAGGCTGTGACATGGACGTTACTCGTTGGTTGTTCAACTTTTTGAATAATGTATGATGCAACTTGTCAAACCACACGTGCTATATTTAACAGTTCATGCGTACGTTCGAGGCCGACGATAACAAACTGAAAACACGGTGCTTCTAAAGTACGTCTTGTATCAATATCAGTTTTGAACGTTTAAAAATCACCCATACTAGAAAGTTTCAGACAGAAGTTATGAACACTGCGTGCATTGCATTGTAGGAATATGTGATTTTCTAAATTTGTATATAATGGACAATGAAATTGGTGGTTTAACGTCACCGTTAATCTCGCGAACATGAACCACGGGACCTCCTTTTAACGTGGAATCCCAACCACAGGACATGGCATTTAACTTCGTAAATCTTACATGAATCGACCGGGATTCGAACCCGGTCCGCCTTGGTGGGAGGCATACAGATTGACCGCTGCGCCACCACGTCCCCTAAAATTTCTATATAGCACCAAAAGCAACATTATACTACTAATAATAAAAATATCGTATGGCCTCGGGTGCTGGGTGCAAGCTTTGTTATTTGACACCCAAAGGGTAACTTGCGTGTCGAATTTCCTTGTTCCTTGAATCACTATGAAAGACAAGGAGCTTGAATATCTAAGCTCCATGGACACTATAGCGCTTTCTAGTAGAGAAATGAGGAACTTTTTTTGTTGGCGGAAGCTCCCGAGATTAATTTTGCCATTATGAACACGGCTTACTGGATTCAAATGGGTTCTTTGACATGCCGACATCGTATGACATGCGTGTCGTATTTATGCCACGGCCAGGAGCGAACCTGCCAGCTTGGGGTTAGTAGACCGACACCTTAAGCACTCACCCACCGTGGCAAGCAACATCATACTGTTTGAATGAATGTTTGAAACGGCACTACTTAGTGAAATAATAACACGAGTTTTCCAACGTCTGTGTGCTTTCCGAGCACTCGACTTAATGTACAGATGTATTCGTATTATTGCTATGGATTAAAGACCGCATTAAACTGCTGAAAACTGAGTGCGTTGAGTCACTCTTTAGTTTGTTGTTGTTGTTTCATGGAGGAATCTTGGATATAGTGGTATTTCAGTCCCGTGTACTTGGGTGTGTGTGTAATTTTGACTGATAACCTGTGTTATCCCGCACACTCCTGTTGACACACTGTAAAGCGTCTACCACAGTGAGAGCCCCTTCTATAGAACGGGGCCTTGGATGCGCCGTGTGACGGCCGGGGCACTGTGGCTAGCCACCTGTTGAGCAAGGCATTGGCGCTAGCAGCAGCGTAGTGCCCAACTAGTTCAACACATTTACACTTTTTAACTTATATAATAATCATTATTATTTACATGGATATCAAAGCAGTTGCAGGAAATGGTGTCCTTAATTTTCTAATCACACATTGCACCAACGTAGAACGTTTTGGTACACTCGCTGTAATTCATCCCCACTGTTATTTCGTATCGGTACAGTTATTTAATTCTCGAGAGCCTCCAGAGTACGCGGATTGTTTCTGTATACTTTTGTTTGAGGTTCCCCCAGAAGTAACAAGTAGTTCCGTGAAGAACTAAAGCCTATTTTCATATATCCTACTTATGTTAATTGCTTCTATCAACATACAAAATTTCAGTTTGTTTGCTGTAATAGATTCGTAGATATTGAGAACCGACTAAATATTTCGGTTGGTCGCCATGTTGGATTTTATATATGTAGGTCTTAGAGTTATGTACAGTTACATGAAGATTATTGTGTACGTGTAGCATTGAAACTTAAATCGCATGATCAGGACACAAGAAGTAAAAACGAGATTTTAAAATTTTTCACGGCTGCCATCTTGTGGTTATGGAAACAATTGAAATAAATGAGATGCCAGTGGATTAACATTTGTATATGGATTTACTGTACCAAGTTTCACTGCACTCGGATGGTTAAATTGCGAGATACGTCCATGTGAATATGTATACTTAGCGTCGCTGCCATGTTGGATTTGTAATCACCAGGTTATTGGAAGTCCTATAGGTGAACTTATGTTCATAGCCCCTATGAACATAAAAAATCAGTTTGATTGCTGTCATAGATTCATAGATATTGAGAACCGTATAAATATTTCGGAAGGTCGCCATGTCAGATTGTTATATATTGAACCCATGTACCATGGCCTCAAAAGGGAGTCGAATCCATGTACTTTGAGAAAGGAATGAAAGAATCATACAGTTTCTAAGGGAACGGAGAGAGATTTCAAGCCAGGATTATAGCTTAACATTGTGAAAGCGTTAGGGCCAGGTGTTCCTTAGATGAGCTCATGCCTCTTGACATTTATAAGGAGCCAGTCATGGATATTATTAGAACGAGTGGAAAGTTTTGACCGTAAGACGAAGAAGCTGAACTCGGAAATTGCTCTTACGTTGCAAGAATATGGCAACCTCGCTGCTGAGTCAGAACAGGAATAATTAAATTTAACCCGTTTACGAGTATAAAAATAAGTAAACAGATACAGTACGGTGAATCAATTTGGATTAGAGATTTTTTTGTAAAGATAAACCTTGTAAAAATTGCACAGGAGAAAACAGCAAACGCAAGTAGACGTCATTGGGGGTTCACCGAGACATAAGGAGTGGGAGAATAAAAAAAGTATAGCACTACCCACACAGTTGAGGACGAGAAATTAATTAATATCTCGGAAATGCACGATCGATTTCCATGCACAGGAAGATTATTTTACGTTTGGAAGACGAGCTTTCTGGATATATAATTTTTATAATTGTGAGACAATTAGTTCAAAAGTTGGTCACGAAAAGGACTAGGATTTTATCTTTTTGTGACTAAAAGGTATAAAACTCCTGGCCTCACCAAGCCAATCATGCAGTCTACGAGAGCCCGTGAGGGGAACTGCTGCACCACATCGTATACGCAGTATTCAAGAACCCGTGAGGGGGACGTTAAGCTGTATCAGACATCGATCCAGAGCCTGTGGGGGGGCTATGCTACAAGTTCACCGAGTGTAGATCAGTTACGATATAAGTACGCTACGCTGAGGGTTAGCAGATCGAGACTTTGAAGAGTCCTAAATTATAAAGAACATTAAATATACGGACTTTAAAGCAATATCGCCAAAGTAAGACACAGCGATCAGTAGGGAACTTCGAGTTCCAGAAGAACACTAGTTCAATACAGTTACGAAGTTATAAGAACTCCAACAAATAAACGGCGTTACGTTTAGTAAAGACATTGTTAAAGACATTAAGTCTTGTAAAGGAACTAAACAGTAATTACGATCGCGAAAGATAGAAGTTAAAGCGAAAGGAACTTAGGAACTTAGTTTCGAAATCAGAGGGGAAACGTACTCTAGTGAGAAAACGTCAAAAATATACGATAGACAGTATACGGTCCTCGAAGGGAGGCCAGGATATAGAAATTATAGGGTGCGATAGACCACCATATATAAATAGAGGTGACGGCAAAGAAAAGACATTTATCGCCTAGTTAAAGCAGATAAAGTAAAGCCGAGTAATAGGCAATAGAAGCGGTTTTGAGAGACTGAAACCAGTAGTTTCCTTTGTAGGAGAGAGCAACTTTGAACGAGTAGAATCACACGTCCAATGCAGGTCGATAGGATTCACATCAGGGATCATCAACCGCCGACAGAAATTGTAAAAATCGTTGAGATACACCCGTGTGGTAGGAGTGAAGTGTAAATATTGTAAGAAAAGAAATAAGAGTATCATTTTAAGTGTTTTAGGTAAAGTGAAAGCGTTTTTATGCACAGTGATATGTGTTATAATATGTACCAGAGTAATATTTTTTAGTGTTTTAGTGTGTGTTCAAAACGGATACACCAGTGTATTAAAAAAAATGTTGTCAGTGTTAAATATAGTGAATATGTGTCAAGAAATTTCTGTACATAAGATGAGATTGTACAATATGGAGTAGGTCAAGAAGGTGGGCCAAAATGTCACATCAAACGAGAATAAAGGTCAAAAAGCGACCTTAATCATGTAAGTAGAGATTTTCATTATGTTTTGGTGTCGGGAAAAATTTTGTGTACAATTCCACCGGAGTTTTGAGTAGAAGGGATGTTTTTAAATGAATAATAACTAAATAAGAATGCGATCTGAACAAAAATAAAGTTTTAAGAAATAATAAATGAGTATGTGAAATAATAAATCCTGTAGAGGAAATGCATGGAATAAAATGTCAGTATTTAATAAAAGCAAGCGTGATAATAATAATAATTATAACAAAGATATTTACATAAAGGTAAATTGGAATTATATGAAAGAAATAGCTTTTGAGCTTTTGTAAGGAATGAAAACATGATGTGAATAACAAGGTAAAGAAATCTAAATAAAGATTAAATTGAATGATATAAAAATATAGAGCGTTGAAGCCTTAACAAATGTATAAGACACGATGTGAATGCGTGTTCTTAAAAAGGGAGCGATTTATTGTCAACGGAAAAGATTAATATAAGAATTAAGATATGTATCAATTGTTTATCAGTTCTTTGGAAGACATTCGGCCGTAAAAGTAATGTGTAGCGTAATGGAACGCAAGAAAATAAAAAGTCACGCTAGGAACGCGTAAGTACTTGGTAAATTACTTATGGAGGGTAAGAGTTTAGTGCTTTTCAGTCGGTCAACACGAATGTACCCAAAAGAGATGGGTTATGCCCTAATCCTGAAATAAATTACATGAGATTAATAAAACACTAGGATGACCAGTTTCGATCGTCAAGCGATCATCATCAGATCCAATACACTTAGGCTATAAAATCTATGTTTGAAATACAGGTGAAAATATTTACAATATGTACAATTATTTAGTTGCAGTATTGGTACTGCAACTGTCAGTGTATGCTAAATGCAGTATATATGTTAGGTGAAATGCTAAATGGTGATGGCTATCCGGAGATTGTACTTTAGAGAGATTATATGGTTGTAAACTATGGTTAAACTATAAAATTTTAGGCTAACTACTTATCTGATTGTCTTCCGTACTACAGCTATTCGCAGTTTCCGTGCTCACTTGAACTCGCTGTGCGGTCGACTGCGGTGGTTATCTTAACGACTGGTTTTTCCCTGCCTTCCCCCCCTGTCCCTACGTGCTGTGGGGAGTGATCGCGATGTGTTTATGAGAGGTGTTGCCAACCTAGATAAGATGTATGTTATTGAATGAGGTGGATCTACAACTATTAAAGACCGTGGATTAGTCCTCGCCACGCGTGGAGCATAACCCATTCGAACTAAGCGTTGACGGTCTTATGAGGACGTCCCGGCACCTTTAATACTGCCTCTAATATGGGCCTTGGTTTATTGCAGAAGAAAAGTACATCGTACACCTGATCCAGATAACATTTACCTATTAAAAACCCCCTAATTTCCCCCCTTTTTTATCTAGCTTGGCTGTGTCGCTAAATTGTGTTTTGTTTCCGACAGGGTGTGTTTTTTAGTAGCGTGAAGAGGGGTGAGCTCTCCATGAACGTGTGTTCATTTAGATTGTTGGGATTGTTTCGTTTGGCTAGGTGTATCTCGATTGCTTCCTTTATGTCAAGAGCTCTGCCTTTCGATTCGTGATGGATTATTTTAAGGTCCGACTCTATGTTGGTAAAGCTATGCCCTGCGTCACACATATGTTCGCACACGGCTGAATGTGTTCCGTATCTTATCGCATTTCTATGTTCATTATAACGTGTGTCTACTCGCCTTCCACTCTGCCCGATGTAATTAGCTTGACAATCGGTGTCTTGGCACGTTATAGAATATACCCCTGACCTTGAATACGGGTCACGTTTATTTAGATTACTATTTAGGAGGTGCCTAGCGGTTGTGTTTTTCGTCGTGAAAGCTATCTTTATGCCTTGCTTTTTGAATAGGTTAGTGATTTTATATGTATTCGCATTCACATAGTTGAAACGCGCAAATTTTTTCTCATTACTGTCCGGTTTGGGAATCGTTTTATCTTTATTTTTATGTTTGGCTATAATTTGATTTATTTTGCTTGGCGAGAAGTTGTTTTCCTTTGCTATTTGCATAATAGTTCTTATTTCCTTATTATAGTTGTCTTTTGACATGGGTATGTTTAAAGCCCTGTGCACCATTGAATTGAAACCCGCTAGTTTGTGCGTACTGGGGTGATTAGACTGATTGTCGATTGCATGCGAGGTTTGTGTTGCTTTCCGGAATATGGAATATGAAAGGTCGTTGTCTTTACGTTCAATAGTTATATCGAGATAATTTATTTTCCGGTCTATTTCGGATTCCTTAGTGAATTTGATAGAATGGTGAAGGCTATTAATGGATTGGAGAATTGTTTCTTCGCTTGTTAGTTCAGTATCGTAGATGCAAATTACATCATCTACGTATCTTTTCCATATTACTATTCCCTTTGTTGAAGTCTTTTCTAAGAACGCATTTTCTAGTGCATTGATGAAGATGTCAGCGATTTACCCACTTAGTGGCGATCCCATTGCTAGGCCTTCTCTCTGTGTGTATATTTTATTGTCGAATTGAAACACGTTTTGGGTGAGAACGACCCTCAGTAATCTCACAATCTCTTCAATTTCTTTTACCGAATTGTTGGATTTTAAGTTGTTTTCGATAGTGTTGATTGCTTCAATAATCGGAATATTGGTGTACATGTTAGTTACGTCGAAGGATACTAGCCTGAAGCTAGGTTTCATTTGTAGGGTGTTCAATGCTGTTACTAGTTCTGTTGTGTTCTTTACAGAGTTGTTTTTGTCGTTGGAAAGACGGCATTTTAAGATTTTTAGTAACTCTTTGCTGATTTTGTAATTAGGGGCATTCCTACAATTGACTATTGGTCTCATTGGGCATTCCTTTTTGTGTATTTTTGGTTGTCCCCTCAATGACGGTATTTTCGGGTTCATGTTTATTAGTTTTGATTTTTCAGCTTTGGTCAGTATGTATTCTGTTCCTTTTAGCGCACTTTTTATTTGTTTTTGGAATTTGTTGGTGGGGTCTTTTGTTAATTCCTTGATTTCGTTGTTGTTTAGGAATTCGACTGTTTTTTCAATGTATTCTGTTTTGTTCAAAATTACTGTAGTGTTTCCCTTATCTGCTTTTGTGATGATTAAGTCATGTTCTTTTATTTTTTGTTTCAACGACTTTATTTCTTTGATTTGTTTGTTGTTTTGAATGTCATTGCTGTCGCCCTCTCGTTTGAGGATTTTTTTGGCTTCGTTGGTGGCGAGATTTTTGGTTAATTCCCTGTCTTCTGCTGGGAGCTTGTGACTGGCTATCTCAATATCTGTGATTAACTGTTTTATATTGTGGTTCGTGTGTGCGTCTGTGCAGTTGTATTTCAAACCTTTGTCTAACATATTCATTTCACCTTGAGAAAAGGTTACGTTCGTTCTGTTGTTTACTCTGCTGTGGAAATTGAATTCATTGTTATTCGTGTGTTGTTCGTTAGATTGATGGTTCTGTGTTTCTCCTAGTTTTCTTAATTTATTTTCTAGCGTTTCATGCTTCCTCGTTGCTCTGATTTTGATGGTGTCATGTAGGTGTTCGGTGAAGCTGTCCCATTGGGCTGCGTGCCAGAAATTACTTAGTTGCAATTGAATGTCGTATAATTGTTGGTTAATTTTTTGCTTTCTTATGTATGCAAATCTTAATTCGTTTTTTATCCAAAGCGCTTTGGCTTGTTTAGTTGAAATGATCGAGGCTGGTGTGTTCGGTACGGTTTTAATTGGTACGTATTTAGGGGTGAGGTTTAGTTCTATACATTTTTTGTTGAACCAAATTGACTTGTCTAAATTCATGAGTTTAAGCCTGAGTGATTTGAATTTCTTGGCTTCACGATTTGCCTGACTAGCCGTGAACATTGTGGTGTTTGAAGCCATATTTTCAGTGTTGCCTTAGTAAACAAGAGTTTAGTGCTTTTCAGTCGGTCAACACGAATGTACCCAAAAGAGATGGGTTATGCCCTAATCCTGAAATAAATTACATGAGATTAATAAAACACTAGGATGACCAGTTTCGATCGTCAAGCGATCATCATCAGATCCAATACACTTAGGCTATAAAATCTATGTTTGAAATACAGGTGAAAATATTTACAATATGTACAATTATTTAGTTGCAGTATTGGTACTGCAACTGTCAGTGTATGCTAAATGCAGTATATATGTTAGGTGAAATGCTAAATGGTGATGGCTATCCGGAGATTGTACTTTAGAGAGATTATATGGTTGTAAACTATGGTTAAACTATAAAATTTTAGGCTAACTACTTATCTGATTGTCTTCCGTACTACAGCTATTCGCAGTTTCCGTGCTCACTTGAACTCGCTGTGCGGTCGACTGCGGTGGTTATCTTAACGACTGGTTTTTCCCTGCCTTCCCCCCCTGTCCCTACGTGCTGTGGGGAGTGATCGCGATGTGTTTATGAGAGGTGTTGCCAACCTAGATAAGATGTATGTTATTGAATGAGGTGGATCTACAACTATTAAAGACCGTGGATTAGTCCTCGCCACGCGTGGAGCATAACCCATTCGAACTAAGCGTTGACGGTCTTATGAGGACGTCCCGGCACCTTTAATACTGCCTCTAATATGGGCCTTGGTTTATTGCAGAAGAAAAGTACATCGTACACCTGATCCAGATAACATTTACCTATTAAAAACCCCCTAATTTCCCCCCTTTTTTTATCTAGCTTGGCTGTGTCGCTAAATTGTGTTTTGTTTCCGACAGGGTGTGTTTTTTAGTAGCGTGAAGAGGGGTGAGCTCTCCATGAACGTGTGTTCATTTAGATTGTTGGGATTGTTTCGTTTGGCTAGGTGTATCTCGATTGCTTCCTTTATGTCAAGAGCTCTGCCTTTCGATTCGTGATGGATTATTTTAAGGTCCGACTCTATGTTGGTAAAGCTATGCCCTGCGTCACACATATGTTCGCACACGGCTGAATGTGTTCCGTATCTTATCGCATTTCTATGTTCATTATAACGTGTGTCTACTCGCCTTCCACTCTGCCCGATGTAATTAGCTTGACAATCGGTGTCTTGGCACGTTATAGAATATACCCCTGACCTTGAATACGGGTCACGTTTATTTAGATTACTATTTAGGAGGTGCCTAGCGGTTGTGTTTTTCGTCGTGAAAGCTATCTTTATGCCTTGCTTTTTGAATAGGTTAGTGATTTTATATGTATTCGCATTCACATAGTTGAAACGCGCAAATTTTTTCTCATTACTGTCCGGTTTGGGAATCGTTTTATCTTTATTTTTATGTTTGGCTATAATTTGATTTATTTTGCTTGGCGAGAAGTTGTTTTCCTTTGCTATTTGCATAATAGTTCTTATTTCCTTATTATAGTTGTCTTTTGACATGGGTATGTTTAAAGCCCTGTGCACCATTGAATTGAAACCCGCTAGTTTGTGCGTACTGGGGTGATTAGACTGATTGTCGATTGCATGCGAGGTTTGTGTTGCTTTCCGGAATATGGAATATGAAAGGTCGTTGTCTTTACGTTCAATAGTTATATCGAGATAATTTATTTTCCGGTCTATTTCGGATTCCTTAGTGAATTTGATAGAATGGTGAAGGCTATTAATGGATTGGAGAATTGTTTCTTCGCTTGTTAGTTCAGTATCGTAGATGCAAATTACATCATCTACGTATCTTTTCCATATTACTATTCCCTTTGTTGAAGTCTTTTCTAAGAACGCATTTTCTAGTGCATTGATGAAGATGTCAGCGATTAACCCACTTAGTGGCGATCCCATTGCTAGGCCTTCTCTCTGTGTGTATATTTTATTGTCGAATTGAAACACGTTTTGGGTGAGAACGACCCTCAGTAATCTCACAATCTCTTCAATTTCTTTTACCGAATTGTTGGATTTTAAGTTGTTTTCGATAGTGTTGATTGCTTCAATAATCGGAATATTGGTGTACATGTTAGTTACGTCGAAGGATACTAGTCTGAAGCTAGGTTTCATTTGTAGGGTGTTCAATGCTGTTACTAGTTCTGTTGTGTTCTTTACAGAGTTGTTTTTGTCGTTGGAATGACGGCATTTTAAGATTTTTAGTAACTCTTTGCTGATTTTGTAATTAGGGGCATTCCTACAATTGACTATTGGTCTCATTGGGCATTCCTTTTTGTGTATTTTTGGTTGTCCCCTCAATGACGGTATTTTCGGGTTCATGTTTATTAGTTTTGATTTTTCAGCTTTGGTCAGTATGTATTCTGTTCCTTTTAGCGCACTTTTTATTTGTTTTTGGAATTTGTTGGTGGGGTCTTTTGTTAATTCCTTGATTTCGTTGTTGTTTAGGAATTCGACTGTTTTTTCAATGTATTCTGTTTTGTTCAAAATTACTGTAGTGTTTCCCTTATCTGCTTTTGTGATGATTAAGTCATGTTCTTTTATTTTTTGTTTCAACGACTTTATTTCTTTGATTTGTTTGTTGTTTTGAATGTTATTGCTATCGCCCTCTCGTTTGAGGATTTTTTTGGCTTCGTTGGTGGCGAGATTTTTGGTTAATTCCCTGTCTTCTGCTGGGAGCTTGTGACTGGCTATCTCAATATCTGTGATTAACTGTTTTATATTGTGGTTCGTGTGTGCGTCTGTGCAGTTGTATTTCAAACCTTTGTCTAACATATTCATTTCACCTTGAGAAAAGGTTACGTTCGTTCTGTTGTTTACTCTGCTGTGGAAATTGAATTCATTGTTATTCGTGTGTTGTTCGTTAGATTGATGGTTCTGTGTTTCTCCTAGTTTTCTTAATTTATTTTCTAGCGTTTCATGCTTCCTCGTTGCTCTGATTTTGATGGTGTCATGTAGGTGTTCGGTGAAGCTGTCCCATTGGGCTGCGTGCCAGAAATTACTTAGTTGCAATTGAATGTCGTATAATTGTTGGTTAATTTTTTGCTTTCTTATGTATGCAAATCTTAATTCGTTTTTTATCCAAAGCGCTTTGGCTTGTTTAGTTGAAATGATCGAGGCTGGTGTGTTCGGTACGGTTTTAATTGGTACGTATTTAGGGGTGAGGTTTAGTTCTATACATTTTTTGTTGAACCAAATTGACTTGTCTAAATTCATGAGTTTAAGCCTGAGTGATTTGAATTTCTTGGCTTCACGATTTGCCTGACTAGCCGTGAACATTGTGGTGTTTGAAGCCATATTTTCAGTGTTGCCTTAGTAAACAAGAGTTTAGTGCTTTTCAGTCGGTCAACACGAATGTACCCAAAAGAGATGGGTTATGCCCTAATCCTGAAATAAATTACATGAGATTAATAAAACACTAGGATGACCAGTTTCGATCGTCAAGCGATCATCATCAGATCCAATACACTTAGGCTATAAAATCTATGTTTGAAATACAGGTGAAAATATAATTGTACATATTGTAAATATTTTCACCTGTATTTCAAACATAGATTTTATAGCCTAAGTGTATTGGATCTGATGATGATCGCTTGACGATCGAAACTGGTCATCCTAGTGTTTTATTAATCTCATGTAATTTATTTCAGGATTAGGGCATAACCCATCTCTTTTGGGTACATTCGTGTTGACCGACTGAAAAGCACTAAACTCTTGTTTACTAAGGCAACACTGAAAATATGGCTTCAAACACCACAATGTTCACGGCTAGTCAGGCAAATCGTGAAGCCAAGAAATTCAAATCACTCAGGCTTAAACTCATGAATTTAGACAAGTCAATTTGGTTCAACAAAAAATGTATAGAACTAAACCTCACCCCTAAATACGTACCAATTAAAACCGTACCGAACACACCAGCCTCGATCATTTCAACTAAACAAGCCAAAGCGCTTTGGATAAAAAACGAATTAAGATTTGCATACATAAGAAAGCAAAAAATTAACCAACAATTATACGACATTCAATTGCAACTAAGTAATTTCTGGCACGCAGCCCAATGGGACAGCTTCACCGAACACCTACATGACACCATCAAAATCAGAGCAACGAGGAAGCATGAAACGCTAGAAAATAAATTAAGAAAACTAGGAGAAACACAGAACCATCAATCTAACGAACAACACACGAATAACAATGAATTCAATTTCCACAGCAGAGTAAACAACAGAACGAACGTAACCTTTTCTCAAGGTGAAATGAATATGTTAGACAAAGGTTTGAAATACAACTGCACAGACGCACACACGAACCACAATATAAAACAGTTAATCACAGATATTGAGATAGCCAGTCACAAGCTCCCAGCAGAAGACAGGGAATTAACCAAAAATCTCGCCACCAACGAAGCCAAAAAAATCCTCAAACGAGAGGGCGATAGCAATAACATTCAAAACAACAAACAAATCAAAGAAATAAAGTCGTTGAAACAAAAAATAAAAGAACATGACTTAATCATCACAAAAGCAGATAAGGGAAACACTACAGTAATTTTGAACAAAACAGAATACATTGAAAAAACAGTCGAATTCCTAAACAACAACGAAATCAAGGAATTAACAAAAGACCCCACCAACAAATTCCAAAAACAAATAAAAAGTGCGCTAAAAGGAACAGAATACATACTGACCAAAGCTGAAAAATCAAAACTAATAAACATGAACCCGAAAATACCGTCATTGAGGGGACAACCAAAAATACACAAAAAGTAATGCCCAATGAGACCAATAGTCAATTGTAGGAATGCCCCTAATTACAAATTCAGCAAAGAGTTACTAAAAATCTTAAAATGCCGTCTTTCCAACGACAAAAACAACTCTGTAAAGAACACAACAGAACTAGTAACAGCATTGAACACCCTACAAATGAAACCTAGCTTCAGGCTAGTATCCTTCGACGTAACTAACATGTACACCAATATTCCGATTATTGAAGCAATCAACACTATCGAAAACAACTTAAAATCCAACAATTCGGTAAAAGAAATTGAAGAGATTGTGAGATTACTGAGGGTCGTTCTCACCCAAAACGTGTTTCAATTCGACAATAAAATATACACACAGAGAGAAGGCCTAGCAATGGGATCGCCACTAAGTGGGTTAATCGCTGACATCTTCATCAATGCACTAGAAAATGCGTTCTTAGAAAAGACTTCAACAAAGGGAATAGTAATATGGAAAAGATACGTAGATGATGTAATTTGCATCTACGATACTGAACTAACAAGCGAAGAAACAATTCTCCAATCCATTAATAGCCTTCACCATTCTATCAAATTCACTAAGGAATCCGAAATAGACCGGAAAATAAATTATCTCGATATAACTATTGAACGTAAAGACAACGACCTTTCATATTCCATATTCCGGAAAGCAACACAAACCTCGCATGCAATCGACAATCAGTCTAATCACCCCAGTACGCACAAACTAGCGGGTTTCAATTCAATGGTGCACAGGGCTTTAAACATACCCATGTCAAAAGACAACTATAATAAGGAAATAAGAACTATTATGCAAATAGCAAAGGAAAACAACTTCTCGCCAAGCAAAATAAATCAAATTATAGCCAAACATAAAAATAAAGATAAAACGATTCCCAAACCGGACAGTAATGAGAAAAAATTTGCGCGTTTCAACTATGTGAATGCGAATACATATAAAATCACTAACCTATTCAAAAAGCAAGGCATAAAGATAGCTTTCACGACGAAAAACACAACCGCTAGGCACCTCCTAAATAGTAATCTACATAAACGTGACCCGTATTCAAGGTCAGGGGTATATTCTATAACGTGCCAAGACACCGATTGTCAAGCTAATTACATCGGGCAGAGTGGAAGGCGAGTAGACACACGTTATAATGAACATAGAAATGCGATAAGATACGGAACACATTCAGCCGTGTGCGAACATATGTGTGACGCAGGGCATAGCTTTACCAACATAGAGTCGGACCTTAAAATAATCCATCACGAATCGAAAGGCAGAGCTCTTGACATAAAGGAAGCAATCGAGATACACCTAGCCAAACGAAACAATCCCAACAATCTAAATGAACACACGTTCATGGAGAGCTCACCCCTCTTCACGCTACTAAAAAACACACCCTGTCGGAAACAAAACACAATTTAGCGACACAGCCAAGCTAGATAAAAAAGGGGGGAAATTAGGGGGTTTTTAATAGGTAAATGTTATCTGGATCAGGTGTACGATGTACTTTTCTTCTGCAATAAACCAAGGCCCATATTAGAGGCAGTATTAAAGGTGCCGGGACGTCCTCATAAGACCGTCAACGCTTAGTTCGAATGGGTTATGCTCCACGCGTGGCGAGGACTAATCCACGGTCTTTAATAGTTGTAGATCCACCTCATTCAATAACATACATCTTATCTAGGTTGGCAACACCTCTCATAAACACATCGCGATCACTCCCCACAGCACGTAGGGACAGGGGGGGAAGGCAGGGAAAAACCAGTCGTTAAGATAACCACCGCAGTCGACCGCACAGCGAGTTCAAGTGAGCACGGAAACTGCGAATAGCTGTAGTACGGAAGACAATCAGATAAGTAGTTAGCCTAAAATTTTATAGTTTAACCATAGTTTACAACCATATAATCTCTCTAAAGTACAATCTCCGGATAGCCATCACCATTTAGCATTTCACCTAACATATATACTGCATTTAGCATACACTGACAGTTGCAGTACCAATACTGCAACTAAATAATTGTACATATTGTAAATATTTTCACCTGTATTTCAAACATAGATTTTATAGCCTAAGTGTATTGGATCTGATGATGATCGCTTGACGATCGAAACTGGTCATCCTAGTGTTTTATTAATCTCATGTAATTTATTTCAGGATTAGGGCATAACCCATCTCTTTTGGGTACATTCGTGTTGACCGACTGAAAAGCACTAAACTCTTGTTTACTAAGGCAACACTGAAAATATGGCTTCAAACACCACAATGTTCACGGCTAGTCAGGCAAATCGTGAAGCCAAGAAATTCAAATCACTCAGGCTTAAACTCATGAATTTAGACAAGTCAATTTGGTTCAACAAAAAATGTATAGAACTAAACCTCACCCCTAAATACGTACCAATTAAAACCGTACCGAACACACCAGCCTCGATCATTTCAACTAAACAAGCCAAAGCGCTTTGGATAAAAAACGAATTAAGATTTGCATACATAAGAAAGCAAAAAATTAACCAACAATTATACGACATTCAATTGCAACTAAGTAATTTCTGGCACGCAGCCCAATGGGACAGCTTCACCGAACACCTACATGACACCATCAAAATCAGAGCAACGAGGAAGCATGAAACGCTAGAAAATAAATTAAGAAAACTAGGAGAAACACAGAACCATCAATCTAACGAACAACACACGAATAACAATGAATTCAATTTCCACAGCAGAGTAAACAACAGAACGAACGTAACCTTTTCTCAAGGTGAAATGAATATGTTAGACAAAGGTTTGAAATACAACTGCACAGACGCACACACGAACCACAATATAAAACAGTTAATCACAGATATTGAGATAGCCAGTCACAAGCTCCCAGCAGAAGACAGGGAATTAACCAAAAATCTCGCCACCAACGAAGCCAAAAAAATCCTCAAACGAGAGGGCGATAGCAATAACATTCAAAACAACAAACAAATCAAAGAAATAAAGTCGTTGAAACAAAAAATAAAAGAACATGACTTAATCATCACAAAAGCAGATAAGGGAAACACTACAGTAATTTTGAACAAAACAGAATACATTGAAAAAACAGTCGAATTCCTAAACAACAACGAAATCAAGGAATTAACAAAAGACCCCACCAACAAATTCCAAAAACAAATAAAAAGTGCGCTAAAAGGAACAGAATACATACTGACCAAAGCTGAAAAATCAAAACTAATAAACATGAACCCGAAAATACCGTCATTGAGGGGACAACCAAAAATACACAAAAAGGAATGCCCAATGAGACCAATAGTCAATTGTAGGAATGCCCCTAATTACAAAATCAGCAAAGAGTTACTAAAAATCTTAAAATGCCGTCTTTCCAACGACAAAAACAACTCTGTAAAGAACACAACAGAACTAGTAACAGCATTGAACACCCTACAAATGAAACCTAGCTTCAGACTAGTATCCTTCGACGTAACTAACATGTACACCAATATTCCGATTATTGAAGCAATCAACACTATCGAAAACAACTTAAAATCCAACAATTCGGTAAAAGAAATTGAAGAGATTGTGAGATTACTGAGGGTCGTTCTCACCCAAAACGTGTTTCAATTCGACAATAAAATATACACACAGAGAGAAGGCCTAGCAATGGGATCGCCACTAAGTGGGTTAATCGCTGACATCTTCATCAATGCACTAGAAAATGCGTTCTTAGAAAAGACTTCAACAAAGGGAATAGTAATATGGAAAAGATACGTAGATGATGTAATTTGCATCTACGATACTGAACTAACAAGCGAAGAAACAATTCTCCAATCCATTAATAGCCTTCACCATTCTATCAAATTCACTAAGGAATCCGAAATAGACCGGAAAATAAATTATCTCGATATAACTATTGAACGTAAAGACAACGACCTTTCATATTCCATATTCCGGAAAGCAACACAAACCTCGCATGCAATCGACAATCAGTCTAATCACCCCAGTACGCACAAACTAGCGGGTTTCAATTCAATGGTGCACAGGGCTTTAAACATACCCATGTCAAAAGACAACTATAATAAGGAAATAAGAACTATTATGCAAATAGCAAAGGAAAACAACTTCTCGCCAAGCAAAATAAATCAAATTATAGCCAAACATAAAAATAAAGATAAAACGATTCCCAAACCGGACAGTAATGAGAAAAAATTTGCGCGTTTCAACTATGTGAATGCGAATACATATAAAATCACTAACCTATTCAAAAAGCAAGGCATAAAGATAGCTTTCACGACGAAAAACACAACCGCTAGGCACCTCCTAAATAGTAATCTAAATAAACGTGACCCGTATTCAAGGTCAGGGGTATATTCTATAACGTGCCAAGACACCGATTGTCAAGCTAATTACATCGGGCAGAGTGGAAGGCGAGTAGACACACGTTATAATGAACATAGAAATGCGATAAGATACGGAACACATTCAGCCGTGTGCGAACATATGTGTGACGCAGGGCATAGCTTTACCAACATAGAGTCGGACCTTAAAATAATCCATCACGAATCGAAAGGCAGAGCTCTTGACATAAAGGAAGCAATCGAGATACACCTAGCCAAACGAAACAATCCCAACAATCTAAATGAACACACGTTCATGGAGAGCTCACCCCTCTTCACGCTACTAAAAAACACACCCTGTCGGAAACAAAACACAATTTAGCGACACAGCCAAGCTAGATAAAAAAAGGGGGGAAATTAGGGGGTTTTTAATAGGTAAATGTTATCTGGATCAGGTGTACGATGTACTTTTCTTCTGCAATAAACCAAGGCCCATATTAGAGGCAGTATTAAAGGTGCCGAGACGTCCTCATAAGACCGTCAACGCTTAGTTCGAATGGGTTATGCTCCACGCGTGGCGAGGACTAATCCACGGTCTTTAATAGTTGTAGATCCACCTCATTCAATAACATACATCTTATCTAGGTTGGCAACACCTCTCATAAACACATCGCGATCACTCCCCACAGCACGTAGGGACAGGGGGGCAAGGCAGGGAAAAACCAGTCGTTAAGATAACCACCGCAGTCGACCGCACAGCGAGTTCAAGTGAGCACGGAAACTGCGAATAGCTGTAGTACGGAAGACAATCAGATAAGTAGTTAGCCTAAAATTTTATAGTTTAACCATAGTTTACAACCATATAATCTCTCTAAAGTACAATCTCCGGATAGCCATCACCATTTAGCATTTCACCTAACATATATACTGCATTTAGCATACACTGACAGTTGCAGTACCAATACTGCAACTAAATAATTGTACATATTGTAAATATTTTCACCTGTATTTCAAACATAGATTTTATAACCTAAGTGTATTGGATCTGATGATGATCGCTTGACGATCGAAACTGGTCATCCTAGTGTTTTATTAATCTCATGTAATTTATTTCAGGATTAGGGCATAACCCATCTCTTTTGGGTACATTCGTGTTGACCGACTGAAAAGCACTAAACTCTTGTTTACTAAGGCAACACTGAAAATATGGCTTCAAACACCACAATTATGGAGGGTAGTTGATTGCAGTGAATTGAGATATGTTGTAAGTCCTCTAATTGTGACGTAGATCACGAGGCCATGTGTGTATTATTTAAAAGGGAGCTAATGTATGGTATTATTGAGCGTAGGTCATGTAGGCCACGGCCGACTTTAAATCGCATCTTGTATAAGTCCTCCAAATGTGGAAATGTTCCCGAGGCATGTTAAGAGATTCGAACCTAGAATCCTTTTGTTGTTAAAGCCCCTAATTATTCGTCGTAGAATGTGTATTAATCTTCCCAATCAATGAGGACCCTCTCATAATTAATAAATGCCAAGGTTACGAAAGTGGTTTATGAACCAAAGAATATTGTTGAATGAAAATAAGCGAGTAAAAGCCAGGTCTCTCCACAGAACTGAGAATAATGTGAAGGTTTGTTTTAAAGCCTTGAAGAGAGCTGCCACAGTAGGTTAGGCAGAGAGTCGCTTTCCTTGTCATAAATCACGCCCGAGTGTAATGGCCGGACCCTCATAGAGCGAGGGTGGGTAAAAAACCGTCTTGTAAGATGTGTTAAATACACCGTGAGTGTTTAAAGTTGTTAATGACCCGGGCGTTGAACCGAGGTCCTTGTAAATTGATATTATCGCTTGCCAATTCAAATCGTAGTTCTTATGTGATAATGGTCTTATAAGACAAATGAATTAAATAAAATCCCTATTGTAATATTGTATGAAAAGGAAGGAATCCACGAGTTTTGTGAAGATAACTAGGTTTCGGGAGTGATCATAGTTTTTGACTTTGTCAAGTAATCTTTATAACTCTGGAGTACACAAATAGTTTTCCCGATCACCGTAGTGAATTTGTAAAACTTGAGAGAGATAGTAAATATGGAGAACATGTGATATGCCCAAATATTGAAGTGAATAATTAACATGTAATTTTAAATGTAATTATATATTTGTTTTGATGATAAGAAAAGATAAAAATAATTCTTGAGGTGTACAATAGTATGACACCATTATTATGGGAAAGTATCGAGCCAAAGAAGCTCGTAGTTATTTGGAACTTTAAGACAAGTACTTTATGGAAGTGAAAATAATTGTGAATTGTTGGTTTTAAAGAAAACCATGTGTTTTAATCTAACATTTGTTTTATTTTTATGCTATTCCTTGTTCACTATGGACAAGTAGAATGATAGTGGTCAGTAGTTATTTGTTTATTTGTTTGTAACGCCATAATTTTTGATTAATTAAATGTGTTAAAATAGGAGTTGATTTTGTTGTTATTTTTGCAAGTGTATCCTCTATTTAATCCAAAATATGTAAGTCACAGAGTGGGAGAACTTACCGCAGCCCCGAAAAATCCCGAATTGAGCAATGCTGGCATACTGTGATTTGCATATTTCTTGCTGCAAGGGCACAATATATAAGCCATAGAGTCATGTACCATTGAAGGAAAATTATTGCGTAGGTTCAGTATCCAAACTTTCACTTTAATCGCATGATTACGACACAAGAAATAAAAACTTAATTTTAAAATTCGCACGGCCGCCATCTTGAGGTTATGGAAAGAATTGAACTAAATGCATTACAATGTGTATAAACATTTCCTGTACCAAGTTTCATTGCGTTTGGATCATTAAATCGCGAGAAAGGTCTATTTAAAATTTTCAAATTCGCTTGGCCGCCATGTTTGTTTTGTAGTTAACCGGTTTTTGAAAGTCATATAGATGAACTTCCAGTAGCGCCCTTTATCTCAGTACAAAATTTCAGGGTGATAACGCTAATAGTTTCAGAGATATAGAATGCCGGTGAAATATTTCGCACAGCCGCCATCTTGAGGTTACTGTATGTAAACAATTGAACGAAGTTAGATGTCGGTGCAATACAATCCGTATAAACTTATACTGTACCAAGTTTTATTGCGTTTGGTTGGTTAAATCGTGAGAAACATCTATTTAAAAGGCTCAACTTCGCTTGGCCGCCATGTTGGTTTTGTAGTTACCAGGTTTTCAAATGTCACATAGGTGAACTTCTAGTAGTTTCCTTTATCACCGTACAAAATTTCAGGGTGATATCGGTAATAGTTTCGGAGATATTGAATGCTGGTGAAATATTTCATACAGCCACCATGTTAAATTGGTGAGACGTAACTTTATTTGAAGGGCACGGTCGGGGTCGTCCGGAATATGGCTATGAACTTACCGAGTTTCATTGAAATCGCTTCTGTCATTTAGATTTTGTTAGGGTGTCACACACGCACGAATCACACACATACGTAAACACACACAGACAGACACACGGACAAAAGTTGATGTCATCAGCCTAATTTTTCATCAAAGAAAATAGGCTAAAAATCCCACGGCGCTGAAAGATACGAACACATTTACTGGAACACTTTTTCTTGAGAAGATAAGTCATCCAATTAAGTAGATATTTGTACATAAAAGCGTGTTAGTTTGTAGGGTATGTAAATACTTGTTTCTCGCCTAATGTAATTGGGCACAATTCGTGATGACCGACTGAAAAGCATTTTTTATTAAGTTTTCACTAGAAAAATTCGATGTTTCGTTATACCTAACCATGTTCACGAGAGAGGAGATAGGCTACAGTACTTCACTACAAGTCTTAGCTTGCCCCGGAGGGCGAGTGGTTATCGAGTCGGATTACTAACCCCCAAGCTTGCAGGTTCGCTCCGGGCCGTGGTAGGTGATTTTTGAAAGGCGACAAAAATCACAGCATGCATGTCATACGTTGTTGGCATGTTAAAGAACCCATTTGAATCGAGTAGGCCGTGTTCATAATGACAAAATTAATCTCGGGATTTTCCGCCGACACAAAGTTCCTCATTTCTCTACTCGATAGCACTTAGTGTCAAGGAGCTTAGATATCTAACCTCCTTGAATTTTATAGCGCTCCAAAGAACGACAAACAAATTGGACATGCAAGCTGTTCCCTGGGCGTCAAATAACAAAGCTTGCACCCGGCATCCGAGGCTATATTATTATTACCACAACTCTAACTCAACTGAGGTATTTTGTCGGCTGGGAATGTAATCAAGCTATAGCCGCTTACGGGGCTTCCCGACGCGTTGTTGTGTAACAGTAGATGCTAGTTAACTGGCGATGACTCAACACGCTTTACTCGTCACGCGGCGCAGGTGAAGCTCCTATCTATAATCTACGGAAGACTCTCACTGTAGTATAATACACTGTTGTTGACGTTAAGTAGCGGTTTTAACTTGTATTTCAAGAAGTAAATTACGAGTAAATACTACTGTACATATAGTAAAATTAACTTTACATTTATTCATTGCAAATAATTTGACGGGTTTTATTCAATTTCCAGCCAACACGGGCAATATTCATGAATCGCAGGGAAAAATCATTACTCATCGCTTTCTGGATTGCGTCCGTCCACCCCAAGCACCGAACAGAGAATTCCGTGGCTTCAAAACTAATCCCAAAAAGCTATTACAAGAGAACGCGTGGCCTAATCCTATCAACACGACTGAATTATATCAAGTTAATGTGCTAGAGCGTGTTTACGATTTAACACCCACATTGCAAGCTCGTCCAGCCATTTTTAAAAATAAACTTGGGGTTTAGGCTTGTTAAAAATGTTTACAAGCTCAATCCGACACCAAACTTTGTTCTGCAGATTTTAATGAATACAAAGCTGCTCTTAGAACTATTTATAACATATAATTAACTCTGGCACTACAGCCCTGAAGGGTCTAGGCCTACCAAGCGACCAGTGCCCAGCCATTTGGCCTGCAGATATTAGTGTGACACGTGGTTAGCGCATCGGGTCTCCTCGGCCGTTAATCTTGGTTTTCGTGACCGGGTCACTGCCTCACTGTCAGACAGCTACTCAATTGCCCTCACGAGGCTGAGTGCACCCCGTCACAGCCCTCAAGTCAGATTCTAAAATCCCTGACGGAGCCGGGAATCGAACCCGGGGCCTCCGAGTGAGAGACAGGCGTGCTACCCCAACACCACGGGGCCGGCTCTTAGCACTATTTACGTCACATAACGGCTGCTCCCTCAGTGAGATTGTCAGAGTGTGGTTCAAAATGATTGTAAGTGCCTATTCGTGAAGAGAACATAGTAGCCTACATATCGCGATACATTGCACAAAAATCCCCCTAGATACAAAATGGCGGCATCCATGACGACACTAAAGCTTTAACCCTTTATAGGTCCGTACAATAACCACCTACTATCAGGACAATTTATATTGCTAATTCATTAGATTTTGGTTGTTTTAACGGGAGGAACAGCGAGGTCATCTTCCCTAATTTATATTGTCAAAGATGCTGATGGTTGTATCTTTCAGCTATATTTCACCAAATTTTCTTTAGAAGTGTTAATATTTCAGAAACCAAATATCATTTCTTTATCTCCTCGACCTCAGGTGTTTGGTATTTTAAGAGAAATTAAAACAATTAAAATTACATAGTAAACAAGTAGTTCCGTGAAGAACTATACAGCCTATTTTCATATATCCTGCTCATGTTAATTTCTTCTAACAACATACAAAATTTCAGTATAATTGCTGTAACAGATTCGTAGATATTGAGAACCGTCTAAATATTTCAGATGGTCGCCAGGTTGGATTTTTATTTTTGTACTATTACATTAAGATTATTGTGTACGTGTGGTATTCAAACTTCAATCGCATGATTAGAACACAAGAAGTAAAAACGAGATTTTAAAATTACGCACAGCAGCCATCTTGTGATTATGCAAACAATTGAAATAAATTAGATGCCAGTGGATCAACATTTGTATAAGCATTTAACGTGCAACGTTTCACAGCACTCGGATAGTTAATTCGCGAGAATCGTCCATTTAAATATTTATACTTCGCGTCGCCTCCATGTTGGATTTGTGCTCACCAGGTTAATGAAAGTCCTATAGGTGAACATATGTTCATAGTCTCTATGAAAATAAAAAAATTCAGTTTGGTTGCTGTAAAAGATTCATAGATATTGAGAACCGTCTAAATATTTCGGAAGCTCGCCATTTAGGATTGTTATATGTATAGGCCATAGAATTATGTACCATTCAAGGACAATTATTGCCTAGGTTCATTATTCAAACTTTCACTTCGATCGCATGATTACGACACAAGAAATAAAAACTTAATTTTAAAATTTCGCACAGCCGCCATATTGAGGTTATGTAAACAATTGATTTAAATTAGATGGCAGTGCATTACAATCTGCAAAATCATTTACTGTACCACATTTCACTGCGCTCAGAGAGTTAAATCGTGAGAAAAGTCTATTTAAAAGTCTCAACTTCGCTTGGTCGCCATGTTCGTTCTCTACTTTACAAGTTTATGAAATATACATAGGTAAACTTGTATCAGTACCCTTTATCACCGTACTAAATTGCAGGGTGATATCTGTAATAGTTTCGGATATATAGAATGTCAGTGAAATATTTCGCACAGCCGCCATTTTGAGGTTATGTAAACAATTGAACTAAATTAGACTCCAGTGCATTACAATGTGTATAAACATTTGCTGTACCAAGTTTCATTACGTGTGGATAGTTAAATCGCGAGAAAAGTCTATTTAAAAGTCTCAACTTCGCTTGACCGCCATGTTGGTTTTGTAGTCACCAGGTTTTTGAAAGTCTCATAGGTGAACTTCTAGTAGTACCCTTTATCACCGTACACAATTTCAGGGCGATATCGGTAATAGTTTCGGAGATATTGAATGCTAGTGAAATATTTCGCACAGCCGCCATTTTGCATTGGTGAGACGTAACAAAATTTGAAGGGCACGGTCGAGGTCGCCGGGAATAGTGCTATGAACATACCGAGTTTCATTGAAATCGCTCCAGCCGTTTAGATTTTATTAGGGGGGGACACACACACGAATCACACACACACACACACACACACACACACACACACGCACACACACATGGACAAAAGGTGATCTCATAAGCCTATTTTTTCAAAATTGAAAATAGGCTAAAAATAAAATATAATAAAAATTATATTTATAAATAAATCTACATAAAATTAGTAACAAATATCTTTTTAAAAGTTACAATTTTTATAATTTTATAATCTTAAAATTGAGACAATGAAATTAATATACAAACTAAAATTATAAGAACAAACATGAACATTAAAATTTAAGAGAAAAAAAATCATTATAGTTGGGCTAAAATACTGTAATTGAATTACATTTTAATAAATACAAATAAAATACCGAATCCTCAATAATATTCTGTCCTTTCAAGGGTTAAACGATGCATAGCCAACATGTTAAAGTCTGTCAGTTAATTAAGCTCTACATACAAACATAAACCTATACTGATGCTTGCGTCCCAGATACCATTGCTTGTATTACAAGCGGTAACTTTCGTCCAGACAGTCGTCTAACCTAGTAGCGACCAATGAATTCGCCCAGACCATCGTCTGACCTAGTAGCGACTAATGGTTTCACCCAGGCAGTCGTCTAACGAAGTAACGGCCAATGGTTTCGCCCACACCGTCGTCTAACCTACTAGCGGCCAATGGTTTCGCCCAGATCATCGTCTAACCTAGTAGCGACCAATGGTTTCGCCCACACCATCGTCTGACCTAGTAGCGACCAATGGTTTCACCCAGACAGTCGTCTGACGAAGTAGCGGTCAATGGTTTCGCCCACACCATCGTCTGGCCTAGTAGCGGCCAATGGTTTTACCCAGATCATCACCTAACCTAGTAGCGATCGCGGGAATTTGACACTTCCTCCAGGAAAATGCCGGAATGATATCTTATTTCAAGTCCCGGGGCACCTACCCCAATCCTATACCATAATAATCACGTGTTTGTTGTTAATGATGATTAATTCAGGGGATCTGTGTCATCGTTGTAATATCGCACCGTGTACATGGGTGTGTATGGAATATGCCGGATAGCATTACTCATTGTGATGTCCGTAGTAGTAGTATGTTTATTTGTAATGTAGGCTAAGATTTGGAGAGAGGCAGCTGTGGCCTTAGGTTACGAGTTATCTCAGCATTTATCAGGAGTAGAAGTGGATAAATCACAGAAAACCACTTCTAAGGCAGCTCAGGTAGGATTGAACCCCTCACTTCTAAATTCTGACTTGAAAGACTGAGAGTATCCTATTCCAACCCTCAGGCCAGAATTGAATTTCCTGGTTGCTCCGGTAATTGAACCTAGGATCTCTATATCCAATATATCTCAATACATACTCCGAGACCACAAAAGGCTGCCCTGATAATTACAGTTAAACACCCTAATACAGACACCACAGAAACACAGTCTTTCAGGCACATTCAACACACACCGAAGTACATGGGGCTGATGACCAGACGTCCTTATCCCCTAAAATTAGTTAACGACTATTAACTCCAGAACAATAATATTGTTACGAGTCAAGAGAAATGAATGAATTACACAACTCATCTCGAGATAACTCCTTGTCTCCTCATCTAGGTGAGGAATGTAATAAAGAAGAAATGGCACGTCACTCTCATGGAATAAATTACTATCCTAGACATACCTTAGTTATATTTTGTCTTTATTACATTCCTAACTTTGATAAGGTCACGAGCAGTAATCTCGAAACACGTAGCTTTATTTCATTCATTTCTCTCAACCTAATAGTCTAGAAACAACAGTAGGCCTATGTTCTTCTGTGTCTGAAATCACAACCATCACAGGTGTTCCAAACATTATTTTACATGGGGAATACATTCTGTGTGTCTCCGTAGGAATGCAATAAGCACACAGATAAAGTGGTAAAAATAATGATGATGATGATGATAATAATAATAATAATAATAATAATAATAATAATAATAATAATAACATATACGGCTTAAAGGAAGATTTCGTCAACCCAGTTGTCTTTGTGAATGGTTTAGTAACAATGGACTGGGTAAATGCAAAGGAGAGCCTTGGCTTGAAGAGGAACGATATGCAATTAATGCAAAAAGCTGCCCTCCTTGGTACTACAAGTACAGTACGTAAGGTTTCGTCTCTTCAGTAACTCTGAACATCGAGTGTTAAAAATCCCTCAGTATACCTTCCTTCGGAGGGAAGTAAAGCCGGCGGTCCCCTGTCATAGATTTATGGCATGTAAAAGAACCTTCCACTAACTTCAACTGTGTGAAGCCAAAATTTGTAGGTTACATTTGATTAACGCTCTAAGTTCCAACGTTCGTTGTCAGGTGCAGGTTGCGGTGACATCTAGTAGCCACATTCACAGTTAGGTGTCGTAGACGGTAGCATTTTGTAGGAAAAGTACTACTTGAAATTTATCGTCTGCAGTCCATACCTGAATCACAGATAACACGCACTAATACAGCCATCAAAATAATCGGTTATCAGACAGATTCTACACACAACCAAAGTACAGGGGGCTACATGACCGCGTTGTCACAGTCCCTAAACTGAGGAACAAGCCAACTGTAGATACAACAACGAACACACGTGAGCAGCTAGTAGCTTTGTCTCTTACGGCAGTGTCATACTACGTGAATATTACTGTACAGTACCTTCTGTGTTATTGCGGGTGCAATCTTAAATTCAAATTTGACAAATGTTCATTAGTACCGTAATAATTCTTAGATGCCCACGAACATTAGCATGTGCGATCATTGAGAAGGAATGCTAACCAGTTATTGGCTCCCACCTGAGGCTATCTTCTTTGCCTGAGAGTTGTTAATAAAATATACTGTATATCATTTCACTGCTTAATGTTGGAAGTAAAGAGGAGTCTGGACTCATAATAAATTGAGGACTCCACGGGAAAAACGGGGTAAGTTACATTCTGTAATTTTTTCAGGAGAGCGAATTTAAACTTTCAACACTGTGCCCAATGAGACACGGCGGACTGGCATCGAACTCGGGTCTTATCAAAGAAGACAAAGAAGACCAGGCCCATGATTCCGCATAGAATCGAATCATTATTCTCTGAGGGGGAACGGCCACAGTGAACCCGAAGAACAATGAGTTATATCTGCATATAAGTATAAGAGCAGGATTTCACGGTTAGAACGGGAATATCATAGCTTTTAAGATGGATTATTGCGGAAATATACCAGCCTATGTACGTTTTAGAAGCCAGAATTCAAGACAGCGAACCAGCTTGACAGTTGACTAATCGTGGTTAGCGAAGGGGCGTTCCTAGGTGACGCCAAGGAACTAATTTTCGTCTGGACTGGAGGAGCGGGACAAGAATAATGGCTCTGGGATCCACAGTCTTAAAAGGCATAGAAGTGGAGTGGGGGCAGTCGCCCACAGAAATTAATTGATTACAGCCAATTGGAGCTATGAATTGAAATGAAACTTACACCCAGATGCATGTATCCTAGGGAAGATAATTTAGGAGTGTTCTCACTCCTAAATTAAAGCCTGCATCTATAAACGAACCTCTGCACAGACCTCATCCGCTTCGGAGGAAGGTTTTGTAGATGAGCCGAGGAGAATTACCAGAGTGGCGTCATGACGCCATGGAAGAAGGCAATCAATTATAATTAATTGGCCGAAGCGATCGCTTGCACGCGAGTGATTTTGGGACCTCCACACTTAGACAAGCGAGGATCATACGTCACTTTGTCAGGAAATGTATTATATCAAGAGGGGAGTCAGTCCTGGTCATCCAGTGGACTATGTTTCACAAGGGAGCTTTATATAGGAGAAGCTTCGCAGGAAAGTCAGTTCGTCTTCAGTTCGTCTTGACTCAACACGTAAGCTGGCACGCTGCCAGATCACGCAAGGAAGTGCGCGGAAGTTATAAAGTATTAACGCTCATATGTATTAGCGGTGAACAATGGAAAGCGCATCATGCAGCTTCGTAACAGTAATTATGCATCGTATAAGATTTAGTCCACAGCAGACGTTTAAGCTATAACATACGCGAGTATAGATTCAGTACAGCGTAGAGATAATTTAGGATGTTTATAGACAATGAACATACCAGGAGGTGTTGTCATAGGTAAAAATGGCATATTATTGTAATGATCACTACAGTTACGGGAGCCTGGAAGGCGTCACAAGTAGTCGTGACATAGGATTGAACAAATTTGCAGTAGAGGAGATATAAACTGTAGGTGACAGGAGTCGAACACACACACACGCAAGATAGACTTTCATGGACACCAGCGGTTGTCAGGAGTTAGCTGCATCGCATCTCTGAGGTCAGGCGATAGAGGGAGTCCAATCAAGGATCCATGAGTGAAAATATAGTGCGAGAATTGTATATAAAGTTATATTACAGTGATTTTTAAAAGTGTTTATGTGTATATGGTAAAATAATATGTATTGTGTCAAAGTGAAAAAGCCAGTGTTGAAAAATATAATCACCATGTGTAAAGTTGATACAATGTGTCGTGTGAAAAATATCATGATGGCTTAAGGCAAGCATCATGGTAAGTGTGTGGCTGGCGTGCTGGACCAACCCAGCAAAAATGAGAGTGAGTACAAATTTAATATGTTGATATGATTAAATAGCTCCTCATACAACGAAGCATCACTCTAAAATTAAGAATTAACAGTCATTTACGTATGAGATCACACCCCTCGTATTTTGGTAAAATATGGCTTGGAGGGTGATTTGTTTACGGCCATTTAGGCGTAAGACATTGATG
The DNA here is from genome assembly GCA_946902985.2 of Meconema thalassinum. Lineage (NCBI taxonomy): Eukaryota > Metazoa > Arthropoda > Insecta > Orthoptera > Tettigoniidae > Meconema > Meconema thalassinum. The sequence goes on along the minus strand of OX336388.2, from coordinate 1,227,144,929 downwards.
AAAGTAACGGTAACGTTAAATAATAATAATAATCATAATCTGGGGTCGGTAACAATAATAAAATAATGGGCATGTCAGGCCTACAGTACGTGCAAAGTGTGTCATGTCTAGCGTAAGAATACTGTGTTATTGTAAACAGTAAGAAAGAAACGTAAAATATCGAGATAAAAGAGAGCTTTTCAGTGTCATTGAATTGTTGAATGAATGTTTATTATGATATATTCTACAGGGTATTTGAGAGCCACTAAGATAGTTAAATGTAAGCCAATAAATTTATACTTGTTTGGAGCTACGTAGAGCTTTGGCTTATGAGTAATTGCAAAGAGGACGTGAGTGCTTTAAGAATTGAGTCATATGTAAGAGATATTGTTTGAGCCGCGTACAGCGAGCAAGTAAAGTAGAATCAAGAGATTTACGCCAATGAGTTGCGGGGATCATCCAAAAATAGCTGGCGCGTTAGGCGAATCTAGTCGGCTAATCTTCTACGAGATAGTATCGCCTTAGAGCATACTTGTGTTATTCGCAACAGAGCTGGGACAGAGTCTGTCTGTATCCACTGTTCGCAGAATTTTTGCCACTAGGGATAACTGTTCGAGACCCTATGTGAGCCTATATTAATTGATCTGCCCTTAGAGGTAAGACTAATGGTTCTTCGTATAGGAAACGTCGATTTCCTCTTGTTATATGCTGCTGCACCAGTGAGAGAACTTTGATACTCACTTGAGATGCACGCAAAAGCCACTAATGGTTGCGTTCACGGTAGCAAACCGTTGATCAACTGCTCCAAAGCTGATGCATCGGGAGCAGGATCAGGTTTTACGTGTACTTGTGAACGGTTTGCTCCATCTGATCTGTAGCAGCGCGCGTTGTTCGAAAGTGGACAAGGCCGATGTACTATCCTCGAGCCTGCGATGTTGAAATGATCAGATAATCTTGTGAGAGTGAATGCTGATATTAGATCAGTATCTAATTTACCTTTAGTTTTGCAACTCGGAACGAGATTGGTCTGAAACTATGTACCGAAGGCTGTGAACATGTATAAAACCATACCTTGCTCCCGATAATATTAGGCCTACGTTCGTAAATTTCTTGCCTTTCTGCTACGGCATTTATTGTGTTATGCTAGTTCGGCTACGGCAAAAGAAAACTTAACAGTTTAACGTATGGCACGGTATATTGAGGTGGTATATCCCAAGACTTATGCTAATTGAAGTAATTTTAATCCCTTCAAATTGAACAAGGTAGGTTAGGCCTGTGTCTCAATAGACCGAATATTTATTCAAGAATATCAATATAGCTTCGATTTTATTAATGTAGGGTTATAACCTATGAGAAGGGTCAAGAATCTGTAAGTCTAGCAGTAAACCTCTTACCAGTCATCCACACATGATGACTTCATTATTTGTTAGCATTGCTTCATCTATTTAATTTGTTCCTAGGTATCCTTCATACTGATATTTTCCTGCTTTTTCACTCTAGTTTTCTTCTCAAGGATTTGAAGCTTTTGGATTTATTCATCAGCTTAACTGTGCTATACAGATTTTAGTTACTGTTCTATAAAAATTAATTGTATTTACAAAAAAATCAGGTTAGATAGCAAAATTAATTTGAAACATTACAAGAATATAAATCACATTGTCCCTACCTGTCAACTAGAGGTATTTATCTGGACCATTACCCTTCCCCTATCTAATAAGGTCAGATGACCTAAAGGTTCCACACTTTAAAATTATAACCAGCATCTAGAAATAAAATTTCTGGGTCCCTCATTTAAAGCAAAGGAAATCATGGTATGAGCCTGTATTATCCTTGTTATGCCTAACTTATTTACACCCCAATATTAGTACTTAAGTTAAAGAGAAAGGCACAACATGAACTGTTGATGGATTAACTTAGTCTCTTACTTGGCAGTCCATTCTCCTCCTATCAATACACAACTGGTTTCCATACCATATTCCCTATATGCTACTGTTCATCTAATGAAAATGAAAAATGTTAGGCTACAGATTTTTGGTTGAAAACAGTTGTCTAAAAGATGCTTTCACCATTTATTTTTTAATATATCATGTCATCAAATGGTCCACTAATATAGAAAGAATAAAAAAATAGGGCATTTTAAAATTATTGCTACCTAAGTCTGGACAGTACAGAATGAGGTAGAGGAAACTACACTGCAAAAAAATATAAACTGAAAAAAATAAGATATAAAAATCAGGAAAGTACCAGGATGAATGACACCTAGGAACAAAGATAAATGAAGCAGTGCTAAGGAATTCATCTTTTCTGTGATAATTTGAAGCCATTCTTTTTATTTTTTTCAGTGTTGCCTATACAGATTGTCTTTGCTGCTTCTCAGTCGGTCAACATGGGGTACAAAATTATTATGTAAACCTACTCCTGGAAACAGTTACATGTATTAGTTGCCCATTGCCCATTTAAGTGTGATAACTAACTAATACATGTATTTTTTTCCAGGAGTGTGTTTATATATTTATAATTTTGTACCCGAAAAGCAGCAATGACTACATTTTATCTTGAATTTCCGTACATAATCATTACCAGCTGCTTGATGTACGATACTGGTACTTCATTGGGGCTTGGCTAGTGGGCTCACACAATTACATACCATTACCGAAGGTAACATTCATGACTCATCACTCTCTTAAAGGCAATGATACTTGGTTACTAACAATTCCCTTTGTTGCTCAATATGTGCCTGGTAGAGAGATGGTTGGCACGAATCAGCAAACTAAATATTAAAAGAAGTAATATCTTCCACCTAGGCTCATTACCAGATTGAATACAAATGAAACTACAGTACAGCAAAACTATAGGTGTAGTTTTGTAACAAACATAGTTCATTCAGTCACTGTACAAGAACATCAGGTCTTCTGTGGTCAGCAGCAAATACTGCTGTGTGATAGAATATGCAGATTATAAAGTGAAGCATCACTGTAATTAGGTGTTAAAATTCAGGCAAGCTGCGATAAGGTAAGAAAATAATGGACAAACTGGGTAAGTGCTGTGTTGATCAGTGCTCAATCTTTTCTGCTTGTGTAAGAAGAGAAATATATTTCTTGAGTTGCAGTACATAGGCCTAGCCATTACCAGCTTCTTGGTAGCCTACTGCAGTGAACCTAGGCTAGTGAGCTTGCCTAATTGTAGCCTATACTGTACAGTACTAGTAGGCAATTTTCATGAAACCTCACTCCCTTTAAGTTATCATTTTACTAACAATTTCCTTTACAGGTTACTAAGCTTGTAACATAAAGCCTCCTTCCCAATCCTAGCCTCAGTTAAAAATACATGCACTACTACTGACACCACATTATTTTGAAATATATCCTGTAGCCTAGGCTACTGTTAAAATATAGATCAATATGTAGCATACACACAGGAGAGTGAGTGAAATAAATTAGCCTTATGTCACAATTTCTAAATCCATTCTCATAATGCACTTTACTTAATAGTCAGTTCCTATTTGAGTACAGAGACCTAACCTGTCCCCTGAGAGAAAATCATCGCTCGTTTGACAAAAGGAAGTCAAGGATGGAAATTTTGGTGTTGGATTAGTTGAAGCATAGACAAAATACAGTATGTGCATACAATAATTGTCACAAAATGTTAATACTCAGGCATGTTGAGATACCGTAAGTGAAGGAAATAAAGGACAAACTGGGTAAGTGCTACCGTATGCTGAAGAGTGCTTAATTTTCTCTCCTTGTGTAAGAAAAGTAATTTATATACAGTATATATATATATTATATCTTGAGTTTCAGAGCATAATCATTCCCAGCTTCTTGATGTATGGTACTGGTAGCCTACTGCAGTGAACATTGGCTATTGAGCATGCCCAATTATAGCCAATGGTACCAGTACGATAGGTAATATTCATTACATTGAAAGGAATGTGGATGTTTAATCTAGACCTGAACAGCAACCAAGAAGCAAGATAACTGTTAAGATAAGGCAGCTAATGCCATGAAAAGAAAAGGAGCCTAATGGTTACTGGTACTTGAAATGCTTACCAAGGGAAGCTGGTTTCTTTCAAACATAGAAACATATTTATAGGCTAGGGCCTCTACATGACCAAATTAACTTCATTCAGTCCAAGCTGAAAGCCAGGGGGGGGGGGGGGGAGGCTAATCTAGACCTAAACAGCATCCAAGAAGCAAGAGAACTGTTAAGATAAGTCTGATAATACCATGAAAAGAAAAATACTGATAGGCTACTAGTATTTCCCAGTCATTACATTCTGATAAGCCAAACACTCAGTTTTCTAATGGAAGAATCACCTAATAATGCAGGCACAGACAGACCTACGGTAATTCTTATATCCTATTGCATACTAATCCTTAACCCAACAAGTACCGGTATCCTACGGTATTGAAATAATTCAGAATTTGGGGTAGGCCCAGTACAATGCAGGTATTTTTTATACAGTACCGGTAGCCTATGCTAGCTCCAAATGAAAGGTATTTTTTATACAGTATCGGTAGCCTAGAAGTTTGATTCTCTCTATACTGCCTACACAACAATATATTCGTCGAGGTACAGTATTTAGCCCAAAGCATAGGTTAAAATCGTATTTTCAGACCAAATTACCCCAGACAAGTGATGAAAAAACGCTGAAAAATTGATTTAAAAACTTTATAAATGCACATTGCCACTAAAAAGGAAACCACACACCTGAATTCATATAATTTTTAATACTTGGAACAAAAGAAAGGCTGTAACATCCGATATATCAGGTTATGTTGTTTCACACATAGGTTAAAATTTGTCGCAACTGCGGTCCGTAAATCGGAATAAAGATATATCACGAATTTAACTCAATGCAGGTCATTTTATAGGCTATAGAGGGACCGTGATGTTGTGTTATTCATTATTATTTCAGTATTCATCAGTTTAGGAACTATTTTGAGCGATTTCCACAATGTTTACATTTGTTTTCAAATCTACTTCATCTATACGCCATGTTGGTTTTAAACATGTTCCGTGGATAGAGCGATGTTTTTCTGCGCTCCGTAAAATGGCGTCCGCTCCATGGAACTTGTTTAGGGAGCGCTCCATCACACTGCGTTCACAGCGTACTTTCTTCTACAGTTCATCAACTGTTTGCTACCGTGAACGCAACCAATGTCGCTATTTCGTGATCCATCCCTTGCCATGAATATTAATTAGGAGCCGAGAGGAGCCCATTATACTCTAAATGTAGGTATTATATAATTAGATTGACTCAATTACTAAGGACACGACCCATTCAGGGTACCTCCAGCATAACTGCACCAGTAAATGAACTTGACCTTGCGAGAAGCCAGATGGGGTGGCAGGGAGGCCACTAGACCGGCGGCCATCTTGCTGAGGCAGCCGTGGCTAATTCTTTGTTCGCATGGAAAGGAAGCCTATAGACCTGATCCTTTTATTTTAAAAGGGTAGTGGGACACTGAAGAATCTCGATATTTCGAAAAGTAATTAAGATATGATTGATGTGATGATGTCAATTGAATTAAATGCATTATTTCCACACACATACCATGTTGGAATGTTGTGATCGGATAGTATTTGGCCCAGTTATTCTCTGAGGAGGAATACTGCACCAAATAAATATAGGCATCTTTGTAAAGTGTATTTGCCCAGTTCTCACTAATTTATTCATACGGGTAGCGTAATTTGAATGACATGACACGTTTGTAACGATAATGTTTTGACCAGACCCAGAAAATCGCTGTATGGTGAAGCTATAAAACATCTCTATCCATGTGTATTTTGGAAGGGAAAGTGTACCACTTCAGCGTTTCAAATTGATGGGAAAAAGAATACGATTCGCACGACACAGCACTTATTAATTAAGGCATAAGATAATGAATTAATGTTACTGAAAGTAAATGCTCCGTGTAAAACGGATAAGTGTTTAATAATTGCAGATTTAATGTCATTTAAATATAATTTGTGTTTATTGTGTTGTGATAGTCCAATGTGTGTTAAATTGTGCCACGTGAAGAACACTATGGACACTCGCAAATGTCGAAGAGTATCAATTATAGGATATTTTGAATAGACTTGAGTGCGGTGAAGCACTAATTTTGAGGAGAAGAGACTCACAGATAATTTTGATTTTTGTTGTGGGAAGTAAATGTAAAGTAGTTTTTTTTGGTGTTTTATGTTGTATTGCCATGATATTCTATCATTAAATGTTATACTTAGGAATATGTTGTTTCTTTCAAGTAGAGTAGTCACCTGACAGACTCAAATCCTGAACATGTGAACGTATGGTGGGTTGAACACCCCATACCTCGAAAGACCGTGAGTTAACTGGGATACGAACACATGTTCCATATGATGACGATTGGGTACAACACTAAAAAGGAATACTTACATTACCCCAATTGAGGGTAAGCAATATAGTGTTTTGCCAAATGTGTTTCTTATAAAGGAAGTACTGTACATGTGAAACAATTAACAACTAAAGTTAAATTATGAAAAAGTGAGAGGATATGGGACGTAATTTTCATTTCCACTAAAAATGATAACCTCTGTATCTCGGTGATATTCCGCTTTATTTGAAATTAATTTCAACTGATCTGTGTGAAGATGGCTGGCCACCAGAATGAGCACTAATCTCATTTCCGAAAAAAACGGACTTACCCTGTTCTTTCCGTGGGGTATTCAATTTCTATTAACATCCCCCAGTCAGCTTAGAATATTGAGGTCATCAGCCAACTGTTCTTGAATTACGTACTTGCACACCTCTTGTGTGTGTCTGAATAGTTCGCTGAATGGTAACAGTCAACAGATGATACAAGCGAATTACCTTCATTAGCCGTCAAAGTATCTACCTACCTCCACAGCACATTTTGTTCAATGTTGGTAAACTTTCTGGAAACTTTCAGCAAATACTTCTTTGCAAATAAAATGCAGAACTGCTGATTTACGTCCTTGGATTGTCACCACGCACACAAAATTACCATCATTCGTAGTGTCAGTTGTTTTTATCGCGCCAGTATATGTTGTACTCACTCGAACATTATCCTTGGTTAAACTTTTCAATGGCCGAATCGAAAGTAGCCCGTCATTAGTAGTTACCTTACCATTCCTAAACTACTTGAATCAGTCATTAACACACATTCTGCTTGCGACCTTTGTGGTGTGCACTTGCACCAATATTTCATATGTTCCGCCATCCTTTTCTCAAATTCTTACCAGAACGTGATGTTAACTCGTTGCTCAATTGCACTGTTATACACAGCGTCAGGAAAGTCTCTCCGGAGCGGCAAGCTATGACGGTCTCGCCTCGTAGGACGTGTTAGGTTGGAAGCACATTGATGTCGCTGTATACGCAAAGTCTCACCGCAGCGGTTGACATAAGCATGCACTTGTGAGGGGAATACCGGTTCATTGTTGCTGACAGTGAGTGCCTCTGCGCGACAGTGTTGACGCTGCCTAGTTCTTGTTTAAAATGAATCTAGTGAGAATGCTTACTAATGAAGAGCGTGTGTTTATAATAAAGAGGTTTTCTGTGCTGGTGGAAACTTAACAGAGCATAGTGTGAAAGTGGTGAGCACTTAATTGACTGTAATTGTTTTCCTTGTAACAGCATAACCTAAATGTACTGCCAACCCAACACATCCCGCAAGGCAAGACACGCGCTGCGGAGAGACTTTGCGGACACACTATACTAACCCTCACACTGATTAGGTTTGACTGCCCGCAGAGCGTTTACTCTGATGACCAACGTATCCTCCATGGCAGATGTGCTTTTCGACATGTCTTTGTATAGCTGTGTGCTTTATACACGCACTTGCACATGTTGCTATTACCATATTGCACCATTCCACGAACTTCTTAAACACACCACGTAGTATACTTGAGTTTTAATCGAATTCAGAAGAAAGCAACTTGTTTGAAAACTTGATCATGTCTATAATTGTATTATGAAAATAGAACACTTCAACGGCGAAGACTTCGGGTCTTGATCCATGGCGACATTTTTGTGCTGTAACTTACTTACTAAACAGCCTATGACATCCCCCTTCTTTGTGATTTATCACTCTCAACTCCTCGATGAAATAATTAAGTACGTCTCCATCAGTGCTGCTATCTATTTAACTCCGTCTGTGTTGCCAGATTGCCGGCAGTAAAGGCAAGCGGGCCATTTCCTCTTATCGGATGCTAAAGTTCGGCAACTACTCCAGTCTTCCAAAACTTGAGCTTATCTCGCAAAGATAGTGCTAGCTCATTATATTTCAATTCGAGAGTGAGAGGGACTCTTGTCTGATGTTCCTTTTAAAGCTGTCGCACCAGAGTTGGTTTTCAATTGAAAATAATTCGCCGTGAGATTACAGATTCTCTTTTATTTTTCCACCCACTGACTCATGCTTGCACGCGACAGTCGTCAAGAAACAATGATCAATGGCAGAAAATAAAGATTTAAAAATATGTTTCTTCTGTTTGAGGGCAGCTAAATAGTATTTGATCTAAAACAAGTAGTTCCGTGAAGAACTATATAGCCTATTTTCATATATCCCCTGATGTTAATTGCCTCAATCAACATACAAAAATTTCATTTTGATTGCTGTAATAAATTCGTAGATTTAGAGAACTTTCTAAATATTTCAGATGGTCGCCATGTTGGATTTTAATATAATGTAGGCCTTTGAGTTATGTACTGTTACATGAAGATTATTGTACGTATAGGTGTATTATTAAAACTTCAATCCCATGATTAGGACACAAGAAATAAAGACGAGATTTTAAAATTTCGCACAGCCACCATCATGTGTTTATGGAAACAACTGAAATAAATTAGATGCTAGTGGGAAAAAAATATATAAGCATACACCGTACCAAGTTTCACTGCGCTTGGATGGTCAAATCGCGAGAAACGTCCATTTAGAACTTCGCGTCACCGCCAAGTTGGATTCGTGCTCACCCGGTTATTGAAAGCTGAAAAGGCGAACTTATGTTTATAGCGTCAATCTACATACAAAATTTCAGTTTTGATTGCTGTCATAGATTAATAGATGTTGAGAAACGTCTAAATATGTCGGATGGTTGCCATGTTGGATTTTAATATAAATGTAGGCCATCGAGTTATGTACTACTAATTGAAGATTATTGCGTAGGTTCATTATGAAGACGTTGACTTCGATCGCATGATTAGGGCACAAGAAATAAAAACTTAATTTTAAAATTCGCGCAGCCGCCAACTTGATGTTATGTAAATAATTGAACTAACTTGGATGTCAGTGCATTACAATGTGTATAAACATTTGCAGTACCAAAGTTAACTGCGTTTGGATGGTTAAATCGCGAGAAAAGTCTATATAAATGTTTCAACTTCGCTTGGCCGCCATATTCGTTTTGTAGTTATCAGGTTTATGAAAGTCACATAGGCGAACTTCTAGTAGTACCGGTACGTTTTATCACCGTACAAAATTTAAGCGTGATAACTGTAATAGTTTCGGAGATATAGAATGCCGGTAAAATATTTCGCACAGCCGCTATGTTAGATTGGTGAGACGTAATACAATTTGAAGGGCACGGTCAGGGTCGTACAAAATGGTAATATGTCCTTACTGAGTTTCATTGAAATCGCTCAAGCCTTTTATATTTCATAAGGGGGACACCCCTCCCCCACACACACGGGCAGAAAGCGATCTCATAAGGCTATTTTTTAATAAATGAAAATAGGCTAAACATTCCACAATATGTTACGTGAGTAGAAAGCCACAAAAACACAACGGAGTGCTATATTGAGGCGTACTAGACAAGGGGCCGGTTGAATAAAACCTAGCAATTGCTAAGTCTAGGTAATTTTCAAGCCAGTGCTAGCTTTTGGTTGATTAAAGTTGGGTAGCAATTGCTAGGCCTAGCAGTTGCTCAGAATTTCACGAAATCCTAGCAATTGCTTGAAAGTGAGTTGAATAAAAATAAATATCTAGATCTCGAGTCTAGCAACTGCTAGGAAATATCCTAGTCTGGTCCGGAGCATGCTAGCTTTTTACTAAGTCGTTGTTAGGCGTTAGATATGGCTGCTTTCCTACGTGTACGTGAACAAAAACAGTACGCAGTTGGTCGGGAAATAACAAAGTGCAAAGAATTGTTAAGGTTTGAGGGTGAAAGTGTTGATTTTTTTGCTGCTGAGTTCTTAAACGAAAGTGATAGTAGAGGAGGTGGCCTGTCTCGGAGGAAGCAAATGGAGATTTTCTTGAGGTTTGGGGCAGACTCCGTGTTTCAATTAGGTATAGCTGAAGATATCGGTGTACATAAGAGTACAGTTTGCAAAACTATAAGGTTTGTATTGGACAAGATAATTGAAAAATCCCACATATGAATACGGTTTCCTTCAACAGCACCAGAAGTAAATGAAGCAAATTTTTTTTGGCAACAACATTTTCGTATGCCTACTGTTATTGGAGCGCTCGATTGTACACATGTCGAAATTAAAAAGCCCTCGGTCTTACTTCACGGCGACGAGTACGTTAACAGGAAAGGTTGTACCAGCATTAATGTGCAGGCTACTTGTGACGCCAAACAACGGTTTACAAGTGTTAGTGCGGAATGGCCTGGGAGTGTACATGACTCACGAATCTGGCGGAGAAGTGCGATTAGAGAGAGTATATCTCGTTTTGATGGAGCTTCTTGTTTACTTGGTGACTCTGGGTATGCAATATCGTCGTGGTTAATTACTCCGTTCAAACCACCGGTAGATGTTGAACAACGAAACTTTAATTTAATACACGCTAAAGAGAGAGTTGTAATAGAAAGGTGTTTCGGTCAATTAAAAAGGCGGTTCCCAATATTAGGAAACTGCGTAAGAGTTGCTTTGGACAAAATACCTAAGGTAATAGTTTGCTGTGCTGTCCTCCATAACACAGGAAAACACTTGAATGATGCATTTGATGAGGACGATGAGGAGGATTTGATTGGCAACGAAGACGAAGGCATCGCGGAAGAGCGAAATGAAACACCCGCTACAGTTCTGCGAGGGCAACAAAAAAGACTACAAATGATGGCGCATATGAACCAGCAGTGAACTGGAACTAAATTGTTATTCAGTGTTTGTTTGAGAAAACGATAATCTTTAGCATTATGTAAGTAGTTTGACCAACAGTTACAAATGAATACGTAAGTAGCTAAATGAATCGATCATAGTAAAACAACATTGAAATAATTTAAGTTGAATTTAATTTAATTACCATTCTCACTGCGTATGTTTAGCGTGCACGTGTGAATGAATGATTTTTTAATAATTATAAAAATAATACGGGTATTAATTACAAACAGAGCATGTTAAACATGTATTGTTAATTTTGTGAGCGCTATAAGCGCATTCAATTTATACAAACATAAGTTGTGATTATTTATTATAGAACAGTAAGCCACTCATTCACATTTAAACACACGATCTTTTATAATAATTATTAGGCCGATTTTAGGTTATCTATGTGAAGAACGTACTCACTCACAATATTTATCCAAGTAATGTAAATATGCTTGGATAGATACGTGTATACACACGTAGACTGATGTCCGATGCAACGTTGCAACGCCATTCTAACAGTTCCCGTGTTTTTGTTGGTGGAACGTTTTTACCTAGCTGATGATTTAATAACCGTTCCACCAATTCTAACTCGAAGAGGGACAACACTGAACTTACGACCCGTCGGACGTCGACAACACCCTGAAGTGCAATCGTCCCTAAGGGTGTAAGACATGTTTTTTGTTTTGTTTTTTTAATTTGTTTTTTTAATTTATTTATTTTCAAATTTATGTATTAAGGATAAGGATAAGGGTTTTAATTTTATTTATTTACAAATTGAAGTACGATCTGCCATATTCAATTAGGTCAGTTTGGGTTGATACATCACTGACATTTTTCTGTGCCTCTTTCAGTTTCTTCTCTTCTATCTGAATTTGAATATCTAGAAGATTTTTTTGCTGATGCAGAACAATTCTTTGCAGTTGAGTGGTTGACATATTTTTTGTCTCTTCTGATTCGTACTGCATAGCTTGCGTAACGCTTTGTCTTATTTTTGTAGCAGCTGGTGATGCTTTTGGCACTTGATCTTGAGTGCTTGGCCCAGGTTCAGAGTAAAACACTTCAGCACTGCCTCCGTCTTCTTGAGTTCTTTCCACCGGTCCTAAGCCAACACCAATGCTTCCTGGGATTTTATTGAAGACCGGATTTTCTTGCTGGATTAATACATGAAATAATTATTTTTCCCAGTCTTTTAGTTTAATTTTTATTATTCCCAGTGGCATTCTTGTCTGTCTTCAATATTTAATGTTGGCCTTCATGTTGCTCAGCAGTTTCTGTAGCTGGGCCACTGTGACTACCATTCCCGTAGCTGTTGAGTATTCATCTTGAATTGTGGTCCAAGCTCTTTTTTTTTAGCAGAAATCACCGATGGAATTTTGGAATTTTCTACTACAACCTGATTGACACAAATTTGTTTAGTAAATAGGGCCCGGTCTAATCCCTTGTCCCCAAAGGTGTCGTCTTCGCCTTCACTAGATGACATGATAATACACACTTCACTTAAGTTGGACGCTACCAAGTAACAACGTGGTCACACTGTGATGTATCAGTGATCAGTGTCGTCTGTTGTCGCCAATCACACGCACCTGACGAACAAGTTACAACCTGCAGGCCTAGCAGTAGCTAGAGCGCTAAGCAATTGCTAGGCAGCAATTGCTTAACAATTTCACGCAACATCTAACCTCACCTAGTTATTCCTACCTAGTCCTAGCAGTTATTTATTCAACTGGATTTTAGCAAGAGCTAGTTCTAGGCACTAGTTCCTAACCCCTAGTTCCTACGTTTTATTCAACCGGCTCAAGGTGAGGAGAGAGGTAGTTTACCATTACTAACCTCACTGAGCCAGTAATGCTGTATTACTCACTACGTGTAGAACCTTTCACAGAATCCACATGCACTGGCTTACACTCATACCTCAGTAGCTTCCATATAATCCCAGCCATGAATGAGACTGGCATCGGTGGAAGGGCACATTTTACTGTAACCTGTGCCAACAGACGAATACAAAAATATTGCATTCATCAAGATATGGTAAACAGGATCATTGCAATTCCTTGAGAGATTTGTTGATTCTTTAGGGGCTTTGCAAAATCGTGGTCATGTAGCCCTGGTGTAGGCTACTTGGGTGTGTGTATAATTTGTCTGATTATTGTTATAACCTGTGTCACTGTGATGTCTGTACTAGTGAGTGTATTTGAGGTAGGATTGTGGTAGGGAGTCCTTGAGAGAAATTACTCAAGAGCATGAAAAGTGACATCGGCGACATTTGAACAGAACTGGTAGAATAAGGATTGCCTGAATTACGAATTATCATTGTATATCACGCACGCTCTTTATTTCATTCTTGACGTTCGTTTGTATAGACATCACGGAAAAGAGTGGCTTCAAATCTGTACAATTCTTGACGTTCGTAAAGAGCAGTATATAACATCATATTTTATTCATCTACAGGAACTTAAAATGAGCGAATAATACTGGCAAAGCAATTACAACACTAAATGTACTCAAATACAGTGAGGGGCCTCTCTGTAGAACGGAAGTTCGCAGGCGCCATGTAACGACTGGGGCCTGTGGCTAGCCGCAGAGTAGCGCCCAACACACTTGGTGTATTTTAATGTATTGAATAATCATCATTACTTACATGACTTTTCAGAGTAGTTGCTGCAAATGCTGTCCTTCGTTTTCTAAATACACGTAGCACCAACACGCTCTAATTCATCCTGACTGATATTTCGTTTTCGAGAGCCTTCAGAGTTCGTGGATTGTTTCTGTATACCTTTTGTTTCAAGTTCCTACACAAGAAAAATCGCTCGACGCTGAAACGTACGACGAACACGTTTACTGGAAGACTTCATCTTCAGAAGATAAGTTACCACTAGGTAAATTCGATGTTAAGTTCTATACCTGACCATGTTCACGGGGTACGAATAAGCTACAGTACTTCACCACAAGTTACTCTGATAAGTACTGGCATTCTGGGAGAGTCAGTGGCCAGCTGACCCAATACCCAGCAAACTGAGAGCGATAAAGGGAACTAATCGCGTGTGGCGGAGCTTTTTTTGGTCACAGGGGGAGTTCGTCATTTTGAGTAGACTAAGGATAGGGCATGCATGATCCTCCCACTCATATCACTTTGTACCTGTGTGGCTGTTTTCACCGTGGCCCACATTTTAACTGAGTGTGTAGATCTTGCTGATCTACGAAGAAACTTTGGTTTGCAGATGACACTGAAACTTGAAAAACGAAAATCCACAGCCTGCTTCCAGTCTCCGACCGGGTCAGGAATGGAATGAATGAAACCCCCATCTAGCGGCGAGGATATGAACTGTGCCGGCTGCCGAGGCCTGACGCACTCCTCTGGGGCAAGGATTAAATGAATGACAGATGAAATGAAATGATAGTGGAGAGTGTTGATGGAATGAAATTTTGACAGGGAAAACCGGAGTACCTGGAGAAAAACCTGTCTGCCTCCGTTTGTCCAGCACAGATCTCACATGGAGTGACCGGGATTTGAACCACGGACCCAGCGGTGGGAGGCCGGCGTGCTGCCGCCTAAGCCACGGAGACACTGAAACTTATATTAGCCAAAGACGTGATAGCTGTTCTCGTCATCCGCTTTATAAGTGAGAGTGGGTTAGAGCCAATTTAGTGTGTATTGTCTCAAAAAAAATTCTATTTAGAAATTCTAATTTTTTGTTTTTCCGGATATTTGTGTTTATTATCATTTATTAGTTTTATTTAATGTTTTTTGTTTAATTATTTCTAGGCTTTTCACATTTAGGCATCCACCTCAAATTTTCACTTAAATTTATCCAAAATGTGTATAATTTAATCTGTGTTAAGAGGGAAAGATGACCTCGCTGTTTCGCCCCTTAAAACAACAATAACTAACTAAGGGTCAATTGTGGCGGAAAAATGAACGACTCCCTAGGTCTTGGTTACCATTGCGGTCAGAAGTTAGTCATTATTGATTTAAGGGGCGCAATAGCGAAGTTATCTGCCCTGGTGGTTAGGAGATATCAAGAATTGACCAAGGGAGGTCGACAGGGGAGAGTATCTCGGCAAGCAATGCCAGACACAGGTTGGGTCCCGTCTCATGGTCGCCAAACCATGACCCAGTAGATCTGAGCCCCTGGGAAAAAATCTTCTTATCAAAAATGTAATGAGCCTCAAGAAGTTTATTTACTTTTCATTATTACTGAGAGAAGTGAGCTCGCAGTGTAACGGAGTTGGTTGTTCTTTATTTGAATTGTGTACGTGCGAAGCACGATGCTCGGCCGGCTTATGACGGGACGGGACGGGACGGGACGCGCAGTGAACGTGGAGCGATAATGCGACCGAGAGAGAGAGAGACAAGGATTCACAAGTTAGCTACCGCCACTTTTCGGCTTTGCACTTTCAAAACATTATATAAGCCCTTTATTTTTTTCTATACTGTTTATACATACGCTGTAAAAACTGTGCCTTGCAAAGTAGCTCGCTATAAATCTGCATCCCTAGGGGCGAGATTCGATCACTGAGTCATCGTCCCTGGTCTAGGGGTACGTTTTGAGACTACTGTCCCTACAGCCCAGGGTAAGATTCCATCTTGTGCTTTAATACATACATTACATACATTTTCATTTCAGGCTAGTTTGCCTTTCAGCGTCAAGTCTAGTCAGCAAACAAGTCACCTCCATGATCCCCTATTAGCAGTTAGCACTACCGCCCTTCTGCTTCTACACTTCTCACTTTGAAATCGTTCAGCACTGAATCTAACCATCGCCTCAGGTCTACCTCTGCTTATCTTACCCTCTACAGACGAACTCAATAATCCCTTAGGTAATCGCTTCTCCCCCATTCTCTTCACATGACCCCCCACACACCAAATGAGTCGGCTCATACGAATAGCTTCATGTAGCGTGATCATTTCTAACTTAGCCCTTATCTCTTCATTTCCAGTACCTTCCTGCCATTGCTCCCAGCTATTTGTCCCAGAAATCATGTATTATGAAATATAATTCTGGTTTGAGAGACCTGGAAATCATGTATTATGAAATATAATTCTGGTTTGAGAGACCTGGAAATCGCACACTCATTCTCGCGAGAATAACATAGAAGAAGTGCGTAAGCTCACTATTCCCACTTCTAACAAGCTTTTGAGTGGCTTTCCTTGGTTTTACACTTATACACCAGACAAATGTCCGAACGGTACCTAGCTTCAAGCTACGACCGCCTCCTTAGAATTAGAAGTAGACATCCTAGTACAAGGCTAGATCCGCAGTTATTTATTTAATTTAATGGCGCCGTGTCGTTAAGACTGTCGGGTTGCCTCTCACACAGAAATAAGGTGTAAACAAGCGGCTTCGGTGGCTTAGTTGGTAGCATGCTGAACTGCTGTGTCCAAGATAGCGGGTTCAAACCCGGCCGAAGTCGTCGGATTTTTTAAGAGCGTTGAAAATCCTTCAGCATGCCTTCCGTCGGAGGGGAAGTAAAGCCGGCTGTCCCATGTCATAGATTTATGGCATGTAAAAGATCCTTCCACAGACTAGACTGGTGTGGAGCTAAATTTCTAGGTTAGATTTCGTTGGAACGCTCTATCAAAGTTCCAACGTTCACCACTAGGTAACATTGACATCTGGTAGCGAAAGTTGGAACTACTTGAAATTGAGTGGAACGTGTAGCTCACCATCTGGGTGTCCGCTGGAAGCAGCTACAGACTCTAGCGAGCCGAACATGTCGTCGGACACTCCCGGCACTAAAAGCCATACGATAAATAAATAAATAAATAAATAAATAAATAAGGTGTAAACAACACATTTTCGAACTTAGAGCTTCAATAGTTCACCTAACTCTAGAGTAACTAATTTAGTAGTCCCTAATAGGGAGACGAATGGGTTTGACTCTCACTGCCAGTTGTCCCTAACGTGGATTCCGTGGTTATCCATTTTAATAATAAATTGTGTTATTGGCTTTACGACCCTTTTAACTATTCTGGCTCTTAAGAGACGCTGGGATGCCGGCATTTTGGCCCAAAGGGGATCTTCGGGCCAACATTCCTTGCCAGGAAATCAACTGACACGACTCCCTCACATTTTCGCACCCTCAAATGGCAGCTGACTGAACCAGGATTCGATCCTGCAATCTTGGGATCAACAGGCGAGAATATCCATTTTTAAATCCATATATATATTCATGGATGACACCATGCAATAAAGCATGGCCACTTCTTTATCATTTATTGCCCATTTCCATTAATCTTCATTTATTTATGATTAAGAGCAAAAACTAACTAACTATTTTATGGTAAGATTGGCGCCGGAAAAGGCGTCCGTTAGTAAGCCAATTCTTATTACTGTAGACCCATTTCACTTTATACTCAGCCTCATATAATTTGGAACAATAATGATGAAACTACTCGTACATCTCATCCTTTGAGAGAGAACTGCTTGAAGTAAAAAGAAGAAGAATAACAACAAAATACAAGTGATTATATCGTTTGTATGGATTTATGAGCCAATGTACGATAGAGTTGTGACTGTTTCTCAGCACTGCACTATTCAATAGATGATCTGTCTGTGCAATTATCAGTCTGTTTTTTTTTAGAAACAACTAGCACATTAGGATTACAGAGTTATTAAACAATTGCAGCTTTCATACCATTGGTTCACAGTAGCTCTGCTAGACGAGCTACCGCCTCACAATAAGTAGGCCTAACTGAGTTCAACTCACAAACCAGGAAACCTGGTAAATGATATAGGTAGGGAAGGGAAAAATAACTATGAACGTACTCTCAAATTTGAAGGTTCGGAAGAGTGGAAGGATAGTGTAAAAAAAAGTCTTGTCTTTGAGGTCACGGGATATGACTTCGTCACGAATGAAATCCGAATTCACAAACAATAAACGTCGCATCTCTACATAGTCCCCGATTCTTGGATGTTCCAGGTAATAATTTGTTTATGACCAAAGGAAGCCGAGCAGTAACGATTTCAGTGGAAAGGTCAAAAATAAACCTACCATTTGTGCGTGTTTTAAACTTACGCTGGGTAAAGCGTTAACTATATATATTATATACTATGAGTGTAAGAACTGCTCTGCATGTAAAGCTCTACAAAGAAGTCTGCGACAGCATCTCTCTACTTCAATACATCGGCCATTGTGTGTCTTTACGTTTTCATTTCTTCCAACAATCTCCATTCATTACTAGCTTCTACGGCAGTTTACGAGCTAGCTGGCGTGTGAACCTGTCACCCCAGTTACTGCCAGCAGGAAACGCGCAGCAAACTGTCGAGTCGCGTCGAGCATATTTACCCATATTCTTTGGTTTCGATCAAAGGTGACGAATTACGACTTCAGAGAAGAGTGGATGTGTTTGGAGTTTGCCTGGAATTGCAACTCTTTATTTTTTGTTCTTTTCATTTCATCTGTGAAATTTTCGTTCGCCAGAATACGCAGTCAAGTTTAGATTGGACGGAAGGGGGATTTATGTTTCATGCATCTCGCCATTCTTAAATTATGCCTGACAAGAATTCGTTGTACATGCTATCTCAATGATAATATAATTAATAATCCAGTCAGTGATTTTTACCCATCATGCCGAGACTAAAACGAATATAGGTAGTAGTTCATTGAAATCGAAAAAAAAAAATACACCCTTTAAGCTTACGTTGGCTAGGCTAAACCTTTTAAGATACCGGGCGAAGCCGGGGCGGGTCGCTAGTAATAGAAATGACGAAATTACATAAATTACCACCACTACCAAAGCTCGACTAGAGAGGGACATGGTTAGAGGGAGGTGCCAAGGATCATGGCCATCAGTATCCAAAGGTGATCATGGGGTGACAACCAGAATCACTGAAGTTTTATAATTATACAAGCCATCCGGGATAATTCAGAGATCATTAATAGAAAAAATATACAGGGTGTTTCAAAAATAGGGAGCATAATTTCAGGTATGTACTTGTTATATGTAGACAATCAAAATAGTTCATTAGAACATGTGTCCGGAAATGCTTCATTTCCGAGTTATGGCCTTCACAACACTGAACTTCACCGGTACGGTTTTCTTCCGCAGGTCATTGTCATTACAGAAGATGTTCAAAATGTCCACCTCCTGCTTGAATACAGACCTCACATTGATGTCTCATTGACCTCTCCTGGAACAAATAGCGAGCCAACGCAGCATTGCCGTCCACCTTACCGCACATGAAATGCATCTCTGCCAGATGCTGATTTGAGTACATGACAAACAGACGAACGCCAAACACAACACTGAATTTAACCTTCGCCTCAGAATGAACCGTCAGAGAGTCCTCTTAATGTCTCCTATCACGGCAACGACCTGCGATAAGATAAACGTACCGGTGAAGTTCTGTGTTGTGAAGGCCATAACTCAGAAATGAAGCATTTCCGGACACATGTTGTAATGAACTATTTAGACTGTCTACATATAACAAGTACATACCTAAAATTATGCCCCCTATTTCTGAAACAGCCTGTATATGTGAAAATCCACAGCCTGCTTCCAGTCTCCGACCGGGTCAGGAATGGAATGAATGAAGCCCCTATCTAGCGGCGAGGATATGAACTGTGCCGGCTGCCGAGGCCTGACGCACTCCTCTGGGGCAATGATTAAATGAATGACAGATGAAATGAAATGATAGTGGAGAGTGTTGCTGGAATGAAATTTTGACAGGGAAAACCGGAGTACCCGGAGAAAAACCTGTCTGCCCCCGTTTTGTCCAGCACAGATCTCACATGGAGTGACCGGGATTTGAACCACGGACCCAGCGGTGAGAGGCCGGCGTGCTGCCGCCTGAGCCACGGAGGCTTCCAAGCCTGTATATGTACTGATATAAAATCATAGGCAGCAGAGAGTTGCTCCAACCTTGACTCCAGCCGTGAGAAGGATGTTGTTTTGTGTTGGAGAGGTGGCAGTAATGCTGCTAGTGGCTCAGCTTAGCTTTTTCCCTCGCACGAACGTGGTAAACATTTTACATCGTGAACACCTTTCCACACGGCAGCCTGCTGTTTCCGCCAGTTTACATGAGTGAGGAATTCCGTGCCGCAACACTGCGCGTTTTAACCTTTACTATTTCACGGTGGTTAATTTTCTAGATGGTGATATTCCCAAACACCTCACTTCAAATATTTTAAAAGAACACGCATTTGCCGTACTAAGGACATAAATATTCCCATCATAAATATTGGAACAGAGAAATTCGCTTTCTAGGGATGAACTACCGCTTAACTACGAGTATAATCCCCTGCTGATGTCTCTAGTATGGGTTATTTAATGGAGTACAAGGCACTTTTCATATATAATCAAGAGGGGGAAGAACAAAACACAAACCAAAAAAGTATAAAGATTTATTACAGAATTGAATAATTTTCCCAATCAGGTTTGACCACCAGGTTTCGGAAAATATCACAAATGAACTAGAATACAAATTCTTATAAATTACTTACTAATATAAGCTTACAATCATAATTTAGGCTTATTAAAACTAGCAATCTGAGGCGAAATCTTTACAAGTTCGAGGAGATTATTCTCAATTTTCAAAACAGTATTGCACCCGTTTAGCTGGACCACAGATATACAGTATGAATTTTGGTATAATTCCTTCCAGTGACCAGCTGTATAAGGGTCAGTGAAATTAAAACGAAACAGACGATATAACGAGCATGGCGTGGATGATGGTAATGCAGGTAGCTGTGTGTAGTGTGCCCTCTATTGGGAATCAGGAAGGAACCGTGATGACGTTCATCGCTGTGCCATTTGACTGTTAGACGTGCTCGATGTGAGATCAGTGAGTCGTGTGTGCGTCCGGCGTCACTATGGAGGCCGAGAAAAAGATGGAAGGAAGCTTCTAGTTTTACGTGACCGTAAATCTCGAGATTATGATCCACGGGACCTCCTTTTTACGTGCAATCCGAATCACAGGACATGGCCGAAAAAGAGAAACATCGAGATGTAATGCGGTTTTTGACTGTGGAAGGAGTACCAGGAAATGAAACCATGCCCGAATGTTTGCTGTGCCCTGAAAAAAGACATTCCTGGCCGTCGATTTGTTTCAGATGCAGAGGTGCATGCCTGGATACAATCATGGCTCCGGAGGCAACCACAAACATTTCTCCAAGAAGGCATTGACCATCTTGTCCCACAGTGGGATAAATGTATTAACTTTTGAAATAACACACAGTGTACTTACATTTTTCTTTCTGTCTCGTTTTTATTTGACTGCATCTGGCTCGCTTTCATTTGACTTCCCCTTATAAAATCGGAATTCACTGCCACCAGATGGTAATTTAAAGCATTTAAAACATTTACAGAAGAAGAAGTACAGCAAAGGTGGGAAAACGAACGATTCATTAGGCTTCAGATACCCGTTCAACGTCATGATTTTAAGAAAACAAGAGTTAACCAAAGGAGGTTAATATCTCGGGGAAATACGGAGTTTGGCACAACGTCTGATTCATGTGGTCCTCCGTAGTCAGTACTCTTATTGAGATATATTCAGCCTACTTTCATCACATGAAATATAGGCAAATGGGATAGTTTTCTCTTTGTCCATGTGTGTGTGTGTGCGCCCCTCTCCCAAATTCTTCTGACAGACTGGACCGATGTTAAAGGAATTTGGTAGTTGCCTAAGTTAGTTCCATCTTCGGCCACCTAAGCCATGCCTTTCAAATTTCCAGAATCGTTACTAATCCAACATGGTGGCGGCAGCGTGAAACATTTGACCAGTATTCAATATTTAGGATCCTATGAAAACTCTCGGCTTGACATTTGGTACCACGATAGAGAATTATTAAACAACTTCACACGTATGACCTTCAAAACCGTAATAAGCAAGAAATCAACCTAGCAGCCGCGCAAATTTTCAAAATTCAGTAGAATCTCTCATCTCCATCTTCATCTTCTTTCGAATAGGTCTACTTTGGACCATGCTTCATCAACTGTTGGGCCTTGATCTGTGCAGATACAACTCCTTTCGATCCACTGTCCACTTTCCTCCGAAGTTCTTCCTGAAATCCACGGGCTTCCTTGAGGGTTTGTCTCACGGCTTGTCTGACTTAAAGATCTAGTATTACCATTTCTTGAACATCTTTCTCAGTTTCTGTCAGCCAGGTGGAACGAACTTTCTTGATTCTCCAGAAGGTGAACAGACGGTTCGTCAGTCTGTTGGGCGACAATCGTGACACATGGTCATAAAAGGCTATCCTTCTCTTCCTAGCCGAGTCCAAGAACCTTTCTATATACTCGTAAAATTCAGGTTTCACAGTCTATTATAGAGCCTGAAATTGTGTATATTAATAGAGGAATATAAAATGCGTCATTGACATGGTATACAAAATCCTAACAAGCAAGAAACGAAGATGACGGAGAGACATTTTCAAAGCTTCCCTTGTTTCTCTAGTGATCGTATTTCAGATATAAGCCTGAGATTTTGTTCCAGGTCAAAACACTGACAAGTAAGAAACCAAGATGTTGGAAAGACGAATTTTCAAAATTGAATTGCCCTTTCTCGGAATCCATTACAGCCGCAATCCATCACGCAAATTAACAGATATGAGTTTTCAGATAGTGACAAGCAATGAACCATAATGGTGGTCATGCTATTTTTCGAAATATAACTGCTTGTTATACGAATCTATTACAGCTAAAAGCCTGAAATGTTGTAAATTACCAAAGGACTAAAAGGTAACTTTACTGACACGCCTTTGGAAACCGTAACTATCATCGAAATAACATTATGCCCGTGCGAAGTTTTAAAATTAATAACTGTCTTTTGTAGCGACCTAACCATCCTCGTGCGATGAAGCTTTGAGTAAAATACGTATTTTGAACTTAAAACATCAACGTATAATGCAATTTAATTGCATTACAATCTAAGATAGTGGCCATCCAAATATGTATGAATATATCATACACATTTTTTTTTTCATATAGATATTATAGACTCAAGAGGTTGTGCTTTGTTCACGTGTGCGTATTATGCAAGTGTATGTGTGTGAGTTCAAGTTATGTTTAATGAGGAGGACTTATTTTAATTTAAAAAATGTTATCACGTCCCTTTTAACTCTTGCAGCTTTTAGAGACGCCGGGGTGCCGGAATTTTTTCCCGAAGGAGATCTTTAACGTGCCTGTATAGGCTATATACTGACACGGCTCCCTTACATTTGCACACCCTCAAATGCCAGTTGACTGCGCCAGGATTCGATCCTGCAACCTTTGGCACAGCAAGAGAGAACGTTACCGCTAAGCCATGCAGCCAGCCATAAAATAAGTAAGTTAGTTCGATCTTCTTAGAACTAAAACAATAATTTATATTTCCATAATCATTAGCAACCTAACATGGCAAACGAGTCCCGCATTGGACCCCATTACAATTATCAGCCTGCTACATTGTACCATAAGGGAAGACAAAATACTAAGTTTACTGATGTGTTGTTGTTGTTGATTGATTACGGGACTTGTTGGCATCGTGTTTATGTAGCCCCGTGTGTGATTTCTGTGATGAACTGCGTTATTGTGATGGCTGTATTAGTGTGTGTATTTGTAATTTAGATGAGTATTGGAAAGGAGATGGCCGTGGCCTTAGATAAGAAACTATCCCGGCATTTGCCTGGAGTAAAAGTAGAAACCACGGAAAACCACTTCCAGGATGGCTGAGGTGGGTATCGAACCCACCTCTTCTCCCTCAGGTCAGAATTAACATTCCTTGTCAGAGCCGGGAATCGAACCCGGACCTCCGGGGAGACAGCTGCAACTCTACTAGGAGGTCTAGTTTACTGATGTGGCTTTCTAAATCGTGACAAGTAAGAAACAAATATACTAGCCATGCACATTTTAAAAAGTTCACTCCATTTTCTCAGAACGTATTACAGCTGTAAATGGAAGACTTCCAAAATCGTGACAGGCAATAAACCAACCTGGTGGGCGTGCGAAATCAAGAAGTCCAATTGTCTTCTCTGAAAACTTAGCCATCCTAGTGCAGTGAAATTTAACATAGCCTATGTAAATTTGTGATAAGAAACCTGGTACTAAAACGGAATTGATTTATAAACGCAATATGGTGGCCGTTCAATATATTTTTAAATTAGGCGTTTTACTGAAGTCGTCTGAATGATATGTGAGAGACAGTCACAAGGATACTTGATTTTAACTGATTTATGAGATAGAAATTACCTGTACAGGTATATTATATTAAAATTCACGGTCTAGTTTTTAACGGGACTGGCTGCGTGATTCAACGGTAACGTTCTCGCCTGCTGATCCCAAGATAGCGAGATCGAAACCCGGCGCAGTCAGTTGGCATTTGAAAGTGCTTAAATGCGAGGGAGCCGTGTAGTAGATTTACTGGCTTGTGAAAGATCCCCTTCAGGACAAAATTCCTTCACCCTGAGGTCTCTAAAAACTGCGTTAGTTAAAAGGGACATAAAACCAATAACCTTATTATTATTATTATTATTATTATTATTATTATTATTATTATTATTGTTATTAATGATTAAGTTCTTCACGGAGTTACTTGTTTAGTTTATCGATGACTAGTGTTGGATGATGACGTGACTTCATGACAGCCTTCATTAAAACTTCGCTACTGCTTTCTTCTGCAATCGCTAGACACTTCTCGATACGAGGTCTTCTCCCATCGCCTCCCTCAGTTCACCCTTAGGGATTCTTAGGATTTCCCTCTAGCTGCAAGTTTCACTGAATAGACATCCTGTAATTTGGCTGGAGGAGGTAATGTAACACGCTTCATTAGTATTCAGGTGGCAGGCGGTTGAAATCACCGCCAAGACAGCCATCTCAGATTAGGGTTCACAAGGTGGAGCATTTTATCAGGAGCCTTCAAAATGAGGCCACGGATTACTCCTTCCTCCCATCCCATGTCCTTGCACTCCCTCACACCTTTAGCACAATCTTCGGGGCCACCCCAAGGTAATTTACCTCAGCCTTATCGGTTTTAAAACTTC
This sequence comes from Meconema thalassinum, assembly GCA_946902985.2. Lineage (NCBI taxonomy): Eukaryota > Metazoa > Arthropoda > Insecta > Orthoptera > Tettigoniidae > Meconema > Meconema thalassinum. The sequence continues at coordinate 1,227,119,923 of OX336388.2, read as the reverse complement.
AATTCAGCCAGTCTGCGATGCACAAGATTACGTGATATTTAAAAAGAGACTCCTCCGTTAGAAAACCCGGACTAATCCCGCTTACCATATTTCTCTTCCTTCCCTTTTTCTTTCTTTCTTTCTTTCTTTCTTTCTTTCCTTCTTTCTTTAAATCAATAGAATCGATGATACAACAATAGCAAGTGAAAACTAAACAAATTGTGGGGCCTTTTACACATTACCAAAAAGTATAATAATAATAATAAATAATAATGTTGTTGGTTTTACATTCCTTTTAACTACTGTGGCTTTCAGAGACACCTGGGTGCCAGAATTTTGCCCCGAAGGGGATCTTTAACGTGCCAATAAATCTACTGACTCGGATCCCTCGCATTTGTGCACCTTACCCTAAAGTACGTCGTGTCTGAATATCAAGATAACTAATCTCTTAATTTGGCAAACTGATTAAGAATTGCATAGTTTTACTTTTAAGTTATCTCAAGTATAATGAATCCATGGGGTGACACAACACGTTGATTCATTGAACCTGCTATTATCATCATCATCATCCAGGATGAAAGCAGAATAACGATATAATTAACGATTCAGAAGATATCTGCTGTAGATGTTGACTCACCGAGTATGTTTATTCTTCATACCCCGCCCCCCTGAAGATTGCCAATCATGATTTTAAGGACCGCATGACGTTACGCACCTCTCAACAACAATAATAATTTTCATCAACTTAACGCTGTGCCTCAATTGTATCATCGGAGCAAGTTATTTATGCTTGGAAGGAAATTTTTTATCTGCGAAGACCAAGCTACCAACATAGATACAGTATTTAGTTCCGTATTCATCGTACAATTACGCTTGTGGACATGATGGCGCAGTATCCAAGATGCTTTCTTCTCAAGGCGATGTGAGATTTTCGAATTATTGAAATGTGAACTTCGGTTCAATTTTAAATTAAAATAAGGTCCCTTTGTTAAAGATCGCGAGAATAACGGACAAGTAAACTCACAAACTTTTTTTTTTTTTTACTTTCTCTCTTCCTTTTCTTTCTCAATTTTTCCCTTTATGTCTTCCTTCCTTTCTTTCTTCCCACCCTTTCTTAATTTCCTTTTTTCCTTCTTTTACCTTTCTTCCCTACTTTTGTTTTCTCCCATCTGCTTTCTCCTTCCTATGTTTCTTTCTTTCTTTCTTTCTTTCTTTCTTCGTTCCTTTAATACCACAGTGATATAACATAGCAGTAGTCAGTGATAAATGCCACAATCATGTATCTATCAATTCATAATAATATGTGTTAAATAAATACACAATCGACTTAAAAATGAAAATCTTATCAAAGCTCTTGAGTGGACGGCCCGTGATAGTGGGGTCAAACCCAGCCGAAGTCGTCAGATCTTTTAAGAGCGATATAACTCTCTCAGTATGCCTTCCTTCGGGCGGGGAGGGGGATTAAAGACAGTGGGCCCATGCCATAGATTTATGGCATGTAAAAATAACCTTCCACTTACTACACTTGTGTGAAGCTAAAACTTGTAGATTGGATTTGATAACGCTCTATTTGTTCCAAAGTTTGCCACCAGGTACTAGTTGGAATGGCATCTAGTAGCCAATTTCACGGCTAGGTGTCGTGGATGGTAGCATTTGGTAGCAAAAGTAGGAACTACTTGAAAATTGATCGTCTGCAGCCCTTATCTGAATCACAGATAACATACACTAATAAAGCCATCACAATTATTACCGGTTATCAGAAAGTTCTACCCACATCCAAAGTACACGGGTCTAACATCTTCTGTGACAAGGTGAGTCATTATTTTACTTTGATTATGAGTTATGGCTCTCTCAACCCCAAGCTCGGCGGGTTGCCATGTGCTCGTCCGACCCTTCACGCGCGCCGCGCCGCCCCGCCGGCCCCACTTGGAGTGAAAGACCCTGTATAATCGTAATTATTATTGATAATGTTTAGTCAATCCACATGAATTCATACCCATGACATTCTTATAACCTCTCCCCGGTTTTAATCTTCAAATAATAGTTAACACATATTAAGATTTATTTTTCCATTTTCCATGTATATTTTCCGTCTAATTTAATTGGGCATAAATAAGTTGTATCCGTTAAATATTTAGATATGATAGATGCTGAGTAAATTTGTTTGGCGAGAGTTGCTCTTTTGTAATCTCAAAGAAAGATTATATTGCGTGCTTTAGCTAACTGCAAATGATTTGTTCTCATGTTCTTGTTTACGTGGCACCTCACACCAACATTTACGGTAAAATAGACTCAGAAAACATGCTATATTACTGATATACAGACTCCATGCACGCAACAATACGTGGAATGTTCGGGAAGCTCGTGAGTTTTCTTAAGATTGTGGTGTTTGAAGCCATATTTTCAGTGTTGCCTTAGTAAACAAGAGTTTAGTGCTTTTCAGTCGGTCAACACGAATGTACCCAAAAGAGATGGGTTATGCCCTAATCCTGAAATAAATTACATGAGATTAATAAAACACTAGGATGACCAGTTTCGATCGTCAAGCGATCATCATCAGATCCAATACACTTAGGCTATAAAATCTATGTTTGAAATACAGGTGAAAATATTTACAATATGTTCAATTATTTAGTTGCAGTATTGGTACTGCAACTGTCAGTGTATGCTAAATGCAGTATATATGTTAGGTGAAATGCTAAATGGTGATGGCTATCCGGAGATTGTACTTTAGAGAGATTATATGGTTGTAAACTATGGTTAAACTATAAAATTTTAGGCTAACTACTTATCTGATTGTCTTCCGTACTACAGCTATTCGCAGTTTCCGTGCTCACTTGAACTCGCTGTGCGGTCGACTGCGGTGGTTATCTTAACGACTGGTTTTTCCCTGCCTTCCCCCCCCTGTCCCTACGTGCTGTGGGGAGTGATCGCGATGTGTTTATGTGAGGTGTTGCCAACCTAGATAAGATGTATGTTATTGAATGAGGTGGATCTACAACTATTAAAGACCGTGGATTAGTCCTCGCCACGCGTGGAGCATAACCCATTCGAACTAAGCGTTGACGGTCTTATGAGGACGTCCCGGCACCTTTAATACTGCCTCTAATATGGGCCTTGGTTTATTGCAGAAGAAAAGTACATCGTACACCTGATCCAGATAACATTTACCTATTAAAAAACCCCTAATTTCCCCCCTTTTTTATCTAGCTTGGCTGTGTCGCTAAATTGTGTTTTGTTTCCGACAGGGTGTGTTTTTTAGTAGCGTGAAGAGGGGTGAGCTCTCCATGAACGTGTGTTCATTTAGATTGTTGGGATTGTTTCGTTTGGCTAGGTGTATCTCGATTGCTTCCTTTATGTCAAGAGCTCTGCCTTTCGATTCGTGATGGATTATTTTAAGGTCCGACTCTATGTTGGTAAAGCTATGCCCTGCGTCACACATATGTTCGCACACGGCTGAATGTGTTCCGTATCTTATCGCATTTCTATGTTCATTATAACGTGTGTCTACTCGCCTTCCACTCTGCCCGATGTAATTAGCTTGACAATCGGTGTCTTGGCACGTTATAGAATATACCCCTGACCTTGAATACGGGTCACGTTTATTTAGATTACTATTTAGGAGGTGCCTAGCGGTTGTGTTTTTCGTCGTGAAAGCTATCTTTATGCCTTGCTTTTTGAATAGGTTAGTGATTTTATATGTATTCGCATTCACATAGTTGAAACGCGCAAATTTTTTCTCATTACTGTCCGGTTTGGGAATCGTTTTATCTTTATTTTTATGTTTGGCTATAATTTGATTTATTTTGCTTGGCGAGAAGTTGTTTTCCTTTGCTATTTGCATAATAGTTCTTATTTCCTTATTATAGTTGTCTTTTGACATGGGTATGTTTAAAGCCCTGTGCACCATTGAATTGAAACCCGCTAGTTTGTGCGTACTGGGGTGATTAGACTGATTGTCGATTGCATGCGAGGTTTGTGTTGCTTTCCGGAATATGGAATATGAAAGGTCGTTGTCTTTACGTTCAATAGTTATATCGAGATAATTTATTTTCCGGTCTATTTCGGATTCCTTAGTGAATTTGATAGAATGGTGAAGGCTATTAATGGATTGGAGAATTGTTTCTTCGCTTGTTAGTTCAGTATCGTAGATGCAAATTACATCATCTACGTATCTTTTCCATATTACTATTCCCTTTGTTGAAGTCTTTTCTAAGAACGCATTTTCTAGTGCATTGATGAAGATGTCAGCGATTAAACCACTTAGTGGCGATCCCATTGCTAGGCCTTCTCTCTGTGTGTATATTTTATTGTCGAATTGAAACACGTTTTGGGTGAGAACGACCCTCAGTAATCTCACAATCTCTTCAATTTCTTTTACCGAATTGTTGGATTTTAAGTTGTTTTCGATAGTGTTGATTGCTTCAATAATCGGAATATTGGTGTACATGTTAGTTACGTCGAAGGATACTAGCCTGAAGCTAGGTTTCATTTGTAGGGTGTTCAATGCTGTTACTAGTTCTGTTGTGTTCTTTACAGAGTTGTTTTTGTCGTTGGAAAGACGGCATTTTAAGATTTTTAGTAACTCTTTGCTGATTTTGTAATTAGGGGCATTCCTACAATTGACTATTGGTCTCATTGGGCATTCCTTTTTGTGTATTTTTTTTTTGTCCCCTCAATGACGGTATTTTCGGGTTCATGTTTATTAGTTTTGATTTTTCAGCTTTGGTCAGTATGTATTCTGTTTCTTTTAACGCACTTTTTATTTGTTTTTGGAATTTGTTGGTGGGGTCTTTTGTTAATTCCTTGATTTCGTTGTTGTTTAGGAATTCGACTGTTTTTTCAATGTATTCTGTTTTGTTCAAAATTACTGTAGTGTTTCCCTTATCTGCTTTTGTGATGATTAAGTCATGTTCTTTAATTTTTTGTTTCAACGACTTTATTTCTTTGATTTGTTTGTTGTTTTGAATGTTATTGCTATCGCCCTCTCGTTTGAGGATTTTTTTGGCTTCGTTGGTGGCGAGATTTTTGGTTAATTCCCTGTCTTCTGCTGGGAGCTTGTGACTGGCTATCTCAATATCTGTGATTAACTGTTTTATATTGTGGTTCGTGTGTGCGTCTGTGCAGTTGTATTTCAAACCTTTGTCTAACATATTCATTTCACCTTGAGAAAAGGTTACGTTCGTTCTGTTGTTTACTCTGCTGTGGAAATTGAATTCATTGTTATTCGTGTGTTGTTCGTTAGATTGATGGTTCTGTGTTTCTCCTAGTTTTCTTAATTTATTTTCTAGCGTTTCATGCTTCCTCGTTGCTCTGATTTTGATGGTGTCATGTAGGTGTTCGGTGAAGCTGTCCCATTGGGCTGCGTGCCAGAAATTACTTAGTTGCAATTGAATGTCGTATAATTGTTGGTTAATTTTTTGCTTTCTTATGTATGCAAATCTTAATTCGTTTTTTATCCAAAGCGCTTTGGCTTGTTTAGTTGAAATGATCGAGGCTGGTGTGTTCGGTACGGTTTTAATTGGTACGTATTTAGGCAGAGCTCTTGACATAAAGGAAGCAATCGAGATACACCTAGCCAAACGAAACAATCCCAACAATCTAAATGAACACACGTTCATGGAGAGCTCACCCCTCTTCACGCTACTAAAAAACACACCCTGTCGGAAACAAAACACAATTTAGCGACACAGCCAAGCTAGATAAAAAAGGGGGGAAATTAGGGGGTTTTTAATAGGTAAATGTTATCTGGATCAGGTGTACGATGTACTTTTCTTCTGCAATAAACCAAGGCCCATATTAGAGGCAGTATTAAAGGTGCCGTGACGTCCTCATAAGACCGTCAACGCTTAGTTCGAATGGGTTATGCTCCACGCGTGGCGAGGACTAATCCACGGTCTTTAATAGTTGTAGATCCACCTCATTCAATAACATACATCTTATCTAGGTTGGCAACACCTCACATAAACACATCGCGATCACTCCCCACAGCACGTAGGGACAGGGGGGGAAGGCAGGGAAAAACCAGTCGTTAAGATAACCACCGCAGTCGACCGCACAGCGAGTTCAAGTGAGCACGGAAACTGCGAATAGCTGTAGTACGGAAGACAATCAGATAAGTAGTTAGCCTAAAATTTTATAGTTTAACCATAGTTTACAACCATATAATCTCTCTAAAGTACAATCTCCGGATAGCCATCACCATTTAGCATTTCACCTAACATATATACTGCATTTAGCATACACTGACAGTTGCAGTACCAATACTGCAACTAAATAATTGTACATATTGTAAATATTTTCACCTGTATTTCAAACATAGATTTTATAGCCTAAGTGTATTGGATCTGATGATGATCGCTTGACGATCGAAACTGGTCATCCTAGTGTTTTATTAATCTCATGTAATTTATTTCAGGATTAGGGCATAACCCATCTCTTTTGGGTACATTCGTGTTGACCGACTGAAAAGCACTAAACTCTTGTTTACTAAGGCAACACTGAAAATATGGCTTCAAACACCACAATGTTCACGGCTAGTCAGGCAAATCGTGAAGCCAAGAAATTCAAATCACTCAGTCTTAAACTCATGAATTTAGACAAGTCAATTTGGTTCAACAAAAATTGTATAGAACTAAACCTCACCCCTAAATACGTACCAATTAAAACCGTACCGAACACACCAGCCTCGATCATTTCAACTAAACAAGCCAAAGCGCTTTGGATAAAAAACGAATTAAGATTTGCATACATAAGAAAGCAAAAAATTAACCAACAATTATACGACATTCAATTGCAACTAAGTAATTTCTGGCACGCAGCCCAATGGGACAGCTTCACCGAACACCTACATGACACCATCAAAATCAGAGCAACGAGGAAGCATGAAACGCTAGAAAATAAATTAAGAAAACTAGGAGAAACACAGAACCATCAATCTAACGAACAACACACGAATAACAATGAATTCAATTTCCACAGCAGAGTAAACAACAGAACGAACGTAACCTTTTCTCAAGGTGAAATGAATATGTTAGACAAAGGTTTGAAATACAACTGCACAGACGCACACACGAACCACAATATAAAACAGTTAATCACAGATATTGAGATAGCCAGTCACAAGCTCCCAGCAGAAGACAGGGAATTAACCAAAAATCTCGCCACCAACGAAGCCAAAAAAATCCTCAAACGAGAGGGCGACAGCAATGACATTCAAAACAACAAACAAATCAAAGAAATAAAGTCGTTGAAACAAAAAATTAAAGAACATGACTTAATCATCACAAAAGCAGATAAGGGAAACACTACAGTAATTTTGAACAAAACAGAATACATTGAAAAAACAGTCGAATTCCTAAACAACAACGAAATCAAGGAATTAACAAAAGACCCCACCAACAAATTCCAAAAACAAATAAAAAGTGCGTTAAAAGAAACAGAATACATACTGACCAAAGCTGAAAAATCAAAACTAATAAACATGAACCCGAAAATACCGTCATTGAGGGGACAACCAAAAATACACAAAAAGGAATGCCCAATGAGACCAATAGTCAATTGTAGGAATGCCCCTAATTACAAAATCAGCAAAGAGTTACTAAAAATCTTAAAATGCCGTCTTTCCAACGACAAAAACAACTCTGTAAAGAACACAACAGAACTAGTAACAGTATTGAACACCCTACAAATGAAACCTAGCTTCAGGCTAGTATCCTTCGACGTAACTAACATGTACACCAATATTCCGATTATTGAAGCAATCAACACTATCGAAAACAACTTAAAATCCAACAATTCGGTAAAAGAAATTGAAGAGATTGTGAGATTACTGAGGGTCGTTCTCACCCAAAACGTGTTTCAATTCGACAATAAAATATACACACAGAGAGAAGGCCTAGCAATGGGATCGCCACTAAGTGGTTTAATCGCTGACATCTTCATCAATGCACTAGAAAATGCGTTCTTAGAAAAGACTTCAACAAAGGGAATAGTAATATGGAAAAGATACGTAGATGATGTAATTTGCATCTACGATACTGAACTAACAAGCGAAGAAACAATTCTCCAATCCATTAATAGCCTTCACCATTCTATCAAATTCACTAAGGAATCCGAAATAGACCGGAAAATAAATTATCTCGATATAACTATTGAACGTAAAGACAACGACCTTTCATATTCCATATTCCGGAAAGCAACACAAACCTCGCATGCAATCGACAATCAGTCTAATCACCCCAGTACGCACAAACTAGCGGGTTTCAATTCAATGGTGCACAGGGCTTTAAACATACCCATGTCAAAAGACAACTATAATAAGGAAATAAGAACTATTATGCAAATAGCAAAGGAAAACAACTTCTCGCCAAGCAAAATAAATCAAATTATAGCCAAACATAAAAATAAAGATAAAACGATTCCCAAACCGGACAGTAATGAGAAAAAATTTGCGCGTTTCAACTATGTGAATGCGAATACATATAAAATCACTAACCTATTCAAAAAGCAAGGCATAAAGATAGCTTTCACGACGAAAAACACAACCGCTAGGCACCTCCTAAATAGTAATCTACATAAACGTGACCCGTATTCAAGGTCAGGGGTATATTCTATAACGTGCCAAGACACCGATTGTCAAGCTAATTACATCGGGCAGAGTGGAAGGCGAGTAGACACACGTTATAATGAACATAGAAATGCGATAAGATACGGAACACATTCAGCCGTGTGCGAACATATGTGTGACGCAGGGCATAGCTTTACCAACATAGAGTCGGACCTTAAAATAATCCATCACGAATCGAAAGGCAGAGCTCTTGACATAAAGGAAGCAATCGAGATACACCTAGCCAAACGAAACAATCCCAACAATCTAAATGAACACACGTTCATGGAGAGCTCACCCCTCTTCACGCTACTAAAAAACACACCCTGTCGGAAACAAAACACAATTTAGCGACACAGCCAAGCTAGATAAAAAAGGGGGGAAATTAGGGGTTTTTTAATAGGTAAATGTTATCTGGATCAGGTGTACGATGCACTTTTCTTCTGCAATAAACCAAGGCCCATATTAGAGGCAGTATTAAAGGTGCCGGGACGTCCTCATAAGACCGTCAACGCTTAGTTCGAATGGGTTATGCTCCACGCGTGGCGAGGACTAATCCACGGTCTTTAATAGTTGTAGATCCACCTCATTCAATAACATACATCTTATCTAGGTTGGCAACACCTCACATAAACACATCGCGATCACTCCCCACAGCACGTAGGGACAGGGGGGGAAGGCAGGGAAAAACCAGTCGTTAAGATAACCACCGCAGTCGACCGCACAGCGAGTTCAAGTGAGCACGGAAACTGCGAATAGCTGTAGTACGGAAGACAATCAGATAAGTAGTTAGCCTAAAATTTTATAGTTTAACCACAGTTTACAACCATATAATCTCTCTAAAGTACAATCTCCGGATAGCCATCACCATTTAGCATTTCACCTAACATATATACTGCATTTAGCATACACTGACAGTTGCAGTACCAATACTGCAACTAAATAATTGTACATATTGTAAATATTTTCACCTGTATTTCAAACATAGATTTTATAGCCTAAGTGTATTGGATCTGATGATGATCGCTTGACGATCGAAACTGGTCATCCTAGTGTTTTATTAATCTCATGTAATTTATTTCAGGATTAGGGCATAACCCATCTCTTTTGGGTACATTCGTGTTGACCGACTGAAAAGCACTAAACTCTAGTTTTCTTAAGCTTGGAGGTTCCATGTTATGGCCGTAAGACAAAATAATATTACTAATTACAAAGAAACAATAATCAGCAACCATAATTGTGCTGAGGAAATGAATGACAGGACAAATGATTAATGGTCTCAAGTACGGAGGAAGAATTTCAGTGCTTACAGTGAAATCAAGCAACAAGGCATATGCCTTGATAAATGCCCATGCTCCCACTAACATAGACAATAAGAGAAATCCACAGAATGTAGAAGATTTTTGGGAATTACTAGAGGAAACTACAAGTAAAATCCCAAAACATCACGTGAAAATCTTATTAGGGGATTTAAATGCACAGGTTGGCAGAGAGAAGATATACAGATCAATAGTAGGACTCCATCCCGCACATCGGCGGACTAATAAGAATGGAGAGCGTCTAATAAACCTTTGTACATCATTCATGCTGAGACTCATGTCCACGCACTTTATGAGACCATTACACAAAAAGAAAACCTGGACATCACCTAACCCGTTATTAGGGGAATTTCAGATAGATCATGTGGCTATTTCCGCAAAGAATATGCTTGAGATTCAGAATGTTATGGTATGGAAGGGAGTGGTAGATTCGGATCACTACCTCACGCAAATCAAGGTTCGGTTTCAACCAAACAGATCCAAACCTAAAGGCAACCGGTTTCCAAGAGTTGATCCGGACTGCATGAGGAAGAACGCCGAGGTTTTCGTACGAGATTTACAGGAAGAAAATCCTATGGAGTGACCAGACCTTCGCAAAACATTACAGTCATCAGCCATGAAATTAGGACAATCACCTAGGAAAAGAAAGCACAGATGGTGGAACACAACGTGCGATGAAGCCATCAATGACCGAATCAAAGCATGGCATCAATGGAATGGACATCGAACAGTGGAAAGATGGGAGAACTTCCTAAAAACTCAAAAACTGACCTCTAAAACAATTCGGCGCGAAAAACGTGCCTACAACAAAATCAGACTCGAAGGGTTAGAACAGGATTTCCAGAATAACAACACTCGAAATTTTTACAAGACATTCCGTGAGGACTTGTCAGGGTACAAACCACCAACATTAAGTTTCCGTCGACGTAATGGACGACTAGAAACAAACAGTAAGGAGAACTGCAAGATACTGGCTGATTATTTCCAAACTCTACTGAACTGTGATCCTCCAGTGGAAAGGCTGCAGTTTGAAAAACCCCAACAACTCAAGAAATAAAAGAGATAATCCAATCGCTCAAAAATAACAAAGTCCCTGGGAACGATGGAATAACTGCTGCGATGTTGAAAATAGGAGGAGACGACCTCATAAGGAGAATTCATACACTCCTAACAGAAATATGGGAGAGCGAAATAATTCCGAAGGACTAGAGGAATGCCATTATCCATCCATTGCATAAAAAGGGTGACCGAGCGGACCCCAACAACTACAGAGGTTATCACTTTTACCAATTATATACAAGATATTATCTAAATCACTCTTAAACAGAGTAGAACAACAAACTGATCATTTGATTGGTGAATACCAGGCAGGCTTTAGGAAAGGTAGAACGTGTTCGGAGCAGATTTGGAGCCTAAAGACGATATTAAGGATACGCTGCAGTACCAACACATTTGTGACCTTCGTGGATTTTAAGAAGGCGTATGATTCTATTGACAGACAAACTGTTCTGAACACCCTAGAAGAGCTCAGAGTTGACAGGAAGACCAGGGACTTAATCCGTCAGACTCTCACTGACACAACATCTCAAGTGAAGTTCCTAGGTGAACTATCAGAGCCTTTCGAAGTACATACTGGAGTTCGACAAGGTGACGGCCTCTCCAAACTGCTTTTTAACTTAGTGTTAGAAAAAGTCATCAGGGAGTGGGAAAACAACATCAAAGTCATAAGCATTGGTAATCTGGAACAGAAAATAAAAGTAAAATGCCTAGCGTTTGCGGATGATCTAGCTATCTTTACCAAGACTAGTGAAGAAACCAAGTATGCCATAGAGAAGTTACATGAGTTATCATCGAAGACAGGACTCCAAATATCGTATGAGAAGACGCATTTCATAGTAAATGGACACCAGAATATCCCGAGATCTCCAATACAGACCAACTATGGAATAATTAGACACGTACCTTCCTTCAAATATTTAGGAGAAATTATTGTACCATCTGGATTGGACAGGAAAACTAATTTAGAAAGAGCTACCAAACTTCAGAAAGCATACCGAATAACATGGAATCACTATAATAAAAGAGTTATGTCACGAAATGCAAAACTACGGCACTACCGGACAGTTGTTCTTCCGGAAGCATTGTACGCCTCCGAAACTATATCTCTAGGAGGCCACTCTCAAATTGGTGAAATCGAAATCCAGGAACGTAAAATTCTCAGGAAAATATATGGCCCCGTTTATGTTAATGGTATATGGATTAAACGGAAAACCACAGATTTGTACACAGTAATCAATAAGTTCACTGATACCATGCGTAAGAGACGATTGAAATTTTATGGTCACATCTGCCGAATGGACAACACCAGATATGCAAAACAACTGCTTGATATAATTAATTCAAAGAAGGTCAAAATCAGTTGGCTAGAAGAAATCAAACAGGACTTAAAGGAAATAAACATTACAGATGATATAATCATGAATCGCAAAACTTTTGGAACTCTAGTTACAAATCACTCTTTCACCGAAAAAGCTAAAAAGACCACTGGAAAAAATGGACGGAGGAAAGTAAGAAGGGGCATAGTGAGTTCATGAGGTTATTTTGGGAGGAGAAGAAGAGGAAAGCTCCATCAACCCGAGTCAACAAGTTCAAGCGCGCTCCCTAAGTGGGCAAAGCGAAGAAAGAATAATAATAATAAGATCAGCCCTATTATAGTGCGTAATGGTTTCATGGAGCACTGCCCTCCAATTTTCAGTGGGTGGCACTCGTTTAACATCTTCATTAATACCGATTCGCCGAGGAATTTTCCAAGGGGACTCGCTAAGCCCACTCTGGTTTTGTCTGGCTTTGAATCCTCTCTCGCAAATCCTGAACAGTAGCAACTACGAATTTAGTATTAAGGGCAATTATGGTGAAGCGTACAAGATGAACCATCTTCATTACATGGATGACATTAAACTGTATGCATCAACTAAAGTGCACCTACAATACCCCATCTCTATCACTCAGAGTTTTTCCTCAGATATCCATATGCAGTTTGGTTTTGATAAGTGCAGAACACAGACTGTTATTAGATACTCGCACTCTGCACAAGTAATACCTTTTGGAGAGGGACAGATAAGTATTCAGCCGTTGGAGGATGGCGCATTGTACAAATATCTTGGGTTCGCCCAGAGTACCCCTCTCAGATATGGTGATATCAAGAAGAAGATAACTGAGCAGTATACTTCACGACTTCGCAGTGTTCTCTCTTCAAAACTTAGCGCTAAACATATCATTAAGGCAGTTAACACATTTGCAATGCCCGTAGTTACATACTCCTTTGGTATCATCAGTTGGACTCAAACTGAGCTGCACGATCTGCAACGAAAAACATCGGTGCTTTTATCACGCCATCGTATGCACCATCCGAAATCAGCAACAGGTCGCCTGACTCTACCTCAGTCTGAAGGTGGTAGAGGACTGATAGACATCATGAACCTTCATACCAAACAAGTGACAACTCTGCGTGCATTTTTCCACAACAAAGGAGAAACATCCCTTCTCCATCGCACTGTATCTTCAGCTGATGATAATTACACACCGCTCCATCTGTCATCTTTAGATTCACCAGTAAACGAAGTGAAAACTACTGGATACAAGATCGGGAATTGGAAACAGAAGGCGCTTCATGGGAAGTTTCCACATGAGTTGGACCAGCCTTACATCGACAAGTTAGCGGAGCACGCATGGCTGACCCACTTGGTTCTCTTTCCGGAAACAGAGGGATTTGTTGTAGCTATCCAAGACCAAGTTGTTGCTACTCGAAGTTATCGGAAATTTATCATAAAAGATCCAGCAACAGAGAGTGAGAAGTGTCGCCGCTGTGGCAAATGTAGTGAGACCATTCAACACATAATATCAGGTTGTTCCCACCTTGCCAACACTGACTACAAACATCGACACGATCAAGTTACCAACATTATCCACCAGAAACTCGCCTTGAAGTACAAACTTCTTCAAAGCTCCGTCACCTATTGGAAATACACACCATCCGCAGTACTCCAAAATGCCACACACAAGTTCTTCTGGGACAGAGGAGTTGTGACAGATGTTGCAGTCAGTAACAACCAGCCGGATATCATTGTCATCAATAAAGAACACAGAGAGGCATTACTGATAGATATCGCATGTTACATCACTCAAAACATCCAAACAACAGCTGCTACTAAAATATCTAAGTACACAGAGCTGGCAATTGAGATAAAGCAGATGTGGAAATTTGAGTCGGTGACTACCATCCCAATAATTGTATCGTGTACTGGTGTTATATCCAAAACTCTCCACAGTAGTCTATCAATATTGAATCTGCACCCGTAGATATATATTGAACTACAGAAGGCAGTTCTGTTAAACACCTGCCATATTGTCAGGAAGTTCCTTGGTTACAATACCCTCGCCAAACACTCAGCAAGGCTCGAAGATGATTCAGAAGGAAATTTAGCTCATTCTATAAATGAGGGAGACTCGTGAAGAGTCCGGACACGAAATTATTGTAATGTGAGGTTCCTATAATTTACATACATTGTATTTCAGTACAGATGGTTCCTTGCTAAGGACGAACCAGGCTGTAATATAAAATGTAACCGGTATCTGCCGTGTTAATGATGCCAAAAAATAAACAATAATAATAATATATAATAATATATGTATAAATAATAATAGTAATGATAATAATAATATTAACCAAGGGAAAATCGCGAATGTTAAGTTTAAACCAAGATTATTTCTACAACCTGGGAAAAAGCGGACGGATGAGAGAAGAGGGAGCATTCCGCGAGAATAAAGAGATTTTGGGAGGAGCGGAGGAGACACGCCTCCAAATGACAACATGTTATCAAGTTTAGTCGCTCTGCTGTAGAAGAATTTTCGATTAAATAAATAAATAAATAAATAAATAAATAAATAAATAAATAAATAAAGGGAATAAAATTTAAAAGGAGGCAGCCGTAGCCTGAAGTTAGAAATTATCGCTGCCTGTATCATTTGCCGGTATTAGAAGTGGGAAAACTACGGCAAACCACTTCTAGGACACTTGAGTTGGGAATCGAACCCATTTAATCTCAGTTTTACCTCACAAGGTTGAATGTACCCAGTTACAACCCTTGTCACAATTTGTGTAGATCGACTGGAAAGCTCTCTATAATAATCTTTCCATAATAATAACAATACTACTATTACTACTAATAATAATATAATAAGAACAGTCCTTTAATTCCCCTAAGGGCAATGGCCTTCTGCCTCGGCAGGGATTTCACTCATTTATTAGGTGAGCAGTCCTGAGGAGTAATAAAATCATTTTATTGCTGCCAAAGGGCTTTACAGAAAGTAGGATCATGTTACAATTTACAAAATCTACAGAATACTCACATTTCTTTTGCATAGTGGGGCAGAGGTGATGTTCTTAGTGTGCACCCAATCAGGTCCTAAAGAGTGGTGAGGCACTTAGAGGAGCACTTTTCTTGGCCGTATTTCTCAGCAAATAATCCATCATTTAATAATGATTATAACTAATACATGCATGACTTAAGGTTGATTTTATAAATATGTATATTGTATATATACACATTGTACCCTCACCCAGTCATATTGGGCAAATGTTTGTTGACCGACTGAAGAGTTACAACTAATAGTCTCGTATTGATATGAAATTAATCATATTTAGATGGTTTCCTTATTGACGTTATAATCATAAGTAAAATACCATGAGTATATATTAAATGTCTACACCTTACTCAATAAATAGTTTTGAAAATGTATCATACCAGTCTCGGTCATATCGTGGCCCTCTTCAGTAACTGTCTTATAAAATTAATTAAAACTAATTGAATTGCGAGAAAAGTTGATTAATATTTACCTTGGGTTTTCCCTCTCCTACATAATAATTTTCAATAAAGTATTCAATAAAACAGATCTGTAACAATGGTGATGGTGAAAATATTTTATAAATATATTTAAAATTTTAAAAAAATATTTTGCCATGGTTTTTAATAGGATGAAATAAGGCTCATTGCTAAGGGGAGCATGGCTTGTTGTATTTAATCCTTGCTTAATTGAAAATTTTATATATGATATGTGAAACTGTTGGTATGAGAAAATATTGCGTAGATATACTGTATGGTAAAGTTTGATTACAATAGGTGTTAATGTATACGTTGGTCTTAAAGAAGGGGTCATGGAAATGTATTGACCAAGGTGTATAAATTTAAGTACAGTAAATACTCATAGGAGTTTACTAATGAATAATAGTATCACCTAAAGCAGCAGTAAGAATGAATGTTATTGATTACACTCTAGTACAGACGTCAGACAGCCCTACAATAAGTCTGGACACACTCAACAACATCAGTGTATCATACGCCCACTTTTGAACTGGAGTTACTACAGGAGCGTCTGCTTGGGTGTTGAAACCTACACACATACACTATTTTGCTTCAAATGTGGTATTTTTTTAGTTCTTCAGTTTGCACTGCTAAGCCCACGTGATTCAGAGTTCGATAATCCTTAGAATATTTTTCACGAACGGATTACATCTGCCAAGCTTTTCTATGCTATTTTATGGATGTTTTCCAATGGGATTAGAATAACGCTACGCTGTCTTGTATGCCCGCAAAAATAATGTTTTCCCAGTTTCCGATGACGACTGCATCACTTCTCGCAGTACTGTGTTATTGTTAAACATTCCAAGCTCCAACAGAGGTTTCCAGTGAATAGCAGGAGTTCGCAACTAAACTACCATAACCTGTTGTTATTGCTTCGTTTAAGGACATCGTGGTTGTCAGACCCGGGTATTGTGGGTGGACGTGCAAATTTTCTAATAACCAGAGTCATCATGATGTTCGTACTTGCAATTTAAGTTAGGATTGGAAAGGTGGAGGCCGTGATAAGAGACAGGTAATATCTGATGAACATGGGAAAATGATCCTTGGAAGATATGTCAATAAGGGTAATTTTCTCATGCTTATCAGATATCTCTTGTCTCCTTGGCCTCTAAGCCTCTCAATTTAGGATTTACAACAGACTTTGTTTGGCCAAGATCGCGGGTTCAAACCCGGCCAAAGTAATCGGATTTTAGGAGCGTTAAAAATCCCTCTGTATGCCTTCCTTTGGAAGGGAAGTAAAGCCGTCGGGCCCATGTCATAAATTTATGGCATGTAAAAGAACCTTCCACTAACTACAATTGTGTGAAGCTAAATGTGTAGGCCATGTTGTGCAGTGTTTTTGGGTGTATGTTTAAACAAAACTGATAACCTGTGTCATTGCGATGGCAGTAGCAGTGTATATATTTGTAAAGAATAAAAATAAATGTAGTTTTTCGTGACCGTTATTATCTCGATCATGAGACACGGTACCTCCTTTTTACGTGGAATCCGAACCACAGGGCATGGTATTATACTTTGAACATCTCACATGCATTGACCGGGTAAAGAGATAAGCGTGCTATCACGAAGTCGGCCTATAAATGTATGGTTTAATAAAAGAACGTTGCGAAAAGAACGCTTGGTGTAGGGAAGAATATGCAATTATACATCTTATTCGCTGAGGCAAAACTGAAGAATTAGAAGGCATTTTTCATTGTTGCCAAGTAATCTATTATGGAATGCTTTTCAGTCGGTCAATACAATTGTGCCCAATTATATTAGGTTGAGAGTACACATATTTAAACACCCTAACCTGAAAGAATGAATTATTTTCCACTTAATAAATTAACATATAAACAATTACCCCCACCGGTCCCCTTGTTACAGTGGCTCAGCGGTAACGTTCTCGACTGCTGGGGCCAATGTTGCAGGATCGCTTACTGGCGCAGTCATCTGGCATTTGAGGGTGAACAAATGTGAGGGAGCCGTGTCAGTAGATTTACTGGCATGTTAAAGATCCCCTTTGGGTCAAAATTCCGGCACCCCAGCACGGCATCTCTAAAAGCCACAGCAGTTAAAAGGGACGTAAAACAAATAACATTATTATATCATCATACAATTCTTTTACTTATGCAACACACCCAAATACACGAGGCTGATGTCCAAGATGTCACATGCCTTCATAATTAGTTAACAATAACACATTGAAAATTCCCTTCGTATGTGTTGTATCTTCCTGTTAATTTTAAAAGATTGTAACAGTATTTGATTGCCACCCGGTGGTTATGATATTGGTAAACGCCGTGTACCACGAGATGAGCGGGGGTGGGCCAGCACTGATCTAGACGCTGCCTTGCCGCGCCCGCCGTGCCGGCAGCTAAGCCGTTTGTAGTGGCGCTCTGCGCTGTGCCTGGAATATACAAACACGTGGGGGTGAGAGACGCACTCTTCTAATAACAAACCACCTAATGACCCATCCTTTACTGTCACTGCCAGCAAAATAAAATGCCCACAGCCTTTTGACCACAAACCCATCAAGATATCAACTTTCGGATAGGATTTTATATTTCCTCGACATGTGACGCTACTTCCACTAATTCTCTTTAAACAAACTAGGAGAAATAAAATGCAACAATCCTGGTGACGCGACAGCGCATTGTGCTGCCAAGTAGGGAAGTACTCCGTTTGTAGTAAAATAATAGAGAATGGAAGAGGCAAGGTTTTCAATGTAAAGTAGGACCAAGGCAGATAAACATTTGAGGAAAATACACTAAAGCCCCGCTAGTCTGAACACTGGGATAGTCGAAACCATGTATTTCGAAACTCCGGTAAATCCAAACCATGCTAGTCCAAAACCCCGGATGAATAATCCAAACTCTGCTAGTCCAAGCACTTCGATAATCCTAACCCCGGCAAGTCTGAAAACCTGAAGAATCCTAACACTGCTAGTCTGAAAACTCAGATAATTCAAACCCGGGCAGTCCAAAAATTTGTATAATCCAAATCCGTCTACTCTGTAAATTCAGACGATCTGAACACTGCTAGTATGAAAACCAAAATAATCCAAACCGGGGCAGTAAGGAACACCAGATAATACAAAGCAGGCTAGACCGAAAACCCAGATAATCCATATCCATCAAGGCCGAAAAACCAGATAATCTATATCCGGATAATACGAATTAGACTAGCCTGAATACCCAGGTAATCCACATCTGGATAGCCCGAATACCAGGGTAGCCCATATCAGGCTAGTCCAAAAACCCGAATAATCCAAACCCTGCTAGGCCAAAAACCTGGATAATCCAAACCCTGCTAGTCCAAAAACCTGGATAATCCAAACTTGGTTAGTCCAAAAACCTGGTTAATCTGAAATCCCAGATATTCCTAACTTGGGTAGTCTGAAAAGCCGGACAATCTTAACTTGGTTAGTCCAAAAATCCTCATAATCTGAACCCTGCTAGTCCAAAAATCCGGATAATCCGAACACTGCTAGTCCTAAAATCCAGATAATCCGAACGCTGTATGTCCAAAACCGAATAACCTGAAACCAAATATTGCTAAAGGAAAATTGAAAACCGTCAAAGAAATTTCAGATGACAGTATACAGTATTGGACTTGTATTTTAGAGCATCAAATGTACTGTAAAAGCAATAGACAAATAACACCACACGTTACAATAACTGAGTACAATTAACCTGTATGATAGAGTTGGCCATAACTATTTAATGACTTTCCAATCAATTGCTTTGTGACATTTTCCCATGCCTCAGCCACCTAATATATCACGTCTTTAATAGTAACTTGCTTATTTAGGGCATCGACAAGAAGTGAGTTAATTTTCAATATTAAGGGTTTTAGGAGCATCTTTTTGCAAGCCGTATTAGTCTAAATACTGTAGCCTATATTAACCCTCGACCAATATGGTGAACAACCAGATTGTAAACGGCAAGGTCGGGTTGGATCCGACACATCCTTTTTTTAAATCGAATTTGTATGATTAAAATTAAGGCAAAGTATAGTCTAGTAGTGTACAATAACTTTGTTTATAATATTTTGAAGAATATCTGATTGTAGCATTTTAGTAATCATACTAATATATAAAAATGAGATGGTGTGTGTCTGTCTTTCTGTCTGTCTGTCTGTCTGTTACCTAATAACGCAAGAACCACTGGTCCGATTTAAATGAAATTTTGCATGGATGTAGCTGAAATACCAGGTTTACATATAGGATCCTTTTAATTTCGATAGTTTGCACTATTAAGAAATGGCGACCATTTTAGTGACGTCACTACACCCTTTGGTTTCAAAATTTCATATTTCCATATCAAATAAAAAGAGAACGGTAGGAAATAGCAAACTTTTGATGGCACATATGAGCTTTGAAATTTAATTTCCTATCCGATAGGTCCTTATCACTTTTCGTGTATCTCCAACGGTTAGCGAGTAAAACCTACTTTTGTGACGTCACTACACCCTTTGGTTTCAAAATTTCATATTTCCATTTCAAATAAAAAGAGAACGCTAAGAAATAGCAAACTTTTGATGGTATACACGAGCTTTAGCATTTAATTTTCTATCCCAAAGGTTCTTA
This sequence comes from Meconema thalassinum, assembly GCA_946902985.2. Taxonomy (NCBI): domain Eukaryota; kingdom Metazoa; phylum Arthropoda; class Insecta; order Orthoptera; family Tettigoniidae; genus Meconema; species Meconema thalassinum. The sequence goes on along the minus strand of OX336388.2, from coordinate 1,227,099,526 downwards.
TCACTTTTCGTGTATCTCCGACGGTTAGCGAGTATAACCTAAATTTGTGCAATAAAACACGGTCAACACCGAGCGGTGCAGTATATCTCTATATATATAAATAGAAAATTTGTCTGTTTTTTTTTCTGAATTTCTACGGAAATTTGAGTTATTTACACGTTTCAGACTGTTTTATGATAGATGCGCGCGAAAATAATGTTTTGGTCTGTCTGTTTGTTTGATTGTCTGTGGACAAATTTGTTCCCTTATAACTCGAGAACGGCTGGGTGTATCAACGTAAAATTTGGTACAGATATCCATCAGAGGCACGACACTAATCATTGATGTAACCCTTCTCCGTACCTCTCATAAAAGGGGGCCTACCCCCTTAAAATGCATGCTGAAATAGGAGTAAAAGGACGAGACAAAAATCATTTTCAGCCCCTCGATGTGAGAGACAAAACTCGGGGGCCCTAAGGGTCCCCGAAATCCACATTTTAAGGCCCTAAAACCAACCGTTTTTGAGATATTCCCAGAAAACTAATTTCATTTAATAAACTAATGAACGAATACAAGCCGGTAACCATGGCAACAGATTCTCAGAGGTCCATCTATTGCTGTAAGACGCAATGCAATTCCATTAATTACATTGGTGTGAAAGTTTGCAAACGGCTAGAAGGTTATCACGGAACCAAATTAAGCTGTAGAATTCATCAATACGTATAATGCGCTTAAGGGGATCAAGGGGTACAGTAGAATTTTTTCACGCGATTTACACCTCCGGGTGTGGTACGGCAGGTCTATTATATTCCTATCCCTATATTATATTATTATTATTATATTATGGAGTACAACGAGGAGACAAAGCCCCCTCGGTGCCAGAAACAAAACTTGGGGGCCCTAAAGGGTCCTCGAAAACTACATTATAAGGCCCTAAAACCAAAAGTATCTGAAATATTCCCAGAAAACTAATTTAATTTAACAAACTAATGAAGGAATGGAAATCGCTAACCATGACAACATTATCTCAAAGTGTGGCATCCAACTTTCCATCTATTTCTGTAAGAAGTAATGTCACTCTATTTATTACATTTCTGTGAAAGTTTGCAAATGGCTATACGGTTATCACGGAACCAACGTAGACTGTATAATTCATCAATGCAATTAAGGGGGTCAAGGGGTAACCTAGATTTTTTCATGCAATTTTCACGTGCGACATATAGTACAGAAGGACTATTATATCTCCAAACATTTGCAAAGTGAAATGCCATGCCCTGTGGTTCAGATTCCACGTAAAATGGAGGTCCCGTGGCTTATGATCTCGCGATTAATGGTCACGTATAACTACAATCATCCTTTATATCTCCAAACAGCAACATTATTTTCAAAAATTCCTGAATTGAATCAGCATTTTTTGCGGCTTTTAGGAATTTGGGCCATTTGAGACTAAAGAACCTGAATTTTCATGCACCACAAGCCTTTATAATTTATGAAAGTGGTCTTCCTGTGTATGTGGACCTAACACAACGTAGAGGGTCATTTTTTATGTGAGGTGTATTGCGTTTCGTCTACAAGTCTTTCAATTCTATTTCACGTCAAGAAGTACAAGTTAGGTGAATTTAGTTAGAGAGCAAATTTTAACTAATCTTTCTTTTGTCGACATACGGGTTCATCGTAAGGATGATTTTGTTTGATACTGTATGGCAGATATACCTATATTTGGATATCTGGGTGATATGTTGTAGACAATAGAATTGTCTGTCTGTCTTTCTGTGTATCTTTATGTACGCCTATAAATCGTGTTCGTAGGCGTGGTGCATCGTAAAATTAGGTATGGTAAACATGAGTCAATACACCAATCATTTATAAAACTCTTCACCGTACTTTTCAAACAGTAGAAGGGTGGATATAGGGAAAAACTTCTCAAAATACATGCTAAAATAGGCGAAATATAAAAAATTATCCTAGAAGGACGATCAAAGCATATGTTGCGCTTCTCAATGTGAGACACAAAATTCGCGAGTCTATAAGAGGTCTCCGAAAACCATATTTTAAGGCCCTTAAATTAACAGTGTGTGTGGTATTCCCTGAAAACTAACTTCGTTCTGATAAACTTATGAAGGAATGAAAAACCGCTAACCATTGCAACAGTAGCTCAATTGATAATGTCTGGTGTTAATATATAACACCGTTCGAAGGACGGGTACTTCTGCTATACTAATATATAAAAATGAGATGGTGTGTGTGTGTCTTTCTGTCTGTCTGTGTGCTACTCAATAACGCAAGAACCACTGGTCCGATTTAAATGAAATTTTGCATGGATGTAGCTGATTTACCAGGTTTACATATAGGATACATTTTATTTCGATAATTTGCACTATTAAAAATGGCGACCATTTTAGTGACGTCACTACACACTTTAATCAAAACTTCATATTTCCTTATCAAACAAAAAGAGAACGCTAAGAAATAGCAAACTTTTGACGGTACATACGAGCTTCACTTTTCGTTTATCTCCAACGGTTAGCGAGTAAAACCCACATTTATGACGTCACTACACCCTTTGGTTTCAAAATTTGATATTTCCTTTCAAATAAAAAGAGAACGCTAAGAAATAGCAACCTTTTGATGGCATAAATGAGCTTTAACATTCAATTTTCTATCCAAAAGGTCCTTAACACTTTTCGTGTATCTCCAACGGTTAGCGAGTAAATCCTAAATTTGTGCAATAAAACACGGTCAACACCGAGCCGTGCAGTATATCTCTACATATATAAATAGAAAATTTGTCTGTTTTTTTTCTGAATTTCTACGGAAATTTGAGTTATTTACACGTTTCAGACTGTTTTATGATAGATGCGCGCGAAAATAATGTATTGGTCTGTCTGTCTGTTTGATTGTGGACAACTTTGTTCCCTTATAAATCGAGAACGGCTGGGTGTATCAACGCAAATTTTGGTACAGATATCCATCAGAGGCACGACACTAATCATTGATGTATCTCTTCTCTGTACCTATCATAAAAGGGGGCATACCCCCTCAAAATACATGCTGAAATAGGAGTAGAAGGACGAGACAAAGCCCATTTTCAGCCCCTCAATGTGAGAGAAAACATTTGGGGGCCCTAAAACACATTTTAAGGTCCTACGTCCAACCGTTTTTGAGATATTCCCAGAAAACTAATTTAATTTAATAAACTACTGAACGAATGCAAGCCGATAACCATGGCAACAGATTCTCAGAGGTCCATCTATTGCTGTAAGACGCAATGCAATTCCATTAATTACATTAGTGTGAAAGTTTGCAAACGGCTAGATGGTTATTATGGAACCAAATTAAGCTGTAAATTTCATCAATATGTAAAATGCGCTTAAGGGGGTCAAGGGGTAGTCTAGAATTTTTTCACGCGATTTACACCTGCGGGTGTGGTATGGCAGGTCTATTATATTCCTATCCCTATATTATATTATTATTAGTAGTATTATATTATTGCGTACAACGACGAGACAAAGCCCCTCGGTGCCAGAAATAAAACTCTAGGGTCCTCGAAAACTACATTATAAGGCTCTTAAACCAACAGTTTCTGAAACATTCCCAGAAAACTAATTAAATTTAATTTAACAAACTAATGAAGGAATGCAAATCCGTAACCATGACAACATTACCTCAAGGGGTGGCATCCAACTTTCCATCTATTTCAGTAAGAAGCAATTTATTACATTTATTACATTTCTGTGAAAGTTTGCAAATATAAGGTTATCACGGAACCAACGTAGACTGTATAATTCACCAATGCAATTAAGGGGGTCAAGGGGTAATCTAGGATTTTTTCATGCAATTTTCACGTGCGACATATAGTACAGAAGGTCTATTATATCTCCAAACAACAACATTATTTTCAAAAATTCCTGAATTGAATCAGCATTTTTTGCGGCTTTTAGGAATTTGGGCCATTTGAGAATAAAGAACCTGAATTTTCATGCACCACAAGCTTTTATAATTTATGATAGAGGTCTTCCTGTGTATGGGGACCCAACACAACGTAGAGGGTCAGTTTTTATGTGACGTGTATTGCATTTCATCTACAAGGCTTTCAATTCTATTTCATGTCAGGAAGTACACGTTAGGTGAATTTAGTTTGAGAGCACATTTCAACTAATCTTTTTTTTTTTTTTTTCGACATACGGGATCATCGTAAGGATGATTTTCTTTGATACTGTGTGGTAGATATACCCATATTTGGATTTCTGGGTGATATGTTGTAGACAATAGAATTGTCTGTCTGTCTTTCTGTGTATCCTTATGTACGCCTATAACTCATGTTCGGATGCTTGGTGCATCGTAAAATTAGGTATGGTAAACATGAGTCAATACACCAATCATTTATAAAACTCTTCACCGTACTTTTCATACAGTAGAATGGTGGATATAGGGAAAAACTTCTCAAAATACATGCTAAAATAGGCGAAATATAAAAATTATCCTAGAAGGACGACCAAAGCATATGTTGCACTTCTCAATGTGAGACAAAAAATTCGCGAGTCTATAAAGGATCTCCGAAAACCACATTATAAGGCCCTTAAATTAACAGTGTGTGTGATATTCCCAGAAAATTAACTTCGTTCTGATAAACTTATGAAGGAATTACAAGCCGCTAACCATTGCAACAGTAGCTCAATTGATAATGTCTGGTGCGTCTCAAAAAGCAACAGTACTTAAAAGGGATGTAACACCAATAACATTGTTATTATTATTATTATAATGTCTGGTGTTAACACCGAACACCGTTCGAAGAACGGGTACTTCTGCTAGTTAAAGATAAAAATAGTCGTACTTTGATTTGTGATATCACATTATCCTCAATATGCGAAAAGATTTCACCTTCTGACTCAGAGGCATTCTCACATCTTTCTTTATCACAATCTGATTTTTACTTATCTCTTGTCTTTACAAGTCAGCTAATATCGCATCTTGAAGACCTTTCAGATTGTGAGGATGGTGATACTCAATGTATATTGGGAGAAGACGACGTTGGAAACTTTGACTTATGAAGAGATGGTGAAACAACTTGGACAGTTACCACTTATATTAGCGACATTCTTGTCATTTTATTTTATCCTTGCTTTAAGTATAATTATTCATTGTGAAATTTCAAAATGTAATACGACAGCAAAAACTGTTAGAGTAAAAGGTAATGTTGGATCGAATCTGAGCCCGAGAGTGGCAGGGACAAATACAAATAGACACAGAATGCGACTGTCGCGTATCTGAACAATGCAATCAATCTGGTCTGTTCTCAATGAATAGGTTGGAGGGTAGCTCAAACTAGATCACTCAGAGATAAGGGAGAGGGGGTCAACGGAAGACCTACTTACTATCGGTTAGAATCTGACCCACACGTTATTGTTAATTATAATTATAAATTCACCCCGTTAATCGAAATTTGTGCCAATCCGAACAGTCCCGGTTCTAATTAGTTCTGAGAGTTCTACTGTAGATAGCGTATTAAATCTCATAGTCCTACAAACCCACTAAAATACCAACTTATGGGTAGAATTTGTTATTTGGGTGCCAAACCTCAGTCCATTGCTGACCAACACATCGATCGGACTCTTTCAGACGTCAAATACAGTCTTCGGTGAAACGTTGCGACACCACATCCTTCCTGGACCACGGCCTATAAATCCGGGCAACTTGTACTGTACGTGAACGCCGCCTGTGAATGCCTGAGCTGTTATAGGCTATGAGTATTTTAGAACTTAGCTAGGGGATTTTGAAAGTGCGATTTGCTTTTATATTGATTAGCGCTGCCTTGGGTTTTTGTGGGTATCTACCCACATAACCTAACAGCGGTACTTTTTGAAGATCCAACCAGCCTTCGGGCTGCTTACCCAACAGACAGACAAACAGACAGTCCAATTTGATGAATAACTGGAAGAAATATTTAATGGAATCCTTTACATTACGGGAGCTATCTTATATTTCAAATCATGACTTGATTTTAATTTCAATAAAAATTAATGATAAATTAGATTTCTTCCTCCGTTTCAAATCAAAACTTAATTAAAATTTTATTTTATTCAAGATTTTGAATTAGGTAAGTAATATGTCAATTATCCTATAGGAATGTCGTGGAACCGAGTGAAATATTCAAATTATTCACGAGTTTGGATTCTAAGAAATAGGATTAACAAAGTTTTACTGTCCTAAAAGTCCGGCTCCGTGGCTAAATAGTTAGGCCTTGGCCCAAAGTGCCCCGGGTCGATTCCCGTCCGAGCCACTAGGGATTTTAATCTCCTGGGGTTAATTCCCGTGGCTCGGGGACTGGGTGTATGTGTCGTCTTCATCATCACTTCATCCACATTACGACGCGCAGGTCGCCCACGGGCGTCCACTAGAAAGACCTGCACTCGGCCTCTTCGGAGGCCACACGATCATCATCATCATCACTGTACTAAAATATTTATTTCATAACATAAAGTAAGGCAGCTTTTAGTTTTACGTGAACGTTAATCTTGCGATCATGAGCCATGGGACTTCTTTTTTACGTGGATTCCAGGCAACAGGACATGGCATTTCACTACGAAAATCTCACATGCATTGACCAAGAATCGAACCCAGTCCACCTTGGTGAGAGGCAAACAGCTTAACCACTGCGCCACCATGTTCCTCAAACCCAAAGAGTGGCAAGTACCGGTAAGTAATTTTGTAAATCTCCAACAATAAAGGTGAGAGAGAAAGTCTTCATGTGAAATGCGTCTAATTCTTTGCACTAACTCCAAGTAACTGACGCTATTACAGCGTATTGCATTATTAGTTGTTCTAAGTGTAGAATTATACTGAGCTAATCTAATACAATACGGTACACCATTCACCATGCAGATTTATCTCATCCTATCTGTGACGTGTTTTAGAATCTCATTGTCATGGCCTCATCTAACCGGACTGGTTTCGCAGACCCAGCCATGCATACACAACACTTCAGTTTAGCGCTCTATGATGCTAATCTCCGAACAAAGCCACCTGAAGCATTTAACTAACGTGTTCATGAAGTGACCCATCTTGAAACTCATTCCAGGGGGCAATGTTGGCTCAGGAAGCCCATCGCGATATAGTCACGTCATTAAGAGGTTCCGGGTTCTATCCCAAGAGGGATTAAAAATTCACAGCCAGGTCATGCAGAAAGGCAGGTGACCTCACAGGCCATAGCTCGATAACCAGCTGTGCCTTCGTTCACTCAACTCTATCAATTTAATGCGGTTTATGTTTAGCCAGCGAAATGTAAACTTACCTATAGATTGATTAATTTTCTAACTATGCACAGGGTTAGCACAAATGATTTAAGCGATTTCATGTACATGTATTATTGAAAGTATATAGCTTACAGCATTGACACATATACCAATTAAAAGAGGAACTCATCAAGTTTTTTGATTCTGCTTGCTACAAATGCTCGATGTGTCCTTTTCGCGTCACACGGCAAACATCGATACGGTATGAATATCAATGACTTGAATCATAATTCTAAATTTTCCCGTATTGATTATGATATATTATAAGAATATCCACTTTACAATACACATTTTTATCATACGATGTCCTTATGAACTACTGTATGCTACATGTTTCGGCTCATTTTGAGCCTTCTTCAGTCAATAGCCCTAATTAAATTCTCACAAAACACTCTAGGGTTGATCAGTGTGACCACTCAATACTTTTTTTAAAGTAAGATTTTCACATCGTCATTGCAATTAAAACATTGGACATAAAATGATTAAAGAATTTAAAAACTGTATAAAATTCAAGTCGTTGACTCATCATCGTTGAAATCATCATTTCCAAAAAGCGGACCCCATTGTACAGACGTCTTGTATAAAAATCGTGTGTTTGTTATCCTGGTAGAGACGAAAATACTGAAGTTGATTGGTTAATAACTTTTACAAATTGTGTTCATCACCCGTAGTTTGGAGACCAGAACTGTCACATCACATATTGAAAGAAATACGACGAATGTGTTTATGTCCGTCGTTGCTTGTCTACCTATGATACGGTAGTCCAACTCCGACCACACACGGTGGAGCATATCCTGGTCAATTTTAGCTACAGCGGCATGGATCCAATTCCTCATTTCAACAAGATTAACTGGCATGGGTGGTGCATGAACTTCATCTTTGATAAACCCCCATAAAAATAAATCACATGGGGTTAGATCAGACGACCGGATAGGCCAGCGCATAAGACATCGATCTGTGATCGAGGTCCATCCAATAAAACGTTCAGGGCGTTGTTAATTAAGATAGTGGTGTAAGGTGGAAATATGGGAGTGCTCAACAGTTTCGTCGGAGGCAGAAGGGCGGTCGGTGGATTGTTTCTTACACAGACATCCTGTGGTTACAAATTTTGAATTCCATGCACGTATAGTGTTTTTAATTGGTGGATTCTTGTGGTATCGTGTGTGGAAATGTCTTTGAACAGTGCTTATAGACTTACTTGAATGAAATTCAAGAACAAAATAAGCACGCTCCTCGTCTGATGCCGGGCAGATAACACCACCTAGCGGCCGACCAGTAAAATATGCCTTCTTGCAGTAACCTTCAGAAAACACGTGGTGATTTTCTTGTTTCATTAGTATACGAGCATGTTGCAATGCTGTAGGCTATATACTTTCAACAATACATAAACATGGAATCGCTTAAATTATTTGTGCTAACCCCGTACTTAGCCTACATAAGTTTCTCTCTCTACCTTGGGGGCGTGGTGGCGCAGCGGTCAAGCTGTTAGCCTTTCACCAAGGTGGACCGGGTTCGATTCCCGGTCAATGCATGTGAGATTTTCGAAGTTAAATTCCATATCCTGTGGTTCGGATTCCACGTAAAAAGGAGGTCCCGTGGCTCATGATCGCATGAAAAACTAAAAGCTTTCCTTCCTTCCTTCTCTCTATCCTACAGCAGATGAACAGACACAAACGAACATAGCTATGCAAGCACACACATGATCATACAGAGATAAACTGGATGCCACGGGTAAAATAACAGTCATTCAAATATTCATGAAGAGGGTAATTATAATAATAATAATAATAATAATAATAATGTGTGCATGTATGTCTACCCCTTCGGGGATGATATGTGATGAAAGTCTATATGGTGAATGGTTTTTATGGCTGGATGCCTTTCCTGACGCCCTGAGAGGAGTCAATGAGAGATGAAATGGATAAAGATGAATGAAACTGGGCAAGGATGTGGAAGGAAGCAGCCATGGCCCGTCAGAAGGAACCATCCCAGCATTTGGCTGGAGTGAAAATGGGGAAAAACACGGAAAACCATTTCAAGGACGGATGACGGTGGGGCTCGAACCCACTTCTACCAAGTCTCCAGAGAGCTTGGCCCCATGGCGTAACGCTGCACGTTAGCAAGCGTAGCTATCGCTGTCAGTAATAATAACAATAATAATAATAATAATAATCATAAAAACAATAATTTGTGCGAGAAATTTCTCTTGTGCAGGCTTCTCGTTTATTTGTGTAATCGCACTTTTTAACAATTTGTCGATATTTATTATGAAATCAGATTGCAATTCGTAAGTGTTGCAGGTAATTCTGTTTCTTACCCGGGCTGGACGCGGCACTGTCCTGCCAGGGGATATCGTCTTGTTTATTTGTTTAAGTTCACTTTTTTTAAAACAAATATTATTTCCGTTGACTTTTGAGGAAATGCAAGATTTTTCCTGTACTGTCGAGACGATTTGGAAGATTTTGGCACAAACCGCATTTTCTAACTCATTTTGGTTTAAGAGTTTTGTGAAAAATACAATTTAGCAATTATTTATACATGATGATAATGCCGTTATTTATAACTATTAATGTGCTGGGCTTCGGACCGGATGGTCATGGTTTTGATTCCCGGCCGGCCATCTGGAGTTTTCAATCTCCCGGGGTTAATTCTTCTGACACGGAGTCTTCATCCTCATCCTCGCACAGATTGCCCACAGGCGTCAACTAGAAACACCTGTACTCTTGTCTCCCAGAAGGACACACGATATTATTATTATTATTATTATTGTTAATTATGTTAACAAGTATTAATATTATCTTTTTGGAAGCCATTTTTTAGTGTTGCCTTGCTTGCCACGGTGGGTGAGTGATTAACGAGTCGGATTACCACCCCAAGCTTGCAGGTTCGCCCCTGGCCGTGGTAAGTGATGTTTGAAAGGTGACAAAAATCACGACATGGATGTCATACGTTGTTGGCAAGTTAAAGAACCCATTTGAATTCAGTAGGCCGTGTTCAATGGCAAATTTAATCTCGGGAGTTTCCGCCAACACAAAGTTCCTCCATTCTCTACTAGAAAGCGCTGTAGTGTCAAGGAGCTTAGATATCTAACCACCTTGACTTTCATAGCGTTCAAGGGAACGAGGAAATTCGACATGCAAGCTGCCCTCTGGGTGTCAATTAACAAAGCTGGCACCCGGCACCGAGGCCATACGATATTATTATTATTAGTGTTGCGTTAGTAAACGAAATTTATGCTTTTCAGTCGGTGGACACCGTGGACAGTGTTAGTGATAGCAGCTGCACAAGAATGGACACCTCATCGTTCAAATAACCAGCTAAGTCCTTTAATCCATTCCAAGTTACGAACATCAACCTGACCATTTACTAACCACTACAGATTATCACATTAAACAAACAGGTCAATAGCCACCAGCAAAATCATAACAAAAATCACACAAAACGAACAATCTTTGCAAGTTGCGCTTGATGTGATCGCCGGCGGTTTTGAGCTGATAGAAGCAATTTCCACTCATAAAGTAGAATATTTACGACATTCGAATCTAAACTTCATTTTATTCGACTCAATAATATATATGGTATAATTGAGCCAAAAAGCAAACGAATGACAAGTATTTTGCTATAAAATTCCATTCCTAACAATCGTTATTCATAGCACAAAACGCGAAATTTCAAAGAACCAAAATAAAAGGATGTTTTTAGGGGTAAATATTGAAACTTCATGAACAGTCACGAGTACGAAATGCCTCGAACACCCATACATTTCACATCTGTCCATATAACAGCTATGTTGTAAAATAGGCTATAAGAAAATTCGCTAATGAACCATTCAAGAATGTTGTGTGTCCTTAGTTGCAAGTAGCTGATCTATTTACAAATTAGTTCGTATCATTTTTCTTGGGGTGGCTTCGGTGGCGTAGTCGGTAGCATGCTGAGCTTCTATGCCCAAGATAGCGGGTTCAAACCCGGCCGAAGCCATCGGATTTTTAAGAGCGTTAAAAATCCCTCAGTATGCCTGCCTTCGGAGGGGAAGTAAAGCCGGCGGTCCCATGTCATAGATTTATGGCATGTTAAAGAACCTTCCACTAATTGCATCTGTGTGAAGCTAAATTGGATAGGTTAAGAATGTAAACAACGCTCTTAGGTTTCTACGTTCGTTGCCAAGAGCCGACTGCGGTGGCGTCTAGTAGTTAAGTTCTGAACTTGGCCTAGTAGTCGTTGACGGTGACGCTTGGCGGCAAAAGTAGGAAATATTTGAAAAATTCCAAGTTGCAGTACTTACATTAAAAAACAGATAACACCCACCAATACAGTCATTACAATTAACACCGGTTATCAGACAGATTCTACACACACCCAAAGTACACGGGGCTACATGACCGCGTTGTAGCAGCCCCTAAACTTAAGAACCAACCAACCATTTTCTTGGACTATCCTAATTGGTTGGAATCATTGACTTCAATCAGAACAAGTTTGTTTTAGGTCGGGGAATAAAAGCTGGAGGTTATAGCTGACGCCACATGACCTTTCAGAAAGAATGTTCCACGACGCAAATCATTCAGTTTTATAAAGGAAGAATGAACATCTCTACATCATATGTGTAAAGTGATGATATGATACCATCATTCCATGGATGTCACTAATAATATCATAATTAAGTATAGGCCTACGTACCAACAAACCAATTTGTCTGTACATTTTGAACATTCGACTAATAGGCCTACTGACGGGATGTGATTATATATATCCTCTATTGTTTTCTTTTGTTGCTTTTCAGTCGGTCAATACAGTTGTGTCCAATGAATTGGGAGGGGTATGTAAACACACTCCTGTAATTGTTTTAAGGACGGAACAGCGAGGTCATCTGCCCCATTACATGTATTAGTTATCACACTTCAATGGGCAAATTTAGGATAACTATCTAATACATGTAATTTATTCCAGGAGTGTGTTTACATAATAATTTGTACCCCACCCAATTCATTGGGCACAACTGCGTTGACCGACTGAAGAGCAGCAAAATACCATTTGTATAGGCAACACTGAAAAGAGTATGGCTACAAATTTCCACATCCTCTACTGTGTTTGACACTCTACCTCTAGCTACCCATCCTGTCTGTTGGGCAGACATTATTGTCTTTGTTGTCACTCGAGATAATTAGTCGCCCAACCTCTAGAATTCACAGCTCGGTTCATAGTTTCTGTAAGAATAATAAGAATAAGAAGAACTCCAGGTCAGTTGTACTCGCAGTACCGTCGAGACACACGGCCACCCCCTTTCCAATCCTATCCCCAATTAGAAGTATATACTCGTAGAGACACAGCAATAACACAGTTTATAATAATAATATCGTATGGCGTCGGGTGCAAGCTTTGTTATTTGACACCCGTAGGGCATCTTGCATGCCGAATTTCGTTGTTCCTTGAAGCACTATGAAAGTCAAGGAGGTTTGATTCAAATGGGTTCTTTGACATGCCAACATCGTAAGACAAGCGTATCGTCATTTTTTCCGCCTTTAAAAAATCACTTACCACGGCCAGGAACGAACCTGCAAGCTTGGGGTTGGTAGTCCGACATGTTAACCACTCACCCACCGTGGCAAGCAACACGGGTTTTTAGAGACCTACATATTTCAATCATACACACTGAAGTGCCTGGGGCTGATGACCACCAAGTTGGAAGCCCCTAATTTACAGAATATTATGCTGGAACCGATGACCCTATTTACCATTCGACGATTGTCCGGCTGCAATTGCAGAGAGGTCCCCTTTCTGTCTTTAAAAAATCCCCTGTAGGCGCTAGAGAGAAGACGATGGAAAATAATGGAATGAATAATAAATCATTCTTGCGTTGCTTCCACAGTTTTCTCTAACTTCCTCCCAAGGGCATCGTTTACTTTCCATTTTGTACTCAGTATTCTTTGGCGAACTTTAGTTGACCTTAAAGGGCAAGAAATAATAGGACATTATTACAAGGACATGTATCAATAAAATGATGAAATGGTGTTCCTTCTCCCAGAGATTATCAACTTACGCACACAGTATCATTTGTTTCTATTTCAGTGTTAAGCATAACCAGTCCAAATACAGTAGAAACTCACTTACTGTACACGTATTTTGAGATGAACGACATGTATTGAGAGATAGAAATGCACAAATGAAAGTACACAGGTGGCCAAATTATTATGCTTAAGTTAAGACCAACTTCTTTATTGTTACTTGGTTCTTAGAAGTTTTATCAATGTATAGATTTCGTGTGCCCTTGAGAAGATAATGTGTTTTTAAGACCGCCAATTGAGCTAACGTGGCTGAAAATTAATTATGTTAATGATTTCCACTCGATGATTTCCTGTGAATTTATTCCTTCTATTTAAGGGGGAAGATACACTTTCCAAATGATAATTTCTACTGAATTAAAAGAATGTATATCTCATAACCTACACGTTGCAGAGAAATAAAACTTTGCAGGATTATTAAACACAGATCACTCATTCTTAGGCATAAAACACATTTTATGATATACTTGCAATCATGCAGTATTATACCACCAAACTTTCAGCTGTCATTTGTACTGTTGGACAGTGTTTACATGATAAGTACCCAACAATTAAATTTTTTTACATGAATGTTATTTTTACCTGTTGCTAGTCTAACATTTACGGCTACAACATACACCAAAATAATTGTTACACATATTCAGGATTTTTAGCCTACTTTTCACTTTTTGAAACAAGTAGTTCCGTGAAGAATTAAACAGCCTCTTTTCATATATCCTACTAATATTAATTGCCTCTATCAAGATACAAATTGTCAGTTTGATTGCTGTAATAGATTCGTAGATATTGAGAACCGTCTAAATATTTTGGATGGTCACCATGTTGGATTTTTATATTATAGACCATAGATCTATGTACTATTACATGAAGATTATTGTGTAGGTGTTTTATTCAAACTTCATTCGCACGATGAGGACACAAGAAATAAAAGCGGGATTTTAAAATTTCGCTCATCCGCATCTTGTCGTTATGAAAATAATTTAAATGAATTAGATGCCAGTCGATTAAAATTTGTATAAGCATATACCGTATCAAGTTTCACTGCGCTCGGATGGTTAAAACGCAACGTCCATTTGAATATTCAAATTTCGCGTCGCCGCCATGTTGGATTTGTGTTCGCCAGGTTATTGAACGTCCCAGAGGTGAACTTATGCTTATAGCCTCTATACACTTACACAATTCAGTTTGATTGCTGTAGTAGATTAATAGATATTGAGAACCGTCTAAATATTTCGGATGGTTGCCATGTTGGATGTTAATATATGTAGGCCATAGAGTTATGTAATATTAGATGATGATTATTGTGTACGTCCATTATGCAAATGTTGATTTGGATCACATGATTAGAACACAAGAAATAAAAACTTAATTTTCGAAATTCACACAGCCACCATCTTGAGGTTACGTAAAAATTGAACTAAATTAGATACCATTGTATTACAATGTGTATAAACATTTGCTGTACCAGATTTCATTGCGTTTGGATCATTAAATCGCGAGAAACGTCTATTTAAAACTTTCAACTTCGCTTGGCCGCCATGTTCGTTTTGTAGTTAACCGGTATTTGAAAGACTCATTGATGAACTTCCAGCAGTGCCCTTTACCTCCATACAAAATTTCAGGGTGATACCGGTAATAGTTTCAGAGATATATAATGGTGGTGAAATATTTCGCACTGCCGCCATCTTGAGGTTTAAGCATCCAATTTATGCCAGTGTCGCCAACCTAATTTTACTCATGCTGATAAATTCAATATTTAAATACATGTAACGTGCATACTATCCGTCGGATCTCAACTAAATATTGCATATCCATAGCCAAGAGGAAACTAAATACTTGACTCAACACAACTGGTGAGATGAACTCTGGAGTACCTCTGCAGGAAATGTGTATTTCAAGTACTGCGGATTAGCCGTACCGCAGTGTTATCAAAGTCTCCCTATAAATGTATATGTCTTCATCCACATTATTTATTTTATTTAGCGTATGGCTTTACAGATACAATTTGTACAGAGATGATAATTAATTTAGAAAAGGAAGACAAACTATATATTTATATCTAAATTGTTTATGTAAGTCATTGTGTCTGGAGATTCATGAGCAAAATCAGTGACGCTGCCTCTGTACTTTCTTTTAGGACACTTGGTGATGATATGCTGGATGGTCTGCTTAGGGTCACCACAATCACAGTTAGGTGAAGAAATTATTTTCCATTTATAATGGAAGTCTGCACAGTTGCCATGACCCGTACGAATCCTGTTGAGAGTGGACCATGTTTTCCGAGGAAACTCAAATCCAAGTGGCAGCGATGATCCAATGTGTGATAAGATTGATCCGGGACTAGTATCCTGCCTTCCCTGCCATTCTTTAGTTATGCTGAAGTTGGTATTCTCCAAGTCTATTTCAGTCCTTGTTGGTGGATTTGAAGATCGTAGACGATGCAGGCAAACATATTAGTAGACGTAGATTTACTAGCCGGAGTGGAAGGGATCTGATGATGATCGTTTGACGATCGAGAGTAATCATCCAAGTGAATTAATTAACTTAATAACATGTATTCTTTTTCAGGTTTAGGGAATAACACGCATTACAATTTGCGTACAATAGTGTTGACCAACTGAAAAGTATTCAATTTCCTTAACTAAGGCAACACAGAAAACTGGCTTCCAATACGATAAAGTAAAGAGTATGTAGCAGAGGTGGAATATTTTGGTCAATAACAAACTTAATATATCTGGAGCCTTACTGCTATGGTTAGTGTCCAGGATTTTTAGCCTACTTTCGATTTTTGCAAAAAATGAAAGTAGACTTATGAGATCACTACAGGGCCAAAAATTGTGTGTCTGTCTGTGTGTATGTGTATGTGTGTGTGTGTGTGTCTGTGTGTGTGTGTGTGTGTGTGTGTGTGTGTGAGTGAGTGTGTGTACTCTGAATGTCTGTCCCCCCCTATCAATTCGAACACGGTCAAACCGAATTGAACGAAATTTGGTACAGAGGTAGAACAAGCAAAGGGCACCTCAGTGTCATGTTTTATATCGCTGCCATCTTTACCAAAATTGAATGGCGGCCACTCAAACGTTCAGAACGTAAAATCAAATAGCGACTAACCAAATTATCCGATCTCTACCAAATTTGGTAATAACATACCTTCATATAGGTCGCGTCTTGTGACCAAACTACAAGGTCATCCGCCGTACCATTTAAGGATGGCGGCCGTACGAATTATGCAAACTTTATAATCCATATCATGGGACCCACCAGTTCCGATTATCGAGCCGAGAATCGATTTGACTGTTCTAAAGGAAGAGGCACGTTCGAAATTAAAAGTTTATTTTGTAATACTATAGTGCAGAAGTGATTTTAAAAAGCTGAGCCGTCTCGGTAAGAAGACAAGATGGCAGCGGATATCTTGTGCCTGACTTATATTTCACTAATTTGAGATTTGCATGCAATATAGCGTACTGATACAAAATAAATAAACTTTGTATGAAATGCTTTATAAATAAATAATATACTCCACTGATGAAATCGTTTAGTCTAAATCATTATTTGCTAACCAGTTATATGTGAGTCATTTTATATAGAACGATGTTCGTTGGCACAAATGGCTCCGTGGTAAAGCGTTGGCCTATCACTCATATGCCTATGGTTCAAACCCCATCAGAGTTATTTTTTTTGCTTGAAATTTTATATATTTATTGTTTTGTAATTATTCAGAAGTTTTAAAATTAAGCGTTATATTTTGCATATTACGGTGGAATATATATATTTAATTAAAACATAATTCACCAGCAGATTTGCTCGAGACATCTAGCAGCCAAAAAGGTAACTGCACGACGGCCTACTTATTAACTTCAAGATTTTATTGAAAAGTTTCTTCTTATGGCCACTAGAATGCACTCGCCCTGTTAGGGTTAAATTGTTCGATACTTCTCCACTAGATGTCACGACTGGTCTACGTGGGACTCCATTGGTTAGTACCGTATACCATTGGCATTCTATGCGCATCAAACTTGAAGAATGGCAAGATGATACTACGAAAACATTTTACTTTTTATTTTAAAGGGTTTGTAACAGCATATTGTGCGTTATTTGAAAATGTTATTTGAAGTAAAGAACAAAACGATTTCACATAGTAACTAAATTCTAGCCCTTGGTGTTAGTTCAGGTTATTAATTAATACTTTTATTTCAGGCAAATAGCAATCGAAAATATCCACATAGTTTGTATACACACGTCTCTGTAGGGTCATGGAAAGATTTGTTAATTCAATTAGGGTTGTGAAAGCCATGCACAACCAGACGTGTAAAGACATGCCTCAACTCAAAGTTGGATGTTGCCCACGGCAGGTCGATTATGTAATAATAACAATAATAATAATGTTATTTGTTTTACGTCCCTTTTAACTACTGCTGCTTTTAGATACGCCGGGGTGCCGGAATTTTGGCCCGAAGAGGATCTTTAACGTGCCAGTAAATCTACTGACACGGCTCCCTCGCATTTGTGCACCCTCAAATGCCAGCTGACTGCGCCAGGATACGAACCTGCAACCTAGGGCCCAGCAAGCGAAAACGTTACCGCTGAGCCACGCAGCCAGTCCGGTCGATTATGTCTCCAGATCCATAACATTCTTGAGATACTTCTTATCTATCTTTCTTCAATGATGGTAGTAGTTTTTTTCTAGGTTGTGGCGTTTGGTAGAGGTAAATAGTTTCTAAGATCTTCAACCAAGAAATGATTCTACTATACTCTTTGATAATAACAACGAGTTATAACTATACTCATACATTTAGGAGAAAGTAGGCTATATGTTCTTTACTGAACATCTTGTTGGTTATAACGATATCCGCGAAATATTTCAGCAAACATATATATATTATCACAACAATATATTGACCCCAAATATGCCATTCTTTTTCGATATTGAATCCACGCAATATCGCGAAATAAAGTTATTTTGCGAAATGTGTTATTTTCACTATAAAATGCTAATTATCAACGAAATGCTGATAATAAGATGTTTTTCTTTTAACTATTTACTTCAAAGTTAAATGGAAACTGTTCCATTATCTGTCGTTCGATATAAAATAAGAAATCTGAATATAAATCTCTCATAATATACGGGATAACGAAGTTGTTTAAAGTCCTCAAATCATGGAAACAATGCTCTACCTATCGTTGGGGACGACATAAGTTTCATGAGTTAGTGAGATAAAGACTATGGTAGTCATGGAGATTATTTGTTTAGGTAAATGTTAGGTTAGGTATTAATCACAGAAAATATAATTCATTTGAGATCTAGTTCATAAAAAAAGGAAAAAACTAGAATAAATTCCTTTTTATTCCCTCCAAATGTTTTTATAATGTTCATTATTTAACCAAATCCATGAACCGTACACTCACATATCACTTATTTATTTTACCGCTATGGATATTATATTTCACCACTTTGAACATTTTATTTCACCGCTTTGAAGCCTTTTATATTACCATAAATCAGGGTCCCTAGCTATGGTTAGTTGCTATGCTTTGTTGTTTTGTGTGATGCTTTGACTCGTTATCACCACAGTAACTGAAGATGTACGATAAGTAGAAACACAGCGAGCCAGGGGCAGGAAGCCCACAATATACAGTTGCGCAACACAGCTTGTGTACAGTGCAAGGTACTCGTATTTGAAACGTAATGTAAACTAAAATATGTATCGATTACAAGTCCACGAACTTCTAACGTCAATGAGAGGTGCAAAGTATCCTCGAATCGGGGAGCAGTCGATATCGTACTTTTCGCAAGTCGCGGACGCTTCCTCTGCAATAACATAACAGTAATTGAGGCGAGGATTTCGTACGGAGGTGGCCGTGGCCATACATTAGAAACTATCCCGGCGTTCGCCTGCTGTAGAAGTGAATAAACAACTTCTAGGTTCCCATCTCGACTCAGTTCTGCTTTACGAGGATGTGTATACCCCGTTCCAGCTCTCAGGTCAGAATAACGAGTACATTTCTTGGCAGAGTAGGAAATCGAACCTGCTCCCCCAGGGGTGACAGCCAAATAGTCACTACACCACGAGGTGGTTTGCCTTAAAGACCTTAGCTTAGAAATAACGAAGTGTAGTAATTCAATTGAATATTAATCAAGGTGCCTCGTGGGTTTCATATTACAGGAGTAGTTATGGTGTTTGAAGCCAATTTCAGTGTTGCCTTAGTAAACGAAAGTTTGATGCTTTTCAGTCGGTCAACAGGAGGCTTTTTCAAAAGAGGTAAGTCATTCCCTAATTCTGAAAAAAAAAAACATTTATTTTATTAATTTATTAATCTTATGTAATTTTTTCAGGATTAGGGAATAACCCTTCTCTTTTGAGAGAAATTCGTGTTGACCGACTGAAGAGCATCAAACTGTCGTATACAGGAGTAGTTATCGTGTTGAAAGCCATTTCCCAGTGAAGCCTTAGTAATCGAAATTTAATATTTTTCAGTCTGTCAACACGATTGTAATGGGTGTTTCCCTAATCCTGAAAAATATTACATGAAATTAATAAATACATGTTTTTTTTTTTTTTTTTTTTTTTTTAGTTTTGGCACCTTAGTTATAACTGGATTAATAACTCACTTAGTTGGTTCCAAGTTTCACAGGCCCTCGATGTAGTCCCGACTGTTGCGTACAACGTGTTCCCAGCGATGCGGAAGTCGTTGGATCCCGTAGGCAATGCCCAATCTATTGATGGTACGAAGAGAGCGCTCGGCAGCCTGCTTAACGTCTTCAATGGTATGGAAGCGCTGCCATACTGTTCCCCGAGGGCAAACCGTTAATGCGGCGTACTATTGTTCGTTTCTGCAAGACCATCTCCGAGGAGCTCTGAGAAGGAAACGGCGCCACCACATGGTACACCGCCCATCGTTCTGCATGACAATGCTAGGGCACACACAGCAGGCGTTTTGTCAGCATTGTTGGATCGCTGGAGCTGGGAGGTCCTCTATCAACCCCCCCAATATTCTCCCGACATCAGTCCCTGCGACTATGATCTCATCCCAAAGTTGAGGATGGCAATGCGCGGGGAGCAGGCTGCCGAGTGCTCTCTTCGTACCATCAATAGATTGGGCAGTGCCAACGGTATCCAACGACTTCCACATCGCTTGGAACACGTTGTACGCAACGGTGGGGACTACATCGAGGGCCTGAGAAACTTGGAACCATCTAAGTGTGTTATTAATCCAGTTATAACTAATGTACCAAAACTAAAAAACAGCCCATGTACATTAAGGAACAGAATTAGAAACGAGGAAATCAGGAAGAGGCCAGGGCTCGAGGATTACATCACGAGAGCCAGGGAACTGAAATGGACATGGGTAGGCCGTGTATTGAGAATGGATCACACAAGGTGGGCCTACTCAACTGTAATGTTGGAGTCCAGAGATGGAAGAAAAAAACCCATGTACCCGAAGACCAGAAGGTCAGATGAGCTCCAGTCGACGATCGGGAAGCGTTGGATGAGAGCGGCAGGTCAACGGAATTCGTGGAGGACTGTGGTCCGAACAGTCTGTTAGAAACATCCTTAGATTGGTTAGTTAGTTAGTTATTGTTGTTTTGGGGTGGAACTACGAGGTCATCTGTCCCTAAATCCTTGGGCTCATCGTCAGCTTAGTTAAATCTTCAGGCTGTTATGAACTAGGTGTAAGTTCTACTAGTGAGAACTGTGCATAATACAATAAATAATTTGTGAGGAAGGTGCATGTGAGAGTAAATAATTCAGTAGGCCTACTACTAGTTTTAAGTTGTTATTAAGCTAAATGGCATCAGCCTAGCTCACCTGAGCTAACCGGCTAGCAGGAGTCCTTTGCCTGTTAAGGGATTTATCAATGACTAATATTCCTTGCCACGGTGGGTGAGTGCTTAACGTGTCGGTCTACTAACCCCAAGCTTGCAGGTTCGCTCCTGGCCGTGGGAAGTGATTTTTGAAAGACGGAAAAAATTACGACACGCATGTCATACGATCTTGGCATGTCAAAGAACCCATTTGAATTCAGTAGGCCGT
This sequence comes from Meconema thalassinum, assembly GCA_946902985.2. Lineage (NCBI taxonomy): Eukaryota > Metazoa > Arthropoda > Insecta > Orthoptera > Tettigoniidae > Meconema > Meconema thalassinum. The sequence goes on along the minus strand of OX336388.2, from coordinate 1,227,078,169 downwards.
GTTCATAATAGCATGATTAATTTCGGGAGTTTCAACCAACAAAGTTCCTCATTTCTCTACTAGAAAGCGCTATAGTGTTCAAGAAGCTTAGATATCTAACCACTTTCATAGTGCTTCAAGGAACAACGAAATTCGACATGCAAGCTACCCTCTGGGTGTCAAATAAAAAAGCTTGAATACGGCACCTGAGGCCATTCGATATTAACAAAATTAATGACTAATATTAGTAATAATAATAATAATAAATACACGGTGTATTTTAATACACAAAGACGCTGCAATCATGTAAATTCATTGTGTATTTATTAATCTCATGAACATTTTTCAGGATTAAAGAAACACCCATAACAATTGGGTATAATCATGTTGATCAACTGAAAAACATTGCATTTCGATAGAGGAGTAGTTAATTCTCTGTAGTCGCTAGAAGAATACGGACTCTTGAATACCCAACTCTTCTCTTGGAAGGATTATTGCTCCTCCACTTTTAGGTGAGCGTGTACTCGGCAGCAGCCCCAAGGCTCCCAAATGCAATCGTTATTCACCTCGCTACAGGTAACGATATAATTGCTTGTTATCTTATGAGGACACGGTCGTTCATTTCTTTTCTTTACCTCGGTAACTACATGAAAGCCAAACAAGCGATGGGCTAATATCTTTCTCCCCTCGACAGTGTTTCATACACTCGGAGTAAGGAGTAGCTTCAAGTATTGGAACTTGTATCTTCATCTCAACTTTAAGCGATGTTCTACGATAAGTGATAGCAAAGAGGCTAACATGAATAGTGATGCGATCGAAATGAACTACTTTACAGTGCATCTGGTCGATCATTTTCACTCATCTCCCCTTTTCATAGAATATGCAAGTTTTGTAAATCTAATATTCATACAAGACCAAATATTCTCACAAATTCATTGCCAACGTACGGATTGAGGTTAAGTACATTCAGAGTGGAAAGTCTATGTTTCCGTAGACATTTATAGTAATATTAAACGTTTTTGTTATTTCACAAACTTCATAAAATAATGGAGTTGAATGACAAAAAAGGAACAAGAATGATTTACGGCCTGAAAGTACTAGTTGACTCTATATGAAAATGTCACCTCCACCTTCATCTAATTAAGAAGATCCATTAAACAAATAATACCCATTCATATTACAGTATATTTGATAAAATATTCCTATTAATAGCCTTTAATAGATCTCAAATACAAGTTCAACTGTTTTCTTAAATAATTTTGTAATGACTTGCATATTCTAAATTGGATATTTAAGAGTTGAATTTTATCTTATTATATTACAGTACATTATTTCTCAAAGAAAATGACCATTTTAGGATATAAGTATGTTATCTTAATGTTTCGTTAAACATTTCAGTATTAACAGTCGTCTCATTAAAAACTTTCTTAAAACAATAATTACTTATCGAAAATTCGTGCAATGGAGGTTTGAGATATCGATGTTCGACTGTAGTTGTCACATTATTAGGCTATCAGGTATTAATGATGCTATAACACTGCAGAAGATTTCAATTTTATTATTTATCGTATGATGAATGTATGTACTGTACATATATACAATATATATATATATAATTTCTGGACAAATGTGCAAAGTCACAAGTTCATATGATCATACAACTCTAGGTCTAGTTTTTTGACCCATTCAACTGCTTCATCCGATGTAAGATGAGTGTCCATTATTGTTCCTATGAAAGATCGAAGAGGACAGTCAGCAACAATATGATGGATTGACTGTGATAATACACCACAGTCGCAATTTGCAGAGCAAGCCCATCCCCATTTGTGCAGTAGATAGCCACATCTGCCTTGTCCAGTTCGAATCCGGTTGATGATCCTCCACTGGCGCCAGGGGAGATGGAATCCTTGTATCCGGTTAGAAGGGTTGTCAACTAGATGTTTATTTACCACTGAAGACAGCTCCAATTGGATTTTCCATGAGTTGTTGGCTTGGAAGGAGCATCGTTCAAGGTTGACTGCTGTACGCCACGGTGGATTCCTTGATTTCAAGCGTTGGTGTTCTGCTCGTGCACGATCTTGGTGAATGGGTAGCTGTGGATTCTGCGGAATGTTTTTCCATACCTTTAGGAGAGCTTCTGATCTTCTTAGGACTGGAGTGGAATGTTGCTGAGAACAGCACAGCCAAAGTGTGTTCGTGCTCCGAATACAACCCGTGATTATTCGCATTGCTTGATTGAGTTGCACATCTATCTCCTTAGTGTGAACACTATTGATCCAGGTTGGACAGCAATATTCAGCAACCGAATATGATAAAGCTAAGGCAGTGGATCATAGAACATGAGTATTAGCTCCCCATGATGTACTGATATGGTAATTATTAAATCGTTAGTTTATTTAAATCTGCAATTTTTTAAGATTCTCATTTTATTGTTTTACGGCAAAAAAAATAGCTTCAGGTTTTCCTAATATTATCTATCAGAATGATCTTTTCTATTTTTCAAACAAACTGATAATATTTAATATATAGGAAACTTACCTTGTAATGAATTGGTGATCCAGACCCCTTTTGTAATAGTACAGGAGAGAGAAATTCCCTTGCTTCATAAGTTGAGGGGGCAGAAGTTGCTTTGCATCCTCGAAGTCGGCACCTATTCGCACAACTTCTACAGGAGTGAATAAATGATTCTGGCGCCTACATAACAATGTTTATACCCTCGTATACTCAACAGTATATTCTGTAAATCAGCAGGAGAGCTCTGATATTTTACGCAAAATTTTCGGCTAAATTAGGAGTGTGGGAGGAGTATCCATGGCAACCAAGCAGCTTGGCGCTGGCTTTCAATACTGCTACATGATCTGCTCCGTCACAAGTGGTAAACAAGCTAGATAAAGTTAACCAGACAAGAGCTAACTCCCTGGGCACTCATACTTGTATTTCTTACACGATCACATACACTTGAGTATCTAAACTGTGTGGGTAATGTTATCATTAAACGAAGAAAACAGGGGATACGAACGATTTACCTTTATTGCTCTCTACTCCACATGCTAACAATTTTTGCAACGTTCATTCAGCTTCTCCAAACAAATACCTTTCAAGGAATCGATGCAGACGAGCTGTGGCATACTCGTGTTCGCAAAACATTCAAGCGAGGAAACAGAGAAAATGTGGGGTAGCCAGATCAGGGAAGAACGGGTACGATCGAGAACAGGTAGGCTATATGAAGAAAAATTTCGTGAAATAATTTGAACCTGTCATAATCGTCCCACACAGTGGCCACGTTCCATAACTTAAAGAACAATTGTGCACTGCACAGTGATATTATTTCTCACACTGACTATGACTAACTGACTGCAGAGGGTTTACCCTGATTTCCAAGTGTACTCGAAGCTAGGTGGCGCTTCTTGTGAAGTCTCTGGATAGCCATGTACAAGAGTGTACAGAGTTGGAAAATGCATTGAGATGGAAGGCCATCATTTTGAACATTTATTACGCTAAGGTCTGATGTCTATGCAATAACTGGTATTACGCTGTGTACCTACCTATCATCAATGTTGCATTGCCTACACCAGGTACAGAACCATGTACCGGTACTTACGTGGTCCACCCTGTATCATTTTAGAATAAGTGATCTTAAGATTACAAAAAAAAAAATCATAATTTTTTTTGAATTAGAAGGAGGTCCTTTCGAATTTCCTTGAAAATAAAAAACTCAGTTAACGCATTTAGAAGGGTATATTATAAATCTCCAACTTGATATCAATACCGACTGACTAGTAGCCTACTCTGAAAAGGCTTGTGTAGGTGGGATAGGAGTAAGCTAGTATTCTGACCCTGGTATGGCCCATCAATTATTCAGCATAGTAACACGATTCTCCTGAGTCTCCAGTTCAACTCCCAGCCAGGGATATCAGTTACTCTACAGGGAACCCAAGCTAAATCTCCAACTGATGAGGTCTCACTAGAGGTAGCATATTACCGTGGTGTGGCTAATACTATCATGGCACGTGATCCGACAGGTAATTTCCTCAACCTGTTTGTATTCTATAGGATTATTGAGGTGTAACATCTTTCCACTCGCTATCTCTATATTTTTTGTGGGGGTGATTTTGAAAAATGAAACGGAAATGGATGGGACGGTAACAATGAAACGGAAATGGATGGGACGGAAACAATGAGCGCGCGCGGTGGTGGAGATTGATACCACGAGGTACTCTCGGCCATGTAGCTATGTGGAATGTATATCGCATACGGTTTACTTCAGGGTCTGGAGGCCCCATTAAAGATGTTCCTACAATAAATCGTCTTCAAGTTGCCATTCTTTGGTGTGAAAATATTCATTATATCATAGCCTATTTGCTGAAAACAATTATGATTTATTAAATCTACATACTTTTTCTGTAGTCTATTATTATAATGTAAGCACTCGAGGTACTGTCGGCCATGTGGCTATAAGGAATTTATATCGCATACAAAATTACTTCAAGGTTTGAAGGCCCCATTAAAGATATTCATCCTACAATGAATCATCTTCAAGTTGTCGTTGTTTGGTGTGAAAATATTCATTATATCATATTTGCTAAAAAGTCAGGATTTGGCACTGCAGTTTTACAAGGAGTTATAACAATGACCACCAGAGTTCACTGTTAACAAGAGATAACATGTCACATGTTACACATCATATGCGACTACTCTAAGGGTCGTAATTTTATTAAAGATGGTAACATGTGGTTGATCGGAGCTCCTATTTCTTTCCAGAAGAGGAATTAAGTAAATTATTTTAATACTGAACGTCTCATAGGTTAGTGCTTAGCATTGTTAGCTACCACCAAGGAGGCCCTTGTAAGACTCCTGGCACTGACAAGTAATTTGATTCTGGTTTGAGGTATTGGATCGGTATGGAAGGCAAGCAAGACAGCCCATCTGGTGTCAATTTCGATTGCACCCATCAAGTGAGGTCACACGAGTTCACTCACTTTTAATGTTGATTCACACGACTTATTCGGGCCATTTCACCACTTAATAAATACAGTACAACCTGTCACATCCGGACCTGTGCTATCCGAACCCTCCCATATCCGGACACATCTCCGAATGAATTTTTAAGTCGTAGTTGTGAGCGAGGATACATTAGTGTGCTAGCCAGGGAGGACGAGTGAAAGTTGCAGCGCTGGAAGGCTGTGTGCGTGCTTGACCGCGAGGGGTTGTGGCCTGACTCGGTCAACGACATCTTCCCGGAAACTCATCCCTCTGTGTGAATAAGCGATATTCCATTCACGGCTTCTGCAGTGTACAGTGTATTTATGTAAGTACATGCACTGTAAAGCATATTATTATAATTTAATTATTTTAATTTAGTTTAAAGCAAGCCTCCGTGGCTTAGGCGGCAGCACGCTGGCCTCTCACCGCTGGGTCCGTGGTTCAAATCCCGGTCACTCCATGTGAGATCTGTGCTGGACAAAACGGAGGCAGACAGGTTTTTCTCCGGGTACTCCGGTTTTCCCTGTCACAATTTCATTCCAGCAACACTCTCCACTATCATTTCATTTCATATGTCATTCATTTAATCATTGCCCCAGAGGAGTGCGTCAGGCCTCGGCAGCCGGCACAGTTCATATCCTCGCCGCTAGATAGGGGCTTCATTCATTCCATTCCTGACCCGGTCGGAGACTGGAAGCAGGCAGTGGATTTTCATTTTCAATTTAGTTTAAAGCAATTCTATTTCTTATCCTATGTACAGTATACAGTTAACAAAATGATACTAAACCGTTAAAAACATTAAAATTAATCAACAACAAACTCGTGAATTAGTTCTGGTCACCTAGCTATTTGTAAAAATAGCCTTGTGATATCCGGATTTTTCCATATCCGGATCGGCCGGTCGCCACATTAGTCCGGATATGACAGGTTATACTGTAGTTAAGAGGCACGGCACATTAATGCGTGTGCAATATACAGTATATTTCCAGCATCCCCTATGATTCGAAATTTAATGTTTTTCAGTCAGTCAACACAATACAACCCAATTGTTAAGGGTAGTTCCCTAATCCTGAAAGAAGATTACAAGATATTAATTGTATGACCAGTTTCGATAGTCAAGCGATCATCATAAGATCCTTTGCACTTAAGTTTAAACTATTAAATTTATGTCTACGAGTATGGAGTATGTAGGTATACACTAGTGGCCAAATTCTGGAAACATTGTAGGAAATATATTAAATTTCATTTAAGCACACAAATCACTTTCACCCAGTCATCATTAAACCAAGAATTATGATTTTTATCCCTGTTCACACAATTTTCACGTTGCCTTTTATTGTTGAGAAATGGCTTTTATCTGGATGATCTTGCTGTAAGGCCTTTTCCGAACAATTTTCTTCTGACACTTATCACAGAAACGTGAACTATCTGGGTGAAGCTGAACATAGAACTACAAATTTAAATACTACACTGCTGATATTCCCACCAGGAGTCAACAATGTACTAAATATATTCAAGAGCACTAACATAGGCTATCAAAAAATTCAACAATGGTATGCATGTCAGTGGATAGCAAGATGCACCAACATGCATTTCCTCTTTTTCTATTGTAATTATTTGTAAACACCAAGGACTAAGGGCCAAATTTACTTTATATCGATCACGTTTCGCTTTACAGTTACTAATGAAGTTTTACAATTTGTACACCAGCTAAGAAACACAGTGTAAATGCAAACAGTTTACAGAAATATGGCTACCTGTGTGCACTTATTTAGTTGAAGTAGTAATTAAACTAGTACAACTGGGGAGCGTGATGGCGTAGTGGCTTAGCTGCTCGTCTTTCTCCCGGACGGCCGGGGTTCGAATCCCGGTGACAGCAGGGTGGAATTTTCGCCTGAAAAATCACGTGGCGTCAGGAAGGGCATCCGGCCTTAAATCCCCGGCCAAAACCAAAATGAGCCTGGATGGCTCCGGCGACCCCAATTAATTGGGAAAAGCCGAAGAAAGAAAGAAAGAAAGAAAGTAATTAAACTAGTACAACTAATCAAGATATGTGATATTTTGTTGAGATACTGCATTGATAGTGCTGATTGACCTTCAAGTTGCTTGCTTAGTGTGATTATTTGATTGTTATTAACCCTGGAACACCACACTCATAAAGTGCATACGTAAATACCACAGTGGGGTCTTACCGATCCAGTCTAGTTGTGGTCATTTATATCGTATCTGACGAATTTCATCACTTGTTATTATTCTAGCTGTCTACTTTATAGTTACAGGATACCGGAAAATGATAAGTTTTATGGCTGTCACTTACATATTTTATTTAATAAAATTATGAACACAATGAAAGCAATTACAGCCTGATTATTGCATAAGTATATTAATTAACTTTGTTTGTTACCACTGTATTCAAAATTTCTCAATTTTTGGGGTAAATTTACAGTAAACATATGAGATAGTTATAAAACAGTCACTTGGAACAAAAATAGCACTCACAGTTTTCTTTAGTTACGGGTTACAATATCCTTCACATGAGACGCTATCGCACGCCATGGCTAGGCAACTCTGACAGAATTGTGAGCTGAAACCAGGACTTCGATTTCAACTTCGGTCTTGCAGTTATATTATGCAATTAATTTACTTTCATGTTCACTATCCTCGAAAAAATTGTCCGATTCGAAATCTGAGTCACCAATGATATCCTGCCCACTGTCACTATTTTCTGACAATAATTCCCTGATATTGCAATCAGACAGTCCTTTCTTGGAATGAGCCATTTCACACACTATTTCTAACACTAAGGAAGTTCATCTCACCTCGTCAATTACCTATCAAGAACTGCAGCAGTAGCAGGATGTTATGACACACCAGGAAAAGACAAGCGTAAATACCACACTGGGGTCGCTATGACCCTGACCTGTATTTATTCCTGTCTCAAGAATGTTCCTGTACGCTGACAGAGCTGCATATCACTAGCTGAGGATAGTGAGGTATCACCCTAGTTTGCAAACATGTCTTAGTAGCGTACTGTCTCACACAAAAGAATTATTCCATTTTTTTCTGCAGGGTCTTTCAGACCTCAGTGTGGTGTTCCAGGGTTAAATGGTCGGGATGTGACGATGATCGCTTGATGATCGAAATTCCTCATCCAAGTGTATTTATTAATCTCATGTAATTTTATTTTTAAGGATTAGGGATTCACCCATTACAAATGGGTACCTTCATGTTGACCGACTGAAAAACATTAAATTTTGAATACTAAGGCAACACTGAAAATGGTATTCAAACACAATAATATCCCCTATGAATATGAAAGTTCATTGCTGATGAATTTACCATTAATTAATATTCTGCCAGTGTTTCTGCCTTCTCGCAAGCAGCACAGCGGCCCGAACTAAGTTGGCTGGCGGAGGCGTGCGCGCATCTAACTGGCCGGTGCGGTGGCCCCGCTCCAACAAAATACTCGCCCTGTTTAACTATTATAATGCTTGCCACGGTGGGTGAGTGGTTATCATGTCGAACTACCAACCCTAAGCTCGCAGATTCACTCCTGGCCGTGGCAAGTGATTTATGAATGGCGACAAAAATCACGGCATGCATGGCATACGTTGTTGGCATATTAAAGAACCCATTTGAATTCAGTAGGCCGTGTTCATAATGGCAAAATTAATCTGCCAACACAAAGTTCCTCCTTTCTCTACAAGAAAGCGCTATAGTGTCAAGGAGCTTAGATATCTAACCTCATTGACTTTCATAGCGTTCCAAGGAACGAAAAAAATCGACATGCAAGCTACCCTCAGGGCGTAAAATAAAAAAGCTTGCACCTGGCACCCGATTGCATACGATATTATTATTACTATTCTAATGCAAAGAGAAAGTGAAAATCAACGGGATAGCTTATTGATGTAGCAATTATTGTGAAGCAAAAATACGTCAGGTAAATAATTTTTCAGCCGGCCCAGTAGTCTTGGGGTAGCGTGCCTGCCTCTCACTTGGAGGCCCTGTGTTTGATTCCTGGCTCCGTCTGGGATTTTAGAAACTGACGTGAGGGCTGGAATGTATGTAATGGTTACGTCTCTTAATTTGTAATTAACTCAGGAATTTATCACTAAATACATAAAAACGGCATTCACTATGGTTGAGATCAAATTATATTTTCAAATACGTCACGAAACTGGCGAGATCATTAGTTGCAAGTCTAAAATATTAAGTTTAAGAAAATTTCTGAACAGCACCGGGGAGTTCGTGCTTCAACTTTACTGTACGTTAAAGTTCCTCGGGATGTAATTGACATTTACGATGCAACAAACTCCATTCTTCGTATGAGTTTCCGTGCTATTAATTGCGCAATGAATAATATGGGGTGTCCTTTTAAAAACACGTTTTTGAACGATGATAATTATTTTCTTTAACGAGCCCCATCCCTGCCTTCATGATTGTGAAAGTCGTTATAAATACTTATTGTTGTTTGAGAAATATTTCCGGAGAAAGTTTTAAGTGAGCCTCCCTTTATTTGTGGAAATCATTCCTGAAGTTTAACCTATGCATTCTGATACACCCTGTACTTTGCATAACGTCAGAAACTCAGGAGTGTGTATTACAGATATGATGTCACAAACATACAAGGTGCACACACGTCTAGCAATATGGTAAGTACTTGGAGAATCGCTGTTGTAATGGTCTTACCTTTAACGTAAAGCTATAGGATTTCCGATGCTCGTCTTTGGCAATATTTACTGTATGTTCGTGTCCTTCATCCTTGTCATTTAACCTCGTTCTGGAACTCATATGCTCCTCTAAGTGTGCCTGGTTTAAGGTTAACTGCACTATGTCGTTAGCGACACAGCTCTTTCTTGAGCATCTTTTCAAATAATATCTTCATAGGCGTGCTTGAAGTTTATTTCCTGCACAAGGAACGATAACTACATACGTATCTAGAATTAGCCTGCATGGCAGCCGAATGTATTAGGTTAAGCTCCACCAAGACGTAAAAACATCAAGATATTATATATAGTGTCATAGGCTATTTGATAAATAAACAGCACCTACCATTCTTAAAGAAAGAAATCAAGAGGAGTGGAGTTCTCCGGGATATTATAAGTAAGGGAACATGTACGCGAACGACCATAATTTGAACTTAACATCACACATACAATATACCAACAAGTATGCTTCATTACATACTTGAATTTAACTTCACAACTGGAAAGGACATGTAGCAACAATTAAATATCAAAGAATAGTTAGTATGTCAAGTATTTCAATATTTAGCCTACATTCTTGTGCATAAGGAATTTGCTTTTCATGACTACAGAGGTTTTTTAAGTACCAATATCACATAAACTTATCAATATATTCTACCAATTTTTAAACTGTATACAGAAAATGTGTTTGTGCATAACGTAGACTATTATGGAGATCATATATAAATAAATCTATTATCAGCATTAATTAAAACTTTTACATTAAAATTTACCAATTTGTTTTTGGGTGTAACTGATGTTGTTGGGCTTATCGAATTGTTGGTTTTAATACACTTATATACCGTAGTATTTATAACAACATAGAAAACCTTTGTTTGGCTTAATTAAAATGTTGGGTTTAATCAACTTATATACCGTAGTGGACTGTATTCCATTGCGATCTTGTTACAACAATCAATCTTTTTGCCAACCCATCAACTCAAAAACTACCAACCAAAGCCGTAAGGTTCCGATCACAAACATATTCCCCTCCCTTGAATCTATTGAAATTCAACAAAAATACAAACAATGAATTATATGAGTAACACAGTTAAAATACAGAAAGTCAATTATACAAAACACTAGACAAACATCTTCTTAACCCATCCTATCAAGTTTCCAGGTTCAAATGTCATAAACTTCCTATTGCGTAGGTAGTACCACCGACTTCTGGACGGGCCGCTTGAGTGAGCCTCCCTTGGTTCGCAATGTTACTATTCTCACTACTCCATCCTTTCCTGGGTGAACTTCAGTGATGACTCCCATCCGCCACTGCAAGGGAGGTAAATTGTCTACTGCTCCTGGTAGCAGGTTGTCCTTGGAAATGGCCCACTTCCTCCTCTGCTGCAACGAATTCAGGTAGTCGGATGACCACCTCCTCCTCAGCTGCAGTTGCATGGCCTGCACTCGCTGCCATCTGGACAACTTACTCAAGGGCAGATCAGTTAAATCAGGCTCGGGTAGGCAGGTGAGAGGTGCACCGATTAAAAAGTGACCAGGAGATAAATAACTTGGGGCCATGGGATCATCTGACAGGACCGTTAATGGACGGGAGTTAAGGCAAGCTTCTATCTGAGCAGTTAATGTATTTAATTCCTCAAATGTCAGCATATTTTTGCCTACTACACGTTTAAAATGATACTTCAATGATTTCACCGCTGCTTCCCATAGACCGCCGAAGTGAGGTGAACTGGGGGGTATGAAATGCCAGCTTAGCTGCTCAGCTGATGCATGCTCATGAAGACGTAAATTGAATTGTTCTGACAGGAACATTTTCCTCAGCTCCTGCAGTTCCCGGTTTGCTCCGAAAAAATTGGTCCCATTGTCGCTATATAAATGGGCACTCTTCCCTCTTCTTGCTGTAAACCTTTTGAGGTCAGCTACAGTATAAAGGCCTCTGAAGAGAGATTGCTAACCACTTCCACCCACATGAATTGCCAATTCTCCTGAAGTGTTTGGCACTGCCAAAGTTATTTGGATTCTCCTCTGTTCTTCAGTAACTTCTAATGTTGGGGCAGTCGATGGCCACGAGTTGATGTCTTTTTGTAACCACTCTGGACCAATCCTCCAAATTGGTGAACACATTAGTTCCAATGGAGTGGTTCCCCTCGATACAAGATCCGCTGGATTCTGACTGGACGAAACATGGTTCCATGTGGCATTATGCGTAGCCTCTTGAATTGTTGCAACCCTGTTAGCAACAAATGTATTCCATCTGGTTGCAGGTGATGCTATCCAGGACAATACTATCGATGAGTCAGTCCATAAATAGACGTTGCGAACATCCAGCTCTAAAATTGGCAAGGTTTTATGCATCAATTGTGCGAGCAGGATCGCTCCGCACAATTCTAAACGAGGTAAGGTTACCCTTTTCACTGGAGCTAGGTTTCTCCTTGTTTATTATAGATCTGATGTACAGACATGCGCCGTATGCCTTCTCTGAAGCATCGCAGAACCCATGCACCTGAATGTCTACCGGCTCACCCTGACATAATACCAATCTATCAATCTTTAGGGAGCTTACTGTAGGCAAGCGATTGCATATGATTTGCCATTCCTTCGTAAAATCTGCTGGAAGATTTTCATCCCATGACAACTTGTGAAGCCACATCTGCTGCAAAAATATTTTGTAAACAATCACAACAGGGCTGATAAGACCCAGTGGATCAAAAATTGATGCAACAATGGAAGATGCAATGCGCTTAGATATGTTGTCCTTCATCGTTGATGACTCGTTTATATTTACCTTGGTTGTTACAAGAAATTTATCTGTAATTGGGTGCCAAAGAAGCCCTAAGGTTTTAACACCACCATCATTGTCAAGTTGTAATGGTAACTGGGTCTCACGGTGTTCGACAGGAATTGCTTCTAGTAAGCCACCGTGATTTGCACACCATTTGTGTAATGGAAATCCACCACAGTTTAGCAACTGGATCAACTATGTTTGAAGCCTTTGCGCTTCCTCCACTGTAGCGCATCCAGACAGAACATCGTCGACATAGAAATCGCTTCGAAGGACTGTTGCTGCGAGTGGATATCTAAACCCTTCGTACTCGACGAGCTGTTGAAAACATTTAGTGGCTAGAAAGGGTGCAGCTGCTGTCCCATAAGTAACTGTTTGAAGCTCATAAATCTTTATTGCCTCATTGGGTGATTTACGCCAGAGTATCCGCTAAAGTCCCGTGTCACATGACTGAACTCTAATTTGCCTGTACATTTTTGCTATATCAGCAGTGAATGCGACAGGATGTGTTCTGAATCTTAAAACGATTGAATATAGATCCTGCTGTACTGTAGGGCCTACCATCAATCCATCATTCAGTGAAATACCGCTAGTGGTCTTTGCCGAAGCATCAAAAACTACTCGCGTTCTTGTAGATGTACTCGATTCCTTTATAACCGGGTGATGAGGGAGATAATACGTGCCTTCACGATCGCCCTCTTCATCATGGACAAGTTTCATATGTCCTAATTCTTCATATTCTTCCATGAACTTGGTGTATTCCGATCGAGCTGTGGCTGACGTTGTAGTCGGCGTTCCAATTGTAGTAACCGTGTGGTAGCTTGACTATACGAGCTTCCCAGGGACTCACAATCTTCCTTCATTGGCAGTCGAACAACGTATCTTCCTTGTTCATCTCTGGTGGTATGTTCTTTGAAATGTTGTTCGCATTCGATTTTCCCCGCGTCCTGGGAGGAGTGGTCACGTCTTCCAATTCCCATAACTTCTGTACTTGCTTATCCAGTCCATCTTCATATTTCATGAAACAGGCATTTATTTCTTGTGTGTCATTCTCTGTTGCTTGTTGGACCTGTCCTGACAAGATCCACCCTAGTTCTGTTTCTTGTAGTATTGGGTAGTTTCCTGGACGAGTCATTCTCCCATTCCGCAAAAGCTTGAAGAACAACCCTGCTCCCACCAGCATGTCTATGTGTCCAGGCTGTTAAATGTAGGATCTGATAAATCAATATCATGGGGCAAGTTCCAACGTTTATGCTCAGTGTAACAATGAGGCATGGTGCCTGCTATGCGTGGGATAACTAAGCATTGAATTTCATCTTGAAAATTACCGGTAACCGCTTGTATAAGTACAGTGACACTGTGACTTGCCTGAGCGGCTGCATTATTGATCCCCTGAATAGGTACCGCTTGCCTATGTCTTAAGCTTGAGTGTCTGAGCCAGTTGTTCAGTGACAAAGTTTGCTTCACTTCCGCTGTCTAGTAAGGCGCGACAGGTGTGCAGTCTGCCGACGACATCCTTGACCCGAACCATGACTGTAGACAAGAGTACTTGTGATCTTAACCTTCCCTTAACAGTGTGGTATGAGAGTGTTACAGTTTCATCAGATCCACCCCGTGTAGTTTTTTTTTGCTGTTCATTGGTCGTATAAGACTAACTGTGAAGCAGTGAATGATGTTTCCCTCCACACTTCTTACAATAACTTGATGTACAATTAGGAGCTAGATGTGAACCCTGTAAATAATTGTAACAGTGTTTGCTTGTTGTCACCAGCTGTTTCCGTTCTTCTACGCTTAGCCTTGCGAACTGTGGACATTTGAATAGGAAGTGATTTTCCTTACAGCATGCACAAGTGATCTTCTGGGTTGCAACATACGAATGTTGGCTATCCCTCCCCTCAGTAGAAAACGCTTGTTTGCTACCCGTTTGACCGACAGAATTTATATTTTCCAATGCCTGACGTCTATGTTCCACAAAATGAAGCAGTTCATCTAATGTTGGCAGTTCCTGGCTATTGAGCTTTAATTCCCATTCCTTTCTAGTGTTCACTTCAAGACCTTGTAAATACACATGCATCAATAATACCTCATGCAATGGGGTTGAAAGGTTCAATGCCTTTAATGCATTTAAATTACTGGAAAATGAATTGGAATATCTCACAAGTTCTGGTGCACATTCCGTTTGTACAGGCTTCAATGACATTAATTCCTGCACATGAGTAAACGCAATAAGGCGCTTATTCTCATATCTGTCTACTAATAGTTTCCATGCTAAAAGGTAATTGCCTTCCGTGATTGGAATACTCTGAATTAGTTGACTGGCGGCCGCCTTACAAGAAGATACTGAAATGTTTGTATTGTTGGTACGTCTTCATTCTCATGCACCATCACTCTGAAGGAGTCTAAAAATGATAACCATTTCTCGTATTCACCATTAAAACTAGGCAGGGTAATTGGTGGAAGTTTTACTTGCCTACGCCTTGTTGAGTTACACGAGCCATGTGCACTGCCAACTTGCGAACCACCTGACTGATATTCCGGATTCTGTTCTGCTAGTATTTTCATCATTTCTTACTTTAACCTATAATAGCTTGCTTCAATTTGTTCCCTATCTTCATCATGACTCTGATCCTCAGGTTCCTTTACTTCCAATTTCGACTGAATTTCATCGTAATTACTTCTAATATCTATCATGTCGTCAAATCGCAGTTGAATTTCATTTAAACCTTGAGTTTTGTCGTCAAATTCACCAACAAATTTCGCCATTCTCGTCAGCTGACCCTTTACTACTGCTCTTTTCCGTATTAACTTTAGCCTTTCTGCGGGATCCATGATTTATGGGATAATTTTTAGGAAAGCCTGAGTAAAATAATACTTGTAATTACCTGTCCTGAGTAGTTGTGACGATAACGAAGTCGCCGTTTAACAGTTTCGACCAGGGACTCGCTAACTGGTGTAGTTTGTCCACCTTTGTAAATATCCACCCTATTGTGAATATTATTGCCGTAGCCGTTACTCTACCGTACATATCACTTGCTGAATGTTAATCGAGTATTCATAACCTTGTGATCTGTCCGCTTGATGACCATAAATCGGGCCCCATAGGACCAAAATGTTGGGCTTATCGAATTGTTGGTTTTAATACACTTATATACCGTAGTATTTATAACAACATTGAACAACCTTTGTTTGGATTAATTAAAATGTTGGGTTTAATCAACTTATATACCGTAGTGGACTGTATTCCATTGCGATCTTGTTACAACAATCAATATTGTTGCCAACCCATCAACTCAAAAACTACTAACCAAAGCCGTAAGGTTCCGATCACAAACAGATGTCAAGGCCTTATTTTGTGAAAGACATCCATGATTGTAGTCTACTTTTCTTCAAACATGATACTGATTCTACGTACAAAGTTTCAGCTCTCTCGCTAAAGTAGTCTTTTTTCTATTAAATCAAATATGTCAGAAAAATAAACTTTCAGGGAATTGGACTTTAAGTTAAACATTGCTTTTAACTAAGGTGGCCTAACCTGATGTGTTTAATGTATTCCAGTCCTATAATCATGCAGGTTCTGAAGTTCTTCATCTTATTTCTTCCTCTTTGTATTCCTTTTACTGGTTCTTGCCTCCTTGGAACTCTCCTTGTACATTCTCTCTGCCTCGACAACTCTTCTTCTGTCAAGAGCAGTGAGTGAATGCTTTATGTTGTACTCTGTTCTCATGCCTAGCTGCTCCAGAACCATGCATCTGTAGGCTTTACCTTCATTAAAACATATCAATACATCTAGAACTCCTATCTTTAGTGTCTTTACACCCACAAAAACAGTTTTTGGAACACAGTCCCAGATACAACGATTGAAGCACTCGTTGGGATTTTGAGTCTTTCCATGAAGGCACTTCTCCAGTAATTTTGCATTGTTGAGATCCCTGTAAATAGGCCTTATAACCTCAACAACAGCATAAGGCAGGGAATGCTTATGCTCATATTCAGTACCATTCAGTACCATTTGCCTTTGCTTTCTGGAATTTGCACCATGTATCAAGGCCTGTTGGGCAAAGTGCATGGCAGGTATGTTCATCAGTTGATGATTTGTGTATAAGACCATACAGCTTTTCTCATAGCAACTAGGTTTCCCTCATTCCTTCTAATGGCCAGTCCATAATATTTCTGCAGTAAATATATTTCTCCATCGGTCAGGCGACCCCTCCCACTCAAGTACTTTCCATCAGAGAGCTTCCTTTTATGTCTTTTAGCAGCTTCCTCAGCCTAGTGCCTAACCTTTTTTGCACATGACTCACACATTCCATCTTCTCAATGGATACAGCATTTCCATTTCCATTTTGCCTCACACACTTTTTGGAAACCCTTAGAATGCAAATACATTTGCCATTGATAGCACAAATGTTCCGTATTGATAGATGAATTCAAACTTTAAATTATACGCCAATCAGTACTTACACAAATATATCTCTTATACAATGTACATGTTTCGACCTGACATTGAGGTCTTGTTCAGCTCAATTAAGATTGAAATCAATTAAGGGAACCGGAACGCGTGAATATGTAGAAAAATTAAGCTTCCGATGTTGAATATTTTATGTCGGAGACAGCATTACAAAAACAATCTTAAATTAATGTATTGTTAAAAATTCCCTTAACTCATGTCCCTTTTTCTGAGCAAATCCTCAAACCAGACCCAGCAAGCTTTGCATGCATAATATTCAAACCATTTTTTAGCTACTAAAGTTAAATTATTGTCCTATTGTTTACAAGATGGAGTTTTTTTTAATTCTAGTTGAAAACTGAAATTTTCTGTAAAATTGTCAGTGCTTTTCAAACTAGGTCCCATGAATTAATCAAGATACTTTAATAAATTTACTTCCACTAGTAGATCTATATAGTGTCCCAGACTACCAAGTTTCAAAAACATTGCTCAGATAGTTTCTCAGAAAATGCTACATGAAGTTTCAACAATATGACTAACGGAAATGACTAGTAGCCACAGTATAACCTTAAAACATTATGCTTAAACCTAATTGTATTGCATCAAATATCACTTCATCACAATTATTGTTGCACCAAATTATTCAGGAAAGATGGGATTTTTTTTAGCTAAAAGAAAACGTTGACAATTTTGGGTCTACCACACTTCCCGGTTCCCTTAAGAATTAAATAAAATAGATGTACGTAAGTCTAATGTATTTTGATGAGAAATATGTTTATGAGGTCAATTGTAATTAAAAGAATGAAACAAAATAATAACAAGAAATTCCGTGAAGAACTAAAGCCTATTTTCATATATCCTACGTATGTTAATTGCCACTATCTACATACAAAATTTCAGGTTGATTGCTGTAATAGATTCGTAGATATTGAGAACCGAGTAAATATTGCGGATGGTCGCCAAGTTGGATTTTTATATATGTACGTCTTAGAGTTATGTGCTGTTACATGAAGGTTATTGTGTACGTGTAGTATTCAAACTTCAATCGCATGATTAGGACACAAGAAGTAAAAACGAGATCTTAAAATTTCACACAGTTGCCATCTTGTGGTTACGGAAACAATTGAAATAAATTAGATGCCAGTGGATTAACATTTGTATAAGGATTTACTGTACCAAGTTTCACTGTACTCGGATGGTTAATTTGCGAGAAACGTCCATGTGAATATTTATACTTCGCGTCGCCGCCATGTTGGATTTGTGATCACCAGGTTGTGATACTCAAAATTAATTCCAATTCCATGTTCTAAATGTGTGCGAAGTTTACAACTGTTGGCATGCACACTTCCTGATATTTTGAGGATAGGGTTCAAAATTGGCAGCCCTGGTAACCTTGAATATATTGTACGGCTAATTTCTGAAAAGCTGAAATTTAGAGTCACCAGGGCTGCACACTATTGATAAATTATAGTATACATTAGCCCGATATCTTGAAAATTGCGTTTAAAGGAACACTACATATTTTAACAGCTCTCTAAAATGGTTTTAAACCATAGGTATTCCCAACCTGGTGCTCTTAAAATGAGATTTAGTGCTCTCGTCATATGAGCCAAAGTGCTAGCGACCACAAGCTTTCTGAGATCCATACAGAATAATAGTGTTTTCAGTTGAAGGTTTGACAGTTAGAAATTTTATCATTTTGTGATCAATATCTTATGTAATATTTACTTCAGGTTAGGGCATAAAAATACTGTGCTTGTTTTCCCGCCTAATGTAATTGGGCACAATTTGTGTTGACCGACTGAAAAGCTTTCTTGAATAGAATGAAACGTTTCTACATAAATCTTTCCAAATTCCTACCATTTAGTATGTTTCTAAGGTGAACAACTCTTTTTTATCTGGTAAGCACATGCATCTCTGACAGATGCACGGAAAATACCATTTAAATGTATATCGGTCACGTACGGTAAGTAGGACATCAATAAATTTAGAGGACAATAGAGCAAGAAAATAAATGGCCTAAAACGGAAAAATAGAAAGTAAACCGATAATCTTTCCAGTCCTTGTCCGCCTCGTTGCGTAGTGGTTATCATTCTTGGCTGTCACTGCGGACTCTCGGGTTCGATTCCTGGCTCTGCCAAGAAATTTAATTCTCATCTGAGGGCTGGAACGGGGCACAATTAGCTCCGTGAGGCAAAACGGAGAAGAGGCGCGTTCGATTCCTACCTCAGCCATTCTGGAAGTGGTTTTCCATGGTTTCCCACTTCTACTCCAGGCTAATGCCAGGACGGTACCTAACTTAAGGCCACGGCCGCTTCCTACCCAAATCCTACCACAATTTCAAATACACACACAATTACAGACATCACAGAGACACAGATTTTATTATCAGACAAATTCTGCACACACCCAAGAACACGGGGCTACATGACCACGATGTCACATAGCCCCTAAAAGAATCAACAACAACTCTTTCCAGCCCAGGCTGTATCTGTTTTCCAAAGAAATAATTGACATTTAATTTAATTTATTTTAAATTCCTGGCTTTAAATGCAGAAACACATACGTGCTTCTCAAAGTCGCTGTTCTAGGACCTGTACTCTTTCTCCACAGCCTTGGACCCACCAACAGGCTTGCTGTATGTTTTACCGATGACAGCTGCTAGGAGTAGTACAGTGCAATGCTTTATCTAATCTCCTCGCCAGAGCCCAGTCAGTGTTGGCGCAATGTTGCGAGTAGTCGGTGTCTTGGCTGTCCTCTTCACCGTGTGTCTTGCGGAAGATGTAGACAGCGGCCACTGGTGCAGACTCGTGAACAACACATTCATGAACTGTTCCGGCCTAGCACTCGGAGCAACAATAAAAAGTTCCAAGTTGTACTGGACGAAGATTACGAAGATTGACTCTTCGCACGACAAGTTAGTGTATTTGTCTGAAATGCCAACGAAGTTGGAAGACTTGAATGCTTCTTATAAAAAGATAAGATCTGTGTCAGTAGAGTTTAAGTACTTTAATCTTCGTAAATTGGACATATCTAATAATGATATTGAGAACATTGGTAGTCTTACATTCTATGCTCAAAGAGACCTGGAAATTCTTGATATATCACACAACAAACTCGGCAATATCGACTTCATTAAGAACATAGATAATTGCTCGCTGAAGATCTTAAATGTGGCATTTAACAGCGTTTCTTCTCTTGGTGAAAGTATTCTTGTGAAGTGTACAGGTATAGAAATTCTGAATTTCGCCCATAATTCATTAAAGAACCCATCGTTCGACGGTTTATCTTCTTTAGTTACATTGAATCTGTCTCACAATGCGCTAGAAAGAGTTCCCACGATATGCGTGAATTCAAAACAGGTTGATGTACGAAGGAACAAGATTGTCACACTAGATGAACATGACTTTTCAGTAACGAATTCTCTTCAAACGCTTGATCTAACTAACAACTCTATTACGAGCATTCGTAACAACATGTTTTCAAACTGTTCAATTCTGGAGTACCTGTCTCTTGCTCATAACAGCATAAGTGATATTCACCTTGACGCCTTCGGGAAGAATACTGGTGATGTTTGGAGTTCTTCAGAATGCAGCAGTGCTTTCACCGAGGTATCAACCCCTAAGCTGTCGAGGCTTGATTTGAGTTATAATCATTTGAACAAATTGGATAGTATTTTCTTTCTGAAAAACTTTTCATCTTTAAATGTGAGTAATAATAATTTTACATCAATAAAGAAGAATTTAGTTTGTTGGAAAAGCCAGTTAAAACAAGATATCGTGCTGAAGATCAAGCATCTGAAGTGTGAGTGTGGTGAGTTGTATGATGTGTACGTGTTCGCTAAGAGCAAGAACGTGTCGGTTGATGCAGTGTGTGTTGATGGCAGGCCGTGGAGAAGACTGGAGGAGATGGACTGTAACGTCACGAGTGCCGGTAGTACGAACAGCACTGCACCCCAGGAGAATATTACAGCCGCCCCTGCAGTGGAGAGCGAGTGCACCTACTCCTCCCTGCTCTTGTTTCTCGAGATCATGGTGATAGTTACCAATGCCATTGCTCTCGCTGTCATACTGAAACTGCTCCGTGATGTTCAGGTCAATGAACTGTGGTGGGAGGAGAGGTTGCTATCTCGCAGTGTAAGGGGCAGATGACCTCTAATTCCGCCCCTTAAAACAACAATAACTAACTATCTCGCAGTGGTATGTCTTGAACTAACAAATGTGCATAGCTATTCCCTTCTGTTTTCGTAGGCCCAGTAACAATAATAATAATTATTATTATAATGATTGGAAGCCCTCAGCTACCGTGGCGTATATCTTCTGGGAGTTGGTGCCATTGAGGCGATTTACTCACTGCTATCTGGCAGTGGGTGATCTGTGGATGAGATTTACATAATTGTTGCTGTTTGAATCTTCAGTCCTTTGACTGGTTTGATGCAGCCGTCCATGTCTCCCTGTCCTGAGATAATCGTTTCTAACCCTGGGTCAACTCTACAGTTCTTGTCCTTGACCCTTCCTCCCGTAACTACGTTTGTTATTCCTTAGTGTCTTAGTAGGTGCCCTACCAACCTACCTCATCTCTTTATTAGCAGTTCCCAGAAATATCTCTTCTCTCCCACTCAGCTTAATACCTCTTCATTTATTAATCCACCCGCTGATCTTCATCATTCTCCTGTAACACCACATTTCAAACACTTTCTCCTCTTTTCTGCTGTTCCAACAATCCACGTTTCACTTCCATAGAGTGTCATGCTCCAGACAAAGGCTTTCAAATAAATCTACATTTGATGTCTTTTCTGTAGAAATGCTTTCCTTCGTGAGCCAACCTACTTTTTATATCCTCTTTGCTTCGTCCAGCACTGGTTACTCTGCATATTATTGCCAGGAGTGTTTTACTTTCTTTAGCTTTTCAGCTGCCAATTTGACGTAAATAGAGGTTTCTGATTTCTTTCGGCTGTAT
This sequence comes from Meconema thalassinum, assembly GCA_946902985.2. Lineage (NCBI taxonomy): Eukaryota > Metazoa > Arthropoda > Insecta > Orthoptera > Tettigoniidae > Meconema > Meconema thalassinum. Next base: position 1,227,056,313 of record OX336388.2, on the reverse strand, counting down.
TCCATTAATTTTGTTTTACGTTTGTTGATCTTCTTCATGAATTCATTCCTGAGGTCCATGGCATTCATACCCTCTGATGATTTGAACAGCTGAGATAACAATTTCTTATAATCACCAGGTGTGATACGGGAGATCTTTTACGATCCGACTTTTACGACCCGGAGTGCAGTGGATTTTTGTCGCCGGGAATCAAGCCTGCGATTTTGGGATCATAAGATGAACATTCTACCACTAAGCCACTGAGGAAGCTAGGCCCGCTACTATGAGGCAGATATTAAATCATACTGTAGACATTAGAAGGATAGGTATGTTAACGTTATGTCGTCTTAATAGTAACATTAGCGAGTCTAGTGAATTACCCAAAGTTCATATGGTTGGTTCCTCAGTTTAGGGGCTGCGACAACGCGGTCATGTATCCCCGTGTTCTTTGGGTGTGTGAGAATCTGTCTGCTAGCCTGTGTTAATTGTGATGGCTGTATTGGTGTGTGTTATCTGTAATTCAGCTAAGGACTGCAGACGATCAATTTCAAGTAGTTTTTACTCTTGCTACCAAATACTACCGTCAACGACACCTAGCTATGAACTTGGTTATTAGATGCCACCACAACTGGCTCCTGACGGCGAACGTTGGAACTATTAGAGCGGTAATCAAATCTATCCTAAAATTTAGCTTCACACAATTGTTGTTAGTGTAAGGTTCTTTTACATGCCATAAATCTATGACATGGGCCCGCCGGCTTTACTTCCCCTCCAAAGGAAGTCATACTGAGGGTTTTTAACACTCTTAAAATCCGACGACTTCGGCCGAGTTAGACCCCCGCGTTCTTGGGCATAGAAGGTCAGCATGCTACCAACAACGCCACCGAAGCCGCACATTTAAACACCCTTAAATGACATGAGAATGATCCGCAGTTTTGGTTTCTGAAGACCAACACTTAACTGAACACGCCTCTCAGCCCAAAAGTCAAGAAATAATTGGCAGTGGAATTCACGGTTTATTTGATAGGATAACCTAGCGCGTGCTATGTTTAGAAGCGCAGATGTGCCAGAAATTTGCCCTGGAAGAGGATATTTACTGTACCAATAAATCTACAGAGTCGAGGTTGTAACATTTAAACACCCTTAAATGACATGAGAATGAGCCGTTTTGGTTTCTGAAGACCAACACTTAACTGAATACGCCTCTCGGCCCAAAATTCAAGAAATAATTTGCAGTGGAATCCACGGTGTATTTGATAGGATAACCTAGCGCGTGCTATGTTTAGAAACGCTGGCATGCAGTATAGTTTACGTTTGGTTAATTATCCATTGTTACTCAGACTATCTGATAATATTGCAGAAAAGCTGAGTTTCCACACATGTGTGAGCAGTCATAAGGAAAAGTACAAAAGGGAGTAGTGTTGCAGACGGCGATTAAATTTTCTGATTTCTGTAATTATTTATGGATTCTGTTCTAATGTTGCACGTACTGTACTTATATAAATATGCGTTGTACACTGGCTGCAATCTTTCTATTTCTATTATTATTATTTTTATGTACACATTTTCAAAATACTCCTTGAGCCAAAACCAATTGAGGTAGCTCCAATATCATCACTTCCACATGCTGTATGTAGGGAGACACGATTAAATCCGCAATAATGAGTTGACGCCAAACAAGATAAATTAAGGGAAATATTTTCAAAAATGTAACCTAGAAATTAAACAAGTACACAAATTCGGTTCTTAAAATGTTTTCTGGCGTGTGTTGTCTAAATGAAATAATGACGCTTTCGAAGAAATTTGAATTTGGTAACTTTTTAGTTGTTTTTGTACTATCGGTACTAAAGCTAAATTCGCAATACGTCATCTAAATCCGCATAAAAATAAATATAATAATTTGCCACATTACTTCCACCGCCTAATATGTAATTGTGTAATGCGACACTGCCTCATAAATGAATCACGGAAATACATGTGATTTCATAAATACTTCACAAACAAAATACAACAGAGGTTTTCACAATTTTACCACTAAATGGTTGCATTTGCTGTTTTGGAATCACAGTAAAGGGAAATAAAATAGTTGATTCAACACACCTGGTGTGGTATCTCTGCAGAGAAGGTATATTCCAAGTACTGCAGAGTTAGCCAAGTGTCCCCTATTATTAGTATAAAATCAAATTCAAGATTTGAATTTCAGTTCAGTAGCACGGATATATTTTGGGCCTGGGGTCTATCTGTGATTATTGTGGACAAAAATTGACACGGATATCCAGTGGTTGCCATGCTAACAAGTGTTCGTCATCTAGACCAATGCATTCTAGTTCAGTAGAGACATCTATAGGTTGCTATAAGAACATCCTACTTAATATTATTGAAAGTTAGTACGCCTATCAGTCGTGAGATAGCACGCACTCGTAGTGTTGGACTAAAATTCCCTAAGTTACTAAAAGTTGTTCAAAATTTAGTGTTTTATTCTAGCGTCTCCGAGTGTCTCCTAAACAGATGTATTAACAAACTGTGCCTCAATGCTACAAATGCACTGACAAACGGGAATAGCCCTCGATGCTCTTCCTTTTAAAACAGCAATCATATCAACCCATTGTCTTAATTTTCTCCACTTACACAATTCATGAGGTGCAAATAAAAATACTGTCACTTTGTTCCTAGAAGAGATATTAATTAATTTCTACTGATGTTTCACACATACGTTTACATTGAGATAAATCACAATTATTAGTTCACAAAACAAAGTCAATCCTAGTTATCTCCTTTGTGATTATGTATGTTTTGAGTTTAGTGTCGTTGTCACTCGTTTGGACAAATGAAAGAATTGATGTATGGTGCCTTATAAGTAGATCCCTGTGCGGATATACAACGTGATCTATGGCATTTCTAGCAAAATCTCTCTATAAAAGTTAATACATATTATATTTATGATTAAAATGAGTAATATGTTAGTATTGTTATGTTAAAGTGCACATTTATACCGACGTTCAGTATTCCTCCAGAGTCATATCGCAATTTCCCCTAGAATTCCTGTACTGCCTTACGCAGTGTGACATGGAAACGAAACAATTTCTTGAACAAAGACAGAGTATCTTTTGCTCCTCTATTTCGCTGAACTGAAGATAAGAACGTACAGTACCAGAGATATCATTTATCTCAGTACAAAATGTCAGAGATAAGGATAGATATGTGGGAAGTGTGTGGAGCACATATGAACACATTCATTCCTGTCTTCTCGGTTCAGTGGAATATCACAATAAAACCCATTACAAAGTGTAAGGCCAGCTTTGCAAATCAAATACTTTTTAGGGCCATTGTATTCAAGATGCTTTTAATTTATTTTAGACTGATAGAACTAATAACAGATCAAGTTAATTGACCCTTTGGAATACAAAGTTAAGGGCCTCAAATTCTGAAAACAGTAAAATTTGGCGACCACGCTGAGTATGGTTATCCCTCGCTTTTATGTCCACACTCCAATTTTGATTTGGCACCTAATTTTTGGCCCCAGAGCACTTTTCTTTATCCTAATCTAAACAGATATCACATAAAAGCATCGTTCATAGTGTTCTCCAACGAGATAAGTACTCGGGACTCATGGCAGCCTTGTTACCAGTTGTGGAATTTGCGCACAATAGTGATAATAATAATAATAATAATAATAATAATAATAATATCAGGAAACAGGCCTGGCTGGCATTACTCTTATTGATAAAGTGCAGAAGAGAACCCTTCTAATAGACATCTCAGTCCCTAAGTCACATAATACCCTACACATTTATGCTGAGAAAGTGACGAAATACAGTACATGCCTCTGAAGAGATCCGACAGATGTAGCGATGGAAATCTGTTACAGTATTGCCTATCATATTCTCTACCACTGGGATCATACCGAAGTCGCTGAAGGCCAACCTCGATAAACTGGGGCTCCACCGTAATCTGCATACCTTTATGTAGAAAGCATTTATTTTAGTGATCTACTCCATAGTTCGTTCGTTCCTCAACCTATCAACATTAAGAACTCCACTCTATCTGGGAGGATAAGCAATTTAAAAACATGTTTACCCATAATATTGTCGCTTTCAATGGGGTAGGGGGATGAGATGCGACGGAAGTATGTGTGGCATTTAGTTTTTATGGTCAGTTGCTTTTCCTGATGTCAACGTCATGGGAAGAGTTTAGTATGATTACTATTATTTTTAGTATTATTATTATTATCGTTATTAAGTATTATAAAGTATTATCCATATAAACAATGTGGTTGTCAGAAAAGTAATCGTATAAAACACTAAGAATTACATTTGTGTCCAATTTGATTTTGGTGTTTGAAGCAATTTTCAGTGTTGCCTTAGTAAACGAAAGTTTGATTTATTAATCTCATGTAAATATTTTTCGGGATTAGGGAATAACCCACCTCATTTGGGTACAATCGTGTTGACCAATTGAAAAGCATCAAATTATCGTTTTGTCCAATTTGAAATAAATTCACTTATTTGCAAAACGTATGACGAATAAGAATCAGTATTGGTTATTAATAATTCAGTTTTGGTACAGGTTGAGTGTATCATATTGGGCACATGTTTCCGCAATGACAGCTTGGGGCAACATAAACAGTACAGTAGGTAGCAGAGACGTTATTGCGTTGCGGCGTATGTTCATACCTTTGAATGAATACACAATACACGTGTATTGAACAGCGCATAAAAGAAAGTAGACCACGAGAGAGGCTTGTACATTAGAAACAAACAAAATACAGAGCCGTGTGCAGCACCTAAAACAAACAGGTTTGTATGGGTAATATTAGCAAAATATCCTGCGGCACGCTTCATGTTTACCACGAGACAGACAGACAGCATACACCCACCGTGCTGTTTGCGAGCGGTGCGGAAAAGAGAGATATTATTCGAAAATTAAAATCACCACGAAACTTAATAAGGATGGATGCAATTCTCCGTCTGTAACGGAGAGAATGCTAATGGTTTTTTTTGTGGAGGGGAAAAGGAAAAAACAAAGAGAGAAAAGGTAAGGAAAACAGAAAATTGTATGGTGTTGCAGACCGAAAAACGTACAAATATGTATATGTGTCGTATTATAAGTATCGCGTACCCTTCAACGAATGGAAACTAGGTGCACTGTTAACAAGGTAACTAGGTGACGGGAATTTGTCGCCGCAACACGCTTCAACGAACGATAACAATGTACACTTGCACTTGTTACCATGGTGACCAGGTGTCGGTAATTGTTCGCCGCCACACGCTTGAACGAGAGATAACAATGTGCACTTGCACTTGTTACCATGGTAACCAGGTGTCGGGAATAGCCGCAACACGCTTGAACGAACGATAACAATGTACACTTGCACTTGCTACCATGGTAACTAGGTGTCGGGAATTGTTCGCCGCAACACGCTTGAACGAGCGATAACAATGAGCACTTGCACTTGTTACCATGGTAACTAGGTGTCGGGAATTGTTCGCCTCAACATGCTTGAACGAGCGATAACAATGCGCACTTGCACTTGTTACCATGGTAACCAGGTGTCGGGAATAGCCGCAACACGCTTGAACGAACGATAACAATGTACACTTGCACTTGCTACCATGGTAACTAGGTGTCGGGAATTGTTCGCCGCAACACGCTTGAACGAGCGATAACAATGAGCACTTGCACTTGTTACCATGGTAACCAGGTGTCGGGAATTGCTCGCCACAACTCGCTTGAACGAGCGATAACAATGTGCACTTGCACTTGTTACCATGGTAACTAGGTGTCGGGAAATTGTCGCCGCAACACGCTTGAACGAGCGAGAACAATGTGTTCTTGCACTTGTTACCATGGTAACTAGGTGTCGGGAATTGGTCGCCACAACTCACTTGAACGAGCGATAACAATGTGCACTTGCACTTGTTACCATGGTAACCAGGTGTCGGGAATTGTTCACCGCAACACGCTTGAACGAGCGATAACAATGTGCACTTGCACTTGTTACCATGGTAACTAGGTTTCGGGAATTTGTCGCCGCAACACGCTTGAACGAGCGAGAACAATGTGCACTTGTTACCATGGTAACTAGGTGTCAGGAATTTGTCGCCACTGAACTGTCCACGCAAATATGCTCATCGAGTTCCTTATACAGGTAGATACCGGCCCAAAATCATATCCCTGTTCATTTGGAAGCTACAGATATAACCAGTAGATACATTGCTCAACGAAAGTTTGGACTAGCATAGATTTTACTACAACGACTTCTTATAGTAAACCCATTGAGTTTTATACAGTATCTTATTAACAAACTGTATATCAGTCCTTCTGAAAACAATAAAAATTGTGGTTAGATAACAATGAAACGGTACAAAAACAACGCGAACTCCCTTCTAAGTGTCTATTTTGTAAACAAAAACATTAAAAATCAGTACCTTATGATGATCAGTAACAGTGTTTAGTAGTCCTCCCCGCACATGGAGGAGACATGCTCTGAATGAGACCATCAAGTTTATCTTGAGATAAGAGGTCCCAATCCTCTGTGGCAGCGTCAACTTACAATTGATGACGGAAGTCCAAACGTTTGTTGAGCAGTGTAGATTCACCCGAAGGACTGTTGATGTTTGTTGTTTTACGAGGCGGAACCACACAACTCGTCTCCAACCAGTTATATCCACTTTCTGTGTTGCATGGTCCATTGAAGACTGGCACCCATAGACTATTTAAGTGCCAAGGTTATATGTCAGCGATGCAGGGTCACATGACCATCTGGTACCAATGCAACACATCTACACCGCTTCATAGCGACTAGTATGCTCTTTCAATAAGTTCGCAGATAATAATAATAATTAGAATAATAATTGTTTTTTGCCACTCATTTACGTACAAATTACCAACCAATTTACTTCTAAGAAAGTTTGTTGTTGTTGTTGTTTCATTTGAGGGGCTTGGACATCGTGATCGTTCAACCCCGTATACTTGGGTATGTGTAGAATTACGTAAGATAACCTGTGTTATTATTATGGCTGTATTAGAGTGTGTATTTGTAAACCAGGTGAGAATTGGGAAGGAGACAGCTGTGTCCTTAAGTTAGGAACCATCCCAGAAAGTTGTTAGTAAGAATAGTGTCTCGGCGTAGGCTTAGCTCTAAAAAGTCCATATGATTATTTTCGCTCTTACAGATCACAAAAGCTGTATTCAACACAATAAAATAGATCCCTTGATCGCTCTAAGTTTATTGGGCCGAAAATGCAGAAATTTGAACGCGTGCTGTAGTGTATTTTGCGGGTAACGGGAAGACGGTACTTGTCCGGACACAAGTTCCTATACTAAACTTAACCGTCTTGGTCTCCGCTACAAGCCCTCAAAGTGTACAATGAGAATTTAGAAACACATTGTATATAGGAGATATCTCAAGTCCAGCGTGTTGGACAATTTTTCGGGAGGGTCCTCCAGCTACGATGTCCCAATACCCTAAATGAATGCATTTGAGTGGAAGATCGAGAACATGATTTTCTGGTCGGTCCTTGGATGTTTTTCAATATATTGTATAGTTCTTTCTCGTTCCACGTTGTATAAAAGTACAAACCGCTGTCTGAACCACCACAAACGGCAGTAAACAATGTAGGCTACTTCCCCAATTCCTCCACTTCAGACAATGTTGTCTGGCAAACAGAACATCGACTGAATGCCACTTAACCTTTGATTAATAACATGAATTATTTGAATCACCTTTCTTCAAAGCAAAGTTTTATGCTAGCAGTTCTAAACAAGCCTTTTTGGAGTTATGCGCGTTCGCGGTATTCTGTAACAGCAAACAGAACTATAAAGCTTTTATTCCGTTATTAACATCTCACTCGTGTGATTTATTGTTTTCTTTAGAGTGTGTAGTGGATGGCAATAGAACGCTGAGCCTCTATGATGGCTCAAGTCGTGGTCTCAATGTTTCATTCGTAAGATTACGCAAAGATTGAGGTTTAAGCTTTGTGAAGAGCATGAAAACAGATTGAATAATAACCGACGAGTGTTCATCAATATTTTTAATGATATCAGTTTAATAATAATACCAATAATAATAATATTGTTGTCGTGTGGCCTCCTCAGAGGCCGAGTGCAGGCCTTTCTAGATCTCCGCGCCGGGATGAGAAATGGATCGGATGAAGATGAATGAAACTGGGCAATGTTGTGGAAGGAAGCGGCCGTGGCCTGTCAGAATACTTTCTGGTGTTGAAAATGGGAAAACCACGGATAACCATTTCAAGGACGGCCGACGGTGGGGCTCGACCCACGCATCTACCGAGTCAGCAGAGTGCTTGGACCAATGACCTAATGCTGCGCTGTCAGTAATAATAATAATAATAATAATAATAATAATAATAAGCTACTCTGGGACAGGTCAGTGAACACAGATAGACCTATATCAGCAAACAGCCCAGACATTATTCTTATTGATAAAGTGCGGAAGAAAACTCATTTAATAGACATTGCAGTCCCTAACTCGCATAATATCCAACACAGAAGTGACGAAATAATTGCCCTTGGCTGAAGAGATCCGACAGATGTCACTGTATTGCCCATCATAATCTCTTCCACAGGTATCATACCGAAGTAACTGAAGGCCAACCTTGATAAATTGGGGCTCCATCATAATCTGCATTCCAGTATGCTGAAAACAGTTATTTTAAAGACCTGTTCCATAGTTCCTCAACCTACCAGTATAGACAACTCCACTCCATCTTGCAACAAATGCTGATGAAATGGTGAATTATACCCAACGTTATGGTGATTATATGAGTAGAATAATAGTAATAATACTAGACACAATGATAGACATCACGGTATAACTAAACCAAAATTTCAAGACCACTCAGGCACAAAAAATCAACAAATATGCACCGTTGGCAGAAGAAATCAGGAAGATTTGGCGAGTTAACTGTGTGAAAATGTTACCACCATTGATCTCTACATTACGCTGGATGTCACTCTCCCTGGCGTTATATAGGCCATGAGTTTTGGTGCAGTTTCTCCAGGTGTTGCTGGATAAAGCTACTAAATCTCTGATAAATAATTATTATAAACTACAATCTCTCTGTAGCTTATTTCCCTTTCACCATAGATAATAATTTATGCCTGTAATAACATAAAATAAATCAACAATTTGCCGCTCGTTATTGTCATTAGTGGATCAGCTGAATTATTAAAGAACACAACTATGAATTCCTATACATGTAGGAGGAGACGCATAGCATTTTATTGCTAAAAGGTTATTATTACCATCTTCTTCTGCTTGCTTCGTTACGGCCAACAAAAGACCACGTTATGTCAACTGTTTCTTCTGCATTTGAATGTTGGCTCAGTTGGTTCATTCGCAATCAAAGTAGCACCTTTCTCCCCGGCGACCACGCCTTCCCAGTTATTAGTTTCGACTTAGGTTGAAAACTCCGATGGTCTTGAATTTTTTCCCTAAGTGGGCCACGTTGTTGTTTGAGTCTTCAGTCTTTTGACTGGTTTGATGCAGCGCTCCATGCCTCCCTGTCCTGAGCTAATCGTTTCATTTCTACATAGCTACCACACCCTACATCCGAGGCAATCTGTTTAACATATTCTAACCTTGGTCTACCCCTACAGTTCTTATCCTCGACCCTTCCTTCCATAACTAAGCTTGCTATTCCTGGGTGTCTTAGTATGTGTCCTACTAAGCTATCTCTTCTCTTCGTAACAGTCGCCAGAAACATCTCTCCTCTCCCACTCGCCTTAATACCTCTTCGTTTGTAACCCTATCTACCCATCTGATCTTCATCATTCTCCTGTAACACCACATTTCAAATGCTTCAATTCTCCTCTTTTCTGCTGCACAAATAGTCCAAGTTTCACTTCCATAGAGCGCCACGCTCTAGACAAAGGCTTTCAAAAATGACTTCCTAATACCTAAATCTATATTCGATGTCAACAGATTCCTTTTTTGTAGAAAGGCTTTCCTTGCCTGAGCCAACCTACTTTTTATATCCTCTTTGCTTCGTCCATCACTGGTTATTCTGCTTCCTAAGTAACAGAAGTCTCCTACTTCCTTCAGCTTTTCACCGGCCAATTTGATCTCCATAGATTTTTCTGATTTATTTCGGCTGCATTCCAGTATTTTTGTTTTACATTTATTAATTTTCATCATGAATTCCTTCCGAAAGACGGAATCCATACCATTCAAAAACTCATTCAAATCCTCAGGCTTGTCGGCCAAGATGACGATGTCATCAGCAAATCTGAGAGTAGAAATTATTTCTCCTTGAATCTTCACTCCCACTTTAAATTTTTCTCCAATTTCCTTCATTGCTTGTTCAATGTAAAGATTGAAAAGTATGGGTGATAAGTTGCAGCCTTGCCTTACACCTTTCTGAATACCAGCTTCTCTCTCATGTCCTTCAGCTCGAATGACTGCTGTCTGGTTTCTGTATAGATTGTATATCACCCTCCTATCCCTGTACTTTGTTCCAATAGATTTCAAAATGTCAAACAATTTAGTCCAATCAACGTTATCAAAAGCCTTTTCTAAGTCTACAAATGCCATGAACGTTCTCTTATCTTTCCTTATTCTACCTTCCAAAATCAGCCTAAGACTTAGTACAGCTTCCCTTGTTCCTACATTTCTCCTGAAACCAAACTGGTCTTCACCCAACTCCGTTTCTATCTGGCTTTCAATCCTCTTGTAAATTATTCTAGACAGGATCTTTGAAGCATGAGTAATCAAGCTGATTGTACGGTAATCTTCACATCTGTCACCTCCCACTTTCTTTGGTATAGGGATGATAACATTCTTCTTGAAATCAGGGGGTACCTCACCTGTCTCATAAATCTTACACACCAAGTGAAATAACCTGATCAGACCTTCATCTCCTATGCAGCGTAGCAACTCAATCGGTATATCATCTATGCCTGGTGCTTTGTTCCTGCCTAAGTCCTCTAATGCTCTGCCAAATTCTGATCTCAATATTAAATCTCCTTTTGCATCCTCATCAATTTCCTCCTCCCTTTCCATTACATGATTCTCGATCTCCTTTCCCTTATACAAGCACTCTATGTAAGCTTTCCATCTCTCAACCTTTTCTTCCCTATCTGTTAGAGGCTTTCCATTTGTGTCCCTAATATTACAGCACTTAGTCTTCTTTTCCCCAAAAGTATTCTTAATCCTTCGATAAGCTGTGTCTACTCTTCCTAATTTCAGACAATTTTCTATACCTGCACATTTCTCTTTCAACCATTCTTCTTTCGCTTCCTTGCACTTCTTGTTAACCTCATTTCTCAGACGTCTGTATACTGCTTTCCCCTTCTCATCTCTTAGATTCTTGTGTTTCCGCCTTTCATCCATCAATTCTAGTATATCCTGAGTGATCCACGGTTTTCTACCTATTCTTTCTTTCCTACCAATGTTTTCTTCTGCGTATTTTGTTATTTCATTCTTCAAAAGTGCCCATTCGTCTGCAATTGAAGTTTGTTTAGGGGTTTTGATTAGTCCTTCCTTTATACTCTTCTTGAATCTTTCGTTTACATCCTTTACTTTCAGTCTGTCTATTGCCCACCTTTTTGGCTTTTGACTTTTCTTCAGTTTCTTCAACTTTAATCTGCATTTCATTACAACCAGATTGTGGTCAGAGTTTATGTCAGCTCCAGGATATGTTTTACAATCCAAAATCTGGTTTCGAAACCTCTGCTTGACCATAATGAAGTCGATTTGGTAACGCCCTGTATCTCCTGGTCTCATCCATGTGTATATTCTTCTATTGTGGTTATTGAATAAGGTGTTAGCTATGACCAGCTCATGTTCGGTGCAGAATTCCATCAGCCTGCTTCCTCGATCATTCCTTTCACCTAATCCGAAATCTCCTACTATCTTCCCTTCTCTCCCTTTTCCTACCACAGCATTCCAATCTCCCATCACCTTTGATATACCTCAGAATTTCATCTATTTCTTCGTAGACCTTTTCAACATCCTCATCATCAGCTTGGCTGGTAGGCATATAGACTTGTACCACTGTGGTGCACGTAGGTTTAGTATTGATTTTTGCTACAATAATCCGTTCACTGTATTGCTCATAATATTCCACCCGCTGTCCAAGTTTCCTACTCAATATGAGACCAACCCCTGCTTGGCCATTGTTTGATTTAGTGCTAAGGACCCTATAGTCTCCTGACCAAAAGTCCTGCTCTTCCTGCCAGCGCATTTCACTAATCCCAACCAAATCCAACCTCAACCTATCCATTTCCCTTTCTAAGTTTTCTAACTTTCCACTTCCTAGCAGACTTCTAACATTCCACGCTCCGATCCGTAGAATGTCAGATTTCCTCTTTGTCACTTCTGTGATGTTAACCCCCTCTCGAGTAGTCCCCACCCGGAGATCCGAACGGGGGACTAGTTTACCTCCGGATTGAAATTTTACAAGGGAGGAGGCCATCATCACATGTAATTATGCATAGAGAGGTGCATATCCTCGGGAATAGCAATACGGCTGTAGTTTCCCGTTGCTTTCAGCCGTGCAGCAGAACGCAGTGTAGCCATTAGTTGGCTTATATTATCAATATCTTAACCGTCTATTAGACTAGTAAAGAATTGATTTATTCTGGAAGGCTGCTACTCCCTTTCAGAATAAGTAAAGAGCAATTCTACTACAAAATACTAACCTTCTACTAACAATTAAATACCAAAATTCTACTAACGAAAAAAATACTATAGTTTCACCAACAAACAAATACTACCACTAAAACAGTCTGTCACCAGGCCCACTCACATGCACCCTCACCAGACACACTCACACACCACAGTCTAATAGAACAATGACATATATCTAATAAACAAATTAACTTCATACTTACAACTAAAACTAACTACATACTTACTGTACTGTAATTTGAATTGACAATAATTACAAGAGAGTGAATCTACTGGTGAATAACCTTTAAACAAAAGCCAATGTAAGCCATTTATTTAGGGCTTGCGAATTAATGGACATCAGCCCAGGTTTTTGAATGTATGTGGCATCTATAGGTAAAGCACTGCGCGGATGCGGATATTCACGGATAAACCCACGGATATCCGCAAAATGTTTCACCATGAGGATATAGTTTGCATGGCTGTGCGGACAGCGGATAAGCAGCGGATAATGTTAGGAGAAAATTTGCGGATGGTTTTTACAGTCCAGCCGCCAAGTGTCCGGCTCTGACATTTCTCACGAGGGAGGGAGACAGCGTTGCCGGTTCTGTACCGCGAAATATAAAACAACGTGGGCTACATAACATATAAGATGCGTAATCCTTCAATATTTTCCAGGCTTGCTGATTTGATGTACTCTACCCACAGCTTTCCTGTGCGAGATTTCTGGCTCATTGAGAAAATGTGTCATGAAGTGACTCTTTGAGACGTTGATGGCAAGGATATGATAGCAAGTCGTTGGCGGTGCCGTCTTGGAATACGGTAAAAAGGGCCACGCTCCTGGATATTTTCACATGTTATCCCAAACTACAAAAGATCTTTCTCTATTTCACTGAACCTTTGTCTTTTTCTCTTGGAGATAAGCAAACATTCTGTTGGATAGCCGTGTTGATTTCATTCGGGTTATATGTCCATAGAAAGAAATCCTCCTTTTCCTCATCTAGTCTGTTATTTTCTCTACGTGTGTGCACAACTCTTCGTTGTGGCGTCTTCGAAACTCGCCGTGTTCTTTCACTGGACCCAGGATTTTCCTCAAAATCTTCCTTTCCTTGGTCTCCATTTTTTCCATTATGCCATTTTTATTCATGGCGAGACACTTCGCTACATACAAAGCTTCTGGCCGTGCAGTAGTGCTTGAGTTTTGCATTCAGGGATATAGATCTTTTGTTGTACACATTCTTATTTATATTGTAAGCTATTTCAATGCTATACAAGCGTGATGCAAAAGCCTCGCTTTCGGACATTGTGGGGTCTATCCATTCAACATATTATTACCATATTATTAATAATTTTATTTAAAAATATCTGGTCGTTGTGTAACATTGCAACCTTGTTACTGGCCGCCACTGACTTCAAGGGTGTTCATGAAGAAAATACGCTGAACAGCGAGTGAACAGCGGAAAGAAGACAGGCTGCCAGGTAAATAATGCAACGATAATTCCATGAATGTGTAACAGACTTTTAATGTGACCTCCGATTGTCAAAATGAAATAATAATAATAATAATAATAATAATAATAATAATAATAATAATAATAATAATAATCTTACATTCCTAACAACAAGAATCCCCAGTCAAAACACATAGAAAAGATCAGCAATTACAGCAAGTTGGCCGACCCTATCTAAAGACAATGGCATGTAGAGCGGGTAAAGACCATACCTATCATTATCTCCAGTACGGGCGTGATCCCAAGTACCTTGCTCCAAGGCCTTAAAGAACTGGATCTGAATGCGCAAATGTACAAACTAATGCAGAAGGCAGTAGTTCTATCAACAACCCGAATCATCCGGAAGTTCATGGGTTGCGACATTCCAGCTTAGAAGTTGCTGTTTCTGTAACTATACGTTGGTTCCCAGAATCCCGTATAGTTATGTTGTAATGTACCAGCAATGTGTTATGTACTGTATAAACCAATAATAATAATCATCATAATAATACTAATGATGACGATGACTAATAATAGACCAATAATAATAATACCACCAAGGGAATTGCCAAAATTAAAGACATTGGAAAACAAGAAAGGAAATTTCGGAGAAAAATTTACGGTGCCGTTTTCAGAGATTACTGCTGGCAAAAAAGACCCACAGGAGAATTATACAGAAATACTGAATCTATCACGACACTCATCAGCAAACGCAGAGCGAAGTTCTTTACACATGTCGCCAGAATAACGACACCAGACTGACTAAAAGCATATTCAACACAATTTTACGTCGAAATTGGGTACTTCTTGGTAAAAAAAGATACTGTGGGAGACCTACAACAATTACATATTACCATAGGAGACATTTACGACCGCACCATTTGTAGAGAAACAACCAGAAACCAGAAATTTGAATTTTGATCACAACCCAAAAGAAATAGGCGTAAATGGACAGATGAAGAGAAGAAGGCACAGTGAACGGATGAGGTTTCATCTTTATTGCTATTTACCATTTACAATTTCAAACCGACTCGTTGCGTAGCAGCTAGCTTTCTTAGCTGTGACTGCCGAGGTTCTGTCAAGAAATTTAACTCTGGTCCGAGGGCTGGAACGGGGTACACTCAGCCTTGTGAGACAAAAGTGGGAAGAGGTGGGTTCGATTTTCACTCGGCTATTCTCGAAGTGGTTTTCCGTGGTTTCCCACGTTTACTCCAGTCGAATGCCTGGATGATACCTACCTTAAATCCACGACCGACTCCTTCCCAATCCTCACCTGAATTACAAAAACATACACTGCTACAGACATCGCAATGACACAGGTTTTCAGACAAATTCTACACACACACCGAAGTACACGGGACTAAATGACCACGTTGTCTCCAAGCCCCTAAATGAATTAACATCAACAATAATTTCACAGTTTTCTATTACATAAAATACGCATTCGGAAACAACAACCACACCACATTCCACAGTGTGTGGAATTTCCCTGTCTATAGTACAGCAAAAATGTTTGACGTATATCTTTAAAATGTTGATATTATTAATGCATTGTTATTACTCTCATTATTATCATATAATGGAAGGGGTTGGGTGTTATCGGGTGTGTGTTTGTTAGTATGCAAGACACAGGTCTGCAAAAAATATTTTTGAAAATTGTTTTAATTTTGATAACTTCTTTTCATGTAGCTTTTGGCGCTGATTTCAGAAATTATATTGCTTTCTTTATATCACGTAAGGTTTGTCTACAATATGAGGTTAAATGTTTAGGAAAAATCCTATAAGGCCATTTTTGTATGAGTATTATTTAAGTAAAATGTTAGACAGCATACGGTACTGGCAGCAAATCTAGTATGAACCGGATTCCACCAGTTTCACCGTGCAGATTTTCTAACAGAAGAAATGCTGTCTCATGATGGCAACCTAAATGTACACTGATAATATTTGTAAGTTAACTTATTGGGCTAAAAATGTTACATCTTAAAATTATTATTTAGATTTTACTGAAAGGTAATAGTTTGTTCGCATGTTTAAAAAAACCTTAAGAGTAATATCATCAACTAGCAGTAGTACCCAGCTTCACCCGGTGGATTTATTTGTTTTATGGATGATATTGAATACTACTACAGAACTGGCACATGATACTTAAACTAACAGAAAACAAATATTTGAAAAATATAACTTTTCGTGGTGGTGGTGGTGGTGGTGGTGGTGGTGGTGGTGATTGTAGTGGGGGTTATAAGTAGTACAGTATAATGGGCGTAACATTCACGTCATTTTCCCGCAATGATAATAATGATAATTATGAATAGGGAAACAGCTATTTACTAACTACAGCACTGACACATGTAATTTACAAACACATTTTAAAAGAAATATTGGAAAGAGGAGTTAGTAAAATAAAAGACACCGCTAGGGTCTGGTAGAAATGTAGAGACCAAGAGTGTCGTCTTTTGTCGCATAGCGCCGTAAGAAAATAATCAGAACACTTAGGAAAACTTCGGCTGCCCCGAGCTACTGAGGTAGCAATAGTATCATTTATCGCCACATAGCGCTCAACGATAAGGTTCGGAATAAATGAAGGTGAATGTGAAAGCACCAACGCTTATTGCAGCTGGTAACCTCAATGTACTGCACCAACACCATTACACTTATACAGAGGCATAATATTTTCATGATGATAACTGTTTTAAGGGGCCTAAGATATCCTTTTTGCACTAATTACTCCCCGTGACTGCAATTTATAAACAGCGCAAGATGCAACTATTTTCGCAATTCTGAACCAGAACACTGGTAGGGGTGACGTGATGCAGCCAGAACTGCCCGTCAACAATGGACTTATTAAAATAATCTTACAGTTACACTACTACGGACATGAATGGTTCTAGGGCCTTGATACCCGATTTTCAAGTTCATTTTGCCTGTTATTCGAAATGTAGGGAATGGAGAGCGTTGTCCAAAATATCAAGTGGACAGTGTAACCAGCAGGGTTTCAAAGTGTATGTAAACTTTGGTGCAATTAGGAGAAACGGTGTAGATTTGTGATAAAGGGCCTAAATAGAGGGAATGGAGTGGTCTGTCCAAAATTTAAAGTGGACAGTACCACCCTCAGGGTTCCAAAGGGTAAGTATACAAAATATGGTTCAGATGGGTGAAACGGTGTAGATTTGTGCCAAACGACCTAAATGCAGGGAATGGAGTGGTCGGTCCGAAATTTCGAGCAGACAGTGTTACTCGTCGGGTTCCAAAGGGTAAGTGTGTAAAATTTGGTTCAGATCGGTGAAACGGTGTATATTTGGGCCAAAGGGCCTAATTACAGGAAATGGAGTGGTCTGTCCAAAATTTCATGCAGACAGTGTTACTCGCAGGGTCCCGAAGGGTAAGTATACAAAATTTGGTTCAGATCGGTTAAACGGTTTAGATTTGTGCCAAAGGGCCTAAATGCAGGGAATGGACTGGTGTGTCCTAAATTTCATGCAGACTGTGTTACTCGCAGGGTCCCAAAGGGTAAGTATACACATTTTGGTTCAGATTGGTGAAACGGTGTAGATTTGTGCCAAAGGGCCTAAATGCAGGGAATGGAGAGGTCTGTCCGAAATTTCATGCAAACAGTGTCACTCGCAGGGTTCCAATGTGTAGGTATGCAAATTTTGGTTCAGATCGGTGAAAAGGTGTAGATTTGTGCCAAAGGGCCTAAATGCAGGGAATAAACTGGTCAGTCATAAATTTCACGTAGACAATATTACTCGCAGGGTTCAAAAGGGTAAGTACTCAAAGTTTGGTTCAGATCGTTGAAACGGTGTACGTATCACTAACCATAACGCCAGCGCATGCGGATAGAGCTGTTCGTGAGTGCTTGTTCTACCGACTTACTGAACATAAATCAATCTTAAGGTTACCTGAGAGGCGTAGCCTAATGCTACATAGCCTGAACTACTCTTCTTTAATCTGGCTATCACATAAAAAAAGAATTTTTAATTTTTCGAATCGGACTGGTAGTTCCAGAGATTAGCGCGTTTAAACACACAAACTCTTCAGCTTCATTATATTAGTATAGATGTGTGATTTGTGGGTAAACAAAGGGTGATGGAATTCTTTCTGTATTCAGCACCAGAAAAAAACATAAGAAACACTATAATATGTGAAACAACTTTTTCAACGCGGACCTGTGCGACCTATATTCTTTTGAAACCTGCAGTAGTAGCCTATGTTAACTTGGTTGGGATAAACGTGGTCAAGGTAACACCGTGCAGTATTTTCTGGAGTA
The DNA here is from genome assembly GCA_946902985.2 of Meconema thalassinum. Taxonomy (NCBI): domain Eukaryota; kingdom Metazoa; phylum Arthropoda; class Insecta; order Orthoptera; family Tettigoniidae; genus Meconema; species Meconema thalassinum. The sequence continues at coordinate 1,227,037,946 of OX336388.2, read as the reverse complement.
GAATTGGTAAACCAAGCACTATGTTCTCAGTTCTCCTCATGAAATATAGTATATCCCATACCAACTATTAGACTAGTTTTAATTAGAGTGTCAGTGTTTGTGACAAATTCGAAAATCGAAACCATAACCTTTGTGACAGGAGTACGCTTAAATATGGCAGTAAGATAACAGAACCTACATTAATTTTGAACAGAGTTCCTCCTATAACGTCCCCATGCAGCTACATTACGAAGAGGAAGAAGTGTAACATCCAAGTCCCGAAGGATCTTATCATTCACAGTGCTCATCATTCAGTCTGGTTTACTTTAGAGTGAGGAGTTTGTTCCTTGCCAACAACTTGATGTATCACCTTCCCTGTAGGATTGTGTCTCATTCTGTATTCTTTGGAAGTGATCGCAGAGCAGGCAATACAACACAAAAGCAATATAACTTTTGTTATATCCAACTTGAAGGTGTATTATCGTCATTATGGATGTTGTAGGTACGCTCCATCAACTGGATAGCATGTAGGAGACTGCTAATGTCATCATACCCTAAAGGCAAGGCCTTGTCGCTGAACCTCATTTGTCTCTCCTCTACTTAACGTTTCAAATCAGCATATTCCAGGAAATTTTGTCTGTCCATCACAGAATCCAGATACTTCTTCCTTGGTCTTCCTCTTCTCTTGTTCCTCAAAACCTTTCCTTCCAACACGAGCGTTATAAATTGTTATGGCGTAGTGTGTGGCCAAGGAATTTTGATTTTCTCTTTTCTATAGCGTTGATGAACTCCCTTGTTTCATCTACTTCCTTAAGGACCTTTTGGTTTGACGTTTTCTCTATGCAGTTTATTTTCCGCATCCTCCTCCATATCCAAATTGGCATTGCTTCCAGGCGATTCATATCTACTGCTGATGTAGGGAAGAATATAATACACTATTGCCTTGATATTGGCTGCCATGTTGGGTGATATATTGTCACTTGGGCTACAAAGTGATGTAATCGGTAATTCTGTCAATGATCAAATCGCCATGATACATTAATTAAGATATTAATTTTGTATATTTTTCACTCATTCAACACAATATAGTTCCAATTACTGAAATATGCGAGAAAGTACCCTGAAATAAATTATATATATTTGTTAACGACTTTTTTTTAGCGTATGGCTTTTAGTGCGGGGAGTGTCCGAGGACATGTTCGGCTCGCCAGTTTGTAGCTGCTTCTATGCGGACACCCATTGGGTGAGATACAAGTACCGTCGCGTATGGAGTGTTGTCTGGGGAGGAAAGTATAACTGCAAGGACGAGGAGTCGGAAGGTAGCGGCTGTGGCCTATAGTTAGGGACCAACCCCGGCATTTGCCTGGAAGGAAGATGGGAAACCACAGAAGACCATCTTCAAGGTTTCCGGCGGGGGTATTCGAACCTCCTCGCCATCAGCCATGCCGTAACGACCTCGGCTAACTCACCCGGTTTGTTAAAGACTGTAGATAAGGGAGAAAACTAAGGTACGACAAGTTTCGTTCATCAAGCAAGCATCATCAGATCCCAATATAGACACGACAGAATAGCTCTTAAAACTCTGCCTACAATGACACTCACTAACGGTCCGTGCTCTCCAAGAACAAAATAAACGTCAAAAACTTAGAAAGTGTGGCAGCTATTTCTGGTGAAATTCTAAAGCATTAAACATCCGATGAAATAACTACTTTAACGGTACCTGCTATGTTGCGAGACTGAGAAATGACAATCTCAATAATAAACAATCTCACTCCAGCAACTAATTTGTGAAGGTGTTGCTGTGATATACTTAAGCAACAAGGCCTAAACTACCTTAGAATTGTAAATTATTGCAGAACCTTGGTTGAGATGATGGTTAATAGCTCGAACTGCATATACATACAAAACAGTGTTTATCTACCAATAATATGTGAAGATATATCTGAAAGTGTGGAATGTCTACAATAATAATAATAATAATTCTTTTACGTCCCTTTTTAACTACCATGGCTTTTAGAGACGACGGGGTGTTGAAATTTTGTCCCGTAGGGGATCTTGAACGTGCCAGTGAATCTACTGATACGGCTCCCTCGCATTTGCCCTCCCTTAAATGCCAGTTGACTGCGCCAGGATACGAATGTCTACAGGCTGGTCAGGCAACCACTCTTCTGAAAATGAAATGAAAATCCACAGCCTGCTTCCAGTCTCCGACCGGGTCAGGAATGGAATGAATGAAGCCCTCATCTAGCGGCGAGGATATGAACTGTGCCGGCTGCCGAGGCCTGACGCACTCCTCTGTGGCAATGATTAAATGAATGACAGATGAAATGGAATGATAGTGGAGAGTGTTGCTGGAATGAAATTTTGACAGGGAAAACCGGAGTACCCGGAGAAAAACCTGTCTGCCTCCGTTTTGTCCAGCACAGATCTCACATGGAGTGACCAGGAATTGAACCACGGACCCAGCGGTGAGAGGCCAGCGTGCTGCCGCCTAAGCCACGGAGGCTTCTCAACCACTCTTCTAATGTAAGAAAAATATGTATGTAGAAACACTTCCAAATTATTAGTCGAATATTAATTCTATGAATTTGAGGAGCTTATTAAAAATCAGTTAGCTATTGAATCGTTTTCAGATTCGAATTCAACAAGTAAATCAAAGAAAATATTTGTTCGTCAAAGAGTAAACTGCCCTCTTTTCTTTGAATTCACAAATCTACTGCAAAATCTTACCACCAGTTCCTTATGGGCTTCTTACGAAGAAAATACTCTACTTGTATCATCATGAAACATTCTTCTTCAGAAATTAACAAGCATATAACCTATAATTCACGATACGTACATTAGTAAATTGGAACATATCACACCTAAAGCAATTACCGACACCGGTAATTTACTCATGTGGCCATCATGCCGTTCCTCTGCTTATCATGCTCTTGAAAGTCACATATGTAATCTTAGTTTATAGCACACAATCACCCAACAAAATATCACTTTGATTGCTGTCATAGGTTCTAAGATATTTAGTATTGTGAAATATTTTACGTGCTGCCAAATTGGAAGCCATAGAATCATGTACCAGCAGGTAAAATATCATTATGGTATTTCATTACACAAACTTTCAATTCAACTGCTTGAAGAGGATACGGAAAATAAAATATGTTTAAAAAATTTCGCGCCATCACTATCTTGAATTTTTGATAACCTGATCTATTAAGATTTAAGTGAAAATTCACTGTGCCAAATTTCAAAGGACTCGGATTATTAGGTCACCAGAAAAGTAATTTTAGGTGATTTTTGAAATTTGAGTGGCTTCTGTTTTTGAAAGTCGAATATACGAGTATGTACTTGTAAATTTCAGATTTGTTGCTGCAGTTATTTTGGAGATATTGAAAACCAGTGAAATAACGGAAAAGGAAGATTGTAGTTTTGCGTGACCGTGAATCTGTGATTATGAACCACGGGAGTGAAATAACATTACACATTCTGTAATATGTCGTTGTTAGTTAGTTAGTTATTGGTGTTTTGAGGAGCGTAACAGCAAGGTCATCTGCCCTTATATTGTTGTTAAATACAAAACTTAGTTACTTAATACAATAAAGAATATTTGCGATAACTCAAGTCAATGAGAGTTACTTTGCGTAATTTAGTAAAGGTAAACGATAAAACGTATATACTTTGCTCCGATGAACAGTCAGTTCTTACCTATATACAGTGTCAGATTTATCTACATACACGCCTAAAGTTTTCAAACACTAACTTACGTCATCACCGTGCCATCAAGTCTGATCGAAGAATTTCAAAAATATACAGCAAGTGTGCACTCCGTTCTTATATAGGCTGCAGTATAGGGTAAATAGACGGAGGCAGAGTTGTGGAAAGCTGCCGTGACTGCGAGCAAGTGAGAGCAACACTAGTGAGTTGCTCACTTGCTCATCCCTGGACATAGAGAATGTAACTCCGATACTACCAACATTGCACGTTTCTTACGTCACAAACTGTCCTATATACTGTATGTATGCCTGGAGCACGGGATATAGAATTATTGTCCCGGATACAGTTTAAATGCTAATAGTGGAGATAAAAGGCACGGTACACACACTTGCGTATAATTAAAGTGTACTGTCTGTCGTCCATACCGCAATGCGACGCGCCCTGAGGCGAGAGTCTGCTATTACATGCGAGAGGCTGGCGGGCTTCTATTGTTCATCGATAATGACATGTAGGGGCGTGCTGGTTCAAAAACTGCACAAGATAGCCAACTGTACGGCGATAAACTCCCACTGCGCTTACACGTGTGTGTCAACGCACACGAGTGGGGTTCTGATTTCGGCAGCTTAACAAGCAGTCGTTTAGTTTAGAACTCTCGGTTTATATTCCAAGGAATTTATGAAAATTGGTGTGATATAGACCAATACGTCTTGGTCTGAAAATTTGTCAATTATGGGCCAAATCGTCTTGACTGACATTTCAAACTATTTATAAAATTTTATCATCATATTCTAAAGGCTAATGCCTGGTCGATGCAACCACTCTCTTCTGGCGTTGGCGGTTCGTTTCAGTTCCATGTAATTGTCACAACCCATTATATTCCTTATGTATTCCAAATAATTCGTCCGAGGCCGTCCTCTTCCTTTCTTTCCTAGCATTTTCCCTTCAAGAATGTTAATGATGAAAGTGTTGTGTCTGATGACATGTCCAATAAATTTATTTTTTCTCTTTCCCATTTCCTTAATTAATCTTCTCTCTTCCTGGACTTCCAGGTTGGTTTTTCGTTCCATCCAGCTCGTTCTTATAATTTTCCGCCGTATCCACGCAAAGGATTATCTTACATCTATAAGTAGATTCATATGTTTGCTGGATAACATATTTTTCTTAGTCATAAATGTATGTTTTGCCAATGCAATCCTTATCTTCACAAAATTTAATGTAGGCTATTATTATAAAGATTGTCAGAAATTTCTCATTATAATTATCCGTCATGGGGAAAATATTACAGGATTGTCAACCTAGGAAGAGTTGAAATGATGTTGTTTCGTACGGAGGCTATTTCAAATGACAACAGCCCACAAGTATTGAATGACCTCATGGATCCTGAATATTATAATCTAGACGATGAGGATAAGAAAATCCACGGTTCCAAGCACTTAAGCAAGCAACTCAATGCTGAACACATTCTGTTTGGAAGGTTCCTCTTCGTACGTGACACTATCTTCTCGTTGTCTGGCGATCACTATTTAATTTTCCCCCGTTTGCCAACTCGAACCCAGTCAATCACTGGTTCTTATTTTTGGTGAATTTGTAATCAATTGTTGTTGTTTTCTCCATATTTCCAAACGAAAAGGACTCACTAAGCGTTTATTACGAGGTGTAGACATGATGACACGTGGTAGACTGATAATTGTTCACCGGAAACTCAACCATATCCGGTCGATTAGATTAGCAGTTTGCCTTTTCTACCACTACGAGCGCTAGTGTGAATCAATGCAGAGTTTCACTCAAGCCCTTATAACTATTTCCGGTGTGAAGATTTAAAAAAATCAATAAAACGCCTGAGATTATTGAACCAAGGAACACATTAAAGAACGATTTATTTAAATAAGTTAATTTGGCTAGGATTTGAATCAAGAAGAAAACGAGTAAAAATACGCAATTTTAGGCTGTTTTTCCGGAACTACATTTAGACCGAAAGTGATTTTAAAGCAATTACGAGCCTTACAGTAGTCGCATATGATGTGTAATATGTTAACTGTGAACTCTGTTGCTCATTGAAATAACTACTTGTAAAACTGCAGTGCCAAATCCTGACTGGTTTCCAGCAAATATGATATAAAGAATATTTTCACACCAAACAACGACAACATGAAGATGATTTATTGTAGGAAAAATATCTTTAATGGGGCCTGCAAACCTTGAAGTAATTTTGTATGCGATATAGATTCCACATAGCCACATGGCCGACAGTACCTCGAGTGCTTACATTAAATAAGAATACAGCAAAAGTATGAAGATTTAATAAATCATAATATATTGTTTTCAGCAAATATGATATAATTAATATTTTCACACCATAGAACGACAATTTGAAGATGGTTTATTGAAAGAATATCTTCAATGGGGCCTACAAACCTTGAAGCGAACCATATGCGATATACATTCCTCATAGCCACATGGCCGAGAGTACGTCGTGGTATCAATATCCGCCACCACGCGCGCTCCTTGTTTCCGTCCCAAACATTTCCGTTTCATTGTTTCCGTCCCATCCATTTCCGTTTCATTTTTCAAAATCACCCCCACAAAAAATATACAGATACCGGTTTTTTTTGTCGTGTGGCCTCCTGAGAGTCCGAGTGCAGGTCTTTCTAGTCGACGCCCGTGTGGAAAGATGTTACATATCAATTTTTTTTAAATTAATTTGATAGAGCTTCCCAAGACTCACAATTTAAAACATTTCCGGACCCTTTAGCCCTTCAACGTTTGGCACACTTGCGGAAATTGCTTAATTTTACGTTTTTTCTACGTTAGGGACCCATACTTTGTTTGCTACGAAATGTTTTCATATTGAATATCAGAAAGTCAAGCATATTGAGAAGACGAAAACACCAAAGGATTGTCGATTAGCAGTAGTAATATACAGTACGTGATATTTTATGATAATTACGAACTCCCTTAAAACATCCACAACAATTTTATGAACTGAACACTTTGTATACTTCAGCCGCACTACCATTTCAAGTACAGTAATGTGAAACACAGTAGAACACACTTCACATAATATTTTCTCCCTTATCAGACAGTGAGTCCACTTATCTTTACTCCTCATTCCATTGCTTTGCACTTTTATGCACATGTGAGCCAAGGGAATATCTTTGTTGGACATAAACGTATTCTAAAGCACACGCATTTAACTGCAAGCACAGCATAGAAGTGTTGTTGAGAGAATAATATTGTAATAGGAACGTCTGCTTCCCCTGACAGTCACGCTAGCCGCCATGCTTGTCTGTCAATAGGTAGCCTACTGGCTCCATCTCTCTCACTCTCCTTCTCTCGTAGAAAGCATCAGAATTCAGAACTGGTCGTTGCCACTCAATCCCGAAATCCCAAATGTCTTCACCTACAGGCAACGCACAAAAACGATGTAAAAATAAGAAAGAAAAAGGAAGCCGAGAAAGAAGAAGAGAGAAAGAAAGAAATAAGTAAAAGTAAAGAGAGAAAGAGATACAAGGGGGAGGAGGATGGTGTTGGTCACAGAGATCGATACGAAACAACATCAGATTTCACTCCCCTGAAGAGGTGACGCCATTTTCAGTCATATATGCCACTTGTGATGGCTTTCAGCTAGCGTGCAGGATATGAGAAGGTTGGCGGAAAAGAAGTTCAATGATATACGCAAAAAATATATATGTGCAAAGCAGAAAAATGTGGCACGCACAGAGAAACCCTGAAGACGAGGTGTCAAGGAGAGGTTTAGTATAAGAATCAAGTAAAATAATTCGTGTGAAAGAGGATACGAGGGTTTGAGGTTTCTTCAGCAAGCAAATAAACAGGAAACCGAAGCTCTGTCTCAGGTAGAACTGACAAGCACGATATGCTATGCTGCTGCCTCTTAGCGTCAAACGAGAATTCCTTCTCAGCAGGGATACAAAGCAGCCACGTTCTCTAGCCAGCAGGGATGAAGTTCACATCAGAGAATATAATTAGTGGAATCTGTCAAACAATTTAAATTGAGGAGGGACATCGTGTCAAGAAGAAAATCAAGCTTCATTTATCTTTCCTCTCCCGCGAGGTTCTTTATTTGTTTCGCTCTCTTAATCACAGACGTATGCAAAATCTGTCAAAAGAACCATGTTTCTGCATTTAATTATCGATATCGTCCATAACAACTATTAACAATGGGTTGCTTTGAAGCTATTCTTCAGTGTTGTCTTATTGACACTTCAAAATGCAACTTTTCAGTCTGTCAAGATATAATCCCAAATACTCGGACATGCGAATAAATAAATAAATAAATAAATAAATAAATAAATAAATAAATATATAAATAAATAAATACATAACTAAATAAATACCGGTAAATAAATAAATAAATAAATAAATAAGTAAAGAAATAACTAAATAAATAAATAAATAAATAAATAAACTAATAAATAAATAATTAAGTAACTAAATAACTCCGCCATTGCCGGTCCCAAGCCCGGGGCCTCATCTCGCAAGTGTTGTTACACACAACTAACATGATGGTCGCAAAACGAACGGAAACTACCCCAGCCGGTAAAATCCGGGGCCAAGGAGTGAATCTCGGATCACATTGGTCTAGGGCACAGGATTCTGGGACCCTAAACCATCATGTTTGGATCAGTCGGAGGATCCAACACCTTGCAAAATCGAACGAAGAAGAAACATTACTTGGGCTTCCTCAATGTGAACACCCTACTCAAAATTGGAAAACAAATGGAATTGTTTATGGTTCTTGATGAATATAAGACTAAAATTTTGGCAGCTCAGGAAACCAGATTTATGTCTAATGAAATCTCAACAGTGGGTAATTATAGAATTTTGAAAGGACAACCAGCCATAAAGTAAGGGAAAAAACCAGGAGGGAGGAAATGTCCACGTATTTTGGGAACTGCTTTTTTTTTTGTACATAATTCGATTATCCAGGCGATCCATGATTTTAGGTCCCCATCCCCTAGGTTAACAATACTTACAATTAAAAGTGGAAACAGACTTTATATGCTTCTCAATGCTCATGCCCCAATCAATGAGGACAATAAAAATATCCAGAGAAAGTTGACGAATTTTGGTCACAACTAGAGCAAGAACTATTTCAGGCTCCAGACAACTGTGTCACCTGATGGGTGACTTTAATGCTCAAATAGGGAAGTGAAAGAAATATAGTGAAATAGTGGGAAAATACTCAGGACATCAGAGTACTAATAACAATGGGGAGAGATTGATAGATGTTTGTGAATCTTTTGGAATGAAACTGATGTCAACTTTCTTTAATAAGAACCCCAAGAAAACAAAAACATGTCGTTCACCTAATCCCAAATTAGGAGAGTCTCAAATAGATCATATTGCGACCATCAGTCCACGAGAGATAATGAACGTTTAGGTACAACGAGGGGCCTACTTTGATTCTGATCATTATCTTACTAGAGTCAAAGTGAAATTTCAACCAAAGAGTAATAAAAGGACATCCACCAAGATCGCTAAGTATCGAATCGATGAATTAAAAATCAACCAAACAATTATAGAGAACTATCGCAATGAACTGGAAACTTTTGATTCATGTAAATGGGAGGATATGGCTAAAAAAATCCAGATGCTGCAAGACAGACTATACTACTAGCTAAAAGAAAAAATACATCCCTGGTGGAATGTAGACTGTGAGGAGAGCCTACAAGAGCGTTCAAGAGCCTGGCATAAATGGAGTTCCACCCCACACAACTTTGAGGATTTTCAGGTACAAAGGAGGAAAACGGCTAAGGTTTTCAGGAATGCAAAGCGACAGTATGAGAAAGAACAACTAAATCAAATAGAAAAAGATTTTCAGAGGAATAACTCGAGGAACTTTATTAAACTTTCAAGAGTAAAATTAGAGGGTACACACCACGCAATTTATGCTTTAAGAATGAAGAGGGGAAGCTTCTCATGAGCAATAAGCAGAACTGTGAACACCTGGCAAAATATTTTAAAAATCTTTTGAATTGTGACCCTCCACGTGATCGATTGATGTTCTCTTCTCCACAGCACAAACTCCCTGACTCATCTTCGCCAACGCAGGACGAAATTAGAGCTATAATCAGAGATCATAAAAACAATAAAGCTTCAGGGAAGGATTCCATCCCAGCAGAACTTAAGTATGGAGGAGACAAAGTGGTGGAACAACTAGAGAAACTCTTACGCGACATTTGGGAAACGGAAACAATACCAGATGAGTGGAGGAATGCAGTAATTCATCCCTTACATAAAAAGGGGCTAAAACTAATGTCAACAACTATAGAGGTATCTCATTACTTCCTGTAGCATATAATATATTGTCCAAAGCATTACAACGACGAATAGAAGAACATCTTGACAAGCAGATAGGTGAATATCAGGCAGGATTTCGAAAAGGACGATCATGTGCCGATCAGATCTATATTCTCAAATTTTTAATAAAAAATAAAACTCACGAGAAACAATAAAAAGGCGATCCTGATATTTGTTGATTTTAAGAAAGCATATGACTCAGTAGACCGTGAGACCCTTATTGAAATTCGGAGAGAATTTGGAGTCGACGAAAAATCAATATCTCTCATTCGCCAAACTTTGACGAATACCTACTCACAAGTCAAGTTTCATGGAGAACTCTCAGAACCTTTCGAGTTCAGGACAGGATTGAGACAAGGTGATGGCCTTTCCCCCCTTTTGTTTAATTGTGTTTTAGAGAAAATAATTGGAGAATGGCGCAGGGCGACAAGTCAACAAGGCATTCCTGAAGGAATTCAACTTGGATACAGAAATACTGGATTCAAAATAGACTGCCTCGCATTAGCAGATGATGTTGTTTTCTGTGCACAAGATCTTGAAACTGCAACCAGACAAATTGAGATACTCAAAGAGATAGCTGAAAAAAAAACCAGGTATGCAAATTTCCTTCGAAAAAACAGAATATATGAATTTGGACAACTGGGATCAGGTTCAAGAAATGAATACTGATTATGGGACAATTTCGAGGAGTTATAAATTCCAGTATTTGGGTGAAATTTTAACTCCCAATGCAAATGAGAAATTCGCCATTGAAAAAAGGGCTAGGAAAATGGATATGGCATTTAGACTTTGCATCAACACTTATAAGTCCAAGTCCCTCTCGTATCAGACCAAGAATAGGCACTATAACACAGTTGTTAAGCCAGAGTGCCTCTATGCGGCAGAAACTTTTACAAGCAAGAAAATTGCTGAAATTGAGAAAAAAGAAAGGAAATTCTTACGAAAAATATTAGGTCCCAAAAAATTACCTGGGGAAGAATATAAATTTAGAATGCGATCCAACCAAGAACTGTATAACAAGTTTGAAGGGATTTCTGTCAGTATAATGAAAAGACGGTTGATGTTCTATGGGCACGTTAAGCGATTGGTGGACGAGAGGTTGGCTAATAAAATTCTTAATCTGCAAGAGAAGTGGAAGGTACAACCCCCATGGCTTCAAGAGGTCTATCAAGACTTAAAAAGGGCAAACATAGGATTAGTCGAAGTGTGGGACAGGGCAGGATACAGATCTAAAGTTGCAAGTGTGAAGGATCCCCCCCGAAAAAAGACTCGCTCTTTCAGTGGAAGAACGATTGCGAAGGAGTCAACGAATGAAAGATCTCTGGCAGGAATCTAAACAACAAGGCAGAAACACCTTGAAGAAGATGATGACCTGAATAATGGTTGTGCATTTGTAGTTCATAGATGGCTGTATCAAAAAAAAAGTAACTAAATAACTAAATAAATATGTGCATGAATAAATGAATGAATAAATGAATTAATTAAGGAATGAATTAAGGAATGAATTTGTAGCATACAAACATATAATATTTTTTTTAAACATGTAATTTTTAAAAGTTTTTTTGCGTGTTCCATTAATTAGGATCATATTGTGTTCACCGACTGAAAAGTTGTAATATCGACTATTAAGAACTTATTTTTCAATACATAGAGATGGCTTTAGGATGTATCTCTTGTTAAGGCGGTCATATCTGCTGGGTAAGACTTGAAAATTTGAGTGCAATCGAGATTCGAAACCAAATATCTGCTGTCCGGGCAGCAAACGTTTTTTATTTTGTTGGCCAATGAAAATATATTTGGAAGAACGATGTTTCATCCGTCAGGTGAACATCTTCGCATCAAGTTCACTTAAAAAGTCTATGTTTTATGGTTTGGAGAATACTGCTGTCTCACTTTGAATGTGCACTCCGTTAGGATCCATGCATGTTGAGGGAGGTAAGTCGAGGTATAACGAAGCAAATTCAGCTCCAAACTATCATACTCTGCGAGGTGGAAGTTGCGACTCAGTTTGACATAGTTTGATCTGAGAGGCAACTCGGTCGTAAAACGTGGAGTCCATAATACGGAAGAGAGATCTAGGTTACAGACATGAGGTACTGAGAATTATTATTGTAGTGGAACTAAAACAAGGAAGTGCCCATAGTTTGACATGTAAAACCTTGACGAACTAAAGACAGTATATTTCTTAACATTGATCCATAGTATTGATCTATTTAGACCTATTTAGAATGATTTTAACTACGGAATTAAGTTGGTTACATTAGCATTTAGGATATGCTCAAAATATACCTGAAATAGTGAAGCCCAATAGAGTACTACACTGGGGGGCTTCGGTGGCGTAGTTGGCAGCATGCTGAGCTTCTATGCCCAAGATAGCGGGTTCAAACCCGGCCGAAGCCGTCGGATTTTTTAAGAGCGTTAAAAATCCCTCAGTATGCCTTCCTTCGGAGGGTAAGTAAAGCCGGCGGTCCCATGTCATAGATTTATGGCATGTTAAAGAACCTTCCACTAATTGCACCTGTGTGAAGCTAAATTGGATAGGTTAAAAATTTAAACAACGCTCTTAGGTCTCTACGTTCGTTGCCAAGAGCCGACTGCGGTGGCGTCTGGTAGCTAAGTTCTGAACTGGGCCTAGTAGTCGTTGACGGTGGCACTTGGCGGCAAAAGTAGGAACTATTTGAAAAATTCTAAGTTGCAGTACTTAAATTAAAAAAACAGATAACACACACTAATACAGTCATCACAATTAACACCGGTTATCAGACAGATTCTAGACACAGCCAATGTACACGGGGCTACATGACCGCGTTGTCGCAGCCCCTAAACTTAAGAACCAACCAACCAGAGTACTACACTATGTTTGAAATTTGAATCCTATTATATTCATAGCCTACTTATATTAATAATAATAATTCAGGGAAATACTTTTGAACATAAAAGCCATAAATGCCAAGGTAGAGCTTTGATGTAGTTGTAAGGAATGCTTCCTCTAAAATTGTGCAGTTATATCATTCAATGTAAAAAAAGAAATCCAGCAAATACTACCGAAGTTACATGCAGTTAATCCTTGAAACTATTAACACGAGTGGAATCATATTGGCAAAACTGTCATGCATGGGTTGCTCAAAACTAATCTGCAACATTTTAGTCTATACCTGTGCAAATATCAAAAGAAATCCATTTGTTAGAATGGACGTTACATACAGTATAACATTGAACCTATCAACACGTGTAGAATCATGTTGGTAACATTGTAATATATGAGTTGCTGAAAATTAATCTGCCGTATTATTTGCCAAGTTAATTTCTATTTACATGCATACTTTCTGATTTATTTAGATTAGCTCTGTTGACTACACGTAAGCAGAGTGAACTTATATCTCTTGAGACATACCTTGCATAAACGAAATATGTTTGAAATTCATTTGTTAGTATGGAAAATACAGTTAATCATTGAACCTTTCGGCATGCGTAAAATAATGTTGGCAACAGTCATGGGGGTGTTGCTCAAAATTATTATACTATATTGTGATCTTCATGTTTGAGAATTTCGGCATAATTTCCATGCAAACTTTCTGAGATATCAATGAATTCAAATTTAATGGTGGATTTTCAGCAGTTGGTAGCAATGCCGCTATTTTTAAATATGGACTTAAAATGTCCTGGAATAAATTTGGTTCCTATAGTTGCAGCCATGTAAGAGTTGTTAGGGAGGGGGCCACACACACACATACAAAAGTACAGACATGCATACATTTGCCCAGATTGATCTCATCAGTCTACTTTATCAAATCTTTAAAAATATGAAAAATAGGCCAAATATAATACTTAAGTTACAGTAGCTTATGCTGTGCGCATGATCGCCGTATATGATGGCTCGTCGTAATGCAAACAAGCGTCAGAAGTGTCTTCGACACTGGTTTCCTAACTAGAATTCTCAATTGGATTGAATGTAAACAATCCATTCCAATCTCCAAACATTTCTCTAATGGCAGATCTCTAATTATTATTACATTCCATTACATTACGCGAACCGGCCAAAATTAAGGACTACGCAAATATCATTTCCTACTCATAGTTCTTTCTTCCTTTCTCTTCCACCGCACTTCTTTCATTCTTTCAGAGTGTTGCGCCTTTCTCTCTGCTGTCTATCAACCGCCCCTGCGTTCTCACTTTTCTCCCACAAGAACCTTTATTTTCGAAAGTATTTCCCTGATTATTATTATTATTTTTATTATTATTACCGGTATCATTATAATCATAGCTTTAGCTTGAGATCTTAGCTCCACGTGTCGGTGAAAGAGAGTAACGATGTAACGGAGCCTCATCTCAGCGCTACAAGACGAATTCTACTCAACCCATATTGGCTGAACAGTTTCAGAATATGAATTCCTGATACGTTCGTTGTCAAATGAAATTCAGCCAGGCTACCTATGATTTACAATAACTACAGACGAGTTAAAGATAATGAGAGCAATTTTGAACCCAAAAGAATAATAATTATAATAATAATAATAACAATAATCCCAGCGGGAAACTGGGTCGGAGAGCCGATCAATGCTGGGGGCTCCAAGGCTCACAACCTTGGTAGTACCCTGGTCGGTGTGAAACATCACTGATCCCAAACTACAGTTTTTCAACTGTTCAAAGCATGGAGGAAAGTTCAGCAAAAGCTACTACCCCAGGTGGTAACCAATCCACCTTCGCCTTGAGCGAAGCATGCAGGCCTTCGGAATCTGGGGAGACTGCGCCGACATGCATGGAGGTATCGGAGACTCCATGAAAGATCCAACACAAACGCCGGAATTTCTTTGCTACCTTTAACACGAATTCCCTACGGAAGATTGGTACATTGAAACAACCAACTGATTCCTTATCCCATCATCAAATCCTGATTGCAGCAATTCAAGAAACGAGATTCACTGATGAGCAAGCCATTGAGTCAGAAGGCTACAGAATTTTTGTAGGTAAAACTGGTAAACGTGTAATAAAGACAGTTCCCTACCTTGGCACAGGATTCATCGTCAGTAAGAAGATTTTGGATTCAATCATTGGCTTCAACTCGCCTAGCAGTCGAGTTTCAACTCTCTCCTTACGGAGCACAAACAAAGTTTATACTGTTGTGAATGTCCATGCGCCAATCAATCAAGCGAATAAGAGAGACCCGGAAGGAGCAGATAGATTCTGGGAAGACCTTGAAGATGTTCTCTGTAAGATTCCAGACAATCACACGATTATGCTTCTTGGAATTTCAATGCACAGCTGGGTAAGGAATGAAAGTTCCAAAACATTATCGGAAACTATCCAGCTCACCAGAGAACAAATCGCAATGGTGAGAGGCTCATAGAACTATGTAAGGCTTTCAATCTTGTTATAAAATCCACAGCGTTCAAACACCTTCCCAGAAAACAGAAGACATGGACATCTCCGAATCCAAATCTCGGAGAATTTCAAATTTATCACGTCGCAATTGCACGTAAAGCTCAGAGAGAAATACAGAATGTGAAGGTTCTAAGAAATGCCAATCTAGATTCGGATCACTATCTATCCAAAATAAAAGTTAAACTGATTCCGAGAAACACCAGAAAGGCCGTCTAAAAATGATCAATCGATTTCATACTGAAAAACTACGATTGTGCCCTGAATTTACTCAAAAACTAGAATCTTGGAATCCCGAAAACTGGGATGAACTACAATAGGCCCTGGTCACTGCAGCACAGGAGACAGTTCCACTGACGAAGTCAAAGAAACATGCGTGGTGGAATAATGCATGTGATTCAGTGGTAAAGCAAAGACAACTTGCCTGGCAGAAATGGAACTCGGGAAAGAACCAAGATAATTGGGAAAACTTCGTGAACGAGAGACAACGCGCTGCAAAAATCATCCGCAATGTAAAACGTGCCTACAACAAGAGCCAACTAACTCAAATTGAGCTAGACTTTCAGAGGAACAACACAAGGGACTTCTACAGAACCTTCAAACGCAATCCAAGCAAATGCAATCCTCCGAGTCTACAGTTCAAAGACTCAAATGGGAGACTAGCTTACAGTGAGAGAGAAAATTGCCAGATTTTAGCGAAATACTTTGAATCCCTCCTTAATTGTAAGACTCCAAACTCCACTTTCTCATTTGAAGACAACATACAAGTCCACCCAGATTCTTCCCCTCCAACGAAAGAATAAATCAAACAGATTATCCAGTCACTTAAGAGCAACAAGGCACCAGGTGAGGACTCGATAATCGCCGAATTGTGGAAGTATGCTGGTGAAAAGATGATTGATAAATTGAATGACATTATCAAGGAGATTTGGGAAACTGAGAAACTTCCACGTGACTGGACTTCTGCCTTGATTCATCCCCTGCATAAGAAAGGTGACAAAACGGACGTAAACAACTACCGCGGCATTTCCCTCCTACTGATAACTTACAAAATTATTTCAAAAGCTCTGCAGATCAGGGCAGAACAACAACTTGATCCACAATTAGGAGAGTACCAAGGAGGGTTCAGGAAAGAGCGCTCATGTACCGAACAAATTATGAATCTGAAATCCATCCTTTTCTATCTGAAGCAAAGGAACAAGAAATTTGTGGTAACCTTCGTCGACTTCAAGAAGGCCTATGATTCGATTGATAGAATAGCTCTTATTCAAATTCTAAAGGAATTTGGATTGGATAATAAAACCAGGGCAATCATTCAACAGACCTTAGCTAACACAACCTCCAGGGTCAAGTTCAGAGGAGAAATTTCAGACTCTTTCGAAATTAAGACAGGAGTTAGGCAGGGAGATGGGCTTTCACCCCTGCTCTTCAACTGTGCACTTGAAAAAGTCATCCGCGAGTGGTGCAAAGAAATGAACGATGGGGTCCAAAATGGAGTACGACTGGGTTACAAGAACATGAACCTTTCTATTGATTGCCTAGCTTTTGCAGATGATCTTGCAATTTTCTCCGACTCTTTAGATATGGCCACAAAACAAATTAACCAGCTGCAGGTACAGGCAACAAAAGTTGGTCTTCAGATCTCTTTGGAGAAAACCCACTTCATAACTAACATCAAGCCATCACCAAGGGTGCTAAAAGTAAAGCAGGGGAATATCAAACGGACAGATAAGTTTAAATATCTTGGCGAGTGGGTAGAACCCAACGTATGTGAGAAAGAAACCTTCACTTCGCGCATGAACAAAATGGAAATGGCGTACCAACTCACCAAGGACGTTTACAACAAAAAGTCAATATCCCTGAACGCAAAACTTAGGCATTATTGCACTGTCATACGTACGCAGCGGAATACCTCACCATGAACAAGAAAGGCCTGGTAGAAAAATTGGAGATCAAGGAAAGAAAGATCTTGAGGAAAATTCTTGGCCCGATTAAAGACAACGGTGAATATAGACGACGGCATAACTATGAGCTGTATATTCATGTCCAGAAGATCTCTGATGTAATGAGGAAAAGGAGGATTGCATTTTATGGCCACTTGCTTTGAATGAAACCCACACGATTGACGAACCGGATCTTTAACTATTTTAAAAATAAGAAGACCAAGCCAGCCTGGTTCGAAGAGGTGGAAAGTGACCTGCAAGAGATGGAAATTACCTGTGAGGATATTCAAGAACGCAATCCCCTCAGGAAGAAACTACACGACCACCAGGGTTTTCAAGAAAAACCGAAGATGAAGACGGGAAAGATGAGGACGGAAGAAAGAAAAGAGCAACACCGGCAACGTATGAAGGAACACTGGGCAAATATCAAAGCCCAGAGAATCCAGTTGAAATAATGTGGTCCTTAGTTGGCCGATACGATTAAAGAAGAAGAATAATAATAACAATAATAATTATTATTTTCGTATTAAAAAAACCTCTTTGGTTGAAGGAAACTTAGAAAGACCTCGTGGAACTCCAAATTACAGACACCATGCTCATGGACAAAACTGCCAAAACCGTCACCAAGGATAAGAAATAACGGTTCCAAGTTTAAATCAAACAAAAGCGTACGATCCACAACTCTGCCGAAGAAAGGGAAGCAAGATCTCAAAGAATGAGACAATACTGGGCCAAAGGGAAAGCTCAAAACAATAAAAAGTGATTGATTTCATGTACCCCAAAGTTGGGTGAAACAAATAAATAATAATAATAATAATAATAATAATAATAATAATAATAATAATAATAATAATAATAATAATCAGAAGGCTTCACACAGACTGTACATGGTTGAATTAATGATCTATGCAAGCACACGGCGTCAACTGCAAGGGCTCTTAGATATTACGCAGACGTTAAGCGACGATGTAGTGATGGAATTCGGACTTGAAAAAAGCAAAGTGATCGTACTGGCAAGAGGAAATTTGATACATCAGAGGGCTTCGATTTTTGGTCTAGATGAGCAAATCGAGTGTTTGGATGAGGGCGAGACCGTCAAATATTTGGGCTTTCTTCATATTAAAGGGATCCGACACACACAAATTAAAGCCAATTTTTAGAAGAAATGCTTTAATCGAGGGGATATGATTCTGTAATCATACTTGGATGCAGGCAAGAAGGTCAAAGCCCTGAAAACCTGGGCAGTACCTGTACTTAGGTATTAGTTCGGGATCGGTAAGACAGATTTAGAGCAGATATAACGGAGAGTGCGAGTGTGGCAAATTATCGGCCAAATCATCCAAAAGCATCGATTGAGCGCATCAGACTATTATGGAGCGAGGGCGGTCGAGTCGTCATTGATCTCACAATCGCCCAAAGTAGGCAACTGGAACGTCAGCGACAGTACTCCTTTGGCGCAAGAAATACTCCTCTGTATGAAGCCATTGTTGAAATTATAAGAGATTCCCTCCACTACGACCTGTAGACATGCAATATGACACCAAAGTTCACGTTACTTCGTTTGAACAGCGCCAGATGGCATGGTTACAAAAATAACTAGGCTATATGGTGTACACCCTCACATGCTCAGCCAACACCATGTCGACTGATCATTGTTGAACTTATGGTTGACATTTCGTATTCAACTGAAACCGTACAATCGGGATGTACTTTGTATATGCCCGTATGACAGTTTGATGCATTTTATAATAACTTGTCGCACACATGTTTTTGTAAAGGACTTGCTTCCATGTCATCATAAATCTTGTAAAGTCGTTTAGGGTCATTGTGGCATGGCTATAGACGGGGAACTGTCGACCATGCCGCCATCAGACGTTTGAAGTGTGGCCGAAAACTAGAGAAATAAGGGGCAAAAGTATCACCCGGTATATTAATTCAATGTATTGTCGTAAGGTGTAATACAATTATTAAATAACATTATTGCAGGAACAACCCACATATTACAGGCTTGGAAGAGTACTTTGACCACTTACTGAACTGCTCTGAACCAGAGAACAAACTGGAGAGAACCACTATTTCAACGGTAGAACCTTTTATAATTGATCCTTCATGTGGAGAGGTAACCAGCAGTCTGAAGAAACTGAAAAACCACAAAGCTGCTGGATTTGACGGTATACCAGTTGAATTGATGAAATATGGGAGTGAGAAGCTTCATGAAAAACTGCATAAACTTGTCCCGAAAATATGGCACGTGGAACAAATACTGGACGAATGGAAAGAAGCAATTATTGTTCCGATACATACGAAGGTGAGGAAAGCAATGGCAAACTACCTCACTCCTTATCTTGCCTAGTACGCCTCAATATAGCGCTGCCTTTGTTTTTTTGGGTATCTACCCACATAACCTAACGGTGGTACTTTTTGAGGATCCAACCATCCTTCGGGCTGACTCCATAACAGACAGACATACGAAGGGAGATAAACGTATCTGCAGAAATTACAGAGGAATATCCCTACTTGTCACAGCTTACAAATTACTGTCGCACATAAAATTCCACTCACCGAAGACATAATAGGAGACTATCAGAATGGTCTCCGTAAAAGCAGATCAACAACAGACAATATACTATTTTGTATTAAGACAATCAATGAAAAAGTTTGGTAATATAACAAAAAAAAGTCCATTACCTATTCATTGACTTCCAAAAGGCCTACGACTCAATCCACAGAGAAACGGTGTGGGAAATCATGGCAGAATACGGAATCCCACAAAAACTCATCAGCCTGGTCAAAATGTGTATGGAGGAGACAGTGAGCAAAGTGACACACTGTGGCTCCGTATCAGACGGTTTTGAAAACAGAACACGACTAAATCAAGGTGAAGCGCTCTGCCCCTTTCTCTTCAACATCGTTCTGAAAAAAGTAATTCGGGAAACCAAATAAGCTGCAACTGGAGATCTATCAGATAACTAACCCAACATCCTGGCATATACTGATGACATAGTATTAATAGGAAATAATGGAGGAGAAATTGAAGCTCTGTTCAGGAAATTAAATTAAACTGCTGCTAAAGTAGGTCTTAAGACTAATAAAGAGAAGATAGAATATATGATCATACAGAGAGAAATCATGACTACAGATCAACGCAGTAACCTCCATATAGGCAATTTTACCTTTAAGAACACGCCAAACTTCAAATACATTGGTGTAAATATAAATGACTGCAACAGAAGACAAGTTGGACACCGAATTAGTTTGCGGAATGCAAACAAAGTTTACTTTTCCCTGCAGAAATTACTTTCCTCCAAACTTCTGACCAGGAAAACAAAACTAAAACTATACAACACGATCATCAGGCCAGTATTGCTATACGGAGCCGAAACATGGAGTGTGACCAAAAGGGAGGAACACCAACTTACAGTCTTCGAAAACAAGGTATATAAAAAAATCAGCCCCATTTTTGATCAGGGAACATAAAGATGGGTTCTCAGATCAACTCATGAGCTGTACAAGTTATCCAATCAACCCAGGGTAGTGAACGTCATGAAAGCGAAACGGCTACAATGGGCAGGGCATGTCATCAGAATGAAAGCTACCAGAATAGTTCGCCAGGTGTACGGGAAGAAGATCGAAGGCTCGAGACCCCCTGGAAGACCTAGGAGTAGATGGCAAGATGAGGTGACCTCTGACTGCAGACAGATGGGTATTACTGGATGGGAGAATACTGCGCTGGATAGGAGGAAATGGAGGCAGACAGTGAGAGCGGCACGGGATCGTCACGTCCCAGAGAAGCTAACGGAGTGAGTGAGTGAGTGGTATTTCATTTAGTTTATTTTTCTTCAGGTAAAAATTCCATTGTTAAACAGTGTTATCGGACATATTCAACACGCACACCCACACAGAGCTCATGATCACGATGCCCCAAGCCCCAAAAATGACTTAACAACAAACCACCCTAAACAAATCAACAGTATGAATTCCTCTTCAACGTGTACTATAACTCCCCTTCACAGCATAGTACATTCTGATATTACATCATGTATAGCGTAAACAAACAAGCATCACAAAACCAATTTTTTAATGAATTTTTTAAATTTTAATTAATTTTTGAACTATGTTTTGACGGTACATAAGTAGCACAACAAAAGCAAGCGTCCACAGTGTTATATTGCAAAGCGTGTTAAATGCTGTAGTAATGATTGGCGATGCGATACGAGTATAATGTGCAGGGGAGGAGGAAATGGAAAAAACATCATCACCGAAACGAAACGAATGTTCCAAATGTATTGCATGTTTATATCACTTTCCAAATGTTTTGATTTGCGTTTTGTAATGGGAGATGAAATTGGAAAATAAAACCCCTCTGAAATACATGTTTCGTAATAAAATACTCGGTAAAACAATAATGTCATTTAATGTAAAACTGCGAGTGAAGTGGCCGGTATTGACAATGGGAAAACAACAGGACTTTGGTAGAGAGGGACAGTTAAATTCATGGCTGAACCACCTCGTTTTCAAGGCCTAGTTAAATGTCGTAGTGATGATTTATATACACGTTGAGATCCAATAAAACGGCAAGTTTTACTATTAACTTGAATGGAGATTCAATAAAATGGCAAGTTTTTACCATTAACTTAAAAGGAGATTCAATAAAACGGCAAGATTTTTCCATTAACCTAAAGGGATCTTCAAGAAAACTGCGAGTTTTTGCAATTAACTTAAATCGAGATTCAATAAAACGATAAGATTTTACCATTAACTTGAAAGGAGATTCAATAAAATGGCAAGTTTTTACCATTAACTTAAAAGGAGATTCAATAAAGGGATTTCCAAGAAAACTGCATGATTTTAGCATTAACTTAAAGGGACATTCATTAAAACGGCGAGTGTTTACAATTAACTTAAATCGAGATTCAATAAAACGATAAGATTTTACCGTTAACTTGAAAGGAGATTCAATAAAACGGCAAGTTTTACCATTAACTGAAAAGGGCATTCAATAAAACGGCAAGTTCTGCCATTAACTTAAAGAGGCATTCAATAAAACGGCAAGTTTTACCATTAACTGAAAGGGGCATTCAATAAAACGGCAAGTTTTACCATTAACTTAAAGAGACATTCAATAAAACGGCAAGTTTTACCATTAACTGAAAGGGGCATTCAATAAAACGGCAAGTTCTGCCATTAACTTAAAGAGGCATTCAATAAAACGGCAAGTTGTACCATTAACTGAAAGGGGCATTCAATAAAACGGCAAGTTCTACCATTAACTTAAAGAGACATTCAATAAAACGGCAAGTTTTACCATTAACTGAAAGGGGCATTCAATAAAACGGCAAGTTTTACCATTAACTTAAAGAGACATTCAATAAAACGGCAAGTTTTACCATTAACTGAAAAGGGCATTCAATAAAACGGCAAGTTCTGCCATTAACTTAAAGAGGCATTCAATAAAACGGCAAGTTTTACCATTAACTGAAAGGGGCATTCAATAAAACGGCAAGTTCTACCATTAACTTAAAGAGACATTCAATAAAACGGCAAGTTTTACCATTAACTGAAAAGGGCATTCAATAAAACGGCAAGTTCTGCCATTAACTTAAAGAGGCATTCAATAAAACGGCAAGTTTTACCATTAACTGAAAGGGGCATTCAATAAAACGGCAAGTTCTACCATTAACTTAAAGAGACATTCAATAAAACGGCAAGTTGTACCATTAACTGAAAGGGGCATTCAATAAAACGGCAAGTTCTGCCATTAACTTAAAGAGACATTCAATAAAACGGCAAGTTTTACCATTAACTGAAAGGGGCATTCAATAAAACGGCAAGTTTTACCATTAACTTAAAGAGACATTCAATAAAACGGCAAGTTTTACCATTAACTGAAAAGGGCATTCAATAAAACGGCAAGTTCTGCCATTAACTTAAAGAGGCATTCAATAAAACGGCAAGTTGTACCATTAACTGAAAAGGGCATTCAATAAAACGGCAAGTTCTGCCATTAACTTAAAGAGACATTCAATAAAACGGCAAGTTTTACCATTAACTGAAAGGGGCATTCAATAAAACGGCAAGTTCTACCATTAACTTAAAGAGACATTCAATAAAACGGCAAGTTTTACCATTAACTGAAAGGGGCATTCAATAAAACGGCAAGTTCTACCATTAACTTAAAGAGACATTCAATAAAACGGCAAGTTTTACCATTAACTGAAAGGGGCATTCAATAAAACGGCAAGTTCTACCATTAACTTAAAGAGACATTCAATAAAACGGCAAGTTTTACCATTAACTGAAAGGGGCATTCAATAAAACGGCAAGTTCTACCATTAACTTAAAGAGGCATTCAATAAAACGGCAAGTTTTACCATTAACTGAAAGGGGCATTCAATAAAACGGCAAGTTCTACCATTAACTTAAAGAGACATTCAATAAAACGGCAAGTTTTACCATTAACTTAAATCAAGATTCAATACAGCGGTAAGTAGGCTATGTGCCTTTAACTTAAATAGAGTTTTATTTCAACGGTAAGTTTTTATCATTAACTTAAATTATTGTTGTTAATATGTTTTACGAGCTTTGAACATTTTGGTCATCAGTCCCATGTACATATGTATGTGTACAATTCGTTTGATAACCTGTATTTCTGTGGTGACTGTAGTAGTGTGTAATATTATTAGAGTCGGAGATGGGATAGGGGACCTGAAAATAAGGTATTAACCGCCATTTGCCTGAAGGATCTGTGGCAAAACACGGGACAAACTACAATCAGAACAGCGACTGTCAGTGC
The DNA here is from genome assembly GCA_946902985.2 of Meconema thalassinum. Lineage (NCBI taxonomy): Eukaryota > Metazoa > Arthropoda > Insecta > Orthoptera > Tettigoniidae > Meconema > Meconema thalassinum. The sequence continues at coordinate 1,227,013,820 of OX336388.2, read as the reverse complement.
AGAGGAATCTCAAGAAACGCTGCAGCTCCCCATTATGGTCGTGGTGAGCGATTTAGAGCGTACGGCTACGTTACGGAGTTATTATGTTCAAATTATCTATTTTGGAACGAAATACTCTATATATTATCAGAGACTTTGAAAAACCGCGTAAGTCAAATCGTAGTGCAAAATGAGTAAATACGCGGAGTGATTCTTGTTGTTGTTGGTTGATTCATTTAGGGAATTTGTAACATAGTGGTCATGCAGTTTTGGGTACTTGTGTGTGTTCAATCTATCTAGTAACCTGTGTCATAATGATGGCTGTACCAGTGTGTGTATTTGGAATTGAGACTAGGAAGTCTAGGATTGAGAAGGAGGCGGCCATGACCTTAAGTTAGGTACGAACTCAGCATTCCCCTGGACTAGAATTGGGGAACTATGAAAAACCACTTCTAGAATGATTGAGGTAGAGGTAGAACCCTCCTCTTCTCAGTTTTTCCTCAAGAGGTAGCGTATACCCCGTTTCATACCTTAGAGCAAATGTTAAAAATATATAGAATTATTTATTTTATTTATCGTATGACTTCTGTGCCGGGAGTGTCCGAGGACATGTTCGGCTCGCCTGAGTCTGTAGTTGCTTCCAGCGGACACCCTAAAGGGTGAGCTACAACACAGATTACTAACTTGAGCTATAAGTTCCGTTCAATTTCAAGTAGTTACAACTTTCGCCACCAGATATCAATGATACCTAGTGGTGAACGTTGGAACTTTGATAGAGCGTTCTGACGAAATCTAACCTAACAATTTTGCTTTACACAAGTTTAGTCTGTGAAAGGATCTTTTGCATGCCATAAATCTATGACATGGGACCGCCGGCTTTACTTCCCCTCCGAAGGAAGGCATACTGAAGGATTTTTTTAACGCTCTTAAAAAAATCGGACGACTTCGGCCGGGTTTGAACCCGCTATCTTGGGCATAGCAATTCAGCATGCTACCGACTACGCCACCGAATTAACAACATAGATTTACATATTCTGACTCCAATTTATTAACTTTCCGTTTTACTGGAACAAAATTCTTTGTTTTTTGACGACAACAAAACGCCAAGTCAAAGCTGAACACCCGTGGAGACATGCCACTTCAAGTCAGCAACCCGGAATCCAAAGAGGCAACCTGAAAGACAATGCACCCCAACTTATATTTTCTAACAACCCCAAATAACTTTCTTCGCAATGCCGGGAACAAACCCGGACCTAATGGAAGACAGGCAGGAATGCCATACAGTATTCCGCAAGGTATACTGTGAAACGATTCTCCAATCAGAATTACCTGTCGGGATAAAGCGGGCAGTCTGCTGCGAAGAAACCTAAGAGCTATAGGATAGTGAAATAACGCATCGACGATGAGAGAGGTGAACCTGGACCCTAATAATTCGAATTACACAAACTCTGAAAGTCGTTATAATATCACAGGTTATCGGTCAAATACCTTATGTACAAAAATGTAAGGTTGCGATTACCATGGTGTTCCAACTACAACAACCACTACCACAGGAGGTAACTTGCAACTCCTGATCGAGCTTATTACTGGAAATTAAAATCAATCAACTCATGCACGATCTTATTACAGTTTACGCCATAGTTTTTGGCCGGTCAGCCCCAGTTGCGCAGTCGTACAGAGGACAGTCGGCGAGTCTCCGGCATGTGCAATTGATAGGCGAGTTGCCTGACCGTCCAAACTCGGGTGTAAACTACACTACAAAGTAGGATGGGTAGGCTAACCGACCTGGAATCAAGCCTGTTACAAATAGGCTACGCCATTCCACCATTTTACAGGGACTGACTGCGTGGCTCAGTGATAACGTTCTCGCTTGCTGTGTCCAAGGTTGCAGGATCGAATCCTGCCGCAGTCAGCTGGCATCTAAGGGTGCACAAATGCGAGAGAGCCGTGTCAGAAGATTTACTAGCACGTTAAAGATCCCCTTCAGGGTAAAATTCCGAGACCCCGGCGTCTCTAAAAGCCACAGTACTGTAGTTAAAGGGACGTCAAAACAATAATAACTAGCAATATTATACAGGAATGAAAACGGGAGAGACCACGTATGGCTATATCTACGATGACCACCGCTGGAATACGAATCCATGTGTCCCCAAGCGAAAGAAAGGCGTTCACAACTAACTCTTGAACGCAGTCACATAACATGGAATCATACGGCTGATGATCAAAAATGTCCACAATCCTTAGCAACAACAAATCAATCCTGGTAATGGCTGCTTTACGATGAGGTGATCTTCCACAAAACAAATACTGTATGTTGAAAAGCATTTCTGAATAAATGAAATAAGTTGTTGTTGGTTATTTTAGGAACTGCATCATCGTGGTCATATAACCCCATGTATTTGGGTGTATGTGGAATGTGTGTTATAACCTGTGTTATTGTTCTTATTTATTTATCGTATGGCTTTTAGTGCCGGGAGTGTCCGAGGACATGTTCGGCTCGCCAGAGGCTGTAGCTGCTTTAAGCGGGACACCCATAGGGTTAGCTACATGTTCCGTTCGATTTCAAGTAGTTCCAACTTTCGCTACCAGATGTCAATGATAGCTAGTGGTGACCGTTGGAAGTTTGATAGAGCGTTCGAACGAATTCTAACCTAAAAATTTAGCTTCTCACAAGTTTAGTCTGTGGAAGGATCCATTACATGCCATAAATCTATGACATGGGACCGCCGGCTTTACTTCCCCTCCGAAGGAATGCATGCTGAAGGATTTTAACGCTCTTAAAAAATCCGACGACTTCGGCCGGGTTTGAACCCGCAATCTTGGGCACAGCGGTTCAGCATGCTACCGACTACGCCACCGAAGCCGCTTGTGTTATTGTGAAGGCTGTACTTCTGTGTGTGTTCGAGAATTGGGGATACGATTGGGATGAAGGCGGGTGTGACCTTATGTTAGGAACAATCCTTGGATTTGCCTGGGGATAGAAATGAGGAAACCACGGAAAACCACTTCTAAGATGACTGAGGTAGGAGTCAAACACTCGTCTTCTCAGTTTTGCCACACAAGGCTGAGTGTACCCCGTTTCACAACAGAATTGAAATTCCTTGGCAGAGCTGGCAATCGAACCCGGACCTCCGGGGCGACATCAAAGAATGCTAGCCACTTCACCGCGAGGTGATAGAAAATAAGTAGTTCCGTGAAGAACTATACAGCCTATTTTCATATATCCTATTTGAGTTAATTGCCTCTATCAACATACAAAAATGTTAGTTCGATTGCTGTAATAGATTCGTAGAAATTGAGAACCGTCTAAATATTTCGGTTGGTCGCCTTGTTGGATTTTTATATATGTAGGCCTTAGAGTTACTGGTATGTACTATTAGATAACGATTATTGCATAGGTTCATTATTCAAACGTACACTTCAATCGCATGAATTAATACACAAGAAATAAAAACATAATTTTAAAATTGCGCACAGCCACCATCTTGAGTTTCTGTGAACAATTCAACTAAATTAGACGCCTCTGCATTACAATGTGTATAAACATTTACTGTACCATATTTCACTACGTTCAGATGGTTAAATCGCAAGAAATGTCTATTAAAATGTCTCACTTTCGCATGGCCGCCATGTTCGTTTTGTATTTTACAGGTTTTTGGAAGTCCCCTACCTGAACTTCTAGTAGTACCCTTTATCCCCGTACAAAATTTCAGGGCGATATCATTAATAGTTTCGGAGATATCGAATGCCGGTGAAATATTTCGCACAGGCGCCATATTTAGGTTATGTAGACAATTGAACTAAATTATGTGGCAGTGCATTGCAATGTATCTAAAAATTTCCTGTACCAAGTTTCGTTGCGTTTGTATGGTTAAATCACAAGAAAAGTCAATTTAAAAGTTTCAACTTCGCTTGGCCACCATGTTCGTTTTGTAGTTAACAAGTTTTTGAAAGTCTCATAAGTGAACTTTTAGTAGTGCCCTTTAAGATCGTACAGAATTTCTGGGTGAGATTTGTAAGAGTTTGTGAGATAAAGAATGCCGATGAAATAATTCGCGCAGCCGCCATCTTGAGGTTATGTAAACAATTGAACTAAATTAGATGCCAGAGCATTACAATCAACAAAAAAATTTGCAGTACCAAATTTCATTGTATTGGGATGGTTAAATCGCGAGAAAAGTCTATTTAAAGTTTCAACTTCGCTTTTTCGCCATGTTGGTTTTGTAAACATACGCACACACACATAGACACACGAACAAAAGGTGACCTCATAAGCCTATTTTTTTCATAAAATGAAAATTAGCTAAACATAGGTAGTGTTCTGCATTTTTGAAAGTCTAATAGGAGAACTTCTAGTAGTGCCCTTTATCATCGTACACAATTTCAGGGTGATATCAGTAGACTAATAGTTTCGGAGATATAGATTGCCGGTGACATATTTTGCATAGCCGCCTTGTTGGATTGGTGAGACGTCATAAAATTTGAAGGTCACGATCGGGGTTGGCCGTATTAGTACTATGACCTTACCGAGTTTCATTGAAATCGCTCTAGTGATTTAGAAGTTATTAGGGGGACACACGCGACCCAACGAACGTACGAACGAACAAACAAACAAACAAACATACACATACGCACACACACACACACACAGACACACGAACAAAGGGTGATCGCATAAGCTTTTTTTTTTTATAAATGGAAAATTGGCTAAAATTAGGTATTGTTCTGCATTATTTGCAAATTTCTTATATTAAAGAAGCGAAAGCCGTTCATATCAAAAGAATGACGAAATAATTGTGTTAGATTTCCATCTGTTTGGTCAAGCACAGACTTATAACGGCTGTAATGCCATTTCATAAAATTTGATGTATAAGTTGATGAATTAACTGGCCATACTCGTTGATGATGGGTTTGAGCTGATCGTGTAACAAAAAGTCGTGTTTTCATTGACCTCAATGAGACTGGTAATAGCGGATTATGCTCGCCATGCTCAGTACGTCATCACGGGTTTGTGGGCTAATTCATTGCTTTATAGTGCTAGTGTGTTGCCTTGCATTTATGATTCATTTGATTAACATAGATCTCAAGATGGTTAGCTTGACGAACAATGTTTCTGGCGACTGCTAATGAAGAGAAGAGATAGGTTAGTAGGACACATACTAAGACATCCAGGAATAGCAAGTTTAGTTATGGAAGGAAGGGTCGAGGACAAGAACTGTAGTGGTAGACCAACGTTAGAATATGTTAAACAGATTGCCTCGGATTTAGGGTGTGGTAGCTATGTAGAGATGAAATGATTAGCTCAGGACAGGGAGGCATGGAGAGCAGCATCAAACCAGTCAAAAGACTGAAGACTCAAACAACAACAGGGTCTTCATATTTGCTTGGCGAGGACATCCTCGCTCACGCGCTCCGCCAGGGACGGCTCAGTTGCCAGCTGTCGCGCGCGCACATGTACGGCAGAGTAAGTTGCTTAAAAACAGTACAATGCATTTCCACTCACCATGTTTACAGTAGGTGCTGAAAATGTTCCCCAGCCGCTGCCAAACATAATGGGCATCTACTTATGAAGTTTCCGGCTACTCCAGTTAATTTACCTTCAGTAAGGAAAGTGCGACCTTAACGTCTATTTTTATTGTTTAATGAACCTGTGCGTTTTAATCTTTTAGCCAGTTGTTTTATTGTGATTGTGTATAGTGCTGTAATGCCTTATGTGAAATATTCGTTACGTGAACGTGTATATCTGCACAATACCTACATAAAGTGCAGGAAATCGTGCGCTAGAACAAGACACAAGTTTCGAGAGAGACCCATTCCTATAAATCGATAAATCGGACAATAAAACAACTGGCTAAGAGATTCAAACGTACAGGTTCAGTAATATAGACGTAGAGGTCGTTATTTCCTTACTGAAGCTAAATTAACCGGAGTTGCCGGAAACTTCATAAGGAGATGCTGATTATGTTTGGTAGCGGATGGGGAACATTTTCAGCATCTACTGTAAACATGGTTAGTTAAAATGCATGATACTGATTTCAAGCACCGTACTCTTCCGAACATACGCGCACGCGGCAGCCGGCAACTGAGCCGTCACTGGCGGAGTGCGAGAGCGAGAATGTCCTTGCCAAGCAAATATGAAGACCCTGTATTATAGGCTACACATTGAACCCCCACCCAGTCATTGGACAAATTCGTGTTGAGCGACTGATCTGTTAGAACGAACAGAAAACTGAGAAACACAAGTATTACCCGTCTGATCAGTTTGTCGTCTTAATGATAATGTTGTTGTTGTTGATTCTTTGAGTGACTATGTGACGTTGTGGCCATGCAGCCTGTGTACTTCGGTGTGTGAAAAAATTGTCTGATAACATGTGATATTGAAATGACTGCATTAGTGTAATTCAGATGAGTATTGGGAAAGAGGCGACCGTGGCCTATAGTCAGGAACCATCCCGGCATTCATCTGGAGTAGAAGTGGAAAAGCACGAAAAGCCATTTCCAGGATGGGCGAGTAGGAATTGAACCTGCCTAATCTCTTTTTGCCTCACGAAACTTCGTGTACCTCGTTTCAGCCCTCAAACGAGAATTAATTTCTTGGCAGAGCCAGGAATCGAACCCGGGCCTCCACGATGACAGCCAAGAGTGATAGCCACAACACAACGAGTGCGCTCTTCTATTTACATCCTTATATCGGTGCGTCAGGGCTAGTGTGGGGCAAGGAGGAAGGCATGTACACTCCGCATGAAGCGTTATAATTTAATAGAAAGTGCACCCGAAAGGGCATACTGAGGAGGATTATACATCATTCTTTGCATTATTGTGTAATGCTTTTCGTTCCTTTCAAGCATAACACAATATGATACTTTTCACAATACTTTCCACAGAATGAGAACAGACAATTCTCATTTGGTAAATGATATTTGAGGGGTCTAGATGCAAAACTCATGTTCACCACTTTTTCTAATCTTACAGGAACTAAAAAAACATCTTAAAATGTATGTAACTAATGCAATCTCTAAGAGACTTTGCTTTTGTTACACCTTCTTGTATAAACTATGTTTCATTATTTATATTAATTTAACTGAAAAATAGGTTTTAATTTTGGAGAATGTGACTTTTGCATCCAAACATTGGAGACTGTGAGTTTTGTGTCTGAACAAGTTGGAGAATGTTACTTTTGACACTAAACAAAATTAATTATTTCAGACAAAACAATAGACAAGTTGGCCAAGTTTGTGAAAATTTTAGACAAATACAACCAATTGCATTGTTGGAATACACTTAAATTATTTATTTATTTATTATGTAAAGGTTACGTGTTGAACAGACAATAGTAATATTGGCTTGCAGCTGTAGAAAGTCACATGACCAAAAGCTGTCTTGTGATTGGCCAACAGGGAGAATGTGCTCTTTGCAACTAAACAGTGTGGAGAATGTTAGTTTTGCATCTAAATTGAGCTTTTGGCATTCGAATACCACTGGATATTGTGAGTTTGGCTTCTCAGCACTAAGATAGTCGTGTGTAGTTTGGAACGAAGAATAAGAAAGCCTTGCTAACTCAATTTTGAACAAAAGTGGAGAATGTGACTTTTGCATCTAGAACCCTCATTTCGTGTTGTCACATAATTTATGGTGGTAATCATGAATAGGTAGTCTTATAATCGTGTGTCTTTGCTCTTTATTAGCATTTGTCCTTGATGTGTCCTGCATTGCGTCGGTACTGTAGAATTCCATGCCGATGTTTGTTCGTTTCCTTTGTCTAGCTGCGAGAAGTGCCTGGTAAGTGTCCGTAGACGGCAGATGAAGGTTATATCTAATGTCCTCTATGGAAAAGGTCTCTCTTGCTAATTCATAGGCAAGTTTTGAAGGCGCAAACTTCCCTATTCTTAAACAGTGCTTCAAGAATTTTGCTTTCACATTCTCAATTCTCGCAAGGTTTTTTTTAAAGTTAATTTTTGCCATATTAAGTCTATGCCGTATGTTATCATGGGTGTTATTATGGCGTCATAGATGTATTCAGTGATAGGTTGTGAACGTTCTTGAGTCCACACATACCTTTAATAGTCGTTGTTGTCCTTTCTTCTTTAGGGTATTTGAGTGATCGCCCCGATGTCTGAAGGGTGATGCTGCCTAGATTTTTTTTAATTTGTTAACTTCTTCCAGTGGTTCGTTGCGTCTTTTACTGATGCTGTTCCCCCTTTCATCTGTGCTGATTTCTTCATGTTTATCTGAAGCGTTATTGACACTAGCGGATTGAATGCACTTGCTAATATAATAATACATTTTTTTTAGCTTGCCACGGTGGGTGAGTGGATAGCGTATCGGTCTACTAACCCCAAGATTGCAGGTTCGCCCCTGACCGTGGTAAGTGATTTTTGAAAGGCGGCAAAAATACGATACGCATGTCATACGATGTTGGCATGTCAAAGAACCCATTTGAATTCAGTAGGCCGAGTTCATAATGGCAAAATTAATCTCGGGAGTTTCCGCCAGCACAAAGTTCCTCATTTCTCTACTAGAAAGCGCTATTGTGTTCAAGGAGATTAGATATCTTACATCTAACCTCCTTGACTTTCATAGTCAAGGAACTACGAAATTCGACATGCAAGCTACCCTCTGGGTGTCAAATAGCAAAGCTTGCACCAGGCACCCGAGGCCATACGATATTATTATTATTATTTTTTTACCCTTAATACTATTTTCTACTCTACGAATACACTGTTCTTCAGCGTAACAAAATTTAGAAATATCCAACTGAAGAAACGCAAATCGTACCACAATGATTCATCGACATACAGTGCACATTATACCGATATCTCCAAGAAAACAGATTACTCTGACTACTAGTAGTTCATGCATCTACCACCGGCAAGGATTTATGAGGAGTGCAATAATAACAGTTACTCACTAGAGCTCCGATGTGAATATTCGTACATCCTGCGGCATACGTACCTGAAAAGAATAAATTTAATATTAAATACAAACAAATATTATTCTTGGGATAGGCTATGAGCCACCATTCTATCTTACTTCTCATATGTATTCATGCATTCACTAATTTACTAAGATATCAAGAGTTACAGTGGTTATGTCTAACATAATATTTACAGACAAAATCGCAATCCCTTCCCTTCTGTTTACTGTCTTCAAAAGTACAATACACTACATAATTTTGAGCAAAGACCATCAGGGGTGTAGTAGAAACAAGAATATATCGCAAAACACTGACGAGTGAACGGAATGACAGCGGTAGCTACGCTCGCTAACACACAGTGCTAGGTCATGGGGCCAAGCTCTCAGCGCATTCGGGAGATGTGGTTTCGAATCCCACTGTCGGCCGTCCCTGAAGTGGTTCTCCGTTGTTTCCCTATTTCACTTCAAGGCAAATGCTGGGACGGTGTTTTCTAATAGGCCATGAACGCTTCCTTCCGTCTCCTCTCATAATAATAAGTAATAATGTTATTGGTTTTAAGTCCCTTTTAACAACTGTGACTTTAAGAGATGCCATGGTGCCGGAATTCGACCCCAAAGGGGATCTTAAAAGTGCCGGTAAATCTACTGACATGGATCCCTGGTATTTGCTCACTCTCAATTGACAACTTACTGCGCCGGGATTTAATCCTGCAACCTTGGGAACAGCAGGCGAGAAAATGACCGCTGAGCCACGCTGTCAATCGGTTTCTTCTCTCATGAAAAAAATCCACAGCCTGCTACCAGTCTCCGACCGGGTCAGGAATGGAATGAATGAAGCCCCATCTAGCGGCGAGGATATGAAATGTGCCGGCTGCCGAAGCCTGTCGCACTCCTCTGGGGCAATGATTAAATGAATGACAGATGAAATGAAATGATAGTGGAGAGTGTTGCTGGAATGAAATTTCGACAGGGAAAACCGGAGTACCCGGAGAAAAACCTGTCTGCCTCCGCTTTGTCCAGCACAGATCTCACATGGAGTGACCGGGATTTGAACCACGGACCCAGCGGTGAGAAGCCGGCGTGCTGCCGCCTAAGCCACGGAGGCTTCCTTCTCTCGTGAACGGCTCTCATATATTTGGTGTCAGGAAGGACACCCGGACGTAAAAGCCACGCAACATATACATACTTTGGCCGTACTAAAAATGGTTTTCTTGGTTTTCCATTGTCACCACCAGGCAAATGCAGGGACGGTTCCTTTCAATAGGTCCACGGTCGATTTCCTTCCAAGATTCTTTCCCCAACCCGTCCTGAAAGAGAAAATAAATGGCCATTGGCTGCGTTAATTAATAAATTAATTAATTAATTACTAAATATTTATACTTCATCGCATCTCATCGCCAACCTTGTTGAAAACGGAAAATAGTAAGGAATGGCCGTACAAAGTCGGATATAAAATTTTGAAAAACGAATCACATATTCGAGGACGTACTTTTAAGCTGTGACAGGTTTTGAGGAGTCCAATTTTTCGCTCCTCCTTCTGAAGGAAGAACTGTATTCAGAGTCCACATGTTTTGCAGCCCGTGCTCTGAATAGAAGCCGCTAAATATCATCACTCGTAGTCAGTGACTGAGTATCCTCACTTTCCATTTCGGGAAGTGGGGGCTCTGGGCCAATCCCCTCCCCTGGTCACGACATTGCAATGGAAACATGATCAGTGGATGGCGCGTGATTTGACCAAGTAGTTTGCCTGACGACTTACTCATTTCTATTGTGTGTAGAGCTTCCAACAAGGCATTATTAAATTGACCAATAGTTTGAATTGATCAGAACTAAGTCAATTAATATTTTCAATTTAGGACATAATATTTCGTCAAAATGTCCATACTATGTATTTTTATCGCACGAATTTCCACTTGAAGGGCTGGCGAAAAATTAAGACTAGCAATGGCCCAAATAGCGGCTGTCAATATGAGTAAAGTATGGCAATATAGGGGCAGAGCTAGAAACACGGAATTACGTCTGGTTAACGCCAAGATGCAGTATATCCCATTGCCGCATACGCTGTTGGAACACGTTGTGTATGTTGTTAATTCTTAAGGGACTTGGAACATCTTGATCGTTAGCCCCGTATGGTTGGGTGTGTGTTTAGTTTACCCGATAGCCTGTCATTCTGAGATTACTGTAGTAGTGTGTGTAGCTGTATTAGGGATAGGGATGGGGTAGGTGCCCCGGGCCTCGAAGTAAGGGACTAACCCAGCATTTTCCTCGAAGTATTGTGAGAAAACCCTGGTTAAAACACTCTCTGGATAGTCACTGGCAATGCCGGGATTTGAAGCTCCGATCTCCGGTCTAGGTTCAACTAACTGGGCGGCCATGGTGCACTATTTAACGAGGGGGATAGACCACTAAGGAAGTAGACAAGAAGAAATGTGGATCTATCACCAGATCTTACGGATATTGTGGGCAGAACACCGAACAATATATCTGTTCTGAAAGAGCTTTATGTGAAAGATAGGCTGAGGGGAAGAATTGGGAAGTCCTTCTCAGATACGTCAAATAGCTCACGAAGGCACGTTAGTTAGTTATTGTTGTTTTAAGGGGCGGAACTACGAGGGCATCTGCCCCTAAGGCACGTTGCTATAGATACAAAACTAGTAGTGTAGGGTGAAGTAGAAAGAAGGCGACCATTAGGTACTATCTATGTGTGATCAATTGATTGGCAAATCATTCCAGTAGGCGATATATATGACGCAGGGCCGAAGACAATGGCATTTGTTCTCCAGGAACACAAGAAGTGTCTCCACATTCTGCCAAGGATAGAAGGAGAAATGCCAACTCTGCTAGGCATTGACCCCGCAACCTTTGAGTACTGGAAGAGAAATGAAATTGCATGAAGAACAGCATTAACAACATTCTGGTTTGACTACCACTGGCTTCTGGAGTGAAATGAAGCACTCCGCCGCACCGCGCCGGGGGGATACAGATTGACATTGCCCTGCCAGGAACATATTGGCATTTGTTGTTCTTTTTTCAAATGTCATGGGGATGTCAATATATCCACCAACGGAATATCAATGATACAAGTTTTGTATGTCAATATCCATGTTACGTCATAAAATAGATACCTTTAGTGAATTGATAGACATACTTTGATATCTAGACACGTACATGAAATGTCAGAATGATAATTCATCAATGCCCCAGGTTACAAAAGATCCATTGCCGATCGGCATTATTTTACTGCTCAGAGAAAATATCGAGTGTCAAGCCATGAACATGAGCCCATAAAATTAATATACAACACGCTTATTGCGCTATCTGAATTTCGTTTTCGTTTTTGTTGTTGCTTATTTTAGGGGCTGCGACATCGTGGTTGTATATCCCCGTGTATTTGTGTGTGTGTGGTATTTGTGTGATAACCTGAGTTATAGGTATGGCTGTATTAGTGTGTGCATTTGTAATCCAGAAGACGACACAAGATGTCTGCTGCATTACACACTTAATCCAACTGAACATCCTGTTGTAAATGATTCTAGTCATGATTTTTGAAGCATGAGTTATCAAGCTGGTTGTACAGGGTGGCGCACGAAATGTCATACACTAGAAATTGTTTATAGAATATTTAATCTACAACATATTGAATGAAATATGGTATTAAAACATTCTCTGAAATGTGCATGATTAGTCAGTATACAGGACATGTTAATTATGTCCACCTTCTCGGCGTACAACAGCATCGAGACGAACCTGCATGTTTGTGACTACCCTACGACACATGTCCTCTCTCAACCCTCGGAAGAAAGTCACAATGGCTGCTTGAAATTGCAATACATTTTCTGATTTCTGGCGGTAGATTGTCTCCTCCAATTATCCCCACAGGAAGAAGTCACAGGGATTAAGATCGGGCTATGTGGTGGCCAGATTGAGCCGCTCTGAAAACAATCGGGATATCGATGGGACATCACACGGGGCCCGAAATGTCCATGCAGGAAGTGCAGAACATTTGCTGTGTGCGGACGAGCTTCATCTTGCATGAACCATTGTGTGTCTATTGGTAGTCGTGTTGCAAAGCGTTGTGGAAGGAAACTGTTTTGCAACATGTCAATGTAACGCGCACTGTTGACTGTGTAATTGAAAAAGATTGGCCCAATAATTCCATGACTGAAAATTGCAGCCCATACACACACTTTTACACCATGACTTTCAACCTCGTGCACAATATCAGGCAGCTCTTTCGTCCAAAACCGGAAATTCTGTTTGTTCACAGCACCATTCAGATAAACGTATGCCTCGTCACTGAACCATGTGTTGTGCAGTACGGGATCACCTTCTGCAATAGCCCATGCAGCAATCTGTACTCGCCGTTGCTTGTCAAGCGCCGTTAGTTTATGATCTGTTGTCATTTTGTATGGGAATAGGTCAAGCTCAGACTACAGTATTCTCTGAATTGAAAGACGAGAGATGCCCAGCTGAACACAGGCAGTTCTGGTGGATTTGGAGGGGCTCCGAGCCACAGCCCCTCTCACAGCAGCAATATTCTCCGGTGAGCGGACTGGCTTGAGACGGGTCCGTTTTCTCTCCAGTGTATTGCCTTTTGTTTCAAATTGGCTGGAAATCTATACACAGTCTCCGGCAGGGAGCCCACCGGGTACGGAAATGAACACGAAACCTTTCCCGAGTCCGAATTACACTCTTTGTTTCCTCATAAAACAACACTGTTTTCACCTTCTGTTCGCACGTCAACCTCCCTTTGTCAAGGTCAAGAGATGTTGTATAACTGGAAGCCGCTACGCATGCGCGACATGTGCTGCTGCCTGTCGAATCACGCATGAAATAAGGTTTCAGTTCACGAAAGGACATGGTGGTGAGCCCAGATTTACACATTTTATAAATCATTTTTGATGTATGACATTTCGTGCGCCACCCACGATAATCTTCTCAGCGTGCAAACAAAGAATGTCTGTCTGTGTACAATTTTGTACGTGCATCACTTGAGAACGGCTGGATGGATCAACATAGCATTTGATACAGATATACGTCAGAGGCATGACACCAATCATTGATGTAACTCTTCTCCGGACCTCTCATAATAGGGGGCCTACCCCTGCACCCTTAAAATACACGCCGAAATAGGCGTAGAAGGACTGGACGAAGCTTATTTTCAACCCCTTAATGTGAGAAGAAAAAAAACCTCAAACCAATAGTTTCTGAGATATTCCCAGAAAACTAATTTCATGTAGCCTAATAGACTAACGAAGGAATGCAAGCCCGTTACCATGGCAACAGTGTCTCAAGTATTTCTGTAAAAGTCAATGCTACTCCATTTATTTCGTTTCTGTTAAAGTTTGCAAATGGCTACTTAGGCTGTAAAATTCATCAATATGTATAATATGCTGGGGGTCAAGAGGTACCCTAGAATTTTTCACGCGATTTACACGTGCGATATATCGTACGGAAGGTCTATTATATCTCCAAACACCAACATTATTTAATAATTCCCGGAATTGAAATAGTATTTATGGCGACTTTTAGGAATTGTGGCCATTGAAGGCTAAAAATCCTGAATTTTCATTCCCCACAAGCCTTTTTAAATTTATTAAAGGGGTCTTCATGGGGATGGAAACTTTACGCATTGGTGAAGTCAGTTTTTTAAGACGTGTAGCCTATTGCGTTTGTTCTACGAGGTTTTCAATTTTATTTTACCGACAGCAGTGGCTATGCTCGCTAAAAGCGCAGCGTTAGGTCATGGGGCCAAGCTCTCTGCTGACTCGGTAGACGCGTGGGTTCGAGCCCCACCGTCGGCCGTCCTTGAAATGGTTTTCCGTGGTTTCCCATTTTCAACACCAGGCAAATGCTGGGACGGTACCTTCTGACAGGCCACGGCCGATTCCTTCCAAATCCTTGCCCAGTTTCATTCATCTTCATCCATTCCATCTCTCATCCCGACGCGCAGGTCGCCCACGGGCGTCGACTAGAAAGACCTGCACTCGGCCTCTCAGGAGGTCACACGAAAAAAAAATATATATATATTTTTTTACGTTGAGAAGTACATGTTAGGTAAATTTATTATGAAAATCCTTTTTTTTTCGTCAATCGGTTTCGTCTTAAGGAAGTTGTTATTTGATACTGTGTGGTTAACATATCCATATATGACCATCTGGGTGATATGATGTAGTCAATATAATTAATTTGCCTCGTGACCACCAGGTGCTTTTGCTCTCCTATAAAGATATAATATTTACAGCTATCTAGCATTATATGAATGTTTGTTTATTATATTTTCAATTCTTTTTACGCCTTTTGGACTGTGTTCTTGTCAGATGCAAGCAAAACATGGTTTTGTCTGTCTGTTTTACTGAGTTTCTTTGTGTACACCTATCACTCGTGTTCGGCTGGTTAGGGCATCGTAAAATTAGGTATGGTATCCATTAGAGGAAATATGTAACTCTTCACCAAATTTCTCATCAAAAGGGGTAGCTATAAGGGAAAACTTTTCAAAATACATGCTAAAATATGCGAAACATAAAATGAATCCTAGAAGAACGACCGAAGTTTATTTAGAGCCCCTCCATGTAAGACACAAAGTTCGGGAGCCTATAAAGTGTCTTCGAAAACCTCATTTTAAGGCCCTTAAATTAGCAGTGTCTGTGATATTCCCCGAAAACTTACTTCACTGTGATAAACTGACGAAGGATTGACAAGTCCGTAACCATTGCAACAGTAGCTCAATTGATAATTAATAACATCGAAGATCGTTCGAAGAACGCGTACTTCTGCTAGTTACACATAATACTGAAAAAATTCTTATACTGCTAGTTACACATATACTCATTCTTAAACACTTCACAATCACATTTTATGAGACAAAATTCTACACACACCCAAGTACTCGGGGCTAAACGACCAAGATGGTTGGTTGGTTCCTCAGTTTAGGGGCTGCGACAACGCGGTCATGTAGCCCTGTGTACTTTGGGTGTGTGTAGAATCTGTCCGATAACCGGTGTTTATTGTGATGGCTGTATTAGTGTGTGTATCTGTTTTTTAATTTAAGTACAGACTGCAACTTAGAATTTTTCAAATAGTTCCTACTTTTGCCGCAAAGCGCCACCGTCAACGACTGCTATGCCAAGTTCAGTACTTAGTTACTATTCGCCACCGCAGTCGGCTCTTGGCAACGAATGTAGAAACCTAAGAGCGTTGTTTACATTCTTAACCTATCCAATTTTGCTTCACACAGGTGTAATTAGTGGAAGGTTCTTTAACATGCCATAAATCTATGACATGTGACCGCCGGCTTTACTTCCCCTCCGAAGGAAGGCATACTGAGGGATTTTTAACGCTCTTAAAAAATCTGACGGCTTCGGCCTGACCAAGATGTGCAAGCCCTTGAAATGAAATAACAACAAGCTTCATCTTCATTTCGCGCACGATCCGCCACTGCCACATACCAAAGATTGAATTCGCTTTTACGTATTGTTTCACGATTTCAATAGCTATTATGCCAAATAGTGGGATGACGTGTTTCAGTCTTCACTGGTAATTATTCCCCCTAGACTAGAGCCATGAAAACCGTTGAAGAGGCTCAAAAAAGATAGAAGGAATAAAATAAAGATCTAGTGAGCGTGGTTGTATATCGTCATTATGTACAATCGATATTAGTCGAGGTTTGCTGCCCGCAATTCGCCGAGCTAGGGCCTGTGTTTTCCAGCTGAGGACACAAGATGCCTGCAGCATTACGCGCTTAATGCAATGCTGTGTACAATGGTATGGGGAGTAGCCAGCACACACATGGACCGCCGCGGGGCTTTCCCGCCGCCATACCCTCCCCTCTAACAGGTTGGCCAACAAGGTAAAACTAAATCATGATAGCCACATTAGCTACAATTCGGTGAACATTCTTAAAACATGCAGCGTGCTTCAGGAGGGATGTATAATGCTCGAGGAAAATGTTGTGCAGATTCGATTGATTTCAATATTATAACTTATAACTAATGCGAAGGAAAGGAGAGGGAGGCGAAAGTACAGTAGTTTGTGATGATGATGATGATGATGATGATGAGTTTCATAATTTCGATTCGAATATTTAGAATTTTGCAGCTTTTGTGCAATTGAGCATTTTATATCATTTTGGAAAACATACATACGGTAATTTTGGTTACATCCGATAAACGAGCAAAGTCTTTTTAACTGGCAACAATGTGAAATTAAAATCACATTTGTGAAAGGTTAATAATAATAATAATAATAATAATAATAATAATAACAATAATAATATTGTTTATTTTCGTGTGGCCTCCTGAGAGGCCGAGTGCAGTCATTCTAGTCGACGCCCGTGGCCAACCTGCGAGTCCGAATGAGAGATGACATGATTGGATGAAAGTGGGCAAGGATGTGGAGGAAGTGGCCGTGGCCTGTCAGAAGGTACCGCCCCAGCATTTCCTTCGTGTTTAAAATGGGGGAAACAACGGAAAACCATTTCAAGTAGAGCCGACGGTGGGGCTCGAACCCACGCGTCTACCAAGTCAGCGCTTGGCACCATTACCTAACGCTGCGCTTTAGCGAGCGTAGCCACCACTGTCACTATAATAATAATAATAATAATAATAATAATGTTATTCGTTTTACGTCCCTTTTAACTACGGCGGCTTTTAGAGACACCGGTTTGCCGGAATTTTGCACCGAATGGGATCTTGAACGTGTCAGTAAATCTACTGGCACGATTACCTCACATTTGCACACCCTCAAATGCCAACTGACTGCGCCATGATTTGAACCTGCAACTTTGGTCACAGCAGGAGAGAACGTTGCCGCTGAGCGACGCACCTTTTTTTTAGCGTATGGTTTTTAGTGCCTGGAGTGTCCGAGGACATATTGGGCTCGCCAGTTTGTAGCTGCTTCTATGCGGACACCCATGGGGTGAGCTACAAGTGCCGTCACGTGTGGAGTGTTGTCTGGGGAGGAAAGTTTGCAATTAAGGGCGAGAAGTAGGAAGGTAGCGGCTGAGGCCTATAGTTAGGGACCAACCCCGGTATTTGCCTGGAATGAAGATGGGAAACCACAGAAGACCATCATCAAGGTTGCCAGCGCGGCGGGGGGATTTGAACCTCCTCGCCTCCCGGATGTGAGCGATTTCCAGCAGCCACGCCGTAACGACCACGGCTAATTCACCCTGTAACGACGCAGCTAGTCGTTAATCATACTAATATATAAAAATGAGATGGTGTGTGTCTGTCTTTCTGTCTGTCTGTGTGTTACTCAATAACACAAGAACCGCTGGTCCAATTTAAATGAAATTTTGCATGGATATAGCTGATTTACCAGGTTTACATATAGGATACCTTTGATTTCGATATTTTGCACTATTAAAAATGGCGACTATTTTAGCGACGTCACTACACCCTTTGGTTTCAAAATTTCATAATTCCATATCAAATAAAAAGAGAACGCAAAGAAATAGCAAACTTTTGATGGCAAATGCGAGTTTAGAAATTTAATTTCCTATCCGAAAGGTCCTTATCACGTTTCGTGTATCTCCAACGGTTAGCGAGTAAAACCCACATTTGTGACGTCACTACACCCTTTGGTTTCAAAATTTCATATTTCCATTTCAAATAAAAAGAGAACGCTAAGAAATAGCAAACTTTTGATGGCATACGCGAGCTTAAACATTTAATTTTATATCCAAAAGGTCCTTATCACTTTTGGAGTATTTCCAACGGTTAGCGAGTAAAACGTAAAATTGTGCAATAAAACACGGTCAAAACCGAGCGGTGCAGTATATCTCTACATATATAAAAATTAGAGTTTGTCTGTTTTTTCAGAATTCCTACGGAAATTTGAGTTATATCCGCGTTTCAAACTGTTTTATGATGGATGCGCGCGAATTTTTTTTCTGTCTGTCTGTTTGTCTGTGGACAAATTTGTTCCCTTATAACTCGAGAACAGCTGGGTGTATCAACGTAAAATTTGGTACAGATATCCATCAGAGGCACGACACTAATCATTGATGTAACTCTTCTCCGTATCTCTCATAAAAGGGAGCCTACCCCCTTAAAAATACATGCTGAAATAGGCGTAGAAGGACGAGACAAAGCCCATTTTCAGACCCTCAATGTGAGATACAAAACTTAACAACATTTGAAGGCCCTAAAACCAACCGTTTTTGAGATATTCCCAGAAAACTAATTTCATTTAATAAACTAATGAACGAATGCAAGCCGGTAACCACGGCAACAGATTCTCCGAGGTACGTCTATTGCAATTCCATTAATTACATTAGTGTGAAGGTTTGCAAACGGCTAGAAGGTTATCAGGGAACTAAATTAAAGTGTAAAATTCATCAATACGTATAATGCTCTTAAGGAGGTCAAGGGGTACTCTAGAATTTTTTCACGCAATTTACACCTGCGAGTTTGGTACGGCAGAACTATTATATTCCTATTCCTATATTATATTAGTATTAGTATTATATTGTGGCGTACAACGACGAGACAAAGCCCTTCGGTGCCAGAAACAAAACTCGGGGGCCCTAAATGGTCCTCGAAAACTTCATTATAAGGCTCTTAAACCAACAGTTTCTGTAATATTCCCAGAAAACTAATTTAATTTAATTTATCAATCTAATGAAGGAATAAAAATCGGTAACCATGACAACATTATCTCAAGGGGTGGCATCCAACTTTCCATCTATTTCTGTAAGAAGCAATGTCACTCCATTTATTACATTTCTGTGAAAGTTTGCAAATGGCTATAAGGTTATCACGGAACCAAGGTAGACTGTATAATTCATCAATGCAATTAACGGGGTCAAGGGGTAACCTAGAATTTTTCATGCAATTTTCACGAGCGACATATAGTACAGAAAGTCTATTATATCTACAAACACCAACATTATTTTCAAAAATTCCTGAATTGAATAAGCATTTCTTGCGGCTTTTAGGAATTTGGGCTATTTGAGGCTAAAGAACCTGAATTTTCATGCACCACAAGCCTTTATAATTTATGAAAGAGGTTTTCCTGTGTATGGGGACCTAACACAACGTAGAGGGTCAGTTTTTATGTGATGTGTATTGCGTTTCGTCTACAAGGCTTTCAAATCTATTTCACGTCAGGAAGTACACGTTAGGTGAATTTAGTTTGAGAGCACATTTTAACTAATTTTTCTTTTTCTGTTTTTGTCGACATACGGGTTCATCGTAAGGATGATTTTGTTTGATACTGTGTGGTAGATTTGAATATCTGGGTGATATGTTTTAGACAATAGAATTTTCTGTCTGTCTATGTGTGTATATTTATGTACGCCTATAACTCGTGTTCGGATGCTTGGTGCATCGTAAAATTAAAATTAGATATGGTTCATACAGTATAAGGGTGGAGATAGGGAAAAACGTCTCAAAATACATGCTAAAATATGCGAAATATAAAAATTATGCTATTAGGACGACCAAAGCATATGTTGCGCTTCTCAATGTGAAACACAAGATTCGCGAGTCTATAAAGGGTCTCAGAAAACCACATTTTAAGGCCCTTAAATTAACAGTGTGTGTGATATTCCCAGAAAACTAACCTCGTTCTGATAAACTTATGAAGGAATGACAAACAGCTAACCATTGCAACAGTAGCTCAATTGATAATGTCTGGTAATAATAATAATAATATCGTATGG
Organism: Meconema thalassinum; assembly: GCA_946902985.2. Lineage (NCBI taxonomy): Eukaryota > Metazoa > Arthropoda > Insecta > Orthoptera > Tettigoniidae > Meconema > Meconema thalassinum. The sequence goes on along the minus strand of OX336388.2, from coordinate 1,226,993,263 downwards.
CCTCGGTTGCTGGGTGCAAGCTTTGTTATTTGACACCCAGAGGGTAGCTTGCATGTCGAATTTCGTTGTTCCTTGAATCACTATGAAAGTCAAGGAGGTTAGATAATAGATATCTAAGCTCTTTGAACACTATAGCGGTTTCTAGTAGAGAAATGAGGAACTTTGTGTTGGCGGAAACTCCCGAGATTAATTTTGCCACTATGAATTCGGCCTACTGAATTCAAATGGGTTCTTTGACATGCCAACATCGTTTGACATGCTAATCTTTTTTTTTGCCACCTTTCAAAAATCACTTATCACGGCCAGGGGCGAACCTGCAACCTTGGGGTTAGTAGACCGACACGCTATCCACTCACCCACCGTGGCAAGCTATAATGTCTGGTGTTAACACCGAACACCGTACGAAGAACGGGTACTTCTACTAGTAATAAGATGAAATAATTAAGGTATAAGTAACACTTTACACAGGAAAAAAATATGTTATTGTTGTTGTTGTTGAAACTTTAGGGTTTTGCGACATCGTGGTCATAAAGGCCCGGGTGATTGTGTATGTGTGAAGAATTTGTGAGATTATCAGTGGCACTGTGATGTCTGTACTAGTGTGTGTATTTGTCATTGAGGTAGAATTTGGGTAGGAGGTGGCCGTGGCCTTAAGTTAGGTACAATTCCGGCATATGCCTGGAGTAGAAGTGGGAAACTACAGAAAACCATTTCCACGATGGCTGAGGTATGATTCAAACACGCCTCTGTTTAGTTTTGCCTCACAAGGATGATTGTACCCCGTTCCATCCCTCAAACAAGAATTACATTTCTTGTCAGAGCTGGAAGTCGAACCCGGACCTCCACGCTGACAGAAATGTATACTGATGCAAAACCAGAATTTCTTAATACAGAGAAAATACGCTCAATCAATTCAAGTTTTGCTTCAATATCCACCACAGTGGGTAAGTGCATGCAAGGTAATGAATTATTAACGTTGTTGAATGAAATATTCGAGCTGTTTTATATATATTTTCGGTCTCACCACCTTAGCACTTGTTGATTTGATATACGCGAAAGAAATGAAAGCGACGGGTGGGCAACGAGGAGCAAAATGGATTACTGTCGATATTCCAGACCGGTGGTCAAGCCGTCATAAACAATTCAAGGGTGTACAAACTCCTCACTTGAAGTTTCCATAAGAAAAGAGAGAATTAAAAAATGCAATATTCGAAAAAATCGTGAATTTTGCATTAATGTAGCATTTTGGCGTAATTTTCCACTTTGATTTAATTCTACACTTTATGACTTTCTCAAAAATCACTGACAAGTGGTTTACAGGTTGTGAAAAGTGAAAATACAAATATACAAGCCATTACTGTGTGAGTATTTCGCGCTTTGTCGCATTTGCGAATAAACATCACCTGTCATTATGGTATTTGTTGTTTTAAGGGGCCTAAAATCTGGTTAATTTGCCTGTAATGGATTACATGATTGTGAAATGATTAACTACAACTAACTGCCGGCCCCGTGGTGTTGGGGTACCGTGCCTGCCTCTCACCCGGAGACCCCGGATTCGATCCCGGCTCCGTCAGGGATTTTAGAAACTGACGTGAGGTCAGGAACGGGGTGCACGCAGCCTCGTGAGGACAATTGAATAGCTGTCTGATGGTGAGGCAGCGCCCCAGTCACACGAACCAAGGGGCACCCGATGCGCTAACCACACATCACTCCAATATCTGCAGGCCAAATGGCTGGGCAGCGGTCGCTTGGTAGGCCTAGGCCCTTCATGCGCTGTAGTGCCAGGAGTTATTATTATAACGTATGGGCTAGAAACAGAAAATTACAATGAGGGAATAAAGGAGGAAAATTACAGGGAAATGCAATATCCTGAGCCCTCAATGAATGAGGATTAAGAAACTTGGAAGTAGAGCCATGAAAGGCAGATAGGACAGGGGAAAGAAGTAAGGTTCCACCCCCGAGCCAGTGGAGAAAAAGGGGTAAAAAGAGACAGTCCGTCTGAAAGACTGGACATAATATAATTTTAAATGCTACAAATGCTGAAAATGCTAGAAAGGCTGGAGGCTTCTCGCTTCGCTCGAAGCCAAAGACTATTGACATGTTAGATGATCAAGAAACAATCAGAACGCTAGAAAGTTACAAGTCATCGCGGTGAAAGGAGGGAGCTGGCTGGATGACGTCACGCTCGCCGTGTCGTTGCCGTCTCGTAACACCAGAGCTTATCAGTGAACTCAGTACACATGCACCAAGCGGTACTATGACGTCACACACCTCAGTGCATTCTCGGTACATTTCATGACGTTGCCGTAACGTAACGACGAAGTCCGCTAGATCATTTAAAATGATAAAACGAACCCAGCTTAGGAATTCCCCGGGGGTGCCAAATCCCGTGCTCACCAGCCGCGAGTCCTTATTATCCAAGGGATGTTGTAACATTATTATTGCGGGCAGTTCCGCCCCTTAATTAGATTATTATTATTATTATTATTATTATTATTATTATTATTATACTCTCAATTGTTGTCCCCATGTACTCTCTAAAGCAAGTCCTCTGAAGTTAATACGGTTTTCCCAAAACTAATAGTCCACTGTCGACCAAAGTATTATGTATATTCGAGTTTGAAGGTTGTTTGTTAAGTAACCAATAGACCTACATAAAATCCAATACCATCAACATTTTCGTCGCTCTGTTTTACGTTAGTTCATGTAGGTTTGGATTTTTAATTTATATTTTAATATTTTTTTTATCGCAGTTTGAACACTAAAAGTGCACGTTTTTAAGCGTGTTTCAACCATGCGTCACATTTAAGAATTATTATCTCAAAAGCCCGTCATCAGATCGAATCCAAATTTTAACACAATATACATTGGAATGTTGTATAACTGGTTTATTAATTTCACAATTTTTTGTGTCCAAGAAACAAAGTTGTTATCATTGTTGTAAGGTAACTTTTTCTCGCCTCGGGGTGGTTGGAAAATGTACTTCTTGGCTGCGTTGTAATCGTTATACCTAGGTACATCAAAAAGTTATGCTGTATGACTGTGAAATACGTAAATTAATTCACTTATTTTATATCGGTTTGTATTTGTACGAGGAAATAACATATGGTTCACCAGCTTGCCGCTCCGGGAAATGCTGTACAGCGTTGCTGATATGGAGCCCATCACTTCCGAGCGAGACGCGCCATGATGCTGTGGGCACCATTTCGGCAACGCTGTACAGCTTTTCCCGGAGCGGCTAGCTGGTGAAACATGTGTTATTTCCCCGTACAAATACAAACCGATATAAAATAAGTGAATTAGTTTACGTATTTCACAGTCATACAGTATAACTTTTCGATGCATAAGGATTACAATGCAACCAAGAACTACATTTTCCAACCACCCCGAGCCGATAAAAAGTTACCTTTCATAAATGATAACAACTTTGTTTCTTGAACACACACAATTTTGAAATCAATAAACCAGTTATACAGCATTTCAATGTATATTGTGTTAACATTTGGATTCGATCTGATGACGGGTTTTTGAGATAATAATTCTTAAATGTGACGCATGGTTGAAACACGCTTAAAAACGTGCACTTTTTGTGTTCCAACTGCGATAAAAAAATATAAATTAAAAAATCCAAACCTACATTAACTAACGTAAAAAAGAACGACGAAAATGATAATGTTATTGGATTTTATGTAGTGTGCCCGTTTAGACCGGAGTCCGCACGACCACATATGCATTTTACCAATAATCAGTCAGCACGAGAATCAAAATATCCCGGAGCGCCAGATGGGTTAAAGCAAATCGCAAAAACGACATCAAATTTATAAAAATGCTTAGCTGATTTTTGGCTCAATGCAACAATAAGGATAGAAGGAGATTTAATTGGGTGAAACACATCTGGTAAAATTATCTCAGTTTATTTAAAGTTAAAATCTGACTGCAAGAATAATGCTCAAAGCAGCATCATCCACGTGTGGCGATCCACACTCTTATTTACACACAATATACAGAAATCTTCCAAACACATTTGACAATCTTTTTGAAAACACAAGTCCGATTGTTAGTCCTGTGGACTGTGTTCCAAAATTATTAACATTTTAACTCCAGTGCAAAATGAATTGTCCATACTGGAAATAACGTCGATCACTGTTTGACTATTTACATGATATTAACACTCGTAGAATAAATGTTTATAGAATTTCTTAGACTTTCATTTGTTTTCCAGTTTTCCAAAATATATCGTTGAAACTATTATTATCATCGTAGCAACACAAATTATTAACACATATTAACAACATCTGAAAAATATTTGACCTTTGAGCATAGCATCGAAGAACTGTGCGAAGCACAACAACAATTAATTGTTCTTCTGACATTAAACATTCGAGAAGTGACTCGATTATGAACTTCAAGTTCCAAACAAAACATATGATTTCTGAATCATCAACTTGATCAATAAATGGTTGAACCATTCAATTATTAGATTTTCCACTTGGGAACAATATTATAAAAAATATTTATATTTATGGCCATTTCTAGCAACTTTCACAACTTGCAATTCTTCGACAGAATGCGAAAATTAGAATTGTAGTCTTATAATGAATTCATTTGGTTCATGGCACTAGGATTGAAAATATCCTTCAAATTATTCGTGGTTAAAGAATTATTTTAAATTGGCAGTGGCCCATTCTACTATTTGTGTAAGAACACAATATTATAACAACCACAACAACAACGGCAAAGGTCTTCCTCTGAAGAAGAATAAACTACTATCATGACAAATCCGGGTTCTAGCAAAATCAAAGTCTAAATGGAATTCGTAAACAAGGTTGAAATAAGAACTGATGGTTTCAAAGAAATAACCTTCGGGTTATTCATACGACGAAATGTGTGGCTCCAATACTCCAACTATAAACCTGAGCCATCGAACCTGCTATTTGATTGATGCTCGAAAAAACCTTCATTCCTGCGACTTAATATGCGCACCTGGGAATGGCATTTCAACTACTCCACACACATAAATTATCTTCCCAAAATTTATACAATAAATCAAGCCTCTGCTTGTCATCAACACTGGAAGATTAATAAACTTACAAGTTTATTTTATTTTCCCATTCAGTTCAACCCGTGAATTTACCATACTCATGAAAAGCTTCATTTCACTTTCGAAGTGTATTTACGTCATGATTTTATATAAATACAAAAATCCTATTTGATACAAATATCAATTGCTTCCCGTTTCATGCCTCTCCGTGTTATATGAAACATATACTTTGCTCATTGCAAATATCAACTGTTCAACCAGAACTGAAATGTTGGTTGAATGCGGGCTTGCGCTAACCACTCTCCTTCGTAAAATCTCCTGTTCCAAACTAGAAATGTTTCAACTACTTCATAGGCTCTTTCTCAATACATATGATTATTATAAAATATAATATCCAAGAATTATTTAGAAAAATTATGAAAATTATTATTATTATTATTAGTGGATTATTATTATTATTATTATTTCAAATATGTTTAATTATCATCTCATTATGTGAGAATCCACATGTTCGAACCTTCGAATATGGAAAAAATATCCATTCCTCAACAAAAATAAATTTAACTTTTACAGTTACATCGGCTGATTACCGTGATTTCCCAAAAATATGAAAAATTCAAATAAATGCTCAAAATGCTCGGTCATCGATCCTAAACTGTTCTGAGTGCTGAAAATGCTCAGAATAAATCTAACAAGTCTTGCGTAAATCATTACAAGCTTTAAATACGACGAAAAAAATGTGTTGGTCATCTGCAGAAAAATAGTATGTTCCAATTAGCTAAGCATAAAATAATTCAAATGTGGCTTACATTTCTTGATGTTCTTGAAGTGTAGTAAACCTGGTCTGTATCAGATTTATCCGTAGACATGCCCTAGCGGACAAGCACGTATAATCCTTGTATCGGCCGCCATTGTAGACCCACAAATCGTCTAGTCAGACATAGTGGTAGTATCTTTCGACGTTTTAAATGACTGTGGTTCCATTTTAATATGTGCTTCTAACAAAGCCATAACAGTTTGTTTGAAAGGGGTCAGATCTAAGCGATCTCTTCTTAAATGTGTCAGTTGTAACTTAACTCACTGTAATCTCATCAGTACTAGAAAAACGTTGACAGTCTAAGCAGTTAACGGCTGTTCTGAAGATCGTTCCCTGGGCATGGTTTGTATATCACCATCTGCCATGCGCTAGACAACTTGCAGTTTCCCTTGCGTAGACTAATGAACGCCACCGTTATAGACTATTCTTCACTGTACTGACCGATCGAAGTGGTTAAATAGTTACAAAATATGAAAACCCACTTCAAAAGAATCTAAACATCCAAGTATTAATTTACTATTGGACTGTGACAAATACTATTTTCTAGACCAAGTCTAGCATATGTCCTTTTGGAAATATAAATATTTCCACCAATGTCTGTAGAAATACAATCACCTCAGTGATTCTCCTCACCAGAAACTTACTAAGTTCCAACTCGTTTGCGCAGCACTTCTCGTGACTATCACGATTTGAAAAGTACTTCTTCGTAGACGTGGCAACCATGTGCCTTGGCTCAGCGTAGACGCAACTTGTTCGCCAAGTGCTTGTGATGAATTGAGCTAACTATCCCTGCTCCAGCTTGCTTTTATACAAAAACGGTCAGGGTCACGCGTCATCGCCTGATATCTAGAAATCCTCATATCTCTTGAATCCCTGGTCCGATTTACTTGATACTAATTGCATTCTCTTTCATTTGGCCGTGCCAGTAATCTGATCCCAGTCTCAAGTCTCTGCTCCATAGTTAACTATTTAATCAATAAATAGTCTCCACCTCTGCTGTTACTCGCTACGTCATTTACCATCCAACTATCGGTAATTTCCTTCGAATGGCTTCGAGAAGCAATGTAGCGCGATATTCAAATATCTGAACTTTCAAACGCTGCTACAGCCTTTCCCTTGATATCTAGGTGTCTGAAACTTGGAATACCCATTCCTAGAGTTGGGCACAGTAGGTCTATTTTTTACTTCACAAACAACCTTCAAACTCGAGTACACATAATACTTTGGTCGACTAGTAGTTCCCTGGAGATCGTTAGGAATTCACCGTGCTGAGTTCTAGGCTGGTGAGATTAACAGTGGCGCAGCGCAGCAGCAGCGCGGTTGGTTCACGGGCTGGCGCCTGGAAGGATAAGCAATGGTCTATGCCATTAGCTCTGTGCTCATTTCTATCTTACGTAAAGGCTATCTATACTATAACATTCCAAGAGAGAGGTCCAGCACTCGTTCTTCACAAAAACCTTAAAATTCCTGTCGTCATGAGACTTTACATCGACAAGTTAAGGAGGTTATCTTGCATCAGTTATTAGTAAATCATAAATTAGCTAAAGAGGCTGCACAATCAATCAACAATGGAAGTTTCATATGACAGAACTCCAACATGTCACCTGAAAAGGAAAATTAAGGACTATATAACTAACCAGAGGAACACCATTTGGACCTCTTCATAGAAAGTATCTGTTGCGAGAGATTTTTTTTTTTTTTTTTTTTTGAGGTTCAGCATAGACTTCAAAGTAAAATTCTTTTTCCGAACTTTGGGCTTACTCAATTCTTATCTGGACAAGGGAAATTCAAGCCATACTTCGAGAGATTTCATGTCTCCATTCTAAATGACTATGCATGCTTTTGTGGATCCTCCCTAACTGTATAACACCTGCTTTTCGACTGCCCTGGTTTTGAAAGAGAAATATATATTATATAATATCACCTGAGTTACTGCAGTAATTAACAGACAAAATATCTGTATCCTATATTCAAACAAGTAGTTCCGTGAAGAACTATACAGCCTATTTTCATATATACTACTTATGTTAATTGCCTCTATCTACATACAAAATTTCAGTTTGATTGCTGCAATAGATTCGTAGATATTGAGAACCGACTAAATATTTCGGATGGTTGCCATGTTGGATTTTATTATGTAGGTCCTAGAGTTATGTACTGCTACATGAAGAATATTGTGTACGTGTAGCATTCAAACTTCAATCGCATCATTAGGACACAAGAAGTAACAAGGAGATTATAAAATTTCGCACAGCTGCCATCTTGTAGTTATGGAAACAATTGAAATAAATTAGATGCAGGTGGATTAACATTCGTAGAAGGATTTACTGTACCAAGTTTCACTGCACTCGGATGGTTAAATTGCGAGAAACTTCCATGTGAATATTTATACTTCGCGTCACCGCATTGTTGGATTTGTGATCACCAGGTCCTATAGGTGAACTTAAGTTCATAGCCCCTATGAACATAAAAAAAATCAGTTTGATTGCTACAATAGATTCGTAGATATTCAGAGCCGTCTAAATATTTCCAATGGTCGCCATGTTGGATTGTTAAATGTATACGCCATAGAGTCATGTACCTTTAAAGGAAAATTATTGCGTAGGTTCATTATTCAAACTTTCACTTCCATCGCATGATTACGACACAAGAAATAAAATCATAATTTTAAAATTCGCAAAGCCACCATCTTGAGCTTATGTAAACAATTGAACTAAATTATTACCAGTGCATTACAATGTGTATAAACATTTCCTGTACCAGATTTCATTGCGTTTGGAACATTAAATCGCGAGAAATGTCTATTTAAAATTTTCAAATTCGCTTGGCCGCCATGTTCGTTTTGTAGTAAACCGGTGTTTGAAATTCTTATAGATGAACATCAAGTAGTATCCTTTATCTCCGTACAAAATTTCAGGGTGATACCGCTAATAGTTTCAGAGATATAGAATGCCGGTGAAATATTTCGCACATCCGCCATCTAGTGGTTATGTAAACAATTGAACCAAGTTAGATGTCGGTGCATTACAATGTGTATAAAAATATACCGTACCAAGTTTTATTGCGTTTGGTTGGTTAAATCGCGAGAAACGTCTAGTTAAAAGTCGCAAATTCATTGACCGCCATGTTGGTTTTGTAGTTACCAGTTTTTCATAAGTCACATAGGTGAATTTCAAGTAGTTCCCTTTATCACCGTAAAAAAAAATCCAGGGTGATATCGAGAATAGTTTCGGAGATATTGAATGCTAGTGAAATATTTCGCACAGCCGTCATGTTGGATTGGTGAGACGTAACAAAATTTGAAAGGCACGGTCGGGGTCGTCCGGAATAGTGCTATGAACTTACCGAGTTTCATTAAAATCGCTCTAGCCGTTTAGAAGTTATTAGGGGGGGGGGCACACACACACACACTCCTCACAGACACACGCACACACACACACACACACACGGACCAAAGTTGATCTCATAAGCCTATTTTCTTTAGCCTACTTTCGATTTTTGCAAAAAATGAAAGTAGACTTATGAGATCAACACAGGGCGAAAAAAGTGTGTCTGTCTGTGTGTGTGTATGTGTGTGTGTATGTGTGTGTGTGTATGTGTGTGTGTGAGTCTGTGTGTGTGTCTGTGTGTGTGTGTGTCTGTGTGTGTGTGAGTGTGTGTACTCTGAATGTCTGTCCCCCCCCCCTATCAATTCGAACACGGTGAATGCGAATTGAACGAAATTTGGTACAAAGGTAGCACTAGCAAAGGACACCTCAGTGTCATGTTTTATATCGCCGCCATCTTGACGGAAACGTAATGGCGGCCACACAAATGTTCAAAGCTTAAATCAAATTACGACTAACCTAATCAACCGATCTCTACCAACTTTTGCAACAACATACCTTTATGGGGGGAACGTCCTTTGACCGAACCAATAGGTCATCAGCATAATAGTTTGCGGATGGCGGCCATCTTTGTGTGAAAATCGATTCCCCCTATTAATTCGAACACGGTGCAACCGAATGGAACGAAATTTGGTACAGAGGTAGTACTAACAAAAGGCACCTCAGTGTCATGTTGTATTTCGCCGCCATCTTGACGGAAACGTAATGGCGGCCACACAAATGTTCAAAGCTTAAATCAAATTATGATTAACCTAATCATCCGATCTCTACCAAATTTTGCAACAACATACCCTTATAGAGGAAGCATCCTTTGACCAAATGAATAGGTCATTAGCTTAATAGTTTGCGGATGGCGGCCATCTTTGTGTGAAAATAAATTCCCCTATTAATTCAAACACGGTGAAACCGAATGGAACGAAATTTGGTACAGAGGTAGCACTAGCAAAGGGCATCTCAGTGTCATGGTTTATATCGCCGCCATATTGACAGAAACGTAATGGCGGCCACACAAATGTTCAAAGCTTAAGTTAAATTACGACTAACATAACCATCCGATCTCTACCAAACTTTGCAAGAACATACCTTTATAGAGGGAGCATCCTTTGACCAATCTAATAGGTTATTAGCCTAATAGTTTGCGGATGGCGGCCATCTTTATGTCAAAATTGATTCCCCCTATTAATTCGAACACGGTGGAACCGAATGGAACGAAACTTGGTACAGAGGTAGCACTAGCCAAGGGCACCACAGTGTCATGTTTTATATCGCCGCCATCTTGACTGAAACGTAATGGCGGCCACACGAATGTTCAAAGCATAAATCAAATTACGATTAACCTAATCATCCGATCTCTACCAAATTTTGCAACTACATAGGCCTACCTTTATGGAGGGAGCATCCTTTGACCAATCTAATAGGTCATTCGCCTAATAGTTTACGGATGGCGGCCATCTTTATGTCAAAATTGTTTCCCCCGATTAATTCGAACACGGTGGAACCGAATGGAACGAAATTTTGTACAGAGGTAGCACTAGCAAAGGGCACCTCAGTGTCATGTTTTATATCGCCGCCATCTTTACTGAAACGTAATGGCGGCCATACGAATGTTCAAAGCTTAAATCAAATTACGATTAACCTAATCATCCGATCTCTACCAAATTTTGCAACTACATACCTTTATGGAGGGAGCATCCTTTGACCAATCTAATAGGTCATTCGCCTAATAGTTTGCGGATGGCGGCCATCTTTGTGTCAGAATCGATTCCCCCTATTAATTCAAACACGGTGAAACCGAATTGAACGAAATTTGGTACAGAGATAGCACTAGCAAAGGGCATCTCAGTGTCATGGTTAATATCGCCGCCATATTGACAGAAACGTAATGGCGGCCACACAAATGTTTAAATCTTAAATCAAATTACGACTAACATAACCATCCGATCTCTACCAAACTTTGCAACAACATACCTTTATGGAGGGAGCATCCTTTGACCAATCTAATAGGTCATTAGCCTAATAGTTTGCGGATGGCGGCCATCTTTATGTCAAAATTGATTCCCCCTATTAATTCGAACACGGTGGAACCGTATGAACGAAATTTGGTACAGAGGTAGCACTAGCAAAGGGCACCTCAGTGTCATGTTTTATATCACCGCTATCTTGACGGAAACTTAATCGCGGCCACCCAAATGTTAAAAGCTAAAATGTAATTACGACCAACCTAATAATCTAGTCTCTACCAAATTTTGCAACACCATATTTTTATGTGGGAAACATATTCTGACCAAACTGCAAGAACATCAGCCCAATAGTTTGCAGATGGTGGCCATGTATGTGGGCAAATCGATTCCCCCTATCAATTCAAACACGGTGAAACCGAATTGAACGAAATTGTTTACAGAGGTAGCACTAGCAAAGGGCACCTCATATTCATGTTCAATATCCCTATAGCACGTTGTATTTCAACAAGCTACTACAACCAACATTCAATCATACTCCTTGAAAAGGACAAAGAGTTATAACAATACCCATGCATTTAGAAGAAAGTAGGCTATATGTTCTTTACTGAACATCTTGTTTAGCCAACTTTCGATTTTTGCAAAAAAATGAAAGTAGACTTATGAGATCACTACAGGGCGAAAAAAAAGTGTGTCTGTCTGTGTGTGTGTATGTGTGTGTGTGTGTGAGTCTGTGTGTGTGTGTGTGTGAGTGTGTGTACTATAAATGTCTGTCCCCCCTATCAATTCGAACACGGTGAGCGCAAATTGACCGAAATTTGGTACAAAGGTAGCACTAGCAAAGGACACCTCAGTGTCATGTTATATATCGCCGCCATCTTGACGGAAACGTAATGGCGGCCACACAAATGTTCAAAGCTTAAATCAAATTACGACTAACCTAATCATCCGATCTCTACCAAATTTTGCAACAACATACCTTTATCGGGGGAGCATCCTTTGACCGAACCAATAGATCATCAGCGTAACAGTTTGCGGATGGCGGCCATCTTTGTGTGAAAATCGATTCCCCCTATTAATTCGAACATGGTGCAACCGAATGGAACGAAATTTGGTACAGAGGTAGTACTAACAAAAGGCACCTCAGTGTCATGTTTTATATCGCCGCCATCTTGACGGAAACGTAATGGCGGCCACACAAATGTTCAAAGCTTAAATCAAATTACGACTAACCTAATCATCCGATCTCTACCAAATTTTGCAACAACATACCCTTATGGAGGGAGCATCCTTTGACCAATCTAATAGGTTATTAGCCTAATAGTTTGCGGATGGCGGCCATCTTTATGTCAAAATAGATTCCCCCTATTAATTCGAACACGGTGGAACCGAATGGAACGAAATTTGGTACAGAGGTAGCACTAGCAAAGGGCACCTCAGTGTCGTGTTTTATATCGCCGCCATCTTGACGGAAACGTAATCGCGGCTACCCAAATGTTAAAGGCTAAAATGTAATTACGACCAACCTAATAATCTAGTCTCTACCAAATTTTGCAAAAACAAATCTTTATGTGGGAAGCATATTCTGACCAAACTGCTAGATCATCAGCCCAATAGTTTGCAGATGGTGGCCAAGTATGTGTGCAAATCGATTCCCCCTATCAATTCAAACACGGTGGAACCGAATTGAACGAAGTTTGGTACAGGGGTAGCACTAGCAAAAGGCACCTCAGTGCCATGTTTTATATCGCCGCCATCTTGACGGAAACGGAATGACGGCCACCCAAATGTTAAAAGCTTAAATCAAATTTCGACCATCCTAATAATTTGATCTCTACCGGATTTTGCAACAACATGCCTTTTTGTGGAAAGCATCTTATGACTGACTACAAGGTCATCAGCCCAATAGTTTGCAAATAGCGGCCATGTATGTGTGCAAATCCATTCCCCAGATAAATTCAAACACGGTGAAACCGAATTGAATGAATTTTTTTTACAGAGATAGCACTAGCAAAGGGCACCTCATATTCATGTTTAATATCCCTATAGTACGTTGTATTTCAACAAGCTACTACAACCAACATTCAATTATACTCCTTGAAAAGGACAAAGAGTTATAACAATACCCATGCATTTAGGAGAAAGTAGGCTATATGTTCTTTACTGAACATCTTGTTTGACACTGAACCTCACTGCTACCAATGAATATGTGAACGATACTGCACTACCAACTCTTGTGCTTGCTGCCAATTCAACATTCTCCCACCTTGATTTGTGGAAATAACTCTATAAAATAATACAATAACATTTTTTTCTCAAAATAAATGAACACTAAAATAATTAAGTCAGTTAAAATAACTCTTTGGTTTATTCACCACTCTCCCACTACTGGTTTTGACGAGATCAGAAGTAGCCTATTGGTAGATGGATTAACTGTCTTTGGATTTTTCTCCTTCTTCTCATTTTAATGCCGCTCAACTTGCAGTCTCCAGATGTCACTTCAAGTGGATACACCCTCTGTACTGGCCTCAGTAGCTCTCCTTTTGTAGTCGCCAAGCGGACAACTCTCACGACACCACCTTTGCCAGGTATGACCTCTGTCACTCTTGCCAGCGGCCAGTCTAGTCTCTTCGTGTTGTCACTGGCTACCAGTACTACTTCACCTACGCAGGGTTTATGATGACTTTTCTATTGTGGTTCTTCTGTATTTGCTGTCCAAGATATTCATTTCTGAATCTTACCCTTACTATTTCTTTTACATTCTGTCTGTACCTGAATCTTTTGTCATATTTTACGTCCTCTATCAGGTCGATACCGGGTACTCCAATCTCCTTTAGGAACATTGCAGGTGTGATAGCCATCTGGTCTTCTCCATCATTGGACAGGTAAGTAAGTGATCGTGAATTCATGGCAGCTTCAATGTCACACAGAACAGTCATCATTTCTTGGTACAACAGAGATGGATTTCCCAGAAACTTCCTGAGCATTTGTTTGATTAGGGGATACAGCATAGCAGTAATTTAACTTTCCAGAGATCTGATACGCGAGTCTAATTTATCATACAAGCTACTCAGTGTTGGCCTTTCTTTGGAATTTACTGTGTTCGTCAATACTAGTTTGAGTAATTCACGAACATAAACTTCCACCTTGAAGGATTTAAAGTTGCACTTGGACTATTTCCGTTTCAGTTTCATCGTCTTCTAACGACGCCATTAATTATTTGTGTGTGCGTGTAAATAACCACCGCTTTACGGTTCTCTCTTTCGTCAGTCTTTCTATCTTCTTTCTTCACGGGAGGCTTTGACTATGTATGAGTCCTGTCACGGTCGCCATATAATGTTAGGTTAACTTCTAATAAATCACATAGACTTCTCCAGAATACATACTTAATTATTAGTTGTGGAAAGTTTCACAATTCACACAATACACGTCATTGTTTTTTTTGACACTGAACACTGAACCTCACTGCTACCAAAGAATATGTGAAAGATACTGCACTACCAACTCTTGTGCTTGCTGCCAACTCAACATTATTCTTATCCATCAGATCTCCCATATGTTACTATAATGTGATATAAGTAGCACATTTCTGTAATTGTCCAACTATAACCCTAATATGCTAGACAAAATGGGATTCCTTCTATGTATTGGAAACTCAATAATAATAATAATAATAATAATAATAATAATGATAGTCGTAAATCATAAGGAACACCAGTAGTTGCCCTGACAAAATTACTCACTGACCCTTTCCCTAGAGAAACTTGATAACCCAACTAACGATAATAGAACTGCGGACACAAGAAATTCTGGTAATTGTTGATCAAATAGATATAACGTATTTCCTTTATCTTTGCAGTGGTTTAGGAATCCATAATTTGTTCATTATTTTGACCAAAGTAAGCAAACTTAATTCAACACATTCTGTTACTGAATAGACAACACAGACGCAGACTGTGCCACAATCACCCCCAAGCGAGCCTAGTCTACATTGCCTCTCCACGCCAAATATTTGTTTTTGATTATTTGATTGTGTATTTACATTGTATATATGTGTTTCTTCATTGCGTGAAATAATTTTGTTACGGTTCATACAAAGAATAGCTATTACCTGTGCTCGCTTCCATAAACTTTAGGCAAACATAACATGAATAACTACATCGTATGTTTGCAAAAGCGTTGAGTAGAACATTTTTTAATTTTATTATTTCAACAAACCCCAAATGAAATTGGAAACAGACCTGAACGAGGAGCACGTATCTCAAAACGATGAATAGAATAGATGCAATTTTATAAACTAAACAATAGATATTTCCAAAACAGCCTTGCGTCTGTATTGTGGTACATTGCCCTGAAGGAACTATATTGAATATAAAATATTTTCTGTACCTCTCCTACACGAATATATGCAAAAATAACGCATAGTGAAATTGGTGCACAGACAAGAATCTGTAAAAAAAAGCGCACACATTAGACATGTAACCACGGGGGCCCGGTTGTCGTAGTTAGGACAGTGTATGAAAGTGCTGTGACCTAATAATGTAACGGTTTTGTCTACCGAAAATCTAAAAGCAAAGAAAACAAGACAATCATTGGCGATTCCAGAAAGGAAGCTTGAAAAGATGTCATAGAATGTTCAAAGCGAAATGTGGTGAAACCTTAGACATGACCGACCATTTATGGCAAGCACAGGTCGCACAAGTTGTGAAGTGTCTCACTCACGCCGAGATGAGACCTCGCGAAGAAGACACGTACAATTCAAAAATGTACACAGAATTCATGATGAAAAACAATAAATGCAATACACAAATAATGGAATGCAGAGGAAAGAAATCAGAAACCCTTACTGACGTCGTCGGGGGCGTGGTGGCGCAGCGATCAAGCTGTTGACCTCTCACCAAGGTGGACTGGTTTCGATTCCCGGTCAATGTATATGAGATTTTTGAAGTGGTTCGGATTCCACGTAAAAAAGGAGGTCTCGTGGCTCATGATCGCGAGATTAACGATCACGTAAAACTACAAGCTTTGTTTTTCCTTACTGACGTCAGAATGACAAGTGAAAAGTTAAAAGAATAGGGAGGATTCTGCTACTTAAGTAGCAAAATAGCCAGTGATGGAAGAAACAAAGAGGATATAAAAAGTAGGTTGGCTCAGGCAAGGGAAGCATTTATACAGAATCGCAAACTGACATCAAATATGGATTTAGGTAGTATAAAATAATTTTTTGATATCCTTTGGCTGGAGCGTGGTAACCTATGGAAGTGAAACTTGGACTGTTGCCACAACAGAAAAGAGGAGAATAGGGGCAATTGAAATGTGGTGTTACAGGAGAATTATGAAAATTAGATGTGTGGATAGAGTATCAAATGAAGAGGTATTAAGACGAAAGGCAGAGGAGATACTGTATGTTTCTGGCGAATGCTGATGAAGAGAAGAGAGAGGTTGGTAGGACACATCATAACACACCGAGGAACAGTAAACTTTGTTATGGAAAGAAAGGTCGAGGACAAGAATTGTAGGGATAGACCAAGGTTAGAATAATGTTAAACCGATTGCCTCGGATGTAAGTTGTGGTAGCTATGTTGAGATGAAACGATTGGCTTAGGACAGGGAGGCATGAAGGACTGCATCAGACGAGTCAAACAGCCCAAGAATCAAACACACACACAGGAGAATATTGGTAGAACTACAAAATAAAGGTTATAACTTCGTTACCTATCAATGACTAGGAGCATTCTGTACCGTCATAGAAGTAGATCTCTTAGAAACCAATCGGAAACAAGAACTAGAGATGATATTGTTCTAGGTCAAGAAATCCTTCAGCCACAGGTCATCCATATACTGTATAGTTCTGGCTTTCACTACTAGATGGTAGTGGTATACAAAATGTCAATTTTTGAGAGAAAATCCCCTCAACGGCTCCATCTCAAACCACGGTAGCTGAGACAATATACTAGGAAGATATTATGGCCTCATGGGAAATACTTACGATTTCTTTGGTATTTATTTATCGTATGGCTTTTAGTGCCGGGAGTGTCCGAGGACAGGTTCGGCTCGCCTGAGGCTGTAGCTGTTTCTAGCGGACACCCATAGGGAGAGCTACAAGTTCCGTTCAATTTCATGTAGTTCCAACTTTCGCTGCCAGATGTCAATGATACCTATTGGTGAACGTTGGAACTTTGATAGAGCGTTCCAACGAAATCTAACCTAGAAATTTAGCTTCACACAAGTTTAGTCTGTGGAAGAATCTTTTACATGCCATAAATCTATAACATGGGACCGCCGGCTCAACTTCCCCTCCGAAGGAAGGCATACTAAAGGATTGTAACGCTCTTTTTTTAGTAGTCACAGATTAAGAAATGCCCCTGTGTTGTTACGAAGCATACATCCACTGCCGCTCCTTCTCAGAAATATATATACAGTATACCAGTTTTCTTTTTCATTTGAAGGGCTTGTTTATCGTTGTCATGGTGAGTTAGCCGTGGTGGTTACGGCATGACTAATGGCAGTCGCTCACATCCGGGAGGCAAGGAGGTTCGAATCCCCCCGCCGGCAACGTTGAAGATGGTCTTCTGTGGTTTCCCATCTTCCTTCCAGGCAAATGCCGGGGTTGGTCCCTCACTATAGGCCACAGCCGCTACCTTCCAACTCCTCGCCCTTCCCTTCCTACTTTCCTCCCCAACGGTACTTGTAGCTCACCCATTGGGTGTCCGTCTCGAAGCAGCTACAAAACTGTCCTCGGACACTCCCGGCACTAAAAGCCATACGCGAAAAAAATCGGTGTCATTTAGGCACATGTGTGTAGAATTTGTCTGATAACCTGAGTTATTGTGGTAACTGTAGTAGTGTGTGATTTGTAATTCAGGTGAGCATTGGGAAGGAGGCGACCGCGGCTTTAAGTTAGGAACCGTCCAAACGATTGAGTGGAGTAACAGTGAGAAACAATGGAAAACCACTTCCAAGAAGGCTGGTGTGGGAATTTAATCCCCCTCTTCTCAGGTTTGTCTCACGAGGCTGAGTGTACCCCGTTATTAGACCAGAATTTAATTTCTAGACAGAGCTGGAAATCGAACCCGAACTTCCAGAACCTGAGCCAAGAATGCTAGCTGCTACACCACGAGGTGGTATGAATATGTTAGAATTCAACTTATGTTTTTCAAAGAAACAGAAAGCCTATGATTAACCTACTTTTGACATTCTATTCTTACAACTGGATGTTTAGATGACAGTTTTGTTTACTTTGAATTTGAAGTCAAAATTCTAAATTCTGGGGACGGACAAAGCATATACTGTATGAATCAACGTTTAATTCAGTCATGAATTCCATATTTTACCAGAGACTTTTGTATCTTTAGTCCTGAATTTCACCAAAGAATTTAGTCTCATTATTCTTCTATTTTTACCTAACAAGGGAAGTATGGCATCTGTTAGACAGGTCGAAATCTATCTTGAAAGTTTGTGGACGCAATCAATGCACTATAAGAGGACTCCGTGGGGGAAAATCAGCCTCCAGATTGAATTTCAAGGCACCGAAATCTTACCTGACATCCTGGTACACAGGCATGGCGGCTGGTGGAGCTGGACATCCCTGCGGTAGTCGTTATTGCTGTTGTTTGTTATTGCTGGATGCACTGCAACACTCCCCCAGCTGACTGGAGCATGCAGCTGCTTAAGCTGCTTCCCACTGATCTTGAATGCCTGGGCAGTCACGACTGTCCCAACATGTACGGTACTCGGCACTTACCCATTGATTTATATGAGAGATTCGCCACATGATTTTTGAGCCTTGCAGTTCAATCTGGAGGTTGATTTTCCGCACGTTGTCCTCTTACAGCACAACGATTGCGTTCACAACATTTCAAGATAGGTTTCGACCTGTCTTACCTGATACTTCCCTTGTAAGAATTTTCAATAATATGAGCCAAAATTATTGATTGTTTCTCCAGAAGCAATAACATATATTAGGCAGGTAAACATAGTGTATTGGTTTGTCCACGTACGGTACAGCAATTGCTCTAACCAGATGCTTTTACCCGAGACTTCCACTTCAATTGCCTTGTAACGGAGTGCACGAGTGGCTGGGCAGAACCGTGCCTGTGTAAATAATGAATTTGTCACTCAAAGCTATAGAAATCAAAATATAATTACCCATTGATGAAGTTAATTGCTCTTATTTGTCACATAATGTGTCAAATTTAACTCATAATTTTAGAACAATGAAAAAAGGATATTAAAAACTGTCAACGGGCAATTTGTCATCGGCTTGTTGCTGGGGAGTGTATTAATATGGTGATACATTGTGTACTGGAACAGTCCCTCCATCAGGTAGGGCTTGTCAAATAGTGTTTTAATAGTTTACACGAGCATTCTAGCTTATCCTTCATCCATCATGTACGTACACTAGAGTGCAATACTGCAGTTGGCCTCCTGGGTGTAATCTACGAAGAACTACATATGCCTTTGTGAAGGTCATGTAGAGATGAGTAATTAAGAACGGAGGGTGTAATATCATTTTACTGGTAAATGCGCCGAATTTCAGAATTAATTCATTAATTAGTAATGGTAGATTATTTTTTTTACACTCGAATTGAGCCACTATGTACTACGGAGTAGTACTAGATCGTCTGCGAGCTTTGATGTCCTGGCAGTATCTCTTGAGCCCATCACTCAGCGCCTTCTTCCTGAAAGAGGTCCCCTCCGTCTGTTGGGTTCTGCCCCTACCAAAATCCCTGGTAATTTTTGATTACGTGTCTTCATTCACACCTGTTCATAATTTTGCAGTCCGGAATACCAATTTCTATAAGGTCTTTGTTACATTCTTCGAACCATGCCAATATTTTCCTCTTTGGTTTCACGAAATTCCAAATTTTCTTTGTTAGACGATCGTGGGATATTCTGAAAATATGTCCATAGAACAACAACCTTTTTCTTTTTATTGTTGACGTGACTGGTTCTATCTTTCTATATAACTATTCGTTTGACTTCAAACGTAAGTGTCCGTCAACCCATCTGTTGCCTACAATGTTTCCCAATACCCTGCGTTTTCTTTTGACTAACTGGTCGACTAATCCCCGTCTGTTCATAGTAAAAATCTCCGAAGCAAATAATGCTTCAGGTTTGACAATCGTGCTGTAGTGTCTTATTTTGGCTCCAATGTTCAGAGACTTCTTATTATAGATACAGTATGTTTCGACAGGTGATAGGCTCGGTCTAATTTCCAGTTTCTAAGATTAATTGATTCCTCTTCTAGGCCATTTTGATGGAGTACCTCACCCAGGTATTTAAATTTAAATTTATTTTATTATAAGTGTTATATCTATTTTCATTGAATGAGAAATTTTACGTTGAATATTTATTTATTTATTTATTTATTTATTTTGTATGTTAGTTTTGGTTTCTTCGTAACTAGATACTGTTGTGCGTTATTCTTATTAACTTGTGTAATAAAATTCGGTTTTCAATATCTACGTACTTTGATACCTGTTAGGTTTCTGATTCCATAAGAACTCAAAATATCCAAAATAACAATTTTCAATAATGGAATGGAGAAGCACGGATATACGTTAGTAGAAACTAAAGCAATTTTAAGTTGGGGCAGTCAAATACCATCAATTGTACATGTGGGTTAGTGTTCGAAGGAAAAAAAACAGTTTCACAGTTGAAAGTTATGTTTAAGTTAGAGAATATAATACTAAAGACAATAATAGTAAGAGCAAATGTTCTATTTTATACATAACATGACACTAGGACTAATAGCTGAAGTTATAGATGTTTCAAGATGCTTGTGAAACAAGTATACGGGTACAGGAGATTGGATCCTAAACTATATTTTATTGATCGCAGCCAATGGCCAAACAAGAAAAGAATGTCTTAAAAATGAAAAGCTTCTTTTCGATTAAATAGTTGTCATTCTTTTTGCACACAATGTGCATTATATTTGTTTAGCCTAATCACACAATGATTTTGATCTCTTTTTGCAAAACTGCAAGTGGTATCTGCCACACCGAACATCACACAGTTTACACACACACGAATCACAAAGTTCATGAAATCACTTATTTGTGCAGACCACATGATGGAAACCATGGCATGCAAACCTGGTGACAACATGTCTCAACTCGTAGTTTGAGTCCAGTGCCTATTCATCATCGTGTCAGAGCTGTAACATTCCCACCATACGTCTGCTCTTTTTTTTTTGTTCTTATCTGCTTATAGTGCCTTGAAAAGCGGTCGTTGATGGCAGAAACATTCTATTTCTGATTTCTTGTATCAGATAGTGTTCCTTAGATAGTATATTTACGAGTCTTGAACGAGTGAATTTCGAGACACCAAGCGTTCTCTTGAGGAAAGAGACCTCACTTTCTCTAGAGTTCCTAGATCTATAAAACTTAGTTAAAGTCTAGGTTAGCCTCTCTGTATCAATTAGGATAAGATTAAGTTAGTATATAATTAATAGCCATTATTAGTGTCTGGATAATTGTTTATAACATTCAATACAAGGTATTAGGCTATTGGGGAATCGCTGTAAACACTGTAACAATCGCACGTATCAGGTGATGGCTGTATTAAATAATACTCTCGTCCCAATCTCTGGTTATCCGAAATTTGGAACAGGGGGTATTCTATTCTATTCTTATAGATGTTTTGATGTAGAACAACTAGAAAAAGCTACAACTTTAGTGCTCTGAAATAGAATTTAAATTGCGTCTTCAGGACTACCACACGCTGCCAATATACGAGATCACATCAATCACATAGAACTCAAGTGTGTACAGTTTATCTCCCGTTTGTCCACATTGCATAAATAAGTCTATTAATTGGGCGTGTTTGATTCTAGTATGTTTTCCTTTGAGAGGCAAAGCAACTGTTCGTATGTAAATGCAGTTTTGTTCGGAGTTGGTCAAAGCTACATTTTCAATACTGGAATTGAATAGCACGGATATATTGCCCTGCCACTGACAGGCAGGCAGGCGGGCGGTTGGTCCGCAGATTATGGTTTTAAATCAAACTCCGACTTGTGCTCTCGAAAGCTTCAATACCACAGCAATGGCGCCCGACTCCCGACTCCTCCTGCAGTACGATGGCCTTGTCTGCAGCGAGATTACTGCGGCATGCACATTCGACTGCGGTACTACTGTCGACCAAAGTATTATGTGCACTCGAGTTTGAAGGTTGTTTGTGAAGTAACCAATAGACCTACATAAAATCCAATAACATCATCATTTTCATCGTTCTATTTTACGTTAGTTCATGTACGTTTGGATTTTTTAATTTATATATATTTTTTTTTATCGCAGTTGTATCACAAAAACTGCACGCTTTTAAGCGTGTTTCAACCATGCGTCACATTTAAGAATTATTATCTCGAAAACCCGTCATCAGATCGAATCCAAATTTTAACACAATATACATTGAAATGTTGTATAACTGGTTTATTAATTTCAAAATTGTGTGTGTCCAAGAAACAAAGTTGTTATCATTTTTGTAAGGTAACTTTTTCTCGGCTCGGGGTGGCTGGAAAATGTAGTTCTTGGTTGCGTTGTAATCGTTATACATCAAAAAGTTATGCTGTATGACTGTGAAATACGTAAATTAATCCACTTATTTTATATCGGTTTGTATTTGTACGAGGAAATAACAAATGGTTCACCAGCTAGCCGCTCCACGTAAAGTTGTACAGCGTTGCCGAAATGGTGCCCACACGCATGATGGCGCGTCTCGCTCGGAAGTGATGGGCTCCATCTCAGCAACGCTGTACAACTTTCCGTGGAGCGGCTAGCTGGTGAACCATGTGTTATTTCCTCGTACAAATACAAACCGATATAATATAAGTGAATTAATTTATGAATTTCACAGTCATACAGCATAACTTTTTGATGTATAACGATTACAACGCAACCAAGAACTACATCTTCCAACTACCCCGAGCCGAGAAAAAGTTACCTTACAACAATGATAACAACTTTGTTTCTTGAACACACAAAATTGTGAAATTAATAAACCAGTTATACAACATTCCAATGCATATTGTGTTAAAATTTGGATTCGATCAGATGACGGGCCTTTGAGATAATAATTCTTAAATGTGACGCATGGTTGAAACACGCTTAAAAACGTGCTCGTTTTGTGTTCCAACTGCGATAACAAATATTAAAATATAAAATAAAAAATCCAAACCTACATGAACTAACGTAAAATAGAACGACAAAAATGTTGATGGTATTGGATTTTATGTAGGTCTATTGGTTACTTCACAAACAACCTTCAAACTCGAGTACACATAATACTTTGGTCGACAGTAAGTAGACGAGTGGCAAGGTGCAGAGCTGATCCACTGGTTGATTGGCTGGAGGCTGTCGGTTTCTTATTGGTTGGTGAAATATATCTACAGAGATGTGAAAATTATTAGACTAAAATGAAGAATTTAAGTCGGCCACAATGTTTATTCATCGTCATTTAGTTGACCATCTGCTGACAACTTTAATTACCCTATTCTATAGTAATATTTTCTCCTCTGTGTACTTACAACTTTTCCCATAAGCAATTGCGTCGGAAAATTTTCAAAATTGGGGGATTACGAAGGACACCAGAGCTGGGTCTGATTCTTCGTTTTTAATTTAAAAAAAGTTTGGTGCTTATCAGTCGGTCAACACGAATGTACCCAAAAGAGTTGTGTTATATCGTAATCCTGACATAAACTACATGATATTAATAAATACTTATTTATTAATCTCATCTCATGTTTCAGTCTTGCCTTAGTAAACAAAAGTTTGGTGCTTAGCAGTCGGTCAACACGAATGTACCCAAATGAGTTGGGTTATACCCTAATACTGAAAAAATACATGAGCTTAATAAATAATTATTTACAAGGATTAGGGTATAACCCAACTCTTTTGGTACATTCGTGTTGACCGACTGAAAAACACCTAACTTTTGTTTACTAAGGAAACACTGAAAATGGCTTCAAACCCCACAATGTTTTTCAATAACTTTGGAATGTACCCTCTAAATCAGGTGATTTCAATCCATCATCCATGTATCTTTGGATAGTTCAAGAGTGGACTATCAGTAAAACGACTTCGAATTCCCTGCTCTATATTCACACGAAAAGTAGAGTAATCAAAACAAAACGTGTGGCATTTTACATTAGCAAGGCTCCTTTCTTAGTGGACATTCTAAAAGAGCATGTGAGTTTCTTAAAATAAAATGTAATTGAGACTAAGTTATTGGTTAATCATTTGAAATAATTTCAGCAAATAATAATAATAATAATATAATATCGTATGGCCTCGAATGCCGGGTGCAAGCTTTGTTATTTGACACTCAGAGGGTAGCTTTTATGTCAAATTTCGTTGTTCCTGAAGCACTATGAAAGTCAAGTAGGTTAAATATCTAAGCTATCTAAGCGCTTTCTAGTAGAGAAATGAGGATTTATGTGTTGGGGAAACTCCTGAGATTAATTTTGCAATTATGAACACGGCCTACTGAATTCAAATGGGTTATTTGACATGCCAACATCGTATGACATGCGAGTCGTAATTTTGCCGCCTTTCAAAAATCACTAACCACAGCCAGGAGTGAACCTGCAAGCTTGGGGTTAGTAGACCGACACGTTAACTACTCACCCACCGTGGCAAGCTATTTCAGCAAACATATTTAGCGCTTTAAGTCGTGAATAATGTATATGAAATTTTGGAAAACGGCGTTGACTCTAAGAGTTTTCACACCTCTGTATATTGCTCACATTCAAAGCTGCTTGCTTGCTTTTAATTCCTCAAATATTCCAAATTACACGTTCTAGATTGAACGATGGAGCAAAAACGAAGATAGTGATATTTATATCATGTTATTTTAAACCTTTCTACACTAAGGTATAAGGCTACATGGCAGGCTATCCTCGGACACGGTAAACAAGTGGGCTTGAATCCCACATTCAACCAAGTATAAATGGTTATCGTGGGTTCCAAACTCCAGGCAAATGCCAGGATGGCACCTACTAATAGGCCAAAGCTTCCTTTAAATTCCTTGCACAGTTTCATTAATCTCCAATGAAGTATTCTATTATTAACTCTTCATATTGGTGTCCTGAAAGATATTGAGCCATGTTTAACATCTCTCATTTCTTTATTTTCTTTGGCGGCCGTCCCGGTAGACTCAGACGCCATGTGAGATACTTTCTGTCCGGACGTGCCTTGAGGCTCTCCGCCTTATTATTTAAAATGTAATGTTTTCCTTTTTATTTAACATTGTTATTATGCCGAAGCCTTCCATTTACTCATGTAAGTAATACATCTAACCTTGTGTCCACTATGCTCATTTCCTAAATTTAACCTTTCTTTTTGATCTTCGTCATGTGCTTGGATTTGCTGTGGAACCAATCGTAATGGCGGTCTCCTGTTTTATTTTGTTTGAGTCTTCGTTTAACCTTTTATTTGTGCCGTGAAATATATCTGCGAGTGATTTTGTGAGTGTATGTTTTTCTTGCTGCCAGGTGCATTGATGCTGTTTTGATTGGGCATATCTTCGAATGGGTCTCCCGTGGTTTGTGGACGTTGGCGTTTCGACCATTCTCCCAACACGAGGCATGACACCATATATTTTAGCCCTTATGTTTTCCCTTCATTCCATGCTTCGGGCAACTGGATCACGGCGGTAACTTTAAGTAGGCCTTACCGTATTCAGCTCGAACTCGGAACGTAAGTTGGGGACCATATAGGTTTAGCATGTTTTGCTAGACTACCTACAAGCACGAGTTGCTTTGAGTTTTATTTCTGCATCGTCGGCTGGCATTTTGTGTGTTTGACTG
The DNA here is from genome assembly GCA_946902985.2 of Meconema thalassinum. Taxonomy (NCBI): domain Eukaryota; kingdom Metazoa; phylum Arthropoda; class Insecta; order Orthoptera; family Tettigoniidae; genus Meconema; species Meconema thalassinum. Next base: position 1,226,967,255 of record OX336388.2, on the reverse strand, counting down.
CGTGTATGTATCTTGATATATTTCACGGACACCTGACGTCATTTGTTTCTTCTTATAGTATCTTTGGTTTTGCTTTTCTTTTCTCTGGGGACTGCCAGCTCGATCGCATCCCCATTGCTCGCCACAGCCTCTGCGACACGCACACAGCCTCTTGTTTTATCTTTGCTATGCTTGTTATTTGTGGTCGTCATGACAACCATCCATCTCTAGGCTGAGAAGTGATTGTTGTTGACCAGCGACCGGCTCGATTGCCTCTTGATCTTTTACTTCCTCCCTTTTTACATCGTTTTCACCGAAGTGAGCACAGGTATGAATTTAATTTGTTAACGTTATTTACTATCGTAAGTTATTTATTGTTATTTATATTTATCTTCCCCGTTTGAAAGTGACTTTATTTGACCCCTAGGTGAAGGGTATTCTTTTTGTGTGTGTTTTTCTGGCCGGGTTTCTTTGTGTGTTCGGTTTCAATTCATTAAATTTCCATTTCTTTACCCATGTGTCTCATTTAGTAGTGTTGGGCGATCGGGCTGCTCGCTCTCTCTCTCTCTTCAAACCTAGGCCTAACTTATTCTAGCTTTCTAGCACCAGGAGGGTATTCCTACCACTCGTCGTGGGACCACCTTCACGGAGTCTGGAGTCGCTCGGCACATCTGGCCTGCAAGTACGGGCCCAGCACAGGTCAGAAATTAACATCCATTTCCACTGCGTACTCCTTTCTTTTCTAGTTGGTTCCAGTGATGCAGCTAGGAGGCACGCCAAGAATATGTTTATTTTAATAGGGCGGTGCAGATGGTAGCAGAGCGTGGTTAAGTCTCCTGGTCGCTTAGCCATATCCATTGGATTTTAATATTTCGCTGCATATTTTTCAATGTTGTTTTTATTCTGTTTCATGTTCCCTATTGCATACTATGCAAACAAATATTGAGAGTCAATGTGAACTTCCAAGGAGTATGGACCATAAAAATAACAAACTGTAAGGAGAGTGCAATGAATTGGACCCTATCAACGAACCCCAGCATTGGTAATGTACTAACCAACCCTACTTCTTGTTTCGTACTCATTTCAGGCGCAGGACGGAGGCAAGACATTTGTAGTTATTGTTTTGAATTGTAGCTAGCAGTACTTCTGTAGTTTAGCCATGTATTCTCTCCCAGGTTGTAACGTGAAGAAGGAGCTCATCCAGTCTGACGATGATCTGCTATCGTTTGAAAGTGTCTGTGGGAAAGACACTAATCCATTGACTGAGGTGAAAGGCCATCGCAAGGGAGGCGTAGCCAATATAGTGTCCAAGTGGGGAATTTCATTTTCTGGTGAACTGGGAGTTTCGTCTGTATTTGAGTTCTTAGACAGGGTCAGTGAACTCTGCCATTGTTATGACCTCGAACCAGACGACATTGTTGTCTGCCTACCGTTATTGTTGAGTGGTTTAGCTTTAAAATGGTATCGACTTACCAACAGATCTTTCATCTCGTGGGTTGATTTCTGTAAGTCAATAAAGGAGCGGTTTACGACTTATGATTTTGAACATGACTTGAAGGCTGAAATTCATCGCCGTACCCAGGGTTTGGAAGAGCCTGTAGACGATTTTGTTACTGGGCTAATGACTTTAATAAGTAGGTTGTCGCAGCCCCTTCCCCTTATTGAAACTGTTGATATTGTGTATAGAAATCTAGCACCTGAGTACAAGTCTTTCATACGCCGGTCCAGTGTGTATAGTGTGGCTGACATTGTTGATCAAGGACGTGAATGCGAGTTCAATCGGCGCCTGCGCAAGTCATATGTACCCCCACCCCTCCCCTCTGACAGTTTGTTTCCAGAGACTGCATGCGCGCAATCCCAGATTCAGAGGACTGCGCACCCATCTTCAATATCTCGTCAGGAGGACCGGGCAGTTAACCGTCCCCACTCGCATATTGTCGGGAGTATTCCCAATGCTACTTCTTCTGCGAATTCCGCTCCTCAGGATCAACAGTTACCTCGAAACCCGAACATGTATAACCGTATAAAATGTTGGAATTGTGATCGTTTGGGGCATCATTTTAATTCCTGCCGTGCGCCCTCTCGTGTGTTTTGTCACACATGTGGTCTTCGTGACGTGACGCACATAGCCTGTCCTAGATGTGCTTCGCGTCAGGGAAACGAGCATGGGTCCCCGGTTTAGACCCGCCGGAGTGGCCATGCAATGAAGTTCGCCGGGAAATGAACATTTCCACGACTGGAAACTTCTGTCCTTGGGTCCCTGTAAGTGTTAAGAAATTGTCGATACCCGCTTTACTGGATTCTGGTGCTTCACGTTCATTTATTCAGCGCTCCATCGCGGAACAGCTTCCTGTTACTCAGATTTGTCCACAAGATGGGGGTTTGAAATTTTATTCTGCGGTGAAGTCATCTATTTCTGTTTCTAGCGTTGTAACATGTCATATTAAGATATGTGGTTATTCTTGGGATTGGAACTTCCATGTGGTGGATGACTTATCTACGCCTATGATCTTAGGTTCTGATTTTATGCACAAAGCAGGGTTGAGGCTTGATTTTTCGGATCATTACTTCAGTTTTTTGTTTAAATCCAAGGAGCGGTTTCATTTTAATACTTGTGAAGCGAGTGTTCCTTGTAATTTTTCTGGTATCTCTGCTGTTCTAATCCCTCCTACTTTATTCACGAGTCAACGTGACGCTTTATCTGATTTGGTGAATGAATTTCCAGATGTTCTCACGTCGGAACTGGGTTCCGCTATCGGCTACGAGTGTCATATTGATTTAACTGATGAGGTTCCAGTTAGGTCGGCGCCATTTTCGTGCTCTCCACCCAAACTCATTGCCATGAGAGAATATATTGATGATCTTAAGGCACGCGGTGTTGTGAGTCCTTCTAAGTCTTCTTATGGTAGTCCAGCATTCCTGGTGCCTAAGAAAGAGGGTACTTTTCGTTTAGTAGTTGATTATCGTCGACTCAATTCTAAGGTGGTGTTCGACAACTTTCCCCTTCCAACTCTGGAGAGCGCTTTTCAGCATTTTCATGGGGCGAAGTACTATTCCGTCCTAGATTTGAATTGTGCATACTATCAAATTCCTCTCGATCCCGAGAGCCGTAAGGTAACTGCGTTCTCCACTCCGTTCGGCCTTTTTTTCTATCGGCGGACAAGTTTTGAGTAGGGTTTTGGACGAGTTATTTGGAGATTTAAAGTATTCATCTGTGTTTAACTATCTTGATGACCTCGTGATTTACAGTCAGTCTTTTGAGGATCACCTGATCCATTTACGTGAAGTCCTATGTCGTCTTCGGAGAGCTGGACTCACTGTTAACCCGGACAAAATCTCTTTGGCTTCTAAGCAAATCAAATTTTTAGGTCACATTCTTTCGGATGTGGGCATAGAAGTGAACCCTGAGCGTGTCCAATGTATCCAAGAGTTCCCTACTCCCACGAATGTGAAAGCAGTCCGACGTTTTTTGGGAATGGCAGGCTTTTACAGTAGGTTCATTAAGGGCTTTTCGGACATTTCAGCGCCCCTGAATTATTTGAAGAAGAAGAATGTACGATTCGTGTGGGGCCCCGACCAGTGTCTCGCCTTTGAGAAATTGAAAGAATGTCTTTCTTCTGCTCCCGTCCTTCGAACTCCGGATTTTGGGAAAGATTTTATGTTACATTGTGATGCGAGTGATGTCGCAGTTTCTTGTGTGCTTAGTCAGCAGGTGCATGGTAATTTGGCACCCATCGCTTTTGCCAGTCGGATGCTTAATGATTGCGAACGCCGGTATTCCACTTTCGAGAAAGAAAGTCTGGCTGTCGTATTCGGTTGTGAACGTTTCAGATCTTTTCTAGAACATCGGCATTTCATAGTGTATACCGACAATGAAGCTCTGTCCTGGATGCGCTCGCATGTCAAAAAATTGGGACGTATAAATCGTTGGATTCTTCGTCTATCCTCTTTCAGCTTTGACATCATTCACGTCAGAGGCAGTGAAAATGTTGTAGCGGATTGTTTGTCACGCATGTTTGAGGAACCTCCTCCCATTGTTGAGATCCCCGAGCCAGTGAATCTTCTCCAACACATTCCATGGTCTTTTACTGACATCCGTACGTACCAAGCAGATGACCCATTTTGTGTCACATTGCGTGAAAAAATTCTCGGGAAAGATCCTGGTGTATCTGAGTTTTCATTGCGCAATGATGTTATAGTGCATACCGCTCCTCGATCTTCGAAATGTAGGATTTTCGTGCCAGAGAATATACGAAGTATGCTCTTGGCGTATTTCCATGAATCCTGTTTTGGATTACATTTAGGTATGACGAAGACTTTCCATAAAATCTCTCAGGAATTCTTCTGGCCTCATTTGAAAGCGGATGCTTTTGCTTTCGTCCGAAAATGTGTTACGTGTCAACGTTCTAAGCCAGCAAAGAATTCTCGCATTGGACTTCACGCTGACACGATGTCATATCCTAATGAGCGCCTGTTTATAGATTATTTTGGTCCCCTAGTTAGGTCATCTTCTGGTCATCAAGCTATACTTACTGTCGTTGATGGATTTTCAAAATTTGTATGGTTATTTCCTGTCAGGGAAATCACGACACGTACCACTGTTAGGCTTTTGACCAATCATATTTTTGGTGTTTTTGGTCCTCCAAAGTTTTTAGTGTCCGATAACGCGAGCGTTTTCCGGTCCAAGTCTTTTAGATCAATGTGTTTTTCTTGGGGAATTGATCATGTCTTTTTGGCACCCTACCACCCTCAGCCAAATCACGTTGAAAGGTTTCATCGTAACTTGAAGGCTTGCTTGAGTGCGTTCCACAACGCAGATCAGTCACGTTGGGACGCAAATCTTCAGTTTTTCTCCTTAGGATTTAACACTGCTCTTCATGAATCGACGAATTCTACCCCTTCGGAATTGTTTTTAGGGAGGCGTATTGTTGATCCACTTCAGCTTCAGTGGAAAATAGATTATCTGGCTGCGCCATCCCGCCGTACCTCAGTAAAAGAAAAATGGGAAGTTGCTGTACGGCATCTGAAAAGGGCACGAGATCGCGTGGCGTCTCGCTATAACAAGGGTAGGCAACCTGTTTGTTTTCAGGTGAATGACGACGTGCTAGTGCGCCTGCACCCACAGAGTTCGGCCAAGAATAAGGAGTCAGCTAAGCTAATGCTTCGCTGGAGCACGCCCAAAACTATCACTAGATTTTTAACACCTGTCACTGTTGAATTGATCTCCAAGGAGAATCCCACCGACGTATCCAGAGCTCACACATCTCAATTGAAACCATTTATTGTGTAACCTTCTTATTTGCTGTGATTAATGTTGTCCTTTTTCTGCGTAGGTTAGCCAATCATAATTTGCTTATGTTATCCAAGGAAGCTAGTATTCATATGGCGTCTTCTTGACCTGCCTATTATTGAACCAATTTTGACCGAGGCAGAGTCAAGTACAAATTTACGAGCTCAAGAAAGAAAATAATACAAGAAGAAATAGGCCTACATACTCTGTGTAACTTAATATTTATTGTAAAAATATGTATTTTTGCGAATTCGGCCAGTAGAGAATTTATATTCTATAAATAATGGACACATTATATCGCTTCTTTGTTATTTTAATACGTCACTTTCATGATGGGTATAAGGAGAATGGCAGACTTCGGCGTCAAAGGGCGAAAGCCTTTTGTTTATGATTTTCGTCCGTGTCTCTATCTACTTTTCTTGTCATTGTAACGCTCAGGCGAACCGTAATACCATTATGACAAGCCCAGGGATCGTCAAAGGAACGCGCGCCTTTGGGGACCCCGAAGGAGTTCTGTCCTGATATTGCGATCGCCGAAGCGATCTGATTATTTTTATATATTACTTCATTTTATAACTGTATTCTTTCTGATATGGCTCAATTGCTTAAGTGATTGTTATATCGATCACCCTCCCCCCTCATATTTTGTATACTGTTATAGTTGTTGACAAACCACCTGTGTGATAAGGATGTTGTGTATTTTGGAACACTTGGGACATGTTTGATTTCAAAGCGGTGGTGCTTAGTGATGTAAAAAGAAAAATCTTTTATTATTATAAATAATTTTTCTTTTGGGGGGTGGTGTGGATCCTGAGCCATGTTTAACATCTCTCATTTCTTTATTTTCTTTGGCGGCCGTCCCGGTAGACTCAGACGCCATGTGAGATACTTTCTGTCCGGACGTGCCTTGAGGCTCTCCGCCTTATTATTTAAAATGTAATGTTTTCCTTTTTATTTAACATTGTTATTATGCCGAAGCCTTCCATTTACTCATGTAAGTAATACATCTAACCTTGTGTCCACTATGCTCATTTCCTAAATTTAACCTTTCTTTTTGATCTTCGTCGTGTGCTTGGATTTGCTGTGGAACCAATCGTAATGGCGGTCTCCTGTTTTATTTTGTTTGAGTCTTCGTTTAACCTTTTATTTGTGCCGTGAAATATATCTGCGAGTGATTTTGTGAGTGTATGTTTTTCTTGCTGCCAGGTGCATTGATGCTGTTTTGATTGGGCATATCTTCGAATGGGTCTCCCGTGGTTTGTGGACGTTGGCGTTTCGACCATTCTCCCAACACGAGGCATGACACCATATATTTTAGCCCTTATGTTTTCCCTTCATTCCATGCTTCGGGCAACTGGATCACGGCGGTAACTTTAAGTAGGCCTTACCGTATTCAGCTCGAACTCGGAACGTAAGTTGGGGACCATATAGGTTTAGCATGTTTTGCTAGACTACCTACAAGCACGAGTTGCTTTGAGTTTTATTTCTGCATCGTCGGCTGGCATTTTGTGTGTTTGACTGCGTGTATGTATCTTGATATATTTCACGGACACCTGACGTCATTTGTTTCTTCTTATAGTATCTTTGGTTTTGCTTTTCTTTTCTCTGGGGACTGCCAGCTCGATCGCATCCCCATTGCTCGCCACAGCCTCTGCGACACGCACACAGCCTCTTGTTTTATCTTTGCTATGCTTGTTATTTGTGGTCGTCATGACAACCATCCATCTCTAGGCTGAGAAGTGATTGTTGTTGACCAGCGACCGGCTCGATTGCCTCTTGATCTTTTACTTCCTCCCTTTTTACATCGTTTTCACCGAAGTGAGCACAGGTATGAATTTAATTTGTTAACGTTATTTACTATCGTAAGTTATTTATTGTTATTTATATTTATCTTCCCCGTTTGAAAGTGACTTTATTTGACCCCTAGGTGAAGGGTATTCTTTTTGTGTGTGTTTTTCTGGCCGGGTTTCTTTGTGTGTTCGGTTTCAATTCATTAAATTTCCATTTCTTTACCCATGTGTCTCATTTAGTAGTGTTGGGCGATCGGGCTGCTCGCTCTCTCTCTCTCTCTCTCTTCAAACCTAGGCCTAACTTATTCTAGCTTTCTAGCACCAGGAGGGTATTCCTACCACTCGTCGTGGGACCACCTTCACGGAGTCTGGAGTCGCTCGGCACATCTGGCCTGCAAGTACGGGCCCAGCACAGGTCAGAAATTAACATCCATTTCCACTGCGTACTCCTTTCTTTTCTAGTTGGTTCCAGTGATGCAGCTAGGAGGCACGCCAAGAATATGTTTATTTTAATAGGGCGGTGCAATATCTAACCGTAAAAGCAATTCTGCTACACACAAAACTCATCTCACGTCCACCTTAGACTGCGTGGAAACTGGAAAGAAAGTTTTTTTTTGTTCCTCAGTTAAGGAAAAAGGAAGTTTGTAGTTTAACGTGACCGTTAATCTCGAGATCATGAGCCACGGGACCTCCTTTTTACGTGGAATCCGAACCACAGGACATGGCATTTCACTTCGAAAATCTCACATGCAATGACCGGGAATCGAACCCGGACCGCCTTGGTGAGAGGCATACAGCTAGACCGCTGAGCCACCACGCCCCCTCTCAGTTAAGGGGCTGCAACAACGATGTCATGTAGCCCCGTGTACTTTGGGTGTGTGTAGAATCAGTCTGATAACCGGTGTGAATTGTGATGGCTGTATAAATGTTTGTCATCTGTAATTCCGGTAAGGACTGCAGACGATCAATTTCAAGTAGTTCCTACTTTTGCTTCTAAATGCTACTGTTAACGACACCAAGCTTCGGACTTGGCTACTAGATGCCACCGCAACTGGCACCTGATGGGGAACGGTGGAACTCAATAGAGCGTTAATCAAATCTAACCTAGAAATTTAGTTTCACACAATTATAATTAGTGGAAGGTTCTTTTACATGCCATAAATAAATAAATAAATAAATAAATAAATAAATAAATAAATAAATAAATAAATAAATAAATAAATAAATAAATAAATGACATGGGCCCGCCGGCTTTACTTCCCCTCCGTAGGAAGACATACTGAGGGAACATTGACGCTCTTAAAAAATCTGAAGACTTCAGCCGGATTTGAACACGAGAACTTGGGCATAGAAGCTCAGTATGCTACCAACTACGCCACCGAAGCCGCTTGGAAAGTTAAGGGGTTAGATAATAAATAATTAATGATAGGAAGTGGTCAGATCGAGGGCATCCAGGAGTAAAATCCAAGCACATGAAAGTATAGCTCAACTGGGTACGGTCATGCAAACCAGCACATTTAATTCCGAATCCAGATTCCCACCTCTTGACCCATTAACATCTACCGGTAGCTGTTTTCTTAGTCGACTGTTTGCCCTCACTTGTCAGTCAAGAAGAACTGTTGCTGTGGACCAAGTAAACACAGGCTATTCAATGAATTGAATTAACTTGTCAGCGCTAATTGGACGAGTAATTGCATTAAGAATTCATATTTCAAATTAATTGGAGTGATCACGCACACTATTGACAATTTATCAAGAGCAGGAATTCATCTAGATTTCATAAAAGAGCAATTCTGGTGACATTTTTCATCAAGAATAGCACAAAGAAAGGTGAAAAGGTAACACATTCCACGAATGAATGTTTAAAATTAACCAATTTTACTTTGGTTTTGGGCGCACCCTCTCTTTGCCAGTGTCATATCATAATGATAAAGTTCTGCGTAATATGCTCTCATTAACCTCATTCAAGTGGCGGCTGGCTGCGTGGCTCAGCGGTAACGTTCTCGCTTGCTGTGACCAAGGTTGCAGGATCGAATCCTGGCGCAGCCAACTGGCATTTAAGGGTGCGCAAATGCGAGCGAGCCGTGTCAGTAGATTTCCTGGCACGTTAAACATCCCCTTCGGGGCGAAATTCCGGCACCCCGGCGTCTCTAGAAGCCGCGGATGTTAAAAGGGACGTAAAACAAATAACAGTATCATCATTAAAGTGGGAATGGTTTGTTCATCTCTCATGCAAAATAAGATCCTTGTTGTATCTTTAGGGGCTTTGGGTTGTGTGTAGAATTTTTCTGATAACCTGTTCCACTGTGATGTCTGTACTAGTGTGTATATCTGTAATTGAGGTAGAATTAGAGTAGGAAGTGACCATAGTCTTAAGTGAAGTAAGATCCCGGCAATTGTCTACAGTAGAAGAAAGTAACCAGGGAAAACTACTTCCACGATGGTTGATGTAAGAATAGAATCAGCGTCTTCTCAGTTTTGCCTCACGAGGCTGAGTGTACTCCATTTCAGCCCTAACATCAGAATTTAATTTCTTGGCTGAGCCGGGAATCAAACCCGGGCTTCACCAAAATCTTGTCCGAGGCATTTAATTTCAAATTTCATGCATTTTCTTAGCTAATTGGTAAGGATTACAATGGGAAGTTTCAACGTTTGTTTGAAATGTTGCACTACCCTCCCAGGGAATTGTTACCACTAGACGTGGAGCGCGGCTGTTGTGTATATATTACGTCAGCTCGCCTCGTTATGGCTGCCACGAACGGTTGCGGAGCAAGAGGGGGAACGCATGTACAGTCATACAATGTGAACACACCGCACAGCGCACGACCCAGCACGAATCATGCACGATCGCACGTCTATCGCAGGCATGTGGCTGGGCGGAGCGCATTAGTTGAGATTTCCGCAACCGGTAACAATTCGCTGGTAGGGTAGTATAGTCGTCTAATATCTACCGATAATCGCTGGGGTCTCTTACTTGGCATTACGGCTCAAGTTTCCGTGTTTATCAGCCGTAGGCTACCTAGCGCATGCGCGTGACCTTGTGGAACTGTGAGATGAGTCTGCCGTTGATTGGAATTTGGTCTCTATGTGGGTGTTTTCTTTGTTTCTATGACAAATATATCACAACCACATGGGACTAATGATCACGATGCCCAAGCCTATAAATGAAACAAAAAAAGAGAACACAACGAAAAATAAACGCCATTTTGAAATCTCAAATACGTAGTTGTTATTTTATTCAGAAACTTGAACATCGTGGTCAATTATCCCAGTATACTTGGGTGAGTTTGTGTATATATAGAATTTGTCTGATAACCTTTGCTATTGTTGTGTGCATAAAAATGTGCGTATATGTAATTGAGGCTAGCATTGGGAAGCAGACGACCATGGCTTTAACTTAGGAACCATTCCGACATTTTTCTGGGCGTATAACTGAGGAACCACGGAAAATCGTTCTTCTTGCTCCTGTTGTTGTTGTTGTTGTTGTTGTTGTTGTTATTATTGTTTCATTGTAGGGGCTTGGGCATCGTGACCTTTTAGCATCGTGTACTTGGGTTTGCGTAGAATTTGTCTGATGATCTTTGTGGTGTCCTTAGACGTGTGCGTATTTGTAAGACGACCATGGATTTAACTTCGAGACCGTTCCGTAATTTGTCTCGGGGTAAAAATTAGAAACCACCGAAAAACGTTCTTGTCGTCACTATTACTGCTGTTATTTCATTTTAGGGGCTTAAAATACATGGTCATATTGTGCCCGTTTAGACCGGAGTCCGCACGACCACATATGCATTTTACCAAGAATCAGTCAGCACGAGAGTCAAAATATCCCGGGGCGCCAGATGGGTTAAAGCTAACCGCAAAAACGACATCAAATAAAAAAAATGCTTTACTGATTTTTGGCTCAATGCAACAATAAGGATAGAAGGAGATTCAACTGGGCATAACACATCATGTAAAATTATCTCATTTTATTCTGAATTTAAAATTGACTGCAAAATAAAATGCTCAAAGCAGCATCATTCATGTGTGGCGGTCCACATTACTATTTACACAATGTACAGAAATTTTCCAACACATTGGACAATTATCTTTGGAGACACAAGTCTGATTATCAGTCCTGTAGACTGTGTTCCAAAATTATATCCATTATTTATGACTAAATCCAGTTCAAATTTAATTGTCTTTACTGGAAATACTGTAGTTCACTGGTTGAATTTTTACATAATATTAACGCTCGTAGAATAATTGTTCATAGAATTTTTTTTTACTTTCACTTATTTTTCCAGTTTCAAAAAATATTATCAAAAAATATTATTATCTCAGAATCAACACAAATTATGTACACATATTAATAACAACATCTGAAAGGTATCTGACCCTTGAGCATAGCATCGAAGAACTGTGCGAAGCACAACAAAATTAATTGTTCTTCTGACATTAAACGTTTCGAGAAGTGACTCGATTATGAACTTCAAGTTCCTAACAAAATATATGATTTCTGAATCATCAACTTGATCAATAAATTGTTGGACAATTCAACTATTCGATTTTCCACTTGGAATCATTATTAAGAAAAATATTTATATTTGTGGCCATTTTAGTAACTTTCACAACTTGCAATTCTTGAACAGAATGCGGAAATAAGAATTGTAGCTTCATAATAAATTCATTTAGTTCATGACACTCGGATTGAAAACATCCTTCAAATTATTCGTGGTTATAGAATTATTTTTAATTGGCAGTGGCCCATTCTATTATTTTTATAAGAACACAATATTCCAACAACAACTGCAAAGGTCTTCCTCTGAAGAAGAATAAAATACTATCATGACAAATCCGGGTTCTAGAAAAATCAAAGTCTTAATGGAATCCGTAAACAAGGTTGAAATAAGAACTGATGGTTTTTAAGAAATAACCTTTGGGTCATTCATACGACGCAATGTGTAGTTCCAATACTCCTTCTTTAACACTGAGTCATCGAACCTGCTATTTGATTGATGCTCAAATAAAAACCTCCTCATTCCTGCGACTTAAACATGCGCACCTGGGAATGGCATTTTAACTACTCCACACACATAAATGTTCTTCCCAAAATTTATACAGTAAATCAAGCCTCTGCTTATTATCAACACTGGAAGATTTATAAACTTACAAATTTATTTTATTTTACCATTCAGTTCAAATCGTGAATTTACCACACTTATGATACTCTCTATTTCACTTTCGAATGTGTATCTACGTCATGATTTTATATACAGTAAATACAAAAATATCCTAATTGATACAAATATCATTTGCTTCCCGTTTCATGCCTCTCCGTGTTATCTGAAAAATATACTTTGCTCATTGCAAATATTAACTGTTCAACCAGAACTGTAATGTTGGTTGAATGCGGGCTTGCGCTAACCACTATCCTTCGGAAAATCACCTGTTCCAAACTAGAAATGATTAAACTACTTCATGAGCTCTCACTCAATGAATGTGATTATTAGAAAATATAAGATCCAAGAATTATTTAGAAAAGTTATGAAAATCATTATTATTATTATTATTATTAGTGGATAATTATTATTATTATTATTAGTTATATAATTGTAAATGTGTTTAATTATTATTTCATTATGTGAGAATCCACATGTTCGATTCTTCGAATATGGATAAAATATCCATTTCTCAACAAATAATTATTAACTTTTACAGTTACCTCGGCTGATTACCGTGATTATCAAAAAATTATGAAACATTCAAATAAATGCTCGTTATGCTCGGTCATCGATCCTAAACTGTTCGGAGTGCTGAAAATACTCAGAATAACTCTAATATGTCTTGCGTAAATCATTGCAAGATTTAAATACGAAGAAAAAAACAAATGTGTTGGTCATCTGCAGGAAATGAGTTTGTTCCAATTAGCTAGGCATAAAATAAAATTCAAATGTGGCTTACATTTCTCGTTGGTCTTGAAGCGTAGTGAACCTGGTCTGTACCAGATTTATCCAGATACATGCCCTATTGGATACGCACGTCTAAATCCTTGTATCGGCCGCCATTATATACCCACAATCTGTCTAACACGACATAGTGGAAATATTTCTTGAAGTTTGAAGTAACTGCTGATCCATTTTAATATTGGCTTCAATTAAATCCATAGCAGTTCGCTTAAATGGGGTCAGATCTAAATGATCTATTCTCAAATACGTCAGTTGTAACATAACTCACGGTAATCTTTTCAGTACAAGAAAACACTGACAGTCTAAATCAATCAACGGCTGTTCTGAAGATCGTTCCCTGGGCATGGTTTATCACAATCTATCATGCGCGAAGTAACTTATAGTTTCCCTTTGTCGGCTAATGAACAACAGCGTGATAGACTGGCCTTCAATATACTGAAATATCGGAGTGGTTATCAAGTTACAATTTATGAAACTGAATAATTGGATTAAAATATCCAAGTATTGAATATTATTAATGGACTGTGACAAAGTACTTTCTAGACAAAGTCTAGCATGTGTCCATATAGAAATAAAGTATTTCACCAGTGTCCGTAGAAAGACAAGATGTTCAGTAAAGAACATATAGCCTACTTTCTCCTAAATGCATGGGTATTGTTATAACTCTTTGTCCTTTTCAAGGAGTATGATTGAATGTTGGTTGTAGGAGCTTGTTGAAATACAACGTGCTATAGGGATATTAAACATGAATATGTGGTGCCCTTTGCTAGTGCTACCTCTGTACCAAATTTCGTTCAATTCGGTTTCACCGTGTTTGAATTGATAGGGGGAATCGATTTGCACACATACTTGGCCACCATCTGCAAACTATTGGGCTGATGTTCTTGCAGTTTGGTCAGAATATGTTTCCCACATAAAGATATGGTGTTGCAAAATTAGGTAGAGACTAGATTATTAGGTTGGTCGTAATTACATTTTAGCTTTTGACATTTGGGTGGCCGCGATTACGTTTCCATCAAGATAGCGGTGATATAAAACATGACACTGAGGAGCCCTTTGCTAGTGCTACCTCTATACCAAATTTCGTTCCATTTGGTTTCAGCGTGTTTGAATTAATAGGGGGAATCGATTCTGACACAAAGATGGCCGCCATCTGCAAACTATTAGGCGAATGACCTATTAGATTGGTCAAAGGATGCTCCCTCCATAAAGGTATGTAGTTGCAAAATTTGGTAGAGATCGGATGATTAGGTTAATCGTAATTTGATTTAAAATTTGAACATTCGTGTGACCGCCATTACGTTTCAGTCAAGATGGCGGCGATATAAAACATGACACTGAGGTGCCCTTTGCTAGTACTACCTCTGTACCAAATTTCGTTCCATTCGGTTCTACCATGTTCGAATTAATAGGGGGAATCAATTTTGACATAAAGATGGCCTCCATCCGCAAACTATTAGGTGAATGACCTATTAGATTGGTCAAAGGATGTTCCCTCCATAAAGGTATGTAGTTGCAAAATTTGGTAGAGATCGGATGATTGGGTTAATCGTAATTTGATTTAAGCTTTGAACATTCGTGTGGCCGCCATTACGTTTCAGTCAAGATGGCGGCGATATAAAACATGACACTGAGGTGCCCTTTGCTAGTGCTACCTCTGTACCAAATTTCGTTCCATTCGGTTCCACCGTGTTCGAATTAATAGGGGGAATCAATTTTGACATAAAGATGGCCGCCATCCGCAAACTATCAGGTGAATGACCTATTAGATTGGTCAAAGGATGCTCCCTCCATAACGGTATGTAGTTGCAAAATTTGGTAGAGATCGGATGATTAGGTTAATCGTAATTTGATTTAAGCTTTGAACATTTGTGTGGCCGCCATTACGTTTCCGTCAAGATGGCGGCGATATAAAACATGACACTGAGGTGCCTTTTGTTAGTACTACCTCTGTACCAAATTTCGTTCCATTCGGTTGCACCGTGTTCGAATTAATAGGGGGAATCGATTTTCACACAAAGATGGCCGCCATCCGCAAACTATTAAGCTGATGACCTATTGGTTTGGTCAAAGGATGCTACCCCCATAATGGTATGTTGTTGCAAAATTTGATAGAGATCGGATGATTAGGTTAATCGTAATTTGATTTAAGCTTTGAACATTTGTGTGGCCGCCATTACGTTTCCGTCAAGATGGCGGCGATATAAAACATGACACTGAGGTGCCTTTTGTAAGTACTACCTCTGTACCAAATTTCGTTCCATTCGGTTGCACCGTGTTCGAATTAATAGGGGGAATCGATTTTCACACAAAGATGGCCGCCATCCGCAAACTATTACGCTGATGACCTATTGGTTTGGTCAAAGGATGCTACCCCCATAAAGGTATGTCGTTGCAAAATTTGGTAGAGATCGGATGATTAGGTTAGTCGTAATTTGATTTAAGCTTTGAACATTTGTGTGGCCGCCATTACGTTTCCGTCAAGATGGCGGCGATATAAAACATGACACTGAGGTGTCCTTTGCTAGTGCTACCTTTGTACCAAATTTCGTTCAATTCGCATTCACCGTGTTCGAATTGATAGGGGGGGACAGACATTCAGAGTACACACACTCACACACACACACACACGGACACACACACACACAGACTCACACACACACATACACACACACAGACAGACACACTTTTTTCGCCCTGTGTTGATCTCATAAGTCTACTTTCATTTTTTGCAAAAATCGAAAGTAGGCTAATAACAATCACCTTAGTGATTCCCTCTGCCTGAAACTTACTATGTTCCACATGTATCGTAGCACTTTTGTGACTATCACAATTTAAAGATATCTTCTGCGTAGATCCGGCAACCATGTGCCTTGGCTCAACGTAGCAGCAGCACCTTGTCATACAAGAGCTTGGTTCGAAGTGAGCTGATGATGCTTGGGCCGGTCGGCTTTTATTCAAAACGGTCGGGTCCACGCTGGATCACGCTGAAATCTGGAAAACGTCATATCTCCGGTGTCTCTGGTCCGATTCACTTGAGACTAAGTGCATTCTCTTTCATTTGGCCGTGCCAGTAATCTGATCCAAGTCTCAAGTCTCTACTCCATGGCTAACTATTTAATCAACAAATAGTCTCGACCACTGCTACTACTCGCTACGTTACTTAACATGCTCTTGGCTGCACAAAGTTTCCATTCCATTCTAGAAGTAATGGAGCGCGATATTCAAATATCTCAACTTTCAAAAGCGGCTGTAGCCTTTCCCTTGATATCTAGGTGTCTGAATCTTGGAATACCCATTCCTAGAGTTGGGCACATCCACCCCACACCTAGCAAAAGATAAAAATTGGAAGATTTTTTTTCCTATCTACACATTAAATCATCTGGTTCTTGAATAATAAATCTTCAAATTCGCTGCATTATAAGTTCCCACGATGTTACCGGTTCGTGTATTGGCGATTTCATAGCTTCCATTGTTGTTTACTTCCACAAAATCATCATCATTTGGATCCATGTCTCCCTGTAGAAAACGAAAAATGTTTCTAAAACGTCTGTCTCTCCTCTGGGATAAATGCAACAATCTTAACCTTCTCAAGGTATCCTCATCCTCCTGCGTCAGGTTAACTTGAAAAACCTTAGATGTAGACTCCACTGCTCTACTCAATAAATCGGCCCCAACGTTCAACTTTCCAGGAGTGTGTTCAATAACTAGGTTGAATTGTTGAATAAAAAGTGACCATCTAGTTATCCTATCACTGGCAAAGTTTGTTCTCAAGATAAACTCCAATGCATGGTGATCAGTCCTCACAATTACTGAATGTCCAATTAACATTTTCTTCCATGACTCCAACGCGAAGATTACAGCAAGGGCTTCTAACTCTGTGGTGTAATAATTCCTTTCTGATGGACGAAGTTTCCTGCTTATGAACGCCAAGTAACGTCTCTTGTGATCGTCATCTTCTTGAAGAAGAATAGCTCCAATCCCTACGGTGGATGCATCGGATTCTATGATGAAATTCTTGGTAAAGTCAGGATACTCTAATTTCACGCTGTTTACCAATAACTTCTTGGCATCTTGAAATGATTGTTCACAATCTTCATTCCATTTCCATTTGTTTCCTTTTTTTTAATAATTATTGCAATGGAGCAACAGTCTTGGTGAAGCTTGGACAATGCCCTGCAAAGAATTGGCATGTCCCGAGAAAACTGCGGACATTCTTCACTCTAGTAGGTCTAGGGAAATTTGCAATCACCTGTATCTTTGTGTCATTGGGACGGTATCCTTCACCATCCAAAATGTGACCCAAAAATTTTATTTCCTTCCGAAAGAACTGACATTTTCGAAGGTTTACTTTAAAGTTCGCTTTTCTCAAATCTGCGAATAACATCTGAAGATGTAACAAATGTTCCTCCTTAGTCTCAGATGCAATTAGGATATCATCTATGTAACGAATTGCTATCTTTTTTACTTCAGGACTCAAGTTTTGTTCCAGTGCTCTGATCAAAACAGATCCAGATGTTTTGACCCCAAATGGTAGACGGCGGAATACATATGTCTGTTGGTCAAACATAAATCCTGTAAACTTTTTGGAATCTTCACTAAGCCTAATGTGGTGGTAGGACGAAGTGAGATCAATGTTAGAGAACCAGACCTTGCCTTGGAATTTCCTTAACGGTTCCCTAATGATTGGTGGTCTGTCATACTCTGGCAGTAATCTTGAATTCAAATTTCGCGCGTCTAAACATAGTCTCAGACTTCCATCTGGCTTAGACACTACTGCTAATGGATTGACATAAGAGGTAGTGTACTTTTCAATCACATTGTTACTTTCCATCTCTTTGATAAGCACTTTTACCCTTTCTCGATGCTTTTCCGCTACCGGATACAATTTAGCATGGAAAGGTGTATCATCATTTACACGAATATGATATTCAAAATCTTTAATTTCACCAGGTTTAATATCAAAAATATCATGGTACTCTTCCAAATTTTTCCTAGCTCTGGGGACTCCTTCTCAGTGTAGACTTCTCTTCCTTCAGCTTCATGAAAAATCAGAGACCATTGAGCATCTCCCTCGATGTCTTCCTCTTCTTTTCCCTCGAAGTTTATCTCTTCGGTATTCTTGAATCTGATCGTCTCTGTCTTCATGTCTATCACTGCTTGATATTTCTGAATGAAATCCGCTCCCAATATCATGTCAAAAGCCATGTCCTTCATTACTACAAACACATGTCGGAAATCATGTCCTCCAATAGTAACACATAAGTATAATTGTGTTTTACACAGAGATATTTTGTTGGGTATTATTCCTTGGATTTTAATTCCTGATACTGGAATCTCCTCTAAATTCTCTTTGAGCTTCCACAGAATATAAAGCTTCTCGCTCACAAGACAAAGCATAGCCCCAGTATCAATTAAAGTATCGACAGGCATACCGAATACTTCGCATGATATGATTGGCATTTTAATTCTTGTACCCATTTCTTTCCGTTCGTCATTATGTTGAATTAAGTCATCATCCTCTGCTTGCCATTTAATAATCCTGGAAGTGAAAGTGTTTAAAATTCTATCTTCTACTGTGAACTCGAAGTTTTTTTTTCATTCCCCCGGGATTGTTGTGTTCCCGATGGACCTGCAAGTTTTCTTGGTGTCTTTCTTCCAAGTTCTTCCTCGTCTCCTTATTGAACTCTTCATTGGACTGACGAGTGTTCACATTCCCTCTGTTATTGTAGTTATTGTTTCTACCATAGTACCTTCTTTCCTGGTACCTTCCTTGATTATCCCTTGGCCTTCTCCATCGAGTATTATATCGATATCCACCATCCGGTCTCGCATAAGGCTTGTAACTGTATCTGTTATTGTTCTGATTCCATCCTCTTTTATCGGGCTCTTCCCTCGGCGTTTTCTCTTCTCGCCCCTCTCGAATCTCTCGAGGTGTTTGGGAATAACTGTCGGCCATAACAGCGTACACAGCGTTGTTTTTCTTTCCTCCCTTCTGATGGAAGAATTGAGCGTTCGTGTGATCAAGTTTCTGCAATACCTCGTCAAATTGCTCCATATTATAAATGTCAGCAGCGATCAAAGTTCTTTGGACGTCTGCTGGAAACTGACGTATTAATGCGGTAATTAATTCATTATCTGGCATTGGCGGATCTAAATGTTGTAGTTTAGAAAGCTGTCCAGAAAAGTACGTAGAATATCGAGTAGGTTGTGACGTCGAGAAACTCTTTGAATATAATTCTGCTCTGACTTGCTGTTGGGTTTCCGGGGACCAAAACGTTTTTAATAACCCACGGGAAAACTCCTCAAAATTGGTGAGAGTGGACCTAAAAGCTCTAAACCAAAGAAGTGCGGGACCTTCCAAAAATTTCCCTATCACTCGGATCTGTCTTTCCTTAGGGATTTTGGAATCTTTTAGGTAATCACCTGCTTCTCTCAAGAATTCTACGGGTGTCACAGAATCTCGCCCTGAAAATTTAGAAGGCTTATCCTCTACATTCTTGAATACAGTTATGGGGTTGGATTGAAATACTGTCCTGACCTCATCCTGTCTTTGACTATCAGTTTCTCTAGCTGCTCCTATGTTTATCTGTATCTGTTCTTCTCCCCTTATACTTGGCATTTTCAACAGATGGTCAGACTGTTTCTCGTCCTTGATTTAGGTTTTCATAGCCTCAATTTCCTTATGGTTTTCTTCTGCCATTTTTCTAATTTCTTCGGTTTCCTTACAGTTCTCCTTGACATCAGTGGATATCTGGTTCATAAAAGCCTCGTGACTTTTCAACGACCCTGTCACATCTGATATGTCCTTCTGAGTTGCTTGAATATCTTTGGAAATTACTTGAATATGGGATGACAAAGATTCCCTAATTTCCTTGACTCCCTCTTGGTTCTCCAGCTTGAGTGTGTCTTTAATCTCATCGATAACTGTGGTTTTAATTTCAGTTTGTAATTTATTAATCACACCTTCTCTTATTTCTCCCACTATGAGTTCTTTGAATTGTTCTGTCAAACGTTGAACAACTAGAGTTGCCATCTCATTGCTCTCTTTCTTCACTCTGACTTCTAGGTTGACCATGTCTTCACCAACTTTCCTAAGACCATGTTCTATCCTATCAACTAAGCTTTGGTATCTTAGATCGGCATCGCGAAATTTATCGTCCATTAAACTTGCGTTAGTGTCTAATGAAGTTTCGAGCTCATGTGTTTTTTCGCATAATTTAGTCATTTTACTCTCAAGTGACATTTTCAAGATTTCGGAATTTTCTTTAAATTTATTTTCCATAGAATTAAATTTACTATTTAAATTTTCTTTCAAGTTATCTTTTAATCTGCTTTCTAACAAATCGGAATTTTCCTTGAGTTTATCATCTAAACTTTCTTTCAAGTTATCTTTAAAAGAATCAGAATTTTCCTTAAGTTTATCATTTAAACTTTCTTTAAGCTTATTTTCTAAAGAATCAGAATTTTCTTTAAGTTTCTTTTCCAAAGCCTCTGTATTTTCTTTCATAATGGCTGCTACACGCAGTCCAGCTTCTTTGGAACTCTCTTCCAAACTCCTCATCATCCTCATCATCTCTTCCATAATTTTTAATTATTATTCAAAACTTAGGGGTATATATGTTGGCAGACACAAGATTATAATTAGAACAAGAAATATGAATAGCTAATTGGAACACTCTAATAAAATGAGATTTGTCCTAATGTCGACGTGATGGAAAAACAAAATTCTCTACTTTTACGAATTACATTTACCACAATATCACAAGAATAATATGCAAGTTCTCAAATATCCTCCACCTGGATTTTAATAATGCGTATGTCCAGTCATCGAACGTTTACTACTGAATTTACTTGAGCCCTAATGGTTAAGCCATTATCAAAAAATAATCAAACCCATTCTACTTATTAACCCAGTTAAATTTTTAATTTTCCCCACCAATTGGGTTTCCTACTAATTTATTCATCCAAACCAGACATCTCTCAACTCCCAAAATATCTATATAAAAATTATCACAATTTAAATCGGCATGCGATTGACCGTGTCTAACTCGAGCCCCAGGTTCGAAGCCATTTCTCTCTCTATCTTATTTTATGTGCCCGTTTAGACCGGAGTCCGAACGACCACATATGCATTTTACCAAGAATCAGTCAGCACAAGAGTCAAAATATCCTGGGGCGCCAGATGGGTTAAAGCTAATCGCAAAAACGACATCAAATAAAAAAAAATGCTTTACTGATTTTTGGCTCAATGCAACAATAAGGATAGAAGGAGATTCAACTGGGCATAACACATCATGTAAAATTATCTCATTTTATTCTGAATTTAAAATTGACTGCAAAATAAAATGCTCAAAGCAGCATCATTCATGTGTGGCGATCCACATTACTATTTACACAATGTACAGAAATTTTCCAACACATTGGACAATTATCTTTGGAGACACAAGTCTGATTATCAGTCCTGTAGACTGTGTTCCAAAATTATATCCATTATTTATGACTAAATCCAGTTCAAATTTAATTGTCTTTACTGGAAATACTGTAGTTCACTGGTTGAATTTTTACATAATATTAACACTCGTAGAATAATTGTTCATAGAATTTTTTTTTACTTTCACTTATTTTTCCAGTTTCAAAAAATATTATCAAAAAATATTATTATCTCAGAATCAACACAAATTATGTACACATATTAATAACAACATCTGAAAGGTATCTGACCCTTGAGCATAGCATCGAAGAACTGTGCGAAGCACAACAAAATTAATTGTTCTTCTGACATTAAACGTTTCGAGAAGTGACTTGATTATGAACTTCAAGTTCCTAACAAAATATATGATTTCTGAATCATCAACTTGATCAATAAATTGTTGGACCATTCCACTATTCGATTTTCCACTTGGAATCATTATTAAGAAAAATATTTATATTTGTGGCCATTTTAGTAACTTTCACAACTTGCAATTCTTGAACAGAATGCGGAAATAAGAATTGTAGCTTCATAATAAATTCATTTAGTTCATGACACTCGGATTGAAAACATCCTTCAAATTATTCGTGGTTATAGAATTATTTTAATTGGCAGTGGCCCATTCTATTATTTTTATAAGAACACAATATTCCAACAACAACGGCAAAGGTCTTCCTCTGAAGAAGAATAAAATACTATCATGACAAATCCGGGTTCTAGCAAAATCAAAGTCTTAATGGAATCCGTAAACAAGGTTGAAATAAGAACTGATGGTTTTTAAGAAATAACCTTTGGGTCATTCATACGACGCAATGTGTAGTTCCAATACTCCTTCTTTAACACTGAGTCATCGAACCTGCTATTTGATTGATGCTCAAATAAAAACCTCCTCATTCCTGCGACTTAAACATGCGCACCTGGGAATGGCATTTTAACTACTCCACACACATAAATTTTCTTCCCAAAATTTATACAATAAATCAAGCCTCTGCTTATTATCAACACTGGAAGATTTATAAACTTACAAGTTTATTTTATTTTACCATTCAGTTCAAATCGTGAATTTACCACACTTATGATACTCTCTATTTCACTTTCGAATGTGTATCTACGTCATGATTTTATATACAGTAAATACAAAAATATCCTAATTGATACAAATATCATTTGCTTCCCGTTTCATGCCTCTCCGTGTTATCTGAAAAATATACTTTGCTCATTGCAAATATTAACTGTTCAACCAGAACTGTAATGTTGGTTGAATGCGGGCTTGCGCTAACCACTATCCTTCGGAAAATCACCTGTTCCAAACTAGAAATGATTAAACTACTTCATGAGCTCTCTCTCAATGAATGTGATTATTAGAAAATATAAGATCCAAGAATTATTTAGAAATGTTATGAAAATCATTATTATTATTATTAGTGGATTATTATTATTATTATTAGTTATATAATTGTAAATGTGTTTAATTATTATTTCATTATGTGAGAATCCACATGTTCGATTCTTTGAATATGGATAAAATATCCATTTCTCAACAAATAATTATTAACTTTTACAGTTACCTCGGCTGATTACCGTGATTATCAAAAAATTATGAAACATTCAAATAAATGCTCGTTATGCTCGGTCATCGATCCTAAACTGTTCTGAGTGCTGAAAATACTCAGAATAACTCTAATATGTCTTGCGTAAATCATTGCAAGATTTAAATACGAAGAAAAAAAAAACAAATGTGTTGGTCATCTGCAGAAAATGAGTTTGTTCCAATTAGCTAGGCATAAAATAAAATTCAAATGTGGCTTACATTTCTCGTTGGTCTTGAAGCGTAGTGAACCTGGTCTGTACCAGATTTATCCAGATACATGCCCTATTGGATACGCACGTCTAAATCCTTGTATCGGCCGCCATTATATACCCACAATCTGTCTAACACGACATAGTGGAAATATTTCTTGAAGTTTGAAGTAACTGCTGATCCATTTTAATATTGGCTTCAATTAAATCCATAGCAGTTCGCTTAAATGGGGTCAGATCTAAATGATCTATTCTCAAATACGTCAGTTGTAACATAACTCACGGTAATCTTTTCAGTACAAGAAAACACTGACAGTCTAAATCAATCAACGGCTGTTCTGAAGATCGTTCCCTGGGCATGGTTTATCACCATCTATCATGCGCGAAGCAACTTATAGTTTCCCTTTGTCGGCTAATGAACAACACCGTGATAGACTGGCCTTCAATATACTGAAAGATCGGAGTGGTTATCAAGTTACAATTTATGAAACTGACTAATTGGATTAAAATATCCAAGTATTGAATTATTATTACTGGACTGTGACAAAGTACTTTCTAGACAAAGTCTAGCATGTGTCCATATAGAAATAAAGTATTTCACCAGTGTCCGTAGAAAAATAACAATCACCTTAGTGATTCCCTCTGCCTGAAACTTACTATGTTCCACATGTAACGTAGCACTTTTGTGACTATCACAATTTAAAGATATCTTCTCCGTAGATCCGGCAACCATGTGCCTTGGCTCAACGTAGCAGCAGCACCTTGTCATGCAAGAGCTTGGTTCGAAGTGAGCTGATGATGCTTGGGCCGGTCGGCTTTTATTCAAAACGGTCGGGTCCACGCTGGATCACGCTGAAATCTGGAAATCGTCATATCTCCGGTGTCTCTGGTCCGATTCACTTGAGACTAAGTGCATTCTCTTTCATTTGGCCGTGCCAGTTATCTGATCCAAGTCTCAAGTCTCTACTCCATGGCTAACTATTTAATCAACAAATAGTCTCGACCTCTGCTACTACTCGCTACGTCACTTAACATGCTCTTGGCTGCACAAAGTTTCCATTCCATTCTAGAAGTAATGGAGCGCGATATTCAAATATCTCAACTTTCAAAAGCGGCTGTAGCCTTTCCCTTGATATCTAGGTGTCTGAATCTTGGAATACCCATTCCTAGAGTTGGGCACAATATATCCCCGTGTACTTAAGTTTGTGTATAATTTGTCTGACTACTTGTGTTATTGTGAAGTCGTTAGTAGGGATGGATGAAGAGGGAATCGGACCCAGTTGTTGTCAGTATTGCATCACTAGGCTGATTGTGTCCATTCCAATGTTCAAACCTGAATTAAATTTCCTGCTAGAGACGGAAATCAAACCTGAACCTCAGTTGACGACTGTCAAAGAAGGTAGGCACTAAACCATTATCACGACCCATGAGAGAACTATCGTCTTTAGGGAAATTATCGTGTTTCATGTCATTTTTCAATGTTGTCTCAGTAAACAACGTTTAAATGATTTGCGGTAGGTCAATACGTTTGTACTCAAATTTTAATGGGTGTTATCCTCTAACCCTGGAAGAAATCACATGAGGTTAATTACTATTTCAGTACACTCATGTTGACCGACTGAAAAGCATTTAAATGTAGTCTTTTATATATGAATTGCAGCCGAATGGCCAAAGCAGGATATTTCAATTGAACGCCCGTGGGCTGTGATCAAGTTCAATTTTAAGTAGTTTCAAATATGGCTACAAGATGCTACTGTTGGAACGTTGGAACCTGATAGAGCGTTTCTAACCAGCCTAATGTAACCAAGAATTTTTCTTTACATGCTCTAAATCTATAACATGGACCCACCGGCTTTACTTCCCCTCTGAAGGAGGGCATATTGAAGGATTTTAACTCCGACGACTTTAAATGGGTTTGAACCCACGATCTTGGGCATGGCAGTTCATCAAGCTACCGGCTACGCCACGAAAACCGCCAAATTTTGTCTTTAGGGAGAATAAAACAGGAACCATATCTCTACGCAACCTCGGATAACACTTCAACCAAGTTACCCAACACAGGAACCAGAAGTGAATTGCTCCGTCATACGCACCATGCACCGAACACAGCGATTAAAATCAGTGGAGCTGACAATTTCAGCCATATTTCTTCTGCATCTAATTAAATGTAATGAATTAATATGTTAATTTTATTTCACAAATGGAACGAAAAGGCCCGTAAATAATTGAAAACATAAATTAAAGCACGCTTCACGCATGGTTTAGTGACAATAATTAAAAACTGTTCCATCTATTTCCATTAAATGACAGAATATCAAGGGCTGTAATCGCCTCCAATCAATGTAAATAATTTACTGAGCACAGAACGTTTTGTTTCGCTTTAACCCTGCAGCGGTGAATTATAATGGAGATTATAGAAAAATTGAAAACAAAATTGAAATTCTTATGTTTGCCTTCCAGGATTGTTGAAACACAGAATATCTCTAAATTTGAAATTAGATATATTTTTAAACAAGGAATTTATTGACATATTGGTTTTCGCGCTCAAGTAATTAAAATCAGCAACACATTTAGGTTCTTGCCGTGTATTAGCGGGGTATGTGAACTAAAACAGTGTAAAGTTTCGAAGCCATTTTTTCGTGTTGCTTGTACAGACTGTCAATTATAACTCTTCAGTCGGTCAACACTAATTTGCCCAAATGACTGGACGGGAGTACAATCATATACATGTATATATATATATATTATTTCAGTAGTATAGATCCCTCCTGTGGCGCTCACAAGCGACCGATCGTGACAAATGAACATTCAAATGAAAGAGAATAGACATTAACACTGAAGAATTGCCCTCTAATTCCATAATTTTTTAAAAACTTTTTTTTAAATATACTAAGTGTGCGATTTGCAGGTACTGTTGCTGTAGGAAAATACGCTCAATAATTGCTGTAAACTTCACATTTTGGCCGCTGTGACGCCTGTTTCATGTCACTGTAACATTCTGAGGTATTTCCTTTATCACTTTGCATGGATTTCAGAAACAGTAAATCAAAGTAATGAGTACTCAAATCGTATAATTTCATAAATATTAAATTGAGTGTTATGATGATCCAATTTTCAGTGATTGCCTTCTTAAGTTAGGGAACGTAGAACTTGGAATTCAAACTCAAATGTATAAATAAATAGTGTTCTATAATCGTTTGGTTGAAATAAAAACATAACAACCTTTCTCCTTAAGTCTGTCATTATAAACCTATTGGGGAAAGTGTGGTTTATGAATATGCGATAATTCTCGCACGGGTCCGCTAGTATATAAATAAATATATAAACACTCTTGAAAATTTATGATCACCATTATTACCCATTATTTAATAGTTATTATAACTAATATTTATGGTTCTTTTCAGGAGCAGCAAATAAATATGAACTTCTTCGCTGACGACAAGCCTTGCTTATCCCACACACTCCTCATACTGTAGGTGACTTGAAGTCCGCCTCATTTCGTAGTGACTAGCATTCTTGGTGTCATCATGGAGGCCCGTGTTCCATTCCTGGCTCTGCCAAGAAATTGTTATTCTGGTCTGAGAGCAGAAGAGGCAGGTTCGATTCCTGGTAGTGGTTTTTCATGATTTCCCACTTCAACTCAAGGCCAATGCCAGGATGGTACGTAACTTAAGGTATCCATATACAGTACGTTTAAAATGGCATATTTGGATGTAATATTCACTACTGTATATTTATGTTTTCAGATGAAAGCTTAATTCATCTACTTTAAGAAAATGTATGGATTTTACATGTTTCATGTAAAAATATGCTCAGAAAATTGATTTAAATGGACCAGGGTGCACGTGTCTAATCATAATGCAAAATTTTAAACTTAATTTCCTCATTACTAAGAATAGTGTTACTTTACGTGTATAGGACTTAAACATCAATAAGTCAAGCTCTTATTCACCTGTCAACCTAAACAAGATTTTAAATTAAAGGTACTAAATTGGTAATGTCTTGTACTAAAGCTGAGAAAAGGTATATGTCCTCAGTCAAAATCTAAATATGAAGAATGGAAAACACTATTTTTGAAATTGTGCGTTTTTGAAAGAATACGTAATAGTTCTTGATTAGTAGGGGACATCAAAAAATAATGGTAATGGTAATGTGAAAATTAAATAAATGTAATGTGGTATTTGCTAGATGATCTAAAAAAAAATATTTCTTGTACAAAAATAACTTTTTGACACCCCTTAAATTGTAAATTATCCATTATGATAGCATAATTATCATTATTTATATTCTAGTTAACCACTAAATGAATCAATAAGTTCCGCTTAAAATTTTGCTAATTTTCTTAAAACGTCGAATACCTGAAGACCACGGCTGCTACTTCCTGCCCAAATCGTACCTCGATTTCAAGTACATGCACTAGTACAGACATAACAGATACACAAGTTATCAGCCATATTTCACACACACCCAAGTATACATGGGGCTAAATTACCATGATTTTGCAAAGCCCCTAATGAATCATCAACAACAACATCATAAACAGGTGACTCATAGCTGGGCCCAGGACTATGCATAAAGAATAAAGTTTCTGAATCATTTAGAGGCTTTGCAACATCGAGGTCATGTAGCCCCGTGTACTTTGGTGTGTGTGTGTGTGTGTGTGTGTGTGTGTGTGTGTGTGTGTGTGCGAGTGGAATTTGTTTGATAATCTGTGTTATTGTGATAGCTGTGTGTGTGGGTATTTGTAATCAAGACTAGGATTGGTGAGGGAGGCGGCCGTGGCCTTAAGTTAGGTGTAATCCCGGCATTTGCCTTAAGTAAAAGTGGGAAACCACGGTAAACCTCATCCAGGATGATGGGGTGGAAATCGAACGTACCTCTTCTCAGTTTTGTCTAACGAGGCTGAGTATACCCCGCTCCAGCCCTCAGGCAAAAATTAAATTTCTTGGCAGAGCCGGGATTCCAACCCGGGCTTCAGAGATGACAGTCAAGAATGCCTCACAGGGATGTGCCACGAGGTGACATATCACACTCAGGATAACCTCTGTCAGAGCCGTGATTCGAACCTTCAATCACCAGATTTGCTGCAGCTCCCATCACAGTCGTGGTGAGTGATTAACGTGCACGGCTACGCTGCGGGGTAGCGTATATATAGATAGAGTGTTGGAAGATCAATATTATTCCTTTAACAGTGATTGAGAACAATGGAAACCCGACAGCTTGAAAAGTACTAAAATAAGACTAGATTGAATTTAATTTCTACGAGCAATTTTTAAAACCATGGTTCTAAATCCCCGGTTTTAGCTTGATATATCCCACCTAATCTCTCCCAAATTAAAATGATTATAAAGAGAGTGCGGCAATCGTTAAGGCTCTGAGCCATCACAAATTATAATTCAATTAAAATGACCATTATTTAATAGTTCATCATTTAGAAATGGAGCTAATGGTTAAACTCTCATTAGTGTGCCGGCTAGGGATTTTCTTAACTGCCAGCCTGTGAGAGATTTAGCATGGATTTGCTTTACTTTTGTAATTTTTCCTGCCGATACTCACCATACGTACGTTCAAGTTATGATTACGAGTTTGCAGTTTCGTTACTTAATTAATGACTGGTTATAAGATAGGGCTAATGGGTGATACCGTATTTAAAGGAAACCTTTCCAACGACACAGAGTATGGGGTGATATGAAAATGTGAACCAAAATATGTGTGATGGAAGGGACCAAATGTGCTGATAGGAGATGGTGATGATATTTAATTGTTGTTTTAAGTGGCCTAACATCTAGGTTATCAGCCCTTAATAGTTTAGGTGATCGTTAGAATGATAATGAAACGGAAATTATAATTTAAACTAACTACTGACTTACAGACCAGAAGAGGAAATGGACAACCAGAAGAATAATAAGGTAAATAAAATGCAGGAGAAAATAAAATGCCCTCAACCCTTGAAGAATGAGAATTAAGAGACTTTGAAGAAAGGAGAGCCAGGAAAGACAGATAGGGAAGGGGAAGGGGAAGAGGAGAGGGTCCGCCCCAAAGACCATGGAAAAAGAGGAAAAGTCGAACCTAGATCAGGGATCCCTCGTAGTTGCCAACTCCCGAACTCACCAGCTGTGAGTTCTTCAGGTTGTAGCACTGTACAGGGTGCACCGTAAGTGGTGGGGCTACATACACCCTGCCTCTTCAGAGCCTTGAGGCGAAGGCAGGAGATACCATGAAAATAAAATTAAGAGTTCTGGTGCCTTGAAGACTGAGGGTAGTCTTTCAAGAAAGATGAGGCAAGGGCCAATTAAGCCAGGAAAATGAAAGCCTCCCTAGGCTTTGGATACCCTAATATTATCATCGGGGTCGGAAGAGAACAAGAGTTGACCAAGAGAGGTCGACAGGAAAGAAGATAGAGAGGAGTCCGGCATAGGTAAGTGGGAGCAATGCCGGACTCAGCTGGCGTCCCGTGGTCGCCAACCCACGTCCTACAACTTGTGAGCCCCTGGGGAGCTGATAGGATATATATAGCGTTAGAGAATATTGTGTCAGAAACGGCACTACGTTCGCCGAAATAGGGTCACTATTGGTATAAGCAGGTCAGCAAGTGTTCATAGTTCTTCCTCTTCTTCCTTCGGCTTTTCCCAATTAATTGGGGTCGCCGGAGTCAACCAGGCTCATTTTGGTTTTGGCCGGGGATGTAAGGCCGGATGCCCTTCCTGACGCCACGTGATTTTTCAGGTGAAAATTCCACCCCGCTGTCACCGGGATTCGAACCCCGGCCGTCCGGGTGAAAGACGAGCAGCTTAGCCACTGCGCCATCACGCTCCCCCAAGTGTTCATAGTTGATTGACTTCAAATAGTTTTCATTCTCGCCACTAAATGCAAAATCAGATAGGTAAAGTGGTCAATAGAATTCTACAAACAAAATGGCTCACTTACTCCTTACCTATGCTGATGTTTCCAGAACTGAAAAAATTGGCCACTTTTGCTGCGGTTTACATCTCTGTTCTTGAAAACTGTGGCATTTACTGATACGTCCCTCAAGCAACCTTCACGCGCGCAACCTCAAACTTTAAACCAAATAAACCACGAGAAGAGCGCTGAACAATACGATGCTAATAGCTAGAAGTAACCATCCCTCAGGCAATCATTGAATGGAGACTGATTGATCCTAGACAAAGCTTTCTCGTTTTTGTTTTAATTATTATCATCTGCCTTGACCACGATCTAAGCCTTGGCACGTGATGTCTCGCATATTAACACCGAACTTGACCGTGGTTGATTGTAAATATTGGTGTTTCATGAATACGTGCCTGTTCATTACAATATTTCAGAAAATTAAAAATAATGAGTTTGACTTAGGCATAGATTTTAAATTGATCATATTGAGTGAGAGCTTATTGATCCATATTAACTAGTACAGTAATACCTTAAAACTTTATTCACAAAGTATGAAAACTGAAGTCCAACTTATTAGTATACTAAAACATAATCAGTGCAAGTTTCAAATAAGCTTCAGCTTAAGTTAGAAACTATCCCAGCATTTTTCTGGAGTAGAAGTGGGGAAATTACTGAATTATTCATTATGTATTTTATTTTATATTATCAATTGTTCACCTTTAGGAGAGCGATTGAACTTGAATTCACGATTTCACCTTCGGGCATTTTCCCTCTTTTCTTCCCAAAATCTCTTCATCCTCTCGAAATGCTCATTTTCCCCCTGAGATGTCCATCTTTTTTTTCCCCGTAGTCGTGATGTTCTTTGCTCAAGCTTAACATTTGTGATTTTATTCCGGCACTAGGTGCAGTCCTCGAGTTTTTCTATGTTGATTCGTTGTAGGTCCCTCTGGACCTCTGTCAGCTATTCCGTGCCGCATTTACTCTTTGACATGATGTTGAGTAGTTTCATTGCTGTTCTGGAGTTTTCCAATCTGTAGGTGTGTGTGTGTGCGTGCAAAACTTTGTTCGGTGTTTCCTGATTTTTCCGTTATTGTATTGGTCGTTTGATAGGTCTGAGGTCTCTTCATTCAAATTCCTTTTCTAAGACTGCCCCGTAAATCCTCCTGAGAATGTACTGTTCCTGCTTTTCTATGTCCTTAAGTTTGGAATGACCGTTGAGCACCATTGTTACGGCCGCGTAGGTTGCTTCTGGAATAATCACTGTTTTATAGTGCCTTCATTTTGTGTCTATCGAAACGCACTTCTTGTTGTAGTGAGCACATGTTAGCTTGTATGCCTTCTGTAGGCGTTTCTTTGTTCATTGGCGATTCGGTTTAGTCCCAGGGACTGTTTGGTTTCACCAAGGTATTGCTTTTCATTGTTATTATGTTACAGGATTTTCATCTTTCATTTACAGTGGTTTTTATAAAGACGCCGCACCTGGGTGCCAGGATTTTTCCTTGAAAGGGATCATTAACGTCTTGGTCTAGCCAAGAAATTTAATGTTAGTCTGAAGGCAGGAACGGGGAGCACTCAGCCTCACAAGGCAAATCTGAGAAAGGGTTGGTTTGATTCCCACCTCAGCAATCCAAAAAGTTGTTTTCGTGGTTTCCACATTTCTACTTTAGTAAAATGCTGTAGTCAAATGGTAACTACTGTAAATTAAGGCTATACCACCTCTTTCAAAAACCCTAGTCTCAATTGCAAATACGCCAACACTAATAAAGATATCACAATAGCACACGTTACCAGATAAATTCCACACATACCCAAGCGCCTGGGGCTACATGAACACGGGTTATCGCGAAGCCCTTAAAATAATAAACAACAATTCTAACCTATGAGCCAGGGGACATTTGTTTTACACGGAATAATTGATCATGAAAAATACACTGGAAAACTATAATTATAAATTATGCCATACGACCGAGTACACTGAACACCGCATTGTTGCGATATCTTGCGTAAGTAAGAGGGAAGAAAGTACTCCATATGTCTCCAATTTGCTTAAGTCAGTATTAGCCTATTAAGATACAAGCGCCGGTGGCCGATTTGGGAACTATTCTTTGTTTACTTGTATCTCGCTGACAGCCTGCTTGGTTGACAGGTACAGTCGCGCGGGTACGCTATGACGAGTG
Organism: Meconema thalassinum; assembly: GCA_946902985.2. Lineage (NCBI taxonomy): Eukaryota > Metazoa > Arthropoda > Insecta > Orthoptera > Tettigoniidae > Meconema > Meconema thalassinum. The sequence continues at coordinate 1,226,934,910 of OX336388.2, read as the reverse complement.
GACTCAGTAATTGTTCTACTGTCCGTGGTGACATGTTTTCCTGTTAAGCTTGACTGTGCTGTTATGAAACGCACCATTCTTAATTCACCCATTATTATTACTTTTTCCGTTCACAATTTACAATATAACTTCTGTTGAACACAAGTAGCGCGCGCAATGCTGTTTGACTTTTGTGAAGACTGCGCTCCGTAATCACTGTGTCCCCGCACTCGTCACGCAAGGCTCCTGCTGCCTTGATCAACAATCGCTTGCGCAGCCAAGTTCAGCGGCAGTCGAATCTTGAAAAGGTAGTACTGTAGTCTCATTTGTTCAAGCGACAATTGGAAATTTGGTCTATTGATATGCCCATTTGCCCAATTGCTAATCTCTGGACACAATAATAACCCCTGGCACTACAGCCCGTGAAGGGCCTAGGCCTACCAAGCGACCACTGCCCAGCCATTTGGCCTGCAGATATTGGGGTGACGCGAGATCAGCGCATCGGGTCCCCTCTGCCGTTAATCTTCGTTTCCGTGATCGGGGAGCTGCCTCACTGTCAGGCAGTTACTCATTTGTCCTCACGAGGCTGAGTGCACCCCGTTCCAGCCCTCACGTCAGTTTCTAAAATCCCTGACGGAGCCAGGATTCGAACCCGGGACCTCCAGGTGAGAGACAGGCGCGCTACCCCAACACCACAGGGCCGGCAATCTCCGGACAAAGTCGAGGGTGAACTAAAACAGTGATTGCTTACAAACGAAACCACCTCATGGCGTAGCGACTAGCTTGCTTGGCTGTTGCCCTGGAGGTCCGAGTTCAATTCCCGGCTCTGCAAGAAATTTCATTTTGATTTAAGAGCTAGAACGGGGTATAATCGGCCTCGTGAGGCAAAACTGAGAAGAGATGGCTCTGATTCCTACCTCACCCATCTTGAAAGTGGTTTTCCGTGGTTTACGACTTCTGCTCCAGGCAAATTCACCGTGGCCACGGTCGTCCCCTTCCCAAATCTCTCCTGTGTTAAAAATACACTCATTAACACAGTAATCACAATTACACAGATTATATCAGACAATGTTTCATACACACCCTAGTACACACCCCGCCCCCTTTACCTTCTCCTTACTCACTACTCTGTCCGCCGTTCTACCATGGTCCATAGAGTAATTTCTGGCAGCTGCTCTTTGGTGACGAACCGAGGAATTTATCTATATTTTTTGTAATTTTTGTAATCTCATTGATATACTTTCTTGGGCCACATTGTTTGATTTCCATTGAAAAAGGAGGCAAGGTTTCTCCGAAACGTATTAGCTCAACACGGCATTAGCTCAAAAAATACGAATTATTTATATGATCACGATATCCTAACCCCTCAAATGAAACAACAACAACAACAAGTCAGTACTCTCACTTGTTCAAGCGACAGTTGGAAATTTGCTCAAATGCTAATTATCAGACACTGTCGAGGGTGAACTAAAATAGCGATCTCTTACACGCGGCAGTCGTAATTCATGGAAGAGCAGAACACAGGGCGCAGAGTAGCAGGTTTGTCGCCATTACCAGCGCGTGCCTCTGGCTATTGTACGCTTTTAACTTTATTTCAACCCTGTCCGCATACATCGTCATGGCAGCATTATGAACACAGAAACGTAATCACGATTACAATGTGTGCTGCTATGCAGGTCTTCCCACGATCTAGAAAATTAATTCACCGCCACATAATTGCTTTACCAGATGAGGACTCAATTATCTACCAACTAGCAACCCCCCCTCGGCTTCGCCCGGTATCGTTAACGGTTCACCCTGCGTAAGCTTAAAAGGCGCACCGACGGCAGGTTCCAGACACAATTCATAAAAGCCGAGATGAACAGCGAAACTCCAAACACATATATTGTAGGCCTACTCTTCTCTGAAGTCTTAACTCGAGAGTTTGATGCTGGCCGAAGCTGGGGTGATAGGCTTGTTTCACTAGCTCGTAAACTCGCTCCGAAGCAAGTAATTTCAATTTTCACTGAATAGATATTGTTGGAGGAAATCCAAATGAAAAAGCACTTATAGTGGGCGAGTATTAACAAGTAGTTCCGTGAAGAACTATACAGCCTATTTTCATATATCCTACTTATGTTAATTGCCTCTATCTACATACAAAATTTCAGTTTGATTGCTGTAATAGATTCGTAGATAGTGAGAACCGACTAAATATTTCGGTTGGTCGCCATGTTGGATTTTATATATGTAGGTCCTAGAGTTATGTACTGTTACAAGAAGATTATTGTGTACGTGCAGTCTAGGATTCAAACTTCAATCGCATGATTAGGACACAAGAAGTAACAAGGAGATTTTACAATTTCGCACAGCTGCCATCTTGTGGTTATGGAAACAATTTAAATAAATTAGATGCCAGTGGATTAACATTCGTATAAGGATTTACTGTACCAAGTTTCACTGCACTCGGATGGTTAAATTGCGACAAACGTCCATGTGAATATTTATATTTCGCGTCGCCACCATGTTGGATTTGTGATCACCAGGTTATTTAAAGTCCTATAGGTGAACATAAGTTCATAGCCCCTATGAACATAAAAAAATCAGTTTGATTGCTATAATAGATTCGTAGATATTCAGAGCCGTCTAAATATTTCGGATGGTCGCCATGTTGGATTGTTAAATGTATAGACCATAGAGTCATGTACCATTTAAGGAAAATTATTGCGTAGGTTCATTATTCAAACTTTCACATCGATCGCATGATTACGAGTTACGACACAAGAAATAAAAACTTAATTTTAAAATTCGCAAAGCCGCCATCTTGAGGTTATGTAAACAATTGAACTAAATTAGATACCAGTGTATTACAATGTGTATAAACATTTCCTGTACCAGATTTCATTGCGTTTGGAACATTAAATCGCGAGAAAGGTCTATTTAAAATTTTCAAATTCGCTTGGCCACTATGTTCGTTTTGTAGTTAACCGGTCTTTGAAGGTCTTATAGATGAACTTCCAATAGTGCCCTTTATTTCCGTACAAAGTTTCAGAGTGATACCGCTAATAGTTTCAGAGATATAGAATGTCGGTGAAATATTTCGCACATACGCCATTTTGTGGTTATGTAAACAATTGAACCAAGTTAGATGTCGGTGCATTACAATGTGTATAAACATATACTGTACCACGTTTTATTGCGTTTGGTTGGTTAAATCGCGAGAAACGTCTATTTAAAAGTCGCAAATTCGCGTGGCCGTCATGTTGGTTTTGTAGTTACCAGTTTTTCAAAAGTCACATAGGTGAACTTCTTGTAGTTCCCTTTATCACCGTAAAAAATTCCAGGGTGATATCGGGAATAGTTTCGGATATATTGAATGCTGGTGAAATATTTCGCACAGCCGCCATGTTGGATTGGTGTGACGTAACAAAATTTGAAAGCCACGGTCGGGGTCGTCCGGAATAGTGCTATGAACTTACCGAGTTTCATTGAAATCGCTCCAGCTGTTTAGAAGTTATTAGGGGACACACACACACTCCTCACACACACACACACACACTCACACACTCACGCACACACACACGGACAAAAGGTGATCTCATAAGCCTATTTTTTCAAAATTGAAAATAGGCTAAAAATAGAGATATGCTGTCGCAGACTTTTTTGTAGTACTATTCATGCTGAACAATTCTTACTCAATTTTCTTTCGACTCAATTCACTGAAATTGTTACTGCTCGGCTTTAGTCATAAATGAATGCTTTTCTACATAAACCTTCCTCGAGAAATCCTTTACAGAATGGTGAAAAGCTCTTCAAAATCCATTCAGTGGTTCTCTAGATTACCCGTTACATCCAAGAGTCGGGGACTTGGCTTTATACTATGTGGAGATTCTTGTGTAGCCTACGTATGGAACAACTAATATGGCATTGACCCCTAAGAATGGTGAATGGCCCACAGTACACTAAATTTCCATGAATGAACTGACACTTCAGGAAATCGCTTAACTAGAGCTGCTACGGATTCAGTATGATGCAGATTCCAAGAATTGGATTGTCTCTACCGCAACGCGAATCCAAGTTCCACACACGTCAGACATTCCCTACAATCCGCCTGGTTTCTGCCAGACTATTTTACCATTAATGTTGCCTGTTGTGAGCTAAATATTTCATTACGCCAATGAATTTTATAATAATAATAATAATAATAATAATAATAATAATAATAATAATAATAGTAATAGATTGGGGAAAGGCAGGACGGAGGAACGTCGAGTTTGACATAGCGAAACGATGAAGGAGTTTTGGATGAGCAAGAAAAATAACAGCAGCATACAATAATTTGTTTTATTTGATCTTATGGATCTAAACAACTTAAATAAATAATAATAATAATAATGGTGTTATGCCCCTTTGAGGTACCGAGGCTTTTAGAGATGCCCAATTAATTTAATAATGATAATGTTATTGGTATTACGTCCCTTTTAACTGCTGACGTTTTTAGAGACGCTGGGTGCCGGAATTTCGCCCCAAAGGGGATCTTTAACGTGAAAGTAAATCTACTGACATGGCTCCCTCGAATTTGCGCTGCGCACCCTCATATTCCAGCCGATTGCACCAGAATTCAATCCTGCAACCTTTGCCACAGCAGGCAAGAACGTTACCGCTTAGCCACGCAGCCAGTCCAATGAATTTAAATGAAGGTTTTCAGTTTTAAGAAAAAAATGTAAATGCTTTTCAATCAGAAACCAAATTTTACTCAAATTGCAATGGGCGTTATTCTCTAAATTTAATAAAACTCATGTAATCAATTAATATCATGTAGTTTGTTTCAGCTTTAGAGAATAACACCCATTAGGATACAATCGTGTTGACCGATTGAAAATCATTTAAATTTCATTTATCAAAGCAACGCTGAAAATGTTTTACAACACAACAGCTATCAGCAATTTTTTTTTGTTGATGTTTCATATTAGGGGTTTCTACATCATGGTCATTTCATCCCAGTGTAATTTTGTGTGTGTGTATATATAATAATATACAGTATATATGGGTAGATAGAATTTGTCTGATAACCTGTATTAATGAGGTAACTGTGGTTAGGTGTGCAATTATAAGTGGGGCTATGATTGGGAAGGAGGCGGCTGTGGTCTCAAGTTATAAGTGGGGAGACCACATAATAACCAATGTAGGATAGCTGAGGTGGAAGTCACACCCACCTCTTCTCTGTTTTGCCTACGAGGCTGAGTAAACCCTATACCAACCCTTCAAAGTTGATGTCCATGGGCGATCTGCGTGTCGTGATGAAGACGTCACTAACACTGAGTCCCTAAGGCATAGGAATTAACCGTACGCAATTAAGATCCCATGACCTGGCTCTGAATCGAAGCCGGATCCTTTTAGACCAAATACTAGGATCCTATCAGAAGCCTCCGTGGCTTAGGCGGCAGCACGCCGGCCTCTCACCGCTGAGTCCGAGGTTCAAATCCCGGTAACTCCATGTGAGATCTGTGCTGGACAAAACGGAGGCAGACAGGTTTTTCTCCGGGTACTCCGGTTTCCCCTGTCAAAATTTCATTACAGCAACACTCTCCACTACCCTTTCATTTCATCTGTCATTCATTTAATCATTGCCCCAGAGGAGTGCGTCATGCCTCGGCAGCCGGCACAGTCCATATCCTCGCCGCTAGTTGGGGGCTTCATTCATTCCATTCCTGACCCGGTCGGAGACTGGAAGCAGGCTGTGGATTTTCATTTTCACTAGGATCCTATCCACTTATGATTCCGGGCTTAAGTCATGTAACCCACTGGCGTCCTGCAAGTCTTGGAAATTGACAACATGTGTCAATGATACCATTCCAGGTATTCAAACCGGGATGCCATTTCTCAGAGCCGGGAATCGAACCCGGACTCTGGGTTGGCATCCAACACGGTTAACAACTACATCACGAGGCGTGCGCTTAGAATAATAACAGAAGAGACACAGGCATGCTCTAAACTTGTGTAAGCGTTGCTACGCGGAAATTTAAGTTGCGTCACCACATTCCTGCATCTCGTATAACTTTCAGTGTTCGTGCATGTTCAGGAATGAACCGTAAAGCTCGTCTACGTGCAAACAAATTCTCCCAGACTGGAAACAATTTCGCATACGTGCCGTCGGATAACAGCCAGTTTACTACATGATGGGCTATGTTAAATCGAGCTTAATGATATTTGTGATATTTTAAATATTTCCACGTTATGGACTGACCTAACATAATTTAGTTGTATTTTGCGTTATCACGCTGTCCAATGAATGACAAATAAATTGATAAAACTGTTTGATATTCACATACTTACAAAGAAAAAGGTTTAACTTAAAATATAGCATCTAGTTCTTTCCGTTTAGTTAACTCCCAGTGTTAAAAGTTCAGAGCAGAATGATTTTTGGCATGATTGATGGGTATCACGCAGTGCACTGGCCGGGAGTTGAGGGCTCACCATCCGAAGCCACATATCGCGTATTTTTGCTCAGTCAGCCATCTTAAAGACACTAGGCAAAGCCGTCTAGCGTAGTTCAGTCTGAAAGTGGAAATCGTTTGTGTTTGCTGTAAGTTACCGTCAGTGTATCGTGTATTTTTAACCAGGAACGCTCACAATATTGTGTTTTTCTTTGTAAAATGGGAATTAGAGTGAGTGATTTACTTTGGAACAAGGATTTACGCGCACAATTGTTTTGTAAATAAAAAGCGCAGTGCTGCATGTGCGTGAAATAAATCTTGTAAATGTTCAAGTGTTCGTGTTCCACACAGAGCCAGAGTTCATAAGTGGTAAATAAATTAACCATAGAAAACTAACACATCGTCAAATTGACGACGAGTAAGAACATAATATCGTCCCCTATCTCTTCCCACAAACTTGTTTTTTCTTCTGTGGTGGAAGAAACATTGGTCGCGCTATTGAAGTTAACCCTCAGCGGATGTACAGTACGGCTGTAGACCATCTGAAGCACTATTAATCAATCAGAACATCACAGCATATTTTTCCAAGATACTTACTACTAACACACATCAAAAAACATTTTTGCATCACCTGGTGTTCCGGTTTTCTAGGTTACTCACGACTATGGCTTTTAGTTCCGGGACTGTCCGAGGACATGTTCGGCTCGCCTGAGTCTGTAGCTGTTTCCAGCGGACATCCTTAGGGTGAGCTACAAGTTCCGTTCAATTTCAAGTAGTTCCAACTTTCGCTACCAGATATCAATGATACCTAGTGGTGAACTATGGAACTTTTGATAGAGCGTTCCGACGAAATCTAACCTAACAATTTAGATGCACACAAGTTTAGTATGTGGAAGGATCTTTTAGATGCCATAAATCTATGACATGGGACCGCCAGCTTTACTTCCCCTCCGAAGGAAGGCATACTGAAGGATTTTTAACGATCTTAAAAAATCCGACGACTTCGGCCGGGTTTGAACCCGCTATCTTGGGCACAGCAGTTCAGCATGCTACCGACTACGCCACCGAAGCCTCTACGACTCCCTACACACTTTACATCAAGCATAACACGATTGATGTAACCAACAAACAACGATTGGCGCATTACAAACACTATTCTTTAGCAACGTGCAACCGCCTATCGAACATGGAATGTGATTCTGCCACCCAGTATGGTGTTACTCCACCACGTGCAGAGAAGTACGATCGGGCGCGTCGAGGCATGCTTTCGACAAGGCGGCTGAGGCTGTTCTGATCAATCCTGTACTGCACTTCGACAGCTGCCAAGGTACGAGGTGGATTGGGTCGTCGTCGCACTGCCTGTTTCAGCATATTCCAGGTATGTTCAATTGGATTGATGTCACGAGACTCCGCAGGCCAGTCCATCCGATAGACGTGGGCCTCCTTGAGGAAGAGGTTCACAATCCACTTTTAACTCCGAGGAAATTTCTTAACCGGCTCGATGCGTCACTTTCCTTCTTTTTATATAGTCTTGACAATCATCTGTTTTCAGTCATTTAATATTCCTTTAACATGGATATATTGTTGGGCTGGGGGATTATCTGGGATTAGTGTTGACAGATTTTTGTTGACATATTTCAGACAAGTAGTTACCATGGTAGCAAGTGCAAGCTCACTTGGTTCCTACTAGTTAAAGCGTGCGCGATCATCATATGCAGGTCAAAGGCGGTACTTATAATGCACGAATAAAAGTATAGAATCATGGATATATTTTAGTTTTGCATCATTATTTTTATTGTTCCAAGTGGAGCAAAGTAACCCACTTATGGTGCCTTCCTCATCTATACACGTTTTCTCTTAGGTTTTCTCTCCTTGTTTATCCCTACTATACGTCTTGTCTAAGAACGTTTAATAATGACATATTTTCGAAGGCGAGCGTCTCCCGTAGCCGATAGCGGATGCCAATGACGATCTGCGCCCGGTATTCCCGGCATGTCACTAATTAGTGTGCCAGATATTAGCAACATTATACCTGCTCTCTCCGATATATACACACGTAATTAGGATTTAATAGAGCTCCTCTCGTTAACACCGGAAATTATTGGTGTCTCAGCTTGTAATTTCTAGGTGCGGGATTGTTCTGTTATAATAGCCTACCTTGTAGTAGCAGTAGATTTTTTTTGTCCCCCATTTGTGGGTTAATTTTAGGACGAAAAGTTACGTACAACTTCTATTATCTAATTTTTTCTAATTTTGATTGGAGTCACAATCGAATATCAACCATCTAGTAATGTATATAGGACCTTTTTCCAAAACCGGTTCGATGCGTCGCATTGCTCCCTTTTACCGTATACAGCCTTAACGATCATGTCTGGGGGGAGAAATACCAACTTTCTCTCATTGTGTCGCAAAGCACTGTCCACCTGACTAAGGTTTCTATGTTCAGTGGCAACTATTGACTCTTTTTCAATTAGAACATATCTGCTGAGCGATATATAGGAGCAATGCAACAGATCGAGTTGGCTGTGCATTTTCAAACCTTAACTCGACCATTAATTACTAGTAAATCTGATTAAATTATAGGCAAATTAGGCAATGTTCCTCGAGACAAGTCTATAGTAACTTATTAACATTTAGTTTTTGATATTACAATACAGATAAACCTCAAAGAATATCAATAATAATAATATTCAAGTCACGAAGTAGTTATTAGTTATTTTAAGGGGGCAGAACAGTATGCTACCCTCGTTTGAACGTCATTACATTGCAGTGCATATCGTCACGCTCCAACAACATAGAACAGCGCGCTTGGTCTCGCTACCAACACACACCTGCCGTCTCCTGTCTTGTCTGCCGAATGACGGATAGAAACCGCATTAGGAGAGGTTGGGAAAAGAATCGCTAGGAATAGCTTAGCGAAACGTGGTAAAATAAATTAAGATAGCCTCGAGTACAAAATGCAATGCGTTTCATTCCAATCTTCGACAATATCAATAATTTTTAGCCTAATTTCATTTATAAAAAGATAGGCTTACGAGATTACCTTTTGTCCGTGTGTGAGTGTGTATATGGGTGTTTGTTCGTGTGCGTATGTGTGCGTTTGTCCCCCTAATAAAATCTGAACGGCTCGAAACATTTCTATGAAACTCGGTAAGATCATAGAACTATTTTGTCCGACCCCGAACGTGCCCTTCAAATGTTATTATGTCTCACCAATGCAACATGGCAGCTGTGCGAAATATTTCACCGGCATTCTATATCTCCGAAACTATTGCAGATATCACCCTAAATTTTTGTAAGGTGATAAAGGGCACTACTAGAAGTTGATCTTTGTAACTTTCAAACACCTGTAAACTACATAACGAACTTGACGGCCAAGCGAAGTTGATATATTAAAATAGACTTTTCTCGCCATTTAACCATCCGAGCGCAGTGAAATTTGGTACAGAAAATGTTTATACACATTGCAATGCACTGATATCTATATTAGTTCAGTTTTTTACATAACCTCAAGATGGCGGCTGTGCGAAATTTTAAAATTAAGTCTTCATTTCTTGTGTCTTAATCATGCGATCAAAGTCAACGTTTGAATTATGAAATTACGCAATGGTCATCATCTAATAATACAGAACTCTATGACCGGGCCTATATAAAATCCGAAATATTTAGACGGTTATCAATATCAACTAATCTGATAGCAATGAAACTGAAATTTTGTATGTCAATAGAAGGCTATGAACAGAAGTTCACCTATGGACTTTCAATAACCTGGTGAGCACAAATCCAAAAGTGGCGGTGACGCGAAATCAAAATATTAAAATGGACGTTTCTCGCTATTTAACCATACGAGCGGAGTGAAACTTGCTAGGGTAAATGCTTATACAAATTGTAATCCACCGACATCTAATTTATTTCAATTGTTTTCATAACCACAAGATGGCGGCTGTGCGAAATTTTGAAATCTCGTTTAAATTTCTTGTGTCCAATTCATGCGATTGAAGGTTGATTAATACACCTATGCAATAATCTTCATGTAATAGTACATATTTCTATGGTCCACATCTATAAGAATCCAATGGTGATCATCCGAAATATTTAGACGGTTCTCCATATCTACGAATCCATTACATCAATCAAAGTGAAATTATGTATGTTGATAGAGGCAATTAACATAAGTAGGCTAGCCTATATGAAAATAGCCTATTTAGTTCTTCACGGAACTGCTTGTTATCTAGTAAATTTGTTAAAGGTCTTAGTATGCACTGCAAGCATGCGGAGCACACACAACTTTTGGTCCAATACAATGTAAAATAAAAGGAAATACTACACTCTTTCCACTGTATTTCGTTTCCAACCAAATATTCACAGTTATATTCGTGGCGAATAATGTGACTGCCTCGTAGCGCAGTGGATAGCACTCTTGGCTGACACATCTGAAGTTCGGATTCGATTCCCAACCTTGTCAAGAAATTTAATTCTGGTCTGATGGTTAGAACGGAGTACAGTCAGCCTCGTGAGGTATAACTGAGAAGAAATGGGTTCGAATTCCACCTCATTCGTCCTGGGCGTGGGGTTCCATGGTTTACCACTTCTAATCCAGGAAAATACTGGGATGGTTCCTAGCTTAAGGCCACGGGTGTCTCAACAGAGCTCAGCAGAAATATTACAACCCGTGTAAAGTATACTTAGAATGTTAAAACATAGCTGTGAAGTGGCTGAGCAGTATAGAGCAGTTAACAAAAACACATACATAATGACGAGAAAGCCACTTGCAACTCGTCCTAGTGCGGGCTTGAATTATCCCACATTACACCTTCTAATTGTGTACACAGTTATACACTAAAATGAAAAGATTTTCTCACTGCTCCCCTCCTCCACTTTACACTCCCTATCCTCTTCACAACCAACCTCTTCATGCATTTTGCCTCCCTCCTTCAGAACCTTCTTTTCTTTTTTAACACACACTTCTTCACCAAAAGAAGCCTCCTCTTCCATGCCTTTCTCTCCCACTGTGTGTCGCTGACTCCGTCTCTCTTTCTCTCATGAGGGTGTGTGAGCTTTGATCTTTTTGCAGAAATTGCTTCTCTCCTTCTCTCACTTCTCCCCCCGTACATATTTCTCGCCGCGTCCTTTCCATTACTTCCTGGACTACAAAGCTTTGTTCCAAAAAATGTTTATCGATAAGTGTTTACATATTTCGAGTCTAGCTGCACCTCTCTCCTGATGTTTCTGAGATACCCTAGGATAACCCAGAATGGTTAAAAACTCCCTGCTCCACTGGAGATTCTATTTCTTGTGGAAAACGCAGCACTCTCCCAAATGGAGATAGAATTTCAAACTCCTCCCCACAATAACAGACAAAATACGATTTCAATTAGCTTCCTCTTTTATGGACCTATGTGACGTTCTATTACTTAATTAAATTCTTCTCCTGTCTGTGAGTACCCTGTTGTCAAATTAGGACACCACTTATATCGAAATCAAGTCAAGAATGGGTTGTCTATTCCATAGGAGCTTTGCGAGATCGTGGTCATGTATACCCATGTACATGGGTGTGTGTAGAAGTTTTCTGATAACCCGAGTCACTGTGATGTCTTTACTATTGTGTGTATTTGTAATTCAGGTGAGAATTTTGGTACGAAGTGGCCGTGGCCTCACGTTAGGTACCATCCCAAAACTTTTCTGGAGTAGAAGTGGCAACCCACGGAAGACCACTTTCCTACCTCAATCAACGTAGAGTTGGCAAATGGAATTCCAATTCATGAATCTTAGACATGTTTTTCTGTGGTTAGTTTCTCGTGGCCGTGGCACAAGATTTAACGAGCACGGCAGCACCGGGTTTGCTAGTGATGAAGGAGATAGATTGGTAGCAAACTTACTAAGACACCCATGAATAGCAAACTTAGTAATGGAAGGAAGGGTCAAGGACAAGAACTGTAGGGTTAGACTGAAGTAAGCATGTGTTAAACAGATTGATTCGGATGTAAGTTGTGGCAGCCATGTACAGACGAAACGATTAGCTCATGATAGGAAGTCAGTTAGTTAGTTAGTTAATTAATTTTTGTTTTAAGGGGCGAAACAGCGAGGTCATTTTCCACTAAAATATAGGAAGTCCTGGAGAGCTGCATGAAACCAGTCAAACTACTGAAGACTCAAACAGCAACAGGTAATGGTAATTCCATGTCTGATCTACAAAACCCTCCAAGTCGCATCCTAATTGCCTGCTGACGACATCATAGTAAATCCATGAGACTAGAGGCTAATGCACACCAAACAAATAACTAGATAGAAACAGCTTTTGACTGTAATCTCTTCTGTAACACAAATAAAGGAAGGAAGGAAGCTTGTAGTTTAACGTGACCGTTAATCTTGAGATCATGAGCCACGGGACCTCCTTTTTACGTGGAATCCGAACCATAGGACATGGCTTTTCACTTCGAAAATCTCACATGCATTGACCGGGAATCGAACCCGGACCGCCTTGGTGAGAGGCATACAGCTAGACCGCTCAGCCACCACGCCCCCCTGTAACACAAACAGTGAAGGCACCCAGCATGTTCCGTTTCTCCACTAAAAGCATAAATTATCACAAAGAACTGTTTATGATCGTAAAATAGTATCATTACTGTATGTTTCTCACGCCCAGCGCGGAGCAAAAGAAATTTAATATTCTAACTTCAAATAAACAGGGCTTCTCTTTGAAGTAGTTGCTAGTGTAAAGAGTTTCTGAGTGATCCCCTTTAACAGTTCTCTCAACTGCCTACCCTTTTCATAAATCATAAGTCTTTTTGACTTGCTATTTTTCATTAAGTTTTTATAAAGTATTGCTTTTTAACAGTCTTGCTTGCCGAAGGGCCTGTTATATGCGTTTCAAAGAGTCTTGCTGCCTTGGCTACTTATTGCTAACAGGTCCCAGTACAGGGGGCACACCAAGTGCTATCAAGCCTGAGGAAATAAAAGCCATGGTAAATAAAATACGAACAGAAAAGTTAAAACGTTTTGTAATTGCTATACACCGTGATGTGGTGGATAGCGTTGTTGTGTGTCACCCGTGAAGTCTCGACCGTGCCAAAATTTCTAAGTCTTAGTATGGCCTGGTATGGGGTCTTAAAGTCTCGTGATGCCAGATGGAAGCTGCCACCCTACGGCACATAAGCACTGTGTCAGCATGAATTGTTAGTGCAGTTTTCGAGCTGTTTGCCTTTCTCCAATGAGGACTGATCAAGTACAAGTTTTTCGGGCTTGTAGGCCGTGGTCCAGACAGGATATCTCCCGACGTTTCACCGGAAACTGCGTCCGGCACTGTGAAGGGTTTCGCTCCTTTCCTTGGTCAGCAGTGGAATGAGGAAGAGGCTTGAAATAATGGGTAACGGTTTGTAGTGGGGTATTGTTGCTTGAATATGACTGTTGGCTAGGTGGATCTTGGCGATGAATTAACGGATGGAAGGCAGTTTGGATCATCAAATTAGCATGGTGAGCCGAGCGTTCTCTTCGCATTCCGGCTGGATCGTCTGGTCTCGCGTACATGTTGCGGGGTGCGGTGCGTGCTCCGGTTTCGGCGATCGAGCTTTTGAGGGTCAGGTGTTCCCTGGGAGACTGCCGGGCTGCAGCGGGAACGCGTAATACACGGATCCCGGCCCTTAGGAACACCAAGGCCAAGATATCACGCACACGTCAACCTGAAGAACCATCCCGCTGCAGCCCGGCAGTCTCCCAGGGAACACCTGACCCTCAAAAGCTCGGTCGCCGAAGCCGGAGCACGCACCGCACCCCGCAACATGTACGCGAGACCAGACGATCCAGCCGGAATGCGAAGAGAACGCTCGGCTCACCATGCTAATTTGATGATCCGAACTGCCTTCCATCCGTTAATTCATCGCCAAGATCCACCCAACCAACAGTCATATTCAAGCAACAATACCCCATTACAAACCGTTACCCATTATTTCAAGCCTCTTTCTCATTCCACTGCTGTCCAAGGAAAGAAGCGGAACCCTTGATAATGCCGGACGCAGTTTCCGGTGAAACGTCGGGAGATATCCTGTCTGGACCACGGCCTACAAGCCCGAAAAACTTGTACTTAATTATGAACGCCGGCCGTGAAAGCCTAAGCTGTTATATCAGGACTGATCTCGTTTTTCGAAATGAAATATCACGTCCTGTGGTTCGGATTGCACGTAAAATGTAGGTCCTGTGGCTCTTGTCACGAGATTAACCCTTTATAGGGCAGAATATTATTGAAAATATTTTATTTGTATTCACTCTATTTTAATTTTATTTTAATAATTTTAGCCTAATTGTAATTATTAACTTATTTTTCAGTTAACTTTAACATCTGTTTATATTTGTTTTGATAATTAAAATGTTTATATTATTTTTATAATGTCAATATTAACACTGTAAAGTTTGTGGTGTTTGAAGCCATATTTTCAGTGTTGCCTTAATAAACAAGAGTTTAGTGCTTTTCAGTCGGTCAACACGAATGTACCCAAAAGAGATGGGTTATGCCCTAATCCTGAAATAAATTACATGAGATTAATAAAACACTAGGATGACCAGTTTCGATCGTCAAGCGATCATCATCAGATCCATTACACTTAGGCTACAAAATCTATGTTTGAAATACAGGTGAAAATATTTACAATATGTACAATCATTTAGTTGCAGTATTGGTACTGCAACTGTCAGTGTATGCTAAATGCAGTATATATGTTAGGTGAAATGCTAAATGGTGATAGCTATCCGGAGATTGTACTTTAGAGAGATTATATGGTTGTAAACTATGGTTAAACTATAAAATTTTTGGCTAACTACTTATCTGATTGTCTTCCGTATTACAGCTACTCGCAGTTTTCGTGCTCACTGGAACTCGCTGTGCGGTCGACTGCGGTGGTTATCTTAACGACTGGTTTTTCCCCTGCCTCCTCCCCCCTGTCCCTACGTGCTGTGGGGAGTGATAGCGATGTGTTTATGTGAGGTGTTGCCAACCTAGATAAGATGTATGTTATTGAATGAGGTGGGTCCACAACTATTAAAGACCGTGGATTGGCCCTCGCCACGCGTGGAGCATAACCCATTCGAACTAAGCGTTGACGGTCTTATGAGGACGTCCCGGCACCTTTAATACTGCCGCGAATATGCGCCTTGGTTTATTGCAGAAGCAAAGTACATCGTACACCTGATCCAGATAACATTTACCTATTAAAAAACCCCTAATTTCCCCCCTTTTTTATCTAGCTTGGCTGTGTCTCTAAATTGTGTTTTGTTTCCGACAGGGTGTGTTTTTTAGTAGCGTGAAGAGGGGTGAGCTCTCCATGAACGTGTGTTCATTTAGATTGTTGGGATTGTTTCGTTTGGCTAGGTGTATCTCGATTGCTTCCTTTATGTCAAGAGCTCTGCCTTTCGATTCGTGATGGATTATTTTAAGGTCCGACTCTATGTTGGTAAAGCTGTGCCCTGCGTCACACATATGTTCGCACACAGCTGAATGTGTTTCGTATCTTATCGCATTCCTATGTTCATTATAACATGTGTCTACTCGCCTTCCACTCTGCCCGATGTAATTAGCTTGACAATCGGTGTCTTGGCACGTTATAGAATATACCCCTGACCTTGAATACGGGTCACGTTTATTTAGATTACCATTTAGGAGGTGCCTAGCGGTTGTGTTTTTCGTCGTGAAAGCTATCTTTATGCCTTGTTTTTTGAATAGGTTAGTGATTTTATATGTATTCGCATTCACATAGTTGAAACGCGCAAATTTTTTCTCATTACTGTCCGGTTTGGGAATCGTTTTATCTTTATTTTTATGTTTGGCTATAATTTGATTTATTTTGCTTGGCGAGAAGTTGTTTTCCTTTGCTATTTGCATAATAGTTCTTATTTCCTTATTATAGTTGTCTTTTGACATGGGTATGTTTAAAGCTCTGTGCACCATTGAATTGAAACCCGCTAGTTTGTGCGTACTGGGGTGATTAGACTGATTGTCGATTGCATGCGAGGTTTGTGTTGCTTTCCGGAATATGGAATATGAAAGGTCGTTGTGTTTACGTTCAATAGTTATATCGAGATAATTTATTTTCCGGTCTATTTCGGATTCCTTAGTGAATTTGATAGAGTGGTGAAGGCTATTAATGGATTGGAGAATTGTTTCTTCGCTTGTTAGTTCAGTATCGTAGATGCAAATTACATCATCTACGTATCTTTTCCATATTACTATTCCCTTTGTTGAAGTCTTTTCTAAGAACGAATTTTCTAGTGCATTGATGAAGATGTCAGCGATTAACCCACTTAGTGGCGATCCCATTGCTAGGCCTTCTCTCTGTGTGTATATTTTATTGTCGAATTGAAACACGTTTTGGGTGAGAACGACCCTCAGTAATCTCACAATCTCTTCAATTTCTTTTACCGAATTGTTGGATTTTAAGTTGTTTTCGATAGTGTTGATTGCTTCAATAATCGGAATATTGGTGTACATGTTAGTTACGTCGAAGGATACTAGCCTGAAGCTAGGTTTCATTTGTAGGGTGTTCAATGCTGTTACTAGTTCTGTTGTGTTCTTTACAGAGTTGTTTTTGTCGTTGGAAAGACGGCATTTTAAGATTTTTAGTAACTCTTTGCTGATTTTGTAATTAGGGGCATTCCTACAATTGACTATTGGTCTCATTGGGCATTCCTTTTTGTGTATTTTTGGTTGTCCCCTCAATGACGGTATTTTCGGGTTCATGTTTATTAGTTTTGATTTTTCGGCTTTGGTCAGTATGTATTCTGTTTCTTTTAGCGCACTTTTTATTTGTTTTTGGAATTTGTTGGTGGGGTCTTTTGTTAATTCCTTGATTTCGTTGTTGTTTAGGAATTCGACTGTTTTTTCAATGTATTCTGTTTTGTTCAAAATTACTGTAGTGTTTCCCGTATCTGCTTTTGTGATGATTAAGTCATGTTCTTTTATTTTTTGTTTCAACGACTTTATTTCTTTGAGCTGTTTGTTGTTTTGAATGTTATTGCTATCACCCTCTCGTTTGAGGATTTTTTTGGCTTCGTTGGTGGCGAGATTTTTGGTTAATTCCCTGTCTTCTGCTGGGAGCTTGTGACTGGCTATCTCAATATATGTGATTAACTGTTTTATATTGTGGTTCGTGTGTGCGTCTGTGCAGTTGTATTTCAAACCTTTGTCTAACATATTCATTTCACCTTGAGAAAAGGTTACGTTCGTTCTGTTGTTTACTCTGCTGTGGAAATTGAATTCATTGTTATTCGTGTGTTGTTCGTTAGATTGATGGTTCTGTGTTTCTCCTAGTTTTCTTAATTTATTTTCTAGCGTTTCATGCTTCCTCGTTGCTCTGATTTTGATGTTGTCATGTAGGTGCTCGGTGAAGCTGTCCCATTGGGCCGCGTGCCAGAAATTACTTAGTTGCAATTGAATGTCGTATAATTGTTGGTTAATTTTTTGCTTTCTTATGTATGCAAATCTTAATTCGTTTTTTATCCAAAGCGCTTTGGCTTGTTTGGTTGAAATGATCGTGGCTGGTGTGTTCGGTACGGTTTTAATTGGTACGTATTTAGGGGTGAGGTTTAGTTCTATACATTTTTTGTTGAACCAAATTGACTTGTCTAAATTCATGAGTTTAAGCCTGAGTGATTTGAATTTCTTGGCTTCACGATTTGCCTGACACCACAATGTACTGAGACGTTCTAAATTGAGCGTTGTGGTTTGCTTCTTGCAATGGAAAATATATATAATTAAAAGAAAGTTTGCCACCGGATCTGCACAAGTGACATCTACTAGCAACCAGGTGGACTATGCGTGTGATAATCACGGCCTAGTAGATGCGAGCAGCGCTCTATATTGGCCTTGACATTCCCGGTTTGTGAACCCATGCATATTTATTTATTTATTTATTGGTGCCTTTATTGTGGCGAAGTTAGGGCTCTAGGCCCTCTCTTACACTTAACCACAGACAGTGCAACTTACATGAATACTCACATATGTTATTCTTAACCTACCAAACTTAAATACTAGGAAAACCTTAAATACTAGAATAAAATAAAATAAAATAAAATTAAATTAAATTGGCGACTGCGTGATATTAGCTAAGCTATACAATTTACATGACATACATTTTTAACAAAATTATACTATGGTCATTCACTCACACATTCATACACAAATTGTTTTAGTTGGCCTACGAATTCAAGAGGAAATCTTTACATGCACGTTTGAAAGTTGTAAGTGATGTACAATTTCTGACGTCACGAGGACAATTATTCCAAATTCTAGTTCCCGACACGAGGAAAGAGTTGCTGAAGGCAGAAGAATGATGTAGAGGAATTGCAATTATAGATCCAGATCGCGTGTGACGATCATGAAAGGAAGAAAGAAAACGAAAATTACAAGAGAGATAGTGAGGAGTACTTTCATTGAGAAGTCGATAGATGAGGGTACATATGTGCAGGTTCCTTTGTTGTTCTACTTTTAGCCAGGAAAGTAGATCATAAAAAGGAGACACATGTGAGAAAAATTTCAAGGAGAAAATAAACCTAATGCAGGAATGTAAAGCTCTCTGAAGTTTCTTGTTTTGTTCACCGGTAGCATCTACTAATACAACATCACAGTAGTTAAATATAGGGAGTATCAAGGTTTGGACGAGTTTTATTTTCAAGTTACGGGGTAGAACGGACTGGTGAATCTTAAGTGGATGAAGTGACGAGTAAACTTTCCTGCATGTATTAGTAACGTGCCCATCCCAATTCAAAGTTTCATTTAGTGTGACTCCAAGACTTTTTACCGATTTAGAGAACGGGATAGCAACACCATTTAGTTGAATTAAAGAAAGCGGTCTACTGTGTAAATGGAAAAGCAATTTAGTCTGCCCTATTACGATAGCTTGTGTTTTAATTGGGTTGATGGCAAGAGAATTTTCAGTTGCATAGCGGCTGATCCTCTTTAGATTTAGATTCATATTTTCAATTGCCGCATCTATGTCATTTACTTTTGTGTGGCAATATATCTGAAGGTCATCAGCATATAAATGGTAATTGCAGTTTTCCAGTTTCGAAGAGATGTCGTTCAGATATAAAATGAATATAAGGGGGCCGAGAATTGAACCCTGAGGTACTCCATTTATTTTGAACTTCCAATCAGTTCTGTTTTCATTAAGGAGTACACGTTGTCTTCGGTTATGAAGATAGGAGGCGAATAATTTGAGAGCAACGGGGCTAAGATGGAAGGAATGCAATTTAGCCATAAGTATGTCCGTGTTAATGGTGTCGAATGCACTGCTGAAGTCTAGGAGAATGAGTATTGTCACTTTACGCTCATCCATTGCTCGTCTTACGTCATCGGTGATCTTAATGAGTGCAGTAGATGTGCTGTGTCCTTTCTTAAATCCAGATTGTAACGGATCAAGTAGTGAGTATTGCGTCAAGTACTGAAGTAGTTGTTCATGCATAAGTTTTTCTAGTATTTTGGAAATTGAGGAAAGTATGCTTACAGGTCGATAGTCGGATGGAGAATTTGCAAGAGAATTTTTCGGAACTGGAATAACTAAAGCATCTTTCCATATTGTTGGGAAGAAACCTTCGAAAAGACATGTGTTACAAATGTGCGTAATAATTGGCAGTAATACTTCTATCAGGTTAACGATAAAGGAAATTGGGATGTCATCTATTCCGACTGCTTGTGATTTGATAGATTTTTTTTTTTTTTCTTACGACAATATCATCTATTTCACGAAACTTGAATAACGGTCGGTGAGGTAGTGGGACACATTGCAGTGTATTTATTGTTGTTTGTATTATTTGGGGATCAGTACTAATTATTTCTCGAGCAAAGTGAGCATTTAATTCATTAGGATTAATATCCTGCTCATTGGTGTTTTTAGTGCGCCTCCCAATACCTACCGACCTGAGTTGCTGCCAGGTGCTCCTAGCATTCAAGTTGCCGGCTAGCAGTTGGAAGTAGGCATACTTTTTATTTCGAATCATTTGTTTAACTCGATTTCTAAGCACACGATATTTTTCAAAATCGTCACTTGATAAGGTCTGCTTATAACGTCTGTGAAATGCGTCCCGTTCGGCCATTGCGGATTTAATGTCACTTGATAGCCAGGGGGCAGCTTTACGAGTGACTTTTGCTGTTCGTTTAGGTGCATGTTTGTCATATAGTTCCAGCAGTATTTTGTTAAATCTGCTCACCTTTTCATCAACGTCAGTCAAGTGTAGTATATCGTTCCATGGACAGAGAATTGCGTCTTGTGTTAGTTCTTGAAGGTTCAATCTTTTCATGTCTCTATATGTTATGTATTTAGGTGCAAATTTTGGAGTTTTTAGAGAATAAGCTAAATAAATCAGGTCGTGTAAAGATATGCCAGGTACTGAAATCTGTCCGTGTTTTAGTATTTTCTGTGGGTTATTTGTGATAATTAAATCAATTAGAGTGCGTGAAGATCCTTGGGGGTGTGTACGTGGTGAGTAGGACCGAGTGGTAATATTGTCATGTTACAAGAGGTAAACATATTCCGTAAACGATTTGCGTCAGTGGAGTCTATTAATATGTTTGTGTTAAAGTCACCAAATATAAGTACGTGTTCGTAGGTAGGTAACAGCCTTAGTAGAGTTTTTTCAAAATCCATGAAGTTCCCTTCATTAGGTGGTTTATATACTACACCAATAAGCACTTTAGTCACGTCAACAGTGAGCTCAACAAACATATATTCGGTCAAGGGGTCAGTAGATAGGTTCGATGTTTTTATAATCTTTGCCGCCAAATTGTTTTTATAGAATAAAGCTACTCCTCCTCCTCGACGCTTCAGTCGGTTGTGAAAGAGCGAATTGTATCCTACTAGACGTATCATGTTTAAAGGGACAGAGTCTCTCATCCAGCTTTCGCTAATTGCTACAAGGTTTACCATGCTTCCTTCAAAAATAGCTTGGAGCTCAGCGTGATGTGCTATTATGGACTGGGCATTAACATGTGCACACAGCAGTGAACGGGGGAATGCGGAAAATTCCCTTTCCAGATGATTGCGGGTGGGGGGAGACGAAGACAGGGGTTGGGGAGGGCTGGGAGGCTCATTGTCAAGGTGAAGGTCATTATCTCTGTCGGGACTGAATGTAACGGTACCAACTACACTGGCCATAAAACAGAAGGGAGCATGCAACTTACCATTGTTTCCTCATGTATGCACAAGCCACTAGAAGCAGTTAAACAACCACTCTCACTGAATTTAAAATTAAACCACCTATCACTTATGCAATCACTCACACTAAAATTAAAATAACATATTAAACACACACTCACAATTACACACATTAACCTGTTCACTTAACTTCCGATACCTGCCCTTTCATTAAGCAGGCAAGTTCTGCTGGAGTGTTAACGTAATGTTTTTTACCGTCAGAATCCACTATCACTATTCGCCCATCCAGAGTGAAGGTGTTCCTTGCTCCAAAGTGATCCCTGGCCTTGTTGAGCATGTCCTTGCGCGATGCTGTGAGGGACTCAGTTATGAGGATAGGAGTTCCTTTTAAAAGTCTCTTGGCGCGCCAGACACGTTCCCTCTCGTGGTAGCGGGTGAACTTGACAATAATTGGTCTTCTACCGGTAACCACCACATCCGCAGACGATCTCTTTGGTTTCCCCAATCGATGACACCGATCGATGCTCATCATAGTCAGTTCTATATTAAGCTTGTCCTTAAGTACCTCCGTTACTCTGGCGTACACGTCTTCGTTTGGAGTTTCACTTACCCCATGTAGCAGTAGGCAGTTCCGGCGGCTGTACTGTTCTCCGCTGTAATTGGAAAATTTCCTCTTTTTGCCGATAGAGTGCACTCACCCCAAAGGATATGCGCGATTAAAATTATCTGCGCATTAGGTCTATTAAATGTGTTTCTCCCAGTTATACGTTTAGACCAATGAAGTTTTGTTTCAGTTTCAACTATTGTATGTGGTCGGTGTTAATACACTGAATTCCTACGTTGTTTGGAGTGTTTACTGATGAAATTGTAAAATGCTGGGGTAAATTGTAAACAATGGTTTGACCGCCACTGCTCAAATCCAGTGTGTCATACTGTTATGTGCCATTTTGCGCTTCGTATAGGAAGAAAATAGGAGGTGATAAGGACAAAGCGTTATAACTATACCCATGTATTTAGGAGAATCTAGGCTATATGTTCTTTCTTGAACATCTTGTTTTAATTCTAATTTGTACTATCATTTTTTCACTCTATAATCTTAATTGTTATTATTTACAAATATAATTTTATCAAGCACCTTAGGTTTAATATTTGGTTTCCAGAAATATTTACACATCAAAAGAAAAGAAAAATACTCGATGTGTGCCTGAAAGATTCAACCATCAGTATATTTGACAATATAAATAGTAGGTGGTACATAATATACAGACCAATGACCTATAAAAAGGTTAATGGTCACGTAAAATTACAAGCTTTGTTTTATTGTCATGGAATCTGGTCGGTTTGTTTATGCTCCTTGGGAATATGACTCAGATTATTAATTATCATCAACCGAATATGACGAGATGTCGCAATACTAGCATCACCAGTTTCGTGGTGTAGCGGCTAGCATTCTTGACTATCTCCCCGGATATCTAGGCTCGATTCTCAGCTCTGCTAAGACTTTTAATTCTGATCTATGGGCTGGAATTAGGTACGCTCAATGACGTGAGGAAAAAGAAAAAGAAACGAATATTGGTGGGTTTCATTCCCACTTGAGCCATTCCAGAAGTGATTTTCCGTCGTTTTCCACTTCTACTCCAGGCAAATGCTGGAATGGTTCATAACTTTTAGACCATCTCCATCCCAATCACCGCCTCAATTACTAATACGCACACTAATACTGACACCACAATCACATAGCTATGATACAAATTGTATGTACGTACACACACCTAAAGATACGGGGTTGAAATGATCACGATGTCACAGCCTCTCTTTGAAAACAACAGTAATTAATGTCAAACCAATGATCAGGCAATTGAGCAATGATGTTCTGCAAGTGGTTTCTACGGTCCGAAGCCCTTCCTGACGCCAACCTCATTAGAGGAGTTATTGAGAGATGAAAGGAGCATGAATAAATCTGGGCAAGGAGTTGGAAGGAAGTAGCCGTGGTCTATGAGAAGGTACCATCCAGGCATTTGCCTGAATTTCAAAACGAGAAGACATGGAAAACCATTTCAAGGGCCCAAACGATGCGATTCCAACTCACACGTCTACCGTGTCCTCCGATGGCTTGGCTGCATGACGAGGCACTGTATCTCAGGGCGTGTACTACCACTGTCATTATAAACGTAACTATTCCTAAATCATCCTCAAGAATATAAGGTAGTGAAAATGAAAATCCACAGCCTGCTTCCAGTCTACCGACCGGGTCAGGGAATGGAATGTATGAAGCCTCCATCTAGCGGCGAGGATATGAACTGTGCCGGCTGCCGAGGCCTGACGCACTCCCCTGGGGCAATGATTAAATGAATGACAGATGAAATGAAATGATAGTGGAGAGTGTTGCTGGAATGCAATTGTTGACAGGGAAAACCGGAGTACCCGGAGAAAAACCTGTCTGCCTCCGTTTTGTCCAGCACAAATCTCACATGGAGTGACCGGGATTTGAACCACGGACTAAGCGGTGAGAGGCCGGCGTGATGCCGCCTAAGCCACGGAGGCTTAAGAATATACGGTAGTAAACTTATTAATTAACGAATTCCTCATGGGACAGTTTTGGTAAATCACACCCCTCAATCTACAGGTGGACAAAGCTCAGGGCCAAAGTGTGTGGCTATGGAATTAGTCAATACTGGTTTGAGTCCGGCCACGGGCATATTTTAATCTGGAAACTCTGTATCATGCATACTATCAGTTCAATTAGCGGCTTCGATAGCTTAGTTGGTAGCATGCTGATCTGCTGTGCCCAAGATAGCGGGTTCAAACCCGGCCAAAGTCGTCGGTTTTTTAAGACAGCTAAAATCCTTCAGTATGCCTTCCTTCAGAGAGGAAGTAAAGCCGGCGGTCCCATGTCATGGATTTAAGGCATGTAAAAGATCCTTCCACAGACTAAACTTGCGTGAAGCTAAATTTCTAGGTTAGATTTCGTTGGAACGCTCTATCAAAGTTCCAACGTTCACCACCAGGTATCAGTGACATCTGGTAGCGAAAGTTGGAACTACTTGAATTTGAACGGTACTTGTAGCTTACCCTATGGGTGTCCGCTTGAAGCAGCTATGGCATCTGGTGAGCCAAACATGTCCTCGGACACTCCCGGCTCTAAAAGCCATACGATAAATAAATAAATAAATAAATAAATAAATAAATAAATAAATAAATAAATAAGTAACTAATCAGTTCAATTGTTAAAATCATAGTCCATCTTAACACAAATGTTACATGATTGCCTTTGTCATGAACAGAAGATACTGAGTTGGCCGCAGGGTGTCACAAGACCGATGGTCAATTATTTATTTTAAAATAACTTATAAACTGGTCGTGTAATATTTGCTCGGTTGTCTAAAAATACTAGGTTCTTCAAGTTGATTACAATCGCAGTACTCTTTAAATCGGCTGTCACCGCGGAGGCTCAAGTTCAATTTCCGGCTATGCCAAGGAATTCCATTTTGGTCTGAGGGCTGTAACAGTGTACACTCAACCTTGGAAGGAAAAACTGAGGAGTGGTGGGTTTTATTCCCACCTCATCCATCCTGGAAGTGGTTTTAAATGGTGTCCCACTTCTACTCCAGGCACATTACAAGATGGTTCCTAACTTAAGGCCACGGCAGTCTCCTTCCCAATCCTCACATGAATTATAAATACATTAACACAGCCATCATATTTGCACAGGTTAACAGACAAACTTACACACACACACACACACACACATACAAAGTATGTGTACTCCTTAATATTCCCTTTTTCCAACGGGATCGGGAATGAGATGCGATGAAAGTCTTTGCGGTGGATGGTTCTTACGGCCGGATGCCCTTCCTGATGCCAACCTCATGAGAGGAGTTAAACACACATACCCAAGTACAGGAGGCTAGATGACTACGATGTCCAAGCCCCACAAAATTAATCCACAACAACAAATATTACATGTTTTCCTTCACCAAGAACAAAAGACTGAGTCGTCTACAAGGTCTCACAAGACCGATGACCAATAATTTATTTTAAAAGATCTTTTAATATGGTCCAGTAATATTTGATTGATTATCTAAAATACTAGATTCTTTAATTTGATTACAAGAACAATGCCTTTTAAATCCCCCGAAACATGTGTAAAGGTTAATGAGATATGAAGTGTGTCTTTGCCCGTCACATGAGCATAGCCCGGTAGTCATAGGGACGACTGTCTTTGACCGTGTTCTCTCTTCTGGAATGAAGTCCTTTTAAATTGTATGATGAATTCGGTCAGTGATCAAACAGACTGAAAGAGGATTTTATCGGCAACTTTTTGTTTGTCGTGCTTGAGTTCTAAGCACAGAATATAGGGGTGAATTGAAGTGTAGGGGAAGCCAGGGTAATTGGAACATGGGGTAGTTAGAAACATCTATTATAAAGCTGTCTGTCTATCTGTGTCTGTTCCTTATATAAATCTATACGATTTAACAAAACTGTACATTTTTTCTCATTCTTATCTATTACGACCCTACGGATAAAACTGTCTGCTTGCAATTTAGATTCAGGCCCTTTGGATAATCAGCATAGGATAATGTAGATGAAAAATAGAATGTGTCATAGAAGTACCTGATAAAGCTCATATTAAGTCTCACGATGCGATACATTAAACTTAACATGTCCCCAAAGGACCCCCCAAAAATGCTTTAATGTATTTGAATCAATCGTTTTCGAGATATTTTCAAAACACCGTTCTCACTCAGAGAATGGCCAGCCATTGTCATGTACCTCATTAATGTTTCCATCTAAGGGCATGCTCAAAGTGATTGCTTATGTTCATTTCCATCCCTTAAACGGCGTGTATTAGAAACATTTACAAATTGGTTCAAACATGTTCCAAGATATTTAAGCTATAGCCTACCAAGGCACAACACAGACTCAGGAGGAGGGGGAATATGATACAAACATCTAGTATTCTTCTACCAAGTCACAAAGGAATTTCAAATTCTAGTTTTTAGTCAAATAAATAGTGACTTATGCCTATATATGTCATTATGTCAGATTGAAACCTTGGTAAAGAAACGAAAAGGAAACATACTAAACATAAAGATTCATAGTTCTTGAACGAATTTAGAAGTTGGTCATCGAAATATGTTGTAGATGTATGGATGAAATACATAGTTTTAAGTTTATGCTAAATGAACTAAAGAGATTATTTCTTTTTTTAGCGTATGGCTTTTAGTGCCGGGAGTATCCGAGGACATGCTCGGCTCGCCAGAGTTTGTAGCTACTTCTATGCGGGGTGAGCTACAAGTACCGTCACGTGTGGAGTGTTGTCTGGGGAGGAAAGTGTGAATGTAAGGACGAGGAATTGGAAGGTAGCTACTGTGGCCTATAGTTAGGGACCAACCCCGGCATTTGCTTGGAAGGAAGGTGTGAAACCACACAAAACCATCGTCAAGGTTGCCGGCGGGGGGGGATTCGAACCTCCTCTCCTCCCGGATGTGAGCAACTGCCTGCAGTCACGCCGTAACGACCACAGCTAACTCACCCGGTAACTGAAGAGATGATTCATCACCTTTAACGCACTGTATTAAATATGAAAGTGGGAGATAGCAGGTATTTAACAGTCATTTTCCTGTAACATGAAAAATCCACAGCCTGCTTCCAGTCTCCGACCGGGTCAGGAATGGAATGAATGAAGCCCCTATCTAGCGGCGAGGATATGAACTGTGCCGGCTGCCGAGGCCTGACGCACTCCTCTGGGGCAATGATTAAATGAATGACAGATGAATGAAATGATAGTGGAGAGTGTTGCTGGAATGAAATTTTGACAGGGAAAACCGGAGTACCCGGAGAAAAACCTGTCTGCCTCCGTTTTGTCCAGCACAGATCTCACATGGAGTGACCGGGATTTGAACCACGGACCCAGCGGTGAGAGGCCGGCGTGCTGCCGCCTAAGCCACGGAGGCTTCTTTCCTGTAACATAATTGTGTGAATTCTATGTGAAAGGTTAGGGGGCAGATAACCTCGGTGTTTCACGCTTTGAAACAGCAATAACATGTTAAACGCGTAGAGAGTTGAGTTCGTCACTACATAACTTTAAAAGAAATCCCTGGCACTACAGCCCATGAAGGGCCTAGGCCTACCAAGCGACCGCTACCCCCATGTGGCTTGCAGATATTGGGGTGACGCGTGGTCAGCGCATCGGGTCCCCTTGGCCGTTAATCTTGGTTTTCGTGACTGGGGCGCTGCCTGACTGTCAGGCAGCTACTCTATTGCCTTCATAAGGCTGAGTGCACCCCGTTCCAGCCCTCACGTCAATTTCTATAATCCCTGACGAGCCGGGAATCGAACTCGGGACCTCCGGGTGAGAGGTACGCGCGCTACCCCAACACCACGGGGCCGAGTACTAGATACCTTGCTGGAGTTCAAATAATTCTTCATTGTCAGACCATTACTAATGATAAGAAAAATATAGTGTTGATTTGTCCTCCGAGGAGCCTCCGTGGCTTAGGCGGCAGCACGCCGGCCTCTCACCGCTGGTTCCGTGGTTCAAATCCCGGTCACTCCATGTGAGATCTGTGCTGGACAAAACGGAGGCAGACAGGTTTTTCTCCGGGTACTCCGGTTTTCCCTGTCAACATTTCATTCCAGCAACACTCTCCACTATCATTTCATTTCATCTGTCATTCATTTAATCATTGCCCCAGAGGAGTGCGTCAGGCCTCGGCAGCCGGCACAGATCATATCCTCGCCGCTAGATGGGGGCTTCATTCATTCCATTCCTGACCCGGTCGGAGACTGGAAGCAGGCTGTGGATTTTCATTTTCATTTGTCCTCCGAGGACATGTTTTCGATAAAACAATTCTATAATTTTGTCTCACATTAATTTTCCGTTTGGCATGTCCTTTTGAATGACTCATGCAATAATGAATTTCATGATTTATTAGTGGCTTCTTATAAAGGAATGAGGTAGGCCTATACTATGTGAATATTGCAATACGATTACTCTATTACCCCAGTAGCCTACTGTAAAAGCAAATCAAATCAAGATTGTATTGTAATTGTTGGGTCAAGGCCCCCGGGAAACAGTGGATATTTCCCTGTTTGCTAAACCATTGTGTCTCACGTTGTGTAAGTGTACTGTACAACTATGCTTAGAAATAATTTGTATTCTGTTGACATGATCAGCGTAGCTTATGAGGTAAGGTGAGCAATGGTCACGTATATTACCAGCAATGCGAAGACGATCTAATGGTAAAGCTAAACACGTGTCTTTCTCTCAGACATTAAAATACCACCCAACATTGCCGGGAAAAACAGCTATTTATTTATCTAACAAATTTTGTCAGTATTAACTAAATGGAAACGTGTTATAAATAATTTACAGTAAGGAAAGTACATCTTAAACAAATTCAGGTTAACTCTATAATTTATGCCAATGCAGAAGCACTAATTTTGGATCAAATCAGGAAAGAAATAACACCCAAATATGGATAACAATAAATTCCCTAACACTGAATACCGACCTATGAAATGTGCCCTACAGATTCTGAACAACAAGTTTATTTTTTATTTCCCTACATGCAGTATTTAGTGGGCAATATTCTAATCAGCCTGGTTCCACTATATATTTTCTTGAAGCTTGTAATTCATTCATTTTCAACTGGGAATGTTTTGCATTTCAGCGTCCAGTCTAGTCTGCAAGCCTCTGTTATCACAATATGTATTAGCAGTTAGCATTGCGGCCTCCTCTGCTTCTACACCTTTCACTTTGAAATAGTTCAACTCTGAATCTATCCATCGCCTAGGTCTACCTCTGCTTCTCTTACCTTCTATAGCTGACTTGTTCATTAATCTCTTTAAGGTAATCCGTCCTCCCTCATTCTCATCACATGTCCCCACCGTCTGGATCGGCTCATACTAACAGCTTCATCTAGCGTGTTCATTTCTAAATTACCCTTGCTCTCTTCATTACGAGTACCCTCATGCCATTGCTCGTATCTATTTGTCCCAGTAATCATTTGTCCTACCCTACCCCTATATCAGTTACTGTACCTCTAAATTATGAGATACCCTTAATCTACTCAGCTCTCACTTCCATACAAGTTCGGTCGAAATACAGAATGATGCAAGGAGAGCTTTATCGCTTCACTAACTTATTTCTTGCAGTATACAGTACACCGCAACTGAGAACTCGCTGCATTGATGTTTCTGCACTTCAATTCTATTTATTTTACTGAAAGTTTCTTCTCCTCCTCCTCCCCCTACTTCTTCTTATTCTTCTTCTTCATTTCCCGTTTCCAGTTCCCAGGGTCGGGTTGCGAATCAAGGACCTCCACAGTTGTCTATCCCTCCAACATTCATTTCCTTCTTTCAATACTTCTTTTTCTTTTACTCCTCTTTTCTCTATGCTTTCCTTCACCGTATCTATCCACCTCTTTATGAACCTTCCTCGTGGTCTTCCTCCTGGTATTTTCTCCATAAATATTCTTTTTGGTACCGGTACTCTATGTTCTTTCATTCTCATCATATGTCCGTACCACTTCAGCTTACTGGTTTCTATCTTGTCTTGCAGTTTTGGGAACCCAGTTCTCTCCCTAATGACCACATTTCAGATTTAATCCCTCCGTGTTTTCCCAATTATTCCTCTAAGGAACTTCATCTCGGCTGCTTGGATTCGGCTTTCATCGCGTTTTGTTGTGGTCCAAGTACTTGCTGCATATGTCAAAATTGGTGTGTAATACATTGAGAATAGAACTTTCTTGCATTTCTCTGGGACTTCCTGGTTCCATACTAAACCTCTCAAACACTGGTAAAACTCATTAGCTTGTTGGATACTCTTTCCAACTTCTTCATTTATTGTACCGTCTTCTGTGAGTATGCTCCCCTTGCTCTTCAATTTCATTTCCTTCCCATATTACTATGTCGTCTGCAAAAAGAAAGGCCTTAGTCTCCTTGTTTCCCATTCTTCGTTTCACACTCTTTGGATTTCATCCATGACAGTTATGAAACAGTCGAAGTCCTGTTTCAACACTGAACCAGTTTGTTTGTCCTAGCTTGGTCTACTACTATCCTGAGAAAATACACAGCCCAAGTACTTAATATGGTAAGTACTCTGCGACCACCAAAAGTAGCCTGAACTTTTATATTTCGTATCTGATTCGCGATGAACCCGAGCACTTACTTTCTTAAAACACTGTACTATTTTATTTCCTGTCTCCACTGCAGTGGAAACTATTCTCTTCGGTATCGGCACAATATTCCACCGCCCTGTTTGGCATAGAAATATTGTATCAGCACGTGCAGTGCGACTCTCAACGCTGCGAGGAAGTAATTTTATCGTCCATGAATGAAAAGAGGAACATATAAAAATGGAATTGTAACTTCATATACAGTAAACTGGAGCTGTTATTTATGAACAACAAGTTGGTGGTGAAACGCTTCTACTGCAGCGACTATATATATTGCTAGAATCGAAGTGGGAGGGGAAACCATATTAAAAGAATACTGTGTAGTGCGGTTTATAATTCTACCTCCGGCAATTGTGACATGCACATTGCCAATCCCGTCATTATTTCTCTCCCCCAGGAACTCGATATAGCTTTTATTTTATTACGGCACTGTGGTGTCGACAGTTACAAAAAAGCATATTAAATGCAGATTTATTCATAAGTTAGAAAAAATAATTCTTGCACATATTACTAAAGGAGAAAAATTCTCCCTCAGGCGTATAAATGGAAAATGTACTGATTAATTTATCGTATAGCATAACTTTGATCCCAACTGGATGTCGAGATTATTGTCGTTATTGAATCATTAATGGGCAATTGTGACATTGTGGCCATGCAGTCCCCTGCACTTAACCCTCCGCCAGGCGCAATCGAAATAATAACATCGTCGGGCGCAACTAATCTGTCAGATTAACCATTGAAATATAAGGTTGTTTACATTATACCACCTAGAAACAGTAGACCAATAGAATTTGGAATCACATTTAACTGTTGTATTTTTAGCTACAAGAAAGGAAAGTATCCAGTTGAAATTATAAAGATCATAACTTTCTCAAATTTTACTTAAATCAAAAAACTAATTACATGTAATGAGCAGACAAATTCTTCAACCATATTACACTCATTTTTTTCTATACTGAGATTTAAAACAAGCCACAGATTGAATTAACTAAAATACAAGAATTTTTCATCTGTATTAGAAGAAGAAATAGATACTCATGCGTAAACAAAAGCATAACTTACTAATACTTACGCAATCGGGTCCACTTAATCTCCTGGATGAATCGGCTCATCACGTAGTAGTGAAGGGCACTGAAATAAGGGCGGCCTCACCCTCACGCAACTGGCGGAGAGAGCGGAAGCTATTGTGACGCGCACACCGTTCATGGATAAACCCAAGCCTGGGAGGAAAAACGTATTTCCCCTATATCTCACAGATTAGTGCGCCCGACGGACGGTTCAGTTTGTGTGGAATTTGTCTCGTAACGTGTGTTATTGCGGTTGCTGTCGTAGTGTTTGCATTTATACAGTAGTTGGACCCAGGATTTGGGTAGGAGACTGATAGACCCTAATTTAGGTAATATACTGATATTTACTTGGAGTATGGTATATGTAATAAATAATGGAAAATCATTTCTAGTATGGCTAAGGTAGGAATCTAACCCTCCTCTTCTCAGTTTTGCCTCACGAGGCTGAGTGTACCCAGTTGTAGCCCTCAAACTAGAAGTGATGTCTTAGCAGCGGCGGGAATCAAACGCAACCCTCAGAGGTTACAGCCATGAATGTTAGCCACTACACCACGAGTCTCTTCATACTCCATTAAATTAAATTTTTGATTAGATCTCGAGTCTGGAACCAAAAACTCGCTCAACAAAACTGTCACCAAGTAAAAATTCAGACTTTGACGACCGGCGTTGTAATAGGAATCTCTGTTTCGCGGGCTTATAGGCCGTGTTCTAAGGACATTTTGTCGTCCTGACGTTTCGCTGAAGACTGCTTTCAGCATGTTCACAGGTTACATTAAGCGAGGTAAAACAAGTAAACAGAAGATATATAAACAGTCGACAACCCACACAAAGAGGCTACCTTAGCAACGCCGGTAGCCTCTATGTGTGGGTCTTCAGCGAAACGTCAGGACGACAAAATGTCCTTAGAACACGGCCTATAAGCCCGCAAAACAGAGATTCCTGTGACCAAGTGTTTACTCGACTCAACCTTTCCTACCCTTTCCCTTGCTAATTAGGCAACTCATATTGCCTTATCAATGCTGCGGGTGGCGCGAGCTTCATGCTCTCCTACATATTGTTCGCTTTTTCGCTAGACAATATTTCATACAGTGTAGTATAACTTTGTTTAGTAGTTTAATTAATAATGTTGTGAGTTTTATGTCTATGTATTCTACTGTGGCTTTTAGAGACACCAGAATGCCGGAAGTTTTCCCCGAAGAGGATGTTGAACGCGCCAGTAAATCTACTGACACGGCTCCCTCACATTTAAGTACCCTCAAATTCCAACTGATTGCGCCTTGATTCGGTCCACAGTTTTGGGCCCAGCCGGAGAGAATGGTTGGTTCCTCAGTTTAGGGGTAGCGACAACGTGGTCATGTAGCCCCTGAACTTTGGGCGTGTGTGTGTGTAGAATCTGTCTGATAAGCGGTGTTATTTGTGATGGCTGTATTAGTGTGTGTTATCTGTTTTTTAATTCAAGTAAGGTCGGCAGGCATTCAATTTTCAAGTAGTTCCTACTTTTCCTACCAAACGCCACCGTCAACGACAACTAGTTCTGAACATGGTTACTAGATGCTACCACAGTCGGCTCCTGGTGACGAACGTTGAAACCTAAGAGCGTTAGTCAAACCCAACCTATAATTTAGCTTAACACAAGTGTAATTAGGGGAAGGTTCTTTTGCATGCCATAAATGTATGACATGGGACCGTCGACTTTATTTCTCCTCCGAAGGAAGGCATACTGAGGGATTTTTAACGCAGCAGGTGATAATGTTGCAGCTGTTGGTTAAATTCAACATTCATGTATTCTTCTTCTTCTTTGTCATTTGGGCCATCTGAGGACCACAGGGCTCGTATCATGTCGTCACTTCGGATTCTGTTTTCTCCTCGTCCAGCACTCCGTCTACTGACTATGAGCCAGATTATTTTATCCGTCCATAAAGGTCTGCTGTCCCTTGAGTTCTTCCTGCTGATTAGTATTGTGAGAAAAACTCCCCTCAGGAACTGTGGGTGGTCATGTATGAACCCACTTTCTGCAGATCCGACTTGACTTTAGAAATCCACTTGTTCCTGGAGACTTTTCCTCCACCTTATAATGTGAAGATCTTGCGGGTGAGTCGGCAAGGGCTCATGCGGATTAAGTGCCCATAGAAGTTCAGGTGTCCGCTGGAAGCAGCTACAGTAGGCTACTCCAGCCGAGCAGCTCGCTCGTGGGCAGCTCAGTACTCGCCGCCTTGTGTGAGTAAACCTGCAATATGCAATACAGCTCTACTGTAGGGGCGGCCGTAACTAAGCGGTGGACACATCAAGATTGGCAGGAAGCGCATGGACTTGTGTTATGACCTTCGCCCAGTAAGGTATTGGCTATCACCCCCAGTCCCTCTCCAACTGCGCTCCGAGCATTACTGCTGAGTACTGGCGTGTTCGCATACTCAAACTCGTGGATTTGGAACAGTCTGAGCTACAGACTCAGGCGAGTCGAACGTGTCCTCAGACACTCCCGGCACCCAAAACCATACGATAAATAAATAAATAAATACATATTCATTAAACCAACTGTAAATGTCATCATACCTTCATGATACATATTGACGTTTAAAGTAACAGTTGATGATTATGTTGAAGTAGGCTACAGTTTGTTGTTTTGTTTGTTATGCCTACAAGTTACTTTCATAAAAACTCACATTTTCCTCAATTTTATTCGTTGCTTGACGTATATTGCTTGGCGTATATTTTATACTTTAGAATCGCTACAATTAAACAAACAAGTCTAACATCTCTCTGTGTTTAGACTATGTCACAAGCCCCTTAATGAAGCAAGAACAACTTGAAGAAAAATTAAGAATTATTATACTGTTGTCTTTTTGTGTTCTCTCTATTTCAAGAAGTCATCACACAGCACTGGCTGTATACAGCGCATCAACGCGAAGCCAATCTCCGGACAGTGTTGACGAGTGGACACGAACTCCACCTTTGGCAGTCTTTCAAGAGGCTTTCAGTGGTGTTCCGATTACAACATTGCATAGTAATATGACATTATTCGTGTCCAATAGTTTTCCTTATACGTTTAATCTAAATGAATTCCAATGTGTATTTAATAAATGTAGCCTATTACACCTTAGTCAATAAACAGAAATTAATATAATAATTAATCAAATGTACCAGTTTCGGCCATATTATGGGCTTCTTCAGGGATGTTGTTACAACTTCGATAAAATTGAAATGATACAAGCCATTTTTTCAGTGGCGGACAAGCAAAGTAGAAACATTTAAATACAGTCAACTATTCACGCGATTTAACGATCCGAGCGCAGTGAAAGCTTTCCAGTAGGCCAATACAAATTGTTCCCAATTACATTAGGCGGGAAACAAGTATTTACTTAACCTAACCTGAAATAAATGAGAAAGTTATTAGAAATGGGTATAGCAATATCTTGTATTACGTTTATATTATGATTTACGTTCAACAAAGCAGATTAACAGACAATGGTAGGCTACTTTATTAAGACTGTATCGTGAATAACCTCAAAAGTTTCAATTGAAAAATAAAACCAAAATGTACTATTCACTTATTTAACGACAGTAGTAATCCAGCAATCTAGTTAAGTCTTAGAGAAATCTACTGTTTTTCAAAATAGTTTGAGATTTTTACCTCTTTCCTACAATTAAGTCTCTCAGCCATCACAAAAGAATGTAACAAATTTAAGGAACGGAAAACAGAACTACTTGCGTCATTTCTAAAAAAAAAAAAAACGCTTAAGTTCCTTGATGTGGTTTTTTGCTTGGGCTGCACTCGGAGCAGTTTTTAAGGGAACTGAACCAACTGACCCAACTGTTTGGCTTCCGATCGGCTTTTACACTAAAATCTTCGAATTATCCAAAACATAATTTGAATTAACCACGATTTTTAGCATTGGTTGTATATAAAATGCTAGGGACCAAGAGAAAAATTCGAATTAAAGCAGATTTCGAATTAAAAAAGTTCGAATTAGCCACGTTCCACTGTATTACATATTGTAATTGGGCACAATTTGTGTTGACCGAATAAAAAGTCTTCTTTAACTTTGATAAAATGCTGAGATAGTACCTTCTAACAGGCCCTGGCTGTTGTCTTCTAATTTCTTCCAGTTTTACGTATAGGTCAATCTTATTATATAATACGCTAAGGTGTATGTTTCACAAAACTTAAGGTCCTAAACCAGAAGGAGTTAGGTTGGTTGGTTGGTTGGTTGGTTCATAAGTTTAGGGGCTGCGACAACGCGGTCATGTAGCCTCGTGTACTTTGGGTGTGTGTAGAATCTGCCTGATAACCGGTGTCAATTGTGATCACTGTATTAGTGTGTGTTATCTGTTTTTTAAATTAAGTACTGCAACTTAGAATTTTTCAAATAGTACCTACTTTTGCCGCCAAGCGCCACCGTCAACGACTTCTAGGCCCAGTTCAGAACTTGCAGAGACGCCACCGCAGTCGGCTCTTGGCAACGAACGTAGAAACCTAAGAGCGTTGTTTATATTCTTACATTCTTAACCTATCCAATTTAGCTTCACACAGGTGCAATTAGTGGAAGGTTCTTTAACATGCCATAAATCTATGACATGGGACCGCCGTCTTTACTTCCCCTCCGAAGGAAGGCTTACTGAGGGATTTTTAACACTCTTAAAAAATCCGACGGCTTCGGCCAGGTTTGAACCCGCTATCTTGGGCATAGAAGCTCAGCATGCTACCAACTACGCCACCGAAGCCGCCCAGAGGGAGTTAGAAGGTGTGGTTTGTACCAAAATCTTCCAAATTGTCTCAATAGTACGGGAAAGAACTTGCATTTCTTGAAGAGTCAACGGAAATATATTTATTTGTTTATAAAGTGCTTTTAATCTAATAAACACGATGATAGTCCCTGACAGAACTGTGCCGCGTATACCCTGCATAACACTAGAGCCGAGCGGATAGTCTGTACACATGGGGCGCGCACAACCCATTATGCGAGAGTTCTCGCTCGTGTCCGCTAGTTTATTTAATATCTCTTATGGTGAGGTTGACGTCAGAAAGAACATCCTACAGTAAAATCATTCACCACATATAAACTCAACACCCCTCACCGCTCAGCCCGAACAAATGAAAATAGTAAGGGGTAGGAATACATACATAAAGCTTCGTGCCCAAGTTACAAATTGCACGTTGATATTTCAACAATATGTTGTTGTTGTTGTTGTTGTTTGATGGTTGATTGACTGGTTTGATGCAGCTATCCACGCCTCCCTG
Source organism: Meconema thalassinum (assembly GCA_946902985.2). Taxonomy (NCBI): domain Eukaryota; kingdom Metazoa; phylum Arthropoda; class Insecta; order Orthoptera; family Tettigoniidae; genus Meconema; species Meconema thalassinum. Next base: position 1,226,897,890 of record OX336388.2, on the reverse strand, counting down.
TCCTTAGCTAATCGTTTCATCTCTACATAGCTACCACACCCTACATCCGAGGCAATCTGTTTAACATACTCTAACCTTGGTCTACCCGTACAGTTCTTGTCCTCGACCCTTCCTTCCATAACTAAGCTTGCTTCCTGGGTGTCTTAGTATGTGTCCTGCCAACCTATATTTTCTCTTCATTAGCAGTCGCCAGAAACATCTCTCCTCTCCCACTCGTCTTAATATCTCTTCGTTTGAAACCCTATCTACCCATCTGATCTTCACCATTCTCCTGTAACACCACATTTCTAACGCTTCAATTCTCCTCTTTTCTGCTGCACCAATAGTCCAAGTTTCACTTCCATAGAGCGGCACGCTCCAGACAAAGGTTTTCAAGAATGTGTTCCTAATACCTAAATCTATATTCGATGTCAACAGATTCCTTTTCTGTAGAAATGCTTTCCTTCCCTGAGCGAGCCTACTTTTTATATCTTCTTTGCATCGTCCATCACTGGTTATTTTGCTTCCTAAATAACAGAAGTCTCCTACTTCCTTTAGTTTTTCCCCTGTCAATTTGATATCCATAGAAGTCTCTGATTTATTGCGACTGCATTCCAATATTTTTGTTTTACATTTTTATTAATTTTCATCAAGAATTCTTTCCTCAAGACGGAGTCTCTTCAAATCCTTAAAGCAAGGTGATTATCACCTTGAAGCAGCGAGTCGCGTACAGAAGAGCTTACCTGCGTTTAACGTGGAAGCCAGAGAGAGAGTGGTAAGTAGAGAACAAAGCCCTGCCCTAACAAAAGTTTGGAGTGGTTCAACTGATGCGGTGCAGACAGCTACCACTGTAATGCTGTGGAAGAAAGAGCGGACTAGTTTTAATAATAACTTGCTACAAACAGCGGGAAATAATGAACAAAAGAACATTTCACATACAGTACGTGCCCTTAGCTACGGAACAGAATGTCCGTCCAGCCCCTCTGTTGTGTGGATGAAAAGCGGTAAAAAGATATTGCCTTTACATTTGGTCCCCCCCAGGGACTAACATCTACTGGGACGTGGGATCCGAACTGAGTTAGGCATAGTTTCTACTTGTGCTGGATTCGTCTCTGCCCTCTTCTGCCCCATAAGCTCACTTAGAGGGAAATAATTGGTCTCAAAACTTTCAAGGAAATTATTGAATGTAAGCCATTTATATTTTGAAACTAGCAACCCACCCCGGGTTCACACGATATCTTTAAAGGTTAACCCAGCGTAAGCTTAAAAGCCACACGGACGGCAGGTTCCAGACGCAATTCAGAAAAGCCGAGGTGAACAGTGAAACTCCAGACACATATACTCTTCTCCGAAGTGTTAACTCGACACGGCTTGACAGTTTGATGCTGGCCAAAGCTGGGGTGATAGGCTCGCTCGATAGCTCATAAACTCGCTCCGAAGCTAGTAATTTAAATTTTCACTGAATGGGGATCGTTGGAAGAAATGAAATCGTAAAAACACTTAGGCTATAGTGGGTGATGTATTAAAGATAGAGATATGCTGTCACAGATTTTCTTGAACTTTTCATGATGAATAATTATTCTTACACGCATAATATAAAGATATGTTTAACGGTTTACCCAGCGTAAGCTTAAAAGGTGCACGGACAGCAGGGTTTTTTTTCGACTCGATTCACTGAAATAGTTTTAGCTCAGCTTCCTTTGGTCATAAATGAATATTTTCTAGAGAAACCCTACTCGAGAAATTCTATACAGAATCCATCCAATGGTTCTCGAGAATCGGGGGCTCTGTTTTATACTATGTAGAGATAGTCTTCATTAATGAGAACTGGGTAAAGTCACTGAATTTGTCCCCATTGTTGCTAAATTTTAAAATTACAACTTTTTTCTCTTATTTTACTTTTTCTGTTTGCTTTGTTTTATGTATTTCTCTTGTATAAACTTCCATTTGCCAAGCCAGGGGAATTAACTATAGGAAATTAAAATCCCTTGGTTCAGCCAAGAATCGAAACCGAGACCCTTCGGGCCAAAGCCTAGCATGCTAACCAATTAGCCACGGAGCCGTACTACTCGGAGTTTACAAACTTGCCGCGAGAGTAGCCATTGATATATAGACAGTCAAAACGCTTACCAAGTATACTACCAGCAGCAAGTGATATTGTTGTTGCTTCATTTGGACATCGTTGCCATTCATCCCCGTGTACTTGAGTGATTGTAGAATTTGTCTGATAACCTGTGTTATTGCAGTAGTATAATAGAGCACGGTATGTATTTGTAATTCAGGTTAGGGGGACGTGGTGGCGTGATGGCACAGTGGTCAAGCTCTTAGCCAACACCAAGCTGGACCGGTCAATGCATGTGAGATTTTCGAAGTGAAATGCCATGTCCTGTGGTTCAGATTCCACGTAGAAAGGAGGTCCCGTGGCTCATGATCACGAGATTAACGGTCACGTTAAACTACAAGCTTCCTTTTTGTAATTCAGGTGAAGATTGGGAAGGAGGTGACAGTGACCTTAAGTGGAAAACCAAGCCAGCATTTGACTGAAGTAAAAGTGAGAAGCCAAGAAAAGCCACTTCCAGGAAGGTTGAAGTGGGAATCAAACCCGCCTCTTCTCAGTTTTGTCTCACGAGGTTGGGTTTACCCCGTTACAGCCCTCAGACCAGAATTAAATTTAATGGCAGAGCTGGGAATCGAACCCGGACCTCCGCAGTGACAGCCATGAATGCTAGCCACTACGCAATGCAGCAGGGAAAAACAGAGGAGAAAGAAAGTCATAAGTGGAGGGAAAGGAAACTTAAATACGTACGAGGAGGTGAAGGAGAAAGGGGAAGGGAGCTTGCAGATTTACGTGACCGTCAATCGCACGATCATGAGCCATGGGACCTCCTGTTTTACGTAAAATCCGAACCACAGGTCAAGGCATTTCACTTCAAATATCTCGAACCTGGTGTACCTTGGTGAGAGGCCAACAGCTTGACCACTGCCCCCTAGGAGAAGGAGGTTTTGAAGGTGGAAGAAAGGTATCTGGTAGTTTTGTCGCCGTTAGCTTCGTGGTTATAGGTCATAATATGTATTGTTTTACGTGGAATCCGAATCACAAGACGAGAATTGAACCCAGTTTGCGTTGGTCAGAGGCAGGCAGGACAAGGAATAGAAGGAAAATAAGTAAGAGGATGAGGATGAGGAAACTAAGGGAGAGAAGTGGAAGGAGGACACTATGGGCCGATTTTTTAGAACAGATAAGTTTTGTCCCTTAAAACAGCTGCTTGCTGTTTGGACTGTTACATTGCGTGTGTGACTGAGTCATCAGTCTGTGTCCCCCTTCATTGGGAAAATCGATTCATCTGTGCGTAACGAGTGTGCCCTACATCCAAGGCAATATGTTTATATGGTCTAACCTTGGCCTTACTCCATAACTCATTTTACCCTGTTTATACGCTGGATGATAGGATACTGTGCTATCAGAACTAGCCCAGTTCAGTTTAATGCCTGGTATTATTATTATTATCTTATTATATAATACGCTAAGGTGTATTTCAAAGAACTCAAGCTCCAAAACCAGAGAGAGAGAGTTAGAAGTGTGGTTTGTACTAAAATCTTGCAAATCGTCTCAATGGTACAGGAAAAATCTTGCATTTCTTGAAAGGTCGACGGAAATATCTTTATATATATAATTCTTCGACACGTGTGTATGTGACTGAACTCCTCCTAAACGACTGAACCGATTTTGATGGAATTTGGTATGTATATTAGTGTGGGTCCATGTATGGTTTAGATTCACAATCCGACCCGGTAGGTGGAATGAACACAATTTTAGAAACACAATTTACACACAATTTTAGAACCACAATATACAGTCAAAAACAGTCGTCATGGAAACCACTAGCCTTGGCCTTCGTGAAAGCTGATGTCTTTGGACGGTTTGTTTCTGCACGTTAGAGCCACCTGGTCGCAACCTGTGCAACTACCGCCATTACATACACTCCGCCCGTGGCGAAAAGTTGTGTTTTATACCAAAGGTGGCAGTGATGTCGAATTCTACTGTTTGTCTCTGCACGTTAGAGCGTTTCAAAGTCCCGTATGCGTTTATATACCATTCATCCGATTGCCATGAAACTTGGGTGATATGTTGAGTGAGCTCCAGGGAAGGTGTTTGGCTCAGTAAATCCATTTTACAATAGATAGCGCACGAATAGATTCAACAAATGAGCGACGACGCGCGAAGCGTTTCAAAAAGGCCCCGTATGCGTTCAAATACCATTCGTTCGATAGCGATGAAACTTGGGTGAGATGTTGTGTACACTCCAGGGAAGGCTTCTGGCTTAGTAAATCAATTTCACATTAGGTAGCGCACGACTAGATTCAACAAATGAGTGACGACGCGTGAAGCGTTTCAACAAAATCCCGTATAAGTTTATATTCCATTCATAGATTGAGATGAAACTTTGATGAGTTTTTGTGTACACTTAAGTGAAGGTTTCTAACTTAGTAATCCATTTCACAGGATGTTGCGCAGGAGTAGATTCAACAAATGAGCGGCGATGTGCGAAGCGTTTCAACAAAGTCCTGTATGCGTTCAAATACCATTCGTCCGATAGCGATGAAACTTGAGTGAGATGTTGTGCACACTTACGTGAGGGTTTCTAAATTAGTAAATCCATTTTACAATAGGTAGCTCACGAGTAGATTCAACAAATGAGCAACGACGCGCGAACTTTTAATCAAAGTCCCGTATGCGTTCATATACCATTCTTCCGATTGCAATGAAACTTGGGTGAGATGTTGTGTACACTTAGGTGAGGGTTTCTAACTTAGTAAATCCATTTCACAGGAGGTTTCGCACGAGTAGATTCAACAAATGAGCGACGACGCGCGAAGCGTTTCAATAAGGTCCCAGATGCGTTCAAATACCATTCGTCCGATTACGATGAAACTTGGGTGAGATGTTGCGTACACCCTACGGAAGGTTTCTGGCTTAATAAATCCATTTTACAATAGGTAGCTCACGAGTATATTCAACAAATGTGTGACGGCACGCGAATCGTTTAAAGAAAATCACTTATGCGTTCATATGCCATTCATCCGATTCCGATGAAACTTGGGTGAGATGTTGTGTACACTTAGGTGAGGGTTTCTAACTTAGTAAATCCATTTCACAGGAGGTTTCGCACGAGTAGATTCAACAAATGAGCGACGACGCGCGAAGCGTTTCAATAAGGTCCCGTATGCGTTCAAATACCATTCGTCCGATTACGATGAAACGTGGGTGAGATGTTGTGTACACCCTACGGAAGGTTTCTGGCTTAATAAATCCATTTTACAATAGGTAGCTCACGAGTATATTCAACAAATGTGTGACGGCACGCGAATCGTTTAAAGAAAATCACTTATGCGTTCATATGCCATTCATCCGATTCCGATGAAACATTGATGAGTTGTTGTGTACACGCCTGGGAAGATGTTCAACTTGGTAAATCCATTTTACAATATTGGTAGCGCACGAGTAGATTTAACAAATGAGTGACGACGTGCGAAGCGTTCCAACAAAATCCTGTATGCGTTCATATACTATTCATCGATTGCGATGAAACATTGATGAGTTGTTGTGTACACTTACGTGAAGCTTTCTAACTTAGTAAATCCATTTCACAGTTGGTAGAGCGCGAGTAGATTCAAGAAATGAGTGACAGCGCACGAATCATTTAAACCAAATCGAGTATGCGTTAAATGCCATTTATCGGTTTGCGATGAAACTTTGGAGAGTTGTTGTGCACGCTCCGACGAATGTTTCTAAATTAGTTAATTCAATTCACGATAGTTTAGAGGCAGTTAACAGAAATTGAAAAAAAAATATTGTGTATCCAAAAGCACTTCAAGAAACAAAGTTACAACACTTTCTTTGATTGGCAGGACAACGTCTGCCGGGTCAACTTGTATATATATAGATTCTTCGACACGTGTGTATGTGACTGAACTCCTCCTAAACGACTGAACCGATTTTGATGGAATTTGGTATGTATATTAGGGTGGGTCCATGTATGGTTTAGATTCACAATCTGACCCGGTAGGTGGAATGAACACAATTTTAGAACCACAATTTACACACAATTTTAGAACCACAATATACAGTCAAAAACAGTCGTCATGGAAACCACTAGCCTTGGCCTTCGTGAAAGTTGATGTCTTTGGACGGTTTGTCTATGCATGTTAGAGCCAACTGGTCGCAACCTGTGCAACTACCGCCATTACATACACTCCGCCCGTGGCGAAAAGTTGTGCTTTATACCAAAGGTGGCAGTGATGTCAAATTCTACTGTTTGTCTCTGCACGTTAGAGCGTTTCAAAGTCCCGTATGCGTTCATATACCTTTCATTCGATTGCCATGAAACTTGGGTGATATGTAGAGTGAGCTCCAGGGAAGGTGTTTGGCTTAGTAAATCCATTTTACAATAGATAGCGCACGAATAGATTCAACAAATGAGCGACAACGCGCGAAGCGTTTCAAAAAGGTCCCGTATGCGTTCAAATACCATTCGTCCGATAGCGATGAAACTTGGGTGAGATGTTGTGTACACTCGGGGGAAGGCTTCTGGCTTAGTAAATCAATTTCACATTAAGTAGCGCACGACTAGATTCAACAAATGAGTGACGACGCGCGAAGCGTTTCAACAAAATCCCGTATAAGTTTATATTCCATGCATAGATTGAGATGAAACTTTGATGAGTTTTTGTGTACACTTAAGTGAAGGCTTCTAACTTAGTAATCCATTTCACAGGAGGTTGCGCACGAGTAGATTCAACAAATGACCGGCGACGTGCGGAGCGTTTCAAAAAAGTCCCGAATGCGTTCAAATACCATTCTTCCGATAGCGATGAAACTTGGGTGAGAAGTTGTGTACACTTACGTGAGGGTTTCTAACTAAGTAAATCCATTTTACAATAGGTAGCTCACGAGTAGATTCAACAAATGAGCAACGACGCGCGAACTTTTAATCAAAGTCCCGTATGCGTTCATATACCATTCATCCGATTGCAATGAAACTTGGGTGAGATGTTGTGTACACTTACGTGAGGGTTTCTAACTTAGTAAATACATATCACATGAGGTTTCGCACGAGTAAATTCAACAAATGAGCGACGACGCACGAAGCGTTTTAATAAGGTCCCGTATGCGTTCAAATACCATTCGTCCGATTACGATGAAACTTGGGTGAGATGTTGTGTACACCCTACGGAAGGTTTCTGGCTTAATAAATCCATTTTACAATAGGTAGCGCACGAGTAGATTCAACAAATTTGTGACGGCACGCGAATCATTTCAACAAAGTACCGTATGTGGCCATATACCATTTATCAGATTGCGATGAAACTTTGGTGAATTGTTGTGTACACTCCAGGAAATGTTTCTGTCTTGGTAAATCCAGTTTTTAATAAGTAGCGTACGAGGAGATTCAACAAATGAGCGACGGCGCGCGAATCGTTTCCACAATGTCCCGTATGCCGTCATATATCATTCATCCGATTGCGATCATACCTTGGTGAATCTTTGAGTACACGCCAGAGAAGGTTTCAGGCTTAGTAAATCTATTTTACAATAGGTAGCGCATGAGTAGATTCAACAAATGAGTGACGGCACGCGAATCGTTTAAAGAAAATCACTTATGCGTTCCTATGTCATTCATCCGATTCCGATGAAACTTTGATGAGTCGTTGTGTACACGCCAGGGAAGGTGTTCAACTTGGTAAATCCATTTTACAATATTGGTAGCGCACGAGTAGATGTAACAAATGAGTGACGACGCGCGAAGCGTTCCAACAAAATCATGTATGCGTTCATATACTATTCATCGATTGCCATGAAACTTTGATGAGTTGTTGTGTACACTTACGTGAAGCTTTCTAACTTAGTAAATCCATTTCACAGTTGGTAGAGCACGAGTAGATTCAACTAATGAGTGACAGCGCACGAATCATTTAAACCAAATCCCGTATGCGTTAAATGCCTTTTATCCGTTTGCGATGAAACTTTGGAGAGTTGTTGTGCACGCTCCAACGAATGTTTCTAAATTAGTTAATTCAATTCACGATAGTTTAGAGGCAGTTAACCGAAATTGAAAAAAATATTGTGTATCCAAAAGCACTTCAAGAAACAAAGTTACAACACTTTCTTTGATTGGCAGGAAAACGTCTGCCGGGTCAGCTTGTCTTTATATATATAATTCTTCGACACGTGTGTATGTGACTGAACTCCTCTTAAACGACTGAACCGATTTTGATGGAATTTGGTATGTATATTAAGGTGGGTCCATGTATGGTTTAGATTCACAATTTGACCCGGTAGGTGGAATGAACACAATTTTAGAACCACAATTTACACACAACTTTAGAACCACAATATACAGTCAAAAGCAGTCGTCATGGAAACCACTAACCTTGGCCTTGGTGAAAGCTGATGTCTTTGGACGGTTTGTCTCTGCACGTCAGAGCCACCTGGTCGCAACCTGTGCAACTACCGCCATTACATACACTCCGCCCGTGGCGATAAGCTGTGTTTTATATCAAAGGTGGCAGTGATGCCGAATTCTATTGTTTGTCTCTGCACGTTAGAGCGTTTCAAAGTCCCGTATGCGTTCATATACCATTCATCCGATTGCCATGAAACTTGGGTGATATGTTGAGTGAGCTCCAGGGAAGGTGTTTGGCTCAGTAAATCCATTTTACAATAGATAGCGCACGCATAGATTCAACAAATGAGCGACGACGCGCGAAGCGTTTCAAAAAGGTCAAGTATGCGTTCAAATACCATTCGTCCGATAGCGATGAAACTTGGGTGAGATGTTGTGTACACTCCAGGGAAGGCTTCTGGCTTAGTAAATCAATTTCACATTAGGTAGCGCACGACTAGATTCAACGAATGAGTGACGACGCGCGAAGCGTTTCAACAAAATCCCGTATAAGTATATATTCCATTCATAGATTGAGATGAAACTTTGATGAGTTGCTGTGTACACTTAAGTGAAGGCTTCTAACTTAGTAATCAATTTCACAGGAGGTTGCGCACGAGTAGATTCAACAAATGAGCGGCGACGTGCGAAGCGTTTCAACAAAGTCCCGTATGCGTTCAAATACCATTCGTCCGATAGCGATGAAACTTGGGTGAGATGTTGTGTACACTTACGTGAGGGTCTCTAACTTAGTAAATCCATTTTACAATAGGTAGCTCACGAGTAGATTCAACAAATGAGCAACGACGCGCGAACTTTTAATCAAAGTCCCGTATGCGTTCATATACCAATCATCCGATTGCAATGAAACTTGGGTGAGACGTTGTGTACACTTACGTGAGGGTTTCTAACTTAGTAAATACATTCCACAGGAGGTTTCGCACGAGTAGATTCAACAAATGAGCGACGACGCACGAAGCGTTTCAATAAGGTCCCGTATGCGTTCAAATACCATTCGTCCGATTACAATGATACTTGGGTGAGATGTTGTGTACACCCTACGGAAGGTTTCTGGCTTAATAAATCCATTTTACAATAGGTAGCGCACGAGTAGATTCAACAAATGTGTGACGGCACGCGAATCATTTCAACAAAGTACCGTATGTGGCCATATACCATTTATCAGATTGCGATGAAACTTTGGTGAATTGTTGTATACAGTCCAGGAAATGTTTCTGTCTTAGTAAATCCAGTTTTTAATAAGTAGCGCACAAGTAGAATCAACAAATGAGCGACGGCGCGCGAATCGTTTCCACAATGTCCCGTATGCGGTCATATATCCTTCATCCGATTGCGATCAAACCTTGGTGAATCATTGAGTACACGCCAGAGAAGGTTTAATCGTTTAAAGAAAATCACTTATGCGTTCATATGTCATTCATCCGATTCCGATGAAACTTTGATGAGTTGTTGTGTACACGCCAGGGAAGGTGTTCAACTTGGTAAATCCATTTTACATTATTGGTAGCGCAAGAGTAGATGTAACAAATGAGTGACGACGCGCGAAGCGTTCCAACAAAATCCTGTATGCGTTCATATACTATTCATCGATTGCGATGAAACTTTGATGAGTTGTTGTGTACACTTACGTGAAGCTTTCTAACTTAGTAAATCCATTTCACAGTTGATAGAGAACGAGTAGATTCAACAAATGAGTGACCGCGCACGAATCATTTAATCAAAATCCCGTATGCGTTAAATGCCATTTATCCGTTTGCGATGAAACTTTGGAGAGTTGTTGTGCACGCTCCAACGAATGTTTCTAAATTAGTTAATTCAATTCAAGATAGTTTAGAGGCAGTTAACAGAAATTGAAAAAAAATACTGTGTATCCAAAAGCACTTGAAGAAACAAAGTTACAACACTTTCTTTGATTGGCAGGACAACGTCTGCCGGGTCAGCTTGTATATATATATTTATTTATAAAGTACTTTCAAACAAATAAACAAGACGATAGCACCTGGCAGAACTGTGTCGCGTACAGCCCGCATAGCGCTAGAGCCGGGCAGGTAGTCTGTACACATAGGGTGCACACAACAAGAGCAAGAGTTTTCGCACGGATCCGCTAGTTATTACTGTATTATTATTATTATTATTATTACTATTATTATTATTATTATTGATGTGATATGGTACCAATCAGGCTATTTCGTACGCTATGGTGCAAGAATATGGAGCCAGGCTATATCCGGACTTGGAAATCAAGTCGGTTTGACCCCAATCATTGATCGCCCTTGATATCGTTTCCCGTGGATTCCCGTCTAGTTCGCACTTTTCTGCTTGTTTTTGGGGTACAACATTTTCCAGCACATATTGCTATGTTTCTATAAGCTGGCTATATTACTTTTCGGAATGTTGTTTGTAAAATTCTATGAATATTTTTTCTTTCATTTTCACGCCAGTTGGAACTTTACTCACTTTGTTTTTCAAGTTATGAATTAATTGTGTACATAAATACAGTCTTAGCGGTATTTGAACGATAGGCAGAGTAATTCAGTACGAATTTGATATTATAGTACTGTACATTTTGTTGTGTATAAACCTTGTTTGGTCAGCAAAAGAGCACCCAAGTAATTCGATTCTGTGGCGAATCAGGCTGAAAGGTTGGCAATTGATATGAATGGACAAAATTCAACATTGTTTCCTCAAGTAAACAACATGCTCAAACTGCAGCTGTAAGGCTTGAATCACCAATAAAATACTTTTAAGGTAGGCCACGCCAACGCGAGCACTTAGTGCTTGCGTGCCCCGATGCCACACCGAGCAGCACCGGTGCTTTTCCCCTCCATCCCCTCTTTCCTCACCAGCCAGACTTGGATGATGAGCTATGGATCGCTGATCTCGCTTTCATGAAAGACATCACGGGGTATTTAAATGATTTAAATATCTCGTTGCAAGGCAAAAGTGAATTAATCAGTAATATGTGTGACCTTATTGAACGTTTCAAATTGCAGCTTGTGCTTTATAAAAGCCAGCTTCAAGAAGGAAATTGGGACAATCTTCCCCTCTCTTAAATCCTTGAATGTAAATACTCATGAACACATCAGCACAGCAAGCGAGAACGTTATCGCTGAGCCACGCAGCCAGTCACTCAGGCTGTGTAAGAGATACACACTTCAAAGTATGACCATGACGCCCCAACCCCCCTTGTTGTTGTTATTGATTTATTTTATGGGAATGGGCCACCTTGGTCATCAGCCCCATGAAGTTGGGTACCGGGTACGAGTTAAACTGGTCTAATAACTTGTATTCATGTGATGACTGTAGTAGTGTGTGTTATGTTGTATTAGGGGCTGGGATGTGGTAGCTGCCCCGTGACTTGAAATAAGGCACTCTTCCGGTATTTTCCTGGAGGGAGTGTAGAAAAACTCGGGGGAAAACCAAACTCAGGATAGCTGTTGTCAGCGCTGAGATTCAAACCTATGATTTCCGAATTTGATGCAGCTTCCTTCGCGGTTGTGGTGCACGATTGAACAAACACGGCCACGCTGCAGGGTGCCCAAACCCAGGCACTTATTCGTTAACAGAGATAAATGGTCTCTGAATGTTCGAAGAAGTCAAATAACATGTACATTTTCAAGCGCCTAGAATAAAAGGATACATTAATGTAACATACGGCATTATTTATTAGAACCAACCACCATAGCCGTCCTAGGAAATTTGGCTCTACAATATCAGAGATTATCAGACAAAATAAATAGTGGTCGAGATAGCTCCGCGTGTTGAAACTCAAGTTCATGAGGTCAGGCTAACTTCAGACTTTGAAAACGAGTTGGGTCTAACTTCATTAGGCCACAGGCCATCCTTCAAATGCCTTTCCATGGTTTCCATTTTGAATTCCAGGAATATGTTGGGAAGGTACCTTCTTAAAGGCTACAGCAAACTCCTTGCTCTGTCATGTTCATCTTCAATCATTTAATATTTCAGTAACTTCTTTGCTAAGGTTGGTCACAGGAAGGACATCCGGGAATAAAGGCATTGTCACGTAGAAAACGCATCTCTCTTTATTACTGGTCCCATAGAAACGGGAATAATAAAATGTAGATATACATCGATAAGATTAAAAAAACACACATACGACTGATAACCAACAAAGATCTAGCCCTCAATAATAATAATAATAATAATAATAATAATAATAATAATAATAATAATAATAATAATAATAATAATAATAATATTAATAATAATAATAACGTAAATTAGAAATAATAATAATAATAATGTTAGGTGTATTGCATCCATTTATCTCAGAATTTTGCCCTGAAGACAACTTTAACATGATAATATACCTGCTGCCACAGGTGTCTCGCATTTAACCACCGTCAAATGCCATCTGACTGCGTCAGGATTCAATCCTGGATCCCTGGTGACAGCTAGCCAAACCCTTACCGTTGCGCTCCTGAATGGAGCTACAAACAAATGTTTTAACCCCTGGCACTACAGCCCTTGAAGGGCATAGGCCTACCAAGCGACCGCTGCTCAGCCATTTGGCCTACAAATATTGGGGTGACGCTTGGTCAGCGCATCGGGTCCCCTCGGCCTTTAATCTTGGTTTTCATGACCGGATAGCTGCCTCACTGTCAGACAGCTACTCAATTGTCCACACGACGCTGAGCGCACCCCGTTCCAGCCCTCACGTCAATTTCTAAAATCCCTGATGGAGCCGGAAATCGATCCCGGGGCCTCCGAGTGAGAGGCAAGCGCGCTACCCCAACACCACGGGGCTGGCTACAAACAAATGAACAACTGTATTCATTCGAAACGAAATCATAGCGCTCTTTAATGATTTTCATTGAGGTTTTATCAACGCACTGTGTCACAGTCCTGACACACTTTCACACTGGACTATGGCACAGTAACGTAATCTGCTGGACTGGCGCGTTATCCTATTACTATTATTGCATCCTTTTTTTCACTGACTGAAAGTTAGGCCACCATTACCCTCAAACAAAAACGCATCAGCCACCACGAAGCGCAGGTGTTAAAATGCGACGTGACGTTTCAAGTGCGTAAAAAATGAGAATCCTTTTATCGTGTGGAAACAATTGTACACACACACACGCACAGAGCCAGTGATTATATGTTGCTATCATTTCAGTAAAATGGCTAGACAAGGCCGATGCTCTGTAGTGTAACCATAATCTATGATATAAAACCACTTGCAGCATAACATATAAGGCAGTTTTCTATGAGTGTTTATCATAATGGTATTGCTTAAGAGGGCTCATACACGGTAAGATGTCTCATTTGCGTTTATTGAAAGGCCATAGCTTTTTTAGTACATATGTGAAGTTTCTTAGCTGATTTAAGAGTTTTTAAATATATGGAATCGTAATTTAGGCTATTTTGAAAATATAACAAACATTTAAATTTTGAAATACTGTTTATAAACATTAATATTCTTGAGAAAACTCAAAGTAACACAGCGGTTCATCCTCTAAATTTAAGCATTTATGAGAGCAAATAAATTTCACCCAAACCCGTTCTTTTGTTATATTCTTTCCTTTTTTGTGAGTGTGTGGTTCATTAAAAGGAATCACGAATGTGGTATTTTTAATACTTTATATAACTGTTTAGTCTATGTTCGATGCCCTTTCATTAATGAAGCAGATCTGCTTTGAGAAACGAGTTGAAGTAGTCAGTAGGCTACTTCTTTTCCCCATCATTATCGAGAACAGAACTTCAGTTGTCATATTCATTCTTTCCATCACAGAATTGGTTCATGAATTCCACCGTACACCACATCTTAAATTCTCCCAATTATAACAAGTAGTTCCGTGAAGAACTAAAGCCTTTTTTCATTATGTCCTACTTATGTTAATTGCCACTATCAACATACAACATTTCAGTTCGATTGCTGTAATAGATTCGTAGATATTGAGAACCGACTTAATATTGTGGATGGTCGTCATGTTGGATGTTTATATATTGTACCCATTCGTCATCATATGGAACATGTGCTCGTATCCCAGCTAACTCACGGTCTTTCGAGGCATGGGGCATTCAACCCAATATACGACCACATATTCAGGATTTGAGTCTGTCAGGTGACTACTCTACTTGAAAGAAACAACATATTCCTAAGTATAACATTTAATGGTACTAATTCATGGCAAAACAAAATATAAAACACAAAAAAAATTACACTTATTTCCCACAACAAAAATCAAAATTATCTATGAGTCTCTTGTCATCAAGATTGGTGCTCCACCGCACTCATGTCTATCCTAAACATCCTATTGTTGATACTCGTTAACATTTGCGAGTGTCCATATTGTTCTTCACGTGGCACAATTTAACACAAATTGGAATATCACAACACAACAAACACAAATTACATTTAAATGATATTAAATATGCAATTATTAAACATTTATCCGTTTTACACTGAACATTTACTTTAAATAACATTGATTCATTATCTTCTGCCTTGTTTAATAAGTGTTGTCCTTCCGCGCGCATCGTATTCTTTTCCCATAAGTTTCAAACGCTGAAGTGGTACACTTTCCCATCCAAAATACACATAGTTATAGATATTTTATAGCTTCACCATACAACGATTTTCTGGGTCTGGTCAAAACATTATCGTTGCAAACGTGTCATATCATTCAAATTACGCTACCCGTATGAATAAATTAGCATGAACTGGGTAAATATTCTTTACAAAAATGCTTCTATTTATTTGGTGCAGTTAGTTTCTCCTCGGAGAATAACTTGGCCAAATGTTATCCGATTACTTCATTCCAACATTACATGTGTATGGAAACAGTGCATCTAATTCAATTGATACTATCATATCAAGCACATCTTAATTACTTTTCGAAATATCGAGATTCTTCAGGGTCCCACTACAATCTTAAAAGAAAAGGATCTGGTCTATTGACTTCCTTTCGTGCGAACAATGGATTAGTCATGGGCCGTCCTCGGCAAGATGGCTGCCGGGTTAGTGGATTATACCTGCTAGCCCGCCTGACTTCCCGCACGGCCATGTGTTCACTCAATGGTGGAGCTGTGCTAGAGGTACCCTGATTGGATCGTGTCATTAAGAATTGAGTCAATCTAATTATTTAATACCTACATTTAGAGTATTTAATGGGCTCATCTCGGCTCCTAATTACTATTCAAGGCAAGGGATGGATCACGAAGTAGCTTCGCCGTTCTATGGTCGTAATCAGTGGCTTTGCGCGCGTCTCAGCTGAGTTTCACTGTTATCTCACTGGACGGGCATGCATATAACAAGAGGAAATCAACGTTTCCTACACGAAGAACCATTTGTCTTACCTCTAAGGGCAGATCAATTAATATATTGGCCTACCTAGGGTGTCGAGCAGTTATCCCTGGTGGCGAAGACTCTGCTAACAGTGGATACAGACAGACTCTGTCCCAACTTTGTTGCGAATACTCATGTATGCTCTAAGACAATACTATATCGTAGCTTCGAAGATTTAGCCCCGCAACTTATTGACGTAAATCTCTTGATTCTACGTTACATGCTCGCTGATCGCGGCTCAAACAATATTTCTTACAGATGACTCAATCCTTAAAGCACTTACGTCCTCTATACATTTACTCATAAGCCAAAGTTCTACGTAGTTCCAAAAAAGTATAAATTTACTGGCATACATTGACTATCTTAATGGCTCTCAAATACAACCCTGTAGAATATACCATAATAAAACATTTATTTAACATTTCAATGACACTGAAAAGCTCTCTTCATCTCGATATTTATCTTTCTTTCTTTCTTTCTTTCTTTCTTTCTTTCTTTATTTCTTTCTTTCTTTCTTTCTTACTTTTCACAATAACACAGCATTCTTACACTAGATATGACACACTTTGCACGTACTGTAGGCCTGGCATGCCGATTTATGTATTTATTATTGTTACCGACCCCAGATTATTATTATTATTATTATTATTATTATTATTATTATTATTATTATTATTATTATTATTATTATTATTATTATTTAACGTTACCGTTACTTTCATCAATGTCTTACGCCTAAATGGTCGTAAGCGTGTCATCCTCAAAGCCATATTTTTACCAAAATACGAGGGATGTGATCTCGTACACAAATGACTGTTAATTCTTAATCGTTGAGGGAATGATTCGTTGTATGGTGAGCTATTAAATCATATCAACATATTAAATTTGTACTCACTTTCATTCTAGCTGGATTAGTCCAGCATGCCAGCCATTCGCTTGCCATAATGCTTGTTTTAAGCCATCATGATATTTTTCACACGACACATTGCATAGACTTTACACATGGTAATTATATTTTTCACTACTGGCATTTTTACTTTAACACAATATACATTCTTTTACCATATAAACATAAACAATTTTAAAGATCACTGTAATATAACTTTATACACAATTCTCACACACGGATCCTTGATCGGATTCCCACTATCGCCTGACCTCAGAGATGCGATGCAGCTAACTCCTGACAACCGCTGGTCTCCTTGAAAGTCTATCTTGCGTGTGTGTGTTTGTCTCCCGTCACCTACAGTTTATGTCTCCTCTGCTGCAAAGTTGTTCAATCCTAAATCACGACTACTTGTGATGCCTTCCAGGTTCCCGTAACTGAAGTGTTCATTACAATAGTATGTGTTATTTTACCCATGATAACACTTCCTGTGGTTATGTTCATTGTCTGTAAACATCATCCTAAAATATGCCTACGCTGTACTGATTCTATACTCACATATACTGTTGCTTATAAGTCTGCTGTAGACTAATTATTATATGATGCAGAATTACTGTTATTAAGCTGCATGGTGCGCCTTTCATTGTTCACTGCTAATACACTTGAGCGTCAATACTTTATAAATTCCGCGCACTTTCTTGCGTGATCCGACAGCGTGTCACCACACGAATTGAGTCAAGAAGAACTAACTCTCTGCTTCAGCTTCCCCCATATAAAGCTTCCTGATGAAAAGTAGTTCACTGGATTTCCAGGAGCGACTCTCTTCTTAAAATAATACATTTTCAGGCAAAGTGAAGTGTGATCCTTATTCGTCTATTCATGGAGGTTCCAAATTCACTCGCGTGCAGGCAATTGCTTCGTCCAATTAATTATAATTAATTGCTTTCTTCCATGGCGTCATGATGCTACTCCGGTTCTTCCCCTATTGCTACATTACAAATCCTGACTCTGCCGCGGATTAGGTCTGTGCATAAGTTCCTTTATAGATGCAGGCATTAATTTAGGCGTGTGGACACTCCTAAATTATCTTTCCTAGAATACATGCATCTGGGTGTAAATTTCATCTGAATTCATTGCTCCATTTGGCCGTAATTAATTGATTTATGTGGGCGACCACCCCCACTCCGCTTCTCTGCCTTGTAAGACTGTGGTTCCCAAAGCCATTAATCTTTGGTCGCTTCCCCAGTGCAGACAGAAAATAGTTCCTTGGCGTCACCTAGTAACGCCCCCTCGCTAACCACGATTTGTCAACTGTCAAGTTGGCCCGATTTCTTGAGTTCTTAGCATCTTAAACGTACATAGGCTTGTATTTTCTGCAATAATCCACCTTTAATGCTATAATATTCCCGTTCTGGCCGTGAAATCATGCTGTTATAATTATATACAGTTATAACTCATTGTACCTCGGGTTCACTGTGGCTGTTCCCCCTCAGAGATCAATGGTTCGATTCTTCGCAGAATCATGGGCCTGGTCTTCCTTGTGATAAAGACCCCGGTTCGATGCTAGTCAGCCGTGTCCCATTGGGCACAATATGTAGGTCTTAAGAGTTATGTACTGCTACATGAAGATTATTATGCTCGTGTAGTATTCAAACTTCAATCGCAAGATTAGAACGCAAGAAGTAAAAACGAGATTATGAAACTTCGCACAGCTGCCATCTTGTGGTTATGGAAACAATTGAAATAAATTAGATGCCAGTGGATTAACATTTGTATTAGGATTTACTGTACCAAGTTTCACTGCACTCGGATGGCTAAATTGCGAGAAACGTCCATGTGAATATTTATACTTAGCGTTGCCGCCATGTTGGATTTGTGATCACCAGGTTATTGAAAGTCCTATAGGTGAACTTATGTTCATAGCCCCTATGAACTTTGATTGCTGTAATAGATTCGTAGATATTGAGAACAGTCTAAATATTTTGGATGGTCACCATGTTGGATTGTTATATGTATAGGCCATAGAGTCATGTACCATTAAAGGAAAATTATTGCATAGGTTCATTATTCAAACTTTCACTTCTATCGCATGATTACGACACAAGAAATAAAAACTTAATTTTAAAATTCGCACAGCCGATATCTTGAGGTTATGTAAACAATTGAACTAAATTAGATATCAGTGCATTACAATGTGTATAAACATTTGCTGTACCAAATTTCATTGCGTTCGGATCATTAATTCGCGAGAAAAGTCAATTCAAAACTTTCAACTTCGCTTGACCGCCATGTTCGTTTTGTAGTTAACTGGTTTTTGAAAGTTACACCGATGAACGTCCAGTAGTGCCCTTTATCTCCGTACAAAATATCAGGGTGATAGCGGTAATAGTTTCAGAGATATAGAGTGCCGGTGAAATATTTCTCACAGCCGCCATCATGAGGTTATGTAAACAATTGAACGAAGTTAGATGTCGGTGCATTACACTGTGTATAAACATATACTGTACGAAGTTTCATTGCGTTTGGTTGGTTAAATCGTGAGAAACGCCTATTAAAAGTCGCAACTTCCTTGGCCGCCATGTTGGTTTTGTACTTACCAGATTTTCAAACGTCACATAGGTGAAATTCTAGTAGTTCCCTTTATCACCGCAAAATATTCGAGGGTGATATCGTTAATAGTTTTGGAGATCTTGAATGCTGGTGAAATATTTTGCACAGCCGCCATGTTGGATTGGTGAGACGTAACAAAATTTGAAGGGCACGGTTGGGGTCCTCTGGAATATTGCTATGAACTTACCGAGTTTCATTGAAATCGCTCCAGCCGTTTAGATTTTATTAGACACACACACACACACGAATCACACACGCACACACCGACACACGGACAAAAGGTGATCTCATAAGACTATTTTTTTTTCATAAATGAAAATAGTCTAAAAATCACTTGGGTGAGTGTTCAACTTCCACGCCATACAACAACACTTAACATTTTAGAATGAGAACTCTCAGTACTAAGGCAAATGTTTTACTAAGGAAGAATGTCATCGTCATAAATGCACGTCTTCATCTCGTTTTAGTATGGATTCTGATTTCTTGAATATCACAACAGGTAAATGGCAAGTGAATGTAAACCCTGCAGAGTGTGTTGCATGGTTGCGGCGGGACATTGGTTTACTTCCACCACAGGGAGAGGACAGCGTGTTACAATTATCTTAATTGGACCCTTAAAACATGGCTTAAGGGGTCCTGTGAACCTCGGAGTTTTATTTCTTACATAGACATATTAAAAATCCTTCTACAAAACTAGACCGTTATTTTTGCGTATGATTCCTCAATCAATCTGCTTTTCTTTGAACGAAAGATAAACTGCTGGAGGGATACTTGTTTCACACGCAGATCGACGGTCTTCAGTTTGTGTGCTTCGTTAATTCATTCGGCTATTTCAGTCGTTCTATTAATTTACTATGTGGTAACTTATTCGTTTACATTCAGAGTACAATGTGCGTATTCCAGAGTACAGTATTTCCTCTTCGTTTGCGTATTTTATCATTTTAAATGATCTTGTTGACTTCGTCGTTACGCTGAGGTCTGGCGTTACGTTACGGTGACGGGACGAAATGTACCGAGGTGTGTGACGTCATAGTACCGCTTGAGCTTCCTCCTTCCCCGCGCGCTCCGGTGAGCGTGACGTCATCCAGCCAGCTACCTACTTTGACCTTGGTTTGCATTTGCTAATGGACTTTGAGTTCACGCAGTTCGCTGCATGATCATCAGGCTTTCACTCGGCATTTTTCAGTATTTGTAGCATTTGTAGCATTTAAAATCATATAAAGTCTAGTCTTTCAGACTAACTATCTCTGTTTTTTTTTTGGTGATAAATATCCACTTTGAGAACTTAAGCTGCCAAGAGATTCTGTTTCTTGCCATTATTTGATCGATATTTCTGTAATACGACTGAATTGAAAACAGCTTCTTTACTAGAGACTTCTTATATGCCCTCCTTACACCACAGGCTGAAGGATACAGCCAGCACAAATTACACATTTTCTTGCTGTTGTTGTTGATTATTTGCGGGCTTTGTGACATCGTGGTCGTGTAGCCCCATGTACTTGGACGTATGTCGGATTTATCTGAATACCTGTGTCAATGTGATATCTGTACTAGTGTGTGTGCCTCTGAGTTAGCTATCGTCTAGAATTGGTTGAGTGCTTCGTAACTTGAAATATGGTATCATCCCACCATTTGCCCGAAGAGAGTGTGGAAGGGCCTAGGGAAAAGAACTCAGATGGCCACTATCAACTCCGAAATTTGAGTTGTCAATCTATATTTTATGGTAAATGCAATAAATTGCAGTTATGCATAATTGCCTGTTATTATATATTCACCACTATATGTTGTAAATGTGATTTGAATATTTATTAAATTAACCGGCGAGTTTCAATAATTCCCAACTCATAATGGTGAATGTGAATGATCTGTTTGAAAGGTTGCATCTCCCTCTTCTTAAGCCATGGTGAGACGAAACCATTGGTCGCTACTGCGTTTGACGACTGTACAAAAATTACTGCTTATACTATAAGCAAATGGGTCAGGGACGTATTTGGTTTGTGTTTGTAAGTAAAGCCTTATTGTTGTTGTTGTTTTTGTTGGATTCTTCAGTCTTCTGACTGGTTTGATGCAGCTCTCAATGCCTCCCTGTCCTGAGCTTATCATTTCATCTCTACATACCTAGTACAACCTACATCCGGGGCAATCTGTTTAACGTATCCTAATCTTGGTCTACCCTTACAGTTCTTGTCCTCAATCTCTCCTTCCATAACTAAATATGCTATTCCCGGATGTCTTACAATTAGTAAGTGTCCTACCAACCTATCTCATCTCTTCATTAGCAGTTTCCAGAAACTTATCTCCTCGCCTACTCGCCTTAATACTTTTTCATTTGTCACTCTATCTACCCATCTGACCTTCATCAATATCCTGTAACACCACATTTCGAACGCTTCCATTCTTTTTTTTCTGATGCGCCAACAGTTCATGTTTCACTTCCATAGAGCGCCGCGCTCCAGGTGAAGGCTTTCAAATATGATTTTTAATACCGAAACCTGTATTAAATGTCAACAGATTATTTTTCTGTAGAAAGGCCTCAGCCAACCTACTTTTAATATCCTCTTTGCTTCGTCAATTACTAGTTATTTTGCTTCCTAAGTTACAGGAGTCTCCTACTTCCTTTAGCTTTTCCCCTGCCAATTTGACGTCAATATGGGTTTCCTGATTCCTTTCGGCTGCACTCCATCATTTTTGTTTTACTTATTTATTGATTTTCATTATGAATTCTTTCCTCAAGACGAAGTCCATTTAAAAATGCATTAAAATCCCTTGGTGTATCGGTTAAGATTACGATGTCATCGGCAAATCTCAGAGTTGAAATTATTCACACATAGAATTCAACATATCACACTTTTATCATATTCGCCAATATGAGTTGGGAATTATGTAAACTCACCGGTTTAATTTTAATAAATATTCAATAATTTAACACATTTATCAAATTCAGTAGTGAATATATAATAATAACCGGCAATGATACATAATTATCCAATTAATCACATTTACTGTTAAGAGTAGGTACACTTTCAAAGTCTCCCTTGCAGTCGTGGTGTGTGTGACTATGTGCATGGCTACACTGCGGATTGCCTGGATCACAGGAGGCGGCTACTCCGTACCGAGGTGTTGTTACTAATGCATTGAGAGGAACAAACATAGCACTAACTAAAATATTGACTGTTATTGTCATGATATATAGCATTACTTGGTATAGAGCAAGGAAGTTTACTCGAGAACGACGAAGCAATTGAAGCGGAAACTACTGGTAGGAAACATGAGAATGAATAACAAATAACAAATTGGAATTACATCTTGCGATGGAACTAAGATCACTGGCAGGAGGAGACTGTTCGAAGAGTGTGTTGCTAGCAAGACAACACTTTTGACTTTCAAAATCCTGTAGTTAGAAGGTTGCATTAGCTAACTTATTTATTTATTTATTTATTTATTCATTTATAACAGAGTGTCACTTTCTGAGGCCTCACTGTGCGTATTGAGACTCAGGATCTAAAGGCCCTGGTTTGAATTCCCGGCTTCGTGTGGTTCCCAATTCAGCTGTCCGAGAAGTCGTTTGCTGTGGTTGCTCACTTCTTACCCAAGCAAATGCTTTACAGTAAGAACATGGCCACCTCCTACCAAAACTATGGCCTCAATTCAAAACGCATACACACTATTGCAGCCACCACAACGACACCAGCTGACAGATTCCCAAAACAACAAAATACACAGGGTAATCTGACCACGATATCACAAATCCCCTACAACATCGTCATCTAATAGAGCCAACATTACATTAATTGATATACCGAGTGACTTGTCGGAGATGTGAGAAAGTTATATTATAATTATATGCAGAAGATAAAAGTACAGAACTCTGAGCGATACAAACGCAGGTTTCAAATGAGTCGAGATTTTCAAATTGCAGCCGCAAACCAGTACTAAAATCAACGTGTGGCGTGGAGTGACCCCTCGAGAAAATCTGCAACCCATTCTTCTACAGCTTCTTTTTTTTTTTTTCGAATGAAACTGTTCGTGCTGTCAGTTACCTGGGTATGCTCCAGGAGGTTGAACTCCATCAATTAGAGCAAAAAGGGGTTCATATATAATTATGTTTCAACACGATAGTGCTCCACCACTTTGAGTTCTCACAGTGCGAGAGTATTTGGATGTAGCGATGGTGAACCCACCAAATGACCTGCTGACACTCCGGAGTTGTCACATCCTGTCTGTCCGAGTGAGGATACATCAAGTCACCACAATGATCACAGAACAATGCCAACCTTCGATGGAAGATCACAGTGCCTCTGCTCCGCGTCACATGCCACAACCTGTCCACGTGGAATGATCTGTGTCAAGTCTGCAATATCGCCATATTGAATGATAACGTCCTGTAACATAAAACTGCTCACACTCCAACACATGCGCGTGCCATTAAAAGTTCATAAATTCTAATATTTTGCTGAATAAAATGGTTTACGTTTGTGAAATTTCAATTGGACCAACGTGAATATCACCACAAATTTCTGCCTAAACAACCTAAACCCACACGATTGACCCACTCACAGCCTGGATTATCCGGGACGCGTGGCATGCGAAGCCCTTTTGCAATGTTGCCTCGTAATCCGTTATAGAATGCTTTTCAGTCGCTCAATCTGATTGTGCCCAGTTACGAATAGAAGGGGAGTACAATATTTAAATACACTAGTCTGAAAATGTGTAAGACTTAAGAGGCTGGCTAAAAAGTTCTTCAAAAAAGCAGGGGAAGTTGGACTAGAAGTGAATGATGAAAAAACAAAATTCATGAAGGTAGACAGAAATTACAAGACAAGAGGACATGAAACGTTACAAATTGATAACCATGTGTTTAAAGAAGTAGACGATTTCAAATACCTGGTGTCACTAATAAACAATAGAAACGAAGAAGATCAAGAGATAAAAACGAGGATTAAAACTGCATCCAGAGCATCATATTCAGTTAACAAACTACTCACATCTAAATTGTTATTAGGAGGGACAAAATACGAATATTTTAAACTATAATTGGGCCAGTATTACTATGGTGCAGAAACATGGAGATTAAACAAATGCACAGAGAGAATGATAAAGGTTCTTGAAAATAAAATCCTCAGAAAGATTTTCGAATCAATTTGTGATGCAGGTGAGTGGCGAAGGAGAAAGAACAAGGAACTACAGGAGTTGCATAAAGAACCCGATGTTGCTGCGGAAGCTAAGACAAGGAGGCTGAGATGGGCTAGCCACGTGTATAGAGGAGAAGAGGGATCTAGACTGCGAGAAGTATGTGAGAAATTGCCAGACGGACGAAGACCTATAGGCAGACCAAATATGAGATGGAGAGACCAAGGACATCAAGCAACTAGGAGCATGAAAGGAAGATGCCAAAGGACAGAACTAGGTGGAGGAGGCTACTTGACGAGGCCAAGTACCGACTACGATTTGTGGAGCCAGGAGAGTAAGAGTAAGTAGATAATCTGAAAGATATATTAAATGAATTTAATTATCACATAAATACCCTCCCCCCTCTTTGTTTGTGTGCTCATTAAATGATACATTAGTTAATGTAATTTCAGATAAGGATATTCAAATATTGTACTCCCTGTCTAACATAATTGGGCACGTTTGGGTTGAGCGACTGAAGAGCATTCTATAACAATATCCTCAGCCAAATCACCTCGTTCCGACCCACTTTCTGGTGCCTTACATCTATTGCCCAACTCGTCTTGAGTACGTTAGAAGAGGTGAAGCCAAACTATTCACTTCCACGTTCTGAAGATGGCGCAATGATTTTATATGAGTAAAATAGTGTCCATTCCATAAATGCCATGGAAAAAGCCACATGCTTAAATGTAAACAAGATCTACTTTTAACTAACTATGCGCTATTATCCGTACAAATATCATCCGGTGAGTATTCATAATTTTTATACTCGACCAGTAGATGTCCTAAAAACTCAGATTGCTTGCGGGTATGAATTAATGTTGAAAAAGAGTCATTTACGCTGTCACACATGACTTATGTATATGCTTGAAACTGAAAGCCAAGTAGAAGGTTTATAAAAATGGCTATGGATAGAGCCCTGCGCGGATAAACACAATGTTATTCGCCCTGCATCTGCACGTTTTTTATTCACATCCGCACGTTTGTTATCCGAGTCCACTGACATTACAATACTATTTATAAAGCATGAATTATTAAAGCAACACATTTAGACATTTGAGGAGAAATTCGTTCCCCTGGGATATGTGTGAATCGTAACACAATGTTGACTGAGTTTTGCCCCTCTGAGTAACGGCAAGTAAAACAACGGGTCCTTATTTAAAGCACTTACTTAGTCGTCGGATATACCCGTGGAGGTATAAAGTTGATTTTTAATTGCATAAGTCACCACTAAACGAGGATATTTCCATGACTGGCTTCTCTCACTTCTCTATTATTCTCATACAATCCGACCGAAAGCAATTTGGAAATAACAAGAAACGTGACAGACACAGATCTTAGCAAAAACTAAAATTATTTTAGAAAAAAATCGCAGTTCAACAATGTATTCTAAAAACTATCCACAAATTCGCTCGAAACATTATCCGCAGCTTATCCGCTATCCGCACAGCCAGGCAAACAATATCCGCATCCACGAAGGGCTTAAGATATGGAGTGTAGGAGGCATTGAGAAGCTCTGAGTAAAAGTATTCACATGCATTAGTAATTTTGGTGGGTGTAGCTGATCAGTCACATATTGTCAGTGGAAATGAGAAATCTGTAACAAACAAGTGTTCGACAATAATAGTCTTGAAATTTCACCAACTGTTCTTAATTCGGTGCGTCTAAGAGCATAAAGTTCTACAAGACGAAATAATCCTTGATCTCAGATTGATCGATATACCTCACCTCAACCATTTTCCAATTTCATTATTTTCGTTTTACTTAGTCGTATGAGATGGCAAGGCTCTCAATTTTCACCCACCGTCAAATGAAACCTACAGCTACTTATCTTTTGCATTTACCATTCTGTATTACCCACATCTTTAACAGCCATTTCGAAATAAACTGCCATTGTGGTAGGATCCTAAAACAAACTCTGTTATCTACAAAGGTCTGTAGGGTCTTACTTTTTTACTTTTAGCATGATTATGATGAACGTGTGGCCTCCAGAGAGGCCGAGTTCAGGTCTTTCTAGTTGACACCCGTGGGCGACCTGCGCGTCGTAATGAGGATAAAGTGATGTTGAAGACGTCACACACAACCAGTCCCCGAGCCTTGGGAATTAACCCCAGGAGATTAAAATCCCTGATGGCTCGGCCGGGAATCGGAGCCGGGGCACCTTGGGCCAAAGCCTAGCGCGCTAACCATTTAGCCACGGAGCCGGACACGTTTAGCATAAAACACTAAAAGGATATAATGTCCATTGAAAAAGCCATGCAAGTTACAGAACCAAAGAAAATATTTCGGCCAATACTCCAAATACCATCAGAAAATCAGAGGCATTTTAACATTATGAGGTTATTTTGAATGTTATTCAATAAAATAAAGCTTTTCTTTTTTGTGAGCTATAACTTTCATATGAGTAATAGGTGGTTCAATTTCATTTATATTGTTTAGGCAAAGGTGGTAGCACTTTCCTCCTTGCAGCATGAACTGGTTTTCCTACATTATCATCATCATCATCATCATCATCATCTTTCACGTGAAAATTATATGGTGTTCCATGAAGACCGGACTGAACTAATTTTAGAGGTTCCTCGCTTTAGCCTTTAGTATCTTTCCTGGTAGCAGGTGCTGTTAACTGAAGGCGAACTATTGCATTTTTGGAGCTCGATTCGTGGCTATGTATCGACACCGGCCATTACCACACCGTTCTTTCATTACTCTGTCCTAGAACTAGTCTGGCTAATTGAACCTCACAAGCTATGAACATGTACTTTCGATGTGTACAATTCCCCCAGAGGAGTTTACCAACAGTCAGACTATTTTACTGTTTAGTGGGTTGCATAAGGTACACTTACCCATTTGGAGAGTATTAATTAAGGGTTCGGAGTCCTCCAGAGCGGGTCAAATAACCTGTAATTCAGGTAAAGATTGGGAAGGAGGCAGCCGTAGCCTTAAGTTAGGAACCATCCCGTCATTTACCTGGAGAAGAAATCGGAAAACACGGAAAACCACTTCCAGAATGGCTGAGGTAGGAATCGAACCCGCCTCTTCTCAGCTTTGCTTCACGAGGATGAGTGCATCTCGTTCCAGCCCTCAGACCACCATTACATTTCTTAGCAAAGCTGGGAATCGAACCCGGGCCTCCGCGATGACAGCCAAGAGTTTGTATATACAACTTGGATAGGTGCCCTTGAAGCTGAAGTAAGGTATTCAAAAATTTGTGGTCTTGGATACCCATTATAAGGATGGTCAAAGGTGATTTTCGAACCTATTAGTCTTTAAGTCTGAATATAACTTCTCCTCGTAGTCTACGGGCAGATGACCTTGCCTTAAAACTAATTCCTCGTAGTCTAGTGTGGTTATTTATTTAGCGTATGGCACATAAAAACATTAAATTATCACATACGTGATATTTGATAAAATTCCAGCTATTAAAGTACACAAATCATATCGACATAAATCTATATAAAAATATTCAAGTTCTTAACGTAGCATACAGCGTCCATTGTTGCTGCTAAAATGTCCTTGAAGTATCCACAATACGCATGGTTTGGGCACTTGATCACTAAGTGGTTGTCTTTTTCTCAGCACCACAGTTACATTTTGGAGAAGAGACTATTCCCCACTTATGAAACGCATCTGCACATCTTCCATGGCCAGTGCGGAGACGATTGAGGGCTGTCCACACAGCATGAGGTTAATCAAATCCTGGTGGTATTCGCGGGATACAGAGCATGTTATGACATCGATCAGGGCAGTATTGTTCCCGATTTTGGTTCCAGGAGAGGCGAATGTGTGGTAAGGAGCATAGATAAACCGGTCGGTACAGCAGATCCCTAAACATATCATAGTAATAAAAAGTATAAATAATTGCATTGACTTTTGCTGCAACATGCACAGTATTGGTACTTTTTTTTTTCTTTTAGAATATTGGTGGAATACCGCTCTGTTGGTATTTTTTAGCATTTGTTAGAACGGGCGCGATGTGTAATTGTGTATGTAAGCTACCATATCAATTTTATACATTGATCTAGTCGCTGTGTTTCGTCAGTCAGCAAATGTTGGACTACAAAATGTTCAATTATCCAAGTCCATTTGTTTGTTTTATATATTCAGTAGCTGGCATTTTATTTTCTACATTCGATGCAATATATTTACCATCCACTCGTTCATAAATAATAACAGAATTTTGGCCTGGCATTCCTAGCTTCAATATTTATTTCATCAAGTTACCTTTACTTTGTGATGCATGCACACTATTGATGTTCGTATCTCCTGAATTTCTAACAGTTGCGCCTATTGTTTGCATCACAACAATATATAACTCTCTTCAAAGTCTGTTGTTGCTTTTTGGTGTATCTTTCTGTTTCGCTTTTTACATTTTAATTTTTGATTACTTCAATTTAGGCATTTTTATGCAGATGTCACAAGTACCCAGACCTTAAACCAGGGGATTGATTGATCAGAGATCAAAACCCCACATCTCAGCCAGGAATCAAAAATTCGACCATTCGGTCAAAGTCTAGCGCATTATTTTACCAATTACCAAGAGGCCCGACTTTCATTTAGGGGCTTGCGAAATCGTTGTTATTTTTGTCCCGAGTACTTGGGTGTTTGTGGAATCGACTGACTGCGTGGTGCATCGGTAACGTTCTCGCCTGCTATGCCAAGGTTTTGGATCTAATCCTGTCGAAGTCATCTGGCATTTGAAAGTGCGCGAATGAGAGGGAACCAAGACACTAGATTTATTGGCACGTTATTGAACCCCTTCGGGGCAAAATTCCGTCTCCCTGTTGTCTTTAAAAGCCATAGCAGTTAAAAGGAGTGTTAAAACATTATTATTATTATTATTATTACTGTGTTTGTGGAATCTGTTGTATACTACTCGTATTTCACTAAATATTCCCAATTATTAAAAATTCTACGAGAGGAATATACATGTGTGTTTTTGTTTTGTAGATCTAGAGAAGCGTACCATAGAGTACCAAAAGAAAAGATGCTGAGCATCCTGGGGGTAGGTAGTATCGAGGGAAGACTGCTAATGGCAATCAAAAGTACTAATGTTGATAATCAAGGTGCAGTTGTAGTTGATAGTAGGATGAGTTGGTTCGAAGTTATTACAGCAGTGAGACAAGGCTATAATCGTTCACCGTTACTGTTTATCTTTAAAGTGCCAGTAAATCTACTGACACGGCTGTATCGTATTTCAACATACTCAAATGGCTACTGACTGCGCCAGGATTCAATCCTGCAACCTCGGGAACAGCAGACGAGAACGTTACCCCTATTCAACGCAACTGCTAAAACTGCTAAAAGGGGATCGTGGATGCAACTCGTTCGTACACAAGAGGCTTGCCGAATAGACTGATCGCTGAATGGTTAAACAGACCCGAATGAATAAATGAATGAATGAACGAATGAATGAACGAAGGAAGGAAAGAAAGAACGAACGAAGGAACAAATGAAGGAAGGAACGAACGAGTGAATGAGTGAATGAATGAATGCAGGAATGAGTGAATGAATGATGTGTGAATGAGCGAATGAATGTGAGAATGAGTGAATGAATGAGTAAATGAATGAATGAAATAGTGAATGAATGAATGACTGAATGAATGAATGAATGAATGAATGAAATAGTGAATGAATGATTTATGGAATATGGAATAATGCTGTAGGAAAGTCAGTAGCTCACGTTTTCTCGGCTGCTGGGTGAACATGCGTGCCGAACATTGTGCCAGGTGTCCTTACCGCAACTTCATTTCAAAAGAAACACAAAGTGTTTGGAAAGCTCTCAAATGTGGGTGGAGTGGGTAACAAATGAGGCGCGCGATAAATGATGAAGAGAAGCTAATATAGCTGCTTTTAAAAGAGAAGAAAGGGAGCATAATTCGAAGTGAATGCACTCGGAGCAGATTGTATTTGAAAGACCTGTTGGAAGAACGACCGAGGTCGACGACATAAATAGAGATGAAAGAAAATAAATACAGTAAAAGTAAAACGAAAAATCCCCTTCAGTAAAAATATTGTCCAGTGAATGCAACATCTTGGCTTGGCTCTACCCACAAATTGACGAATCTGTTGTTGGTTGGTTCCTTAGTTTAGGAGCTGCGACAACGCAGTCATGTAGCCCCGTGTACATTGGTTGTGTGTAGAATCTGTCTGATAACCAGTGTTAATTGTGGTGGCTGTATTAGTGTGTGTTTCTCTTTTCAATTCACGTAAGGACTGCAGACTTTGAACTTTTTTCAAGTAATTCCTCCTTGTGCCGCCAAACGCCACCGTCAACGGCTACTAGTTCAGAACTTGGTTACTAGACGCCACCGCTGTCGGCTCCTAGTGACGAACGTAGGAAACTAAGAGCGTTTGTCAAATGCTTAACTATAATTTAGCTTCACACAGGAGTAATTAGTGAAAGGTTCTTTAACATGACATACATCTAAGACATAGGACCGCCGGCTCTAATTCCCTTCCGAAGAAAGGCATACTGAGGAACGACTTGGGCCGGGTTTGAACTCGCGATCTTGGTCATAGAAGCTCAGCATGCTACCGACTACGCCACCGAAGCCGCTGAATCTGATGTTAATCTCAAGCAAATATTCAGGTTGTACCTATGTTTGATGAGGGGTTTCAGCTAGGTGTATCAAATAAAGCTCATCAATAGGTTTTGGGTACACTCGACTTGGACTTCACTGAGATAGTGAACCTTGAAGTGAAATCCAATATTATATCTTTTGGTACCTCCACAGTAAAAAAAAATAAGTCCTCTCGGCACGCCGGAAGGCGGAGGTAGATTTCACCGGACAAACTTGGGGATAGGCGAAAATAGGCAGAATATGCAGGTTTTCGTAGAAGGATCAGACCTCATTTATTGAGAGAAAGTATTTTATAATTGGAGCTTAATTAACTTTGTTTTTCGTCATTTTATGCTTATTTTAAACATTTTATTGTCTTATGGGGACTGTAACCTTCTTGTCATTTGGGATCCATTTTTATACTTGTGGTCACACTGTCCTTATGCAAGGTTTCGACACTGATGTGTAACTATGTAACGGTCTGTTACTTCTTCACGCAAAATTATATCTCCCGCAGAGATTTTGATTGGTTCCTCAGTTTAGGGGCTGCGACAACGCGGTCATGTAACCCCGTGTACTTTGGGATGGCTGTATTAGTCAGTAATTCAGGTAAGGACTGCAGACGGTCAATTTCAAGCAGTAGTTCCTAATGTTGCTACCAGGTACTACCGTCAACGACACCTAGCTGTGAACTTGGCAACTAGATGCCACCGCAACCAGCAACTCGCAACGAACGTTGGAACTTCCCCTCCAAAGGAAAGCATACTGATGGATTTTTAGCGCTCTTAGAAAATCCGACGACTTCGGCCGGCATTGAACTCGCATTGAACTGGGCATAGACATTCAGCATGCTACCAGTTACGTCACCGAAGCCGCTTCACACTTAGTCAGATGGAAATCTGAATCTGATCTCGTGCAAGTGCGTAGTCTTAGCAACGTCTGATGGCTCATGTATGTCTACCCCTTATTATTCCCGTTTTACCAACGGGGTCGGGGATGAGATGCGATGGAAGTCTTTGTGGCGATGGTTTTTACGGCCGGATGCCCTTCCTGTCGCCAACCTCATGAGAGGAGTTAATGAGAGATGAAATGAATGATGGTGAATGAAACTGGGCAAGGATGTGGAAGGAAGAGGCCGTGGCCGGTCAGAAGGTAGCGTCCCAGCATTTTCCTGGTGTGGAGAATGGGAAACCACGGAAAACCATTTGAGGACGGCCGACGGTGGGGCTCGAATCCACGCGTCTACCGAGTCAGCAGAGAGCTTGGTCCCATGACCTAATGCTGCGCTATAGCCAGCGTAGCCACTACTGTCGGTGTCTGATGGCTCATCCCCCATCAATTTTGTAGTGTTGCCATGGCAACCACTGATAGCTCTTGGCATTTTCTTATAATTCCGAAATCATTTTTGTCGTCCCTTGGCATAATGATGGGTCATATCAAAAATTC
The DNA here is from genome assembly GCA_946902985.2 of Meconema thalassinum. Lineage (NCBI taxonomy): Eukaryota > Metazoa > Arthropoda > Insecta > Orthoptera > Tettigoniidae > Meconema > Meconema thalassinum. Next base: position 1,226,865,463 of record OX336388.2, on the reverse strand, counting down.
TTTCAGACAAAAGTTTTAGGCAATTATTAGGGGAATATTGTCCATTTTGTACGGTTTTGATATTGTGCCTATTAAGAGAGATATGATTATGTTTCCCGAAAAACCCACTTTTTCCCACCCCTTTGGTCAATGGCAAGCCTGGGGATAGGCGAAAATAGGCAGAATATGCAGGTTTTCGTAGAAGGATCAGACCTCATTTATTGCGAGAAGGTATTTTATAATCGGAGCTTAATTAACTTTCTTTTTCGTCATCTTATGCTTATATTAAAACATTTTATTGTCTTATGGGGACGGTAACCTTCTTGTCATTTGGGGTCCATTTTTAGCCTATTTTCAATTTTGAAAAAATAGGCTTATGAGATCACCTTTCGTCCGTGTGTGTGTGCGTGTGTGTGTGTGTGTGTGTGTGAGGTGTGTGTGTCCCCCTAATAAAATCTAAACGGCTGGAGCGATTTCAATGAAACTCGGTAAGTTCATAGCACTATTCCGGGTGACCCTAACCGTGCCTTTCAAATTTCGTTACGTCTCACCAATTCAACATGGCGGCTATGCGAAATATTTCACCAGCATTCAATATCTCCGAAACTATTCCCGATATCACCCTGGAATTTATTGCGGTGATAAAGAGAACTACTAGAAGTTCACCTATGTAACGTTTGAAAAACTGGTAACTACAAAACCAACATGGCGGCCACGCGAATTTGCGACTTCAAAATAGACGTTTCTCGCGATTTAACCAACCAAACGCAATAAAACTTGGTACAGTATATGTTTATACACATTGTAATGTACCGACATCTAACTTCGTTCAATTCTTTACATAACCACAAGATGGCGGATGTGCGAAATATTTCACCGGCATTCTATATCTCTGAAACTATTAGCGGTATCACCCTGAAATTTTGTACGGAGATAAAGGGCAATATTGGAGGTTCATCTATAAGACTTTCAAAAACCAGTTAACTACCAAACGAACATGGCGGCCAAGCGAATTTGTAAATTTTAAATAGACCTTTCTCGCGATTTAATGTTGCAACCGCAATGAAATCTAGTACAGGAAATGTTTATACACATTGTAATGCACTGGTATCTAATTTAGTTCAATTGTTTATTTAACCTCAAGATGGCGGCTGTGCGAGTTTCGAAAATTAAATTTTTATTTCTTGTGTCTTAATCATGCGATCGAAGTGAAATTTTGAATAATAAACCTATGCAATAATTTTCCTTTAATGGTGCATGACTCTATGGCCTATACATTTAACAATCCAACATGGCGACCATCCGAAATATTTAGACAGCTCTGAATATCTACGAATGTATTATAGTAATCAAAATGAATTCTTTTTATGTTCATAGTGGCTATGAACTTAAGTTCGCCTATAGGACTTTAAATAACCTGGTGATCACAAATCCAACATGACGGCGACACGAATTATAACTATTCACATGAACGTTTCTCGAAATTTAATCATCCGATTGCAGTGAAACTTAGTAGGGCCTACAGTAAATCCTTATACGAATGTTAATCCACTGGCATCTAATTTATTTCAATTGTTTCCATAACCACAAGATGGCAGCTGTGCGAAATTTTTAAATCTCATTTTTACTTCTTGTGTCCTAATCATGCGATTGAAGTTTGAATGCTACACGTACACAATAATATTCATGTAACAGTACATAACTCTAGGATCTACATATACAAATTCCAACATGGCGACCTTCCGAAATATTTGGTCGGTTCCCAATATCTACGAATCTATTACAGCAATCAAACTGAAATTTTGTATGTTGATAGTGGCAGTTAACATAAGTAGGGTATATGAAAATAGGCTGTATAGTTCTTCACGGAACTACTTGTTATACTTGTGGTCACACTGTCCTTATGCAAGGTTTCGACACTGATGTGTAACTATGTAACGGTATGTTACTTGTTCAAGCAAAATTTTATCTCCCGCAGAGATTTTGGTAGGTTCCTCTGTTTAGGGGCTGCGACAACGCGGTCATGTAACTCCGTGTACTTAGGGTGAGTGTAGAATCTGTCTGATTAACGGTGTGCATTGTGATGGCTGTATTAGTCTGTAATTGAGGTAAGGACTGCAGACAGTCAATTTCAAGCAGTAGTTCGTAATGTTGCTAACAAATACTATCGTCAACGACACCTAGCTGTGAACTTGGCTACTAGATGCCACCACAGATAACAACTCGCAACGAACGTTGGAACTTCCCCTGCAAAGGAAAGCATACTGAGGAATTTTTAGCGCTTTTAGAAAATCCGACGACTTCGGCCGGCTTTGAACCCACGACCTTGGGCATAGAAGTTCAGCATGCTACCAGTTAAGTCACCGAAGCCGCTTCACACTTAGATAGAAAACTGAATGTGATCTCGTGCAAGTGCGTTGTCATGGCAACGTTTGATGGCTCATCCCTCATCAATTTAGTAGTGTTGTCATGGCAACCACTGATAGCTCTTGGCATTTTCTTATAATTCCGAAATCATTTTGCTCATCCCTTGGCGTAATGGTGGGTCATATCAAAAATTCTTTCAGACAAAAGTTTTAGGTAATTATTAGGGGAATGTTGTCCATTTTGTACGGTTTTGATATTGTGCCTATTAAGGGAGATATGATTAATGTTTCCCGAAAAACCCACTTTTTCCCACCCCTTTGGTCAATGGTTGGTGCGGTCAAAAAACTTTTCAAATATAAATGTTTGAGCCTTATCCGACACATAGTATGAACTTTGAATGGATTCGATATTTCAAATATTAAGAGAGTTATAGCGATATTTCTCTTTTTCGAAAAAAAAAGCCCCCCATTTTCACCCCCGTAGACCGATTGTGCCCATTAACGAACTCGACCGAGATTTTATAGGGATACATATTATGTAAAAAGTTCAAAGTGATTAGTACAAAATTGCGGTATTTATCGTGTCCACAAGGAAGTGATATATATATATATAGATATATATAGATACATATATACATATATACATAAATTATATATAAACATTTGAACTGGCAGTGGTTTTGGGGTCTATGGGATGTGAAACGCGAAGATACGTCAACATTTTCCGGAAGTCGAAACATGGTACCCATTGCAATAGTTAGCTTTCTAAAGAAATCTACCTAATTACGGTGTGCTTCATCTTTTCTTTTTATTTTTAAGTAATTAATTTTTATTATTTTATAGTTTTCAACTTATCATTATTTTTGAAATTCCACAATTCGGCCGTGATCTCCCAGTGTAATGGTCATGAACCCCTGGGCCTCCAGGAACCACCAATTGGGAACAACTGTTTTAAAACATTGAGGTTCTATGGTAATCATCCCCATGTACTAGTGTATGTACCGTAATTCTGTGATAACCTCTGTTATTGTGTTTACTTACATTAGTAGTGTAATTATAATTAGTCTAGGATTTATGTAGATACGTATCTCGGGACTTAAATGCGGTAATATCTCGGAATTTTCCCCGAGTGAGGATTGAAAAATATGGTTGAAACATCCGGGATAGTCACAGTCAGCTCCACGATTTGAATTTCGGATATACGAACTACAGCTCTGCATTGCAGACGAGAAACACAACCTAACGCACTGGGTTACGTTGCTGAGTCCATCGAAACTATAACTGTCGACTTAACGAGCCAAGATAAGTAATGTAACGATCATATTTATTGGTACAGTACTAGAGTATAGATGACTTGTTCGTAACAAAAGAGCATTCAAAACAGAGAGAATTACCCTGAGTAGTGACCAATTCCACACTTCTTTAATTTGCTGCACAAATTGCGATATAGACCACTTGTTTATAAACAAACGTTTATGTTCAACGATGTCGAAATGTAAATATTATATGTCAGAAAACTGTTCTATAATGAGGCTCATTATAGTACAAGTTTTCATTGTCATACAGTTTCTCCAACCAATCAGAGCTCAAGATGTATGATGTGTGACCAATTAGGTACTTGATAGCTTCGCACTTGAACACTGAATCCAACATGTCGGACATGAATTACATAATTTGAAAGTTGACAATGTAAAAGATATCCGATCAACCACTGTAGTTATAATGGCAAACACAAAGACAAAATTAGCACGAACCTTTAAGGTAATAAGAAAATACTATGACATATGCAAGAAATTTATGAAGCTACGTCCAGAAGATTGCAACACAGCATCCATCTATATAAATTACCGACATGGAAAGTGCACCGCACCATTTGTTCGCGTGAATAAACTGGCGAATATGAGAAAAGAAATAGCACTGAACCTTAATATCCCCAATTCCAATTTCTACACAGGGCATTCTTTCATACAACTTCGGTGACAGTTTGAGTGAATGCTGGTGCTGACTGCAGGCTGTAAACATATGGCATTGCCGAGCAGACAGAGCGCATGCGTGGGTCAGCGAACTTGAGTAGCACAGAGAGCAAACTCGGCGCTTGCACTCCGATCACAAAATTCAAGTGACTGAATCTCGACAGATATTTATGAATATTTCTGTTCGAACATAAAATTAAATTAAAAAGGTATAATTATCGTCGAACATAAACAGTCGTATGCAACGATCCTATAATGGCAATAATTAAGACACGAGCATGTTTATAAAACGGCGTAGCGAGTTTTATAATTTCCATACGAGTGTCTTAATTACCAATAGAGGCGAGAACTATTAAGCAAATAAACCAGATGATACGTCCTGTCAGGACTACGGCGGGTCGAACACTCACAACATGAAAGCCGGGCACACAGGCAGCCCCTGCCATAACTGTTTCGCGTTGAGCCCGCTTAACAGGAAAGCTGGGCACACAGCCAGCCCCTGTCAAAGCTGTGTCGCTATACTGTTGTGCGGGGCTGATGCACGACGACAATGATGTTGAAATGCGAGGTTTCTCGCACGGGTCCTTTAGTATTAAGACGTCTCACATAAATACAAAAAGGAAACAGAAATGGTTACATCTGTATGATATTATTTGATACAATTCAGCAGAGAAACTTCTTATTTTAATTTGCTGCTCAAATTGCGAGCTTGTGAAGCTTTATAATTGACGTCAAGAAAGGAAACATAGCATCACTACACATGTCTGCAGAAACACTCCCCTGGCCGACTTCTAAACAATCCAATTAAAACTTTTACAACTCATCTCAAGAAATATGAGAAACGTTTAGAGAACTTTCCCAAGTTGACATGCAGACAGATTGTCTCGTTAAAGTATTAACTATGTGTAAGAAGGGATAACTAGCAAGAATTTTTATCCATTTTATTATCGTCCCATATCTAGAATTTATTTCACGATGAGGAAGATGCCGAGGGATTATTATTTTATATTACAAAACTGCAATTTAATTCTAAATGTAAATTCAAGTACATCCCACGAGAACACTGATTTATCTAATTAGGTTAAAATCATAAAACAATGCAGACTGATACAAGTAGTTAGAGAAGTAATTAAAATTCGTAATTGACCACTTCGTGGTGTATCGGCTAGCATTCTTGGCTGTCACGCCTGAGATCTGGGTTTGGTTCCAGACTCTGCCAAGAAATGTTATTCTTGTCTGAGAGCTAAAATGGGGTACATTCATCCACGTGATGCGAAATTGAGAGGAGGTTAGTTCGATTACCATCTGAAGCATCCTGGAAGTGGTTTTCTGCGAATTCCCACTTTTAGTCCAGACGAATACTGGGATGGTTCCTAACTGAAGGTCACAGTCGCCTCGTTCTAAATCCTTACCTTAATTACAAATACACACACTACTACAGACATTGCAATTACACGGGTTATCAGACACATTCTAAACACACCCAAAGCACACGGGGCTAAATGACCACGATGTGTAAGACCCTCAAATGAAACAACAGCAATATTCTCAATTGTATTTCCTTAGTTATAACATTTATGCTTCAAAGGAATGATGACTATGAAAATAGTAATTTTATATATTCTGGTGTCGGAAACATACAAATGTACAATTGCTATACATATAACAGTAACATTGTCTAATTATGTAGCACGTGCCCAATACTGAGCAACATCCAAGGCACTCGGAGTGGATGCAGGAGATATTCCTCTGCACAAGATGAAGGGCACATAGGGCAATGAAGCTCGTGTTTTGTGGTTTGTTCTTGTCCACATTCGAAAGATGTGTCACCTGTATTGAAGCCACATCTTCTCAGACTGTCTCGGGATCTTCCCACTCCTGAGCGTAACCTGTACAGGGACTTCCACACCAACCAGCTTTCGTTGTGTCCGGGTGGTAGTTTTTCAGCTTCTGGCATCCAACCGCAGGGGTCTTCTTCCATAAATCAAGCCTTGCCTTCTCCTGTGAAACGGTAAGCATTTCAGATGTCGTCAGGACCGTTCAAAAGGAGGCAGTTTCCAGTACGTTTAGCTCAACCGGTGTTTAGCCACGGACAACTGCATGTCGCACTATCGCGAGCAAAATCCTATCATGACCTCAAAGTGGAAACAGAACCAAAAGGCAAGCGAACAGCAAATGTCATATGGAAGGAAGCACTATTATAATGTTGAATGTTGCGGATGAGCACAGACCTCAGCAAACGGGGTACAGGTGAAATAACAATTATACAAGGACGTCCGCATCCCTAATACGATAACTGTCCTGTGGTAATGGTAAAAAAGTGCTATTTTCCTACATCGGCGATTACTATCCTACATCCTGTTCTTGCATTGCCTCAGTTCTATAACTAAGATATACTCAATCAAATTTACAGCTTAATAAATATTAATTCCTTCTGTGTGAGTTATCTTTTCATTTCTCATCAATCGCCTTTAATTACTATTCTATCTCTAGTGGTGGAGGCGATAGCTGTCTTTACAGAGGTGTGCAAATTATTAGATCCGATGTCAGTTTTCCAAAATTGCATTTTTACTTTTCACGGTTTAATGCACTAAGTATGTTTACAAGGCGATGAAATTACTTCAAATGTTTAACCAAGACTCTTAATTATATTTTCATTTAAGAAACTCAAATTAACATTTTTTTTTTTTTTAATTTCCACTAACAGAGGAGTCTTGCAATTGCAAAATGCCACACGTTACGTTTTTATACTTCACTCTACTTTACTTGTGAATTTAGAGCAGAGGGATTTGGGGTCTTTTAATTGATGAACGCCATTGAATTATTCAAAGATTCATGAACTATGTATTGAAATCACCTGACTTAAACCTTCGGAATCCAATAATCTGAAAGTTTCCAGACCTTATGGGAAAAGGTGTAATTCCACGGGAGAGGAAACAGCACTAAGTAGGACAACAAAAGTGGTTGGTCAATAAAAAGATTTTGAATAAAAGAAATTATGAATAATTAAAATTATTATATTTAATTCTATTAATTTGCACACCTCTATATGTTACCCAAGAGTTACATCTCTAAATTCAAATATAAGCGACCCATCTTTTATTTTAAATTGATACTATTGGTATCATAGGTAGACAAAACACGAAATTGTACCGCTGTAGCCTTAATTTGTGTGGATATCTCTATCTACTTAGTATAAAACAAAGTTCCCAATTCTTGGGTGTAACGGGTAATCTCGAGAGCAACTTGATGGATTTTGATGCGGTTTTCACCATTCATGCGGGCCCCGTGGTGTTGGGGTAGCGCGCCTGCCACTCACCCGAAGTCCCCGGGTTCGATCCCCGGCTCCATCAGGGATTTTAAAACTGACGTGAGGGTTGGAACGGGGTGCACTCAACCTCGTGAGGACAATTGAGTACCTGTCTGACAGTGAGACAGCGCCCCGATCACGAAAACCAAGATTAACGGCCAAGGGGACCCGACGCGCTGATCACGCGTCACCCCAATATCTGCAGGCCGAATGGCTGGGCAGTGGTCGCTTGGTCGGCCTTAGCCCGTCATGGGCTGTATAGTGCCAGGGGTTGACTTTTGTTGACTTTTCTCCATTCTGTAAAGGATTTCTCGATGAAGGATTAGGTAGAAAAACATTTTTTTATGACTAAAGAAAGCCGAGCAGTTACGATTTCAGTGAAACGAGATGAAGAAAAATCTAACGTCTATGTGTCTTTTAAACTTACGCTGGATAAACCGTTAAAAATATCGATATACTCTGAGAATTGTTCAGCATGAAAACTTCTGCAAGAAATTCCGCGACAGCTCCCACATCGACCACTGTAAGTGTTTTTACGTTTTCATTTCTTAAACAATCTCCTTTCAGTGGAAATTTAAATTACTAGCTTCAGAGTGAGTTTACGAGCTTGTGAGCGACCTATCACCCTAGCTTCAGCCAGCATCAAACTGTCGAGTCGTGTCGAGTTAATTCTTCAGAGAAGAGTATAGCTTATGTGTTTGGAGTTAGCTGTTCACCTCGGCTTTTCAGAATTGCGTCTGGAACCTGACATCTGTGCGCCTTTTAAGCTTACGCTGGGTAAATAGTGGGACACACACACAGAGGACAGGCAGACACCCACACTTTTGATCTCATAAGTCTACTTCATCATTTACCCAAAAGCGACGGTACCGTAAATGTCTGTTCAGGTCACTAGCATGAAGACATGCAAATGTCATATGGACAGAATTGCTGTTGGATTGTTGCAGTGAATGCTGCGGAGCAGCACCGGTCTTCTGGTTGAAAATAATAGTAATAATAACTACAACAACAATGAATGCACGCTAATGCACAAGGTAACGGGGCCAGGCTATCATTGGACTTGGAAGACGAGTGGATTCGAACCTAACTGTCGGTCGTTCGTGATACGCTTTTTCGAGGTTTCCTATTTTCAACTACAACTAAATACTGGAATGATACTGCCTACTAGGCTACGGTTGATTCCTTCCAACTTCTTTTAATTCATGCATTCATTCGTTTCATTCATTTGGCCTTTCATGATCTCCACCGATGAGGTTGGCGTCAGGAAGGATATTCGGCCATAAAAACCATCCACTACATCTCCAACCCCATAGGAGCGACAATATAAGGGATAGGAGCTCATAATAATAATAATAATAATAATAATAATAAATAAAAATAATAAGCTTACGGCCTCAGCTACCATGACGTAGATCTTTTGAGTTAAAGCCATTGAGGCGATAAAGGAACTCCGGGGTTTTGAGTCAAAATATTGTGATGAAGTTAAAAAGTTATATTAATGTTTAATGTTTAATACATGATTGGAAAGGTTGCATTTTCAAGTTTTTTTATTTTTTTTTATAAAGTTAAATATGAGCCCCGTTAGTGGCACGGCACACATCGTAACGGTATTCCACCTCTTCCCATGTCCTGGCCAGCATGTCTGGGGAGACGGTTGCCACACAATTGATTATTCGTTCCCTGAGATGGCCTACATCATGAATTTTCTCCGCATACACAAGATTCTTGATATGCCCCCAGAATAAAAACATGAAAAGTCGCTTCATCACTAAAAATAACATTTTTTTAAAATCGATATTTTCATCGATTTCGTTTAGCGTAGAAACAGAAATGTCGAATCTCTTAATCTTGTCTGCCGGTTTAATGTCGTGTAACAGTTGAATTTTGTAAGCAGTTAAACAAAGTCTTTTATGAACTACCTTGTGAACTGTTGATCTTGGTAACCCCAACTCCAGACTGCGTCTTGTCAATGATTTCTTAGGGCTTGGAGGGCATGAAGCTCGGATTCTGTCCACATTCTCTTGTGACACACATGGCCTACCCGGTGACTTTTGTTTTAAAACACTTCATGTTTGTTTGAAAGCACTTAACCATTTGCGAATGGTTTTATCCGTAGGCGGGTCAACACCATAGTTACGTCGAAAGTTTCTTTGTACCGTAACAACATAATTAGTTTATATTAGCCAAATAACGCATTGAGCCTCTTGTTGCGGCGTCGCCATAGCGCGGCAATCCAGACAGTACTGACTACCGCTACGTTGTTTCAAGGTCAATGCTCCGCAGCGCTGCCAACTGTGTATGAAAACATTCCCAATTGGTATGAGTAAAACTTAATGAGCTCTTCGTTTCAGAGAAATTAACTACATTATGCTATCTTCTACAGCTATTAAGATCTGAATTTTTAAAACCCCGGAGTTCTTTTATAGAAACCCTATGGTCATACATTGCCTAGCTCAATCGATTCGGGGATGATACGTTCATTTCTCACGATGTGACTCATATATTTTGGGATCATGAGCACACAGGTCAACACTCGAAAATCCCATCTGGCTTATGACTGATGTCATTAATAATATTATATTTCTTTCTTATACATTACATAGTACGGGATTCGATTCCTTGTGCATGCTCAAAAAGGGCACAATAGCAAGGACTGTATGCAGATAAATCCATCAAAATAGCCAGATTTTGAGAGTCAATAGTAGCCTAATGGCAGTTAGAACACGAGAACACGGAGAGCAAAACTTCATTCTTCTCGCACATAATATCAATAATATAAGCAGTCACGTATGGACATGTTGGTTCCAGTGCTTCTTTTCAGTTCATTTAGTAACCGTTTCCCGTATTGTTTTGTTAACTTTGCATATTTTCAACAGTATTTCTAATTTTGTTTATTGTGCTGAATAATATAATAAAATAGTTTCCTTGCAAAGAGTGTTTACTTAATATTATTGCTCTTTTGTTTATAATAATCGAAATACAATTTACGTACACCATGAATGAACCTCCCCAGAATGAAAGCCTGCATACTCCACTGATCTTGGGAAATACGTGTGAATACCGTACAACCGGGTTGCTAGTTAACACGTCTGGGAGGCAAACAGTTATTACCTTATTATATCACACTGGGAGCGTGATCATGTAATGATCTCACTTGTATGTGGTTGATCATCGTCTCCCGAGACTTGGTGGTGAGCCACAGTGGTCACAATCGTGTCAGCATGGCTCTACAGGTGTGCAAACAGTCAGAACAGAACACATCATTGTAGCATGTTTTCATAAATTGGGAAAAACATAACTTGTAATAATTTCACTTACATTTCATGTCTTCCGCACTATAGTCCTTTGTGTTTGCTATTTATTCTGTTTAGTTTTTTTCTCCTTCTTAATCATCCAGTATATGGATTCCGTGTGTTGACAGTAATAATGATGTCACCGAAGCGACAGTTTTGTTTGAGAGCAAGTCTCATGCTGACCCAAGGCATCGGACTCCATGTATCTGATACATAAGCTAGAGGTAACTGATATGAGGGTAGCACGAATAAATGCTGAGACAAATAGATGGGAGTAACGGTAGGAAGGTACTCTTAATGAAGAGATAAAGGTTAAGTTAGAAATGAACACGCTACATGAAGCTGTTGGTATGAGCCGACTAAGGTGGTGAGGTCATGTGATGATAATGGGGGAAGGAAAGATTACCGTACCTAAGAGGTAAATGAGTTCTTCTGTAGAGGGTAAGAGAAGCAGAGGTAGAACTAGGAGTGATGAACGATCTCAAAGTGAGAGGTGTAAAAGCACAAGAGGCCGCAGCGCTCACGGCTAATAGGGCATTATGGAGGCAACTTGGTCGCAAACAGAGGCTTGCAGACTACACTAGGCGCTGAAAGGAAAATCAGCCTCAATTTTGTTTTCTTCGTGTGGTTTCCAGAAAGGTCGAGTGCAGGTCCTTCTAGTTGACGCCCGTGGGCGACCTGCGCGTCGTAATAAGTATGAAGTGATGATGAAGACGTCGCGTACACCAAGTCCCAGGGCCACGAGAATTAACCCCAGGAGATTACAATCCCTAATGGCCCAGCCAGGAATTGAACCCGGGCCCCTTTGGGCCAAAGCCTAGCATGCTAACCAATTAGCCATGGAGCCGGACAGTCTCAATTGAAAATGTATGTATATTAATCCAGTAAACTATTTTATTTTCAGTCGGTCAACCCAGTAGTCCACCTAATTACATTGGACCGAGAATAAAACTTAACTACTCACAACTCATAACCTACAAAAAAAAAAAAGATACGAGCCTTAGAGTAGTCGCATATAATGCGTAACATGTTATCTTACTATGAAATTGAGATGAAATGTATGTGTAATCCTACTCGTAGGCTATACTACACAGCTTGGACATTCATAAAATGTTAAGTTACGCTCCGTTTTCATACTGGTACTATGATGAATGTATAGATTGAATTGGAGATATGCTACTGTCACACTTGTTTGAACAAACATCTCATATTATATTGTAAATTAAGAGGAGGAATGAAATCATAGTCTCTAGCCTATCTATATACTACTAGAAATAATGTTCAATACAATCGAATTTTCCAACTCCTGCTTGGTGCAAACTATTGTAATTAAAATTAGATAAATCGTAATTTCATATAGATTCTGCTAAAATGACGTATACTGTTATGATAGATATCGTTGAAATAGATAAACTGGTAGCAAAAAAATTTGCCGGGACTGGGGTTTGAACCCGAGACCTCATGATTCGCAGACCAAGGGGCTATCGACGCAGCCATTACAACCACCGATATTTATAGTACAAGACAGTTACTTATTTTCACGTGCCGGTAATAACATGGAAGTAATTTTTAATGCTCCATTAATATTTTGCTTTTTTGCGATAATGTTCCTGCGTGGAATTGAGTTTTAAATTAGTTATGAATACGCCTACTTGACAGTAAAGGGAATTCCTATAGTGGTCCATGAAAGACCAGCCCAGTTCCCGTATAAAAACATCGATATATATTACATTGATCACTGCATTACCGGAATGTGGGTTAATACCTGAATAGCCATTGTGCAGAAACATAATGATGGCTTGGCGACTAGTTACAATGTTTCATATTAAAGCAAATCATCATTTAAATACTGATACGAATACTTTTAACTAGTGGTTTGTGTTTCAATCAGTTGACACCCGAGTTCGCATAACCGTTTACCGTTCAGTATGAAAGTGTTGAGCAAAGTTACTCGGGGAGTGGATACCCAACACTTTTATCCAGAGATTGGAAAATAGACTCTTAATAAATCATAATTGTTTTCAGCAAATATGATATAATGAATATTTTACACCAAAGAACGACAACTTGAAGATGATTTATTGTAGGAATATTCTCAATTGCGCCTCCAAACCTTGAAGTAATCCATACGTGATATACATTGCACATGGCCGGCAGTGCATCATGGTACAAATCTCCAACACCGCGCACTCATTGTTTCCTCTTACACACTTCCGTCCGAATTTCAAAATCACTCCCACAAAAATATCTAGCAACCGAGTGGAAAGGTGTTACACATCAATAACATAAATTAATTATATACTTCTCACACTTGTTCGTTGTTTCCCTTGAGAGGCTTGGACTTCGTGGTCATTTAGCTCCGAGTACTTGGGTACGCATGAATATTGTCTGTATGTTAGGTAGTCAGCCCAGAGGCTGGTTTGATCCTCAAAAAGTACCACCAAAGATGAGCAGCACTTCATGAGGCGTAATAGGCAAGATGAGGAGTGAGGTAGTTTGTCATTGCTTTCCTCACTGAGTCAGTACATTAGCACTGACCCTATGAGCAGAACCTTTCAGAGTACACACAGGTACTAGCTGTGCCCTGAGGCAATTACTCTGCACCACCCATACCTCCAATACCTTCCACATAATCACAGCCATGAATGAGGCTGGGACATAAGTGGAAGCCACATTTTACTCTAGTCTGTGCCAACAGATAAATGCAAATGTACTGCATTCATCAAGAAATAGTAAACATACCAGGTATGTATATTACATTTATATGTAAATGATTTGACATATCCTGTGTTTATGTGGAATCTGTATAAATGTGTACATTTTTAATTCAGGGGAGGATTGGTATCGAGGTGGCCGTAGCGTAAAGTTAGGAATTTTCTTGGAGTATAAGTGGGAAAACCACGGAAAACCACGTCCAGGATGGGTGAGGTGCTGCTCCATAAGCAGAGTGTTTTGTGCGAAATTATCTTGTCGTTAATCTTTGCCAAACAGGTACCGACAGCGATGGCTACGCTCGCGAAGCGCAGCGTTAGGCTATGGGGTGAAGCTCTCTGCTGACTCAGTAGACGTGTGGGTTCGAGCCCCAACGTTGACCATAATTGAAATGGTATTCCGTGGCTCCTCCATTTTCAACTCCAGGCAAATGCTGGGATGGTAGTCTACCTTCGGACAGCCCACGGCCGCTTCCTTCCACATCCTTGCCCGATTTCGTCCATTCATTTCATCTCTCATTATGATGTGCTGGTCGCCCACGGGCGTTTACTAGAAAGACCTGCACTCGGTCTCTCAGGAGTCCACACGAAACAAAACCAGGTTTGGTGGTTCAATAGCTAGCCTTTTTCTCCCTACGACCTTTTTGTCTTTCCGTGGATAAAAAAACATCGTAAGGACGTTATTTTGCATCAGGTAAAAGTATCACCATACTAGGCATTACTGTAAAAAAAATGTTGTTTCTAGCATTGATTATAGAGGCTTCTTGATTGCTGAAGACAAGAAATAACTTTGAAAGAGGCTGGCAGTGGAGTTTTATAATATTCAAAGTAAGGAACCACTTGCAAAGTCTCCGTACATTTGGATCTTACTGTACTTCGTGAACGACTGCGTATGTCTCCTCAGTAATTCCTATCATTAGTTGACGGGATATTAGAGTGAAATACCAGCAGCAAGGAATCTCTAAATAGCATTAAGTCTTTCATGAGGTATTATATCATCCGTCATATTCATGTTCCTTTCAATCAAAGCTTTACCTGTGTGTCAGAGTGAAACTTCAGCTCTTCCAGTACGAGATACTAACTTTAACACCCCGTACTTTACCTGATATTTCCTCTTAAAGTCCTATTTCCTCGTCGATTCATCATATAATATGCTAAAATGCTAAAGCGTATGTCTCACAAAAATAAAATTCTTAAACAAGAGTTTGTTAGAAGTTGGGTCTTGTACCAAAATCTTCAAAATTGTCTCAATAGTACAGGAAAACCCGTGTATCGCTTGAAACGTCAAAGGAAATATATTTATTTGCTTATAAAGTGTTTTTAAACAAATAAACAAGATGATAGCCCCTGTTAGAACTGTGTCACGTCGAACCCGCATAACAGTAAAACCAGGCGGGTGGTCCGTATACTTGGGGTGCTCATGCAAGTGAAAATCTACAGCCTGCTTCCATTCCACCGACCGGGGAAGAGAATGGAATGAATGAAGCCCCCATCTAGCGGCGGCTGCCGGCTACCAAAGCCTGTCGCACTCCCCTGGGGCAATGATTAAATGAATGACAGATGAAATGAAATGACAGTGGAGTATGTTGCTGGAATGAAATTTGTGACAAGGAAACCCGGAGTAGCCGGAGAAAAACCTGTCTGCGTCCGCTTTATCCAGCACAAATCTCACATGGAGTGACCGGGATTTGAACCACGGACCCAGTGGTGAGAGGCCGGTGTGCTGCCGCCTAAGCGACGGAGGCACGTTCTCATGCAAGTAACTGATCGTAATAAATGAGCATTCAATAGGAAAAGAAATACCCGCAGCAGTGACAAATTGCACTCCGATTTCATATTTATTGACATTTTCTTTAAAAATTGCGCTTAAACAAATAAACAACTGTGTCGCGTCAAGCCCGCCGAAGAATAAAGTCAGGTGGCTGGTTTAACATATGCGTGATTTGTCGATGGGTCAGTGGTGAGTGGTAGAATGTCCGTCCCATGATTCCATTATCTCAAGTTCGATTCCTAGCAGAGAAAGTTGGACTTTTGAAGGCCGGCAAAGATCCACTGCACACTGCCGTACAGTGTCCACTAGTGAAAGATCTCTCGTATCACGTATCATCATTAGGCAACGAGACAAAATTATATAATTCTCTGTGAGTCAACAACATCGTACACAAAATGCAATGGGTGTTATTCCCGGCTTCATCAGGAAGTTCAGAAACTGACTTGAGGGCTGGAACGTGGGTGCACTCAGCCTCGAGAGGACAATGGAGTAACTATCTGACAGTGAGGCAGTACCCCGGTCACGGATACCTAGATTAACAGCCGCACGTCACCCTGATATCTGTAGACCAGGGCCATTTATGGGCTGTGGTGCCACGGGTATGGTATGGTATTCACTAAACCTGAAAAAAAAATCCTCTCGGCACGCCGGAAGGCGGAGGTAGATTTCACCGGGCAAACTAGGGGATAGGCTATAATAGGCAAAACATGCAGGTTTTAGTAGAAGGATCAGACCTCATTTACTGCGAGAAAGTATTTTACAATGTAATTGGAGTTCAATTAACTTTTCTTTCGTCTTACTATGCATATTTTTAACATTTTATTGTCTTAGGGGTGTAACGTGTTTTTCGAGGGGTTTTTATGCAACTGGCATAAGTCAGTAGGAAGCCATTCTATAATTATTTACGCGGCAAATTGTTCAGCCAAGAGAATTGTTCATGTTAATTTATTATTATTATTCATTTATTATAATTATTATTAAGGTATTTTCGGAGCATTTTATAAAAATTATTAGCATTCAGATAGGTTTTCTATGTCTTAGAAACCGCTATCAAGCAAATTATTACGAACGACAATATCATAGAAAATTATGTGATTGCGGAATTTTGCGGAGTTTTCGTCAGTTAGGGTATTTGAGAGACATGACTCACTGGAAATTCAAGTACACGCTTATACTTGTCGGGAAGTATTACGCAAGGCTGGGTCGCATCGTCAAGAAAAGGCGAATATATGGAACGGAAATCGACTTCTCCCTCCCGCGGAGTGTAATGAGCCAGAGAAGGGGAAGTAGCGGCGTGCTCAGCCAATCAGTGGAGACCACGTAAGCTGGAAGACGATACCGTGGTGGGGGAGCCAACGTGTGCATATATCGTTCGGCGCGGCGTGGAACGAGGACAATCTGTGTAGTTCTTGCCGAGTGTGGTTATACGCGGGAGTCGCTCCAATGTTCCGTGGAACGAGGACATTCTGTGTAAGACGAAAGCAGTACGGTTGGACGCGGGAGTCGCTCCGATGTTCCGTGGAGTGGACGACTAACTTTTGTAAAACTTAACCAGTGTGGTTGTACGAGTGTTTGGGTCCGATGTACGGACCATAGAATTATCTAATCTACCAGAATATCATCAAATTTCGACGGAGATGACGACGTCCAGGAGACTGTGGGAAGCACACAGCATCATCAAGTACGAGGGAAATGCTTTGGCAATTTCCAGTGGTAAGCGCAAATGACGCAGAAATACGCAATCTCTCATTTTTCTTTGTTTTACATTTCATATTTCAGTAACTTCATAGCTTGGAAATAAGAGTAAAATCAATTTATCAAACTCCGTTTTCACGTAATTTTCTATCGGTAATATTAAAATCGCAACGCTCCAATTTAAATTTTATACTTATTATTATTAATTTTGCTATACTTGTTTTATATAATAAATTCATTTCTTTTACAATGCAATCTTTGCTTTCAGTAGGTAGCATTAGATATAGACCAATTCCTTCTCCTGATACAATTGTTTGTTGGGTTAATGATCAAATCATACCACGATCTGAGTGAATAGATTCTTGAAGGTGTTCTACCAGAGCTAGACGTTGTTAAATACAAATTTAGATTTCAGCATTGCATTGAGGTCTTGGCGCCCATTAAAACAACATAGCTTAGGCAAAGGTAAACAATTACATTTATCACCCAACAGTTTGGGGCAGCAAAACTGTTACATTTGTCGCTACCAACAGATGGGGCAATAATTAACGTTACACTTGTCGCTCAACGTTAGGGCAAAGGAAACCATTACAATTGTCGCCGACAACTTGGGGCTGAAAACCTAATAACATTTGTGGAAGGAGAAGGGTATATATTTCTGTGCCTGTATTTTGGGGGTTATTTGTCTTTATCAGTGTATATCATTATGGGGGATGAGAAAGAAAGACAGATGAGGTTACGTAGTGGTCATCAACTGGAGAGTGATAATACGAGCAGTATGTCGATTGTTGGTAGTACCGGGGTAGCGGAGGTAAATCCCGATACTGAAACAGGGAGTGTAGGCGGCCAACCAGAATTAAAAACTTTACTTCTCGAGTTCATGTATCAGAACAAAGTTAGTAGTGATGCCTTAAATGCAAAATTAGAACAGAATAATGCAAAATTAGAACAAAACAGTAGGGAAAATAAAGAAAGTACAGAAGCCTTAAATGCAAAATTAGAACAGAATAATGCAAAATTAGAACAGAATAATGCAAAATTAGAACAAAACAGTAGGGAAAATAAAGAAAGTACAAAAGCTTTAAATGCAAAATTAGAACAGAATAATGCAAAATTAGAACAAAACAGTAGGGAAAATAAAGAAAGTACAGAAGCTTTAAATAAAAAATTAGAACAGAATAATGTAAATTAGATAAGAACAACAAGGAAATTAGTGTGAAAATGGAGCAGATTAGAGGAGAAATCAGAGGAGTAATGGAAGAGAAGGTTAAAGATGGCGGATGAAGTACATTCCGTAGTGGAAACTTCGCTAGAAAACCTACTGAAGTTAACGGAATCAGGAAGCAAGCTGAAAAAAGACTTACGTGATGACATCATACAGACAGTAAGTATGTTAAGAAAAGCATTCAGAGAGTTAGAAGATAATATAAGATCAAAGGACATTGAAATTCTTGAACTGAAGTCTAACGCACAGAGGTTAGAAAATCAGGAACGAAGCAAGGAAACTCAAGCCTTTCCCGGTTGTGGAGACGGACAGGTGGTGCCATCTTCTGGCGGAAGACAGGAAACACCTCTGAATAATGTTCGAGAAGATGAGACATCTGGTGACCAACATCACCTACTTCAGGATGATGGGGCAGAGTCTCATGGCCCCATGGAAGGGAACAATGTTGTAGGCATAGAAGAGCTAAATCATAAAGTAGACTTGGTTATGGACTTCATAACCAACAAAATCAGTAATGTCATACAAACTCACATTATGAAGGCGCTTCACCAAGGAGAAAGCATGGACGTGTCGTCAAAGAACTCCTTCAACGGTCGACAAACTAACACGAGTGAAGGGGACCAACAGAAAGTCACAATGGACAACACCCCCTGGTCTCAAGTTGCTGGAAGAAGAAGAAATACAGTGCAAACATCACGTCCGCCGGTAGTTATTGGAACAAAACTGGGCGTTGACCTGCAGGCCGCTGACCAAAGGGCTTGGCTGTACGTAGGTAAATTGAAGAACACCGCCACAATAGATTTAATAAAGACTTACCTGAACCAAGGCGGAGTTGAAGGTCAAATAACTTGCGAAGAACTTAATACTCAAGGCGATAACAAGGCCTTTAAAAATGGAATACCTTTTCAATACTTAGAGGCAACTTTAGACTCAGGTTTTTGGCCAAAAAGGGTTTTAGTACGGCGATTTCGTTTCTCCCGTAGGAAATGTGATCCCCCCTCCCTTGAATAAAAATAGATCTACCAAGTTCATCCTATGGAACGCAGAAGGATTAAGGAATGCTCTTCAGTTTATTCCACCAGAAATGACACAGATACCGGACGCCCTGATAACGACTGAGACCTTCCTATTAGAACCTATAGATATCCCTGGATATTATAGTATACACATGCTCGCAAAACCAACGAAAGGGAGACCGGAAGGTGGTGTCTCTTGTTTTTTGAAACCTACAATTGGCACCATAAAAGCAACATATAAGGAAGGACTACCGACATCACTATTATTGCATTGTATATCAACCCCTACGCCTCCATAAACGACGTCATTGAAACGCTCGCTAAAGCCATTTCAAAAACAACTGAAGAAGACAAAAATATTATCCTAGCCGGCGACCTCAACTGCCGAATTGATAAACCAAGCCGGAAAACAGAGTTAGTACTAGAAATGCTGACTGAGGAAGGATTTTCACTAGTGAACAAAAAGGAAGAAATGACCTACTTCTGCAACAACGGAGCGAGCGCAATTGATCTTGTATTTTACAAAGGCAATGGAATATACATCAAGAAACAGGAAGGACTCTGGAGATCTGGCGCAGCTCCCATAAGAAAACATATTCCAATAGTAACTGACATCATTATAATAGATCAGGCATCGAAACAACGCAACAGAAGGCAAATATCCAGATTAATTGACCAAAATCAGATCATCCCTGAAGATATTACCAGAGCAGAACGCCTCGCAAATGAAGGTCACATAAATGAAGCATTAAAAATAGTCACAGGTTTAATACAATCAGCTAGTCTTCCTATGAAGAAAAGAAGGGCTCAAATCTGGTTTGATAAGAAATGTTATGCCAAGCGAAAAGAAACTCTACAAGCACTCTACAAGGCAAGGACTCAAGTCACGGACGAAAATCTCCAAATATATGCACAACATAGGAAATTCTATAAACAACTCCTACAAACAAAAAAATCAGAACACATTGAAAGAGAAGCAAAAAATCTAGCAAGGAAGGCCAAATCCGATCCCTTTCTTGCTCTACGAAGACCTGTAACATTCCGACCAAATGAAATTACCATGAGAGAATGGGAAGAACATTTTAAGTCCCTTCTAAATCAAGAATCCAAGAGATGTAATTTCTCATCAGATAGATCTTCTTCAGATGAGGATACGTTAATTATATCCTTGGAAGAAATCAAAGCAATAATAGATTGCGGAAAAAACAAGAAAGCTCCTGGACCAGACCTCATTTGCACAGAACTACTAAAGCAGTCACGGGACATACTCTTACCATTTTGGACCAATCTCTTTAATGCATGCATACGATTCGGGACCATTCCAGACAGCTGGAGAATTTCCACCATCAAAATTCTCTACAAGGGAAAAGGGGACACCAGTGATCCCAATTCATACAGAGGTATTGCACTTGAGAACAACATCTTCAAGGTATTTATGAAGCTTCTCACAACGAAACTAACACCAATAGCAGAAATTCCAGATTGCCAATTTGGTTTTATGCAAGGAAGAAGCACAACACAGGCAGTAACTTATCTTTTAAGTGAAGTGCAAGAATCTTTAAGAAAACCTAAAGGGAAATATTATACAGTATTTGTGGATTATGCAAAAGCATTCGACTCATTACATCGGGAACTACTTATCCAGAAGATCAAAGGATTGACCAATGAATTAAGACCAATAACGACCTTACTGGAACATATACTGGCATACAACCTCTTAGAAATAGACGACGGTGTCACCACATCTCATTATATCAGACAGACGAACGGAGTTTTGCAGGGTGATCCTTTAAGCCCGCTTCTATTTAATATTACTACGGCAGACATTACTAGCATAATAAAGGACTCTCCCAATACCACACTCTTACTTTATGCGGATGACATGGTATTAGGGTCATCAAACAAATTAGAATTACAGAGTGTATTGTTTGAACTAGAAAAATGGGTCAATGAAAATCACCTTGATATTAACCTTCAAAAAACGGTTCAAATGACATTTCGAAAAGGAGGTAAACCTGCGCTTAAAGACACGCTCACATTGTACAACGAACCATTAAACGTTGTGAACAAGTTCAAATACCTGGGCATAACCCTGCAGACTACAGCCACATCCTTCAGTCATCATATACAAGAGAGGTCAGCAACAGCTATCAGAGCCATTTACAAGATTAAGAATCTACCATCGTTATCGCTAGCTACAGCTCTGACCCTTTTCCATACGACCATATCACCAGTTGTTACGTATGGTCTTGAAATAATATGGGATTTTCTCACATTTAGCGATCTAGAAAGAATAGAGAATGTTAAGTCGAGATTTTTAAAGTATATTCTAAGAGTTGGAAAGATGGCTCCCACAAGATTAGTCTATGAGTTAGCAAAGGAAACCTTCTTCATCGAAGACCTCAGACTGAAGGTTCCTTTGCCGGCTACAAGATCCTCTACTGACTTTTTGGAGGCTAGAAGAGCAAAGAGACAAGAGATAGATCCAGACTTTTATATTACTGATGCCATGATGAACAGAACGTGGTCTAACGAGAATCAAGATCAAAGACATGTAATAACGAGACTCGCCATTCACGGATTCCATCATAAGATATGCTCCAACAGCTCCTTCCATAGTCCGAATGATAATTGTGTTTGCATTTTATGCAACGAAAGGTGTACCAGATACCATATTACGACGTGCCGCAAAAGATTAAAATCATTAAGTGATTATGGTAAAAATTAATGCCCCTTCGGGTGATCCTTTTTCCTTTATTGCAGATGTAGACAAGAAATTAGGAAAAGTACAGGAGGAGTTAGAAATTATAATCAGTACACAGGCTGAAAATTTAAAAGAACTAGTGCAACTGGAAACACAGCAGGTCAAAAAGCAAATGGGGGGAGAAATTGACAAAATTCAGGTAGCAACTAAAGAGGTTAAGGAACAGCTGGGAGGTAGAATTGAGAAAGTCCACTCGCAAATAGTTGCAGAAGTAAATGATTTAAGAGAGAGTAATAGAGAGAGCATTAGCAAGATAGAGGAGAAACAAGCAAAGCTATATGATAAAGTAGAAGAATCAGAAGGAAACATTAAATTAACAGTAAACAGTATTGAGAGGAAGGCTGAGGAGAAAATCGCAGAATTAGAATTAAAATTAAAAGCTAGGATCAGGCAAGAAAATAGTCAGAATAGGCCAGTTTTTGTGAATAGCACACACAGGGAGGTAGAACTGGGTAAGTTCAGCAATCGACAGGGGTGCCCAATGGAGTTCATGAACACTATAGAAAATAAATTCGGGGAGAGGTTGGAAAATGGTAGTATTGAGTGGTGCCAGGTAGTTGAAATTTTAGAACAAGTGTTTGTGGGGGAAACGAGGAATTGGTTTGCTGTCTACAGAGACAAGTTTACTGATATTAATGATTTTAAAATGAAATTCTGTGAAAAGTTCTGGAATGAGGTTATTCAGTCGCAGCATCGTGAGGGAGTAGTGTGTGGTAAATATAACCCTAAAGGAAGCTCCACCATGACCGAATACTTTTTAGGGCAGGTATTAGTGTGTAAATATCTGGATGGCTTGAAGGAGGAAAGTGATGTGGTAAGGTTGCTACTTAGGCACTTTCCCTATAGGATCAAGGAGGCTGCTTGTATCCAGAAGGTAAAGACTATATCACAAGTAGAAAATTTGTTAAGCACATTTGATGCACTAGGGAGAGGGGGTTATGAGGACAATTTCAATCGGAACCAGGGTAATAATAATAATAATAGACCTAATGAAGCCAGGCATCAAGAAGTTCAAGGGAACGGTGGCGAAGGGGCCAACGCTCAAAATAGAAATAATAATAATCAGCTAAATCAGAACAGAGGAAATGGCTATGGTAATCAGTATCAAGGGAGGAAGAATGATTTCAGAGGAAATCAAGGGAGGAACAATGATTACAGGGGAAATCAAGGGAGAAACAATGATTTCAGGGGAAATCAAGGGAGAAATTATAATGACAATAATTACAACCAGAATAGGGGTCAAGGAAGAGGACAGCCAAGTGGTAGTAATATACAGCCAAACAATGACAACATAGCCCAGAACAACCAGACCAGTTCAGTAGTTAGTAGTACTACGGCCAGCTGTAGCGGTTCTTTAAACGCGAACCAGGCTGCGAAGTAAGGTCAGAATCTCAGTCTGTAGCATGCCCTGTCCATACAATTATACAGGAACCCTATGACCTAAATGTAAGAAATGAATTATTACATGAACTAAATGATGAAGGTATTATTCAGGAAGTGGTTAGTAAGAGCCCCATAGTTAAATTTAACGTGTCCGAGGCGTACACAGATGTTTTAATTGATAGTGGTTGTATGAAGAGTTGCATAAGTAGTGCATTTTATGATAAAATGAAAGGAACTGGAGTAAATTTTGAGGAGATGCCAATTAAAAGCACTTTTGTTATCACAGCTGTTGGGAAGAGGTCTAAAGTAATTTCTAAGCAAGTTTTAGTAGACATTAAAATTAATAATCATGTGGAGAAGCAGATTTGTCTTGTAATTCCAAATTTAGTATTCAGTGTTATCTTGGGTTCAGAGTGGCTAAGTAGAGTGTCTGGTAACTTATGTTACGATGTAGGGAGTTTGAAATTTAAATGGGGAGATTCTGAAGTAGCGTTCAATGACCATATTCAGAGGAGTAGTATTGTAGGTGTGATTTGTACTTTAAATGAGATATCGCCAGCCGTAGAGCGGGGTTCTCCACGTTTTGTGGGCAGTGTGATTACGAACGGTAGTCTAAAGGACTCGTTACGTGATGCTGCGTTTCAGGGAAATATAGAGGATGAACAGTGTGTTCGGCTCTATGATGTGTTATTGTGTAATAGGAGAGTTTTTGAGGATCGCATTGGTATGGCCAATTGCTATACACATTCATTGAACGTTATTGATAGGTCAGTATTCACAGGACATAGATATCCTGTACCTTTCGCTTATCAGAGTGCAGTTGAGGCACAAATTAACCAGATGCTTGAAGATGGGATTATTGAGCACTCTAACAGTCCATATGTTAATTCTTTGATCACGGTACCCAAGACCGACGGCACTGTTCGTATTTGTTTAGACGCTCGTTTGGTTAACAGTAGAATTAGTTCAGATCAGCTGAAATCTATGTCAATAGAGGAATTAATGCAAACATTTGAGGGGAAGAAGTATTTCACTTGTGTAGATTTGAGTTCCAGTTTTTGGCAAGTGCCACTTATGTACGAAGATAGACCATTTACAGCTTTTAGTCATAAATATAACCTTTATCAATTTTGTAGGACACATTATGGGTTAAAGAGTAGTTCAGCAGCTTTAATTAGGGCTTTAAACATCTCATTAGGGGATGACACAGGAGAGTTTGTAACCATTTACATAGATGATATGGTAATTAGTTCACGCGGTTTTGAGGAGCATCTATGTCATTTAAATATAGTTTTTCAGAAGTTAGATCAGGCAGGGTTCACTTTGAAGCTGTCTAAGTCGTCATTCTGTCAGTCAGAAGTGACATTTTTAGGTCATAGAGTGTCGAGTAGAG
Source organism: Meconema thalassinum (assembly GCA_946902985.2). Taxonomy (NCBI): domain Eukaryota; kingdom Metazoa; phylum Arthropoda; class Insecta; order Orthoptera; family Tettigoniidae; genus Meconema; species Meconema thalassinum. The sequence continues at coordinate 1,226,840,584 of OX336388.2, read as the reverse complement.
GTGTAACACCAGAAGAAAGTAGGGTTAATAAGATCCTTAACGCAGAGGTGCCACAGAATGTTAAACAGTTAAAAACTTACCTGGGAATTTGCAACTTTTTCAGGAGGTTCGTTCTTAAATACTCAGGGTTGGTAGAACCATTCAGGGAAATGCTTAAAAGTGGGACTCGGTGGAGATGGGAGTCCAAGCATGATCAGGCTTTTAGAGCGCTGAAGGAAGGTTTTGAGAAAGCTGTAGTGCTGAAATATCCGTTAAAAGATAAGGAATATGTGGTTATGACAGATGCTTCACATATAGGCATTGCTGGAGTATTATGTCAGAAAGATGATGAGGGTAATCTGTGCATTGTATCTTTAGCCTCGCGAGGACTGACTGCAGCAGAGAAAAGATACACGATTACTGAGTTAGAGCTTTTAGGTATTGTTTTCAGTTTAGGGAAATTTAGAATGTATTTAGTAGAGGGGAAATTTGAGATCCACACAGATCACCATGCATTACTGTATATGAGGACTTGTAAACTCAGTTCTAACAGAGTTAGTAGGTGGATTCTTGCTCTGCAGGAATACGAATTCACAGTAAAATATATTAAAGGTAAAGATAACATTCTTGCAGACATGCTATCGAGGGACACTAATTTATGTAGGGATTATCCTGTGGTTAAAGCAGAGGACGGTATTTTAATATGTGCATGTGTGGACAGTAGCAACAGGGCATCGTTACAGACACTGAGAAATATGCTAGTGGAGCAACGTGATGACGTTCATTTAAAGGGAGCCACTTGCAAGGTTGGAAGCAGGTGACGCAGAAATATTTATAGTTTCCAAACGTATTGGGAAAACAGCATATGTGCTGGAGAATAGTGAGGGAAACAGATTATACGGGACGTATAATATACATAGTCTACGAAAATATGTGTCATAAAGTGAGTGTGTTTAGCTGGCGAGCCAGCCTATCAAATGAGTAAGTGTGGTATTTGGTGCGTGGAAGATCTGGTCTTCCAGGCAGGCGTATCAGAAGTCACACAGGGGGGTAGTATGTAAGTAAATGAGAGTTTTTAAGGTACAGGGAAATATGACGGGATTGTCGGATGCTCTTGAGCACTAAAATGTCTCGATGCACCAAGGCCATTTTGGCAGCGCTGATGGGTTCCCATTTATCTCCAAGAGATGGGGGAGCGCTTGTATAGGGCTTGTTAGCTTAAGGCGTCCACGAGATAAAAGATGGGCCATCAGAATGCGAGACAGTCCTTCATGAAACTCATACATATCAGCACACGTGATTTCTGTTTACGGCCTCGCCATGTAAGATTTGTAAGTGTGTAATTTAAGGTAATTTGTACAAAGGTATTATTTGTGTGAGGAGAAATGGTCTGTGTTGAGAACTAGTATTAAGTAGAATATAGTCTACGGGAACTTAACAAGACAGGGCGATTACGGCACAGAAATATTTGGTGTTATATGTAATGCGCATTTACTGTTTTTTTTTTCAGAAGTCAATATTAATTTAATCTGCTTTAAAGAGAGATGAAGTATTATGGTCACGAGGCGCTGCCACAATAGTGTGATCGTGTGCTCAGTGACAAGTGGGATTAATTTCACAATAAGGAAGGAACCTCCAGTGAAATTAGGAAGTTCTATGGTGATATAAATATATCAGAACACCTTCAATGCGTGTGATATGACATCATAAATACATAGTGCTCACACATTAATTATGTCTATTTCTCCAACATAGAGAAATTTGAGAGGCGGAAATATCCGTGGAACACTATTCTATATGTAAAACATTGGACTGGTTGCAATGTGCAATCCATAGTGACAACAAACTTTGACGCAAAGTGCGTGAAGAAAAATTATGAGTGTATATATCTGTAATTTAGGGTGATCTCATTTATGTAATACGTATTTTGGATGGGGTTTATTAACGTGTCTGGGATAATCGGATAATGGACCGTCGTCACAGTAAATCATCCGATGATCCGAGGCGAATATGTAACGTGTTTTTCGAGGGTTTTTTATGCAACTGGCATAAGTCAGTAGGAAGCCATTCTATAATTATTTACGCGGCAAATTGTTCAGCCAAGAGAATTGTTCATGTTAATTTATTATTATTATTAATTTATTATAATTATTATTAAGGTATTTTCGGAGCATTTTATAAAAATTATTAGCATTCAGATAGGTTTTCTATGTCTTAGAAAACGCTATCAAGCAAATTATTACGAACGACAATATCATAGAAAATTATGTGATTGCGGAATTTTGCGGAGTTTTCGTCAGTTAGGGTATTTGAGAGACATGACTCACTGGAAATTCAAGTACACGCTTAATCTTGTCGGGAAGTATTACGCAAGGCTGGGTCGCATCGTCAAGAAAAGGCGAATATATGGAACGGAAATCGACTTCTCCCTCCCGCGGAGTGTAATGAGCCAGAGAAGGGGAAGTAGCGGCGTGCTCAGCCAATCAGTGGAGACCACGTAAGCTGGAAGACGATACCGTGGTGGGGGAGCCAACGTGTGCATATATCGTTCGGCGCGGCGTGGAACGAGGACAATCTGTGTAGTTCTTGCCGAGTGTGGTTATACGCGGGAGTCGCTCCAATGTTCCGTGGAACGAGGACATTCTGTGTAAGACGAAAGCAGTACGGTTGGACGCGGGAGTCGCTCCGATGTTCCGTGGAGTGGACGACTAACTTTTGTAAAACTTAACCAGTGTGGTTGTACGAGTGTTTGGGTCCGATGTACGGACCATAGAATTATCTAATCTACCAGAATATCATCAAATTTCGACGGAGATGACGACGTCCAGGAGACTGTGGGAAGCACACAGCATCATCAAGTACGAGGGAAATGCTTTGGCAATTTCCAGTGGTAAGCGCAAATGACGCAGAAATACGCAATCTCTCATTTTTCTTTGTTTTACATTTCATATTTCAGTAACTTCATAGCTTGGAAATAAGAGTAAAATCAATTTATCAAACTCCGTTTTCACGTAATTTTCTATCGGTAATATTAAAATCGCAACGCTCCAATTTAAATTTTATACTTATTATTATTAATTTTGCTATACTTGTTTTATATAATAAATTCATTTCTTTTACAATGCAATCTTTGCTTTCAGTAGGTAGCATTAGATATAGACCAATTCCTTCTCCTGATACAATTGTTTGTTGGGTTAATGATCAAATCATACCACGATCTGAGTGAATAGATTCTTGAAGGTGTTCTACCAGAGCTAGACGTTGTTAAATACAAATTTAGATTTCAGCATTGCATTGAGGTCTTGGCGCCCATTAAAACAACATAGCTTAGGCAAAGGTAAACAATTACATTTATCACCCAACAGTTTGGGGCAGCAAAACTGTTACATTTGTCGCTACCAACAGATGGGGCAATAATTAACGTTACACTTGTCGCTCAACGTGAGGGCAAAGGAAACCATTACAGGGGTACGGTAACCTTCTTGTCATTTGGGGTCCATTTTAGCCTACTTTCGATTTTTGCAAAAAATGAAAGTAGACTTATGAGATCAACACAGGGCGAAAAAAAAGTGTGTCTGTCTGTGTGTGTGTATGTGTGTGTGTGAGTCTGTGTGTGTGTATGTGTGTGTGTGAGTCTGTGTGTGTGTGTGTGTGTGTGTCTGTGTGTGTGTGAGTGTGTGTACTCTGAATGTCTGTCCCCCCTATCAATTCGAACACGGTGAATGCAAATTGAACGAAATTTGGTACAAAGGTAGCAAGGCAAAGGACACCTCAGTGTCATGTTTTATATCGCCGCCATCTTTACTAAAACTGAATGGCGGCCACTCAAACGTTCAAAATGTAAAATCAAATAACGACTAACCAAATCATCCGATCTCTACCAAATTTGGTAACAACATACCTTCGTATAGGATGCGTCTTGTGACCAAATTACAAGGTCGTCCGCCATACCATTTCAGGATGGCGGCCGTGCGAATTATGCAAACTTTATAATCCATATCATGGGACCCACCAGTTCCGATTATCGAGCCGAGAATCGTTTTAACTGTTCTAAAGGAAGAGGCACGTTCGAAATTAAAAGTTTATTTTGTAATACTATAGTGCAGACGTGATTTTAAAAAGCTGAACTGATTCAGTAATAAGACAAGATGGCAGCGGATATCTTGTGCCGGACTTATATTTCACTAATTTGAGTATTGCATGCAATATAGCGTACTGATAAAAAATAAATAAACTTTGTATGAAATGCTTTATATATAAATAATATACTCCAGTGATGAAATCGTTTAGTATAAATCATTATTTGCTAACAAGTTCTATGTAAGTCATTTTAAATAGAACGATATTCGTTGACACAATTAGCTCAGTGGTAGAGCGTTAGCCTATCGCTCAAATGCCTATGGTTCAAACCCGATCAGAGCTAGGTTTTTTGCTTGAAATGTTATATGTTTATTGTTTTGTAATGACTCAGATGTTTTAAAATTAAGCGTTATATTGTGCACATTATGGTGTAAAATATATATTTAATTAAAACATAATTCGCCAGCAGATTTACTCGGGACATCTAGCTGCCAAAAAGGTAACTTCCAGATTTTATTGAAAAGTTTCTTCTTCTGGCCGCTAGAATGCACTCGCTCTGTTAGGATTATATTGTTCGATATTTCACCAATAGATGTCACGACTAGTCTACGTGGGGATCCATTGATTACTATACCATTATCATTCTATGCGCATCGAATTTGAAGAATGACAAGATGATACTACGATACATTTTAACTTTTTATTTTAAAGGGTTTGTAACAGCCTATTTTGCGTTACTTGAAAATGTTATTAAGCGTTATATTGTGCACATTATGGTGTAAAATATATATTTAATTAAAACATAATTCGCCAGCAGATTTACTCGATACATCTAGCTGCCAAAAAGGTAACTTCCAGATTTTATTGAAAAGTTTCTTCTTCTGGCCGCTAGAATGCACTCGCTCTGTTAGGATTATATTATCGAAAATATCCACATAGTTTGTATACACACGTCTCTGTAGGGTCATGGAAAGATTTGTTAATTCAATTAGGGTTGTGAAAGCCATGCACAACCAGACGTGTAAAGACATGCCTCAACTCAAAGTTGGATGTTGCCCACGGCAGGTCGTAATAATAAAAATAATAATAATGTTATTGGTTTTACATCCCTTTTAACTACTGCTGATTTTAGAGACACCGGGGTGCCGGAATTTTGGCCCGAAGGGGATCTTTATCGTGCCAGTAAATGTACTGACACGGCTCCCTCGCATTTGTGCACCCTCAAATGCCAGCTGACTGCGCCAGGATACGAACCTGCAACCTAGGGCCCAGCAAGCGAGAACGTTACCGCTGAGCCACGCCGCCAGTCCGGTCGATTATGTCTCCAGATCCATAACATTCTTGATATACTTCTTATCTTTCTTTCTTCAATGATGGTAGCAGTTTTTATCTAGGTTGTGGCGTTTGGTAGAGGTAAATCGTTTCTAAGGTCTTCAACAAAGAATAGTTCTATTATACTCTTTGATAATAACAACGAGTTATAACTATACTCATACATTTAGGAGAAAGTAGGCTATATGTTCTTTACTGAACATCTTGTTTATACTTGTGGTCACACCGTCCTTATGCAAGGTTTGGAACTGATGTGTAACTAACTAATCTAACAGTCTGTTACTTCTTCACGTCAAATTTTATATCCCGCAGAGATGTTGGTTGATTCCTCAGTTTAGGGCTGCGACAACGCGGTCATGTAACCCCGTGTACTTTGGGTGTGTGTAGAATCTGTCTGATAAACGGTGTTAATTGTGATGGCTGTATTAGTCAGTAATTCAGGATTCTTTTTATTATTTATCGGGTAAGGACTGCAGACGGTCAATTTCAAGTAGTAGTTCCTAATATTGGTACCAAACATACCGTCAACGACACCTGGCTGTGAACTTGGCTACTAGATGCCACCGCAACCAGTAACTTGCAACGAACGTTGGACTTCCCCTCTGAAGAGAAGCATACCGAGGGATTTTAAGCGCTCTTTGAAAATCCGACGACTTCGGCTGGCTTTGAACCCGCGACCTTGGGCAAAGAAGTTCAGCAGGCTACCAGCGAGGCTACGTCATCGAAGCCGCTTCCCACATAGTCAGATGGAAAACTGAATGTGATCTCGTTGTCATGGCAACCTCTGATAGCTCATCCCTCATCAATTTAGAAGCGTTGTCATGGTAACCTCTGATGGCTCTTGGCATTTTCTTCTAATTCCGAAATCATATTTCTCATACCTTGGCGTAATGGTGGGTTGTATCAAAAATTCTTTCAGACAAAAGTTTTAGGTAATTATTAGGGGAATATCATCCATTTCTTACGGTTTTGATATTGTGCCTATTAAGAGAGATATGATTAATGTTTCCCGAATAACCCACTTTGTTCCACCCCATTGGTCAATGGTTGGTGCTATCAAAAAACTTTTTAAACATAAACTTTTGGCACTTATCCGACACATATTATAAACTTTGAACGGATTCGATATTTCAGATATTAAGAGAGTTATAGTGTTATTTTCTTTTTTCGAAAAAAGCCCCCCATTTTTACCCCCTTTGACCGATTTTGCCCATTAACGAACTCGACCGAGATTTTATAGGGGTACATATTATGTAAAAAATTCAAAGTGATTGGTGCAAAATTACGGCAGTTATCGTGTCCACAAGAAACTGATATATATATATATATATATATATATAGTATAGATAGATACATATATACATATATACATAAATTATATATAAACTTTTGAAGTGATGGTGGTTTTGGGGTCTAGGGATGTGAAACGCGAAGATATGTCGAAATTTTCTGGAAGTCGAAACATGGTACCCAATGCAATAGTTAGCTTTCTAATGAAATCTACCTAAAATTACATACGATTAATAAACTTGGATGGCTAGTTTCAATCGTCAAGTAATCATCATCGGATACTTTACACTCAGGTTATTAATCTATGTCTACAAATATGTAGGTTAAGATATACTACCTTGCAAAGGCCGCGTGCCGGTGGTGGCAGAGTGTGCTCCAGCCTGTCGCTACCGGCAGCAGCGTTGCGCCCAACTAGTTGAACACATTTATGGTTTTTAACGTATTTAATAATCATCATTACTTGCATAAATTTCACAGTAGTTATTTACATCGTAGGCTTTCGCGTCCGGTGTCTAGTTTATCATCTACTGTCGACCAAAATATTATGTGTACTCGAGTTTGAAGGTTGTTTGTGAAGTAACCAATAGACCTACATAAAATCCAATAACATCATCATTTTTGTCGTTCTATTTTACGTTAGTTCATGTAGGTTTGGAATTTTTAATTTATATTTTAATATTTTTTATCGCAGTTGGAACACAAAAAGTGCCCGTTTTTAAGCGTGTTTCAACCATGCGTCACATTTAAGAATTAATATCTCACAAACCCGTTATCAGATCGAATCCAAATTTTAACACAAAATACATTGGAATGTTGTATAACTGGTTTATTCATTTAAAAATGTTGTGTCTCCAAGAAACAAAGTTGTTTTCATTTTTGTAAGGTAACTTTTCCTCGGCTCGGGGTGGTTGGAAAATGTAGTTCTTGGTTGCGTTGTAATCCTTATACATCAAAAAGGTATGCTGTATGATTGTGAAATACGTAAATTAATTCACTTATTTTATATCGGTCTGTATTTGTACGGGGAATTAAGACATGCTTCACCAGTTAGCCGCTCTGGTGAAAGCTGTACATCGTTGCCAAGATGGGCTCCATCACGCGTCATGGCGAGCCTCGCTCAGAAGTAATGGACTCCATATCAGCAACGCTGTACAGCATATCCCGGAGCGGCTGGCTGGTGAACCATGTCTTAATTTCCCGTACAAATAGAAACCGATATAAAATAAGTGAATTAATTTACGTATTTCACAGTCATACAGCATAACCTTCTGATGTATAAGGATTACAACGCAACCAAGAACTACATTTTCCAACGACCCCGAGCCGAGAAAAAGTTACCTTACAAAAATGATAACAACTTTCATTCTTGAACACACAAAAAAATGAAATTATTAAACCAGTTATACAACATTTCAATGTATATTGTGTTAAAATTTGGATTCGATCTGATGACGGGTTTGTGAGATAATAATTCTTAAATGTGACGCATGGTTGAAACACGCTTAAAAACGGGCACTTTTTGTGTTTCAACTGCAATAAAAAATATTAAAATATAAATTAAAAATAAACAAGAAGTTCCGTGAAGAACTATACAGCCTACTTTTCATGCCAATGATTATTCTACAGTATATGAACCTATCTAGAATAATGACGAAATTAAGTTGGTAATATCGAAATATCTAATTAGTTCAAAATATTCCTGGTATAATGTAGCCTAATAGAGCACTACAGTTGGCAGCCCTGGTGACTGAATATATTCTCTTAAGATACAGAATACAAAATTTGGTTGAAGTCCAATGGACGTTACATGCTGTTTGACACTGGATCCATCAGCACGCGTAAAAGCATGTTGCCAACAATACCATGCGTGTGCTCGTCAGAAATAATCTGAAATATTATGATATCTTATTGTGCCAATTTTGGATGAAATCCATTTGTTAGTACAGAAGTCACATGTATTTAAAAATTGGACATATCAACAGGCATAGAATCATGTTGGCAGCACTGCCTTGTATTAATTACTCCAAATTAATCTAGAATATCAGGTGCTATACGTGTGCAAAGTATAGGGCTGTTGGCTTGCATACTTTCTGATATATTGATATTAGGGTAAAAAACAATATAGACAGCATTTATTAACAGTTGGCAGCCCTGATTGCTCTTAGCAATACTTATAGTCATATCTGTTATGGTACACATAGCACATACGAAATTTGGTTGAAATCCAACTGATAGTATAGAAGTTACATGTATTTAAAAATTGGTACTATCAGCAGGCTTATAATCATGTTGGTAGAACTGACGTATATAAGTTACTCCAAATTAATCTAAAATGTCAGAATATACGTGTGCATAGTTTAAAGCTGTTGGCTTGCATACTTTCTGATATATTGGTATTTTGATTTAAAAATTTGATAGAGCAATTATTAACAGTTGGCATCCCTAATGGCTCTTAAGAATACGCTCAGTCATATCTGTTTATGTACAGATATTACATACAAAATTTGGTTGAAATCCAATTGATAGTGTAGAAGTTATATGCATTTAAACATCGGACCTATCAGAAGCCTTAAAATTATTTTGGCAACACTGTCATGGTTGGCCTCCTGGAAATTAAACTGAAATAGTATTATCTACATGTGTGCCAATTTTGGAATAGCTCCCGTGCATACCTTGCGAGATATCCAACATGGAGCTCAAATTTCTAGTGCGTTTTTTCAGCAGTTGGTAGCACTGACATCATTTTCAAATATGGGTGTGAGATATTCCGGTGCTCATTTTTTCTTATACTAAATTTGGTTTTGATTGCTGCAGTCGTTTAGGAGTTGATACGGGGGACACACACACACAGCCAGACAGACAGAGAGACACACATTTTCCCGGATCGATCTCATAAGTCTACTTTTTCCTCATTTTTGCAAAATGTGAAAAGTAGGCTAAAAATTCCAAATCTAAACGAACTAACGTAAAATAGAACGATGAAAATGATGATGCTATTGGATTTTATGTGGGTCTACTGGTTACTTCACAAACAACCTTCATACTCGAGTGCACATAATATTTTGGTCGACAGTAGGCTTACAGGATGGAGCCGTGTCGTGTAACGGTGATTGTTTCCCGATGTTTCGGCTGCCATTGCAGAAGCCTTAATCATGGGTGGGTACGAGATGGTGTCCGTACTCAAACTGCAATGACAGCCAAAACCTCGGGGAACAATCACCGTTACATGACGCGGCTCCATCCTCTAAGCCTAGATAAATTTCACAGTAGTTTTTGGAAATGCTGTCCTTTTTCTAGACACACGTTGCACTGACGTAAGAAGGTTTGGTGCACTCGCTGTAATTCATCCTGACTGATGTTTCGTATCAGTGCAGTTATTTCGTTCTTGAGAGCCTCCAGAGTACACGGATTGTTTCTGTATAGCTTTTGTTTGAGGTTCCGCTATAAGTAAAAATCGCACGATGCTGAAACTTACCAATACATCTACTGGAAGTCTTCTTCAGAAAAAGATAAGTTTTCACTAGGAAAATGCGTTGTTTTGTTCTATACAAAACCACTTTCACGGGATACAAGATAGGCTACTGTACTGTACATCACTACAAGTCTTAATTATCTCAACTAGGGAAAGTATCTTGCCAGCTGCGTATGTAATCAATGCTATGACAGCATCCAGACCTTCCCGATCCGCTGTTCTGTAATTGTCACATGCTAGTTATCTGGCCCTGACTCATCACAATTAGACTGTCACACGGCCCTGGCGAGGTTCCGTCATTTAGAGAAGGACCTCTCAGCATATGCACTATTTTAGTTACAGAAGTTTATAATAGTGAACAGTGAAATATGATTGAAGCTAAACGTTGTTGATGCTGTTAATTCATTTTGAGAGACTTGTGACATCTTGGTCATCAGCCCCGTGTGTGTTGAACTTGAATGATAACCTGTATTTACGTGATGACCGTTGCAGTGTGTGTAACTGTATTAGCGACAGGAATGATATAGGTGTCCCGGGACTTCGAATAAGGTATTATCCCGGCATTTCCTTGGAGGTAAAGTGGAAAATCCCGGGGAAATACCACACTGATGATAACCGCTGTCAACACCGAGACACGAACCTTCGATTCCCGAACTTGTTGCAGCTACCCTCTTGGCCGTGGTACACGATTGAACCAGCACGTCTACCCCGCAGGATAAGAAGAAGAAGCTAAACGAGAACGAAGACCACATCACCCAAATAACCAGCTAAGTACTTTGTTGTTGTTATTCTTGTTATAAGGGTCGGAAATACGAGGTCATCTGCCCCTAGCTAAGTACTTTAATCGACAGCACCAACTTAAATTTTACTAACCCTTACAGATTATCACACCCAACAAGTGAACTTGAAGGTCAATTGCCACTAACATTATCAAAAACAAAACAAAATATAATACTAACAAACATGACGAGTTACGCATTTTTACAACAATAATAAACAATAATAATAATAATAATAATAATAATAATAATAATAATAATAATAGTTCACAGTAGGTTTAAAATGGTTATTTTTATATACACTTCGACATTTTAAGCAGACAAGTGTTTATTTCTTTTGGGGAAAATATTAATGTTTTGTAGAGTTATTGAAACAAAACCTGAGCGCCAAGTCCAAAGAGCGGCTTTATAGAGGAGTCATGGATTATACGAGTATATTACGAGGTTATTCCACTAATTTCTTTAAGTGCTGGCTCTAGGATCGATAACTCAACAAAAAATAAAGAAAAACTGTGCTCATTGTTTGTTGGAGTCACAGTACATGGCCACAGGCATTTCAAAAGAATCCATCTCCTTCCGTAGTCATTAGCCTGTCACCGTGAAGGTGCCAAGATATTGAATCATGGTCTGAGAGCTGGAATGGGGCACATTAAGCCACAGCTTCGTGGGGCAGAACTAAGGAGAAGTGGGTTCAATTCCTACATCAGCCCACTTCTTGTCCAGGCAAATGCCCATAACTGAAAGCCATGGCCATCTCCTACCCAAATAGTAGCCCGCAAAGCAGTAAAGCAGGGCGGATGGTCTATACACATAGGGCACTCACAAGTATTCGATCGTTACAAATGAGTATTCAAAAGAAAGAAAATTACCCATAGCAGTGACGAATTGCTTTCTGATATCATAAATATTGACAATTTGTTCTTTTATTTTAAGTGTTCTTTGACAAATAAACAAGACTAGAGCCCCTTCCAGATCTTCTATTTATTTATTTATTTATTTATTTATTTATATACTAGCTATTTTACTCGGCGTTGCCAGGGAGGTGTATAGGTGTTATAGAAAGATACATGCCAATATAATACGCAAGGTATTTATAGAAATATATAATGAACTTGCGCAAATATTGAACGTTGTTAGAGGATTAGAGGAGGATGATTGCACTATTTATCTGCTCTTCCACTAAATGCTTGAGTGTTGAAAATCTATCTATACGTTTTGTTTGTTATGCGCAAGGATCATAGAACATTAACTGACTGACTTCACCATCGAGGTAATAATATTATATTTTGTCATAGATATACGAAGATGTCTAATATTTCATAAGCTTTTGTCATGTTTTATTAAATCACCGCTAGATGGCAGATCACACGTCATCCACAATGACATCTCTATTATTATTTAATTGATTAGCAAAAGCTATGCTGAATTAGCATCGATATGCTCAAACTGACAGCTGCGATTGCATGTATAAACTGATGCCAACTACTTAAATACAAAAGAGGCATGTTCGAGGTCTATAATTTTAAGATCATGTTGAACTCACGGCGTGGAAATATTCCATATCATCCCAAGTATTACGGTTCTAATCGCTTCAGTGAAGATTGGCATTTCATTCAACAAGTAGTTCCGTGAAGAACTATACAGCCTATTTTCATATATCCTACTTAAGTTAATTGCCTCTATCTACATACAACATTTCAGATTGATTGCTGTAATAGATTCGTAGATATTCAGAACCGACTAAATATTTCGGATGGTCGCCATGTTGGATTTTATATATGTAGGTCCTAGAGTTATGTACTGTTACATGAAGATTATTGTGTACGTGTAGCATTCAAACTTCAATCGCATGATTAGGACACAAGAAGTAACAACGAGATTTTAAAATTTTGCACAGCTGCCATCTTGTGGTTATGGAAACAATTGAAATAAATTAGATGCCAGTGGATTAACATTCGTATAAGGATTTACTGTACCAAGTTTTACTGCACTCGGATGGTTAAATTGCGAGAAATGACCATGTGAATATTTATACTTCGCGTCACCGCCATGTTGGATTTGTGTTCACCAGGTTATTTAAAGTCCTATAGGTGAACTTAAGATCATAGCCCCTATGAACATAAAAAAAATCCGTTTGATTGCTATAATAGATTCGTAGATATTCAGAGCCGTCTAAATATTTCGGATGGTCCCCATGTTGGATTGTTAAATGTATAGGCCATAGAGTCATATACCATTAAAGGGAAATTATTGCGTAGGTTCAATATTCAAACTTTCACTTCGATCGCATGATTACGACACAAGGAATAAAAACTTAATTTTAAAATTCGCAAAGCCGCCATCTTGAGGTTATGTAAACAATTGAACTAAATTAGATACCAGTGTATTACAATGTGTATAAACATTTCCTGTACCAGATTTCATTGCGGTTGGAACATTAATCGCGAGAAAGGTCTATTTAAAGTGTTCAAATTCGCTTGGCCGCCATGTTAGTTTTGTAGTTAACCGGTTTTTGAAAGTCTTACAGTTGAACTTCCAGTAGTGCCCTTTATCTCCGTACAAAATTTCAGGGTGATACCGCTAATAGTTTCAGAGATATAGAATGCCAGTGAAATATTTCGCACATCCGCCATCTTGTGGTTATGTAAACAATTGAACCAAGTTAGATGTCTGTGCATTACAATATGTATTAACATATACTCTACCAAGTTTTATTGCGTTTGGTTGGTTAAATCGCGAGAAACGTCTATTTAAGTGTCGCAAATTCGCGTGGCTGCCATGTTGGTTTTGTAGTTACCAGTTTTTCAAGGGTCACATAGGTGAACTTCTAGTAGTTCCCTTTATCACCGTAAAAAATCCAGGCTGATATCGGGAATAGTTTCGGAGATATTGAATGCTGGTGAAATATTTCGCACATCCGCCATGTTGGATTGATGAGATGTAATAAAATTTGAAGGCACGATCGGGGTCGTCCGGAATACTGCTACGAACTTGGTGAATTTCATTGAAATCGCTCCAGCCGTTTAGAATTTATTAGGGGGGGAGGGGGCACACACACACACACACACTCCTCACACACACACACACACACACACACACACTCACACACACACGCACACACACACACACAAAAGGTGATCTCATAAGCCTATTTTTTTCAAAATTTAAAATAGGCTAAAATAGCCTGTGTACTAACCACTCAGCAGGAAAGTTCATATCTAATATATAAAAGTGAAAGTCTGTATGTATGTATGTATGTATGTATGTATGTATGTATGTATGTATGTATGTATGTATGTATGTATGTAGGTTGGTTCCGTACACAAATCTACACCGTTCCACCAATCTCAACCATATTTTGCATACACATAGTTTAGGACCCAGAAGGAACCGCTGGCTACATGAATTTTTGATAGTCTTTCTCATTCTTCTGATTTCGGCCCTTTTGCACTCAAGCACAGGCTAATCAAATCATAACAAGTAGTTCCGTGAAGAACTATACAGCCTATTTTCATATATCCTACTTATGTTAACTGCCACTATCAACATACAAAATTTCAGTTTGATTGCTGTAATAGATTCGTAGATATTGAGAACCAACTAAATATTTCGGATGGTCGCCATGTTGGATTTTATATATGTAGGTCCTAGATTTATGTACTGTTACATGAAGATTATTGTGTACGTGTAGCATTCGAACTTCAATCGCATGATTAGGACACAAGAAGTAAAAACGAGGTTTTAAAATTTCGTACAGCTGCCATATCGTGGTTATGGAAACAATTGAAATAAATTAGATGCCAGTGGATTAACATTCGTATAAGGATATACTGTACCAAGTTTCACTGCACTCGGATGGTTAAATTGCGAGAAACGTCCATGTGAATATTTATACTTCGCGTCGCTGCCATTTTGGATTTGTGATCACCATGTTATTTAAAGTACTATAGGTGAACTTAAGTTCATAGACCCTATGAACATTAAAAATTCAGTTTGATTGCTATAATATATTCGCAGATATTTAGAGCCGTCTAAATATATCGGATGGTCGCCATGTTGGATTGTTAAATGTATTGGCCATAGAGGCATGTACCATTAAAGGAAAATTATTGCGTAGGTTCACTATTCAAACTTTCACTTCGATCGCATGACTACATCACAAGAAATAAGAACTCAATTTTAAAATTTGCACAGCCGTCATCTTGAGGTTATGTAAACAATTGAACTAAATTAGATACCAGTGCATTATAATGTGTATAAATATTTCCTGTACCAGATTTCAGTGCGTTTCGAACATTAAATCGCGAGAATGGTCTATTTAAAATTTTCAAATTCGCTTGGCCGCCATGTTCGTTTTGTAGTTAAACGGTTTTTGAAAGTCTTATAGATGGACGTCCAGTAGTGCCCTTTAACTCCGTACAAAATTTCAGGGAGATACCGCTAATAGTTACAGAGATATAGAATGCCAGTGAAATATTTCGCACATCCGCCATCTTGTGGTTATTTAAACAATTGAACGAAGTTAGATGTCGGTGCATTACAATGTATATAAACATATACTGTACCAAGTTTCATTGTGTTTGGTTGGTTAAATTAGGAGAAACGTCTATTTTAAAGTCGCAAATTCGCTTGGCCGCCATGTTGGTTTTGTAGTTACCAGGTTTTCAAAGGTCACATAAGTGAACTTATAGTAGTTCCCTTTATCACCATACAAAATGTCAGGGTAATATCGGTAATAGTTTCGGAGATATTGAATGCTGGTGAAATATTTCGCACAGCCGCCATGTTGGATTGGTGAGTCGTAACAAAATTTGAAGGGCACGGTCGGGGTCGCCGGGAATAGTGCTATGAACTTACCGAGTTTCATTGAAATCGCTCCAGCCGTTTAGATTTTATTAGGGGGGGGGGGGCACAAACACGAATCACACACACACGCACACACACACGGACAAAAGGTGATCTCATAAGCCTTTTTTTAGCCTACTTTCGATTTTTGCAAAAAATGAAAGTAGACTTATGAGATCACTACAGGGCGAAAAAAAGTGTGTCTGTCTGTGTGTGTGTATGTGTGTGAGTCTGTGTGTGTGTGTGTGTGAATGTGTGTACTCTGAATGTTTGTCCCCCCCTATCAATTCGAACACGGTGAGCGCAAATTGAACGAAATTTGGTACAAAGGTAGCACTAGCAAAGGACACCTCAGTGTCATGTTTTATATCGCCGCCATCTTGACGGAAACGTAATGGCGGCCACACAAATGTTCAAAGCTTAAATGAAATTACGACTAACCTAATCATGCGATCTCTACCAAATTTTGCAACAACATACCTTTATGGTGGCAGCATCCTTTGACCAAATTAATAGGTCATCAGCCTAATAGTTTGCGGATGGCGGCCATCTTTGTGTGAAAATCGATTGCCCCTATTAATTCGAACACGGTGAAACCGAATGGAACGAAATTTGGTACAGAGGTAGTACTAGCAAAGGGCACCCCAGTGTCATGTTTTATATAGCCGCCATCTTGACGGAAACGTAATGGCGGCCGCACAAATGTTCAAAGCTTAAATCAAATTACGACTAACCTAATCATCCGATCTCTACCAAATTTTGCAACAACATACCTTTGTGGAGGGAGCATCCTTTGACAAATCTAATAGGTCATTAGCCTAAAAGTTTGCGGATGGAGGCCATCTTTGTGTCAAAATCGATTACCCCTATTAATTCGAACACGGTGAAACCGAACGGAACGAAATTTGGTACAGAGGTAGTACTAGCAAAGGGCACCCCAGTGTCATGTTTTATATCGCCGCCATCTTGACGGAAACGTAATGGCGGCCACACAAATGTTCAAAGCTTAAATCAAATTACGACTAACCTAATCATCCGATCTCTACCAAATTTTGCAACAACATACCTTTATGGAGGGAGCATCTTTTGACAAATCTAATAGGTCATTAGCCTAATAGTTTGCGGATGGCGGCCATCTTTGTGTCAAAATCGAATACCCCTATTAATTCGAACACGGTGAAACCGAATGGAATGAAATTTGGTACAGATGTAGCACTAGCAAAGGGCACCCCAGTGTCATGTTTTATATTGCCGCCATCTTGACGGAAACGTAATGGCGGCCACTCAAATGTTCAAAGCTTAAATCAAATTACGACTAACCTAATCATCCGATCTCTACCAAATTTTGCAACAACATACCTTTATGAAGGGAGCATCCTTTGACAAATCTAATAGGTCATTAGCCTAATAGTTTGCGGATGGCGGCCATCTTTGTGTCAAAATCGATTACCCCTATTAATTCGAACACGGTGAAACCGAATGGAATGAAATTTGGTACAGAGGTAGCACTAGCAAAGGGCACCTCAGTGTCATGTTTTATATCACCGCCATCTAGACGGAAACGTAATGGCGGCCACACAAATGTTCAAAGCTTAAATCAAATTACGACTAACCTAATCATCCGATCTCTACCAAGTTTGCAACAACATACTTTTATGGAGGAAGCATCCTTTGACAAATCTAATAGGTCATTAGCCTAATAGTTTGCGGATGGCGGCCATCTTTGTGTCAAAATCGATTACCCCTCTTAATTCAAACACGGTGAAACCGAATTGAATGAAATTTGGTACAGAGGTAGCACTAGCAAAGGGCACCTCAGTGTCATGTTTTATATCTCCGCCATCTTGACGGAAACGTAATGGCGGCCACACAAATATTCAAAGCTTAAATCAAATTACGATTAACCTAATCATCCGATCTCTACCAAATTTTTCATCAACATACCATTATGGAGGGAGCATCCGTTGACCAAACGAATAGGTCATTAGCCTAATATTTTGCGGATGGTGGCCATCTTTGTGTGAAAATCGATTCCCCCTATTAATTCGAACACGGTAAAATCGAATGGAACGAAATTTGGTACAGAGGTAGCACTAGAAAAGGCCACCTCAGTGTCATGTTTTATATCACCGCCATCTTGACGGAAACGTAATCGCGGCCACCCAAGGCTAAAGGCTAAAATGTAATTACGACCAACCTAATAATCTAGTCTCTACCAAATTTTGCAACAACAAATCTTTATGTGAGAAGCATATTCTGACCAAACTGCTAGATCATCAGCCCAATAGTTTGCAGATGGTGGCCAAGTATGTGTGCAAATCGATTCCCCCTATCAATTCAAACACGGTGAAACCGAATTGAACGAAATTTGGTACAGAGGTAGCACTAGCAAAAGGCACCTCAGTGTCATGTTTTATATCGCCGCCATCTTGACGGAAACGGAATGACGGCCACCCAAATGTTAAAAGCTTAAATCAAATTTCGACCATCCTAATAATTTGATCTCTACCGGATTTTGCAACAACATGCCTTATGACTGACTACAAGGTCATCAGCCCAATAGTTTGCAAATAGCGGCCATGTATGTGTGCAAATCCATTCCCCGGATCAATTCAAACACGGTGAAACCGAATTGAATGAATTTTTTTACAGAGGTAGCACTAGCAAAGGGCACCTCATATTCATGTTTAATATCCCTATAGCACGTTGTATTTCAACTAGTTACTACAACCAACATTCAATTATACTCCTTGAAAAGGACAAAGAGTTATAACAATACCCATGCATTTAGGAGAAAGTAGGCTATATGTTCTTTACTGAACATCTTGTTTCAAAATTGAAAATAGGCTAAAAATATACGGTACTCATGAAGGAATGGCAAGGCAGATAGTTTCCATGGCAACATAGCTCAAGTCGAGACACGGCCGACTAGATGCCATTTGCGCTCAGCACTACCGGTATAGAAAATGAGGATCTTTACTTGAAATCCCGTTAGTTACTCAACTACTCACACAGCACTGTCAACCGAGTATAGCATAAAAGACTTGACACTATCTACTATATATTTGGGGATATGTTCGTTGCATGTCAAAACCGTCTACTAAGGGAGGATTTTCGGATATTCACTCACTCACTCACTCACTCACTCACTCATTCATTCATCACGAAATCTCAGAAACCACCGAACGGATTGGAATGAAATTTGGTATGCAGCTTCCACAAGGGCCGCAACACCCACTAAGAAAGGATTTTTGGATATGCAGGTTCTAAAGGGGTGTTAAGGGGGTAGAACTGCATTTCATTGAATAGCAATATCTCCCTATTGGTTTCATTGGGGGATGTGATACTCGGCATATAAACTCATCATTAAAAATAAGAAGACATGTGTCTGAGGGTTTTTCTATGTGGTGTATATTATGAAGTGAAAGGGGTGAAAAGTGGGGGTTGAAAGATTCCTAACGGAGCATGTATCTCTAAAACGATATAGGCGAGGAGTTTGAAATTCAGCGAAAAAAACCCAGCATAAAAATAAGTAAATAGGTGTTTGGCCGTTTTTTTCATAAATCCAATTTAAGGGGACCATGGGGAGGGGTGAAATTCTGGGGGGAAAACAGGAAAGAAAGTGTCCTAACTAATTGACTAACTGACTCACTCATCAAACTCAGGGGGAAAAACTGCTTTAAAGTAAGTAAATAGCTGTTCGACAGTTTCTTTCATAAATCAAATTTAAGAGGTTCATGGGGAGGGGTGAAATTCTGAAAAAAGAAAATTGAAAGAAAATGTCTTGACTCACTCACTCACTCACTCATCATCGCCCAGCCAAAATTATTGAAGTTAGAAACATGACAGTTTGGGGAAATGTTCATTGTATGTCAAAACCGTCTACTAAGGGAGGATTTTCGGATATTCAGGTTCTGAAGGGGTCTTAAGGGGGTTAAACCTGCATTTCATTGAATAACAATATCTCCCGATTGGTTTCATTGGGGGATTTGATACACGGCATATAAACTCAGCATTAAAAAATAAGAAGACACGTGTCTGAGGGGTTTTCGATATGGTGTATATTATGAGTTGAAAGGGGTGAAAGATGGGGGTTTAAGGATTCCTAACGGAGCGTGTATCTCTTTAACGACATAGGCGAGGAGTTTGAAACTAAGCGAAAAAAAAATCAGCTAAGAAATAAGTAAATAGGTGTTCGACCGTTTTTTAATAAATCCAATTTAAGGGGCCCATGTGGAGGGGTGAAATTCTGGAAAAAAAAACAGGAAAGAAAGTGTCCTAACCGATTGACTCACTCACTCTTCAAACTCAGGGGGGAAAACGCTTAAAAATATGTAAATATGTGTTCGACAGGTTAAGGGGTTCATCGGGAGGGGTGAAAACCTGAAGAAAAAATGAAAGAATATGTCCTGACTCACTCACTCACTCATCATCGCCCAGCCAAAAATACTGAAGTTGGAAACATGGCATTTTGGGTATATGTTCGTTGTATGTCAAAACCGTACATTAAGGGAGGAGTTTTGAATATTCAGGTTCTAAAGGGGTCTTAAGGGGGTTAAACCTGCATTTCATTGAATAACAATATCTCACGAGTGGTTTCATTTGTGGATGTGATACTCGGCATATAAACTAATCATTAGACATAAGCAGACATGTTTCTAAGTGTTTTTCGATGTGGTGTATTATTATGAAGTGAAAGGGGTGAAAAGTGGGGGGTTGAAGGATTCCAAACGGAGCGTGTAGGCCTATCTCTTAAACGACTTAGGCGAGAAATTTTAAACTCAACAAAAAAAGATCAGCATTAAAAATAAGTAAATCGGTGTTCAACCGTTTTTTTCATATATTAATTTAAGGGGCCAACGGGGTGTGATGAAATTCTGGGGGAAATAAGGAGATAAAGTGTCCTAACTGACTAACTCACCCACTCATCAAACTCAGGGGAAAAAGGCAGCTTAAAAAATAAATTAATAGGTGTTCAAGCGTTTTTTCATCAATCCAATTTAAGGGGCCCATGGGGAAGGGTGATTTCTGGCAATAATAATTGAAAGAAAATGTCGTGTCTGACTCACTCACTCATCACGCCCAGCGAAAACTATTAAAGTTGGAAACATGAAATTTTGGGAATATGTTCGCTGTATGTCGAAAACCTCAACTAATGAATGATTTTTGTTTATTTGGGTTTTAACGAGGTGTTAAGGGGGGTAAACGTGCATTTCATTGAATAACGATATGTCATGAGTTGTTTCTTTGGGGATGTGATATTCGGTATATAAACTAATCATTAAAAATAATCAGACGTGTCTATGGGTTTATCGATGTGGTGTATATTATGAGGTGAAAGGGGTGAAAATTGGGGTTGAGGGATTCTTAACGGAGCGTGTATCTCTTAAACGACATAGGCGAGAAGTTTGAAATTCGGCGGGAAAAAACAGCTTAAAATATAAGTAAATAAGTGTTCGACCGTTTTTTCATAAATCCAATTTAAGGGGCCCTTGGAGAGGGGTGAAATTCTGGGAGGAAAACAGGAAAGAAAGTGTCCTTACTCACTCACTCATCAAACTCAGGGGGGAAGAACAGCTCAAAAATAAGTAAATAGGTGTTCGACCGTTTTTTTTTCATAAATCCAATTTAAGGGGTTCATGAGAGGGGTGAAATTGTGAAAAATAAATGAAAGAAAATGTCGTGACTTACTCACTCATCATCGCCCAGCCAAAATTATTGAAGTTAGAAACATGACATTTTGGGGGTATGTTCGTTGTATGTCGAAAACGTCCACTAAGGAAGGATTTTTGGATATTCAGATTCTAAAGGGGGTAATAAGGTGGTGGACTTGCATTTAATTGAATAACAATATCTCCCGATTGGTTTCCTTGGGGATAGGATACTCGGCATATAAACTCATCATTAAGAATAAGCAGACATATGTCTAAGGGTTTATCGATATGGTGTATATTATGAGGTGAAAGGGGTGAAAAGTGGGGGTTGAAAGATTACTAACGGAGCGTGTATCTCTTAAACGACATAGGCGAGGAGTTTGAAACTCGGAGGAAATCACTCAGCTTAAAAAATAAAGAAATAAATAAAATAAATAGGTGTTCGACCGTTTTTTCATAAATCCAATATAAGGGGCCTATGGGGAGGGGTGAAATTCTGGAAGAAAAACGTCTACTAAGGAGGGATTTTTGGATATTCAGGTTCTAAAGGGGTGTTAACGGGGTTAAACCTGCATTTCATTGAATAATAATAATAAGACACGACTATGACGCGAGCGAAGGGAGACTAAAAATGAGATGGTGTGTGTCTGTGTATTACTCAATCACGCAAGTACCACTGGTCCGATTTACATGAATTTTACATGGAAGTAGCTGATTTACCTGGTTAAGATATAGGCTACTTTTGATTTCAATACTTTGCACTATTTAAGGATGGCGACCATTTTAGCGACGTCACTACACCCTTTGGTTTCAAACTTTCATATTTCCATTTCAAATAAAAAGAGAACGCTAAGAAATAGAAAACTTTTGATGGCATGTACGAGGTTTAAAATTACATTTTCTATCCGAAAGGTATCTCCAACGGTTAGCGAGTAAAACCTAAATTTGTGCTATAAAACACGGTCAACGCCGAGCGGTGTAGTTGGACAACATGTTCCATCCTTAATCTCCCTCTGCGCAGCACCTAGCCTATCCCCTGTTTTAACTGTCACCTTCACATTTTAATTTATTTATGACGCGTAGCGAAGCACGGGTACTTCAGCTAGTCTAATATATAAAATTGAAAGTCTGTATGTATGTATGTATGTATGTATGTATGTATGTGGGTTGGTTCCGTATACAAATCTACACCGTTCCACCAATCTCAACCATATTTTGCATACACATAGTTCAGGACCCAGAAGGAACCACTGGCTACATGAATTTTCGATAGTCTTTCTCACTCTTCTGATTTCGGCCTTTTTGCACTCGAGCAAAGGAAAATAAAGTCAGAAAATATCCTGATAAATTAATGGCAAGGTCGGCCATCTCCATGGCAACACTAGCTCAAGCCGGGGCCACCAAGTTTCTATCTATCTCGGTGAGAGGCCATGCTACACCCACTGCCAGCTAGATCACATCCCTCCAAGCTGCTGTAAACTGCCTGTCCATTTAGCACAAGATAGGATGCAGCATCAACCCACTGTGATCGCCGCGGGATTTTCACTGCCAGCTGGATCGCATCCCTCCTGGGTGCTTTAATCTGCCTGCCCATTCAACACTCAGACGCGTACTGGATATACTGTATATTAATTCACCACTAGGTTGCAGCGCCAACCTTCCGCGGCTTTTTAAGGGGACGATACCTGAAACGAAGGGTTTTTAACTTTGGAGGCTTAATATCGAGATCGAAAAAACGCGAAAACATGGCACTAAGTTAGTTCTTTTGTTATTCAATCAGAATAATGAATATGATTTTTATCATTTAGACGTTCACGGCCCGTGACACTATCGATAATGTAGAATTTTGGGCTTATGCCGTGTTTTATTTAATCAAACTCGACGAGTTTCGAAAGAAACAATATTTGTATTTATCAGGAATAAATGGAAATACGACTAAATTGTTGCTAAGAGAAAGCAACAAAGAAACTAAAAAAGGTGCCTTAAGATGGACGCCATTATATCCCCATGTTAGGGACAACAAAAAGCAGCAGTGGGTATCTACAGAGGTCCCTGTACTTGTGACAAGGCTTATATCGGGCAGACTTCGAGAACGATATGTACTCGTATTAAGGAACATAATAGATGTATCAGGCTCATTCATCCTGATTCAAGCTGTTGCTTATCATGCTTTATCACCTGGCCATGATGTCATGTTCCAAGGCGTGGATGTTCTTGCCCGTATAAAGCAATATTGTCCCAGAATCATCAGGGAGGCGGTTGAAATACGTAAACACCCAGATAATTTCAACCGCGACACCGGCTACATTCTCAGTGTGTCCTGCCTACCTATTATCAGAACCCTCAGAAAGTAATACACTGCTGCTTTTCGTTGTCCCTAACATTGCGTCCATCTTAGGGCACCTTTATTAGTTTCTTTGTTGCTTTCTCTTAGCAACAATTTAGTCGTATTTCCGTTTATGTCTGATGAAGAAAGATATGGTTACTTTCGAAACGAGTCGAGTTTGATTAAATAAAACACGGCATAAGCTCAAAATTCTACATTATGGACAATATGATATTTATTTATTATTTATCGTGTGGCTAGCAACTAGATGAATTACAATATAACAAATGTATATATAAATAAGTAAATCATATGTACAGTATATATATATATATATCACAAGAACATAGGTTGCGTTCGCATTCACAAGCTTTTCGTTGTCCCAAACATGGGGCTATAATGGCGTCCATCTTAGGGCATCTTTTTTAGTTTCTTTGTTGCTTTCCCTTAGAAACAATTTAGTCGTATTTCCGTTTATTCCCGACGAAGATAGACATGGTTTCTTTCGAAACGCGTCGAGTTTTATTAAATAAAACACGGCTTAAGCTCAAAATTGTACATTATGGATAATATGATATTTATTTATTATTTAACGTATGGCTAGCAACTAGATGAATTACAATATAATAAATGTATATAAAAATAAGTAAATCATATGTACAATATATAAATCACAAGAACATAGGTTGCGTTCGTATTCACAACGAGATGCCCAGTTGTTGACGCCAGTCCAGAAAGGGAGATGCAGCAGAAATAATATCTTGAGGTGATCCAGCATACTTCCTCATCGGACATTATTGAATAATATGCTCTACGGTTTGAAGAGGAGCTCCGCAGTCACAGGCAGGAGAATCATGAAGTCCCCAGTTATGTAGCATGGCGTTACATCTGGCGTGACCTCTTCTTGGGCGATTTAACTTTACCCACTGGTTTCTCTTCAGGTTAAATCCCAGAAGTCTTATAGTAGGATCTAGAATACTTTGATGTCTCACAGGAGCAGACTTCCAGTTTTGGCGCCATTGTTCCGTGCAATTAATATCAGGTATGTTATGCCATATTGGGTTCCTTGATCTAAGACGACTGGAGGAAAGATCATTAAGCACTTCATGAATTGGGAGATCCTGTAGGTGATTTTGTTGATGTACCTTTCTCCACTCACGTACTGTTGCTTCCTGTCGTCTTAGGTCTGGAGGTGATATGATACTGACAGTGTTTAACCAGGGAGATGGGGGTGGATCTCAGTGTACCTGTTATGACCTTCATACTTTCATTCAGATGAACATCGATCTTTTTAGTATGAGCACTACTGTGCCACACTAGGGCACAATACTCTGCTACAGGATAAACCATGGAGAGGGTAGTCGTGCGTAGTGAAGTTGCATCAGCACCCCATGATGTGCCAGCCAATTTCTTCATGATATTGTTCCGCGAACGTATTACCAGAAGCCTGTAGCGTGATTCCTAAATAGTTAAAGTGCTTTGCTAATTTCAGTGGCTCTCCTTCATGATACAGTTCTTCACAGGCTGCTATTTTTCCACCCTTTCTAAAAACCATATGGACCGTTTTGTCCCTATTCAGCTGTAGGTTATTCTTTTCTGCCCAAAGTGTTAATCTGTCCCAGCATTCCTCCAGAGCTCTAAGATCATAGGACCCTATCACCATATCGTCTGCATAAGCGTAGAAGGAAACTACTTCTTCGTGGCCTTCAAGAACTTCTATGGCGCCTGAGGTAGCCAAGATAAACAACAGCGGACTAACAGGATCTCCCTGCAAGAATCCTTTTGCTTGGACAATGGGTGCTGATGACTGTAGGCTGTCTTTGATGATAATTATGTTATGCTGTAACATTTCAGATATGATCTCTGCTAGGTAGTGACCGTTCCCAAGTAGTCGACGAAGTTTATTTGCGATAAGCTGACTGTCTAATAGGTTGAAAGCTTTTTGGTAGTCAAAAATATGGTATGGAATTTCTTTCCCTTATGTCTGAACGTTTCGTTAATGTCTTCCAGGATATTGCTGATTGCATATAGGGTGGATCTGTCTTTCCTAAAACCAAATTGGTAATCGGGTATCATACTAATTGTCTCTTCTGTAACCTGTTGTCTACTATTTTGATGAATACTTTGAATGTATCATTTTCCAGCGCAATTCCCCTGTAGGAATCAGGTGAGTCCGGGGAACGTTTGTCCTTATATAGAACTTTCAACGTTGAAGTCCTCCAGTTGGATGGTATCGTGGATGTCTCCAAGCATTTATTGAACAGTGCCGTCCATATTTCTTCTAGGTAGGGTAAAGCTTCTTTTAAATGCTCGTTGAATACTTCGTCTGGCCCGGAAGCTTTGTTGTTTTTCAAATTCTGGTTTGTTTTTCGTACTTCTTCCACCGTGGTTCTTGGGAAATCGCGTACTTGACTTGTGTTTCTTACTAAGGGAACGTTTCCGTCGTTGAAGAGTTTCTTGAAGTGATTTTCCCATGTTTCCATCGCGATCGACTGAGTGAACTTGGGGGGTTTTACTTTGAAAACAGTGAAATGATTTTCTATGGCTTTCAACTCTAATTTCTTACTCTCCTCTTCCACCCAGTTTGCTCTTTGTTACTTCGGCAATTTCTTATACCTACATCTGTGACAATTGTATGCTATTCGAAATTCTTCTACATTCGAGTTCTTTGTTTTGTGAAGTAGCTCAAGAACAATAGTTCTTCCTTCGAAACACTCCTTGCCGAACCAATGTTGGGATCTTCTTTTCCTTCGAGGGTTTCTCACATGTGCTCTTCTAAGGACGGCCTCCAATGTATGCGCTGTTGCTTCGATGTTCCCTCCTTGTATTTGTTGTATAACGAATCCTTCAGTTTTTGTAAATTCTTCAATGTCACTTATACATAATGCTCTTTGAATGAAATCTGTCCATTGCTCTTGCTTCATTTTGCATGTTTTGACTGATATCTTGGCCTTAACTGGGAGATGTTTTCTAAGTGGCGCCACCTCTGATTTTGCGAGTACCTTTAATTCTGAGGTTTTGATAGAAGTGCTGGTAAAAATTAGGTCAATCGTACTCGCACCATTGTAACATATGTATGTATGGTCCTGTGGATCATTTTGCAATATGAAACCTTCTCTTCCCATGTACCCAATAACTGAAATACTTTTGAGGACTTCTTTATCTATCCGACAATTAAAATCGCCTCCTACGATAGTTCCGTCATTTTGTCTGATGTTCTTCAACATATCCTCCATGTTGTGAATTATGTCCTGCGCTGAGTGATTTGGTTGAAAATAGGTTCCTATAATGTTCAGGTTCTTAGTTTCCATTGCTAATATATTAGCAGATCTGTAAATACTTTTGTACGGGGTTAGCCTTGGTTTTAGTAAGCGATGATATGCCTCCGCTGGGTCGGTTTGGTCACCCTGTGTAGCATGGATATGGCTGCTGTAATAACCTTCTATATTAATATTTTGCGTTATGAAAGTTTCTGCTAATAGTACAATATCTGTATCGAAAAAAGTTGGTGGGTTCAGGTGGAGTATGCTGTTGAGTCCTTCTACATTCCAGAACATTATGGATATGCTATTCAATGTCCAGTCCTTGTAAGACTGTGTTTGATCTCCTGTATGGGCGACGAAAAGGTCTTACCAAGACATTTTAATAAGGTGCAAAGGTATGTTTAGTTTCTGTCATTTAATATCACGCTATTGTATTTTGTGATATATTTTGCATTTTGATATTGCGGAAATTATATTGACAAATAGTGTCAAGTCTTTCTAAGCTATACTGGGTTGACAGTGTTGTGTGACCATCTGAGTAACTAATGGGATTTCATGTAAAGAGCCTCATTTTCTTTACCGGTAGTGGCGAGCGCAACTCGCATCCAGTCGGTCGTGTCTCGACTCATTTCCTTTACCCGTAGTGTAGAGCGCAACTGGCATCCAGTCGGCCGTGCCTCGACTCGAGCTAGTGTTGCCATGGAGATGGCCGGCCTTGCCATTACTTCATCAATTTATTTTCTGACTTAATTAGCCTTTGCTCAAGTGCAAAAAGGCCTAAATCAGAACAATGAGAAAGACTATCGAAAATTCATATAGCCAGCCGTTCCTTGTGTGTCCTAAACTATGTGTATGCCAAATTTGGTCGATATTGGTGGAACGATGTAGATTTGTATACGGAACAAATATACATACATACCCACATACATACATACATACATACATACATACATACATACATACAGACTTTCACTTTTATATATAAGATTGTCACAACAGGGCAGTGCCCCAATTACAGTAGCAAACAATAATTGTTTACACACAGATAATACATGAAAATACATTAAAATACAATATAAACAAGTAGTTCCGTGAAGAACTATACAGCCTATTTTCATATAACCTACTTATGTTAATTGCCTCTATCAACATACAAAATTTCAGTTTGATTGCTGTAATAGATTCGTAGATATTGAGAACCGACTAAATATTGCGGATGGTCGCCATGTTGGATTTTTATATATGTAGGTCTTAGAGTTATGTACTGTTACATGAAGATTGTGTACGTGTAGTATTCAAACTTCAATCGCATGATTATGACACAAGAAATAAAAACGAGGTTTTAAATTTCGCACAGCTGCCATCTTGTGGTTATGGAAACAATTGAAAAAATAGATGCGAGTGGATTAATATTTGTATAAGGATTTACTGTACCACGTTTCACTGCACTCGGATGGTTAAATTGCATTTTTATACTTCGCGTCGCCGCCATGTTGGATTTGTGATCACCAGGTTATTGAAAGTCCTATAGGTGAACTTATGTCAATAGCCCCTATGAACATAAAAAGATTCAGTTTGATTGCTGTAATACAGGCTGTTCCAAATCCACGAGTTTGAGTATGCGTACATGGGAGTACGCAGCAGTAATGCTCGGAGCACAGGACTGGGGGTGATAGCCAATACGTCACTGGGAGGGGGTCATAGTACAAGTCCATGCGCTTCCTGCCAGTCTTGATGTATCCAACGCTTAGTAATGGCAGCCCGTACAGCAGAGATGTATTGCATATTGCAGGTTTACTCACACAAAGCGGCGAGTACTCAGCTGCTCCCTGGCGAGCAGCTCGGCTGGAACAGCCTGCTTTAATAGATTCGTAGATATTGAGATCCATCGAAATATTTCGGATGGTCGCCATGTTGGATTGTTATATGTAGTCTATAGACCATAGAGTCATGTACCATTTAAGGAAAATCATTGCGTAGGTTCATAATTCAAACTTTCACTTCGATTGCATGGTTACGACACAAGAAATAAGAACGTAATTTTAAAATTCGAACTGCCGCCATCTCTAGGTTATGTAAACAATTGAACTAAATTAGATACCAGTGCATTACAATGTGTATAAGCATTTCCTGCACCAAGTTTCATTGCGTTTTGATCATTAAATCGCGAGAAAGGTCTATTTAAAATTTTCAACTTCGCATAGCCGCCATATTCGTTTTGTAGTTAACCGGTTTTTGAAAGTCTTATAGATGAACTTCCAGTAGTGCCCTTTATCTCCGTACAAAATTTCAGGGTGATACCGATAATAGTTTCAGGGATATAGAATGCTGGCGAAATTTCGCACAGCCGCCATCTTGAGGTTATATAGACAATTGAACGAAGTTAGATGTCGGTGCATTTCAATGTGCATAAACATATACTGTACCAAGTTTTATTGCGTTTGGTTGGTTAAATCGCGAGAAATGTCTATTTAAAAGTCGAACATTCGCTTGGCCGCCATGTTGGTTTTGTAGTAACCAGGTTTTCAGAAGTCACATAAGTGAACTTCAAGTCGTTCTCTTTATCACAGTAAAATATTCCAGTGTGATATCGGTAATAGTTTCGGAGATATTGAATGCTGGTGAAATATTTCGCACAGCCGCCATGTTGGATTGGTGAGACCTAAAAAAATTTGAAGGGCACGGTCAGGGTCGTCCGGAATGGTGATATGAAATTACCGAGTTTTATTGAAATCGCTCCAGCCGTTTAGATGTAATAAGGGGGGGGGGCACACACACACACCATCTCACACACACACACCATCAGACACGCACACACAGACAGACACACGGACAAAATGTGATCTCATAAGCCTATTTTTTATAAATGAAAATAGGCTAAAAACAAGATTTTGAAATTTCGCACGGCCGCCATCGTGTTGTTATGAAAACAATTGAAATAAATTAGATGCCAGTGGTTACAATTTGTATGAGCATATACCATACCAAATTTCACTGCGCTCGGATGGTTAAATCCCGAGAAACGTCCATTTAAATATTCAAAATTCGTGTCACCGCCATGTTGGATTGGTGCTCACCAGGTTATTGAAACTCCAATAGGTGAACTTATGTTTATAGCCTCTATCAACATACAAAATGTCAGTTTGATTGCTGTCATAGATTAAAAGATATTGAGAACCTTCTAAATATTTCGAATGGTCGCCATATTGGATTTTAATATATGTAGGCCATAGAGTTATATACTATTAGATGAGGATTAGTGCGTAGGTTCAGTATTCAACGTTGACTTCGATCGCATGATTAGGACACAAGAAATAAAGTCTTAATTTTAAAATTTTGCACAGCCGCCATCAAGGGGGTATGTAAACAATTGAACTAAATTAGATATCAGTTCATTACATTGTGTATAAACATTTGCTGTACCGAGATTCACTGCGTTAGGATGGTTAAATCGGGAGAAAAGTCTATTTAAATATTTCATCTTCGCTTTGCCGCCATGTTCGTTTGGTAAATAACAAGTTTTTGAAAGTCATATAAGTGATCGTCTAGTGGTACCGTTTATCAGCGTACAATATTTCAGGGTGATATCAGTAATATTTTCGGAGATATAGAATGCCAGTGAAATATTTCGCACAGTCGCCATGTTAGATTGGTGATACGTAATAACATTTGAAGAGCTCTGTCGGGGTCGGACAAAATAGTACTACGACCTTATCGAGTTTCATTCAAATCGCTCCAGCCGTTTAGATTTTATTAGTGGGACACACACACGCGCACACATACATACATACATACACACACACGGACAAAAGGTGATCTCATAAGCTTATTTTTTCATATATGAAAATAGGCTAAAAAGAACTAAAAAATAAAACAGTTTTCAAGATATAGCGAGAGATTGCTACAATGTCGCTGAAGAAGATTAAACAGACCAAGACTTGTACGGTACTAATACGCCTATTAGTGTAAAATTGTAAAACAATTGAATATGAAGAAATGGTTAGTTGTAACCATAGCAACGCCAGCGTAAGGTGTCCTATTCTACATTCTATCTTGCTCTGTAAGAGGTAGTATCTATCTCCATCTATTACCTATAATACCATACAAATACTATGATTCAAAGCATTCAACTCACTTAAGACATACAAACATGTCAACCCCAAAGCGACATTCTCGGAAAAAAAAAA
Organism: Meconema thalassinum; assembly: GCA_946902985.2. Classification (NCBI taxonomy): domain Eukaryota; kingdom Metazoa; phylum Arthropoda; class Insecta; order Orthoptera; family Tettigoniidae; genus Meconema; species Meconema thalassinum. The sequence goes on along the minus strand of OX336388.2, from coordinate 1,226,809,377 downwards.
AAAAAAAAAAATGTGAGTCATTTTCTTCATTGACACTTACATCTATTGTAAGATAAATTATGTGAGTCTAAAAATAAGAAACAAACTTAACACATTAGTGTAGCCTATTCAGCTTTGAATACTGCATTTAAACTTTCAACCCTATGTCTAATATTTAGTTGAAAAAGTAGGCAATACATACGTAATTCTATGTTACCTTCCCTCAATAATTTCATAAATTAGATGAAGTTTCTTATTTTCTTTCTCCTGCCTAAGTGTTCAGGCAATGATCTTCGAAATAAATATTCACTATAGGCTACGAGGGTGGACTCAAAAGAAACCGAACTTTAAGCGCTCTGACTTTCGTGGACGTAATAGAGAGTTCTCCCGCTAGATTTTTTTTTGTCGTGTGGCCTCCTGACAGGCCGAGTGCAGGTCTTTCTAGTCGACGCCCGTGGGCGACCTGCGCGTCGGGATGAGAGATGGAATTGATGAAGATGAATGAAACAGGGCAAGGATGTGGAAGGAATTGGCCGTGGCCGATTAGAAGGTACCGTCCCAGCATTTGCCTGGTGTTGAAAATGGGAAACCACGGAAAACCATTTCAAGGACGGCCGACGGCGGGGCTCGAACCCACGCGTCTACCGAGATGAGGCAGCGGGACACGAGAGCAGTAAGAGATAAACAACACTATGATCAAACGGTCACATACGAACTGACACCCTCTGGGCAGTTGTTTCGTGGAGTTCTCTAGTAACCCCATCTATTGGGAGAACTCTCTACTAAGTCCACGAATGGCAGCGCTCTATCGGTTCGGGTTCTCTTGGATCCACCCTTTAATTCAACTGATACACCGTGGGAGAACTAATGTATTTACCAAAACATCTAGGTAACCGTTTACCAATTGGAGATGCCTAATAATTAACTACAAATACTGAAACTGAAGCTGCTGCTGCTGGTTATCACATCTTGATTTACAACACCTTGTCCTACAGTAGATGGGCGGTCCATGCTGAGGGAAAACCCATGGCGACGAATGCGCTGGGAGATAATCTTCATCTATCATACTAATATATAACAAGTAGTTCCGTGAAGAACTATACAGCCTATTTTCATATGTCCTACTTATGTTAATTGCCTCTATCAACATACACAATTTCAGTTTGATTGCTATAATAGATTCGTAGATATTGAGAACCGACTAAATATTTCGGATGGCCGCCATGTTGGATTTTATATATGTAGGTCCTAGAGTTATGTACTGTTACATGCAGATTATTGTGTACGTGTAGCATTCAGACTTCAATCGCATAATTAGGACACAATAAAAAACAAGGAGATTTAAAAATTTTCACAGCTGCCATCATGAGGTTATGGAAAAAATTGAAATAAATTAGATGCCAGTGGATTAACATTCGGATAAAGATTTACTGTACCAAGTTTCACTGCACGTGGATGGTTAAATTGCGAGAAACGTCCATGTGAATATTTATAATTCGCGTCACCGCCATGTTGGATTTGTGATCACCAGGTTATTTAAAGTCCAATAGGTGAACTTAAGTTCATAGCCCCTATGAACATTAAAAAATGCAGTTTTATTGTTAAATAGATTCGTAGATATTCAGTATCGTCTAAATATTTCGGATGGTCGCCATGTTGGATTGTTAAATGTATAGGCCATAGAGTCATGTACCATTAAAGGAAAATTATTGCGTAGGTTCATTATTCAAACTTTCACTTCGATCGCATGACTACATCACAAGAAATAAAAACTTAATTTTAAAATTCGCACTGCCGCCATCTTGAGGTTATGTAAACAATTGAACTAAATTAGATACCAGTGGATTACAATGTGTATAAATATTTCCTGTACCAGGTTTCAGTGCGCTTGGAACATTAAATCGCGAGAAAGGTCTATTTAAAATGTTCAAATTCGCTTAGCCGCCATGTTCGTTTTGTAGTTAACCGGTTTTTGAAAATCTTATAGATGGACTTCCAGTAGTGCCCTTTATCTCCGTACAAAATTTTAGGGAGATACCGCTAATAGTTTCAGAGATATAGAATGCCGGTGAAATATTTCGCACATCCGCCATCTTGTGATTATGTAAACAATTGAACGAAGTTAGATGTTGGTGCATTACAATGTATATAAACATATACTGTACCAAGTTTCATTGCGTTTGGTTGGTCAAATCGCGAGAAACGTCTATTTAAAAGTCGCAAATTCGCTTGGCCGCCATGTTGGTTTTGTAGTTACCATGTTTTCAAAAGTCACATAAGTGAACTTACAGTAGTCCCCTCTATCACCATAGAAAATGTCAGGGTAATATCGGTAATAGTTTCGGAGATATTGAATGCTGGTGAAATATTTCGCACAGCCGCCATGTTGGATTGGTGAGTCGTAATAAAATTTGAAGGGCACGGTCGAGGTCGCCGGGAATAGTGCTATGAACTTTCCGAGTTTCATTGAAATCGCTCCTGCCGTTTAGATTTTATTAGGGGGACACACACACACGAATCACACACACACACACGGACAAAAGGTGATCTCATAAGCCTATTTTTTCAAAATTGAAAATAGGCTAAAAAATACATTAGGCTACAAAATAAACATTGAAAATTAAAAGAAAATGTTAACAAGAAATATGCACAAGTTCTAGTCACAAAAGCAGTAAATGAAGTATAATTTTTAATATTTGGTCTCATAATGTAAAACTAGATTCATACGTTTAGGTACTAATACAATAGCAATGAAAGATGCAAGTTTGGCATGAATGATTAGTAAGTTTATTGGTAATTAGCAATAAAGAGAACCCTAAAACGAATAGCAGCTAAATGTAATATCTTTGTGATTGTGAATAATTTGACAGGTAAAACTAAGTATAATTTTCTTCTATAATATAGCAAGGAAATTCTAAAATCTAAATTGTTTCAGCTGAGAGCCTGTTGTAGGCACAGTACATATTCAATATAGGTGAATTTTTATTTTTTAACTATTAGGAGTTCTCGTTTTCTAAGACATCTCTTTCTTACGTTGAAATTTATTTGCCCTAAAGTTTCACTCGTGTCTTAGGTACTATTGAAAATTTTACACAAATATATCTGCTGAGCAATAATCCTGCGTGTTGAAAGTTTAGTCATTTGGAATTCTGACAACAAGTTAGAGTAACGAATTGTAAATCGGATGGCTGATACTGTGTACTTCTTGCAATATAGGAAGCGTAACAGTTTCTTTGTAGTCTTTCTATGTGATTTATAAGTGACACATACATTGGAGACCAGACTACTGCATTTAACTCCAGTTTACTTCTCACATATGCATTGAAGAACGTAATGATTGGCTTTGAATTCGTCAGCTCCTTTGAATTTCTAAAAAAATAAGCCCCGGGTTCTTAGTGCGTCATTCACTACCATATCAATATGATATTTGAAACTCAAATCATTTATTATTTATCGCATGGCTTTTAGTGCCGGGAGTGTCCGAGGACATGTTCGGCTCGCCTGAGTCTGTAGCTGCTTCCAGCGGACACCCTTAGGTTGATCTACAAGTCCCGTTCAATTTCAAGTAGTTCTCACTTTCGCCACCAGATATCAATGTTACCTAGTGGTGAACATTGCAAATTTGATAGAGCGTTCCGACGAAATCTAACCCAACAATTTAGCTTCACACAAGTTTAGTCTGTGGAAGGATCATTTACATGCCATAAATCTATGACATGGGACCGCCGGCTTTACTTCCCCTCCGAAGGAAGGCATACTGAAGGATTTTTAACGCTCTTAAAAAATCTGACGACTTCGGCCGGGTTTGAACCCGATATCTTGGGCACAACAGTTCAGCATGCTACCAACTACGCCACCGAAGCCGCTACTCATATCATGATTTATATAAAACCCTAGATCCTTGACCGTACTCAGTCTAGTTAGAAGATTTCCATCCATTCTGTAGCTAGATTCCAAAAACAGTGTCACATATAGCCCACATAATGATAAAGCCGGGCGGGTACAATAGCACATGCGAGATTTTTGCACATGCCCTCTAGTAATACTATAATACGCGGAATGTGAATGCTTTACCTGAGCAATGAAGTCTTGACTACACTCGGAAGTGGAATGTCTGTGGAAGAATTTCCTCCGCCTGGTAAAACTCTCAGCTGCCTTTGTTCTCACTAACAAACCTGCGCTTTATAAAGAGTATATTACTGATTACTTGATTCTCTTAACACAAACACGGCTCTCTCTATTCAAATTCGCTACTGGCTCGGGTCAAAGATTTTAAAAGTGATAGTGTGTGTGTTTGTCGAACGCATTTACATGCAAATGTACTTATATCAAAATGAAGTTGTCGAGAGAAGGTGCAATTCTTACTCACACATCCTATCTTCCTTTTCATTTTATCTCGGTATCCGCTCTTTCTCTCTCCTCTTTAGGCTCTCTTTCTATCGCACAGGAGTAAGTATTCTGCTACATATTCAAAGAGCACTCCCATCACGCCATCATTCTACAAGGAAAACATATTATAACAGACTGTATTTGCTCAAATTAAATTGGCCTCGTACTGTACTTTGTGTTACGGAAATTGAGTTAAATATTGGCAGTGGCATGCCAGGAATATATTTTAGCCTACTTTTCACATTTTGCAAAAATGAGGAAAAGGTAGACTTATGAGATCGATCCGGGAAAATGTGTGTCGGTCTGTCTGTCCTTCTGTCTGTCTGTGTGTCCCCCCCCCTATTAACTCCTAAACGGCTGCAGAAATCGAAACAAAATTTAGTATGAGTAAAGATGTATACCTGAATATCTCACGGCCATATTTGAAAATGATGTCAGTGCTACCAACTGCTGAAAAAACGCACTAGAAATTTGAGCTCCATGTTGGATATCTTGGAAGGTATGCATGGGAGCTATTCCAAAATTGGCACACATGTAGATAACACTATTTTAGCTTAATTTCCAGGAGGCCATACATGACAGTGTTGCCAAAATAATTTTAAGCCTTCTGATAGGTCCAATTTTTAAATGCCTATAATTTCTACACTATCAATTGAATTTCAACCAAATTTTGTATGTAATGTGTGTACATAAACAGATATGACTGAGCGTATTCTTAAGAGCCACCAGGGCTGCCAACTATTAATAATTGCTCTCTATATTATTTTATCCAAATACCAATATATCAGAAAGTATGCAAGCCAACAGCTTTAAACTATGCACACGTATAGTACCTGACATTTTAGATTAATTTTGGAGTAACTTATATAGGTTACTTCAGTTCTACCAACATGATTCTAAGCCTGCTGATAGGGCCAATTTTAAATACATGTAACTTCTATACTATCAGTTGGATTTCAACAAAATTTCGTTTGTGCTACGTGTAACATAACATATATGACTATAAGTATTCTTAAGAGCAATCAGGGCTGCCAACTGTTAATAAATGCTGTCTATATTTTTTTAACCTAATATCAATATATCAAGAAGTATGCAAGCCAACAGCCCTATAATTTACACACGTATAGCACCTGACATTCTAGATTAATTTGGAATAACTAACATGTCAGTGCTGCCAACATGATTCTATGCCTGCTGATAGGTTCAATTTTAAAATAACTTACATGTAACTTCTATACTAACAAATAGATTTCGTCCAAAATTGGCACGACAAGATATCATAATATTTCAGAATAGGCTATTTCTGACCAGCAGACGCATGACATTGTTGCCAACGTGCTTTTACGCGTGCTGATAGATCCAATGTCTAACTGCATGTAACGTCCATTGGACTTCAACCAATTTTTTTATTCTGTACCTTAAGAGATGGAACTAAGAATATATTCAGTCACCAGGGCTGACAAATGTAATGCTCTATTAGGCTACATTATACCAAGTATATTTCGAACTAATTAGACATTTCAATATTACCAACTTAACTTCGTCATTATTCTAGATAGGTTCATATAATGTAGATTAACCATTGGCATGAAACTTAATTTTAAGAAAAGTAGGCTCTTTAGTTCGTCACGGAACTTCTTGTTCTCTATACAGATATAGTCAGTAGTTGAAAACCGTCAACTGTTCAACAGATCGAACAGTTTTTGTTGTTGTTTCATTAGAGGGGCTTGGACATTGTGATAATTTAGCTCCGTGAACTTGAGGGTGTGTCTGATAACCTGGGTTATTGTAATGTATGCATTTGTGATTCAAGTGGGGATTGGGAAGAAGGCGTCAGTGACCTTAATTTAGGAACCATCACGGCATTTGCCTGGAGTAGAAGTGGTTTACCACGGTAAAGCACTTCCTGCTCGGCGAGGACATAATCTCTCAGTTCCCGCAAAAAAAGAAGTGCGATGCACTTCACATAGGCCTATGGGACGTAGTAGCTACATGGTCCACTACCCCCAGTGGTGGTCAGGGCAGGGTTTATCAAGAGCCCGCTGATGAGCCTCACTTTGTGCACCTAGGTGAAACCCCGAAACAGACACGGCAAAAACACAGAAGAGGTGCTGCGTTTAGCCCTTTAAGGATCACGAAGAACCATTATTTTTGTCTTCATGTTCGTATCATCCTCCTAAAACAAGATCATCCTCTCACTGGGTGTCTGCCGTCTTTCTCATCTCTATACATTTTAGAATGTCAAATTCTTGCCGTTGATTCCTTACGTGTATAAACGTATGTGAATTGATTTTATATGTAGTCCATCTGATTGTCAGTGGGTAAATATTAACTTCTTTGAGATCCTTTTAGGTGTCAACTTGACAGTGTAGTTTTGCTTACCGGATCCATTGATGATGAGAAATAATTTCTTGGTCAGTAATGAGCTGTTCACTCGTGCTATGGGCCCATAGAATTCCATACGTATTTCCTGTATTATTATTATAATTATTAATATTATTATTCCTTTGCATATCGGTCATCTAATGACCGCGTCGTTCCAACTGTCTCATTCTTCGGGATGTGATGTTTGCCCAGCACGCTCGCATTCGTACACGGTGGGTTTCTTTTCTTTTCTTTTCTGAGTCCAAATCTTTCCCGTTTTCAGCCTCAGCTTTTCTTGGAAACCTTGGCTTGCTTCAAGTTATTTCAGTGGGATCCGCTTCTGAATGTCAGTTGATGTATTCCACTTCTCTGAAATCACTATGAACAAGGCTCATTTGGTTTCCCTCTACTGAAAGAAAGTAATGATATGATTGGTCTGTCACACTGGGCTCATCCACTTCATGTCCATAAAAGTTAATCTTTCTTTTCCGGATGGTGTCGGTTATCTTCTCCACATGAGTGTACAGTTATCGATGTGTAACATCTTTCCACTCGGTTGCTGGATATTTTTGTGGGAGTGATTTTGAAAAATGGGACGGAAGTGGATCGGACGGAGCTGTGTACGACGCACTGCCAGCAGGTAGTAGTAACATGTGGAATGTATATCACATACGGATTACTTCAAGGTTTAGGGCGCTATTATTGAAATGTCTACAATAAATGGTAACATAAGGATTGTATATCACATACGGATTACTTCAAGGTTTGGAGGCGCCATTACAGATATTCCTACAATAAATCATCTTCAGGTTGTCGTTCTTTGGTGTAAACATATTCATTATATCACATTTTCTGAAAACAATTATGATTTATTAAGAGTCTGTTTTTCAATCTCTGGATAAAAGTGATGGGCATCCACTCCCCGAGTAACTTTGCTCAACACTTTCATACTGAACGGTAAACGCTCATGCGAACTCGGGTGTCAACTGATTGAAACACAAACCATATGTTAAGAGTCTTCGTATCAGTATTTAAATGATGATTTGCTTTAATATGAAACATTGTAACTAGTCGCCAAGCCGTTATTATGTTTCTGCACAATGGCTATTCAGGTATTAACCCACATTGCGGTAATGCAGTGACCAATGTAATATATATCGATGTTTTTATACGGGAACTGGGCTGGCCTTTCATGGACCACTATAGGAATTCCATTTACTGTCAAGTAGGCGTATTCATAACTAATTTAAAACTCAATTCCACGCAGGAACATTATCGAAAAAAAAGCAAAATATTAATGGAGCATAAAAAATACTTCCATATTATTGCCGGCACGTGAAAATGAGTAACTGTCTTGTACTGTAAATTTCTGTGGTTGTAATGGCTGCGTGGATAGCATCTTGGTCTGCGAAATCATGAGGTCTCAGGTTCGTACCCCAGTCCAGGCAATTATTTTCACTGCCGGATTTTCGATTTAAACGATATCTATCATAACATTATGTGTCATTTTAACAGAATCTACATGAAATTACGATTTATCTAATTTTAATTACAATAGTTTGCACCAAGCAGTAGTTGCGAAATTTGATTGTATTGAACATTATTTCTAATAGTTTATAGAGAGGCAGGAGACTATGGATTAATTCCTCCTCTTAATTTACAATATAATTTGTGATGTTTGCTCAAACAAGAGTGACAGTAGCATATCTCCAATTCAATCTATACATTCATCATAGTACCGACAGTAGTGGCTACGCGTTCTAAAGCGCTGCGTTAGGTCAAGGGGCCAAGCTCTCTGCTGACTCGGTAGACGCGTGGGTTCGAGCCCCACCGTCGGCTGTCCTTGAAATGGTTTTCCGTGGTTCCCCAATTTCAACACCAGGCAAATGCTGGGACAGTACCTTCTGACAGGCCACGACCGCTTCCTTCCACATCCTTGCCCAGTTTCATTCATCTTCATCCATTCCATCTCTCATCCCGACGCGCAGGTCGCCCACGGGCGTCGACTAGAAAGACCTGCACTCGGCCTCTCAGGAGGCTACACGACAAAAAGAAAAAAAATTCATCATAGTACCAGTATGAAAACGGAGCGTAAATTAACATTTTAAGAATGTCCAAGCTGTGTAGTATACGAGTAGGATAACATGCCAGATGATTTCACATACATTTAATCTCAATTTCTTAGTAGAAAGCATGTCAGATGTTACACATCATATGCGACTACTGTAAGGCTCGTATCTTTTATTATTATTATTACTATTATTACAGCTTCGGTGCCGTAGTCGATAGCATGCTGAACTGATATGCCCAAGATTGCGGGTTCAAACTCGGCCGAAGTCGTCGGATATTTAAGAACGATATTATCCTTCAGTAAAGGCGGCGGGCCCATCTCATAGATTTACGGCATGTAAAAGAACCTACCACTACAATTGGTAGTGTCTAGCCAAAATTTGTAGGTTATATTTGGCTGGTTAGAAACATCGTATCAAGTTCCAACGTTCACGGCTGGGTATCAGTGACAGTGGCATCTGGTAGACAAATTTGGAACTAATTCAAATTGAACTTTTCGGGGAGCCTACGGGCGTTTAATTGAAATGCCCTGCTATGGCCTTTGGCTGCAATTCTACTAAAATAATAAATATTATCATCTCATATTTGTAATAATGTCACCTTAAACCTTTACTCTCACTTGAAATAAGTGCTTGTTCAATGTACAAAGGTATGGACGATAAGTTGCATCTTTATCTTACACCTTTCTCAATAGCATCCTCTCCCATATTAGAAAATAAGCTGACAATAATGATAAATGTGGAATATATTCTATGCGATCGTATCAGGTAAGCTATCTGCCTCCCTCGTATGAACATAGCGAGTGGTGTATGCTCCTACTTTACGTGTATAAAATATTACCCCGCATGGAATACCATTGGTTGTAATAATAATAAATATATCCCTTACTGGAATGTATTACAGCAACAATTTATTCGAATTATTTTTTAAAATTCTCCTCTTATTAAAATAAATACCATGACTTTATTGTTATTTTTCGATGCACAATACATTTTTAGAATATTTTACGAGACTGAGCGAACCAATTCTTGTTTGTTTGAACGTATTTTTCACAGGCGGTTGGTTTTGCTGCAGCCGATAGGTAATCAAGAGAAAATAATAAAAAACAGCAGCATTTTTTCCGTGCCACTGTTTCAACATAATAATGTAATTAGTTGGTAGACCTACCGTGCGCTTAAGTTTGATGTTCTACTACAATGAGTAGCTATGTAGTAGCATAGTCATGCGCGTTAAATCGTGCCCCGCGACTGCGATGCGGAACTACACCATTTCCGGAGAACGGTGGTTCAAATCCAATAGCTGACAGTGGTTTTTCACAGTTATTTCCACACTTATATCAGATAATACCGGATCTGATACACCCCAATCCTTGTCATAATTACAGTTGTAAACTCTACCATGTTTACCACAGTAACACAGTTAATCAGATGAATCCCATACACACCTAAATATACGGGGCTGATGATCAAGATGTCTTAAGCCTCTAAATATAATTAACAAAACAACAACAACTAATACTATACATTAAATGTTATCTGTTATTAGTTAAGTACCCGTTCGTCGTAAGGATACAAGAGAAAGGATTTAAGTCTCTGCATTAAAATGTATTCGTAAAATACAACATAAAGGTTGTAAAAAACATAATATTAAAAATAAATTATTAAAGGTGTGAATTCTAAGACTACGAAAAATGAAATGTGGATCTTACTAAATATGTACCGTATACTAAACCTTAACAACATAGAAAAGGATAGAACAGAATATAAATTATTATTGAACGATGATGGTTATAATGAAAGTGGCCAAATAAATGAACTACAGCACACAGCAGATCTCAAATATGGATAAGCACACTTAGCACAATCAACAATATAACTGGAGCCTCCAATGATTTTCTGCAGAATGGTGCGCAAAATATTCAGCTCGCCTGCTAACAAACAAACAATGACTTTGCACGAATGATCACGAACGTTGCTTTAAGAGATTACTATTTACGCGCAAAATACATCAGTAAATACTGAAATATTTCAGCCTTCCATAGGGAATATTTTTTAAATTGGGAATATTCTACACGCCAGTAGTTTTCCTTCACCCCAAAATTATTCTACTCCTCCACAAATGTCGGTCTTCAGCATCTTCCTCGGTTAATCCTCTGGTAGCAATGCTTCTCTTTACACCGTCCATCCATTGTTCTCTTGGTTTATCCCGTTTCCGTTTGCTTTCAGCTTGCCAATGAAGCATAAAATTTGGAATTCTACTATTCTGCATCCTTTTCACATGTCCAAATCATTGTAATGTTCTTTCTTCAACCATTTCTAGTAAATTTTTCTTACTTGCATAATTTCTGTGATTCTCGTATTTCTAATTTTATCCAATCTTGATTTTCATGCCGCCCTCCTCCAATAATCCATCTCTGTTACTAGCGGCTTCGGTGGCGTAGTGGGTAGCATGCTGAACTTCTGTGCCCAAGATAGCGGGTTCAAACCTGGCCGAAGTCGTCAGATTATTTAAGAGCGTTAAAAGAGCGTATGCCTAATTCGGAGGGGAAGTAAAGCCGGCGGTGCCATGTCATAGATGTATGGCATGTAAAAGATCCTTCATATGGTTTTTCTGGATCTGGAGAAAGCATTCGACCGGGTTCCCCTTCAGCTTATATGGTATTCTCTTCGATCTCATGGCGTACCAGAAGCTTATGTGCGTTGGGTCAAACTCCTCTACAATAATACAACTAGCTCTGTACTCAGTGCTGCTGGCCTCACCAAACAGCTCGATATTCGAATTGGGGTTCACCAGGGATCTGCACTATCTCCACTCTTATTTATCCTATGCATGGATACAGTGACTGCCGATTTGCAGAGGCAACCACCATGGACATTACTGTACGCCGATGATGTCATGCTTGCAAGCGAGACCCGTAATGATCTAGAGCACTTGGTCAACCTCTGGAATGCGAGACTCGGTGAATTTGGACTGCGGCTCAACCTCACTAAGACTGAGTACCTTGAATGAGGTACCAAGACAGATGGGACCATCATAGAGGATGGCACCCCACTACCAAAGGCTTAACATCTCCGATACCTAGGCTCCGTTGTGAGACCTGATGGTGACACAGTCTCGGATGCCCGTGCAAGAGTGAATGCTGCATGGATGAAGTGGCGCCAGGTCACAGGCGTTCTCTGTGACCGCAAGGTACCTTTGCGCCTCAAAACTAAGATCTATCAATCAGTCGTCCGCCCTGTTGCTTTGTATGGAGCTGAATGCTGGCCTAATATAAAGAAACATGAACAAGTTTTGCACTCAATGGAGATGCGGATGCTACGATGGTCCTTGGGAATTACACGGCTGGATCATATTAAGAACGAAGACGTCCGTAATACTCTTGGAATTGCCCCTATTCCAGCCAAAATGAGGGAGACTCTGTTGCGTTGGTACGGGCATGTAGCCCGAGCAAATACAGAGTCCATTGTAAGCAAGTCACTTGCTCTCGAGCCTGATGGACAAAGACCTCCAGGACGACCAAAAAGGCGTTGGATGGATACCCTACACGACGATATGCGCATCGCAGGTCTTCGTCCTATAGTTGCAGCAAACCGCAACAAATGGAGAGTGAGGTGCAGAGTGGCGGACCCCAAAAAATAATTGGGAACAACGCCAGGAAGAAGAAAAGATCTTTCCACAGACTAAACTTGTGTGAAGCTAAATTGTTAGGTTAGATTTCGTCAGAACGCTCTATCAAAGTTCCAACGTTCACCACTAGGTATTATTGATATCTGGTAGCGAAAGTTGGAACTTCTTGAAATTGAACGGAACTTGTAGCTCATCCTAAGGGTGTCCGCTGGAAGCAGCTACAGACTCAAGCGAGCCGAACATGTCCTCGGACACTCCGGCACTAAAAGCCATACGATAAATAAATAAATCTCTGTTACTAATAATTTGTTTGCTTACTGTCTGCCCCATATAAAGAATACTTTGCAGTTTTGTTTAAAATATTTCTGCTCCATAAAAGAGAATGTAATGCTCCAAATGGTTTCCTACCCTCATTAACTCTTTTCTCAATTTCAGATGAACTTGTTCCCCCAGCTTCTGAACTCAAATATTACATTTAGTGACTGCTTGAATTTCTGCATTTTCAATCTGTAGTTTCTAATAATGATAATAATAATAATAATAATAATAATAATCATAATAATATAATAATAATAATAATAATCTTAATACAAATAAAACCAAATTTTTTAACACAGAACTTTAGCTATAATAAAGTTGGAAGTCCTTTTCAGTTTTATCTTCATAATCTAGTATACGATTTGCTAGTTTTGCCAGCGTTTTGCCCTAGTGTACCGTCGGACTCGTCAGTTGGTGCACCTCACTAAGATGCTGGATATTACACGCTGAGAAGGTCACTGCAAAGCTCCTATGATCCCACAAGCAGTGTTAATAAACTATGCGAGCAATGCGAAACGCTGGCAACACTGGATTGGGCTGATATCATCAATCTTTCCAAATATTTCAATTAATTAGACATTTGCTGCAGGCACAGTTAAGACAAACCATATCCGTAAGAAAATTAACTGGACGATTAATTTGAATTGTGGTGTATGAAAAGGTTATTGTTCTTGTTGATTCTTCTAGGGGCTTTGCGACATCGTGGTCATGTATCCCCGTGTACTTGGCTGTGTGTGTATAATTTAGTGTGATAACTTGTCTTATTGTGATGACTGTATTAGTTTGCGTATTTAATTCAGGTGGGGATTGGGAACGAGGCGGCCGTGGCCTTAAGTTAAGAAACATCCCAGCATTTGCCTGGAGTAGAAGTGGGATACCACGTAAAACCCCTTCTTGGATGGCTGAGGCGGGAATCGAACCCACTTATTCTCAGTTTTGTCTCGCGAGGCTGACTGAACCCCTTTCCAACCCTCAGATCGGAATAAAATTTCTTGGCAGAGCTGGGAATAGAACCCACACCCGCAAAGTGGCTTTATTGAATCATTTGCGATAAGGGGTCCCATTCTCCTAATGGTAAGTAATGTACCCATTGTTATCTTCCAGCAGCATAACCTCAGTATATGTACGGTATTATAAAATCTGACAGCTAAGAGTGGAATGGAAAGAAAAAAGATTTGATACGGCTTGGTAAAATACGTCTCGTGTCTGGAAATAAGATTTGCACAGGACTAAAAAGAATGCATGCTTTAAATGGAGTGAGTGTTACATAATATTTGTTAATTCATTTTATCAACGCAGCCAATGGCCATGTACGTTTCTTTTCAGGATGGGTCAGGGAAGGGATATTGAAAGGAACCGTCCCGGCATTTGCCTGGGGGGTGAAAATGGTAAACCACGAGAACTATTTTAAGACGACTGAGGTGGGATTTGGATCCATGCTCTCCCGATGACAGCGAGGCTCGAGGTAGGCTATCACGTTAGCGCTCTCGGTCAGTCTACAAAATACTTGTTGAGAATGGATGACTCCTATACTTTAGACACTGACGCTCAGCAACAGGAGTGTGCTCCATGGCTGCAGGTAACATTGCCCCGCACACAATATAATTCGCTGTTAAATGAACTTCGGCCACATCCACGCCCGAAATAAAGTGCTCAAAATATTGTAAAAACTAAATCCCTGTTTTAAAGCAACATGCTCTGCAATACGGCAGTGGAGCAGTCATCGCGGCATCGTGCTGGTTACCGAACCAAGTGTGAGATTGCTCGACTAGTTGCCTGCACCATACACTGGGATAGATTGCCATTATTCTGAAAGCATTAACCAATGTCCGTTATTAATATTTTTTGCAGCTTCTTGTCTTTGTTTAAGATATTTAATGTTGTTAACATTGGTCAGTACGTAAAGTTACCATGAACTACATTATTCAAATAATGGTACTCGAGAGAAATATTTTAATCTTTAATAACGCGCCTTTATTAAGTAAATCAACAATTAATTTCAAAAATATTCTTTCTCCATTTACGCATATAGCCTATTGTGACCGTAGGTTAGCTTTTCTCACAAGGAACGGGCATTAATCGAATGTTAATAATAATAATAATAATATAATAAAAACAACAACAATAATGGGCAAAGTGGACTCGTATACGAGCTTTCACACTTAGCCATAAGAGAAAGTTGTAATGGGAAACGTATTTAATTAAAAATTAAGCGCAAAACAAACAATCAAAATAAATGAATAAATCTCTACTTGGTATAAAACAAAGTCTCCGATTTTTGGATGGCACGGGTAAACTCGAGAACCACCGGATGGATTTTGATGTGGTTTTAACCATTCTGTAAAGGATATCTCGAGGATGATTTATGTAGAAAATAATTTGTTTATGATCAAAGGAAGCCGAGCAGTAACGATTTCAGTGGAAAATTCGAAAATAAAAAACTGGGGTCCGAGCGCTTTGTAAGCTTACGCTGGACAAACCGTTAAAAATATCTGCATACTATGAGCGTAAGAATTGTTCAGCATGAAAAGTTCTACAAAAAGTCCGGGAGAGCATATGTCTATCTTCAATACATCGCCCACTATAAGTGTATTCACGTTTTAATTTCTTCCAACCATGTCCATTCAACTACCAAGGCGACAGTTTACGAGCTAGCTAAGGGCGAGTCTATCATCCCTATTACAGCCTAGCTAGCGGGCGAACCTATTGCCCCACATACAGCCAGCATCAAACCGTTGAGTCATGTTGAGTTAAGACTTCTGAGAAGGGTGGTTGTGTTTGGAGTTTCCCTGGAAGTGCAACTCGGGTTTTCTTCATTTCGCCTGTGAAACACAGTCAAGTTAAGATTGGATGGAAGGGGGATTTGAGTTTCATTCACCTCGCTATTCCCTGGAAGTGCAACTCTCATTTCGCCTGTGAACTTCTTGTTCCGAAAAATTCACAGGCAATTTAGGATTGGACGCAAGGGGGATTATATTATACCCGCAGGTACCCGCGGCTTCGCCCGTGATCAAGACAATGGGGACGATGCATTATTGCTGATATTGGTCTATTCTATAACAGCAATCTCGGCTACAGGTGGGTCCAATCAAATCCTGAATATTCTGATACATACAGTATATTGATATGAGCAGCAAAGTGGGAATTTTTTAGAGTTGTGAAAGTCTCCAGGGTTCGATGTTACATTATGTTAACACATTTTAAAATTACGTTTTTGGTTTTGCCATCTTCTGCTGAGACATAACGGTTTTGTTGTCCGGATGTTCGCGAGCACGTCACATACAGTTGCCCATGGGAAAAATTTTTTTTGTCTAAATGTACACGTGCTACTGTTAAGTGTGTGTCATTGCACTTTGTTAAAGAAATTGCGAATATTGTTTGAAGAGGGAAATGCACTATTACACACTGGAATGGCAAATCTATCGGAATATGGGGAATTAAAAGTATTCTTACTTAAGTTATTCTGGATGTAATTTGGGCATACTTATTGATGATTTGAACGTCAACATATCGCTATTAATAGACCTATAGTTAAATATCTCTCACCTTGGCCGCTGATGTACATTATGCAGTCTCTTCCAGTGTTACATCCCAGGGATTGAAATTCTCCAACAACCCTTTTGTCTCACATGCCTCTCTAAGTAATTAAAATTCCTGATTATTGATGTTTGAGTCTTCAGTTTTTTAACTAGTTTGATGCATTATACTATGAGTGTAAGAATTGTTCAGCATGAAAAGTTCTACAAAAAGTCCGGGAGAGCATATGTCTATCTTCAATACATCGCCCACTATAAGTGTATTCACGTTTTAATTTCTTCCAACCATGTCCATTCAACTACCAAGGCGACAGTTTACGAGCTAGCTAAGGGCGAGTCTATCATCCCTATTACAGCCTAGCTAGCGGGCGAACCTATTGCCCCACATACAGCCAGCATCAAACCGTTGAGTCATGTTGAGTTAAGACTTCTGAGAAAGGTGGTTGTGTTTGGAGTTTCCCTGGAAGTGCAACTCGGGTTTTCTTCATTTCGCCTGTGAAACACAGTCAAGTTAAGATTGGATGGAAGGGGGATTTGAGTTTCATTCACCTCGCTATTCCCTGGAAGTGCAACTCTCATTTCGCCTGTGAACTTTTTGTTCCGAAAAATTCACAGGCAATTTAGGATTGGACGCAAGGGGGATTATATTATACCCGCAGGTACCCGCGGCTTCGCCCGTGATCAAGACAATGGGGACGATGCATTATTGCTGATATTGGTCTATTCTATAACAGCAATCTCGGCTACAGGTGGATCCAATCAAATCCTGAATATTCTGATACATACAGTATATTGATATGAGCAGCAAAGTGGGAATTTTTTAGAGTTGTGAAAGTCTCCAGGGTTCGATGTTACATTATGTTAACACATTTTAAAATTACGTTTTTGGTTTTGCCATCTTCTGCTGAGACATAACGGTTTTGTTGTCCGGATGTTCGCGAGCACGTCACATACAGTTGCCCATGGGAAAATTTTTTTTTGTCTAAATGTACACGTGCTACTGTTAAGTGTGTGTCATTGCACTTTGTTAAAGAAATTGCGAATATTGTTTGAAGAGGGAAATGCACTATTACACACTGGAATGGCAAATCTATCGGAATATGGGGAATTAAAAGTATTCTTACTTAAGTTATTCTGGATGTAATTTGGGCATACTTATTGATGATTTGAACGTCAACATATCGCTATTAATAGACCTATAGTTAAATATCTCTCACCTTGGCCGCTGATGTACATTATGCAGTCTCTTCCAGTGTTACATCCCAGGGATTGAAATTCTCCAACAACCCTTTTGTCTCACATGCCTCTCTAAGTAATTAAAATTCCTGATTATTGATGTTTGAGTCTTCAGTTTTTTAACTAGTTTGATGCATTATACTATGAGTGTAAGAATTGTTCAGCATGAAAAGTTCTACAAAAAGTCCGGGGGAGCATATGTCTATCTTCAATACATCGCCCACTATAAGTGTATTCACGTTTTAATTTCTTCCAACCATGTCCATTCAACTACCAAGGCGACAGTTTACGAGCTAGCTAAGGGCGAGTCTATCATCCCTATTACAGCCTAGCTAGCGGGCGAACCTATTGCCCCACATACAGCCAGCATCAAACCGTTGAGTCATGTTGAGTTAAGACTTCTGAGAAAGGTGGTTGTGTTTGGAGTTTCCCTGGAAGTGCAACTCGGGTTTTCTTCATTTCGCCTGTGAAACACAGTCAAGTTAAGATTGGATGGAAGGGGGATTTGAGTTTCATTCACCTCGCTATTCCCTGGAAGTGCAACTCTCATTTCGCCTGTGAACTTTTTGTTCCGAAAAATTCACAGGCAATTTAGGATTGGACGCAAGGGGGATTATATTATACCCGCAGGTACCCGCGGCTTCGCCCGTGATCAAGACAATGGGGACGATGCATTATTGCTGATATTGGTCTATTCTATAACAGCAATCTCGGCTACAGGTGGGTCCAATCAAATCCTGAATATTCTGATACATACAGTATATTGATATGAGCAGCAAAGTGGGAATTTTTTAGAGTTGTGAAAGTCTCCAGGGTTCGATGTTACATTATGTTAACACATTTTAAAATTACGTTTTTGGTTTTGCCATCTTCTGCTGAGACATAACGGTTTTGTTGTCCGGATGTTCGCGAGCACGTCACATACAGTTGCCCATGGGAAAATTTTTTTTTGTCTAAATGTACACGTGCTACTGTTAAGTGTGTGTCATTGCACTTTGTTAAAGAAATTGCGAATATTGTTTGAAGAGGGAAATGCACTATTACACACTGGAATGGCAAATCTATCGGAATATGGGGAATTAAAAGTATTCTTACTTAAGTTATTCTGGATGTAATTTGGGCATACTTATTGATGATTTGAACGTCAACATATCGCTATTAATAGACCTATAGTTAAATATCTCTCACCTTGGCCGCTGATGTACATTATGCAGTCTCTTCCAGTGTTACATCCCAGGGATTGAAATTCTCCAACAACCCTTTTGTCTCACATGCCTCTCTAAGTAATTAAAATTCCTGATTATTGATGTTTGAGTCTTCAGTTTTTTAACTAGTTTGATGCAGCCCACCATGTCTCCCTCTCCTGAGCTAATCATTTCATCTCTACATAGCTACCACACCCTACATCCGAGGCAATATGTTTAACCCTGGTTTACCCCTATAGTTCTGATCCTCGACCCTCCCATCCATAACTAAGCTTGCTATTCCTGGGTGTCTTAATATGTGTCCTACCCTCTTATCTCTTCTCCTCATTAGCAGTCGCCAGAAACATCTCTCCTCTCCCACTCGTCTTAATACCTCTTCATTTGTTACCCTACCTACCCATCTGATCATCATTCTCCTGTATCACCATATTTCAAAATCTTCAATTCTCCTCTTTTCTGCTGCACCATTAGTCCATTAGTCCAACTCAGCAACTTTTCTAGGTTTAAGCCGTGCTTTGTGCGGGGATTCAATGCCCGTGAAAGACAAAATACAAACTTTATTGAAATAAGTTTGCCCAATTCCTCAGTAAGAGTAATTAAGAAAAAAAATTAACGTGATAGCCGGTAGAATACAACACATTCGTGTGTGAATATGGGTTGCTGATCATGGTAAAACACGAAAAAGAGCAGATCAATATTGGCAAACAGAAATATTCAGTTAACAAAAAACAAATAGATAAAGAAAATGAAAGCATACCGGGCAAAATATAAAGCATCTTAACATTGCAAATTAGAGTAAAGATCTGAAAGCTCGCTTACAATAACCAGCTCAAAGAGTATAAAATTAGACTCAAAATCACGATCGTATCCGACCCCCCAGAAACCACCACTATAAATAAAATATATCTCATTTTGCGCGTATCAATGCGAGGAGCAATGTTCGTGGTTTCCATTTCTACGAAGTGGAAACCGAACCCCGCGTTTTAAGGCCCTAAAACGAACGGTTTTCGAGATATTGCCAGAAAACTATCCCCAGTCTGCGAAATTTCAGCGGTTGCCATAGTAACGTTGATCTGTTTCTCAGAGGGAACACAGTTATTTGGGAATATCTCCGAAACCGTTCATTTTAGGAACTTAAAAGGTGTGTTTCGGTGTCCCTACAGGACCTCCGAGTATTGTTTCTCGTATCTGGCGGCTTAAAATGAGCTAAATCCGATGTTTGTACCGACTATCCTTGCTCAGTGCCAAAGGGCCGAAAAAAGTCACTTACAAATTGAATTTTCAAAAACCGTTTCTTAGTGAGCCTCTACATACTCGGATCAACCAACATGCAAAATGTCAGCTTTCTAGGTCTAGTGGTTTGAGCCTTGCGTCGATGAGTCAATTTTGGATGCTCAATGCCAAAGGGCCAAAAAAAGTCACTTACAAATTGAATTTTCAAAAACCGTTTGTTAGTGAGCCTCTACATACTCGGATCAACCAACATGCAAAATTTCAGCTGCGGTGATGAGTCAATTTTGGATTATATATAATAGATTAAATTATACTGATTGGGGTATAATCTCTACTTAGTATAAAGAAAGTCTCCGATTCTTCGATGTCACGCGTAATCTCGAGAACCACTGAATGGATTTTGATGCTGTTTCCACCATTCTGTAAAGGATATCTCGAGGAAGGTTTCTGTAGAAAATAATTTATTTATGGCTAAAGGAAGTCAAGCACTAACGATTTCAGTGAAAAGGTCGAAAAAACTGGCGTCCGTGTGCGTTTTAAGCTTACGCTGGGAAAACCGTTAAAAATATCTAAATGCTCTGAGTGTAAGAATTTTCAGTATGAAAATTTCTACAAAAAAAAGCCGGGGAGAGCATATCTCTATCTTCAATACATCGCCTACTATAAGTGATTTTTCGTTTTCATTTCTTCCAACAATCTCCATTCAGTTACTGAGGTGACAGTTTACGAGCTAGCTAGGGACGAGTCTATCACCCCAGCTACAGCTTAACTAGCGGACGAGCTTATTTCCCCAGATACAGTCAGCAGAAAACTGTCGAGTCGTGTTGAGAGAAGAGTGGTTGTGTTTGGAGTTTCCCTGGAAGTGCAACACGGCTTTTCTTCATTTCGCCTGTGAACTTGTTGTTCCGAAAAATTCACAGTCAAGTTAAGATTGGACGGAAGGGGGATTTGTGTTTCATGCACCTCGCCATTCTTAAATTACGTCTGACAAGATTTTGTTGCACATGCATCTCCATGATAATATAATTAATAGTCCAGTCAGTGATTTTAACCAATCATGCCGAGACGTAAAACGGATATTGGTCGTTGTTCATTGACATTGAAAAAAAAGCGCTTATCACGTAATGCATTCTTAACTCTTCCCAGGCGAAGCCGGGTCGGGTTGCTAGTAAATAAATAAAAGAATAAATACATAAATTGAGACATGGATATCAATATCTTCTTAATAAATCTTAACGCAGTGGCTTCCCTGGTCGACGAAATAAGTGGTTTAGAAACATAATTTGATTCAGTCGGCTTTATTATTACTCTGATTCATGTCATGTTAAAATTACTAAGCCTTTTCACAGACCCTGTGGCCTGACGCTTCTTATGAAAACACATTCATTCTATTCCATTATGTAGTTTCCTTAGTATGTGCTCCCAAGCACTCACAATCCTTAATGAAATAATATACGGGAGATAATGATAAAAATAATAATGTATTCTAGCCAAGAGTCTGTCAGGTTTGCTGCAAGAAAAGGAACCATGCCAGATATCTACTGTGCTCTTCCAGTGCGATTAGAAATTAATTATTATGGGGTATTTCTAGAATGAATAATGTATACACGAAACCCGAAGAATACGGTGAAAACCTGTACAACCACTGCGTTTTTTAGTACAAAATTCACATGCACTCGGGGCAAATGACCTCATAGTTCCACCTCTTAAAACAACAATAACTAACTCACATGCACTGGTCGAGAATGGAATTCATGGTGCTGCTGTGGTAAATGGATCACCTCTAACAGTGTGAGCCATGGAAAGGAATAATGATGATGATGATGATGATGATGATGATGATGATGATGATGATAATAATATTAATAATACTAATATTTGAAATATTATAATTGTCATATTTAACGAAAAGTTCTTAATGTATCGTTTCCTTATAAAACAGCTCAATTCTGGTTAGAAATGAGCATGTTATGTCTAGAAATAGACAATGTTCTGCAATGGTAGTTTTGGTTAAGGTGTTACTATGATGAAACAGAGCAGGACGACATTGCTAAAACATACATCGGCTGGCTGCGTGACTCAGCGGTAACGTTCTCGCTTGCTGTTCCCAATGTTGCAGGATCGAATCCTGGCGCAGTCAGCTGGCATTTGAGGGTGAGCAAATGCGAAGGAGCCGTGTCAGGTCAGTAGATTTACTGGCACGTCAAAGTTCCCCTTCGGGGCCATATTCCGGCACCCCGGTGTCTCTAAAACCTAGAGTAGTGAAAAGGACGTAAAACCAATAACATTATTATTAAAACATACATTAATTCATCTGCGCGACCGAGTAGGCTACACCTAAAGCGTCGCTGACAACACAACAGCAAAACGCGTATGACCTACTGTACATGGAAATGACATCCGACGCTGAAATTATGAAATGCAATTACTTGCCCATGTAGGACTACGATTTTCATTAAATATGTAACGTGTTTCCATCAAAGATGTATCGCTTTGTTTCAATATTCCAGATGAATGCATCTTGGATATCGTTGGACAGTTTAATAGGGGAAGTTCTTAAGATTAATTTATGTTTCATCGTTAAAGCTCAACAAAATGTTTATAATCTATATGAACATTACATTATACACACATCAAAAAAAGTGTTGCATCACCTCGGTTCCCAGATCTCCGGCATATAGACGTTGACTGTGTATATTGTATCAAAGATACAGTCCCTTTGACTGTTCATAGATGTCACTAAAACTGCTCAAAGATGTAAACAACCATGCATGAGCAGGGCCTATTAGACGGAGGGGGTACGACAGCCGATCAGTTCCAGTCATTCCACCAGGACGAAGGTACGCTGCTCATGTTGTCTGTAGTTCTACCATGCCTAGAAGGTCAATACCGCAGTTCGATCGCGTCCGCATTGTTACTTTGTGTCAAGAAGGGCTCTCAACAAGGGAAGTTTCCAGGCGTCTCAGAGTGAACCAAAGCGATGTTGTTCGGACATGGAGGAGGTACAGAGATACAGGAACTGTCGATGACAGGCCTCGCTCAGGCCGCCCAAGGGCTACTACTGTA
This sequence comes from Meconema thalassinum, assembly GCA_946902985.2. Lineage (NCBI taxonomy): Eukaryota > Metazoa > Arthropoda > Insecta > Orthoptera > Tettigoniidae > Meconema > Meconema thalassinum. The sequence continues at coordinate 1,226,786,354 of OX336388.2, read as the reverse complement.
GTGGATGACCGCTACTTACGGATTGCCGCTCGGAGGAACCCTGACAGCAATGCCACCATGTTGAATAATGCGTTTCGTTCAGCCACAGGACGTCGTGTTTCAACTCAAACTGTGCGCAATAGGCTGCATGATGCGCAACTTCACTCCCGACGTCCATGGCGAGGTCCAGCTTTGCAACCCCGACACCATGCAGCGCGGTACAGATGGGCCCAACAACATGCTGATTGGACCCCACAGAATTGGCATCACGTTCTCTTCACCGATGAGTGTCGCATATGCCTTCAACCAGACAATCGTCGGAGACGTGTTTGGAGGCACCCTGGTCAGGCTGAACGTCTTAGACACACTGTCCAGCGAGTGCAGCAAGGTGGTGGTTCCCTGATGTTTTGGGGTGGCATTATGTGGGGCCGACGTACGCCACTGGTGGTCATGGAAGGCTCCGAAACGGCTTTACGATACCTGAATGACATCCTCCGACCCATAGTGCACCCATATCGGCAGAATATTGGAGAGGCATTTGTCTTCATGGACGACAATTCTCGACCTCATCGTGCACATCTTGTGAATGCGTTCCTTCAAGATAACGACATCGCTCGACTACAGTGGCCAGCATGTTCGCCAGACATGAACCCTATCGAACATGCCTGGGATATGTTGAAAAGGGCTGTTTATGGACGTCTTGACCCACCAACCACTCTGAGAGATTTACGCCGAATTGTCGTTGAGGAGTGGGACAATTTGGACCAACAGTGTCTTGATGAACTTGTGGATAGTATGCCACGACGAATACAGGCATGCATCAATGCAAGAGGACGTGCTACTGGGTATTAGAGGTAGTGGTGTGTACTGCAATCTGGACCACAAATGCTGAAAGTCTAGCTGTATGATGGTACAACATGCAATGTGTGGGTCTCATGAGCAATAAAACGAGCTGAAATGTTGTTTGTGTTGATCTCTATTCCCTTTGTATTTAAAGGTTCCGGAACTATTGGAACCGAGGTGATGCAAAACTTTTTTTGATGTGTGTACAACCAAATAAATTTCAGGAATGTTACTCATTTTTGCACTAGTCTGATAATGAAGGTTAAAATGGCATATTTTTAACATTTTTAACCCTTCGTTCAACTGTTGGCGCTGTGCTACCTTTGGAGAGTAACTATTATATCTAATATTCTACAAAGCTGGCAGGGTAGCCTATTTTAGTTACACTACGCTCTGCGATGACTAGTGTCGGCTGGAGATGGCTCACTAAAGGCTTGTCTGGTGATATAATACAGTGCATCAGGGAATATTCTCCGCAGTGCCTAGGCCCTGCTACGTTAGGTGAGAGCCGGAGTTAAGTTGGCAGACCTTTCGCTCACTCGCCGACAGCCAGGTACTAGCTTGTCTTCTCCAAGGTCGACAGGATATCAGAATACACGTGTGAGCTGTGCTGTGCTGTGCTGTGGAAAGCGTCAGTGCGAATGCAGTAAGGGAGCGTTTAGATTATTGGAATAGTGCAACAAGATACAGGCGGTAATGTTTACTACAGAAGAGAGAGCGTTTTTGGTGGAATACGTTTTTCGTGAAGGCGATCGGTTTACAGAAAATGTAAAACTAAAATTTCAGGCGCGGTTTCCTAATTCAAAGTGTCCAAAACGGGATACCGTTCGAGATTTGATAAGTAAATTTCATGTGACCGGCTCAGTTCACGATGTACCAGGAACAGGCAGGCCTACGCTGTTAACAGACGAAAAACTTTATGAAATTTCCCATATAATGCTGCGAAGTTCAGGTAAATCAATACGCAAATTAGCTCAAGAAACTGAAATCTCTAAGTGGACTGTTTGTTGTTTGTTTTGGCTCTCACCTAACGTAGCAGTGCAGACAACATTCCCTGACTCCCTGTACATGTATGCCTTGCCACTCTGGTCAAAATTGTGCCTTTGCTACTCAATCCGTCAAGATTGCTGTTTCTCTTGAAACGTTGCTAACGATAATTAAGAAAACATTAGTGGTCTTCCTTGATCGTTAACTTATTTACATTAAATTTTAGTCGACCGCCTCGCAGTGTAATGGGTAGCCTTGTTGGTTGCCATCACTGAGGTCTCGATTATTGGCTCTGCCTAAGAGTTAAGTTTGGTCAGAGAGTCGAAACGGGGTCCACTCAGTATCTTGAGTAAAACTCTGTTGAGCGACGGTTTGAATCCCACCTCAGCCATCCTAGAAGTGATCTTTCTTGTCTTTCCCCCTTAAGACCAGGCAAATGACGGGATGGATCCTTACTTAGGCCCACGGCCACCTCCTTCCCTATCCTAACCTAAGGTACAACTTCACACTACTACAAACACCACAATAACACACGTTATTAAACAAATTCTACACAGGAACACACCCAAGTAATTTGTTGGTGTTGATTCATTTATGGAGCTCTGCGACATGGTGGTCATTTAGCCCCGTGTACTTGGGTGTGTGTAAATTTCTCTGATAACGTGTGTAATTATGGTATCTGTGTGTACTTATAATTCAGGTGAGAATTGGGAAGGAAGTGGCCTTTGCTATGAGTTGGGAGCCATCCCAGCATTTGCCTGGAGTAGAAGTGGAAACCACGGAAATTCACTTCCAGGATGGCTGAGATGGGAATTGAACCCCACTTCCAGGATTTTCCCCACGAGGCTGAGTGTACCCCGTTTCAACCCCCAGACCAAATTAAATTTCTTGGTAGAGCCGGGGATCCATCCCGGACCTTCTGGGTGACAGCCAAGAACGCTAGCCACTACACCACGAGGCGGTCGCACCTAAGTAACATGAGTAGGGGGGGTAAGGCCGGTTCTGCTTCACTTGACGTCGCTGTGCCCAACAAACCAACATGGCCGCCGCGCGAAGTTGAAACATTTAAATAGACTTTTCTCTCGAACCCATGGACGGAGTTTCACGAATGAGGTGTCGTAGGACTTGAGCTGACGCCCCTTTGCTATGGACCACTCGTTATACTTTTGAAAAAAAAAAAATGAAAATTTTTGTTTTCGAAAGTAGGTGATAGTTTGAAAACCAAACATGATAGAATGTTGTGCAATGGCTCAAACAAACAGTCTCTATGTCCTTTATTTTCAGCCTATTTTCAATTTTGAAAAAATAGGCTTATGAGATCACCTTTTGTCCGTGTGTGTGTGCGTGCGTGTGTGTGTGTGTGATTCGTGTGTGTGTCCCCCCTAATAAAATCTAAACGGCAGGAGCGATTTCAATGAAACTCGGAAAGTTCATAGCACTATTCCCGGCGACCTCGACCGTGCCCTTCAAATTTTGTTACGACTCACCAATCCAACATGGCGGCTGTGCGAAATATTTCACCAGCATTCAATATCTCCGAAACTGTTACCGATATTACCCTGAAATTTTCTATGGTGATAGAGGGAACTACTATAAGTTCACTTATGTGACTTTTGAAAACCTGGTAATTACAAAACCAACATGGCGGCCAAGCGAATTTGCGAATTTTAAATAGACGTTTCTCGCGATTTGACCAACCAAACGCAATGAAACGTGGTACAGTATATGTTTATATACATTGTAATGCACCGACATCTAACTTCGTTCAATTGTTTACATAATCACAAGATGGCGGATGTGCGAAATATTTCACCGGCATTCTATATCTCTGAAACTATTAGCGGTAGCTCCCTAAAATTTTGTACGGAGATAATGGGCACTACTGGAATTTCATCTATAAGATTTTCAAAAACCGGTTAACTACAAAACGAACATGGCGGCCAAGCGAATTTGAACATTTTAAATAGACCTTTCTCGCGATTTAATGTTCCAAGCGCACTGAAACCAGGTACAGGAAATATTTATACACATTGTAATCCACTGGTATCTAATTTAGTTCAATTGTTTACATAACCTCAAGATGGCGGCAGTGCGAATTTTAAAATTAAGTTTTTATTTCTTGTGATGTAGTCATGCGATCGAAGTGAAAGTTTGAATAATGAACCTTCGCAATAATTTTCCTTTAATGGTACATGACTCTATGGCCTACACATTTAACAATCCAACATGGCGACCATCCGAAATATTTAGACGATACTGAATATCTACGAATCTATTTTAGCAATCAAACTGCATTTTTTAATGTTCATAGGGGCTATGAACTTAAGTTCACCTATAGGACTTTAAATAACCTGGTGATCACAAATCCAACATGGCGGTGACGCGAATTATAAATATTCACATGGACGTTTCACGCAATTTAACCATCCGCGTTCAGTGAAACTTGGTACAGTAAATCTTTATCCGAATGTTAATCCACTGGCATCTAATTTATTTCAATTGTTTCCATAACCTCAAGATGGTAGCTGTGAAAAATGTTTAAATTTCCTTTTTTTTCTTGTGTCTTAATTATGCGATTGAAGTTTGAATACTACACGTTCACAATAATCTGCATGTAACAGTAAACTCTAGGACCTACATATATAAAATCCAACATGGCGACCATCCGAAATATTTAGTCGGTTCTCAATATCTACGAATCTATTACAGCAATCAAACTGAAATTGTGTATGTTGATAGTGGCAATTAACATAAGTAGGATATATGAAAATAGGCTGTATAGTTCTTCACGGAACTACTTGTTATAATAACAGTTTTTTATTTTTTTTACATTTTTTGAAAACACTCAAATTTTGAAATTCCTATATTTTGGAAACTAGGAAATTTACAAAAAAGTTTATTTGACATACATGAAAGGTCCCTATGCCCCCTACCCCCAAAATAAATTTCAAGTCTCTAGGATGAAAACCTGACAGTAGTGTGGTAAGGGGAAAGCTGTTACACTTCTTTTTCAACCCTCCTCGTATTTGCCCCGAACCTGATATCTCGCTAACCAATCATGGGATTTGAACATACAGGGTGTCCTAGCACTCGTAGTGATGCCCCCTACTTTCCTATAGGCTCTTTATTTAAATAAAAGACCAAAACTAAAAGGTCATCCGCTTTTAATATCTCGCGAACCAATCATGATAGAGGCGTGTACGACGGGTCCAAGGACTTGGAGTGACGTCCTCTTTGCTATGGACCACTCGTTATATTAAAAAAAAATTGGAAACTCGATTTTGGGGTAAACACGTGTTTTTTTATGATTTTGCCGATATCTCACGGACCAATAACGCTAGAGACGTGTACGAGGTGTCCTAGGACTCGGGCTAACGCCCCCTTTCAAATGTGGTAGATATTTTTTCCAAAAAATAATTCACAAAGGGCCTAACGCCATACATGTTGAAAAAAACTGGTTTTTCTTCTTTACCTGTTTATAATGTTTATGAAGCGTGGTGGTTGAGAGAGACGATACGGCAGGGTGTGTGTGTTTCAAGGAACCTGTCGCTAACCACAAGAACCATGCTTAATAGAACAATCGCTATTTCGGCGGGTCGGTTTATGACAGAGCGAGGGTTCGTTTTCTGATATTTAACCTTTAACGTGTAAACGGTGATGTGAACTTGGTTCTATGTTGGTCGAAGCGAGTACAGAAAACAAACTTGCCGAGGAGCAGGAGGTGAATGTCATTTGAGCTTATTGGAAGGCGTTGATCTGACTTGACAACAGGTGCAATGGAAAAATGACAATGACGCTTGAAGGTGAAATAATCAGACCATCGTGGTAGCAGGGAAGAGCGAAATGCATGCACACACGTGTGAGATGACATGTACGCTAAACAAGTTTCATCCTGTCTTGCTTCGTACGTGACAAAATGCAAGTCCATGTGAAATTAGATCTGCCACAGGTGTTCGCCTGGGACGTTAGCTGTCCACGTGCGCGATAACTGTTAACAAGTTACATCCTGTTTTGCTTCGTACGTGACAAAATGCAAGTTGACGTGAAATCTGATCTGCCACAGGTGTTCACCTTGGACGTTAGCTGTCCACGTGCCTGATAACAGAATGTTCAAAGCGTGGGAAAAAAAGATTATACATGCAACGTAACATATATAAAGACATGTCGTTATCATTTCCACTCTCACTTAGGTGACTACCTTTGAACACACTGCGTTGCATGAAACCCCTGGTCTTGTTTAACAGTTTTGGTGTTGGTGGAAAATATTTAACTTTGTTGTGGGGTAGGTATATATTTATCTTTATATATATAATTCTTCGACACGTGTGTATGTGACTGAACTCCTCCTAAACGACTGAACCGATTTTGATGGAATTTGGTATGTATATTAGGGTGGCTCCATGTATGGTTTAGTTTCACAATCTGTCCCAGTAGGTGGAATGAACACAATTTTAGAACCACAATTTACACACAATTTTAGAACCACAATATACAGTCAAAAACAGTCGTCATGGAAACCATTAGCCTTGGCCTTCGTGAAAGCTGATGTCTTTGGACGGTTTGTCTCTGCACGTTAGAGCCACCTGGTCACAACCTGTGCAACTATCGCCATTACATACACTCCGCCCGTGGCGAAAAGTTGTGTTTTATACCAAAGGTGGCAGTGATGTCGAATTCTAATGTTTGTCTCTGCACGTTAGAGCGTTTCAAAGTCCCGTATGCGTTCATATACCATCATCCGATTGCCATGAAACATGGGTGATATGTTGAGTGAGCTCCAGGGAAGGTGTTTGGCTTAGTAAATCCAATTTACAATAGATAGCGCACGAATAAATTCAACAAATGAGCGACGACGCGCGAAGCGTTTCAAAAAGGTCAAGTATGCGTTCAAATACCATTCATCTGATACCGATGAAACTTAGGTGAGATGCTGTGTACACTCCAGGGAAGGCTTCTGGCTTAGTAAATCAATTTCACATTAGGTAGCGCACGACTAGATTCAACAAATGAGTGACGACGCGCGAAGCGTTTCAACAAAATCCCGTATAAGTTTATATTCCATTCATAGATTGAGATGAAACTTTGATGAGTTGTTGTGTACAGTTAAGTGAAGGCTTCTAACTTAGTAATCCATTTCACAGGAGGTTGCACACGAGTGATTCAACAAATGAGCGGCGACGTGCGAAGCGTTTCAATAAAGTCCCGTATGCGTTCAAATACCATTCGTCGGATAGCGATGAAACTTGGGTGAGATGTTGTGTACACTTACGTGGGGGTTTCTAACTTGCTAAATCCATTTTACAATATGTAGCTCACGAGTAGATTCAACAAATGAGCAACGACGCGCGAACTTTTAATCAAAGTCCCGTATGCGTTCATATACCATGCATCCGATTGCAATGAAACTTGGGTGAGATGTTGTGTACACTTACGTGAGGGTTTCTAACTTAGTAAATCCATTTCACAGGAGGTTTCGCACGAGTAGATTCAACAAATGAGCGACGACGCACGAAGCGTTTCAATAAGGTCCCGTATGCGTTCAAATACCATTCGTCCGATTACGATGAAACTTGGGTGAGATGTTGTGTACACCCTACGGAAGGTTTCTGGCTTAATAAATCCATTTTACAAGGTAGCGCACGAGTAGATTCAACAAATGTGTGACGGCACGCGAATTATTTCAACAATGTACCATATGCGTCCATATACCATTTATCTGATTGCGATGAAACTTTGGTGAATTGTTGTGTACACTCCAGGAAATGTTTCTGTCTTAGTAAATCCAGTTTTTAAAAAGTAGGGCACGAGTAGATTCAACAAATGAGCGACGGCGCGCGAATCGTTTCCACAATGTCCCGTATGCGGTCATATATCATTCATCCGATTGCGATCAAACTTTGGTGAATCATTGAGTACACGCCAGAGAAGGTTTCAAGCTTAGTAAATCTATTTTACAATAGGTAGCGCATGAGTAGATTCAACAAATGAGTGACGGCACGCGAATAGTTTAAAGAAAATCACTTATGCGTTCATATGTCATTCATCCGATTCCGATGAAACTTTGATGAGTTGTTGTGTACACGCCAGGGAAGGTGTTCAACTAGGTAAATCCATTTTACAATATTGGTAGCGCACGAGTAGATGTAACAAATGAGTGACGACGCGCGAAGCGTTGGAACCAAATCCTGTATGCGTTCATATACTCTTCATCGATTGCGATGAAACATTGATGAGTTGTTGTGTACACTTACGTGAAGCTTTCTAACTTAGTAAATCCATTTCACAGTTGGTAGAGCACGAGTAAATTCAACAAATGAGTGACAGCGCACGAATCATTTAAAACCAAATCCCGTATGCGTTTAATGCCATATATCCGTTTGCGATGAAACTTTGGAGAGTTGTTGTGCACGCTCCAACGAATGTTTCTAAATTAATTAATTCAATTCACGATAGTTTAGAGGCAGTGAACAGAAATTGAAAAAAATAGTATCCAAAAGCACTTCAAGAAACAAGGTTACAACACTTTCTTTGAATGGCAGGACAACGTCTGCCGGGTCAGCTTGTTCATTTATATATTTATTGATTTTTATATAAATACATGCAATTATTTATTGATTAGGTAATTAATGATTTTATTTATGTATTTGTTTGCAGATAACGTGTATAGCCTACCTGTCGTGTGTCTGTGGAAAATATATTAAAGAAAGAGAAAGACAGACAGTTAGAAAAGGAAACCATTTCCACACTAGCCCACGAGACGGGAATATAGCAAAGCATTACACGTCAAGGTGAGATTTGTTTTTTTTTAAAATATTTAACCTGTTAGATTTTGTTTTGTTTATGAAATGCATAAACTATATGGAATGGATATACTTATGGTGGTTTATTTTATTTCTTTTTAGAGTGTTGGAAAACGCTTGACCTCTGTTGATAACCAGGAACGTGTGTGTTTGGGGGCATTGTCAAGTAGTCTACAGGTGAAAACTCAGGTGAGAGTGTTCTTTCAAAATAATGTCTTTTACTGCAACGGATACGTTAACTTGGGAGCCCCTTGAGTCTTGTTTCAAATCGCGTGTGTGCTCTGGTCGTGTGGTCAATGTTAGAAAAAGTTTGATTCCCAAAGAATTTTTACAATCTTGTTTTGAAATTTTTAAAATTGAAATTTGTACAGTACAAAGGTTGCATACAGCTTTAAAGGTGAATACAGAACTGGTGTGCGATTTCATATATAAAAAGAAGGACGTGGAGCATAAAGAGACATTTTATATTTGCAGTAAAATGCAAGAGCTTTTGAATGCCTTGCTATCAAAATTTGATAAACTGCAACAAGGACCGAGTGGCCTCGCCTTAGACAAAATTCATTATCTACAAATCAACATTTGTCATTTCAACCCGTTGAATGCTGGGTCTAGCTATATTAAAACACCACCAGCAATAGCATTGAAAAAGGCTGTGGTCAATATAAAGAATTATGACAATGATTTCTTCCAGAGGTGTGTGGCCGCGTATTTGCAGCCAGCACAAGACCGTAATGGTTCTCGACCAGGAAAGTACAAGGCCAAGTTTGATGAATTGAAACAAATTTTAAATTTAACTCGAGTGTCGTTCCCTATGGACTTAACCGAGATCCATAGGTTTGAACAAGACAACCAGGACTTTTCGTTCATGGTGTATGGCCTTAATGGTGATGAGATTGTGGGTCCTCTTTATGCCACAAAAGAACCGAAACGACACCACATTCATCTTTTATACACACATCAAAAAAAGTTTTGCATCACCTCGGTTCCAAGAGTTCCGGAACCGTTAAATACAAAGGGAATAGAGATCAACACAAACAACATTTCAGCTCGTTTTATTGCTCATGAGACCCACACATTGCATGTTGTACCATCATACAGCTAGACTTTCAGCATTTGTGGTCCAGATTGCAGTACACACCACTACCTCTAATACCCAGTAGCACGTCCTCTTGCATTGATGCATGCCTGTATTCGCCGTGGCATACTATCCACAAGTTCATCAAGACACTGTTGGTCCAAATTGTCCCACTCCTCAACGACAATTCGGCGTAAATCTCTCAGAGTGGTTGGTGGGTCAAGACGTCCATAAACAGCCCTTTTCAACATATCCCAGGCATGTTCGATAGGGTTCATGTCTGGCGAACATGCTGGCCACTGTAGTCGAGCGATGTCGTTATCTTGAAGGAACGCATTCACAAGATGTGCACGATGAGGTCGAGAATTGTCGTCCATGAAGACAAATGCCTCTCCAATATTCTGCCGATATGGTTGCACTATGGGTCGGAGGATGTCATTCAGGTATCGTAAAGCCGTTTCGGAGCCTTCCATGACCACCAGTGGCGTACGTCGGCCCCACATAATGCCACCCCAAAACATCAGGGAACCACCACCTTGCTGCACTCGCTGGACAGTGTGTCTAAGACGTTCAGCCTGACCAGGGTGCCTCCAAACACGTCTCCGACGATTGTCTGGTTGAAGGCATATGCGACACTCATCGGTGAAGAGAACGTGATGCCAATTCCGTGGGGTCCATTCAGCATGTTGTTGGGCCCATCTGTACCGCGCTGCATGGTGTCGGGGTTGCAAAGCTGGACCTCGCCATGGACGTCGGGAGTGAAGTTGCGCATCATGCAGCCTATTGCGCACAGTTTGAGTTGAAACACGACGTCCTGTGGCTGAACGAAACGCATTATTCAACATGGTGGCATTGCTGTCAGGGTTCCTCCGAGCGGCAATCCGTAAGTAGCGGTCATCCACTACAGTAGTAGCCCTTGGGCGGCCTGAGCGAGGCCTGTCATCGACAGTTCCTGTATCTCTGTACCTCCTCCATGTCCGAACAACATCGCTTTGGTTCACTCTGAGACGCCTGGAAACTTCCCTTGTTGAGAGCCCTTCTTGACACAAAGTAACAATGCGGACGCGATCGAACTGCGGTATTGACCTTCTAGGCATGGTAGAACTACAGACAACATGAGCAGCGTACCTTCGTCCTGGTGGAATGACTGGAACTGATCGGCTGTCGTACCCCCTCCGTCTAATAGGCTCTGCTCATGCATGGTTGTTTACATCTTTGAGCAGTTTTAGTGACATCTATGAACAGTCAAAGGGACTGTATCTTGGATACAATATACACAGTCAACGTCTATATGCCGGAGATCTGGGAACCGAGGTGATGCAAAACTTTTTTTGATGTGTGTATTTATCTGTAGAAGAGGTGAATCACTATTGCTTCATTAAAAGCTTGAGTAGATTGCTAAGCAGTCAAGGATCCAAAGATCAACATATGAAACATATTTGTGACCGTTGCTTGCAATATTTTAAAACCCCTACGCTTTTGGAACGTCATAGGGTGGATTGCGTTTCTCAGGAAGCGGTGAGATTGATATTGCCACAAGGGGACAAGGCTGTGTTAAAGTTTAAGGACATTCATAAGCGTGACACTGTCCCTATGTGGTATATGCAGATTTCGAAGCACTCACCACACCCATGGCGGGATGTGAACCAGATCCCACCATCAGCTCAACCACACCCATTCAAAAACATGAACCCATTGCCATAGGATTTAATGTGGTGTGTGCCTATGACCCCACGCAATCCGTTTACAAATACCGTGAGGGACCAGATTGTGCCAAATGGTTCTTGGATGAACTTGTTAAGTTGGCTCATGATGTACAGAAATTACTGGACCACCCAGTACCCATGAGCCTATCTCCAGAACAGCAGCAGCAGTATGAGCATGCCACGACATGCCATATTTGCGAAAAGCCACTGATCAATGCTGAAGACACCGTTCGTGATCACTCTCACTTTACAGGGGAGTTTCGTGGAGCTGCGCATAGTAAATGCAACTTGAACTTTCCAGCTCCTCGTTTCATTAGTGTCTTTTTCCACAATCTGGCAAATTATGACATTCAGTTTTTGATTCGTGAATTGGGACATGTCAACAAGGGCTCGTTTACCATTGTTCCCCAAACCCATGAGCGTTTTACAGCCCTGACATGGAGGTTGGGCGACATTAGCATTCGATTTTTGGATTCCTTTAAGTTTATGGCATCCTCGCTAGAGAGCCTTGGGAATGGCTTGAATGAGGAGGAATTAAAAAATACTAGAATGCATTTTAATGATCCTGAGCAATTTCAATTGTGCATTCGGAAAGGTATATTCCCGTATGATTTCTGCAACAGCTGGGACGTGTTAAAGCAAAGAAAACTCCCACCACACGAGAAATTTTACTCGAAACTAACACGCAGTACCGTTTCCGATGAAGACTATGCACATGCATGTCAAGTTTGGCGAGTGTTTGGCATGAAGACGCTAAGTGAATATGCTTTGCATTACCTAAAACTGGATGTATTGCTGCTCACCGATGTGTTTGAAAAATTCCGTAACTTGTGTCAACACATTTACGGTCTTGACCCGGCTCACTATTATACAAGTCCTGGACTCTCGTTTGATGCCGCTTTAAAATACACTCAAGTAGAATTGGATTTACTCACTGACGTAGACATGGTTCTATTTTTTGAAAAGGGCATTCGTGGCGGTTTTTTGTCACTTAACCAGCGCCATGCCGAAGCGAACAATGTCTACATGCCTGATTATTCACCAGACAAACCAGAATCGTACTTAATGTACTATGACGTGAATAATTTGTACGGTTACGCCATGAGTCAGCCTTTGCCCTATGGGAAGTTTGCTTGGCTGACAGACAAACAAGTGTCAGAATTTTATGTGAACATGGCTAGCCAAGAAACAGGCCGTGGATATGTGCTAGAAGTGGATATTGAATATCCCTCATCCTTGTATGATGAACATGCCGATTTCCCATTCTGCCTTGAGCAAATGGTTCCCCCTGACAGTAAAGTGAAAACTGAAAAACTCATGGGCACACTTTACAACAAAAATCGGTATGTGCTACATATCCAAATGTTGGTGCAATGCCTCACCCAAAGCTTGGTGTTGAAGAAAATCCACAGGGGTATTTCTTTTGCTCAAAAAGCATGGCTTGAGCCATACATGCGACTCAACACAGAGCACCGACAAATGGCAACACAGCAGTTTGAAATAAATTTGTTAAATTAATGAACAACTGCATCTATGGCAAGTCCATGGAGAATGTCCGCAAATACCGTGACATTAAATTGGTGAATGTCTGGGAGGGGCGGTGGGGTGCCCGGCGGTACATTGCCAAGCCAAATTTCAAATCGATCAACATTATCGATGAGGATTTGGCTACTATTGAAATGAGTAAGACCAGCGTGACCATGGATAAACCCATTTACTTGGGTCAAGTCATTTTAGACTTTTCTAAATCGGTCATGTATCGATTCCACTATGAGTTTGCCAAACGCCATTTTGAGAACGTCTCTCTTTTGTATATGAATACGGACTCATTCATTTACCACATTCGCCACTGCAACCCCTATGACGTCATGAGGCAGCATAGTGACTGGTTCGACACCTCTTGCTATAGCGCTGACAACGTGTTTCAGCTGCCCATAAAAAACAAGAAGGAAATGGGCGTTTTAAAAGATGAATGCGGTGATTCCATTATGACGGAATTCGTAGGATTGGCCTCAAAAATGTATGCTTACCGCACACTCGACTGTAAGGAAGCCAAAAGAGCAAAAGGTGTAGGTAGAGCAGTGGTAAAATCGCTACGTGTAGACGATTACTTAGCGGTTTTACGCACTGGCAAAGCTATGTCTCATACACAGTGCAGGATACAATCCAGCAACCATCATTTGTATCTTGTGGAACAGAGAAAACGCACCCTCGCCTCCATGGATAACAAGCGTGTGTGGGCTGATGACCTGCTCACCAGCCTGCCCTGGGGTTATGATCACAAGGAGGAGGAGGTGTGATTTCACTGTTTAATCGTTTATGGGATTAAAACAGCTTTATGTAACTTGTAGAATTTGTATTTTGTAAATATTGGTTTCTGCCATTGTAAATAGTAGATTTTGTAAATAGTGGCAACCCACATGGACCATTTGCTCTTTAAAAAGTTCCATGCAACCTTTTTTTTAATTTTTATTTTTGATTGGTGAATAGTTTGATTCTTTTATGCTGTACAAAGTTTTTTATTGTAAATATGAAATAAGTAAGATTTTTAGTAACGTTAATAACTAGTATTTAATTATTTTTCGTAATGTAAATGATAAACTAAAAAAGTTCTTTTGGGATGAGTGTGCATGTCGAGAATGTGCTTTTGGGAATAAATAAAGTGGTTGTGTTTGTTCCCAAAAACAGGTGTGAATGTATGAGTGGAGAGAGAAAGCTGGTGTGTATGGTTGACCAGAGCAAACACGGTGAGGTAGGGTGTGTGGGTGGGGAGGGGGTAAATGGTCACTTATATACTCATTTTGTTTTCAATAGTTTTGTTTTTTCATTGAAATGTGGCAGTCAAAAGACATTATTTTTGTAAAAACAGTCTTACCTGCAGTAGTCGTAGACCTCGACGTTTCTCCAAACACCCATAAACACATTGCAGCATCGCCATGGTCAAGCACTTGCATCAACATCATTGTCAAATCACAACTTTCGACATACACCAAATGGAAAAATGTGAAAACAGCAAAATGGAAAATCTATGTTTCCATATCACCAAAAACGCAAAACTTAAAACGGACATTTTTAAAAACTGGAAATGGCCATGTGTGAAGTATGAAAATTCAAAAACTTCAAACGGACATTGTTTAAAAAGTGTCATCAGCAAAATGGAAAAATCCATATCATCAAAAACGTTAAACTTGAAACGAACTTTTTCAAAAACTGTAAATTGCAAATTGGCAAAATGGCAATGTGTGAAATGTGTAAAATGAAAAATCAGCCATCAACATCATGATTTTTTAAAATTAAAAATAACACAACATCGTGCTCTGGTAAACCTTTGTTTTTATTTCATAGTCATAGAGAATTGACAAAAGAAAAATAGAATACAAACAAATCCCAATTCCTCACTCCTCAATGTTTATGTCCATGCATCATCAACTTTCCTTTCATAGCACTCATTGCAATCAGGGCTGCCATCCTTTCACCCACTGAAGCATCACTGGATGTGAAACGTTATTTAGCTTTCTTCAATAACAATTTATCTGCCACCAGGATGACTATGGCGATAAGAAAGGTCATGTTCCTTGCATGCTTGATCCAAAAGATTAATGGATACATCACCACGTAGTAATCATTTTCGAGACGAGTTCCAGGGCCGCAAAAACGATAACCTGGAAGATGGATTTCGAAAGGTAGGTATTGAATCACTTTGTCAATGACGCCATTGCCAGTACAGGTCTGGCATATCCTTTTCCATCGATGGTAAAAAGGTTTGGTCTTCCTCCTCCTCTGTGGACTATGTTTGTGTTTGTTGTTGTTGTTGTTGTTGTTGTTGTTGTTGTTGCTTTTTCTCGCCATGACACCCGTGGAATGATTCAACAAAGTCTTTACACGGACTTTTATGACCGTGATACAGTTTCACTAGCTGGCAAGTCGCACACTGACGCATAGACGGTATTTTAGCCATGGCCACTTGCTTATGGTGATCATAATCCGTACAGGGTTGCAATTCACTAAACACAGGGTCTTGAGTCCATGATTTTGGTACATGTTGCCAGATTTCTTTGACCGCGTTGGTGGCCACATAATAAATGAACGACTTGGGCAGCGCCAAGAGTTCCTCTTTGGTAAAACTGTCTAGTTTCTTTTTGCACACAAAGAACTTGCCGATGGCTTTGTCCGTAGCATTGCCTTTCTCCATGGTATCACGTGCTGTAGATGTTTACACGCCGCTTGTAGAAATCTCACTGGCGTCATTCACAGGTAAATCTTGAGTTATAATTTTGTTCAACAACTCCCAGCAGGCATGAGTGGTTAACCAATGAAAGAGATGCCACGCATGCGATAGGGCTGTATGGGTAATGTTTCCATAGGAACAAGTATCCATGAGCGTTTGCAGGGAGGGGCAGCCCAACTCCATGAGGTCGATACATTGGCACTAAGACGCCAAAAATGGTTGCAACCAGTGACGTTTTTCATTACCTTTCACAAATACCACATTGGCCGAGGACAAGTGTGCTTTCATGACCACGTCCAAATATTTATAGGAAATGGTTCCCTGATTCCAGTCTAGTTGCCTATGATTTTCAATCCACTGGGTTTGTTTACGGTCTTTTTCACACAACAAATCAAAAGCATGGGGTGGTTTAAATAGCAAATGCGTAGCTTGCGATATCCAAAACGTGGTACAATCGATATTGGCCACTTGTTTAAATATAAATTTGTTGTCACCAATTTTAAACCCTTGGCAATCCACAATGAGTGTGCGCAACATGTTGACGCTTGCCTGGACCAAGTTCAACTGACGACTGACTGACGATCGGCCACTAAAGTGTGATCATGGCATGGGCTTACCTGCCATGCTAGTTTCAAATTGAGGTTAGGGTAGGACAGGGGGACATGCAAAAATAAGAATTTAAGAATTACATCATTTTATTATCATAACACGTCTTACAGGGTTTTGTCATTTTGGGATAAGGACGATACCAACTGATACAACAATATAGTCTCTTGTGTTTGTAACGTCCATAACACCAATGATGTCCCAATGTCTCTAAACTAGACGTTTTTGATGGTGAGCTGCTCACCGAAGCACCATGGATACCATACGGTCCACACGTATCGTAACTTGTTTTTTTTTCATTACCCAGGGACACAAGTGAGGGATAGCTTGAATGACAGGGTATATTTCCCACTTCCATTCTGCACAGGTAGGGGCAGGTGGGTGACCAGTGCTGATGTTCCTGCATGGGTTCATCGCCCTCCTGCCATTGGTCTATGATGATGGGACAAAAGGCACATTTCACTTCATCTCTTGTTTTTAAATAGTAGAATCCAGCGGCCGCCAAGGCTTGAGGGTTTATGAAAGGCACTGGCCATGTGGCAAAAGTCTTGAAACGTTGTTCCTCAGAGTTTAAATTCATGGATGTGACGTCTCTTGAGGCTTTAAAGCAAGACATGACTGAGCGGCTTGACGTGGGTTGAGCTGTTATTTATACACTCGTCACTTGGTTGGACAGTGGATAATAGTTGACTTGTTTGTGATGAATAATCAAACAGTAGGCCGTGGTATTGGCTGGTACATTGTCATGCGTTTCAAAATCTAGTCGAATGTCGATATTGGATGGCTTGACAGACTCTCCAGGTAAGAACAGTCAAAGACAATCAGTGGCGCTCTGGCCTTAAACGCTTGGGGTTGTAGCATGGGGCCGTTCTCTTTTTGATAATACGACCATCGAAATTTAGAAAACAAGTCGTACAAGTGGCCAAACTTATTTTTTTAAAAATCTAAATCCAGTCCTTCATAGTGAAACACGGCTCCGTTGAGGAAAAGGCGTGCATTTCTCAATTGCAGGTGATCAAATTGCGTGACATCTTTGGTTTGTTGATACTTGCGATTCGTTCGAAAACCCACAATCATGTATAGCGGGCTGTTTTTATAGACCAACTGTGTGTGTTGGTGGTGGGCAATAACGGGTACTCATGGAGTGCCCAGCTTCTAAATTCCATGGGTAGAGGTATATCTCTCTTTACCATTTTGAGTATGTCCAGTTTTTTTTTTTTTGCTAACGTTAAGGGTCACATGAGGCACTTTCCATAGCAAGCGTTGTAGTTGAATTTTTGAATCAATGGGGGCATTGTCGGCACCCTTGAGTGCATTATTATCACTCCTGTCTCTCACCAGATAAAGCACTTGCCTTGCGTTGACCACAATGCGCTGGTGATCTTCAGCAAAGCCTAAAATCTGTTTAAGAGGTAAATATCCAGTAAAGGTCCCATCGGTGTGTACCATCCAGTCATTGGTCGAGTCAGGACACCAACCTGCCATGCAAAGTGTTTTAGCTTCTTCCTCACTATAAGAGGGATATAGTTTCATGACACTGGAAATACCCACATTTCGAGTGCTATCCACCACGATATCGTTAATGACATACCGCACTTCAGAAAACAGGAAGGCCAAACCATGGTTGGCCAACTTGGATGTGGTGGGTGTAGAGCCATCGGCTTTGGTGAGCCGACCTTCAATCTGAATGACACTTTCATGCGGTAGGGTGTAAATATCTTGGTTGTTGATAACAAATTGAATTTCATCATTGTTATTGAGACCAGGTGTTTGAGCTTGATAGGATTGGAGATCAATTCTTACCACTCCTGGTTGCTCCTCGATGCGGTTCGCTATCTCTAGGATAGAATTCATTATGAGGGTTGACGTGGTAACCCAAATGCTGTAAAATCTGCTTGTCTTGAGATGTTAACGTGTATTCACG
Organism: Meconema thalassinum; assembly: GCA_946902985.2. Lineage (NCBI taxonomy): Eukaryota > Metazoa > Arthropoda > Insecta > Orthoptera > Tettigoniidae > Meconema > Meconema thalassinum. The sequence continues at coordinate 1,226,768,206 of OX336388.2, read as the reverse complement.
TGGCAAACAACTAACACCATTCCTAGACGGTGTTGTTGCCTTATACACAAACTTCATTGTGGCTTTAGCACCAACTTGTAAGTCACTGGTGTGGTAGAATCTAGATCAATGAGTTGTTGATATCTATTGATCAGTCTTAATGTTATATTACTAATACTATCGACAGCCACAGAATGAAAAAGCACCACTGGAGGGTTTTCACGAATAATATACCTATTGGGCGATGTCACAATAAAGTCATAAAGCGAATGGGGTGGTTCTTGATTGGTGTACAATTGGCTAATAATATTACATGTCACCGACACATGATGGTCCTCAATGAATTTCACTTCATGGTTCGAATCATGTTTTTTGTTGGGCTCCAACACACGTGGTTTAAATCCTAGTAATGGACCAATGGAATCGGGGTGTGTTTTAAAGTCAATGTTGAAGGTAGAGAAAATACTGCAGCGATGAGTGTTGGTATTGCCTACAAGTTCAAACTTGCGCGTTCCGTCGAGAAATGACTTTAAACCATATTGATTGATCAACACCACATAAATGTGTTCATAAATATCATCGATCGTGTATCCACCAGAGTTCAGGGTGAGCACAGAATCATCATAGTAAAACTTGTTGTTCACATTTTCACGTATGTTGTATATTCGATTGTACGTTTCAAGAGAAACAAGTCCTAAACCATAGGGTTTTTCACTCAATTCGATAGGCGGGTAAAAGTCTAGGCTGACTTCAGGTCCACGTCCATGCAGTATAAACGTTTTACTTTCTGCCGACATACTGGTGGCGTTTTTGCTTATGCTGCGTCTTATATAAAAAAATAAACACAAACGTCCACACTGTTGGCTGTTAAACGTTTGCTCTCGTTTCACATTATAATACATCTTGATCCTGTTTCCAAAATAGGTCACTAGTTCCATGGGCGGAGGCAAATTCCCAAAACTGTCAAAGTACCATACGATGGATCCCTCTTTGACATAAGCTACATAATGCGTTCCTGGTCCTCGGTGATCATCCAAATTGACAACAGCACATTCCTGTTTCCAGGGTCGTGGGGGTAATTGGTTTCGCATAAACACACCTCGAAAATGAGAAAGCTTTAGTTGTTTAGCATAGCTTTCCACTTGTTGATGCGTCAGGGCATGTCTTGCTATGGCTGAGGTTAATTTTTTTTAATACTTCGAAATGGTGAAATCCCAAATCCTTGTTGATAAAAGGCTGGCTTTAAATTGGCATTTCTAGCCCCCATGGCAATCGCTTCCATCGTTTCATTGTGTCGCAGACTTTCTTTGAGTTGTTGGTTGCCCTGCTGTGCGGCTTTAATGGTTTTCGCCACTGCACTGGCACCGCCCAAAAGTGAACCCAGAGCAGCCAAACCGGCAAATAATGCAGGTAAAAATCCCGCTTGTTTGGGGACGGGAATCACTCGCCCTTGGTTTGAAACCTGTGGCCGACGTTTTGGAATAACATGTCTCTGTGCTGCTCGAAAGGCTTTCCTTATGGTCAATACATTATTTTTTTTTTCTTTCGCAAGGGCTTGTCCACGAATGTCTTAAGCCCAGGCTTTGCCAAGGACAAAGTCCTTTTTTTAGTCTTTCTCACTGCATACCTTTGTTTCACCATGATGATAATGACCAACAACCTTTCACAAGAAAGATTAAATCACAACTAACGTTAGATGGTTATATCATGGCTGTATATTCCAATTCCACATAAAGTGGGAAATCGTTTATGGTTTTTCCCGCTTGCTTTCCATCCCATGTCAACATGAGATGAAATGATAATTCATCACCTGTATTGACCATTTCATGGTTATGGACCAACATCCTATGACCATTTATCTGTATTTGTAAATGGTTCTCATCAGGTATGGCATATATGATGTGAATGGTTCCATCATAGTGTAATCGATAGTGGCTTAAACCCGAAGCAAGCACATAGGTCAAGTGCTGATCATGGACTAGCGGTAAATGGTTTCTCTCATTCAAAGGGTTTTCATTTGTCAGATACTCTAAAAATACAGATGGGATAAATTTATAAAGCCTTTTCATTTCATAGGTTACGTAACGCTTGGTACAGACATCGTCTTCGTCTTGCGGGTCTTCCACGTGAATAATCCGATGGTGATTAGCGCTATAGCCATTCACCGTAAGCTGGGGCACTTTGTCATAAAACTCATACACTTTGTTATCCACATACTTTTTCGTAGTAACATCTGTAGACACTTGAGGATGTTTTACATGGGTTAACCGCTTTCCCTTAAAGTCATAATCTCTCTGTTTTGTGCGTGGCACTACTGACCTATCCACATAGTGTTTATTAGCAGGATCTGTTTCTTGTTTAGGATCATGTATGGGGACAGACCTAGCTTTGGCCATCAACGCACGTCCAAAGACATCCATCGTCAACCTGTTGTACCAGTCTACTGTTTCTATGACAAGGCTCGGTGTCCTGTATATAGACAACTTGCTAGCCTGTCTAAGCCTTAGTTGAAATGAAGATTATTAAGCAGCAAGAGTCATTCCCTGTGGGGGACATGGTTTCCCATCTCTGTCCCACATCACGTGAACAACGCCATGGTTCACTGTTTCCATCTTCCATTCGCTGCATCATTGTGGGGCCTTCCGGCTGTGGAAAGACTAATCTTTTGCTAACGCTCATCACAGCGCCCAATGGTCTGCGTTTTCAAAATATTTATATTTTTGCAAAATCTCTCTACCAACCCCTCTACGTGTTTCTGGATCAAGTCATGTCTGGATTACAAAAAGAGAATATGGGTTATTTTACATTTTCCATGCAAGAAAATGTGATTTCACCGGATGAGGTAAAGCCTGATTCACTCATGATTTTCGATGAAGTATCCACTGAACGTCAATGCATCATTCAAAGCTATTTCAGCATGGGTCGTCACAAACATATCGATTGCTTCTATCTTGGACAAACGTATTCTAAAATGTCCAAACAGTTGATTCGTGACAATGCCAATGTCATTGTTTTATTTCGTCAGGACGAGAGGAACAGTCGTCACGTTTATAATGAACATGTGAATCCTGATATGACCTTTCAAATGTTTACAGAATTGTGTGCCAAGTGCTGGAACACTCAACGTCATGCCTGTTTAGTGATTGACAAACAAAGTGAACTCAACCAAGGACGGTATCGCTTAGGGTTTGATCATTTTATTGCTATTTAAGGCCCTGTCTCATTCCCCAGCAAATCATTTGTCAAGACACCATGGCGTTAGCAGAGAGTCAATTGAAAAAGCATATTATTAGAGCAAAAAATACTATTCGCCAAAAGTTTCGTCAATTGAAACAGTCACGGTCAAATCATGCTTTGTTTATTCAACAACATTTAGCACCTCCACTAAAAGCCATGTTGAAACCCTCTTTCAAGCCATCTGAAACGCTACCCGCCGTTTCACAAGCCACGCAGACGCTGCACGAGGACCCTGAGGAAGAGGAAGAGGAACAGGAACAGGAAGATTTGACTAGTGTTAGTGAAGTTGAGGATGAGGAGGAACAAGTGTTTACGCCTCAAAAAAAGACCTCACCCCTTGCAGAGTTTTTGAGAAAAAAGAAATCCTTGGCCATGGTCGATACACCTTGCCCTTCCAGAGCGTCTCCGTTTTCACAACTCTTGGCCACCCCTCAACATAAAGGTCAACTGAAAACCATTTTAATAAAATATTATGGATCAACATTGGAACCCTATTTCACTGATCTATTTATTGGAAACACTGATACCACGTATGGTGTTCGCTATGAGGATGATAGTTTTAAAATTGGCGATTCATCCATTAAATTTGCTCGTACTAAAGCTGTCATTAAAAACATCAACTATAAATTAACACCAGGACTGTTAAAGCTACTATTCTCTCGGACTCCCTCATCTCAAGATTTTACGTCAGAGGACCTTGACAAATATAAATCCATTTTATTGGATACCCATGCTCACAAAAGACAGTATGATCCTGCTCAACAAGTGAATGCCAATATATCTCAAAAATATAAAACCATCATTGCAAAAATGTTTCCCACTAGTCAAAGTACTCGTCGTAAAGTGTCCGCTTCGGGAGTGACATTTGAACCATTAAAACCCCTTGTGGATGTTATCTACTGGCACAATCCCAATAAGCTCGTCCAGCGGCTACAGTTGTTGCATGCCTCACGTCAAGCTGGCCATACCGGTCACGATTGGGAAATTCAAGAAATTGAACAAGAACTTCGAAATGCCAAAATTATTGTTTAAGCCCTCACCCATTAAAATGGGTATTGCTCACGAGTTGCATCGCCCAGCTAGGCGTCACTATCCGCGACTCAAGGTGATTTCACGAGGTGTGGATGAACTTTGGCAGGCTGACTTGGTTGAAATGATACCCTATGCTAGCGTTTACGACGGTGTACGCTATATGTTGACCGTTATTGATGTCTATTCCAAAATGGCCTTTGTTGAACCTGTGCGTCGCAAGTCTGGTCCACTAGTTACCAAGGCCTTTCAACATATTATTCAACACTCCAAACGTCAACCTCAGCTGCTACAAACCGACCAGGGGAAAGAATTTTTCAACAAGGATTTATCTAGTTTTCTCAGATCTAAGGATATTCACCATTACACCACGTACAGCAATCTCAAAGCCAGTGTGGTCGAGCGGTTCAACCGAACATTGAAAACCCATATGTGGAAAGGGTTTACAGCTCAGGGCAGTTATCGCTGGTTGGACATGTTACCTGAGCTAGTATCACGTTACAATGACACCAAACATAGAACGATTGGGACCAAGCCACGCCTCGTGACTAAAAATGTTCAGCGATTGGATAAACTGTTTAACCCCATAAAAACAGCCGATCCTAAACGTCACCGACTGAAAATTGGGGATTTTGTTCGTGTGAGCAAATTTAAGTCTGCCTTCAATAAGGGCTACGCGCCACAGTGGGGGAGATGAACTATTTCGAATTCGTCGAGACAACTTGGACAGTCCAGTCACCTATTTACTCGAGGACCTCAACCATCAACCCATAAAAGGTAGATTTTATCTCCATGAACTTCAGAAAACAGCATTTCCTAAGCATTATCTTGTGGAAAAAGTGTTGAAACAAAACGGAAATAAACTCTATGTCAAATGGTTAGGGTTTAAGTCTATGTTTAATTCTTGGATCAATAAATTACATGTTGTATGAACCTGTGTACTTTTTATTCACACATAATGTACACCTCCTATAGCTCTGTGTGTACAGCGCTCCGCGCTTCGTGCATGTTCATACATGTTTGTCTTTCCCCTTCCACCTGTGTTCTCTCTTACATTACCCCTCCCCCCCTCTCCCCCCTCCACCTCCCACCACTGCTGTCCGCAGCTCTTTCCTATCTATTGGTTGTGACATCATTCCCACAAGTTGCATCATACTTATTACTGATTCAGCGATTCCCACGCTTTGAACATTCTCTTATCGTGCACGTGGACAGCTAACGTCCAAGGTGAACACCTGTGGTAGATCAAATTTCACATGGCCTTGCATTTTGTCACGTACGAAGCAAGACAGGATGTAACTTGTTTAGCGTACATGTCATCTCACACGTGTGTGCATGCATTTCGCTCTTCCCTGCTACCACGATGGTCAGATTATTTCACCTTCAAGCGTCATTGTCATTTTTCCATTGCACCTGTTGTCAAGTCAGATCAACGCCTTCCAATAAGCTCAAATGACATTCACCTCCTGCTCCTCGGCAAGTTTGTTTTCTGTACTCGCTTCGACCAACATAGAACCAAGTTCTCATCACCGTTTACACGTTAAAGGTAAAATATCAGAAAACCAACCCTCGCTCTGTCATAAACCGACCCGCCGAAATAGCGATTGTTCTATTAAGCATGGTCCTTGTGGTTAGCGACAGGTTCCTTGAAACACACACACCCAGCCGTATCGTCTCTCTCAACCACCACCCTTCATAAACATTATAAACAGGTAAAGAAAAAAACAGTTTTTTTCAACTTGTATGGCGTTAGGCCCTTTGTGAATTATTTTTGGAAAAAATATCTACCACATTTGAAAGGGGGCGTTAGCCCGAGTCCTAGGACACCTCGTACACGTCTCTAGCGTTATTGGTCCGTGAGATATCGGCAAAAATCACAAAAAAAACACGTGTTTACCCCAAAATCGAGTTTCCAATTTTTTTTAAATATAACGAGTGATCCATAGCAAAGAGGACGCCACCCCGAGTCCTTGGACCCGTCGTACACGCCTCTAGCATGATTGGTTCGCGAGATATTAAAAGCGGATGACCTTTTAGTTTTGGCCTTTTATTTAAATAAAGAGCCTATAGGAAAGTAGGGGGCATCACTACGAGTGCTAGGACACCCTTTATGTTCAAATCCCATGATTGGTTAGCGAGATATCAGGTTCGGGGCAAATACGAGGAGGGTTCAAAAAGAAGTGTAACAGCTTTCCCCTTACCACACTACTGTCAGGTTTTCATCCTAGAGACTTGAAATTTATTTTGGGGGTAGGGGGCATAGGGACCTTTCATTTATGTCAAATAAACTTTTTTGTAAACTTCCTAGTTTCCAAAATATAGGAATTTCAAAATTTGAGTGTTTTGAAAAAATGTAAAATATTAAAAAAGTGTTATTATAAAAATAAAGGACATAGAGACTGTTTGTTTGAGCCATTGCACAACATTCTATCATGTTTGGTTTTCAAACTATCATCTACTTTCGAAAACAAAAATTTACATTTTTTTTTAAGTATAACGAGTGGTTCATAGCAAAGGGGCGTCACCTCAAGTCCTACGACACCTCATTCGTGAAACTCCGACCATGGGTTCGAGAGAAAAGTCTATTTAGATGTTTCTACTTCGCGCGGCGGCCATGTTGGTTTGTTGGGCACAGCGACGTCAAGTGAAGCAGAACCGGCCTTACCCCCCTACTCATGTTACTTAGGTGCGACCGCCTCGTGGTGTAGTGGCTAGCGTTCTTGGCTGTCACCCAGGAGGTCCGGGATGGATTCCCGGCTCTACCAAGAAATTTAATTTGGTCTGGGGATTGAAACGGGGTACACTCAGTCTCGTGGGGAAAAACCTGGAAGTGGGGTTCAATTCCCATCTCAGCCATCCTGGAAGTGAATTTCCGTGGTTTCCACTTCTACTCCAGGCAAATGCTGGGATGGCTCCCAACTCATAGCAAAGGCCACTTCCTTCCCAATTCTCACCTGAATTATAAGTACACAGAGATACCATAATTACACACGTTATCAGAGAAATTTACACACACCCAAGTACACGGGGCTAAATGACCACGATGTCGCAGTGCTCCATAAATGAAACAACACCAACAAATTACTTGGGTGTGTTTCTGTGTAGAATTTGTTTAATAACGTGTGTTATTGTGGTGTTTGTAGTAGTGTGAAGTTGTACATTAGGTTAGGATAGGGAAGGAGGTGGCCGTGGGCCTAAGTAAGGATCCATCCCGTCATTTGCCTGGTCTTAAGGGGGAAAGACAAGAAAGATCACTTCTAGGATGGCTGAGGTGGGATTCAAACCGTTAGGCCCTTTGTGAATTATTTTTGGAAAAAATATCTACCACATTTGAAAGGGGGCGTTAGCCCGAGTCCTAGGACACCTCGTACACGTCTCTAGCGTTATTGGTCCGTGAGATATCGGCAAAATCATAAAAAACACGTGTTTACCCCAAAATCGAGTTTCCAATTTTTTTTTAATATAACGAGTGGTCCATAGCAAAGAGGACGTCACTCCAAGTCCTTGGACCCGTCGTACACGCCTCTATCATGATTGGTTCGCGAGATATTAAAAGCGGATGACCTTTTAGTTTTGGTCTTTTATTTAAATAAAGAGCCTATAGGAAAGTAGGGGGCATCACTACGAGTGCTAGGACACCCTGTATGTTCAAATCCCATGATTGGTTAGCGAGATATCAGGTTCGGGGCAAATACGAGGAGGGTTGAAAAAGAAGTGTAACAGCTTTCCCCTTACCACACTACTGTCAGGTTTTCATCCTAGAGATTTGAAATTTATTTTGGGGGTAGGGGGCATAGGGACCTTTCATGTATGTCAAATAAACTTTTTTGTAAACTTCCTAGTTTCCAAAATATAGGAATTTCAAAATTTGAGTGTTTTCAAAAATGTAAAAAAAAAAAAACCTATTATTATAAAAATAAAGGACATAGAGACTGTTTGTTTGAGCCATTGCACAACATTCTATCATGTTTTGTTTTCAAACTATCACCTACTTTCGAAAACAAAAATTTTCAATTTTTTTTTTTTCAAAAGTATAACGAGTGGTCCATAGCAAAGGGGCGTCACCTCAAGTCCTACGACACCTCATTCGTGAAACTCCGACCATGGGTTCGAGAGAAAAGTCTATTTAAATGTTTCAACTTCGCGCGGCGGCCATGTTGGTTTGTTGGGCACAGCGACGTCAAGTGAAGCAGAACCGGCCTTACCCCCCTACTAACATGGAACTGATGACCACGACATGAAATTCCTAAATTAAATTACAGTGTATCAGTCTAATGACAACAGTGATAGTTGCACACTGTTGGTAGAAAGTGGCGAGTATGTTTACTACTGTGTATAATCGCACAGTGGGTGGCTGTTTACATGTCTAATCTACGTGATTACAGGTCTTACCTTACAGGAGCTCAGAAAATAAAGTCAAGGGACTTCACTTACCTGAAAAAAGAAAGGCAGTTATTAGTTAGCAATAGAAACCATTGGAACAAACTACACTATTTCTTGCGCAATATACCGTACAGAGGTCCATACACAGGGGCAAAATGAGAGTAGATCACACCAGGATGAGTGAAGACAATAGTGTTACTTTCAAAGGTAATGTAAGTACAATATACTTCAAAATCAGGATCTCCATATTGATGCTGATATACCTGCTGCTTGTCTACCCAGACTTTGCTCAAGGCAGCCCCTGTGAAGAAAACAACGAGATTTATCAATGAGAACTTTGACATAGTCCAGCAGTGGTCTCATGATTGGGAGATTTTTGCTCGACAGGAGTGCCGAGACATGCCATCTGTCACACCTCAAGTACCTGGCTTTGATCTTCCTCGTCAGATATGGTCGAAATTAAACCGGACCAGGACCAATTCTGGTGTTTGTGCGGACTCTTTGTTCAAGCGGAACAGGTTACCCTCTCCTAAGTGTGACTGTGGAGCCGATAGACAAACGGTGAAGCACATCATTCAGGACTGTCCTCTAACATATTGGATTTTACCTCAGTGACTTCTGAATCAGTGGACTATATTTTGAATTTAGATGTTAAATTATGAGACTATCTTTTCTTTCTTCAATATTTCATTAAGCTGTATTATGATGTAAGTGTGTACCATACCTACGATAATAATAATACTGTAAATGAATGAGTTACTGAGAAAATTAACAGAGATAAGTAATTGAAATTTGTCATAACGATGAAGTAGCGTACTGGTTTGTGCCTCTTGAGGGGGCGATCTGCCTGTCTTATATGAGCGATACAAACGACCTTGCAGTGTCGATGCTGTCAAATGCATCACAAGCAACCTTCGTGACCTTGGGGTGCATATTGAGATTGCTGTATCAAAGGTCTGAGTTCAATTCCAGCTTCTGCCAAGAGATTAAATTCTAGTCTGAGGATCTTAACAGGCTACACCGAACTCTGGAGGGCAACTGGCAAGAAGTAGGTCCCGACTTCCTCCTTACCCATTGTAGACGTGCTTTTTCTGCGGCCATCACGGCGTAGCCGTGTGCAACCACAACCACCACGAATCCCTGCGCTGACAGTGGATATTCTGAGTATGTTTCCCCGGGTATTGCCACACTCCCTTCAGACAAATGTGGAAATGGAACCTTGATTCAAATCCCTGGGCACCTAGATTACCCCTGTCCCTAATACAGCTAATCACACTACTACAGTCATGACAGAAACACAGGTTATCAGAAGAGTTCAATACATAGTTAAAAGGGACGTTAAAACAATAACATTATTATTATTATTATTATTATTATTACTATTGGAATTATTGAAATTATTATTATCGAAATTAACTCGTGGTCCCTAGATGACCGAAACGAAAATAATAATAATAATAATATTTCAACATTCATGACCAACAAGTCCTAAACACTAAAAATAAATTAACAACAATAGAGTTTCCTATTTTTACTGCAGGCAGATGCTGGGATAGTAACATCGTTCCCACTCTCTGAGTTTGGAATTGTTCTGGCAGGAATTGGCTGGTAAATAGCGTATATTATTCTTACAAAGACTCTGCCTCTAACGTTAACTGGCTTCACTACAGAGGCATTAAATAAACTGTGAGGAAATGGAATTGACAATTCAATTTACTACTAGGCTACCTCATTTTTATTGGACGTATGGAGACAATGTGTATGATTCGAAAGCTTAGAATGACATTTATATTACAACATTTTTAAAGAGACCAACATTAACGTTGTAAGGTCTATATTTTTTTCCACACGAACTACAAATACTGCAAAGACAAAACTTTAGTGAAAATGAAAATCCACAGCCTGCTTCCAGTCTCCGACCGGGTCAGGAATGGAATGAATGAAGCCCCCATCCAGCGGCGAGGATATGAACTGTGCCGGCTGCCGAGGCCTGACGCACTCCTCTGGGGCAATGATTAAATGAATGACAGATGAAATGAAATGATAGTGGAGAGTGTTGCTGGAATGAAATTTTGACAGGTAAAACCGGAATACCCGGAGAAAAACCTGTCTGCCTCCGTTTTGTCCAGCACAGATCTCACATGGAATGACCGGGATTTGAACCACGGACCCAGCGGTGAGAGGCCGGCGTGCTGCCGCCTAAGCCACGGAGGCCTCAAAGACAAAACTTTAGTAATTTCTCAAATTAGTCTCCCTTTAGGCGTACACATATTTCACAACATCACCTCCACGGTAACATGGCTGCTGTGAACGTATTTGTAGGAGTCTGTTGCCTATAGACTTTGTCATACAACGTTCTCATACTTATCACATCCATGACATCATCAGTACATGTCTCAGTCAACTATGGGAACACAGATGATTACACGTTGATCGGGGAACGTAAACGTCTCCATTTTAAATGTCAGAAATGCGTCCTGCTCTAGCGGCTGTCAGTAAGATTATATGCACCACATGGTGCTGCCATCTATGTAACATATTCATAAAGAGTGCCTCGTCCTGTGTGCCAAGACTACATGTTGCTATTTGCTCCCAATCTCCAGAAGCAAAAAGGAGGCTTTAGAAATCCTATGTACCTTCTAATGGCAAATGTATGTTTTATTCATTCTGTAACCCCGCAATCCATTGAAAGATTTTAAAATCATTTTAACTTTGACGTCGTTGTGTTGTTATTATTTCAGTTATGGGCTTGCGACATCGTGGTCATAGTTCCGTGCAGTTGGGTGTGTGTGTGTGTGTGATCTGTTTGATAACTTATGTTACGTGTAGTGTCTGTAGTAAAGTGTGTTATTTGTAATTGAGACCAGGATAGGGAAGGAGGTGGCTGAGGCCTTAAGTTAGGGGACCACCCCACCATTTATCTCGAGTAGAAGTGCGAAACCAAGGATACCAACTTTTATATCGGCTGAGGTGGGAATCGAAAGAACCTTTTCTCAGTTCTACCTCATGAGGCTGAGTGTATCCCATTCCATCCCTCAGATCAAACTTCTTGACAGAGACGGGATACAAGCCCGGTCCTTAGGGGTGATACCCAAGAATTCTCGCCAATGCGCTACACAAAGATTGGTCGAAACATATTCAACTCTTTCCTGTTTTAGGTGGAATAGATAAAATTGTACAAAGGTCAAAAATACTCAGATGATCTGAACTTGATATGAAGTGGATACATAATATCCAAAATACTCGCAAACTAAAACGAATGTGCAGAAAAATGGTTCCCAGCAACTTTATTTATGGATATTAGCGGATGAAGTAGTTTTTTTTAGCACAACAGTTTTATAGATAAGATATGAAAAAACATAATATGTTTTCAAAATTGCTTTCTATATTATACTAGCAGAAGTACCCGTTCTTCGAACGGTGTTATATATTAACACTACTATTGAGCTACTGTTGCAATGGTTAGCGGTTTGTCATTCCTTCATAAGTTTATCAGAACGAAGTTAGTTTTCTGGGAATATCACATACACTGTTAATTTAAGGGCCTTAAAATGTGATTTTCGGAGACCCCTTATAGACTCGCGAATTTTGTGTCTCACAAAGAGAAGTACAACAAATGCTTTGATCGTCCTTCTAGGATAATTTTTATATTTCGCCTATTTTAGCATGTATTTTGAGAAGTTTTTCCCTATATCCACCCTTCTACTGTATGAAAAGTACGGTGAGGAGTTTTATAAATGATTGGTGTATTGACTCAGGTTTACCATACCTAATTTTACGATGCACCAAGCATCCGAACACGATTTATAGGCGTACATAAAGATACACAGAAAGACAGACAGACAATTATATTGTCTACAACATAGCACCCAGATATCCAAATATGGGTATATCTACCATACAGTATCAAACAAAATCATCCTTACGATGAACCCGTATGTCGACAAAAAAAAAGAAAGATTAGTTAAAATGTGCTCTCAAACTAAATTCACCTAACGTGTACTTCCTGACGTGAAATAGATTTGAAAGCCTTGTAGACGAAACCTCATATAATAAATAAATGACCCTCTACGTTGTGTTAGGACACAGCAAGACCTCTTTCATAAATTATAAAGGCTTGTGGTGCATGAAAATTCAGGTTCATTAGCCTCAAATGGCCCAAATTCCTAAAAGCTGCAAAAAATGCTGATTCAATTCAGGAATTTTTGAAAATAATATTGCTGTTTGGGGATATAATAGACTTTCTGTACTATATGTCGCACGTGAAATTGCATGAAAAAATTCTAGGTTACCCCTTGACCCCCTTAATTGCATTGACGAATTATACAGTCTACGTTGGTTCCGTGATAACCTTATAGCCATTTGCAAACTTTCACAGAAATGTAATAAATGGAGTAGCCTAATAATAATATCGTATGGCCTCGGATGCCGGGTGCAAGCTTCGTAATTTGACACCCAGAGGGTAGCTGGCATGTCGAAATTTCGTTGTTCCTTGAATCACTATGAAAGTCAAGGAGGGTAGATATCTAAGCTCCTTCTTTCTAGTAGAGAAATGGGGAACTTTGTGTTGGCGGAAACTGCTGAGAATAATTTGCCATTATGAACACGGCCTACTGAATTCAAATGGGTTCTTTGACATGCCAACATCGTATGACACGCGAGTCGTATTTTTGTCGCCTTTCAAAAATCACTTACCACGGCCAGGAGTGAACCTGCAATCTTGGGGTTAGTAGACCGACACGCTATCCACTCACCCACCATGGCAAGGTATAAATGGAGTGACATTGTAGATGGAAAGTTGGATGCTACCCCTTGAGATAATGTTAACATGGTTACCGATTTCCATTCCTTCATTAGTTTGTTAAATTAAATTAAATTAGTTTTCTGGGAATATTTCAGATACTGTTGGATTTAGAGCCTTATAATATAGTTTTCGAGGCCCCCCCCCCCCCCCAAGTTTTGTTTCTGGCACCGTGGGGCTTTGTCTCCTCGTTGTACGCCATAATATAATACTAATAATAATATAATATAGGGATAGGAATATAATAGACCTGCCGTACCACACCCGTAGGTTTAAATCGCGTGAAAAAATCTAGTGTACCCCTTGACCCCCTTAAGCGCATTATACAAATTGATGAATTTTACGGCTTAATTTCTTTCCGTGATAAACTTCTAGCCGTTTGCAAACTTTCACACCAATGTAATTAATGGAATTGCATTGCGTCTTACAGCAATAGATGGACCTCTGAGAATCTGTTGCCATGGTTACCGGCTTGAATTCGTTCATTAGTTTATTAAATGAAATTAGTTTTCTGGGAATATCTCAAAAACGGTTGGTTTTAGGGCCTTAAAATGTGGATTTCCGAGTTTTGTCTCTCACATTGAGGGGCTGAAAATGATCTTTGTCTCGTCCTTCTACCACTATTTCAGCATGTATTTTAAGGGGTTAGGCCCTCTTTTATGAGAGGTACGGAGAAGGGTTACATCAATGATTAGTGTCGTGCCTCTGATGGATATCTGTACCAAATTTTACGTTGATACACCCAGCCGTTCTCGAGTTATAAGGGAACAAATTTGTCCACAGACAAACAAACAGACAGACAGACCGACCAAAAAATTATTTTCGCGCGCATCCATAATAAAACAGTCTGAAACGTGTAAATAACTCAAATTTCCGTAGAAATTGCGAAAAAAACATACAAACTTTAATTTTTATGTATGTTGAGATATACTGCACCGCTCGGTGTTGACCGTGTTTTATTACACAAATTTAGGTTTTACTCGCTAACCGTTGGAGATACACGAAAAGTGATCAGGACCTTTTGGATAGCAAATTAAATGGTAAATCTTGTGTATGCATCAACAGTTTGATGTTTCTTAGCGTTCTCTTTTTATTTGAAACGGAATTATGAAATTTTGAAACCAAAGGGTGTAGTGACGTCACATATGTGGGTTTTACTCGCTAACCGTTGGAGATACACGAAATGTGATTAGGACCTTTCGGGTAGGAAATTAAATTTTGAAGCTCGTATGTTCCATCAAAAGTTTGCTATTTCTTAGCGTTCTCTTTTTATTTGATATGGAAATATGAAATTTTGAAACCAAAGGGTGTAGTGACGTCACTAAAATGGTCGCCATTTTTAATAGTGCAAAATATCGAAATTAAAAGTATTCTATATGTAAGCATGGTAAATCAGCTACATCCATGCAAAATTTCATTTAAATCGGACCATTGGTTCTTGCGTTATTGAGTAACACACAGACAGACAGACAGACAGATAGAAAGACAGACACACACCATCTCATTTTTAGCCTATTTTCAATTTTGAAAAAAATAGGCTTATGAGATCACCTTTTGTCCGTGTGTGTGTGCGTGTGTGCGTGTGTGTGTGTGTGTGTGTGTGTGTGTGAGAGAGAGGTGTGTGTGTGTGTCCCCCTAATAAAATCTAAACGGATGGAGCGATTTCAATGAAACTCGGTAAGTTCATAGCACTATTCCCGGCGACCTCGACCGTGCCCTTCAAATTTTGTTACTTCTCACCAATCCAACATGGCGGCTGTGCGAAATATTTCACTAGCATTCAATATCTCCGAAACTATTACCGATATCGCCCTGAAATTGTGTACGGTGATAAAGGGCTCTACTAGAAGTTCACCTATGAGACTTTCAAAAACCTGGTGACTACAAAACCAACATGGCGGTCATGCGAAGTTGAGACTTTTAAATAGACTTTTCTCGCGATTTAACTATCCAAACGTAATGAAACGTGGTACAGCAAATGTTTATACACATTGTAATGCACTGGAGTCAAATTTAGTTCAATTGTTTACATAACCTCAAAATGGCGGCTGTGCGAAATATTTCACTGACATTCTATATCTCCGAAACTATTACAGATATCACCCTACATTTTTGTACGGTGATGAAGGGTACTGATACAAGTTTACCTAGGTATATTTCATAAACCTGTAAAGTACAAAACGAACATGGCGACCAAGCGAATTTGAAATATTTTAATATACTTTTCTCGTGATTCAACTCTCTGAGCGCAGTGAAATATGGTACAGTAAATGTATTTGCAGATTGTAATGCACTGCCATCTAATTTAATTCAATTGTTTATATAACCTCAAGATGGCGGCTGTGCGAAATTTTAAAATTAACTTTTTATTTCTTGTGTCGTAATCATGCGATCGAAGTGAAAGATTGAATAATGAACCTAGGCAATAATTGTCCTTGAATGGTACATAACTCTATGGCCTATACATATAATAATCCTAAATGGCGAGCTTCCGAAATATTTAGACGGTTCTCAATATCTATGAATCTTTTACAGCAACCAAACTGATTTTTTTTAATGTTCATAGAGACTATGAACATATGTTCACCTATAGGACTTTCAGTAACCTGGTGAGCACAAATCCAACATGGCGGCGATGCAAAGTATAAATATTTAAATGGACGTTTCTCGCGAATTAACTATCCGAGTGCCGTGAAACGTTGCACATTAAATGCTTATACAAATGTTGATCCACTGGCATGTAATTTATTTCAATTGTTCGCATAATCACAAGATGGCTGCTGTGCGTAATTTTAAAATCTCGTTTTTACTTCTTGTGTTCTAATCATGCGATTGAAGTTTGAATACCACCCGTACACAATAATCTTAATATAATAGTACCAAAAAAATCCAACCTGGCGACCATCTGAAATATTTAGACGGTTCTCAATATCTACGAATCTGTTACAGCAATTAAACTGATATTTTGTATGTTGATAGAGGCAATTAACATGAGCAGGATATTTGAAAATAGGCTGTATAGTTCTTCACGGAACTACTTGTTATATATTAGTATGATTTGATTATATTTCTAAACAGAACTAGATCTAGTTACGAGTGACGTTTCTCGGTGGGAACTTTATATAATTTTAACGTTAGTACGGCACATAATATCTTATCATGTAGGAAAAGTAGTTATTGGATTCTGGTTCTAAGGTGCGATATCACCAAAGAAGATCTCGAAAGAGACAGCAGATAGACTGGAACTAAGCCAGAGAGAGGTCTAATAATCCCAGATCACACAGGAAGTAGCCTCAGGTTAAAGCTGCCGCAACTTACGTCACATAATCCACGTCTGGTAACTCACATTCTCACTCGCTGAGCTCCAGAGTAAGATCGCTAGATCCGAAAAATGCCAAGTTAAGTTAAATGTTATTTCATAGAGGAAGGAAGGAAGCTTGTAGTTTAACGTGACCGATAATCTCACAATGAGCCACAGGACCTCCTTTTTACGTGGAATCCCAACCACAGGGCATTGCATTTCTCTTCGAATATCTCACATGCATTGACTGTGAATCGAGCCCGGTCCGTCTTGGTAAGAGGCAATGAGCTTGACCGCTGCGCCATCACGCCCCCCCCCCCCCCAGGGAGAGAGGGAAGGATGCTTGTAGTTTTACGTGCCCGTTAATCTCGCGATTATAATACAGGGAACCTCCTTTTCATGTGAGATCCGAACCATTGGTCGCGATATTTCACTTTGAAAATTGCACATTCAATAACCGGGAATCCCAGTTTTATTCGGTGCGAAGCAAGTAGGTAATATCAGAAAGACTATACACAGACCCAAGTACTTGGGACTGAGGACCATGACGTCCAAGTTCGTCTCACAGAGCGAGATTTTGAAATGACGTACCCGTATATTTGTATATATTTATATATTTAGCCTACTTTAGTATGAGTAAAGATGTATACCGGAATATCTCAAGCCCATATTTGAAAATGTTGTCAGTGCTACCAACTGCTGAAAAAACGCAATAGAAATTTGAGCTCCATGTTGGATATCATGGAAGGAATGCATGGGAGCTATTACAAAATTGGCACACATGTAGATAATCCCATATTTCAGTTATATTCCAGGAGGCCATACATGACAGTTTTGCCAAAATAATTTTAAGCCTTCTGATAAGTCCGATTTTAAATGCATATACCTTCTACACTCTTAATTGGATTTCAACCAAATTTTGTGTGTAATATGTGTACATAAACAGATATGACTGAGTGTATTCTTAAGAGAGACCAGGACTGCCAACTGTTAATAATTGCTATTTCTATTTTCTTCATCCAAATACCAACATATCTGAAAGTATGCAAGCCGACAGCTTTAAACTGTGCACACGTATAGTACCTGACATTTTAGATTAATTTGGAGTAACTTATATACTTCAGTTCTACCAACATGATTCTAAGCCTGCTGATAGGACCAATTTTTAAATGCATGTAACTCCTATACTATCAGTTGGATTTCAACCAAATTTCGTATATGCTAGGTGTAACATAACAGATATGACTATAAGTATTCTAAAGAGCAATCAGGGCTGCCAACTGTTAATAAATGCTGTCTATATTGTTTTACCCTAATATCAATATATCAGAAAGTATGCAAGCCAACATCTCTATACTTTGCACACGTATAGCATCTGACATTCTAGATTAATTTGGAGTAATTAATATAAGTCAGTGCTGCCAACATGATTCTATGCTTGCTGATAGGTCCAATTTTAAAATACATGTAACTTCTATACTAACAAATGGATTTCATCCAAAATTGGCACAACAAGATATCATAATATTTCCGATTATTTCTAACCAGCACACGCATGACATTGTTGACAACGTGCTTTTACGCGTGCTGATAGATCCAATGTCTAACTGCATGTAACGTCCATTGGACTTCAACTTAATTTTGTATTCTGTACCTTAAGAGATGGAACTAAGAATATATTCAGTCACCAGGCCTGCCAACTGTAGTGTTCTATTAGGCTACATTATACCAGGAATATTTCGAACTAAGTGACATTTCGATATTACCAACTTAATTTCGTCATTATTCTAGATAGGTTCATATACTGTAGAATAATCATTGGCATGAAAAGTAGGCTTTTTAGTTCGTCTCGGAACTTCTTGTTTATTATGAGACCACCTAGTGGAGTAGTGACTAGCATTCATAGCTGTCGCCCTGGAGGTCCTGGTTCAATTCCCGGTTCTGCGAGAAATTTAATTCTGGCCTTAAGAAATAAACGGGACCCACTCAACCTCGTGTTGCAAAACTGGGTTCAATTGCCAACTCAGCCTTCCTGGATGTGATTTTCCGTGGTTTCCCCACTTTCACTCCGTTGTTGTTTCACTTGAGGGGCTTGGATATGGTGGCCATTTATCCCCGTGTACTTGAATCTGTGTGTAATATTGTCTGATAACCTGTCTTGTTATGATGGTTGTATTAGTGTGTGTATTTGTAATTCACGTGATTGGGAATGAGGCGGCCATGGCCTTATGTTAGGAACTTTCCCTACATTTGCTTGGAAGAGAAGCGTAGAAACCACAGAAAACCACTTCCAGTATAGCTAAGGTGGGAATTGACCCCGCCTTTTCTCAGATTTTCCTCGCGAGGCAGAATTCTATTTATTTTTAAAGCCGGGAATCGAATACGGAACTCTAGGGTGACAGCCAAGAACGCTAGCCGCTACACCAGGAGATCGATAAGGTATCATTCACGTATTTGTTTAGAATTGATAAAAGGGATAGTCGACGATGAAGTTAGAATGCAATTTTCTCCCGAGCCCAGACATATTCTTAACCCTTAGCATTGAGCGTTAAAGCACTCAGCTAAACCGGGTAAAATCACATGCAAAATATTTCTAGCTAAAAGAGCTTTCCGTTGTCACTGCACCAGGGAACAGCTAATGGTGATCAAAACGTTCCAGCCCTCACAGTGCACAAAAGCTCTATTTAGGAATCATGGCCTCGGTCGGGCACAATTGACACAGCTCACTTCAACGTGATGTTCCTCTCCTATTCACATTAATTAAATTAACTGTCCAGTAATTCTGTGGAATGGAGCCTTTGTCGCTAGCAAACTACCAGTTTAACACCTTTGTTTCAATTTAAAACCCATCCCTTGTACATTTAGGAATGGCGTATTTGTCAAAGGAATACCATTCATTTACTGATGAAAAACAAATGTGAATTAGGACAACTTTCTGTCAATTGTTAGACCCTTGTACAGTCAACGTCAAAAGTTAATTTGTCTGAAAGTGTAATAGAACAGTATATATAGAATATTACCACCAAAACACGCACACTTTAGGCTTAAGAAAGTATTTCGACTTGGAAACTGAAATTTCTTGACATGCAATGCGAAAATGGGAAAGGGATATCTCGTCATGAGCCCACAGCTCTCCTACCTTACGGAAGAGTACGACATCAATAGAAATATTGAATTGGTGCATGAGGCTACGGTGGGTGAATGGTTATCGAGTCGGATTACTAACCCGAAGCTTGCAGGTTCGTTCCAGGCCGTGGTAAGTGATTTTTGAAAAGCGGCAAAAACACGCATGTCATACGATGTTGGCATATTAAAGAGCCCAATTGAATTCAGTAGGTCGTGTTCATTATGGACAAATTGATCTCGGGATTTTTCGCCAACACAAAGTTCCTCATTTCTCGACTAGAAAGCGCTATAGTGTCAAGGAGCTTAGATATCTAACCTCCTTGACATTCTTAGTGCTTCAAGGAACAACAAAATTTGACATGCAAGCTGCCCTCTGGGTGTCCAATAACAAAGCTTGCACCCGGCACTCGAGGCCATACGATATTTTTGAGGTGTAACATCTTTCCACTCGGTTGCTGGATATTTGTGGGAGTGATTTTGAAAAATGAAACGGAAGTGGATCGGACGATCCAGCTGGCAGTGGTGGATCGAACGGAAGTGTGTAAGACGCACTGCCAGTTGGATCGCATTGCTGAACACTTTCATTCTGACTGTAAACGCTCATGCGAACTCTGGTGTCAATTGATTCAAAAGAAGCACATGGCACCTGCTCGAAGTCTTTGTATCAGTATTTAAACGATAACATGCTTTAATATCAAACATTGTAAGTAGTCAGTATTGCCGGTATTATGTTTCTGCACAATGGCTATTCAAATATTAACCCACATAACGGTAATGCAGTCAACAATATAATATAATCGTTGGGTTTATACGAGAATTGAGCAAGCCTTCATGAACTATTGCTGAATACATTCACTTTACTCAAAAGAGGACCTATTCATAAGGCATTTCAAACTTAATTTCACGCAGGAACATTATCGAAACAAGCAAAATATAAATGAAACTTAATTCCGTGTTGCAGTATTATTGGTACGTGAAAATAAGTCACCATCTTGTACCTAACACTCATGTGGTCGAAATAACCGTGGGGTTAGCGTCATTGACTGTGAATCTAGAGATCTCGGGTTCGAATCGCTGATGGGTTAGATATTTTTCTTACCAGATTATCGTTTTAAATTATATTTAACAGATCAATATGACTCATTTTAACAGAATCCATATGACATTACGTGTTGGTCTGTGAATCAAGAGGTCCGGGAACTGGGCAAGCCTTTCATGATCTACTGCTGTGCACATTGCATTTACTCGCAAGTTGGCCTAATTATAGGGAATTTAAGGTGATGAGCGGTGTCACGTCTATTAATCTAGTTAATCCATATCGTATTCTTTATTTAGGCTAGTACTCGTGGAAGCTACAAAACCTCTAATAAAATGATTTCCGTATTATAAACTACAATATCTGTAAAACACTCCCTTTCACAATAGATTAATATTTGTAATAAAATGATTTCCGTATTATAAACTACAATATCTGTAAAACACTCCCTTTCACAATAGATTAATATTTGTGCCAAAAATATTATAAAATACCGGTGTATGAACAATTTGCCGTCCTTGAAATGGTTTTCCATTTTCAACTCCAGGAAAATTATGGGACGGTACCTTCTGACAGGCCACGGCCACTTCCTTTCACATCCTTACCCAGTTTCATTCACCATCATTCATTTCATCTCTCATTAACTCCTCTCGTGAGGTTGGCGTCAGGAAGGGCATCCGGCCGTAAAAACCATCCGCCACAAATACTTCCATCGCATCTCATCCCCGACCCTGTAGGGAAATGGGAATAATAATGGGAAGACATACAATACCGGTGTATCAACAATTTCATGTGAGGTTTCTTCTATGTCAGATGTTACACATCATATGCGACTACTGTAAGGCTCGTAAAGTTTTTGTTATTATTATTATTATCAGTGAAGGCATTTAAATTGTATTAAGTCAACCTCAATGTACTGCCCGATATACTATAGTAACCATGAAACTGATGATTATGATAATTGCTGCTTTAAGGGGCCTAACATCTAGGTTATCGGCTCCTAATGGTTTGGGTGATAGCAAAGGATGTGAGTGTAATGTAAACTATAACTAAACCCACACTTACAACTAAAACTTACATACTAAAAGAAGAAATGGAAAACAAAAGGAGAATAAGGCAAATAAAGGACAGGAGGAAAAGAAATGCCCTCAACCCTCGAAGAATGAGGATTAAGGGACTTAGAAGGAACGATAGCCATGAAAGGGAGATAGGAAAGGGGGAAAGAGGAGGGGGTCCGCCCCAGAGGCAATGGAAAAAAGGGGGAAAACCGGACCCAGTTCAGGAATCCCTCGGGGTCACAAACTCCCGAATTCACCAGCCGTGAGCCCTCCAGGGTGTAGCACTATTGAGGATGCACCAGAAGTGGTGGGGCTACACACAACCTGCCTCCTTAAGGGTCTTGTGCAGAAGGCAGGAGTTATGAAGAGTACAGAAGAAGTCTAACCCCTCGAAGAATGAGGGATCAGGAAATATGAGACAAGGGCTCATTAAGGCAGGAAAGTGAAATACTCCCTAGGCCTCGGATACCCTAATACCGTCGGGGTCGGACAAAAACAAGAGATGACCAAGGGAGGTCGATTGGAAAGATGACAGAGAGGAGCCCGGCACAAGTAAGTGGAAGTAATGCCGAATTCAAATGGGGCCCCGTGGTCGCCAACCCACGTCCCAATAGTCGTGAGCCCCTGGAGGAACCCTTGAAACTGAAAGTTCCGATAGCCATAAGGGGTTGCTGTTGCTGTTGTTGTTTAATTTTAGGAGCGTGAGCATCGTGGCTATTTAACCACGTGTACTTGAGTGGGTGTACAATTTGACTGATAACCGGTGTTATTGCGGTGTCTGTAATAGTATGTGCAGGCTGGTTGCGTGGCTCAGCGGTAACGTTCTCGCCTGCTGGGGATATGGTTGCAGGATCGAATCCTGGTGCAGTCAGCTGACGTTTGAGAGTGTGCAAATATGTGGGAGCCGTGTTAGTACATTTACTGGCACGATAAAGAACCCCTTCGGGGGAAAATTCCGGCACCCAGTAGTTAAATGGGACGTAAAACCAATAACATTATTATTATTGTAGTGTGTGTACCTATTTTTAATTGAAGTAAGGAGGCGGCCGTGATGCTAGCCTAGAGTACAAAAGAGAAACCATGGAAAACCACTTCCTGGATGGCTCACGAGGCTGAGTGTACACCGTTCCAGCTCTCAGACAACAATTACATATTTTGCCAGAGCCGGGAATCAAACCCAACCATCAGGGAGCGACAGCCAAGATTGCTAACCACTACACCATGATGTGAGACATGATGGGGAATCGCCCATACGGTTGTCAGTGAACATGTCTTGAAGTTAACATGCGAAATACTGTATGACATTTAATTAGTTGTAATTTTATTGTTAATTTATGGGCTTTACGACATCGTGGTCATGCAGCTCTATGTACTTGGGTGTGTGTGGAATTTGTTTGATATCCTGTGTTTATGTATTAGTGTGCGTGTATGTAATTCAGCTGTGGATTGGGAAGGAGGCAGCCGTGGCCTTAGGTTAGGAACCATTCCAGCATTTGTCTGGATTAGAAGTAGGAAACTACGGAAAACTACTACCAAGATGGCTGAGATGGGAATAAAACCCTCCTCTTCACAGTTTTGGCTATCAGTTTGACATATCAGAAGGCGTAGAATCATGTTGGCAACACTGTCATGTATGGGCTTCAGAAAATTAATCCACAATATTATTATCTATACGTTCGCCAATTTTGGAACAGTTCTCTTGAATACAAATATACAACATAGAGCTCAAATTTCAATTGTGATGTTTCAACAATTGGTAGTAATGACGTAATTTTCAAATATGACCGTGAGATGTCCTGGTATAGCCTCATGCCAAATTTGATTTCGATATTTGCAGGAGTTGTACACACAGAGAAGGATAGACAGAATAACAGACAGACACATAGGTCTACTTTTTCATCATTTTTGCAAAATGTGAAAAGTAGGCTAAAAAAAGTATATAATAGTATGCAAACCCTTCGTTTCTATTTTAAGTAATAATATTGCGCAGTATTATACCACTATCACTAGGGAATCGAGTTTCTCCTCATCTTTGTTAGCGGGAGCCAGGGACAACAGTTTCTCTGACATACACCCACATGCGCCAAACTTTTCCCACGAGTATGGAGTAAAATATTGTTCTGCATATCATTATCCTAGAGCGTTCTGCAACAGGTGATCCTGTGATAAAGAACTCCCACACAACATACTCGTGTGCTGTTCAATTTATTACAGACCTTTTAAAACACAGAAACACGTCTTTCCAGCAATGTAACCCAGTCTGGAGTAAAGATGGAACTATCTGGTGCAGTCTGGAAATATGTTTGTATATTTAACTCCAGAAATCTTTTCATAAACTACTAGGTTATAAGTAAACACAGATCATCAACAGGAAATACCGACAATAGATACAAACAGTTAATACTTCATTTCTTCTAACTCACAGTATTTAATGAAATAATGAAAATCCACAGCCTGCTTCCAGTCTCCGACCGGGTCAGGAATGGAATGAATGAAGCCCCCATCTAGCGGCGAGGATATGGACTGTGCCGGCTGCCGAGGCCTGACGCACCACTCTGGGGCAATGATTAAATGAATGACAGATGAAATGAAATGATAGTGGAGAGTGTTGCTGGAATGAAAGTTTGACAGGGAAAACCGGAGTACCCGGAGAAAAACCTGTTTGCCTCCGTTTTGTCCAGCACAGATCTCACATGGAGTGACCGGGATTTGAACCACGGACTCAGCGGTGAGAGGCCGGCGTGCTGCCGCCTAAGCCACGGAGGCTTTACAGTATTTAATAATTAATTAAAATGATCTGTCAATCAATATAAATTATATTCAAATCAATACATGTTTCGATCCAACAATGGGACATTCTCCAGCAAATTACAACTAACCTTAAGAAATTAATTTAATAAAACTAATGAGAAATTAAATTAAGTCAAATGTATTCGGTGGCTTCGTTTGCGGAGTTGGTAGCATGCTGAGCATCTATGCTCAAGGTCGCGGGTTCAAACACGGCCAAGGAAGGAAGCTTGTAGTTTAACGTGACCGTTAATCTCGCGATCATAAGCCACGGGACCTCCGTTTTACGTGGAATCCGAACCACAGGACATGGCATTTCACATCGAAAATCTCACATGCAGTGACCGGGAATCGAACCCAGTTCACCTTGGTGAGAGGCATACAGCTTGACCGCTGCGCTGCGTGGTGGCTCAGTGGTCTAGCTGTATGCCTTTCACCAAGGCGGTCCGGGTTCGATTCCCGGTCAATGCATGTGAGATTTTCGAAGTGAAATGCCATGTCCTGTGGTTCGGATTCCACGTAAAAAGGAGGTCCCGTGGCTCATGATCTCAAGATTAACGGTCACGTTAAACTACAAGCTTCCTTCCTTCCTTCCTTCCTTCAAACACGGCCGAAGCCGTCGGATTTTTTAAGAGCATTAAAAATCCCTCAGTATGCCTTCCTTCGGAAGGAAGTAAAGCCGGCGGTCCCGTGTCATAGATTTATGGCAGGAAAAAGAACCTTCCACTAACTACACTTGTGTGATGACAAAATTTGTAGGTTAGAATTGATAACGGTCTGTTAGTACCAACGTTCGCCACCATGTGCTGACTGCGATGCCATCTAGTAGCCAAGTCCGCAAGCTGGGTTTCGTGGACGATAGCATTTGGTAGCAAAAGTAGGAACTACTTGAAAATCGATTGTATCTAGTCCTTACTTGAATTAAAAACAGTTAACACACACTAATACAGCCATCACAAATAACACTGGTTATCAGACAGATTCTACACACACACAAAGTACACGGGGCTACATGATCGCGTTGTCGCTGCACCTAAACTCAGGAACCAACCAACCATCAAATGTATACAGGATGAAATGAAAAAATTGGAACAGCAATGAATAAGAACGATGAAAATATAAAATCTAATTGATAAGCATTTGATTTTGTATTTATATACATAGTTCTTATTCATTGTTTTTCTAGTTTCTTCATTTCATGCTGTATAGGTCTATATTATACTTAATTTTATTTCTCATTAGACTAGTTTTATTAAATTAATTTCTTAGGGTTATTGTAAAGGAAATTTGATGTTTTTCAGTCGGTCAACACGATTGTACCCAATTATGATAGGTTAT
This sequence comes from Meconema thalassinum, assembly GCA_946902985.2. Lineage (NCBI taxonomy): Eukaryota > Metazoa > Arthropoda > Insecta > Orthoptera > Tettigoniidae > Meconema > Meconema thalassinum. Next base: position 1,226,742,131 of record OX336388.2, on the reverse strand, counting down.
TCCCTAATCCTGAAAACAATTTACATGAGATTAATAAATATTATATATTATATATGTACGTAGGCTATTATATATCATGTATTATACAGTGTGTCCGTAAATTCTCTCCGCAGCGACGAGCTACGCAGGTCTCGCTTTGTGGCACGTGTTAGGTTGGCAGTACATTAATGACGCTGTATACGCAGTCGCACTGCAGCGCTTGTTCCGTGTTAACCTTCAACTGTTGTGGTAGGGTGGAGAATCCCGGTTCATTATTATTGACAGTGAGTGCCTGTGCATGACAGTGTTGACACTGTAAGTTGTGTTCTTGTCAAGTTCTTGTGTAAGCTGAGTCTAGTGGAAATGCTTACTACTGAAGAGCATGGGTTTTTAGTGGAAGTGGTTTTCTGTGCTGGTGGAAATTTTACGGAGCATGTGAGGCGGCAATATTAGTTTACGTTTTTCTGCTTCGAGGTGTCCACATCGTGACTCTGCACGCGGTTTACAGTGTCAACACTGTCATGCATAGACACTCACTGTCAGTAATAATGAACCGGGATTCTCCACCCTACCACAACAGTTGAAGGTTAACACGGAACGAGCGCTCTGGTGAGACTGCGTATACTGCGAAATGAATGTGCTGCCAACTCAACACGTTCCTCAATGTGAGACCCACGTAGCTCACCGCTGCGGAGAGAATTTGCGGACACACTGTATATTATGTAATATGTATTTATTAATAAAACAAAAGTTTGGTGCTTTTCAGTCAGTCAACACGAATGTACCCAAATAGAGCTGGGTTATGCCCTACTCCTGAAATAAATTACATGAGATTAATAAATACACTAGGATGACCAGTTTCGATCGTCAAGCGATCATCATCAGATCCATTACACTTAGGCTATAACATCTATGTTTGAGAATACAGGTGAAAATTATATACAATGTGTACAATTATTTAGTTGCAGTGTTGGTAATACAACTGTAGGTGTATGCTAAATGTAGTATATCTAATTATAGGTGAACTTCTAAAATGGTGATAAAAATCCGGAATGTGTCTGTTTGGGGTGATTATATGGTTATACAATATCAACTATGGTTATACTGTAAGAAGACAGGCTGATACTTATCCGGTTGTCTCCTAACTGGAACTTCAAGCAGTTTCGTGTTCACTCTGGCACCAGTTATGGTAATGTAAATTAATTTCGTGATTAGGGAATAACCCATCACAATTGGGTACAATCGTGTTGACCCACTGAAAAACAACAAACTTCGCTTACTAAGGCAACACTGAAAGATGGATTCAAACACCACAATGTTTAATTCTAATTTGCTGAAGAAGCACCCATAGTTGCACCGATACATGAACTAGTTTAATAAAATGTGTGCTGATTGGCGGAGCATTGTAATTATTATCTATTAATCAATACGACAACAATTTTCTCACATTTTCCTATAATGTTAAATGTTTATGCTTTTTATTTAACTGTATTTAGTCACTTCACACAAATTCATCATTAGGATCTAACTTGACTTTCAATCTATTAAGCATAATAGAGATTGATACCACCCACTGGACTCAAACACGTTACTCTACATTCCACAGGTTCGCCAACAGACTACTGCACGAATGATCCTTGCCCGAAGGTACATAGCTTCAGCCATTACACAAAGAGTCGAAAGTAAAAGTCTCCTTGTGATGCTGCGGTAACGTTCTCGCCTTGCTGTTCCCAAGGTTGCGGGATTGAATCCTGGTTTAGTGAATGATAATTGACATTTGAGTAGATTTACTGGCATGTTAAAAATCTCTTCAGAGCAAAAGTGTCAGCAGCCGCACTTCTCTTCGAAATAAAAGTTAAAAAGGGCGTAAAACTCATAACATTATATTGTTATCATTATTATACTTATTATTATTATAATTATTATTATTATTATGATATTATTCAGGTTTGAGTCCCGTAGGTTTTGTCATCTTCAACGCTTACGTTTCAGTTAATTGTACGTTGTAAGGGAAGCTAGAATGTGAAATGATTGCTATAAATCTTGGAAAACGTTGTATTCTTCATTTAAAACTGTATTTATTTGATCTATTATCTTGTCCACAATGATTTCAACCAACAACACAAAACACAGAAGAATGCAACAACCCTTCGGTGAAACACGTACACTTGTATCACAGTACTGCACGCTACAGTACGTAACAAAAGTAGAACTGTTCCCTTACAGGTATAAGGAGGGTTGAAGGTTATGATTCATAACGTCCGTGTCGTATGTTATTAAATAAACACAAATATATGTTGGATAAGCTGCCGTTGTCATGATTACAGCTGGCCTTTCCTTGGTCAATTTTACAGAGCGAGCGTAGTACTCTGGAGGTATCTTGGAAACCGTTTGTTTTGAGGACCATGAAATGTGGTTTTTCTTTCGTCTATTGTCGAGTATGTTTCTCATATCGAGGAGCGTAAAATGAGCTTTCTCCGGTGCTTGACCAACATCTTGGACATTTTGGCCATATTTACCTGAGTTTGAGTGCTAAAGCACCAAAATCAGAAGAATGGAAAAGGCTATTTTAAATTCATGTAATTAGTGATTTATTCCGGGAACTAAAATGTAGGTATGCAAAATTTGGTTGAAGTCAGTGGAATGTCTTAGAATTGTATAGAGAACAAATACAACCACGTGTATACAGAACATACACTTTTAATTTAATGGCAATATCCCACAATGATGCAGGAGAGAGAGAGAGAATCTGTAGGAGTGGAAATCCACTTCTAGGATGGCTGAGGTGAGAATCGAACACACATATTTTCATTTCTGCCTCACAATGCTGAATGTATCCCGTTCCGACTCTCTGCTGGTAATCGAACCTAGGGCCTTATGGGACCGGAGTCCATACATGTACCCCGAGACCACAGAAGACTGCTGGTAAGAAATGGTCGTGCCATCTATTTGTCTGAAATTGAAGGAAACTTAAAATACTTGTCAAAATTAAAGCAGGAAAAGAGGTCCGAATTTCCACTCTGTTTCTCATCGAACACTAGACACCCTTCTCTGAAGTTCCCTGTGAGTGGTGCTATTTTTACGCCCTGGTCTCCCCACGACATGGGCATCGATCGCCTTTCTATATGATGCGTGAAGTTTCCACGTTGTACCTCTGTGTTATTGGTTGCATATATTCTTGGGAAAGCCATCAATCATTGTCTCTGAAGGTCCATTACCTCCCGTGAGAGTGGGTAGCGGCTGATAGAGAGCACCGCTTGCGGAGAAAATGAGAAATCGCGCTGCGAGTCTCCATCAAGCGGTTGTAGCTTGTCCTCGTAATTTCATCTGAGGCCGTAGTGTTCCTCTGAGAGGCGCAAATAGAATAAAGACGGGCCATCTCTTTCACTCAAACGACTCCTCCGCTCATACAAGAGATTACAAACAGTCGTCCGCCTTTATGAACCATTATTTCTTCATGCGCCAACCATAGTGGAGGCTATGTCACGCACACAGTTGGGAAGTAACACATTACATTATAATGGTTACTCTTAACAGTAACAAGGAGGTGTGGCGATATTAATTCAATTATTCGTGACATACTTCTATTAAATGAAATCCTAGTTAACATTCTCTCACCTCACCTCAGTGCAATAGCGGCTTCGGTGGCGTATTTGGTAGCATGCTGAACTGCTGTGCCCGAGATAGCGGGCTCAAACACGGCCGAAATCGTCGGATTATTTATGAGCGTTAAAAATCCTTCAGTATGCTTTCCTTCGGAGGGGAAGTACAGCTGGTTGTCCCATGTCATAGATTTATGGCAAGTAAAAGATCCTTCCACAGATTAAACTTGTGTGAAGCTAAATTTCTAGGTTAGATTTCGTTGGAACGCTCTATCAAAGTTCCAACATACACCACTAGGTATCATTGATATCTGGTAGCGAAAGTTGGAACTACTTGAAATTGAACGGAACTTGTAGCTCACCCCATTGGTGTCCGCTTGAAGTAGCTACAGCCTCTGGCGAGCCGAACATGTCCTCGGACACTCCCGGCACTAAAAGCCATACGCTAAATAAATAAATAAATAAATAAATAAATAAATAAATAAATAAATAAATACCTCAGAGCAATGGCATTTTTTAGTGTTGCAGCACTCTCACGTGTGTAGAGACACAATATTGATATTATTTATAGTAAACTATTTATTTTTACCCAAAGTAAATATTTAGTATATTGAAACCGAACAGGTTTCGGTCACATTGTGACCGTCTTCAGCGTGGTATATGATGAGTAACTGAGTAGTACCATACCAAAAGTTCACAGAGTAAAATAAAAAAACAGATCTATTTTTATTGTAACAGATCTGTTTTTATCGTAACAGATCTCTTTTTTATTGTGACAGATCTACTTTTGGTATGGTACTACTCAGTTACTCATCATATACCACGCTGAAGACGGTAACAATGTGACCGAAACCTGTGCGGTTTCAATATACTAAAATAATATTGACTTTGGGTAAAAATAAATAGTTTAATATAATTGACACGTCAATAAGGAATCGGGCTATCTTGGTCATTTTTATGTAATTCTATTATTATTATTATTATTGCAGCCTCCGTGACTTAGGCAGCAGCACGCCTGCCTCTCACCGCTGGGTCCGTGGTTCAAATCCCGGTCACTCCATGTGAGATTTTTGCTTGACAAAGCGGAGGCAGACATGTTCTTCTCCCGGTACTCCGGTTTTCCCTATCACAAATTACATTCCAGCAACACTCTCCACTCTCATTTCATTGCATCTGTCATTAATTTAATCATTGCCCCAGGAGAGTGCGACAGGCTTCGACAGCCGGCACAGTTCATATCTTCGCTGCTTGATGGGGGGCTTCATTCATTCCATTCCCTGACCCCGTCGGTCGAATGCAAGCAGGTTGTGGATTTTCAGTATTATTATTATTATTGCTGTCGTTTTGGCTATCTATGGACCACGCTGTTTCAACTGTCCTTTTCCATTTCTTTGCGTCTGGGTTTTAACGTTCGTCCAGTATCCCCGGGTTCGTTTCCAATGCTATTCCTTCCTAGCTACAGTCAATGTTTTGTCAGTTTTTATTATTTTTGGTTTTCCATGGAAACTATTGTGTTTTAAGAGTTTCGTCTTGAGTGGAACGCGTTTCTGGATATAATCCTCTATTACCTCCATTTCACGCAGGTCAATTTAAGATCCCACGAAAAGAACGGGGTAAGTCTAGTTTTTTCGGAAATTAGTTTATAGCATATTCCGGTGGCCAACCATCACCACTACAGATCAGTTGAAATTAATATCAAATAAAGCGGGATGTCACCAAGATACAGAGGTTTTCAGTTTTAGTTGAAACGGAAAGTACGTCTCATATCCTCTCGCTTTAGTTTAGTTTTGTTTTACAAGTACTTCCTTTATAAGAAAAAAAAGAATGGCAAAATAACTATTTTGCTTACCCTCAATTGGGGTGTTTTATGTAACTTTTTGGTGTCGAAAGTTTAAATTCGCTCTCCTGAAAAATGTACACAATGTGACTTTCCCCGTTTCTTCCCAAAGAGTCTTCAATTATTTATTATTATTATTATTATTATTATTACGAGGGTGCTTGCCACGTTGGGCGAGTGGTCAACGTGTCGGTCTACTAACCCCAAACTTGCAGGTTCGCTCCTGGCCGTGGTAAGTGATTTTTTTTGAAGGCGGCAAAAATTACGACACTATCATACGATGTTGGCATGTCAAAGAACTCATTTGAATTCAGTAGGCCGTGATAATTATGGCAAAATTAATCTCGGGAGTTTCCGCCAACACAAAGTTCCTCTTTTTTCTACTAGACTTTCATAGTTCTTCAAGGAACAACGAAATTCGACATGCAAGCTACCCTTTGGGTGTCAAATAACAAAGCATGCACCCGGCACCCGAGGTCATACGATATTATTATTATTGTTATTATTATTATTATTATTATTATTATTACGAGGGTCATTCCGAAAGTCATGGCAATTATGTTATATATTTCGAACATTTGGAATCAAGGTCATTCCATTGTAGAAATTCGAAACCCCGCGGAAAACAGCTTAGAATTCACCCGATAGAAGGTGACTAATATTGCAGGTGGCTAGGTCCAGCGCCATACACGTTCATTCTGAGCTTGGCCGTGTAAGCAGATTGGAACAGCGATCATTCGTGAAAGTTGCTTTTCTCGGTGCCAGATATGCTACGCAGTGTCATGCAGCACTGTGTGAAGCTGTTGGTGATTACCGAACAGTTGCACGTTGGGTGGAGGCTTTCCGACAAGGACGCGCAGCAACTGCAGACTCGCCACGAAGTGGGCGCCCCTTGTCTGCCCGAACTTGTTCCAATTCTTGGAAACGGTGCCCTGATGGTTAATTGATTGATTTGTGTTCCATTTGTACTAGTGGAAAACAAATTTACACAGAGTTCCATTGTGTGGTTTGCATTGGTACTGAACCCTACGGTGTTAGGCTGACTGGTGTCGAACCTGGATCTCTGGGGGAAGATGAGAACAGACTAGAGATGCCAGCACGAAACGAACCAAAGTTATTTGAGGGAGTTTAACTCATAAAAACCCCTAGAGAGAGGACACAGTTAAATCACTGTTGTGATTTAAACAAATTCTGACATTATTTGATAGCATAATGTAGAAAATATTAGCAGAATACGGCAGTATTGGGCTGCAAGATGCATACAATTCTGGACTTAGCGCAGAGAGTTGGAACTCTTGACAGGTTGCAAATGAGGCTGGAAAATAGGCGTGTTTTCGTGGCGCCCTACCAGTCACTGGGACCTATTTACGCTGTCTGAGACGTGGGAGGACAGTAATATATGGTCAAGTGAATCCCCGTCACATAAGAGGAAGTCTAGTGGAGTGGGGATATGCCAGAATAATTTAATGATTACTCGTGATTGGAGTAACTCAGACACATGAGGAGTGCACCTACGTGAATGAATTGCCAGGAGGCTAATTATCAAGCCGTCAAACATTGAAATCGAGGCAGATTTAATGTAACGAGCAAGGACACTGGAAGAATGAGCTCAGCGCATTACTATGACCATGTCTTCGGGGAAGAACCACTGACGCGGTGTGGGAACGCGCTGGCAAAGGCAATTAATATTAATTAATTGGCCGATCGATCCTCGTGCACACAGGCGGAGATGTAATCAGCGAGGCAAGATGGACCAAGAAAACGTCATTTCAAGACCAGAAAAGCACGGAGAGAGGATATGAAGCTCCAAGGAAATTTTAGACCTACTTTTCGGCTCCAAACAGATATAAGGTCAGTGGAACAGACAGTCGAGGTCAGTTGAACCATAGTCTAGTGCGGAGCGCACGTCGCCTGAGTCCAGAGAGGGGGACGCGCGCACTTTAATATGTTGAGTGCTCATCTACATAATAACCATGCAGGATATCGCACTAATTAAGAACGATTAATATAGTCAGTTGAACCATAGTCTAGTGCGGAGCGCACGTCGCCTGAGTCCAGAGAGGGGGACGCGCGCACTTTAACATGTTGAGTGCTCATCAACATAATAACCATGCAGGATATCGCACTAATTAAGAACGATTAATATAGTCAGTTGAACCATATTCTAGTGCGAAGCGCACGTCGGCCGAGTCCAGAGAGAGGGGCGCGGACGGACTTTAACATATTTAGTGTTCAGCATCGTAGTGACCATGCAGTATAACGCACTACTTGAGGACATTTAATAAGGACAGTCGTGCCATACTTTTATAGTCGGCATTACAAGTGATTAATATTGAGTACGCAGTAAATGTACAGTGTTGTGTACAAGTTAAGACAATGTCATATTAGGTCAATCGTACCTCATGACGAGGAAATATTATGTGGTATTATAAAAATGTACGTGGAACTGTCTAAGGCTTTGTTATAAGCAGATCATTCCTGGAGACTGTAAGTTCAGTCGAAGGACAATTGAAAGTGGTAATTGTACAAGTACAATGTACAATGGACGAGCGCAATATATAAGCTATTTGTTAGACATAATAATAGGATGTCGAACTGCGCAGGTATAAACTTTGTTGTACGGGTGATGAATTTTCGCAGGGATACCACTTTAATTAATGTTCAGGTCGAAAAGGAAGCATATCTATGCTACATCGGGAAATTATCAAAGGATAGAAACTGACGGACTGGGGACCGCTAGGAATCGTCAGGCAGTGTATCGATACTTTCGAACGAGATACGGGGGTATTCGTGAAGGAAAGATCTTCAACGCCTGCATTTCTGAAATTCTGCAAAGAAGGTCAACCAGTAAGAAATGTACATAGTGATCGTGTGATTTTTAGTGATGGTCATTTAAATATGTGTAAATTACCAGGAAGCGATACCTTCGACATGGAGAAGCAAAGTGCAGTGTGTTTTGTAATGCAAAGATTATGTAAAATGTGTGTGGAAAATGTAATAATGCCTTGCTAATTTGCAAATGATGGCGGGCATTAGTGGAGAAAATGTGTGGTCGGAGCCACCAGATTAGCCAATGTAAGTCCAAACTCATGATTTTGTAGTGAATGTGTAGTCCACTGTATGTTGAGTGATTTCAAAAATTATAGAATATGACAATAAGAGTCAATTTTTGGAGGTAGAACCTTCAGATATTAATGTTGTGTTGATTTTAGTCGAAGTTGAGATGTCTTTGTACATCATTGTGTGGATAAATCGCTACCACTAATGTAAAAATGGCAATTGAGTTAAATAGAAAGTTAACGTAACGAACACGGATGTTCGGTTATTGATTATATAAATACGGTTACGTTGTGTCGGAGTAGGGGAAATTTATGTCAGTAATAATTATAATGAGAATAAATAAATTCACATCAGGGAGAGTGTTTGTAAGCAAAATATATGCTAATTTGAATAACTGTGTATCCAAGCAGTAGTATTACAAGTGATGGGCCAAGCAAAGGAATTTAATATCAGAGTATATTATGATAATGGAAAGAAATATGCTCGGAGATAGTAAATGGAAGTGTTTAATAGTGAATTGAATCAGCTTGATGAATAAGCTTATAAGAGTAATTGGTAGAGATTATCTTATTAATTAAAGGACGGGATCATCTCACAATGGTCATGGGAGTATGGTAGTCTAATCGACGTGTGAAATCTCGTATAGCCAAGGGCATACAGAGAGATATTATTGCAATCGAGCGTATTTAGTGAGGAGACCCTAGCTCTGAGTATTGCTATGAAACGTTCCGGGTTCGAATCCAGTGGTGTATGGCAGGATAACATGGACACCTCAGCATGACACCTGATATCGACCGAGAACTAGCTATTGTGTGAATAAATTCAGCCCCATGGAGTGCATTTGGACGGCAGGAGGTTGTGCCTGACCGTGTTCTTTGACAAAAAGATGCCGGCTATTCCAAATCGACATGTGTTTGATGAATCTCGTTTCCTTCATATAAATGTAAATGGACCCGTTGAGGCCAGCTATTAATATCCTAATGATAGGAATAAATGCTTAAACAATTCCATATTCCGTCTTGCATTCAGTTGAGTTAGGTCATATGTATTATGTGGGCCACTAGGACGACACTATTGTATTTGAAGCCACGTGCTACTGCTTGGAAAGAAAAGGAAAAGGGCGTGAGGGAGGTGACAAGCGTCTTGTTACAGCCCGTCGCGGACCCATTGTATACAGGAAGGGTCGGGAAGAAGAGACTTTAAACTACCCAGGCTTGGAGGATAATGGTTAAAATGGAGAAACTATGAAACCCTGTTTGTTATAAAAGAATCATTGTAGTAGAGTACAATGAATTTGTGTGGTTTGAGACACATTGATAATTAAGAATCATTCTGATAACGTAATATTTTGCAAACTTACGAGATGTTAAAAGTTGCATTTTTACACTGATATTGTCACCTATTTCCGAAGGTGGATACCAGATGTCACATGCTACGCCCATGCAAGGGTAGCATAAAATCCCACCCGACACAGCGGTTACGGAATTATTATGAAATTGAACTCCTTACGGCATACAGTGGAATTACAGAAAGGGTAGAATTACAAGTAAAAGTGGAGTTGCAAGTAAATCTGATGTGCAACTCATAAATTGGTTAATGCATGGTAGAGCATTTTGGTGGGAAGAGAAATACAGAACATAATTGTACGCACAGTGTAAAGTAAAATGTTGATAATAAGTAATTAGATTGTGAAAGTAAAGTGGTCACAACAAGTGACGTAAGATTGTAAGAACAGTTGTGTGTGTATTTTACCAGTGCATCAGCGCACTTGTGAGTGAATTTCATGTTAATCTCATGGTAAATAAATCAATAATCATTTGGATTTGCGAGGATAAAATGCGAATAATAGTTGATTGAAGGAATACGTTTTGCATTGTTTTGTGTATTATTGTTGGGATTGTGTTTTTGTTTGTGTGAAGCCATGATTTAAAGCTCAATTAAAGTCTTTAGAATAGAGTTGTGTCTTATTATTGTAGAGTTGATACCTCTTAGTCTCAGATCAAAAATATGCAACTGCTCAGTGGGTGAACGGTACACGCCTGAGGACTGATGCTAGCTGGAGGCAGAAGCATGTTTTCCATGGAAATTATTCACATGGGTACAGTACCTTTTCCGTTAAATCCTTTACTCGAACCCTGTTTTCTGTTGGGATTGAGATATTACACGGCCGTAACGGTTCAATGCACATCGTGTATTTCCCATTCTGTAGCATTATCGAAAGATGTAACATAGTTGCTATGACTTATGGAATGACCCTCGTATTATTATTATTATTATTATTATTATTATTATTATTAAAATTATTATTTATCATCATCATCATCAACCATATAAAATAACACGTTATTTACATGAGTAATATGAATATCAGCATAGGGCTCTTTCCTGAGCCAAATACATCATCTTCATGCGGTGTTTCTTGAGATCAAGTTTCTTAATGGTACTTTTCCATTCTTTCGTGTCAAGAATATTCACCGATACAACCACTGGAATAACAGAAACCTCATACAATCCATATACAGCAGATAGATAAGCACAAAATCAAGTGGCTGGTACTTGCGCTTTTTTAGCATATGTACGTACAGTATGATGTAAGTCGCCTTGCCAAAAACTACAAGATGATTATTATTATTACCATCATTATTATTATTATTATTATTATTATTATTATTATTATTATTATTATTATTATTATTATTATTATTATCTCAGAGGAAGATAGACAGCTCGGCTGATACCGAGTATGGTCGAGTGGACAAGTAGAAAACATGGAGAAACTAATTACTTTCTGACTCAAATATTGACAGGTCATGGCTACTTTCTGTGTTACCTTCATCGTACGGCCAAAGTAGAGAGTCCAGTATGTATTTACTGCGAGAATGAACGAGATGACGTATATCATACGTTCTTCGTCTGCGATCGTTGGGCAGCGGAAAAACAACGACTTGAAGCTGAGGTTGGTCCAATAACGCCAGACAATATAGTTGGAATTATGCTGAGGAACGAACTCAGTGGGGATACGGTCGCTTTCTTCGTTGAGGTGGTCCTTCGTCAGAAGAAGTCGGATGGGGACTTGCTCGATTTAGATGATTATGTCTGCGATCCACGGACTATGCATTGAGAAGTAAGATGGTGCTTGTGAAGCAAAGAAAATGGTTCCATCCTGAAGTAATACGAAAGTGGTCCCGCGATGGGTTTTGTCAAGAGGACAGGGTGTGTTTTTTTTTAGTTGGTAAGAATCCCACACTCTTGAGGAGTGCGGACCCTTCTCAAGGTCTTATGGAAGATTTTTCCACTTCCCTCGTAAAAAAAGAAAATATTATTATTAGTATTAGTATTATTATTTATCAATATAATAACACATATACATGAGAAACATTTATTAATTAACTAGCAACCCGACCCGGCTTCGCCCGGGAGCAGTTATGAATGCAATACGTGATAGGCGCTTTATTTTTCAATGTCAATGAACAACGACCAATATCCGTTTTACGTCTCGGCATGATGGGTTAAAATCACTGACTGGACAATTAATTATATTATCATGGAGATGAATGTGCAACAAATTCTTGTCAGGCGTAATTTAAGAATGGCGACGTGCATGAAACACAAATCCCCCTTCCGTCCAATCTTAACTTGACTGTGAATTTTTTGGAACGAAAAGTTCTCAGGCGAAATGAAGAAAAGCTGAGTTGCACTTCCAGGGAAACTACATACACAACCACTCTTCTCTAAAGTTTTTAACGCAACACGACTCGACAGTTTGATGCTGGCTGTATCTGGGGCAATAAGCTCGTCCGCTAGCTACGCTGTAACTGGGGTGATAGACTCTCCCCTAGCTAGCTCGTGAACAGTCGCCTCAGTAACTGAATAGAGATTGTTGGAAGAAATGAAAACGTAAAAAACTTGTAGTATGCGATGTATTGAAGATGAAACACGTTCTTCGTCTGCGATCGTTGGGCAGCGGAAAAACAACGACTTGAAGCTGAGGTTGGTCCAATAACGCCAGACAATATAGGGCTTTTCTGTAGAACTTTTCATGCTGAAGAATTCTTACACTCATAGTACATTGATATTTTAACGGTTTGCCCAGCGTAAGCTTAAAAAGCGCACGGACGCCAGTTTTTTCTCGACCTTTTCACTGAAATCATTAGTGCTTGACTTCCTTTGGTCATGAATAAATTATTTTCTACAGAAACCTTCCTCAAGATATCCTTTACAGAATGATGCAAACCGCATCAAAATTCATTCAGTGGTTCTCGAGACTACCCGCGACATTCAAGAATCGGGGACTTTGTTTTATACTCAGTAGAGATTATACGCCAATCAGTATAATTTAATATAGTATAATCCCCCTTCCGTCCAATATTAAATTGACTGTGAATTTTGCGGAACGAATAGTTCACAAGCGAAATGAGAGTTGCCCTTCCAGGGAATGGCGAGGTGAATGAAACGCAAATCCCCCTTCCGTCCAATCTTAACTTGACTGTGAATTTTGCGGAACGAAAAGTTCACAGGCGAAATGAAGAAAAGCCGAGTTGCACTTCCAGGGAAACTCCAAACACAACCACTCTTCTCTAAAGTTTTTAACTCAACACGACTCGACAGTGTGCTGCTGGCTGTATCTGGGGCAATAAGTTCGCCCGCTAGCAAAGCTGTAACTGGGGTGATAGACTCGTCCCTAGCTAGCTCGTGAATACTCTTGCCTCAGTAACTGAATGGAGATTGTTGAAAGAAATTAAAACGTAAAAACATGTATCGTATGCGATGTATTGAAGATAGAGGATATGCTCTCCCGGTCTTTTTGTAGAACTTATCATGCTGAACAATTCTTACACTCATAGTACATAGATATTTTTAACGGTTTGCCCAGCGTAAGCTTAAAAAGCGCACGGACGCCAGATTTTTTCGACCTTTTCACTGAAATCGTAAGTGCTTGACGTCCTTTGGTCATAAATAAATTATTTTCTATAGGAAACTTCCTCGAGATATCCTTTGCAGAATGGTGAAAACCGCATCAAAATCCATTCAGTGGTTCTCGAGTGTACCCGTGACATCCAATAATCCAATAATCGGGGACTTTGTTTTATACTAAGTAAAGATTATACGCCAATCAGTATAATTCAATAAAAGATAATCCCCCTTCCATCCAATCTTAAATTGACTGTGTTTCACAGGCGAAATGAAGAAAACCCGAGTTGCACTTCCAGGGAAACTCCAAACACAACCACCCTTCTCAGAAGTCTTAACTCAACGCGACTCGACGGTTTGCTGCTGGTGTATCTGGGGCAATAGATTCGCCCGCTAGCTAGGCTGTAACAGGGATGATAGTCTCGCCCTTAGCTAGCTCGTAAACTGTCGCCTCAGTATTTGAATGGACATGATTGGAAGAAATTAAAACGTAAAAACACTTATAGTGGGCGATATATTGAAGATAGACATATGCTCTCGCGGACTGTTTTGTAGAACTTTTCATACTGAACAATTCTTTCACTCATAGTATTTAGATATTTTTAACGGTTTGCCCAGCGTAAGCTTACAAAGCGCTCGGACGCCAGTTTTTTTTATCGACTTTTCCACTTTAATCGTTACTGCTCGGCTTCCTTTGATCATAAATAAATTATTTTCTAAAGAAATTATCCACGAGATATCCTTTACAGAATGGTGAAAACCGCATCAAAATACATCCAGTGGTTCTCGAGTTTACCCGTAACATCCAAGAATCGGGGACTTAGTTTTATACTAAGTAGAGATTAATTTAATGCATTTTTTTTTAGGTTAAGGGAATAACACTCATTACAAGTTGGGTACAATCGTGATGACCGACTGAAAAGCATATAAATTTCGTGAAACAACAACAACAAAAAGAACAATATATTAGGCTTGGCATGAATTCCTCCATTTCTCAATTTAAATGCCACACATGAAAATCTTGGCTTGTGTCCTACTAACCTATCTCTTCTCTTCATAAGCATCCCCGGAAACAACTCTCCTCTCCCACTTGTCTTAATACTTCTTCACTTGTCACTCTATCTAACCATCTGACCTTCAACATTCTCCTGTAACTCCACATTTCTAAGGCTTCTATTCTCTTCCTTTCTGCTGTGCAAACAGTCCATGTTTAACTTCCATAGAGTGCCACACTCCAGACAAAGGCTTTCAAAATGACGTTTTAATACCTAAATCTATATTTGTCGTCAACAGGTTTCTTTTCTGCAGAAATGCTTTCCTTGTCTGAGCCAACCTACTTTTAATATCATCTTTGCTACTTCCATCACTGATTACTTTGCTTCCTAAGTAGCAAAAACCACCTACTTCCTTCAGTTGAGTAAAACATCTAAAACATAGTTAAATACGCCATAGTTGCTGAATAATAGCTGTCAAAAATACAAGGCTGTGGATAAAAATTGCCTACGCATTATTCATGCAATACCAATAAAAGGGATGGTGGGAGATAAGAGGAGTCTTGAAACCCCGGAAGTAATGCAATTGCACAATTTATATCTAGGTAGAGCAAGAGCATGATGACCCACTTCTTCCGCTAGTTCTAGATCATTGCGAGGTAAGAAGGCTACCTTTCTGCAGTGAATTTTTCACAACACAGTTCTAATACATGTGTCTTAGACAAAAATACTAAAAGTCGCAAGATATGTAACATTCACTTGACGGATCGTGGATTGATATAATATTATTATTATTATTATGCTACGGAAACTCTGTCTCCCGCCAATATGGAAATAATAGATTCTCTTCTCAACTCTTTTATATTTATTGCTGTCTAACTCCACAAAAGATGAGGTAACTTTTATTTCTTGCAGTAGATTCCAATGTTAGTTAGTCCTTTATTCTCTGAGTTTTCTCCACTATTATGATTAAATAATTTCAACTCTAAATTTGCTGATGGCATCGTCATCTTATCCGACACACCAGAGGATTTGAATGAGTTTTAAACGGTATGGCTTCTGTCTTGAGGAAAGAATTCATGATGGAAATTAATAAATGTAAAACAATAAGTTCTGAAGATTAACAAGAAGTTCCGTGACGAACTAAACAGCCTACTTTTCTTAAAATTTAAGATTCATGCAATGATAAATCTATATGGATGGATCTATCTAGAATAATGACGAAATTTAGTTGGTAATATCGAAATTTCTAATTAGTTCGAAATACTGTATACCTGGCATAATGTAGCCTAATAGAGAACTACAGTTGGCAGCCCTTGTGACTGAATATATTCTTAGTTCCATCTCTTAAGGTACAGAATACAAAATTTGGTTGAAGTCCAATGGATAGCATGGACGTTACATGCAGTTAAACATTGGATCTAACAGCGCGCGTAAAATCATGTTGGCAACAATGACATACATGTATTGGTCAGAAATAATCTGAAATAATATGATCTATTGTTGTGTCAATTTTGAAAGAAATCCATTAGTTAATATGGAAGTTACACGCATTTTAAAATGGGATCTATCAGCCGGCTTAGAATCATGTTGGCAGCACTGACGTATATTAGTTACTCCAAATTAATCTAGAATGCCAGGTACTATACGTGTGCAAAGTTTAGAGCTATTGGCTTGCATACTTTCTGATATATTAATAGAGACAGTATTTATTAACAGTTGGCAGCCCTGGTTACTATTAAGAACCGGCATATACATATCTGTTATGGTACACATAGCACACACGAAATTTGGTTGAAATCCAAATGACAGTATAGAAGTTACATGTATTTAAATTTGGACCTCTCAGCAGGCTTAGAATCATGTTGGTAGCACTGACGTGTATAAGCTACTCCAAATTAATATAGAATGTCAGGTACTATACGTGTGCATAGTTTAAAGCTGTCGGCTTGCATACTTTCTGACATATTGGTATTTGGATAAAATAAATTGAGAGCATTCATTGACAGTTGGCAGCCCTGGTGGATCTTAAGAATACGTTCGGTCATGTCTGTTTATGTACACATAGCACATACGAAATTTGGTTGAAATCCAATTGATAGTGTAGAAGTTATATGCATTTAAAGATTGGACCTATCAGCAGGCGTATATTCATTTTGGCAACACTGCGATGTATGGCCTCCTGGAATTTAAACTGCAATATTATTATCTATACGTGTGCCAAATTTGAAATAGCTCCTATTCATCCCTTCCAAGATATCCAACATGGAGCTCAAATTTCAATTGCAATTTTTCAGCAGTTGGTAGCACTGACATCATTTTCAAATATGGGCGTGAGATATTCAGGTATAGATCTTTACTCCTACCAAATTTTGTTTCGATTGCTGCAGCCGTTTAGGAGTTGATAGGGGGGGACACACACACAGCCAGACAGACAGACAGAAGGACAGACAGACAGACAGACAGACAGACACACACACATTTGCCCGATCTCATAAGACTACTTTTTCCTCATTTTTGCAAAATGTGAAAAGTAGGCTAAAAACCTTAAGTGAATATTAATTTATACTTTTTATTGTACTGGTTTCGCCCACATTGCGGCCTTCCTCAGCGCAAATAATAATATGAATAGAAATGAAAGACTGACAGCACATGAAAAATATTACCATAAAAGAGGTTGTTCTCAAAACAATTTCAAATAAATTAATCGTCTAAAAGCTAAAAATTACATACACTATAATTAAAAAAACAGATCCGTTACTAAAATATGTTAAATGCGAAAGAAATAAATCTTGATATAAAACCAGCTTGAAGAAGGAACACAGAGGCCATGGTGGCTCAGCGGTCTAGCTGTATGCCTCTCACCAAGGCGGTCCGGGTTCGATTCCCGGTCAATACATGTGAGATTTTCGAAGTGAAATGCCATGTCCTGTGGTTCGGATTTCACGTAAAAAGGAGGTCCCGTGGCTCATAATCACAAGATTCACGGTCACGTAAAACTACAATCTTCCTTCCTTCCTATCTTCCTTGAAGAAGGAACAGTGATGTCGATGTTATATTATCTCAACGATATGTTATCATTTCACAGCTCCTTCACAATTTTACATGATTATACCCATTCTGACAACTTCAATCTTAACCTAAATATGTTTGTCTATATAACATCCACATCACTGTTCCCTCTTCAATCTGTTTTTATGTACTGTAGGTCATGAATTTCTATTCATATTATTATTTGCGCTGAGGAAGGCCACGATGTGGCTGAAACCAGTACAATAAAAAGTACAAATTAATATTAACTTCAGGTTTTAATCTTCAGGACTTATTATACTTCGGCAATGAGGAACAGGGCTAACATGGTCATTTTCATGCCGCATTAAATATGAAACAAAAATATTGGAATGCAGTCGAAAGAAGTCAGAAACCCCAATGGAAGTCGAATTGGCAGGTGAAAAGCTAAAGGTAGAAGGAGTCTTCTGTTACTTAGAAATCAAAATAACCAGTGGTGGACGAAGCAAAGACGATATAAAACGTAGGATAGCACAGGCAAAAAAAGCAATTATACAGAAAAGGAATCTGTTGTCGAATATAGATTTAGGTTTTAGGAAGCCATTTTTGAAAGCTTTTGTCTGGAACGTGGCACTCTATGGAAGTGAAACTTGGACTGTTAGAGCAGAAGAAAAGAGGAGAATTGAAGCGTTTGAAATGTGGTGTTACAGGACGATGATGAGGATCAGATGGGTAGAAAGGGTTACTAATGAAGATGTATTAAGGCGATTGGGAGAGGAGAGATGTTTGAGGTGACTGTTAATGAAGAGAAGAGATAGGTTGGTAGGACACATACTATAACAACCAGGAATAGCAAACTTAGTTATGGAAGGAAGGGTCGAGGATAAGAATTGTAGGGGTAGACCAAGTTTAGAGTATGTTGAACAGATTACCTCGGATGTAGAGTGTGGTACCTATGTAGAATTGAAACGATTAGCTCAGGACAGGGAGGCTTGGAGACCTGCATCAAACCTGTCAAAAGACTGATGACTCAAACACCAACAACAACATTATGATTATGAGGACAATGCTGTCCGGGTAACCTATTTCAATGAAAAACATAAAAGGCACTATATTGTTAAGACAACATTACACAAAAGATGACATCTATGGACTTTCACGACCAAGTGTTGAAACTTTTAAGATTTGCTCTTGGTTACCGCAACAAAGTAGCACTACGATTATCTACAACTATAAGTAGTGGTACAAGATGCACTATCCCCGCAGTGATCTAGGCAGGGTGTACCAAAATCCCACTGCTATAAATCTAAAAGATTCGCTGATGTGTAAATACTACACAAAATTAATTTAATTACTGTATATTTCCTGAGTGTAAATCAGGAACAACAAAAAGAATGGGAAAATTAAGGATGAATTCAAGTAGTAGGAGTGGTCTAATGGAAATACTAAACGTTACCTCCTAGTTCTCTCACATTCCAAGAATTAATACGCTCGACTATAGTTGCCGGAATATCCACAAAAAACTACAAGGTACAAGCATCCCGCAGCATGGGCGTGCTTAAATCATGCACCACGTCAGCAAGTTCAGCTGCAGCAATTCTGGAGATTTCAGGTTCTTATCCTGGCACTGACAGTGGCTATCCTCAGTTCGTATTTTCCCCAGGCTTTTCCATACTCACTCCAGGCAAATGCCGAGATTGTACCTTACTTCAAGTTTCTAGGCAGTTACCTTATCCCTGCCCTTAATACAGTTACACACATTACTAAAGTCATCACATAAATGCAGGTAGTCAGAAAAGTTAAACACACGCCTAACTACACGGGGCTGATGACCATGATGTCCCAAACCCCTAAAATTAATTAACAATAACAAAATAAATACAAGCGTCTTTGCTTGTATCCATGATGAGTTAAATATAACAGTAATGGTATTGATTTTACGTCCGCTTTAACTACTGAGACTTTGAGAGACGCCAAGGTCCAGGAATTTTGTCCCGGAGGGGATCTTTAACGTGCCAGTAGATCTACTGTAACTCTAATTCTCTCACAGTGCAATAATTAATACGCTTGATTATAGGTGCAGGAATATTCACATAAAAATACAATCATCCCGTGGAGTGGCTGTGCTCATTAAGTAATTCACCACAGTCGCGAGGGCAGCCTTATTGGCACACACACAAATGTCAAATGACTGAGCCAGGATTTGAGCTTGCAACCTTGGGCACAGCAGGCGATAAAGTTACCACTGTGCCACACAGCCAGTCAAATTAAATTCAACACACGCCAAAACAGACGGAGCTGATGACTAAGATATCTGGATTCCTCGAGATTAAGTAATATAATAATGTTAATGGTTTTACGTCCCTTTTAGCTACTGTGGCATTTAGTGACGCCAGGGTGCCGGAATTTCGCCTCAAAGGAGATCTTTAACGTGCCAGTAAATCTACTGAAACGGATCCCTCGCATTTATGCCACCTTACTGCGCCAGAATTTGATCTTGCAACCTTGCGAACAGTAGGCGAGAACTTTACCGCAGAGCCACGCAGCCAGTCAATTCAGATTAAGGTAGATACGGAATTGCGTATCTTACCAATGTTAAATTTGTTTAATTCATGTTCCTTTTCCTTAGAATCTATTAAAGGTATGATAATGCAATTTATGTCACATTTCACTCAAACCTTATTTGACATATTAATGGAGCGTTTTTATATTGGACTTCAGAGGAGTCAGTTCTTTTTAACTGTCAAAAAATAAAATTACTTTAAAAAACAGCCAAACCCCAAACAGTTTTGCTTTAACCAAGGAAACCACTATCATACAAATCTATCGTGAAAATTTCTCACCTCTGAGATAAATAGTCCCCTAGAAAAGGAACGTATATTTTAATAGAAAGAAACTGAGAAAACTGCAGTTAAAACTTTCCATTATGATGATTATCTCATTGTTAGCGCAAGTATAAATTTTATGGCATTTTCTAATGGTTAAACTATAATGTATTACACATCATTTTAAAGGGAAGATTACGGCTTCGGTGGCGAGGTTTGTAGCATGCTGAGCTTCTATGCCCAGGATCGCGGGTTCAAACCCAGCCGAAGTCGTCGGATTTTGTAAGAGCGTTAAAATCCTTCAGTATGCCTTCCTTCGGAGGGGAAGTAAAGCCGGCGGTCCCATGTCATAGATTTATGACATGTCAAAGAACCTTCTACTAATTACACTTGTGTGAAGCTAAATTATAGGTTAGATTTGACTAACGCTCTTCGGTTCCAACTTTCGTCGCCAGGAGCCGACTGCAGTGGCATCTAATAACCAAGTTCAGAACTAGTAGTCGTTGACCGTGGCGTTTTGTAACACAAGTAGGAACTACCTGAAAATTGAATGTCTGCAGTCCTTACTTGAATTCAAAAGAGCTAACAAACACTAATACGGTTATCACAATTAACACCGGTTATCAGACTGATTCTACACACACCCAAAGTACACGGGGCTACATGACCGCGTTGTCGCAGCTCCTAAACTGAGGAACCAACCAACCAACCGACTAAAGGGCAGATTTCAGAGGTTTATAATATTTAAAAATATAAAAATGTTGATTTTGACAATTTTAACCGATCTGTATCTCCTTAAGTAACAACAACGATTAATTAAGGAAATGGAATGAAAACGGTAGAGTGTTTTGGTCAGGAATATTAAACTCTATTCTGCCAGGTGAAAACCACCCTCGGATCAATAACTTGAAGCAAGCCAACTTGCATGAGCTGAGAGCAAACACCTTTCTACACTTTTATTTTTATTTTAGTCAGTCAACATCCATCAAATATTTTAAAACCAATGGTAGCCGCAATAACGAGCGAGAAAGAGAGAACTATTTACTTCCGATACGAGCGATTACAAACACAAATTGTAGCCGGCAAGAGGAATAAATTAGAAATTTCATCTTCAATGGAGCATAGCGATGGAAATATTTGCTTTCATGCCAGTTCTGAAGGAGAAAGGAAAGGTGGAGAAGGGGCAGGGGAGGGGAAGGCTGTACTGGATGGAAAAGAGGACGAGAAAGAGAACTCATATTCCCAATTCCAGTTAAAATGTAAGGTAAAGCTAATTTCAGTATTAAAAAAATAAAAAATCGTGAGCGAATTAATCTTGAGCTTTCAAAGTGAACTGATGTAAATACTGACCGGAGCCAGCCAGGACTTGGGAGAGAATGGCAAATATGAAGAGTGGAGGTACACTTGCTGCAGCCCCACAATCTACCTTCCACTTCCGTGTATGTCTACTGCTCACTTTAATTTCAAATTACCGTCTGTATTATTAAAATGTGTAAGTATATAAAGAATCGTAAACTCAAAGAATAAAACTAACCTCTTCATTGCTTGCTACGTTGGTGGTCCTCACTGTACGTGGCAAATTAAATTACTTTTACTCGTAAACAAAATACCAGAAGTATTTATTAAATTTAATGCACCTTAATCAATAAATAATGAAAATAGAACACATTATACCAGTTTCGGCCACATTGTGGCCATCTTCAGTATTTTTTCTAAAATAAATCAAAGCTATTTGAATTACAAGCAATGTTATTGAATCAATATTAAACTGGGGTTTTCCTTTTCTTTCATAATCTTTCTTTCATAAAAAATATTAAAAAACCAGAACTGTAACAATGTGTGCTTTAAATTGATGATACTCTAAAATCAAATTCCGAAAAATACGTATAACTATAATATCTGGCAATAGTATATTTTTTTGATAAATGGATTTGAAAAATTTAAATTAATATTTTTTTTTCGTTTCTTACTTTCACCATTCACTTTTGAATAAAACAGCAACCACAATAATAATAATAATAATAATAATAATAATAATAATAATAATAATAATAATAATAATAATAATAGACTAATAATAATAATAATAATAATAATAATAGACTAATAATAATAATAACAATAACTAGTGGACCCATGTGAGAACACTGATGTTGATTCTTCTTTAGGGTTTTACGACATCATGGCCTTGTATTCACGTATATTTGGGTGTGTGTCAAATTTGTCCAATAACAATTTGTAACTTAAATTCTGTTGACTTCGATTTTTAGGCTGTTTTAATGGTAAATTGACATGCTGATTCCAAAACTGTAATCATTTTTTTCCGTATCACGTCAAGTTTTTTTCTGCAGTTGTTGCGCATGCAATTACGCGGATAGACCAAGTATCCGTGTTCTCTGTGTATGTGGGACAGCAGAGCTCGTGAGAAGCATTGGGTGCAGTCAAAGTGGCTGCCAAGATCTGACCTGAAACCTGGCGATCCAAACATTGTAAGTTAGTCACTTGTCGACAGAAAAAACATTATATTTCCGCCTTTGCGTATGCAACTAGGTCTCATGAAGTAATTTGTTAGAGCTTTGTCAACTGAAGGGGACTGTTTTAAGTATATCATTTCGGCATTTCCTAGCTCGTCGTATGAGAAGATAAAGGCTGGTGTCTTTGAAGGGCCACAGACTCGGCAACTTATTAAAGATGAACGTTTCATAGAAACAATTACCGAACTTGAAAAGAATGCTTGGTTGGCATTAAAAATATTGTCAAGGACTTTCTAGGAAATACACGAGCCCAGAATTACGTCGAAATTGTTCAACAACTCTTAGAGAGCTTTAAAAAGCTTGGCTGTAACATGAGTATCAAACTGCATTTCTTACATAGCCATCTTGCTAACTTTCCAGACAATATTGGTGCTGTTAGCGATGAACAGGGTGAGCGATTCCACCAAGATTTGAAGGTCATGGAGGCAAGGTATCAAGGTAGATGGTATGTCAGTATGATGGGTGACTACTGTTGGAGCATCAAGCGAGAATGTCCCCAGATTGAACATTGTAGGAAAAGTTATAAGCGAAAATTTGTACCCTAATATCTTTTTATTATTATTATTTGTATAAACACAATTTAACATTTAATATTATAATAACCTTTGAATGAATGAATAAACTATTATAATATTCTAATACGTTTGGTTAGTACCCACTTTATTTTCCTTTGTATGCCCAGTTTGTATGACTTATAGGGTAAATAGAGAGTATCCTGTAGTTTAAAAACTTGACGTGATAGAGAAAAACTGCTAACATTTTTTAATTCAGAGACCAAAAATTAGTTAAGAACAAGTCACAGATCTAAGACAACAAAATGGCTGTTCCCCAGTGTAATCTGTGTTATTATGATTACTGTATTAAGAAGAGACCTCCAAATGACATCATGTTATCAAGTTTAATCGCCCTCCTGTAGGGGAATTTTCACTTAAATAAATAATTAAATAAATAATAATAGAAATGATCAGAGTTAATGCTTTTCAGTCGATCTACACGACTGTGTCCAATAGTATTGGGTGCTTCATATAAAGGATTAATTTTTACTAGTACGCCCGTGTGAGCTTTCGCAACGTGAATGTAGGTTTATGGGGGAGTAGGTGACAATGAACATTAGCAAAATATTCTTGTGTTTGCGTGTCATATCTTTCTATAAGGTTCTTTAACACGGGAGGTACATCTAAAGGTGGCAAATGTATTTTACCCTTATGGCAGCAAATCTTAGACGATGTTTCCATAACCTCTGATTTGAATAGCGATGCACCGCAATACATACAAACTTTGCTCATACTGTCTCTGTATGGCACAATGCTGTCACATAATCTTGCAGCACAATAAGTTATTGGTAGGTGTTCTTCGATCCTCCTGTGGTTAATTGCCAAGGCAATCAGATCTTGTGGCGGCACAGTCACAGGCAAATGTTGTTGTTCGTCCTGAGTTGGCACTTGTGTGTGGTAAGAAATTGGTGGACGAACACTAATTCTTGTCGAAGACCTGGTTGGTTGAGGTTGAATGGATTGAATCCTTCGCCTCCTGGTTGGTGATGTGACACCTGAAAATAGCTCGACAGGATGTGTTGAAGAGATTGGATTGTTTGGTGCTGTTTGATGGGTTGAAGTAGAAGGGATGCAGTTGGCGTGTTGTAGTCCCAAAGTTGATGGATGTGCAGTTGTTGTCGGAGAAGATGTAACACTGCCAGTCACCAATGCAGTTGGCTTCGGGCTTGGTTGTGATGAGGGTACAGTTTTAGTACCTGTGGTTTCACCATGTTTCTGCAGGTTGCGTTTATCTCTTGCAGTACGATAGTTTAGTGGCTTTTTCCTTGGCATATTTCACGCAGCGTGTAGGTCACTGCAAGGGAAATGAATGAGTAAACGTATTGTACAGAAATCTGAGATTAGGTAGTAGTCTATTATAGGTCTTACCTTGTTCACATATGTTCAGGCACATGAGAAGTAAACATGCCAATGCAATGCAAGAAATGCAAAGCATAAATACAGTCTGGAAATGTTCACATAAGTTCAGGCAAAAGTAAACATGCCAAAGCAATGCAAGAAATGCAAAGCATAAATACAGTCTGGAAATACAGAAAGACATATAGGTTAGGTATCTTACCAATGGCACCACGCTGCCCTGCGCTCTAGCGGCAGGTTCGCCAAGCAGTACGCCGTGGTACAAATAGTGTCAAGTCTTTGTTAAGCTATGCTGGGTTGACAGTGCTGTATGAGCAGTAAACTAACGGGTTTTCATGTAAAGAGCCTCATTTTCTATACCGGTAGTGGAGAGCGCTACTCGCATCCAGTCGGCCGTGTCTCGTCAAGAGCTACTGTTGCCTGATAACGACATGACTTGCCATTCCTTCATGAGTTTATTTTATGGCTTTACAAGCTGTACCCGGCATGCGTTGCAATGCCAATCAAAGAAAGTGTTGGCGTTGAAATTCTGTTTTTTGAAGTGCTTTTGGATACACAACATGTTTTTCAATTTCCGTTAACTGCCTCTATGCTATCGTAAAATGGATTTTCTAATTTAGAATCAATCGTGGGAGCGTGCACAACAACTTTCAAAAGTTTCATCGCAATCGGATGAATGGTATATGAACGTATACGGGATTTTGTTTGAACGATTCGTGCGCTGTCACTCATTTGTTGATTCTACTCGTACGCTACCTATTGAGAAATGAATTTGTAAAAGTCGAAACCCTACCCTGGCGTGTACACAATAACTCATCAAGGTTTCATCACAATCGAAGAAGGTTATATGAACGCATAGGGGATTTTGTTGAAACGCTTCGCGCGTCGTCACCCATTTGTTGCATATACTCGTGCGCTACCAATTGTGAAATGGATTTATTAAGTCGAAACCCTTCCCTGGCGTGTACACAATAACTCATCAATGTTTCATCGCAATCGGATGAATGGTATATGCACGTATACGGGGTTTTGTTTAAACGATTCGTGCGCTGTCACTCATCTGTTGAATCTACTCGTGCGCTACCTATTGAGAAATGTATTACTAAGTCGAAGCCCTTCCCTGGCGTGTACACAATAACTCATCAAGGTTTCATCGCAATCGAAGAAGGTTATATGAACCCAATAGGGGATTTTGTTGAAACGCTTCGCGCGTCGGCACCCATTTGTTGCATCTACTCTTGCGCTACTTATTGTGAAATGGATTTACTAAGTCGAAACCCTTCCCTGGCGTGTACACAATAACTGATCAATGTTTCATCGCAATCGGATGAATAGTATATGAACGCATACCGGATTTTGTTTAAACGATTCGTGCCCCGTCACTCATTTGTTGAATCTACTCGTGCGCTACCTACTGTAAAATGTATTTAATAAGTTAGAAACCGTCACGTAAGTGTCCACAACATCTCACCCAAGTTCCATCGCTATCAGACTAATGGGATATGAAGACATAGGGGAGTGTATTGAAACGCTCCGTGTGTCGTTCATTTGTCGAATCTACTCGTGTGCTACCTACTGTGAAATGTATTTACTAAGCCAGAAACCTTCCTTGGAGTGTCCACCATATTTCACCCAAGTTTCACCGCTAACGGCAGAATGGTATATGACCTTATACGGGACTTGGTTGAATCGCTTCGCGCGTCGTCCCTCATTTGTTGAATCTACTTGTGCGCTGCCTGTTGTATAGTGGATTTACTAAGCCAGAAACCTTCCATGAAGTGTACACAACATCTCACCCGAGTTTCATAGCTATCGGACGAATGGTATATGAATGCATACGGGACATGGTTGAAACGCTTCGCGTGTCGTCGCTCATTTGTTGATTCTACTCTTGCGCTACTTATTGTAATATGGATGTACTCAGCCAGAAACCTTCCCTGGAGTGTACACAACATCTCACCCAAGTTTCATCGCAATCGGATGAATGGTATGTGAACGTATACGGGACGTTGTCGAAACGCTTCGCGCGTAGTCACTCTTTTGTTGAATCTAAACGTGCGCTTCGTATTGTAAAATGGATTAACTAAGCCAGAAACCTTTCCTGGAGTGTACACAACAATTCACCAAACATTTATCACTGTCAGACGAATAGTATATGATCTTATACGGGACTTTGTTGAAACGCTTCGCGTGTCATCGCTCATTTGTTGAATCTACTGCTGCGCTACCTATTGTAAAATGGATGTACTAAGCCAGAAACCTTCCCTGGAGTGTACACAACAGCTCACCCAATTTTCATCGCTATCGGATGAATGGTATATGACCTTATATGGGACTTTGTTGAAAAACTTCGCGCGTCGTCGCTCATTTGTCTATTCTGCTCCTGCTCTTCCTGTTTTTAAAGGGATTTACTAAGCCAGAAACCTTCCCTGGAGTGCACACATCTCAGCCTAGTTTCATCGCTATCGGACGAATGGTATATGAACGCATACGTGACTTTGTTGAAATGCTTCGCGCGTAGTAGCTCATTTGTTGAATCTACTCGTGCGCTGCCTATTGTAAAGTGGATTTACTAAGCCAGAAAATTTCCCCGAAGTGTACACAACATTTTACGCAAGTTTCATAGCTATCGGACGAATGGTATATGAATGCATACGGGACTTTTTGAAACACTTTGCGTGTCGTCGCTCATTTGTTGAATCTACTCGTGCGCTATCTACTGTGAAATGTATTCACTAATTTTGAAAACTTCACGTAAGTGTATACAACATCTCACCCAAGTTTCATCGCTATCGGACGAATGGTATATGAACACATACGGGACTTGTTTGAAACGCTTCGCGCATCGTCACTCATTTGTTGAATCTACGCGTGCGCTACCTATTGTAAAATGGATTTACTAAGTCGGAAACCTTCCTTGGAGTGTACTCAACATCTCACCCAAGTTTCATCGCAATCGGACGAATGGTATATGAACGCATAGGAGACATACATACCCACAGACAGACAAACTATCACGTTACATTGATTTTTATATATATAGATAAGCCTTTTCTCGATTGCAAAATTGTATTCATTTAATTGTGGGGCATTTAAGGAGTAAGTGAGTGTGTTTCGCGCACACATCGGGTTATGCGGAATCTGTAGGTACCCCTTATGTGTTAATAGTGTAACGTGCCACCCCTAGTGGCAAGTTCGTTAACTGGATTACGGTGGGTGAAAGCACAACACGATTATTCCTTTAACGAAATATTAGCTTTATTGCAGGCCAGGAAAAATACACCACACAATAAGCACTGAATCTCACTTCATAAGACACTACTAGTCACTACAGCTTCCACACTTAGCCTACGTTCATACTACTGTCCTCGCTATTAATACCTGCAACTCTGCCTTGTACACAAACTACAGTTATTTACGATAGCCAGTCACTCACCACTACACACTGCTTCGCTGTCCACTGGCTAGGGAACAGCCCCCTGCGTTTCGCAATTCACCACAATATCTCTGTCGCACTAGGTAAGTACACACTCCTCAAAACTCAGTCCCTCCGTATGATTCACGCTGCCTCGCTGTCTGGAGAATCAGCCTCACTAGGGTTTCGTAACTTCGCACGTCCCGTCGCCACACTACTGTCGCCCAGGTAAAAACACGCACTAGGTCAAAAAACACTGTCCCCCTCGCTGGCCAGGTCGCTCTTATATAGCAGGCTGGTGACTAAATGAATGCTTCTAGACCCGTCCAGGATTCACGGCTTCTCGAGATTTCCATCACTAGCTGGGTCGCGAATCTTCTGGACCATCCCTTTTGTCCTCGTAACTATGTTGCGTAAGGCGCAGGTAACACACAGAGGCAGAGCATAGCCCGGGGGCTGTGACTCACGCGGCGAGGCGACGAAACAAACTCACAGACGTACCAATAGAACCTTATTTTCGGTACAAAACTGGAATGGGACCTTAGCAGAATAATATAGTTAATTTTGATTACAATTAATAATAATAATAATAATAATAATAATAATAATAATAATAATAATAATAATCAGAACAATTAGAATACTCGACAGTACAGTAGACGTAAGGTATCTGACAAATAGTTGCGGATAGGTGCGGATGGATCTTCATCAGGTTGGACTAAACTCGGAAGACATTTCAAACTGCACTAAGTTTAGGTTAGTTATCGACAAATTCCAAGGATTCCACGACGAACCAAAACTGAACAGTGGTTGGACAGAAGAACGAAGACAGGCTACCAGAGAAAGAATGCGAAGATTTTGGGTGGCGAAGAAGGCTTCCAATAATGTGTAATTGATTCCTAACGTGGTCTTTATAGGCCGGACGTTTGTTTTAGACGAGTGAAAAATCTTAATGGAAGCCTGGAGGCGAGTTACTGCAATACCTGTGTTGTTATCAGCTGCCCCAAGTGATCCGATGATTGACAACGCTGTCTCACACTCCTACTGAAGTACTGGCATTGGCAAATATAATGACGTTCTGTTCGTAAAGACGTAACGTGTACTTCCGGGTCACACAATACTTCGACGTCAACTGTACTGTCTGCAAGTCGGTGTCGCCACGTGTTCAAGTCTGGAATCCCATTACATCAGATCGGTGGTGACAAATGTGAAGCGATAGGGTGAGAGAGTGACTGTGTACAGGCTCACCCACAGGCTTCAAGGTCAAGAGCAATCGTCTAAAACAAACGTCCGGCCTGTAAAGACCTTAAACGAATATATACATATATAATGATATTATATTTATTGATATTATGTTCCTTGTAATATATGTGGCTTTTGGAGTAACCAGGGTGCCGAAATTTTGCCCCAAAGGGAACCATTGACATGTCCGTAAGTCTAATGGTGCGGATCCTTCGCAATCTAATCCACCTCAAATGCTGCGCTGAGAGTCGGTCCCACAACTCTGGGCACAGTAAGCGCGAACCTTACCACTGCGCCACACAGTGGCTCTCTTTACAAAAGTGCACCTACATGTAGAAACACAGCATAGGCCTATTTGTCGAATCGTTTGAATCCGACAACCTCAGCTCCCACCACACATAATCCGTCATAACCCCGTTTCCAAGTGCCGGTAACCCCTCTGTCACAGACCTCCAGTACATCCCCTGTCTGTGAGCTCAACTGTAGCCACACTGTTTTAATATTTTGTACGGACGTGCCGCGCAGTACCATCGAAATGAAGGACGAGAAAAGGAGAGGAGAGCTGTCCATCACCCTGCTCTGCCCTCCGTATAACACGGTTCTACGTGCAGCGCACAGAAAGAGAACCAGCAAAAGAATATTTTAAAACTCAGAGAGGAAACACAAAGAATTAACATGAAACAAAAGTAAAATGCAATTTCAAATATCGTAAGTTAAATTAGAACAATATAGCACGGTCATGGTGTAATTATGTAGGGCACATGTGTGTGTACGTGCTCTGAAGTTCTATGTTATTAAGTTTACGTGAGAAACAAAGTAATTTAATGTAATATTCATAAAAATAAACAAACCTTCTGATTTTATTATCTTGTTAGAAATGTAAGTTATGTTATATTGAGTTGATATTGTTTACAAAACTAGGTTAGGTTACCGTAACATACATTCCTAACTAAATAAATGTATAACCAACCCCCTCCCTCACATTTGTTTTGTCCTCTTTATTATTATGTTTTGTACAATGTGTACATTGTACAGATTTCGTGGTAGCAATCTTATAAACACACAAGATTTTTTACCTGCAAATTACGAAAATTACAATGATTGGAATAGCTGTCGTTTTTGATGGTCTAGGGTTGCTGTTGATGTTGTTGTTGGTCCATTTAGGAGCTTGTGACATCTCCGTCGTTCAGCCCTATATACTGTACATGAGTGTGACTACTGCGTGGTGCAGCGGTAACGTTCTTGTCTGCTGTGCTCAAGGTTGCAGGATTGATTCCTGGCGCAATCAGTTCATATTTGAGGGTGCGCAAATGTGAGGGAGTCGTGACAGTAGATATACTGGCACGTTTAACATCCCCTTCTTGGCAAAATTCCAGCACCCCGGCGTGGCGTTTCTAAAAGCTTCAGTACTTAAAAAGGATGTGAAACCAAGAACATTATTACTATACTAATTCAGCTATCACCATAGCACGGGTTATCAGACAGAATACCGCACATACCCGACTACACGGAGCTGAATAACCAAGATGTCCAAGCCTCTCAAACGAAACAACTACCATCACAAACAATTAATTAATCTTAACGTAATACTTTTATGATCCACGAATATTCCTTGCGTTTTAATACAGTCCTTGAGTTGTAAAATGTTGAAGATCTTTATTTTAAGTGACTCGTATTTCTAATAAACGTAGGCGTCGCATCGATACCAGCTCATGCTTTATAACCGCAGTACAGTACGTGCCAAACACAAGTACATCCGGTGAATTCGAGGGTTACACGGGCGTTTCAATTGCTTCCTCAGTCCCAAATAGTTAGCAACATCGTTAAAATGTCCCTTGTTTAGTGAAATATATCGCTTGTCCTACAACTAGCCTCAATTACATTCACTTTCTGGGCTTCGTTTCGCTTTCAATACAGAAACCTTACTATAACACCGCAGTTAGGGGAGAGAAACCACGTCCGATACATAAACACGGAAATACAAGACTGGCTGGTTACAAGAGTAGTGGGAGGTCCGATGATTACACACTCAACTGAGGATCTTAAATTTGCTTGTCCAGACTTAGATTAGTACTGTAGTTCTCAAACAACTTTGTCCAAACAAACTGTATTCATCAACGACGGAAAATAACTAAATATAAGATTAAATAAATAAATAAATAAATAAATAGGTGGATGGACATTATGGTGTTTGAAGCCAATTTTCAGTGTTGCCTTAGTAAACAAAAGTTTGATGCTTTTCAGTCGGTCAACACGAGTGTACCCAAATGAGATGGGTTATTCCCTAATCCTGAAAAAAATGTACCTACATGAGATTAATAAATACACTTGGATGACCAGTTTCGATCGTCAAGAGAACATCATCAGATCCATTACACTTAGGCTATAAAATCGATATCTGAAAATATGGGTGAAAATATTTACAATATGTACACTTACTTAGTCACAGTGTTAGTAATGCAACTCGTCAGTATTTGTTGGTTGTAGTCTGGTTGGTTGGTTGGTTCTTAAGTTTAGGGGCTGCGACAACGCGGTCATGTAGCCCCGTGTACTTTGGGTGTGTTGAATCTGTCTGATAACCGGTGTTAATTGTGATGACTGTATTAGTGTGTGTTATCTGTTATTTTAATTTAAGTACTGCAACTTAGAATTATTCAAATAGTTCCTCTTTTGCCGCCAAGCGCCACCGTCAACGACTACTAGGCTAAGTTCACAACTCAGCTGCTAGACGCCACCGCAGTCGGCTCTTGGCAACGAACTTAGAAACCTAAGAGCGTTGTTTACAATAACCTATCCAATTTAGCTTCACACAGGTGCAATTAGTGGAAGGTTCTTTAACATGCCATAAATCTATGACATGGGACCGCCGGCTTTACTTCCCCTCCGAAGGAAGGCATACTGAGGGATTTTTAACGCTCTTAAAAAATCCGACGGCTTCGGCCGGGTTTGAACCCGCTATCTTGGGCATAGAAGCTCAGCATGCTACCGACTACGCCACCGAAGCCGCTTGGTTGTAGTCTATGTGATGTTTTGGTGAGATACTGGAAGTGGTGATAAAACTCCGAAATTTGCCTATTTGGAGTGAATATGTGGTTGTTGTAAATGGTCACTTGATCGCTTGACGATCGAAACTGGTCATCCAAGAGTATTTATTAATCTAATGTATTTTTTATAACCCATCTCATTTGGGTACATTAGTGTTGACCGACTGAAAAGTACTAGAGATGCGCCCGAGTCAATCCCACTGGGGGACAAAGTAGTACGAAGGACTAACTCCTTCAAATGCCTAGTGGAATTGATAACCCCAAACATCAATGAAGACCTGGTCATGAACGACAGATGCACTAAACTGGAGAGAGCCTACCACATATGAAGGATCTGTCCAAATCCCTCTCTAAATCTCAAACTCAGACATTACAGTACTGTATTGAAACCATCAGTACTATGCGCCTCAGAATGCCTAAATATGGTCAGAAAAGGACAACTCCGGAAATTGGAGCTGAAGGACCGGAAGATTCTGCGAAAAATCATGGGCTCTATTAAAGAGGAAGGCACGTATAGAATCAGGCACAACAATGAACTGTATGAACAAGTGGAGAGCATTACAACAGCTATCTACTGTGGTTATATTGTGAGAATGGATAATCAGAGGCTCACTTCCAGAATTTTCAACACTGTCTCTAGAGGGAAAGCAACTAACGCCAAGTGGACGAAACTAGTCAGGAAAGACCTTGAACAATTGGATATTGACCCCAGTAACATCTACGATAGGAATAAATAAAGAACTTTGATCAGAACATCAGACTCTCTCCAGTCACTAACAGCAAAAGCAGTGCGTCCAGGAGTAGGTGTGAAATGGACTCAGGAGCGGAAGGACATTCACAGTGCCAGGATGAAGGAATACTGGGCTTAGATGAAAGCTGCCAGAGATAAGAACCACGTGGTCCACAGCCGGCCCAAACGGAACAAGAGAAAATGGATGAATACATGAATACATGAATAAATAAATAAATGAATGAATGAAATAATGAATAAACTAATGCACAAATAAATAATTTATACATCTACTAGCTGTACCCGGCATGCGTTGCAATGCCAATCAAAGAAAGTGTTGGCGTTGTAACTTTGTTTGTTGAAGTGCTTTTGAATTCCCAATATTTTTTTTATTTTTCCGTTATCCACCACTGAACTATTGTAAAATTGATATTCTATATAAAAAACATGGGAGCGTGCTCAACAACTGAACAAAGTTTCATCGCAATGATACAATGATATAAATGGTATATGAACGCATTCAGGACTTTGTGGAAACGATTCGAGGGCTGTCACCCATTTGTAGAACATACTCGCACGCTACCTATTATAAAATGGATTTACTAATTCGAAAATCTTCCCTGGGGTGAACACAACAACTCATCAAAGTTTCAACTCAATCGGATGAATGGCATATGAACGCATACGGGATTTTGTTTCAAAGATTCGTGCGCCGTCACTCATTTGTTGAATCTACTTGTGTGTCACCCTTTGAAAAACGGATTTACTAATTCATACACCTTCGTAGGACTGTACTCAACTCACCAAAGCTTCATCACAATCGGATGAATGCTATATGAACGCATGTGGGACTTGGTTGAAACGATTCAGGCGCTGTCGCTCATTAGTTGAATCTACTCGTGGGCTACCAATTGTAAAATGGATTTACTAAATCAGAAATCTTCGCTGAAGTGGAAATAATATTTCACCAAATTTCATTGAAATCGCTCGAATGAACGCATACGGATTTTTTTAAACGATACACGCGCCGTTACTCATTTGTTGAATATTCTGGTGCGTTACCTATTGTAAAAAGGATTTACTAAATCAGAAACCTTTCCTGGAGTGTGCACAACAATTCACCATAGTTTCATAGCAATCGGATGAATGGTATCCTATATGAACGCATACGGGACTTTCTTTAAACGATTCGCGTGCCGCCGCTCATTTGTTGAATCTACTTGTGCGATACCTATTGTAAAGTGGATTTAATAAGCCTGAAACCTTCCCTGAAGTGTACACAACATCTCACCCAAGATTCATAGCTATCGGACGAATGGTATATGAACGCATACGGGAGTTTGTTGAAACGCTTCGCGCGTCTTCGCTCATTTGTTGAATCTACTTGTGCGCTACTTATTGTAAAACGGATTTACTAAGCCTGAAACTTTCCCTGGAGTGTACTCAACAACTCACCCAAGTTTAATCGCTATTGGACGAATGGTATATGAACGCATACGGGACTATATTGAGGCACTTCGCGCTTCGTCGCTCATTTGTTTAATCTACTTGTGCGATACCTATTGTTAAGTGGATTGACTAAGCCAGAAACCTTACCTGAAGTGTACAGAACATCTCACCCAAGTTTCATCGCATTGGGATAAATGGTATATGAACGCATGTGGGACTTTCTTGAAACAAACGCACGCCATTTTGTTGAAGCTACTCGCTCGACGATTTCACATTGCCAACCGAGCCGTTTCACGGGCTGCCTCACTTTGCTCTTGTGATTGAGAAGCACGTAGTCGAGCCATACTAATGCGGCGCTCTTCACAGGCAATTTCTTGTTCTTCAGTCCTTTCATTCGCAATGTTTCGTATCCTTCTTGCATTATGGCTTTGTCGGGAAAGATTCGATCGTCTTTGTCGCGGCATTGATAATGATGATTCGAAGAGAATACAAATTACGTTGAGCAACTAACGGGATTCCATGTTAAGAGCCTCATTTTCTATACCGGTAGTGGAGAGCGCTACTTGCATCCAGTCGGCCGTGTCTCGTCAAGAGCTACTGTTGCCTGGAAACGACTTGCCTTGCCATTCCTTCATGAGCTTATTTAAGCTGTCATTTGCGTTACGTTTTATAGTGACGTTTTATGTCACGTCACGGGATAAAAAAAAAGTATCCTATGTCCGTCTCCTGGTTCTAAGCTACCTCCACACCAATTTTCAGCCAAATCGGTTCAGCCGTTCTTGAGTTATAAATAGTGTAACTAACACGACTTTCTTTTATATATATAGATTTATTTAGCGTATAACTGATAGTGATGGGAGTGTCCGAGGACCCATAAGGTGAGCTACAAGTACCGTCACGTGTGGATGAGATGAAATGAACGAAGATGAAAGAAACTGGGAGTAGGAAATATAAGCCGAAGCTGGCACAGGGGCTAATGGGCAAGATGGCCGCCGCGCGCAACTAGCCCTATGTTATTCTTATGGAGAGGTCATTCAGAGCTGGCACAGGGGCTAATGGGCTATATGGCTGCCACGCTGTCACAGGGGGAGGTCGGCCGTGTAGTTGCTAAATGGAATATTTATTATTATTATTATTATTATTATTAGGTAATTACTGATTGATAACTTGCCACGGTGGGTGAGTGGTTATCGTGTCGGACTACCAACCCCAAGCTTGCAGGTTCGCTCGTGGTCGTGGTAAGTGATTTTTGAAAGGTGGCAAAAATGAGGACACGCATGTCATACGATGTTGGCATGTAAAATAACCCAGGGAGGGGTCGGCTATGTAGTTTCTAAATGGAATATTTATTATTATTATTATTATTTATTATTATTATTAGGTAATTATTGATTGATCATGTACAATCAAGACCAGCCTTATATTGCCCCACTTTATGGTGTAGTGGCTAGCATTTTAGCTGTTATTGTGGAGGCTCGGTTCGAGTCCTGGCTTTGTCAAGAAATTTAATTCTTGGCTGAGGGTTGGAACGTAGTACACTCAACCTTGTGAGGCAAAACTGACAGGAGCTGGCTTTTGATTCATACCGCAGCCATTCTGCCTAACCCAACTTCACCTAACCTAACCTGACCTAACCTTACCTAACCTAACCAAATCCCACTTTACCTAACCTAACCTAACTTCAAAGTCAGAATGTACATTACATCTATTGTTTTTATACCCTCATAAATTAGATATAGAGAATGTCCACCACGATTTAGATCCTCGAGCACACTTTCTTACATATCATTAAAACGTGTAGAAAGGAATGTCTGAAAATTTTCACTAACACACATAGTACACGTTCACTATACATTGTATCCACTTTTTGAGTGTTAATGATACGGAAAAGAGTATGTATTGGTAATTCAGTGAGCTTTTTTTTCTCTCTAATCAACAGTTCTGTCCCCATAGCATTGAGAATATTTATTGTAGTAGCCTATCAAGAAAAAAAATCATATCTATTACAGTTTAGCTATAAGTGACCAGAACCACTATAACATTTTATTCTAATAAGGAGATTTCCATAATGATAAGAAAAAAACTTACCATAATAATGGATTGTGTGTAAGTCAACGTCTTTCGCTGCTTGATGCCACTACTATACTGATACTCATACAACGGACAAGTGAGTTCATGTTTCGCAGACGTAATCGTATGTTCCCACCCACTTCCTGAGTGTTGCACGCGCCGTAGTGGCTAAATTTGAAACTAGGTGAAATGATTTGCTGACGTAATCGTATGTTCACTTGCACGCACACGCAGGCCCCTGTGAGTGGGTCCCTGTGGACGAGTCCCTGTGGACGGGACCCTGTGGACGGTCATTGTTGACGGGTCATTGTTGACGGGTCCTTATTGACGGATCCTTGTGGACTAGTCCCTGTGGACGGGTCATTGTTGACGGGTCCTTTTTGACTAATCCCTTTAGACCGGTCCCTTTGGACTGGTCCCTAATGCTATAATGAAATTAAACGTTGTTCCACATGAAACGCAAGCGAAGAGCCGATCGCTACTATGAATTAACATGTTTTTTGTTTTGTTTTGTTTTTACACATGTGCACTTGGAGGGTTTTTGTAAGAATACAGATTTATAGATGAGTTATTTTTTTTTAAATACCAAAAGATCCAAAACTAATAGGTCATTAGCTTTTTAATATTTCATGATCCAATAAGGCTAGGGACTTGTATGAGAGGTCGTTGGACTTGAGGTGACATTCTTTTTTTTTAATATATTATTTATTTTTATCAAAAGGGCTTAACTACACTTTTGTTAATATCTCGCTAACTAATAATTAGAGAGGGTTAAGTGAGGTGTCATGGGACTCAGAATGGTTAACCCTTTTCCATGGCCAAGGAATTTACCCAAAATACCCAATACATTAAGGTCATTGACCTGAGATTTTATAAACTAATAATTGGATACGAACATGTGAGATGTTTACCATGTGTGATGAAACATAGCTAGGTAGAGAAAGAATTAGTGTAGGTGACTGACAAGTCTTTTACCATTGAAACTTGTTTTCAGATCAAACTGCTGTATAGAGAGAGTATAGGTTGCAGGTATGGGTTAATAAATGAGAAACGGTGTACGCAAACTCTGATTTATCAAGAATTAAGAGTAGACTATC
The DNA here is from genome assembly GCA_946902985.2 of Meconema thalassinum. Lineage (NCBI taxonomy): Eukaryota > Metazoa > Arthropoda > Insecta > Orthoptera > Tettigoniidae > Meconema > Meconema thalassinum. Next base: position 1,226,704,425 of record OX336388.2, on the reverse strand, counting down.
TTTAATTGATTGGTTAAAGATAATAGCTAATACACAAAAATGCTCAGTGGTTACCGAGACAAAATGGTTGCTACACACAACAAGCTTTAAATACTTGAGGCTAATAATCTATACACACACACACACACACTCGCTTTTTGTAAACTAAACTGTGTTGCTGTCAGTGTTCAGACAGTAGGCTGATGACAAAATGCATTGCTAACAGAAATATAATCATTTCCAGTTGCCTAATGTTACCAGCTGTGTTGCAGTGGTAAGCACTTTTAGCTCTTGTACTGGTGGTCTTAACTCGATTTCCAGGTCTGAGGCCTAGAACAAGTTGAACTTAGAAACAAGGGCATGGTGGTGCAGTGGTTAAGCTGTTAGCCTTTCACTAGGGGTTCGATTTCAGGTTAATATGCATGTCATAAACATATTAAACAAAACAAAACAGAGATAACGTTTAAAACTGATTACTTTTGTGTCTTTTCAAATTATTACTTGGATTACAAATACAAAGGTGAACTGGGTTTGATATACAGTTAATGCTGTCTATCACTCACTAGACTGTAAGAAAGCTAAAAGAGCAAAAGGCGTAGGTAGAGCAGTGGTAAAATTGCTATATGTAGAGAACTACCTGGCAAAGCTATATCGCATAAACAGTGCAGGATACAATCCAGTAATCAAATTTGTATCTTGTGGAACAGAGAAATGCACTTACGTGAGAAAATGTAAGTTCATGTGTAATATGACCTAACACACAAGTGTTCACCTGTGCACATGCATGATAAGAGCTAACAAGTCACATTCTGTTTAGTTCGTACGTAACGTTAGGTTAGGGCTAATGCACACACCCTAGTACACGAGGCACATGCCATTTGAGAGCAGGTCAAGGGATCTAACTTGGTGGATGGATGTGTTCAAACGAGTCATTTGTAGTTGAAAGAGAATAATACTTGTTCTTAAGATGTTAAAACTGAGGAGATGGATGTACAGTAAGACGTCTTGTTATTTCCTGTGTCATATTACAGACATGGCAGAGAGCACACGGTTCTGTTGCTATGACTACGCTGCAGTAATTTGAAACCCTACTTGTTCATTAAGACAAAGGGTGATGATTATACAAAGGTAGCAGTCATTGGATATTACACAGGTGTTCCTTCCGGTGTCATGTTGCTGACATGGCAGGGAGCGCACAGTTCTATTGCTACGACTAACGCTGCAGTAATTTGAAACCCCAACGTGTTGATCAAGACAATGAGTAATGAATATGCAAAGTCAGCAGTAATTGGATACCACACATCAACATTGACTAAATCATAAACGTGTTGTCATAACCAGCAAAAACCTCATTTAAAGATTTTAGATTTTACATTTTAAATTTAAGATTTTTTTGATTTTTAGATTTTACTTTTTTACATTTTCCTAAAAGAGTAAACAACAAGGTCACATACCTAATCTCATTAAACCTAACTTTACCAAACCTAACTTAAGCTAATCCAAAGGCCAATGCACATACCCAAAGCATATAAGGTACATGCAACTATCCTTATGCTAGTCTTACAGGTTACTGTACAACATGATCACTACCCAAACGGATTTTTTTTTCATTTTGTTGTTTACACATATGTCAATTTTCCAATCCCCCATTTTCAGTTTTTTTAATGTCAGTTTTTTTAGTTTTTTCAATTTCATAATATGGAAAACATGGATTTTTGCATTTTGTTGTTTACACATTTATTAATTACACAATTTCCCATTTTCAGTTCTTAAAATGTCAGTTTAAAGTTTTTCAATTTCATGATATAGAAACATGGATTTTCCAATTTATTGTTTTCTCATTTGTCAATTTAAAAAATTCACATTTACAGTTTTTTTTTTAAATTTCAGTTTAGTGTTTTTTGTTCTATTTGTTAATATGGAAACATGGATTTTTTACAATTTGTGTTTTATATGTCATGCAATTATCCTTATGCTAGTCTTATAGGTTACTGTACAACATGATCACTATCCTCCACTGGATTTTGTTTTTCATTTTTTGTTGTTTATACATATGCCAATTTTCCAATTTACTATTTTCAGTTTTTATGTCAGTTTTTTTTTTCAATTTGATAATATGGAAAACATGGATTTTGCATTTTGTTGTTTGCACATTTATTAATTTCGCAATTTCCCATTTTCAGTTCTTAAAATGTCAGTTTAAATTTTTTTCAATTTCATGATATTGAAACATGGATTTTCCAATTTGTTGTTTTCAAATTTGTCAATTTACTAAATTCACATTTACAGTTTTTTTTTAAAATTTCAGTTTAATGTTTTTTGTTCTATTTGTTAATATGGAAACATGGATTTTTTACAATTTGTGTTTTTTTACTTGTCATGCAATTATTATTATGCTAGTCTTATAGGTTACTGTACAATATGATTACTACCCCACTGGATTTTTTTCATTTTGTTGTTTACACATATGCCAATTTTCCAATTCCCCATTTTCAGTTTTTTAATATTAGTTTTAAGTTTTTCAATTTCATAATATGGAAACATGGATTTTGCATTTTGTTGTTTACACTTTTATCAATTTTACAATTTCCCATTTACAGTTCTTAAAATGTCAGTTTAAAGTTTTTCAATTTCATGATATAGGAACATGGATTTTCCAATTTGTTGTTTTCACATTTATCAATTTACCAAATTCCCATTTACAGTTTTTAAAATTTCAGTTTAATGTTGTTGTTTTTTTTTCTATTTGTCAATATGGAAACAAGGATTTTTTTCCAATTTGTGTTTTACATGTTCATTTTGCATTAGGAGTGGAGAAAGGTGGGTAGTAATTAAAATGTGCAAGCAGTGCCCATTGTTGACAGGTCATTGTTGACTAGTCCTTTTCATACAACAGACAAGTGAGTTCATGTTAGCATGCATTACTAAAAATGTAATACCATGCAAGTGTTTAACATTTTTACAAATTAGCTTATGTATTAGTTTATGTGTGGGGGTCTTATGTTGAGCATTTTGTATTGACTTATTTGACAAGTTATTTTTGTCAATGCATTTAGTGGATTTTTCTCTTGGTCTTGGAAAGTATATCAGTCCATTTTATCACAACATGATGCTTACTGCCTTGTTTGTAAGCAACAACAACACACTAAACTTTCAAAAAAAAACCACTTAAGTACTCTAAGGTGCCTAAGATAACTTAAGTGCCATGTCAAGAACATTTTTTTTCTTGCAAAAAAAAGGTGAATGGGGAAAGTAGACTATATGTTTAAACTAAAAAAATCATATAAAGTCATATGTTAGCTCTAACATCTACGTTTATTCCATTCTTACTCGAAAAATATTATATATTTTTTTAAATATTTCTAAAAAATATTTGGAAAGTAGGCTATATTTTGAAAACTACTCATCCTATGAAGTCATATATAGACTCAAACCAATGGGTTTTATATCCTTAATCGTTAGAACAAAATATGGAATTATTGACATTTTTTTTTCCAAAAAATGATCATTTTGAAAAAGGGGTATATATTGGAAACTAGGAATTTTACAAAAAAGTGTGTTTGACATAAATGACAGGTATTTACCAATTCTACCCACAAGCCAAGTCCCAGATCTCTGGGACAACATCCAAAAATGTTTTTTATTGTGAAGAAGGCGATATTTTCAAAACGTATCATTCTAAAAAGTCATATATAGACTCAAACAAATGTTCTTTAAGTTATTTAACGTTAAAACAAAACTTAACATTTTTTTCATTTTTTCTAAAAAAGTCCAATTTTCAAAATTGTCTATGGCGGCTTATGATGGTGGCTTATGGTGGTGGCTTATGGCGGCTTATGATGGCGGCTTATGATGGTGGCTTATGGTGGTGGCTTATGGTGGTGGCTTATGGTGGTGGTTTTATGGTGGCTTATAATGGTGGCTTATGGTGGTGGTTTCTGGTGGCTTATGGTGGCTTATGGTGGTGGCTTATGATAGTGGCTTATGGTGATGGTTTATGATGGTGGCTTATGGTGGTGGCCTATGGTGGCTTATGGTGGTGGCTTATAGTGGTGGCATATGTTGGTGACTTATTTTTGGTGGTTTACGTTAATACCTTATTTGTAATGGCTTATTTGACAAGTTATTTTTGTCAATGTATTTAGAGGATTTTTCTCTTGGTCTTGGAAAGTATCTCAATCCTTTTTTTTTATATGGTAGCATAATGCTTACCGCCATGTTTGTAAGCAAAAACAAACACACTAAAATTCCAAGAATCCAAAGTACTCTAAGGGTAATGATTGTCTCTCAACTCCTTTCAACGACTAGTCAAAAACATTATATATATTTTTAAAAATTTTCAAAAAAGGTAAATTGGGGAAGTAGGCTATATGTTTAAACTAAAAATCATATCAAATCATATGCTAACTCTAACACCTACGTCTATCCCACTCTCATTCAAAAAATATAATATTCTTCAAAATTTTTCCAAAACAATATTTGGAAAGTAGGCCATATTTTGAAAACTAATCATCCTATAAAGTCATATATAGACTCAAACCAATGGCTTTTATATCCTTAATCGTAAGAACAAAATATGGAATTTTTGACATTTTTTTCAAAAATGTTCATTTTAAAACGGGGGCTATATTTTAGAAACTAGGAATTTTACAAAAAAGTTTGTTTAACGTAAATTACAGGTATTTACCTCCACTATCCACAAACCAAGTCTCAAGTCTCTGGGACAACATCCAAAAAAGTTCAATTTGGAAAGTATGCGATATTTTGAAAACTAATCATCCTAAAAAGTCATATATAGACTCAAACCAATGGCTTTTATGTCCTTAATTGGTAGAACAAAACTTGACATTTTTTCAGTTTTTCCAAAGAAGTCCAATTTTCAAAATTGTCTATATTTTGGGAACTAAGAATTTCACAAAAAAGTTTGTTTAACGTAAATGAAAGGTCTTTATCCCCTCTACCCCAAAAATAAATTTCAGGTGCCTAGGACAAAAACTGTGCAGTAGTGTGTTTTGAGGGGTTCTAAATCCACCTCCACCTCCCCACCTCCAAGATGGCGGCCGTAGCTTAACTTAACCTAGCCTAACCTAACAAAATGGCGGCCGTAGTTTAACTTAACCTAGCCTAACCTAACAAGATGGCGGCCGTAGCCAAGCCTAACCTAACCTAACCTACGAGGTGTGATCAAAAAGTTCCAAAAATTTGGCTGCAACTTAACCAAACCTAGCCTAGCCTAACCTAACCTAACCTACAAGGTGTGATCAAAAAGTTCCAAAATGGCGGCCGTAGCTTCACTTAACCTAACCTAACTTAACCTAAACCTACGAGGTGTGATCAAAAATTTTTCAAAATAGTGGTCATAGCTTAACTGAACCTTGCCTAACCTAACCTAACCTAAACCTACGAAGTGTGGTCATAAAGTTCCAAGATGGAGGTCGTAGCTTAACTCAACCTAACCTAACCCTACGAGGTGTGATCAAAAAGTTCCAAAAATGGCTGCCGTAGCTTAACTTAACCTTTGAGTCATTTTTTTAACGGGTCCCGGAGGACGGGTCCTTGTTGACGGGTCCCTGTGGGCGGGTCCTTTGGACTGATCCCTATGGACTGGCCCTTGCATTTTATCCAAATTATGTCAAAGGGAACCCGCCACAGGGACCCGTCAACAAGGACCCGTCCTCCGGGACCCGTTAAATAAATGACTCAAAGGTTAAGTTAAGCTACGGCAGCCATTTTTGGAACTTTTTGATCACACCTCGTAGGGTTAGGTTGAGTTAAGCTACGACCTCCATCTTGGAACTTTATGACCACACTTCGTAGGTTTAGGTTAGGTTAGGTTAGGCAAGGTTCAGTTAAGCTATGACCACTATTTTGAAAATTTTTTGATCACAACTCGTAGGTTTAGGTTAAGTTAGGTTAGGTTAAGTAAAGCTACGGCCGCCATTTTGGAACTTTTTGATCACACCTTGTAGGTTAGGTTAGGTTAGGCTAGGCTAGGTTTGGTTAAGTTGCAGCCAAATTTTTGGAACTTTTTGATCACACCTCGTAGGTTAGGTTAGGTTAGGTTAGGCTACGGCCGCCATCTTGTTAGGTTGGGCTAGGTTAAGTTAAGCTACGGCCGCCATTTTGTTAGGTTAGGCTAGGTTAAGTTAAGCTACGGCCGCCATCTTGGAGGTGGGGAGGTGGAGGTGGATTTAGAACCCCTCAAAACACACTACTGCACAGTTTTTGTCCTAGGCACCTGCAATTTATTTTTGGGGTAGAGGGGATAAAGACCTTTCATTTACGTTAAACAAACTTTTTTGTGAAATTCTTAGTTCCCAAAATATAGACAATTTTGAAAATTGGACTTCTTTGGAAAAACTGAAAAAATGTCAAGTTTTGTTCTACCAATTAAGGACATAAAAGCCATTGGTTTGAGTCTATATATGACTTTTTAGGATGATTAGTTTTCAAAATATCGCATACTTTCCAAATTGAACTTTTTTGGATGTTGTCCCAGAGACTTGAGACTTGGTTTGTGGATAGTGGAGGTAAATACCTGTAATTTACGTTAAACAAACTTTTTTGTAAAATTCCTAGTTTCTAAAATATAGCCCCCGTTTTAAAATGAACATTTTTGAAAAAAATGTCAAAAATTCCATATTTTGTTCTTACGATTAAGGATATAAAAGCCATTGGTTTGAGTCTATATATGACTTTATAGAATGATTAGTTTTCAAAATATGGCCTACTTTCCAAATATTGTTTTGGAAAAATTTTGAAGAATATTATATTTTTTGAATGAGAGTGGGATAGACGTAGGTGTTAGAGTTAGCATATGATTTGATATGATTTTTAGTTTAAACATATAGCCTACTTCCCCAATTTACCTTTTTTGAAAATTTTTAAAAATATATATAATGTTTTTGACTAGTCGTTGAAAGGAGTTGAGAGACAATCATTACCCTTAGAGTACTTTGGATTCTTGGAATTTTAGTGTGTTTGTTTTTGCTTACAAACATGGCGGTAAGCATTATGCTACCATATAAAAAAAAAGGATTGAGATACTTTCCAAGACCAAGAGAAAAATCCTCTAAATACATTGACAAAAATAACTTGTCAAATAAGCCATTACAAATAAGGTATTAACGTAAACCACCAAAAATAAGTCACCAACATATGCCACCACTATAAGCCACCACCATAAGCCACCATAGGCCACCACCATAAGCCACCATCATAAACCATCACCATAAGCCACTATCATAAGCCACCACCATAAGCCACCATAAGCCACCAGAAACCACCACCATAAGCCACCATTATAAGCCACCATAAAACCACCACCATAAGCCACCACCATAAGCCACCACCATAAGCCACCATCATAAGCCGCCATCATAAGCCGCCATAAGCCACCACCATAAGCCACCATCATAAGCCGCCATAGACAATTTTGAAAATTGGACTTTTTTAGAAAAAATGAAAAAAATGTTAAGTTTTGTTTTAACGTTAAATAACTTAAAGAACATTTGTTTGAGTCTATATTTGACTTTTTAGAATGATACGTTTTGAAAATATCGCCTTCTTCACAATAAAAAACATTTTTGGATGTTGTCCCAGAGATCTGGGACTTGGCTTGAGGGTAGAATTGGTAAATACCTGTCATTTACGTCAAACACACTTTTTTGTAAAATTCCTAGTTTCCAATATATACCCCTTTTTCAAAATGATCATTTTTTGGAAAAAAAATGTCAATAATTCCATATTTTGTTCTAACGATTAAGGATATAAAACCCATTGGTTTGAGTCTATATATGACTTCATAGGATGAGTAGTTTTCAAAATATAGCCTACTTTCAAAATATTTTTTAGAAATATTTAAAAAAATATATAATATTTTTCGAGTAAGAATGGAATAAACGTAGATGTTAGAGCTAACATATGACTTTATATGATTTTTTTTAGTTTAAACATTTAGTCTACTTTCCCCATTCACCTTTTTTTTGCAAGAAAAAAAATGTTCTTGACTTGGCACTTAAGTTATCTTAGGCTCCTTAGAGTACTTAAGTGTTTTTTTTTTGAAAGTTTAGTGTGTTGTTGTTGCTTACAAACAAGGCAGTAAGCATCATGTTGTGATAAAATGGACTGATATACTTTCCAAGACCAAGAGAAAAATCCACTAAATGCATTGACAAAAATAACTTGTCAAATAAGTCAATACAAAATGCTCAACATAAGACCCCCACACATAAACTAATACATAAGCTAATTTGTAAAAATGTTAAACACTTGCATGGTATTACATTTTTAGTAATGCATGCTAACATGAACTCACTTGTCTGTTGTATGAAAAGGACTAGTCAACAATGACCTGTCAACAATGGGCACTGCTTGCACATTTTAATTACTACCCACCTTTCTCCACTCCTAATGCAAAATGAACATGTAAAACACAAATTGGAAAAAAATCCTTGTTTCCATATTGACAAATAGAAAAAAAAAACAACAACATTAAACTGAAATTTTAAAAACTGTAAATGGGAATTTGGTAAATTGATAAATGTGAAAACAACAAATTGGAAAATCCATGTTCCTATATCATGAAATTGAAAAACTTTAAACTGACATTTTAAGAACTGTAAATGGGAAATTGTAAAATTGATAAAAGTGTAAACAACTAAATGCAAAATCCATGTTTCCATATTATGAAATTGAAAAACTTAAAACTAATATTAAAAAACTGAAAATGGGGAATTGGAAAATTGGCATATGTGTAAACAACAAAATGAAAAAAATCCAGTGGGGTAGTAATCATATTGTACAGTAACCTATAAGACTAGCATAATAATAATTGTATGACATGTAAAAAAACACAAATTGTAAAAAATCCATGTTTCCATATTAACAAATAGAACAAAAAACATTAAACTGAAATTTAAAAAAAACTGTAAATGTGAATTTAGTAAATTGACAAATTTGAAAACAACAAATTGGAAAATCCATGTTTCAATATCATGAAATTGAAAAAAAATTAAACTGACATTTTAAGAACTGAAAATGGGAAATTGCGAAATTAATAAATGTGTAAACAACAAAATGCAAAATCCATATTTTCCATATTATCAAATTGAAAAAAAAAACTGACATAAAAAACTGAAAATAGTAAATTGGAAAATTGGCATATGTATAAACAACAAAAAATGAAAAACAAAATCCAGTGGAGGATAGTGATCATGTTGTACAGTAACCTATAAGACTAGCATAAGGATAATTGCATGACATATAAAACACAAATTGTAAAAAATCCATGTTTCCATATTAACAAATAGAACAAAAAACACTAAACTGAAATTTAAAAAAAAACTGTAAATGTGAATTTTTTAAATTGACAAATGAGAAAACAATAAATTGGAAAATCCATGTTTCTATATCATGAAATTGAAAAACTTTAAACTGACATTTTAAGAACTGAAAATGGGAAATTGTGTAATTAATAAATGTGTAAACAACAAAATGCAAAAATCCATGTTTTCCATATTATGAAATTGAAAAAACTAAAAAAACTGACATTAAAAAAACTGAAAATGGGGGATTGGAAAATTGACATATGTGTAAACAACAAAATGAAAAAAAAAATCCGTTTGGGTAGTGATCATGTTGTACAGTAACCTGTAAGACTAGCATAAGGATAGTTGCATGTACCTTATATGCTTTGGGTATGTGCATTGGCCTTTGGATTAGCTTAAGTTAGGTTTGGTAAAGTTAGGTTTAATGAGATTAGGTATGTGACCTTGTTGTTTACTCTTTTAGGAAAATGTAAAAAAGTAAAATCTAAAAATCAAAAAAATCTTAAATTTAAAATGTAAAATCTAAAATCTTTAAATGAGGTTTCTGCTGGTTATGACAACACGTTTATGATTTAGTCAATGTTGATGTGTGGTATCCAATTACTGCTGACTTTGCATATTCATTACTCATTGTCTTGATCAACACGTTGGGGTTTCAAATTACTGCAGCGTTAGTCGTAGCAATAGAACTGTGCGCTCCCTGCCATGTCAGCAACATGACACCGGAAGGAACACCTGTGTAATATCCAATGACTGCTACCTTTGTATAATCATCACCCTTTGTCTTAATGAACAAGTAGGGTTTCAAATTACTGCAGCGTAGTCATAGCAACAGAACCGTGTGCTCTCTGCCATGTCTGTAATATGACACAGGAAATAACAAGACGTCTTACTGTACATCCATCTCCTCAGTTTTAACATCTTAAGAACAAGTATTATTCTCTTTCAACTACAAATGACTCGTTTGAACACATCCATCCACCAAGTTAGATCCCTTGACCTGCTCTCAAATGGCATGTGCCTCGTGTACTAGGGTGTGTGCATTAGCCCTAACCTAACGTTACGTACGAACTAAACAGAATGTGACTTGTTAGCTCTTATCATGCATGTGCACAGGTGAACACTTGTGTGTTAGGTCATATTACACATGAACTTACATTTTCTCACGTAAGTGCATTTCTCTGTTCCACAAGATACAAATTTGATTACTGGATTGTATCCTGCACTGTTTATGCGATATAGCTTTGCCAGGTAGTTCTCTACATATAGCAATTTTACCACTGCTCTACCTACGCCTTTTGCTCTTTTGGCTTTCTTACAGTCTAGTGTGTGATAGACAGCATTAACTGTATATCAAACCCAGTTCACCTTTGTATTTGTAATCCAAGTAATAATTTGAAAAGACACAAATGTAATCAGTTTTAAACGTTATCTCTGTTTTGTTTTGTTTAATATGTTTATGACATGCATATTAACCTGAAATCGAACCCCTAGTGAAAGGCTAACAGCTTAACCACTGCACCACCATGCCCTTGTTTCTAAGTTCAACTTGTTCTAGGCCTCAGACCTGGAAATCGAGTTAAGACCACCAGTACAAGAGCTAAAAGTGCTTACCACTGCAACACAGCTGGTAACATTAGACAACTGGAAATGATTATATTTCTGTTAGCAATGCATTTTGTCATCAGCCTACTGTCTGAACACTGACAGCAACACAGTTTAGTTTACAAAAAGCGAGTGTGTGTGTGTGTGTGTGTATAGATTATTAGCCTCAAGTATTTAAAGCTTGTTGTGTGTAGCAACCATTTTGTCTCGGTAACCACTGAGCATTTTTGTGTTTTAGCTATTATCTTTAACCAATCAATTAAAGATAGTCTACTCTTAATTCTTGATAAATCAGAGTTTGCGTACACCGTTTCTCATTTATTAACCCATACCTGCAACCTATACTCTCTCTATACAGCAGTTTGATCTGAAAACAAGTTTCAATGGTAAAAGACTTGTCAGTCACCTACACTAATTCTTTCTCTACCTAGCTATGTTTCATCACACATGGTAAACATCTCACATGTTCGTATCCAATTATTAGTTTATAAAATCTCAGGTCAATGACCTTAATGTATTGGGTATTTTGGGTAAATTCCTTGGCCATGGAAAAGGGTTAACCATTCTGAGTCCCATGACACCTCACTTAACCCTCTCTAATTATTAGTTAGCGAGATATTAACAAAAGTGTAGTTAAGCCCTTTTGATAAAAATAAATAATATATTAAAAAAAAAGAATGTCACCTCAAGTCCAACGACCTCTCATACAAGTCCCTAGCCTTATTGGATCATGAAATATTAAAAAGCTAATGACCTATTAGTTTTGGATCTTTTGGTATTTAAAAAAAATAACTCATCTATAAATCTGTATTCTTACAAAAACCCTCCAAGTGCACATGTGTAAAAACAAAACAAAACAAAAAACATGTTAATTCATAGTAGCGATCGGCTCTTCGCTTGCGTTTCATGTGGAACAACGTTTAATTTCATTATAGCATTAGGGACCAGTCCAAAGGGACCAGTCTAAAGGGATTAGTCAAAAAGGACCCGTCAACAATGACCCGTCCACAGGGACTCGTCCACAAGGATCCGTCAATAAGGACCCGTCAACATTGACCCGTCAACAATGACCGTCCACAGGGTCCCGTCCACAGGGACTCGTCCACAGGGACCCACTCACAGGGGCCTGCGTGTGCGTGCAAGTGAACATACGATTACGTCAGCAAATCATTTCACCTAGTTTCAAATTTAGCCACTACGGCGCGTGCAACACTCAGGAAGTGCGTGGGAACATACGATTACGTCTGCGAAACATGAACTCACTTGTCCGTTGTATGAGTATCAGTATAGTAGTGGCATCAAGCAGCGAAAGACGTTGACTTACACACAATCCATTATTATGGTAAGTTTTTTTCTTATCATTATGGAAATCTCCTTATTAGAATAAAATGTTATAGTGGTTCTGGTCACTTATAGCTAAACTGTAATAGATATGATTTTTTTTTCTTGATAGGCTACTACAATAAATATTCTCAATGCTATGGGGACAGAACTGTTGATTAGAGAGAAAAAAAAGCTCACTGAATTACCAATACATACTCTTTTCCGTATCATTAACACTCAAAAAGTGGATACAATGTATAGTGAACGTGTACTATGTGTGTTAGTGAAAATTTTCAGACATTCCTTTCTACACGTTTTAATGACATGTAAGAAAGTGTGCTCGAGGATCTAAATCGTGGTGGACATTCTCTATATCTAATTTATGAGGGTATAAAAACAATAGATGTAATGTACATTCTGACTTTGAAGTTAGGTTAGGTTAGGTAAAGTGGGATTTGGTTAGGTTAGGTAAGGTTAGGTCAGGTTAGGTTAGGTGAAGTTGGGTTAGGCAGAATGGCTGCGGTATGAATCAAAAGCCAGCTCCTGTCAGTTTTGCCTCACAAGGTTGAGTGTACTACGTTCCAACCCTCAGCCAAGAATTAAATTTCTTGACAAAGCCAGGACTCGAACCGAGCCTCCACAATAACAGCTAAAATGCTAGCCACTACACCATAAAGTGGGGCAATATAAGGCTGGTCTTGATTGTACATGATCAATCAATAATTACCTAATAATAATAATAAATAATAATAATAATAATAAATATTCCATTTAGAAACTACATAGCCGACCCCTCCCTGGGTTATTTTACATGCCAACATCGTATGACATGCGTGTCCTCATTTTTGCCACCTTTCAAAAATCACTTACCACGACCACGAGCGAACCTGCAAGCTTGGGGTTGGTAGTCCGACACGATAACCACTCACCCACCGTGGCAAGTTATCAATCAGTAATTACCTAATAATAATAATAATAATAATAATAAATATTCCATTTAGCAACTACACGGCCGACCTCCCCCTGTGACAGCGTGGCAGCCATATAGCCCATTAGCCCCTGTGCCAGCTCTGAATGACCTCTCCATAAGAATAACATAGGGCTAGTTGCGCGCGGCGGCCATCTTGCCCATTAGCCCCTGTGCCAGCTTCGGCTTATATTTCCTACTACTGGGAAACTTCAAGTAGTTCCAACTTTGGATACCAGACGTTACTGACACCCAGCGGCGAACGTTGGAACTTGATAGAGCGTTTCTAGACAAATAACCTGCACATTTAGCTACACACTACCAATTTTAGTGATAGGTTTTTTTCATGACATAGATCGCCGACACGGGCCCGCCGGCTTTACTACCAACTCCGAAGGAAGGCATACTAAAGGATTTTAACGCTCTTAAAAAAAACCGACGACTTCGGCCGGGTTTGAACCCACGATCTTGGGCACAGCAGTTCAGCATGATACCGACCACGCCACCGAAGTTGGTATTGTAATGTATGTATATTGTTGCTTTGGGACGGCTGTGGTGTCAGCCTCAAGTTGCCGTGTGATCTAAGGCACAGTCTACGACTGGACCGGGTAGCTCGCACTTTGGAGATCCAAGATTCAAATACCGTCGCAGTAAGCAGCCATCATAAGTGTGCATTTCGCCTGGTTTTTGGATCAAACATTTGGACAATGCTGAGATGGTACGTTATTTTGTGTCTCGGGTAACTTCCTAAATCCTAGGCCCTAAATTGCCGTTACACACACGCTATTACCACCAGTTATCAGACAAATTTTACACACACCTAAGAGCACGAAGTTGATGACAGTGATGTTTCAAGCCCCTAGTACGTGCCGCTCTGTCTCTATAGACAGCCCTTTCACATAGTACCGGCCATCCATAAGTTTCTGTCCTTCAATGATCTTTCCATCTATACATAATATAGTCTTCATTCAATTTTTATATTGTTCATTCCGACTGGTTGCGTTGCGCAGCAGCAACGTTTTTGCCCACTGTGTCCAAGGTTGCGGGATCGAAGCCAGGCGCAGTCAGTTGGCGTTTGAGTGCGCTTAAATATGGGGGAGCCGTGTCAGTAGCTGGCACGTAAATGTGCAAGGCAAACTTCCGATACCCCGGCGTTTCCAAAAGCCGCAGTAGTTAAAAAGGACCTAAACCCCATGATTTAGTTTTCTTGCAATTGTTTTAGTTCTTCTTCTTCTTGTTCACCATCACGTCACCTTATATTATATTACTAGCTGAAGTACCCATTCTTCGAACGGTCTTTGGTAATAATAGCCAGACATAATCAATTGAGCTACTGTTGCAATTGTTAGAAACTTGGAAACTCTGAAACTAAATTTACCTAAAGTGTACTTCCTGACTTAAAAATAAAATTGAAAACCTCGTAGACGAAACGCAATGCACATTACATAAAAAATGACCCTCACTGTTGTGTCAACGTCAAGTCCCCGTCCAGAGGAAGACCCCTTTAATAAATTATAAAGGCTTGTGGTGCGTGAAAATTCAGTTTTTTTAGCCTCCAGTGGCCCAAATTCCTAAAAGCAAGAAATAAAATACTGTTTCAATTCAGAAATTTTTGAAAATAATGTTGCTGTTTGGAGATATAATATACCTTCTGTACGTTTAAGTCGTGTGAAAAAAATCTATGGTAACCCCTGACCCCGTTAAGCGCATTGATGAATTTTACAGTTTTAGTTGGTTCCGTGATAACCTTATATACATTTGCAAACGTTCACAGAAATTTGCAAACGTTCACAGAAATTTAATAAATGGAGTGGCTTGACTTCTTGCAGAAATAAATGGAAAGTTGGATGTCACCTTTTGAAATGTTTTTGTCATGGCTATTGGCGTGCATTCCTTCATTAGTTTATTAAATGAAATTATTTTTCTGGGAATATCAGAAACTGTTGGTATTAGAGCATAAAATGTAGTTTTCGGGGACCCTTTACGGCTATTTAGGGTCCCCGAGTTTTGTTTCTGACACCAAGGGACAGAAAATAAGCTTTGTCTCGTCGTTGTAGGCCGTAGTATAATAATAATAAAAATAATTATAGTAATAATATAACAATATAGAGATAGAGACGTAATAGACCTTCCGTACCATACCCGCACGAGTAATTCGGGTGCAAAAATTCTAGAGTACCCCTTGACCCCCTTAAGCGCATTATATGTATTGATGAATTTTACAGCTTGATTTGGTTCCGTTATAACCTTATAGCCGTTTGCAAACTATCTCAGTAATGTAATAAATGGAATTTTGTATTGCGTCTTACAGCAATAGATGGACCTGGGAAGTTCTGTTGCCATGGTTACCGGATTGCATCCTTTCATCTTATATATTAAAATAGTTTTCAAAAAATTTCACCCTTTACTAAAACTGAAATATCTCGGGAAGTATTTGCGCTACGACGACGTTTGTTGTCTTAAAATGTAATGCCCGTCAAGCACCGTCGATTGATACCCACTTTACTTGATTATATCATTCGAGTATTAAAATAATTGCGAATATTACTTCCTTCGAGGTCTCACGAAAATAGAATCGAATGTCTTGACGGACATAATTGTCGCTAGGCGACAACGACCAACACTGTATGATGATATTCAACGCCGCCCCAATAATAAATCTAACTTGATATTAACAGAGAGTTCCCTAATTACGTCATGGTATCGTTAACTTCTACCTGCTCCACTCGGGCGATAATGTCGCACGTATCCATACATGATATCGTTAACTTCTACCTGTTCCACTCGGGCGCTAATGTCGCATGTATCCATACAATATGTAGAAGGGGATTCTGTGCACATAATTTAATTAAAACTTCTCAAAGAATGGATTACTTTGTGACTGAAATGTTCATGCACAATCAGCAGTCATTTTGCTAATGACACTGTCATGTCAACATCTCTTTGAATAACAAAAAATACTGTATACGAAAGACAACTAAGTTCACGAAGATGCCACTACAGTTGAATGTTGGAACCGGCATTTTGTATTGTGTATCCGATCTTTCTGTTATATAGTCTTTGGTCTCACCAGCTGCAAACTGTCTTCTCTTCGTTTCATCATTCGTCCTTATAGGTTGTGTGCTCAATCAATACAATGGAGGCAACACTCAATGACAAATGTTATAAAGATTAAAGGTGATGGTAATTATCTGTTCAGGTCATTGGCATATTGTGAGTACAACAATCAGAGTTTATTTACACAGGTTAGAAAGCGAATTGTAAAACATGTTACAGACAAGTGGAATAATTATTCTTTCTTTATTGTTGGCAACAGCGATATGTACGAAACTGCTATCAATACGAGCAATGATTAAAAAATGTATATGCCTATGAATGATGTTCATGGAGGTCATGTTGAGTTAGTTGTCGCTGCTCAAGTTTGCAAAATGGATATTTATTCGTGGATTACTACTGTCGCATGGAAGGTGACCGGTTAAAATATATACGTCATCAACAAACGAAGTTACGAGTTGATGCATATGCCGGTTTTGCAAATGCCTTGCATGTACGAGCAGAAAATGAAAATCTCAGAGTCGGTCTTATTGTAGTTTTGCCATCTTCTTTTACAGGTAGCCCAAGGAAAATATTGCAAAATTATCAGGATGCGATGGCGATAGTGAGGAAGTTTGGAAAGCCAGATTTATTCATTACGTTCACCTATAATGAGGGCTGGCCAGAAATACTTAACAACATTCATCTCTGGGAAACGGCTAATAATAGGCCTGATATTGAAGTGAGAGTTTTCCATTGCAAAGTAAAGGAAATTGGTACGATTGATTAATGTTAAGGAAATGTTCGGTAAAATCATATCTATATACAGTGGAATTTCAAAAACGAGGTCTCCCGCACATCCATTTACTCTTAACATTAACGGAAGATTTTAAGTTTCGAGAAATTTCTGACATTGACAGTGTGGTGTCAGCCGAAATACCAGATCTCGAGGATGAAGCGCTATACGTGTTGGTAAGGCGTCATATGGTACATGGTCCTCGCGGATCTTCGAATCCTGCTTCAGTCTGTATGAAAGATGGCGTATGTAAGAACGATTTCCCTAAACAGTTTCAGGAAGAGACCAAAGATAATGCCAATGGTTATCCTTCGTAGAGGAGAAGAAATAATGGACGGATTATTATAGAAACAATTCGAGGCATTGGCATTGAAGTCGATAGTCGATTCATTGTTCCCTACAATCCATTTCTTTTACTTTACGTCCAAGCTCGTATTAATGCTGAATTATGCTCAAGTGTTCGGAGTGTTAAATACATCCACAACTATCTTATATATTAAAATCCACAAGTATATGTATAAATGTCATGATTGCTGCATTGTTAAAATATGTCCTGAAGGCGAAACGGTGAACTACGATGAAATTACTTCTTTCCTAAATATGTTGGTCCAACAGAAGCCGCATTCAGGATATTTTCGTTTCACATGCATGAACAGTCACATTCTATCGTGCGATTACCAGTTCACTTGCCAAACTTGCAAAATATCTATTTTAAAAATGATCACGCTCCTGATATTTTACTTCAAGCACAGTTGCGCAACACGGAATTACAAGCGTGGTTCAAGTTAAATCAAGATTCGCAAGCCAGAAGTCCGTATATATATCCTGAAACACCAGTACATTACGTCTAGAATAAGAGCAACTGCCAGTGGCAAAAAAGAAAAAATGTTTCAAAAACCATAGGCAGAATGTATAATGTTTCGCCTACAGAAACAGAAAGGTATTATTTACGCATGTTATTGCTTCACGTCATGGGTGCTACCAGCTTCCAGGATCTACGAACATACAAAGCAGTTGTCTATTCTACTTTCAAAGAAACAGCTAAGCAGCGAGGTTTTCTGATTGACGATTCCGAATGGCAGCGTTGTTTGACAGAAGCGACACAATTTCAGATGCCTTCTCAGTTACGACAACTGTTTTCTTATATATGTATCTTTCATACCCCTTCAAATGTAAGATAGTTATGGGACATTTTCAAGAATTCATTATCAGAAGATTATCTGCAGTTACACGAACCTAACATTGCATATCAGTTCACTCTTATACATATTTCTAATACATTAAAGCTCCATGGTCTTCCCATTACGTCTCTCGAATTTCCAGCTATTATTGATAATTTCCCTCAGACAAATTTACCAATGAATTATCCAGAACTTAATGAGGATCAATTAAGTCGGATGATAAACCAAGAAAATGGAAATCAAACGGCTATAATTACAGAAATTTTGGGGTTAGTACAAAACAGCAATGAAAGGTGAGTAATGCATATTTCATTGACGGTCCAGGGGGCTCCGGGAAAACATTTCTTTACCAATGCTTGATTCACAGTTGCACAAATTTGGGGTTAAATGTAGTTTCTGTTGCATGGACTGGTATTGCAGCAATGTTAATACCTCAGGAGCGCACTGTACACAGACAGTTCAAGTTACCTCTACATTTATATTTTTATATTCGTTCAGCAAAACTTATCATCTGGGATGAAGCCTCTATGGCTAATAAGCACGCGTTGATGTGTGTAAATCGGTTGCTCAAGGACATCATGAATAACGACGTGCCTTTCGGAGCAAAAATTATCTTCTTAGGTGGAGATTTTAGGCAGGTATTGCCTGTTGTGCCTCTCGCATCTAAAGCAGCATCAGTCCAAATGTCAGTAAGGTTCTCTCCTTTGTGGCCATTATTCAAAAATTTTAAACTCAATAAAAATATGCGAGCGGATACTGATCAACGTGACTTTGCAAATTTCTTCATACAAATTGGTAACGGTGAATACCCTCACGTCGATGGAGAAAATTCAGGATTAGTCCCACGCTGAAAAATATTTCACGCTTTTCAAAAATAGCTATTTTAGCACCTAAAAATGAGCATTGTAAAGAAATCAATGACAAAGTTTCAGACCTAATCCCAGGATCATCGAGAACTTACATCAGTGTGAATAATTTGATTACTGAAAATGATAGTGAACTTCTACAATTCCCAATAGAATTTTTAGACAGCATAGGCATAAGTGGACTGCCACCTCATATCCTTCGACTAAAAGAAGGCTCAATTGTGATTTTTTCGAGAAATATTATTGTTACCCAAGGTCTGTTGAACGTACTAGACTATTGGTTTGGAAGAGGCATGACAATTGCTTACACCTGGAAATTATTACAGGCGTAAATGTTGGAAACAATGTCCTACTCCCTCACCTTGACCTTACGCCATCAGATACTTCTATGCCATTTTCCTTCAAAATGAGGAGGCAGTTTCCAGTACATTTGGCTTTATGTATAGCTATCAATGAAGCTCAAGGTCAAACACTAGATCAAGTAGGCATTTATTTACCTCAACCGGTGTTTAGCCACGGACAACTTTACTGTATGCCGCACTATCGCGAGAAAAATCCTTTCAAGTTCAAATAGAACCAAAAGGCAAGCGAACAGCAAATGTCGAATGGAAGGAAGTACTATTATAATTTTGAAACGAATGTTGCGGAGGAGCACAGGCCTCAGCAAATGGGGCACAGATTAAATAACAATTATACAAGGACGTCCGCATCCCTAATACGATAACTGTCCTGTGGTAATGGTAAAAAAAAATATACTATTGCCTTACATCGGTGATTACTATCCTACATCCTGTTATTTCATTCCCTCAGTTCTATAACAAAGATATACTCCATCAAATTTACAGCTTAATAAATATTAATTCCTTCTGTGTGAGTTATCTTTTCATTTCTCATCAATCGCCTTTACTTACTGTTATATCTGTAGGGGTGGAGGCGATAGCTGTCTTTACAGAGATGTGCAAATTATTAGATTCGATGTCAGTTTCCAAAATTGCATTTTTACTTTTCACGGTTAAATGCACTAAATATGTTTACAAGGCGATGAAATTACTTCAAATGTTTAACCAAGACTCCTAATTATATTTTCATTTAAGAAACTCAAATTAAAATGATTTTTAGAATTTCCACTAACAGAGGAGCCTTGCGAATGCAAAATGCCACTCGTTTCGTTTTTATTACTTCACTCTACTATACGTGTGAATTTAGAGCGGAGGGATTTGGGGTCTTTTAACTGATGAACGCTATTGAACTATTCAAAATTCATGAACTATGCATTGAAATCACCTGACTTGATTTTTAAAGTCATTGAAAAATTGAAAATGGACCCAGCTCAGATATCCCTCGGAATCCAATAATCTGAAAATTTCCAGACGCAATTCCTCATTGGAAAAGGTGTAATTCCACGGGAGAAGAAACACTACTAACTAGGACAACAAAAGAAGTTGGTCAATAAAATGATTTTGAATAAAAGTAATTATAACTAATTAAAATTATTTATTTAATTCTATTAATTTGCACACCTCTATATGTTAACCAAGAGTTACAGCTCTAAATTCAAATATAAGAGACCCATCTTTTATTTTAAATTGATACCATTGTTCATAAGTAGACAAAACACCAAATTGTACCGCTGTAGCCTTAAATTGTGTGGATATCTCTATCTACTTAGTATAAAACAAAGTTCCCAATTCTTGGATGTAACGGGTAATCTCGAGAGCAACTTGATGGATTTTGATGCGGTTTTCAACATTCTGTAAAGGATTTCTCGATGAAGGATTAGGTAGAAAACCATTTATTTATGACCAAAAGAAACCGAGCATTTACGATTTCAGTGAATTGAGTTGAAGAAAAACCTATCGTCCATGTGTCTTTTAAGCTTACACTGGGTAAACCTTTAAAAATATCGATATTCTCGGAGAATTGTTCAGCATGAAAAGTTCTGCAAATCGGTCCGCGACAGCTACCACATCGACCACTGTAAGTGTTTTTACGTATTAATTTCTTCCAGCAATCTCCATTCAGTGGAAATTTAAATTACTAGCTTCAGAGTGAGTTTACAAGCTTGCGAGCGACCTATCACCCTAGCTTCAGCCAGCATCAAACTGCCGAGTCGTGTCGAGTTAATTCTTCAGAGAAGAGTATAGTTTATGTGTTTGGAGTTAGCTGTTCACCTCGGCCTGACGTCCGTGCGCCTTTTAAGATTACGCAGGGTAAACAGTGGGACACACACACAGAGGACAGGCAGACACCCACACATTTGATCTCATAAATCTACTTCATCATTTACCCAAAAGCGACGGTACCGTAAATGTCTGTTGAGATCACTAGCATGAAGACATGCAAATATCATATGGACAGAAGTGCTGTAAGATTGTTAAAGTGAATGCTGCGGAGCAGCACGGGTCTTCTAGTGTTATATATTAAATGAAATTAGTTTTCTGGGGATATATCAAAAACGGTTGGTTTTAGGGGCTAAAAAGATGGTTTTCGAGTTTCGTTTCTCACATTGAGGGGCTAAAAATGAGCTTTGTCTCGCCATTCTACGCCTATTTCAGCAAGTGTTTTAAGGGGGTAGGCCCCCTTTCATGAGAGCTACAGAGAAGAGTTACATCAATGATTAGTGTCGTGCTTCTGAAGGATATCTGTACCAAATTTTACGTTGATCCAACCAGCCGTTCTCGAGTTATAAGGGAACATAGTTGTCCACAGACAAACAGAAAGACAGACAGACAAACATTTTATTTTCGCGCGCATCCGTCATAAAACAGTCTGAAACGCGTAAATAACGCAAATTTCCGTAGAAATTCAGAAAAAACAGACAAACTTTCATTTTTATATATAGAGAGTGATAGAGATATATTATATTACATTAAATTACACTATCTTCTTCTTTCGAATAACCCATTTGGAGGGTACGATGAATCAACGTTGGCTATTGTCCATTGTATTCAATTTCCGTTGTTTCCAAATTTCTTTCATCCTTCTAGAGTGACGATCTTTCTCCTCTTGAGTCCACTTTCTGCCATTTGTTTGTTTCTTCCTTTCGTGAAATTTTGCCTTTTGAATAGCTTCTCTGAATCTGTTTGCTAATATGTCTGTCTGAATTTTGGCGATTGTCAAATCTTTGTCTATATTATATTATATTATATTATATTATATTATATTATATTATATTATATTATATTATATTATATTATATTATATTATATTATATTATATTATATTATATTATATTATATTATATTATATTATATTATTTTCTAATCCATGAAATCTCTGAATTTAATTTACATTGGGTGTGGTTAGAACTTGGATGAACACCCGGCTCTGGGGATCCATGTGCTGTTGGTGGGGGGAAGCGGAGAAGAGGCGGATATGCACTAGCTACCCTACCGCAAGTAAACTCAGACTCCTCCTTAGAGGCTAAGTCCTATTTGTAAGGTGGCTGGCTGCGTGGCTCAGCGCCAATGTTCTCGCTTGCTGCGTCAAGGTTGCAGGATCGAATCCTGGCGCAGTCAGCTGGTATTTGAGGGTGCGCAAAAGCGGGGGAGCCGTGTCAGTAGATTTACTGGCACGTTAAAGATCCTCTTCGGGGAAATATTCCTCCACCCCGGCGTCTCTAAAGGCCGCGGATGCTAAAAGGGACGCTTTTTTTACTATTTTTATTATTAATATTATTATTATTATTATTATTATTATTATTATTCTGTACTAGGCAAAAAAAACATATTTAAGCCCCTCAACAAATCAAGAATAAAAAAATACCTTTAATCTTACGTGTTAAAAATGAGTTGGTTAACAACTGAAATACCTATATGTCACATGCTTTATACACAGTAACAGTTTATAGCGTAATATCACAGTGACCTGAAATAACTTGTCTGAATAATTACTGCTATTTACGAGCGTCAGTCACTGAAGCTACGAATTGCTCTGTCCTCCATATAAATATCAAACTGTCTCGTCCCTCAAGAAATATTGCATATAAGCTCTGTTATGTGTGTGTGTTCCATACTTCAAAATGAACTACGAACTGAGGGATATTTAATTTCCTGTGTTGGCAGCTCTGTTCTGTGAGATTACTGTATCCACAGCCTGTCGATTCTGCACAACCAATGGAGGCTGTGTCAAATAAACTGCTGAGACTACATTTGTTTCTTTTTACGAGTATCAACAAATATCACAGATAATAATGTAACAAATAAGGTACTTTTGAAATTATCGATAAGTGTTTGAGTAACGATTAGATGTTTCCAAAAGCACGATTTACATTCATAGTGACTATTTCACGATTAAACAGGAAGAAATGTTTAATACGATTCTTTAAATTCCCGTGCATGTATCATGTTTCAATCTGACTGGGAGAGTAACCGATGACTTGTATCACCGTTACTAATAACTAGGGCCCGAATGTTGATTAGCCTACATGTCATCTTTTTACTGGGCTGTCTAAAACAATGCGGAAGTACTTAAAAACTCAGTACGTGCCACCCCGTCTTCAAATATGTAATTTCAATTTTGCATCTTTTAGCATTTTTTGCTATCGTTCCATTTTAAGAGATTTTTTTTTTAAGTTTGTTAGATTTGTTGGTCTTATTATAGAGAAATCGGCCTTTTAAGGTAATTATTTTCCAATTTAGTCATGTCACAGCTTTATATGAGGGAGTTACGTTTCTCAGAGTTAAGAAGAAACTAGTAGCTGATACAAGATAATTTAGAATATTGAAATATTGATTCCATTTCGTTAATCAACCGGGTGGAAACTAGTCTTAGCAACAATCGTGGAGAAATTGCAGCGGGTATTGCATCAAAACTGAAAAAAGTGCTGGACAAAAACACCGGGTATAAAACATTATGCAAAATCTCAGACATTCTCTCTGGTGATAACTACTGCATGGATGGGATTGAGGAGGGTTTAGCAGCAAACTACTTTCCTCATTTCAAGGACGCTCCGATCACATCAGTTGATGTTGAACGCGGATTTTCGAGATATAGAAACTTGTTGGCTGATAACCGCAGATCATTTACATTTGACAACATCAATGCAGTGCAACTCAGACTAAAGAGAACATAAACCTTTTGTTAAGTGCTAGAAATCTAATTTGATTGACTTTTCAGTTTGAGCTTAAGATTTCAGTTTTGAAATATTGGCGAGTTTATAATTATAAGATCATTTTCTCTATTTTATAGCGCATTTTTCGACTGTTTAGGTCATTTATTACAGTCATTTTTGAAAATGTCAAGTGCATATTTTAAACTTTTTGACAGCATCAACATACGGACCCTGCTAATAACCAATACTTCACGGTACCGGGGAAGTAACAACGTTACCTATAACGCCGTACCGAGAGGGTAACAACGCTACTAATAACCGTTACTTTTACGGTAACGAGAGGTAACGCGGTTATTTATTTATTCATTCATTTATTTATTTATTTATCGTGTGTCTTTGAGTGCCGGGAGTTTCCGAGGACATGTTCGGCTCGCCTGAGGCTGTAGCTGCCTTTAGTGGACACCTTTAGGGTGAGCTACAAGTACCGTTCAATTTCAAGTAGTTCCAACTTTCGCTACCAGATGTCAATGATACCTAGTGGTGAACGTTGTAACTTTGATAGAGCGTTCCAACGAAATCTATCCTAGAAATTTAGCTTCACACAAGTTTAGTATGTGGAAGGATCTTTTACATGCCATAAATCTATGAGATGGGACCGCCGGCTTTACTTTCCCTCCGAAAGAAGGCATACTGAAGGATTTTAACGCTCTTCGAAAAATCCGATGACTTAGGCCGGGTTTGAACCCGCTGTCGTGGGCTCAGCAGTTCAGCATGCTACCAACTACGCCACCGAAGCCACTACGCTTACGGTGATGAGGGGTAACGTGGTTAGTAATAACCATTACTTTTACGGTACCGAGGGGGTCCTGTTTTGCCCAGGGTTGATATGCTGAACGTGACTCACATAACGGTGGATGAAGTTAGAACAACTATAAATAGAAAATTAAAGCCTAAGAAATCCTGTGGGCCTGATGGCATACCACCTTACATAATCAAGGGCTGTGTGGACTTATTGGTTTCTCAGTTGGCCTTCATCTTTAATCTTTCTTTAAAGACGTCAAGCTTTCCTGGAAAGTGGAAAATGTCTAGAATTATTCCAATCCTAAAGGGAGGCAACTCTGAAATGATATCGAACTACCGCCCTGTCTCAGTGATAAATGCTATAGCAAAAGTATTTGAGCACATTTTATATTCTAAGATTTACAATCATATTAAGGTTGAGCTCTCACAATATCAGCATGGCTTTATGCCCGGCAGATCAGTTATTACAAATTTGCTGGGTTTTACTCAAAAGGTTTACAATGCATTAGATACCAATAGAAGAACTGACGTGATATACATGGACTTAGAAAAGGCCTTCGACAAAGTAGACCATAAAATTCTGGTGACAAAGCTGTACCAGTTTGGTGTTGCTAAACCATTACTTCAATTGTTATGCTCCTACTTAAAATTTAGACAGCAATTTGTTTGTTTCAGAAGTGAAATTTCAGGTAATATTGTTAGTTCTTCTGGTGTCCCACAAGGATCTAATCTTGGGCCTCTTCTATTTCTAATTTTGGTTAATGATTTGCCTAATATTCTATGTTACTCTGACTGCTTATTATTTGCTGACGATGTAAAGCTATATAAGACCATATACAACTTGAGAGACGAGAATGACCTTCAGAGGGATGTTAATAATATTGTAGCTTGGTGTGTTAGTAATAATTTAGTCCTTAATGTAAAAAAATGTAAAGTCATGGTATTTACAAGGAAGAAGGAGTATATAAATCCTAAATATTGTATTGGAGAAACAGCACTCGAAATTGTACCGTCGACAAATGATTTAGGAATTATATATGACAGCAAATTAACCTTTAATAACCATATTGCAAATATAATTAGTTCGGCCAACAAGATGCTTGGTTTTGTGATTAGAAACTCCAAATTATTTACTAAAACTGGAGTAATTGTTAAGTTATATGAAAGTTTAGTTCGAAGCAAGTTAGAATATTCAGCAGTAATCTGGGATCCCTTTTATAAAGATCAAATTCATCACATTGAGATTGTGCAAAATAAATTTCTAAGATACATGTATTATAAGACGTTCAATGTATTTTGTCCATTTGATACTTCGACTCAGTTTTTACGAAATTTGTTCAATTTCAAGTCCTTGAAAAGTAGAAGGTCTTTAAGTTCTTTGCAACTGCTGAGGAAAATTTTAACTGGAAAAGTTGACTGCCAAGAATTATTTCAATTCATCACTTTTCATGTACCACAAGTAAGATCTCGACAGCAAGCACTCTTTCACATCCCAAGATTTAAAAGTGTTCACCATTCTAATTCGCTTTTAGTTAAAATATTATCATTTTATAATTCAATTGATGTTCAAGTAGATTTATTCGCTGGCGCTAACTTATTCAATAAACAAGTAAAAGCAGCTGTTCCTTGAATACTGGGTACTCTTTTCTCCTTTATTTTTTTATATTCTTTTTTTCTACTTTGTACAGTTTTGTTTCATTTTATGGTTTATATTTTCACGATCTCCTTTGTAGTATTTATGTTCTGTTCTTCATTTGTGTAATTTGTGTAATCTGTTTTCTCTATTTTCCACTGATACATGTTGTTATTTAATCAGATAATGTCAAGAAGGAATGTATTTGGGCTGGTGCCTGTGTTCCTTCATATTGATAAATAAATAAATAAATAAATAAATAAATAATGGTTATTCAGAGTTTTCTGTTGTTATGGTCACGCAAGAAAAAGAACGAAGATGCCTACTGTTGACATTCCTGGTACAACATGGATCAGAGACATGCCGACAAGTGAGTACCTTACTGCGTAGGCCTACTCGTGCACGTTTCCGTGGTATCATAGACATGCCTTAGATCCTATGCAATGTTGAGAAGTATAGTGTGTTTTTTGAATATATCTATAGTTTCCATGCATTGATTTCTTAAGTGTGTTTGGTCCTTGCCTCGTGAACCTGCACCACCTTTAGAACATGCTACCAGAGAAATTGCGTCCCATACAATCGTTGTCATCTTTACCCGAATTGAGTCGCAACGTCTACAAGCTGCCATACGACACGTTCAGGTCTACAGAGTAATAGCCTAACAGACGATTAGGAAAAGTAATTTTCTACTTGTGTATGGAGACTCCCGAGAGAACCACTGAAATTTGCAGGTAAGGAGGGTGAGAGCATTGGGAGTTGGATCGGTGCTAATACTGCAGCCTACAAGGTAACAGCTCTGTTAAAGGAATGAAAACCCTAGTTGAAAGCTCCCACCGGCCTCATTACATTGATGATATGCCAACTCTATGAGTATGATTGCAGTCATTGTTATTGCTACTTGCTGAAAGTCACCAAATACACTGTAGACAAGGTGAACCTGGCAGAAGGTAGCAGCTTCCAAAATAATATTCTTCAACAGTAGATATGATGATGATGATGATTGTAGTTTTAAGGGGCCTAACATCAAGGCTATCGGCCCCTAATGGTCTGGGTGATAGCGAAAATGACAATGAAGTAGAAACCAGAACAAATATTAAGTGAGAAGGAAAATACAAAAAGGAACTCAGATTGAAAATACTCACAAAATGGAGAGCGGTAATACTTACAAAAGGGAATTTAGAACGAAAATACTCACAAAAGGAATAGATTGATAAATACGCACAACATGTAGGTTAGGTTCAAAATACGTACAAAATGCAATGTAGAGTCAAAATACTTTACTTACAAAATGCATATGAGATTGAAAATACGCACAAAATGCAATTGAGGTTAAAAATACTTACAAAATGTAATTTAAATTGAAAATACACAATGCAATTTCGATTGAAAAACTCGGATTTCAGATTCCAAAAATCACAAAGTGCAATTGAAATTTAAAATACTTACCTAATGCAATTGAAATTGAAAATGCTTACAAAATGTACGGTAGATTCAAACTACTCAATTGGATGGACAATACTTACAAAATGCAATTTAGATTGAAAATACTTACAAAACAGTAGTAGATACAAAACGTAGGTTATCTCAGAAAATAAATCTGTTGATATCGAATATAGATATAAGTAATGTACAGTATATCTTAGAAAGTCATTTTTGAAAGTCTTTGTCTGGATCATGGTGCTCCGTGGTAGTGATACGTGGGCTGTTGGTGTAGCAGGGAAGAGGAGAATTTGAAATCGGGTGTGAAAGGAGAATGTTGAACAGATGGGTTGATAGAGTATCACATGAAGAGGAAATTAGACGAGTGGGAGAGGAGAGATGTTTCTGGCAAGTGCTAATGAAAATAAGATATAGATTGGAAATCACATAGTAGGCTAAGACACCGAGATGAATAGGAGCATAGTTATGGAAGGAAGGGTCGAGGACAAGAAATGTAGAGGAAGACCAAGGTTAGAATGTGTTAAAGAGATTGCCTCGGATGTAATGATATGGTAGCTTTGTAGAAATGAATTGATTAGCTCAGGACATGGAGGCATGGAGCGCTGCATCAAACTAGTCTCAAGACAGAAGACTCATTCATAACACAGTAGACAAACCTAGAAACTTATTTTTCAGCTATTGATCCGTATAGGTATTTAGGAAAATGCATTTTGCAGTGAACTGCAGTATTACATTATAATATGTTCATATACGGTATCCTTTAAAATAACTTTCTGTTTAAAAATGAAGCAATTAATCATCATTTACTATCAACAAAAATTGTGGAAAAAATATGTGACCATGTTTAACATTTTGTTAACATTTCTGTGTCTTGTATGGTCATTCGCTTTCTACGGGGAGAAGAACCAACGACCAAGTTATGAAGCTGTTCATTCATTCATTTACTTTATTTACAAGTGGGGGCAATACCCCGGTGGCAAATTGTACAATTACAGAGAATTACCAACAGTAATATCAAACACAGTGTACATAATGTTACACCTGAATAACTGACAATGAATACGGTACGTTCTTCGTTTCCTTTTACTTTCTACCTTCTTGTGATTAATAGTGTGAACTCATAAGGTAAAGGTCCCTAATAAGGCCCACGTAACGTTTTAAGATTTTTTGTATTTTTACTAGAGGTGGAAAATATCTGAACATTGTCCTGAAAGTAATGAAAACATGGGTTGATAATAAGAATCACTGGGAAATATTTCAGTAATAATACAATATTTAATATGTGAGTAACGGGCGTTATTAGGAACACCAATTCCAAATATGACCTACTACTTGTTCCAAATAAAGCCCATATGTAAATGAAAATAGATAATGCACATTAAGCGTAAAATATAATTTTTTATTTATTTTTTAGTCATTTTAACCCGCCTGATTGGTGTTTCCCACGGGCTCAGCGAGGGAACTCACCACTACCGTCTTTCCAGGCAGTGTCCTAGAGCTGGGAACATTTGGTCGGATTGGATACAACTGGGGAGGTATGATCAGCACTTCGCCCAGGCGGCCTCAACTGCAAAGCGAGCAGGGGCCTCATGAGGGAAGGAAGAGGAAGATTGGGATTGATAGGCAAGGAAGAGGGAAGGAGGCTGC
The DNA here is from genome assembly GCA_946902985.2 of Meconema thalassinum. Lineage (NCBI taxonomy): Eukaryota > Metazoa > Arthropoda > Insecta > Orthoptera > Tettigoniidae > Meconema > Meconema thalassinum. The sequence continues at coordinate 1,226,674,772 of OX336388.2, read as the reverse complement.
CGTGGCCTTACAGTAGGTACTGTGCCCGTATTTACCTACCATCACCTGTTGAATCCCCCGAAGACAGCCGGATCGTAGAACCTGAAAATCCCCGGCTAGAAAAACCCCCAAGTCCTACCAACATGTGAATGGGATAAAAGGACACAATTATATCTAACAAGATGGCATTAAGAAAGACCATGGCCAAAATCGCATATTAGCTCAGAGAACAAGAGATTTCCACGAATGGAGCACCTCCGGAGAGTGGAGGACTCCGAAATACCCAGCGATGGCCTTATCATGTTTCATCAATATTCTCAATCAACAATAAAATAAATATTTACATTTTATACAGAACTTTGAGTTACACCTAATGTGTACTCTCATTAACTTTTTACAAGACTTGATTCAACCTTCCATCCCAAGATTTACTGTCATTAAACGGTTGCACTATTCCTAAACCGTGATGTAATCTAACAAACAGCTACGTTAATTAGAAGTAGGAATTTGTCTATCCATTTTAAAAAAATATCAATAGTAACTGAATTATGAATTTGTTGACAATTGTTAATTACTTTCTTAGATTAATTCCAACTATTTAATCATGTTTATGACACAGTGTTCTATTCAGTTTATTCATAAGAGTGCTTAATATACACAGATGCTATACTCAAACATCTGGTCCCAAAATTCCATGTAAGGATTGACCTTAATTAAACTCGATGTGGATTGTCACACAATCTCAAATATGTGCTTTCACTAGCTCGATTCCATAACATTGATATCACTCAACAGTGTAACCATAAACAACTATAATAGCATTTTCCAAAATATGCTCGATGATGAGTACACCTCCCGAATGGTGACCCTATACCAAATAGATCCACAAATGATCTTAATTGCACCTGAGTGCTGCACAAAATAGTTCACATTCATCGTGAATATAAAGACTGAAGTAAATTACACTTGTGTCGAAATTAGAAAATGTAGTAGAAAATGACCTAATTGAGCTTCAAGCTTTGCCTCACATTATTCATTACAATTATTGTTCTTAATATTAATCGAGACTTTCTTAAAGTATGAACTAGGAATTGCTAGTAAATGAGCGTTGATGCTTGCCAATAATCTCTCTCTAATATCGTAGAATTATTAATATTAACTGCATATATAGTGCTTCAAACTATCGGAAGTCACAAGAAAAATGTGATCAAGATTAAAGTGTAAATTGATCAAATTCAATTAATAATGAATACCCCCAATCAGGCGAATTCGAGAATGGCACAGCAATACTTCCTACACCATGAATCTAGCAAACAGCTGTATGTTTAACAACTATTGATTCATTAGGCAGTATCGGTAATATCTCTCGCTCTATAGAATAGTATGAAGTCTTCCAGGAACATAGTTATTCACTAATCCAACATCAGAATACTTATAATGTCCAAATGAGATTTTAAAATATTTAACTATTTTCTTCAAACAGAAAATTAATTTCAAATCGGAGTGTATCAAAGGCACTCTCATCATCGTATCAAAATTTCAAAGTTGTCAAGTACACCAAAATCAATGTGCAGTAGGCACGAAATAGTTCCTATCTCAATCGAAAATATGTAGATCTTCCCCTGTGGTGAGTCTTCGCGACAATGAAAATATGCATTAATTTAAAAATAATTTTACTAGAATCAAATATAGTTGCCAAAACTACAATATTGGATGCATTTTGTTGACCCAAATCAAAATCCAGGTTGGCCAGGAAGTCAGATACGACCTAGTATCGAACCTTAACTTCTGTACAACCATACTACAATTCTAAAGAAAATATGGCAACTATGGTTACTTTCAAATACCCACTAGCCACTACTAAATATACTGTATGTCTTCTACCTTCTGCAAGGTTTCGTAGCGATGTGTAAAAAATGATATTAGTATGCCATGGTAATCCACTGCATACTTCAACAGGACATAATTCCCATCCATAAGTGATCCGGGTCTCGAACTCAGGATCTCCTTCCTCCAACCAGGTCCCAAACTCCATCCTCGCGGTCGCTCGAGGCACGAAATGGCGTCGCGATCAGAATTCACGCACTCGCGTTTCACGAGAGAAAATAACAGTATGTAGCAGCTGAGAGACATTCGAATGCAGCCATGTGCTATGCCCATCTCGATTGGAGATGTGTAAAACATATTCTCAAAATATTGCTTCGTCTGATACAAGAACAGCGTGTTCTTGAAACACATGCTAAATCTGGTTGCCTTTGAGAGTCTCTGCTATGCTTTGAAAGTAGTGCTTATGTCATTGCTTAGCCCTGCATGGCTATCATGACTTTATACTGTTCATTCTTTCCCGTTGACGTCTGCATGCTTAACATGACGCCTGAGAAAAGGTACAGTTCCAATACACATGCAGTGTATAATGCACAAAATGTCAATAGATTCAATACCCAGTGAGAATTGAGTATAAACTTGCTTAACGCAAGCTGTTCTTAATGGCGTCGCTTGGCCTCGTGTTCACGTATCAATGCGCTCTAGCATTGCAATGGCGAGAGTCCTCGCTCGAAAGCTTAAATGTCGAACACGACACTGACATTTCCGTAAGACATCTGGTACATGTTATAACACACCGTAAGGTATTTTGACAAAGTCCGTCACTTCGTATTTCACGACACGGCTCAACTTACAACGAGCACTCCTGTGTTAGATTTCCTGTACGGAATCACATTGTGTTCTGACTATCAAGAGGTGGATCGCTTCCGCACGAAAGCTTCCTGCCCCCACTCTAAGATATCCTAGTTCGAACTCTGTCTCTAGGACTGTCATATATGCATATCTTTATCATTTTTTCAACTTCTTATAATGTCACAAACACTTGCATAAACTTTCTAGCATTCTGGCAAGTTATTTAATACCTATTTCAGTGCGTAAATCGCTCTAATTTGCTATAAAACATTACAATATTTTCTCAGGTGTTGTATCGTCATTAATACTGTAAACCAATATTATCATTTCTTCTTCATTACTTGTCACGGCCTTCATAGATGCTCGCGGGACATCGGCTACCCTCGGCTGACCCACATCTAAGATGCAATGGTCGCTTGCCATATGATCCCTTACAAAGTACCATTTGAAGGTGTCCAACTCGTGGCGCGCGGGCCATAAACTAATGGTACAGTACCATCCCAGCATTTGCCCGAAGACGAAGTGAGAAACCACGGAAAACCACTTCGAGGATGGCTGAGGTGGGAATCGAACCCCCTCTACCCATTTGGACCACCCGAGGCTGAGTAGACCCCGTTCCAATCCTCATACCACTTTTAATATTTCGTGGCAGAGCCGGGAATCGAACCCAGGACTTCCAGGGCGGCAGCTAACCATTCTGACCGCTACGCTACGGAGGCGACAGGAAAATATCAATACAGATATTAATCTATAATTCACAATCTTTGAAATTATATAGGGTCTACATCAGGTTTATATATGTTAAATTTCAAAATCATGAAGAAGGTTTATTAAAATACCTGGAAATAGTAACAAAAAGAGCTTCGGACGCCGTTTACGACTCAACTGAAGCAAACATCGCGGAATCGTTTGCTTCAACAGTTGTAGTTTCTAGTCTAGCCGTTAAAGGCTAGTATTATAGCTATCAGGAACACTAAGAATCTTGTAGAATTTCGAATATTCTGCTAATAAAATCGCATACGGGCTTTATTTGGCTTAAGTAGACCTTCTTTACTCATGTGAAGATTAAGGCTTTCACGGCCTGGAATACTATTAATGTTATTCATATTTTTGCGAATATGTAGAGTGAAAATAAAAATAACGAGAAATTCCGTGACGAACTAAAAAGCCTACTTTTCTTAAAATGAAGAGTCATGCCAATCTAAGTAGACCTATCTAGAATAATGACGAAACTAAGTTGGTAATATCGAAATTTCTAATTAGTTCGAAATATACCTGATATAATGTAGCCTAATAGATCACTATAGTTGGCAGCCCTGGTGACTGAATATATTCTTATTTCCATCTCTTAAGGTACAGAATACAAAATTTGGTTGAAGTCCAATGGATAGCATGGACGTTACATGCAGTTAGACATTGGATCTATCAGCGCGGGTAAAATCATGTTGGCAACAATGTCATGTATGTGATGGTCAGAAATGATCTGAAATATTATGATCTCTTGTTGTGCCAATTTTGGATGAAATCCATTTGTTAGTATAGAAGTTACATATATTTTAAAATTGGAATCATGTTGGCAGCACTGAATTATATTAGTTATTCCACATTATTCTAGAATGTTAGGTACTATACGTGTGCATAGTTTAAAGTTGTCGGCTCGCATACTTTCTGATATATTGGTATTTGGATAAACAATTAGAGAAAGAATTTATTAACAGTTGGCAGCCCTAGTGGCTCTTAAGAATACTCTCAGTCATATCTGTTTATGTACACATAGTACATACGAAATTTGGTTGAAATCCAATTGATAGTGTAGAAGTTATATGCATTTAAACATTGGAGCTATCAGCAGGCTTGGAATCAGTTTGGCAACACTGCCATGTGTGGCTTCCTGGAATTTAAATTGAAATATTATTAGCTATATGTGTGTCAATTTTGGAATAGATATTCAACATGGAGCTCAAATTTCAATTGCGGTTTTTCAGCAATTGGTAGCACTGACATAATTTCCTAATATGGGGTTGAGATATTCAGGTATATATCTTTATTCATACAAAATTTGGTTTTGATTGCTGCAGCCCTTTAGGAGTTGATAGGGGGACACACACACACAGAGAGGGACAGACAGACACACTTTCCCGGATCGATCTCATAAGTCTAGGGTAGTTCCCTCCCTATTTCATCACCTGTTTAAAATTGTTCGGTTTCCTTTATGGCTTCAGGGCCATAACTTGATCTTCTTTGTTCGTCACTGGAGGAGTCTCCATCTGTTTATTCACCGATGCAATAATAATAATAATAATAATAGCAATAGATTTTTGGACACACTATTTTTATGTTTTTCGTGGATGTAGAGTTGCAGAATTTTGTGTTCGCAGAATTTCTTGTACGTGCCATTACATCCGTTGGCATAAGGCTGTCGTATATGCTCACCTTCATTTATTACATGACTGAGCCTGGATAAAATCCTTGAGAAGGATAGCACTCTACTACCTGAGCTACACAGCCTCGCTGCTGATGCCAGCTCCGATTACGCAACAACTTCCTCGACAACCCCCACCCCCGCCCTCCTAGCCTAGCCTTGTGTCTCCCAGAATTATTTTCCAGCAGCTGCTTGAGTTTCTGAAAAACCTACAAACATTGACGTTTTAATGTTTAATTTTCAATTTTAAGATAGGTGACATATTTTTTAACTAGGAAGCTTAGAATAGTCAATTTTATCACTAGTGTATCTGACTTTACGTATATCACTTACACCTTGTATATAACAAGATGTTCAGGAAAGAACATATAGTCTACTTTCTCCTAAATGTATTGGTATAGTTATAATTCTTGAACTTATCACCTCCTATTTTCTTCCTATTCGAAGTGCGAATTGGTACACTGGATTTGAGCAGCGGCGTTGAAACCATAGTTTATAATTTACCCCAGCATTTTGCAATTTCATCAGCAAACACTCCAAAAATGCGTAGGAATTCAGTATATTAACACCGAATGCTTACAATAATTGAAACTTCTAAACGTATAACTGGTAGAATCACATTTACAGTAATATACCCACTGCACAGCTAATTTTAATCGCGCCTATCCCTGGGGACGAGTGTGCTCTATCGGCAACAAGAGGACATTTTTTAATTACACCCTAGGCATGGGTTCACTAACTGGCCACTTTAAAGCACAGCTCGCATCTAGCAGGCCGTGGTTAGCTCCAGCTTAGTTCAACTGGTTGCTAGTAGATGTCACTCGTGCAGATCCAGTGCAGAGTGTTGTTTTAATGAAATAATTATATATTTTACATTGCAAAATGCACAATATAATGCTCAATTGTATAACGTCTCTGTACTCAAGAAACAATAAATATTAAAAAATCAAGCAATAAAGTGCAACTTTGATTGGTTCTGAACCCCGACCGGCTGGGTGCAAGACCAAAGCTCTAACCACATAACCAAACATGTCCTCCCAAGTTTAACGTCATCATTTGATTTACATACAACGTCTTAGCAAATAATGACTTTAACTACGATTTATTTTATACTTTCATACAACGTTCATATTATTTCTATCAGTAGGCTATACTGCATGCAACATACTCAAATTAGTGAACTATAGGCCAGAAAGAGATCAGCTGCCATCTTGTCTTGTAACCGAGACGACTCAGCTTTTTGAAGTCACTTCTACACTATAATATTACAATATAAACTTTGAATTCAAACGGATCACGTCCTTTAGAACAGTTTAAACGATTCTCGGTCGATAATCGGAACTGGTGGGTTCCATGTTACGGATTATAAAATATGTATAATTCACACGGCCACCATCCTGAATTGGTACGGCTGATGCCTTTGTAATATGGGCACAAGACGCGACCCATATCAAGGTATGTTTTTACCAAAATTCGGTAAAGATTCGATAATTAGTTTGGACGTAATTTAATTTTATGTTTCAACCATTTGAGTGGCCGTCATTAAGTCTTGGTAATGTTGGCGGAAATATAAAACTTGACACTGAGATGCCCTTTGCTAGTGCTACCTCTATACCAAATTTTGTTCAATTCAGTTTCGTCGTGTTTGAATTGTTAGGGGGGGGGGGGGTCAGACAGACATGCAGAGTTCACACACACATACACACACACTCACAGACCTGCAGACAGACACACAAAGGTTTGTTCCTGTGTAGATCTCATACTGTAAGTCTCTTTCATTTTTTGCCAAAATCGGAAGTGTGCATAAAATCTTAATCACTTGTAATTAATTTCAGGCCTTTCACATATTCCATTGGTTGTAATGACTTTTGTGTCGGCCGACTAAAAACTACAATATGAACACTGTATTTATTTATCGTATGGATTTTAGTGCCGGGAGTGTCCGAGGACATGTTCGGCTCGCCTGAGTCTGTGAGCTGTTTCCAGCGGACACCCTTAGGGTGAGCTACAAGTTCAGTTCAATTTCAAGTAGTTCCAACTTTCGCTACCAGATATCAATGATGCCTAGTGGTGAACGTTGGAACTTTGATAGAGCGTTCCGACGAAATCGAACCTAACAATTTAGCTTCACACAAGTTTAGTCTGTGGGAGGATCTTTACATGCCATAAATCTATGACATGGGACCGCCGGCTTTACTTCCCTTCCAAAGGAAAGCATACTGAAGGATTTTTAACGCTCTTAAAAATCCGACGACTTCGGCTGGTTTTGAACCCGCTATCATAGGCACAGCAGTTCAGCATGCTACCAACTATGCCACCGAAGCCGCTTATTAATACTGTGATTTGCCTTGAGTAGGAACATACGCTACCCACAGGATGACCAACAAAAATGGCGTAAGACTTATCGAGCTGTGTCGGACATTTCATCTTCAGATAATGTCGGCATTCTATTAACACAAACCATGTAAGCAATATAAAGGTAAATATATACGCATTCTTAAAGGAAATCAGGAATAACGTTTTCGACAAGGGCTGACTGGAGGTAGCCTGGCCCTATGCCCTTGCGCGCGGACTCATCTAACGTAATAATGGTGTGTGTATATTTTCATTCGTCACTGTGTTTGAATGAGCGGGTTTGTTTCTTTGATTGGCTGGTGTGGCGTGTAGTTGAGTGTCGAGAGTGGTAATGAAGGGTATTGTGTCCATACAATTAGCTATTCCCCTCACGGAGATGAGAACCTGTAATTCCCTTGTCCGCGGCGATAAGCCCGCGTGACAAACGGCACGGCACGGTGCAACGGGAGGGGACACCACACTTCTCTAATAACTAATACTCCATTGCATTCTATCTGAAATAACGTCATAAATTCACTCCTTGCAGGGATAACCATGTAACTTTAATCACCACTTAGAATTTAAACAAGTTATAAAAGTAAGTACTTTTTTTATGTTAATGCCAAATTCACTTATCAAATTTATGGCAGGGTAGCCTACTTGTTTTGTTTATTAATCAGTTGGATAAATCAATTAATATACAAAGAAAAATAATCTAAAATAAACTTAAAAGTTATAATAAAAACAATCAAATTCACGCTATAATATAGGCTAATATGATACGAGAATATAATCTCTACCTAGAATTAAACTAAGTCCCCGATTCTTGGAGGTTACGGGTAAACTCGAGAACCAATGGATGGATTTTGATGCGATTTTCAGCATTCTGTAAAGGATATCTCGTGGATGATTTCTGTAAAAAATAATTTATTTATTGTTAAAAGAAGCCGAGCAGTAATGATTTCAGTGGAAAAGTAAAAAAAAAATATATATAATACCTGGCATCCGGGCGCTTTGTAAGCTTACGCTGGGCAAACCGTTAAACATATCTAAATACTATGAGTGTAAGAATTGTTCAGCATGAAAAGTTCTACAAAAAAGTCCAGGAGAGCATATGTCCATCTTCAATACATCGCCCACTATAAGTGTTTTTACGTTTTAATTTCTTCCAACAATCTCCATTCAGTTACTGAGGCGACAGTTTACGAGCTAGCTAGGGGCGAGTCTATCACCCAAGTTACAGCTTAGCTAGCGGACATCCACCAGCAAACCGTTGAGCCGTGTTTATTTAAGACATCTGAGAAGGGTGGTCGTGTTTGGAGTTTCCCTGGAAGTGCAACTCGGCTTTTCTTCATTTCGCCTGTGAACATTTCGTTCCGCAAAATTCACAGTCAAGTTAAGATTGGACGGAAAGGGGATTTGTGTTTCATGCACCTCGCCATTCTTAAATTACGTCTGACAAGAATTTTTAGCACACACCTCCATGATAATATAATTAATAGTCCAGTCAGTGATTTTAACCCATCATGCTGAGACGTAAAACGGATATTGGTCGTTGTTATTGACAATGAAAATAAAAGCGCTTATCACGTAATGCATTCATAACTGTTCTCGGCTGAAGCCGGGTCGGGTTGCAAGTAATATAATATAACATTGTATTATTATTATTATCATTAATGTTATTATTCTGGTAGGGACCTTTAATGGACCACGTGCCAGTTTCAATGCTTCATCCTTTGTTGTTCCTTCTTCCTCCTCTAATACTCCTTTGCCTACTTACTATGTACTGTATTTCTTTTCTCTCCTGGGGCGATTTCGAGCCTGTTTTATCTTCCTTCCTGCCTTGTGGTCCTTGCTTGTTTAACACTTTATTTCTGAAAATCTATCTCTATTGCGTCTCTTTCTCTTACATTGTTCCACTCCGAATCTTTCTTGATTTCCTGAATCCAAGTTGTTGTTCACTACTTGTTTCAAAAATGTTAGAAATATTATCATTAATAAGGAGGGAAACCTGTTGGGAAAAGTAAAAGGGGATGACACAAAATGTCTTGGCGATATTCATGGAGACCTGAGAAAGCTGAGTGTTAAATGTTGGAATAGGAAAGCTGACGACCGAGATGCTGGAGGCAGGTGATCAAGGAGGTGAAGGTCATACATGGTCCGTAGCGCCGAACCGTAAGTACAGTAAATATAGACAATTACTACAGTATTATTGTTCTTTATGCCAATTCAAAGAGCGCGTTTGAAGTTGTTAGTAGGCCTGATGGATTTCGCCTTCTTATCCTCCCAAAATCTCTTCATGAATGCTTTGTGTTACATCTTGCGTTCCGTGGACCGCATCCAACCAGTTTTCTTTTTAAGTTTAACCGCGAATTTGTGCTTGCGTACTGATGTACAAGCAATGAAGAATATTAGAGAAAAATTTAAAATCGGAGTGGAGATTCAAGGAGAAATAATTTCAACTCTGAGATTTGCTGATGACATCGTCATCTTGGCCGACACGCCTGAGGATTTGAATGAGTTTTTGAATGGTATGGACTCCCGTCTTAAGGAAAGAATTCACGATGAAAATGTAAAACAAAGATATTGGAATGCAGCAGAAATAAATCAGAAACCTCTATGGACATGAAATTGGCAGGTGAAAAGCTAAAGGAAGCAGGAGACTTCTGTTACTTAGGAAGAAAAATAACCAGTGATGGACGAAGCAAAGAGGATATAAAAAGTAGGTTGGCACAGGCAAGGAAAGCATTTTTACAAAAAAAAAAAAAAAGGAATCTGTTGACATCGAATATAGAGTTAGGTATTATGAAGTCATTTTTGAAAGCCTTTGTCTGGAGCGTGGCACCCTATAGAAGTGAAACTTGGAACTACTGATGTAGCAGAAAAGAGGAGAATTGAAGCGTTTGAAATGTGGTGTTACAGGGGAATGTTGAAGAACGGATGGGTAGATAAGGTTACAATCGAAGAGGTATTAAGACGAGTGGGAGAGAGATGTTTCTGGCGACAGCTAATGAAGAGAAGAGATAGGTTGACAGGACACATACTAAGACACCCAGGAATAGCAAGCTTAGTTAGGGAAGGAAGGGTTGAGGACAAGAACTGTAGGGGCAGACCAAGGTTAGAATATGTTAAACAGTTTGCCTTGGATGTAGGGTGTGGTAGCTATGTAGAGATGAAACGATTAGATCAAGACAGGGAGGCCTGGAGCGCTGCATCAAACCAGTCAAATGACCGAAGACTCAAAGAACAACAACTAGTGTACTGAAGGCTCCACGATTTTCCATAATGTTGTTTGTGATATGTATTTCTTGGAGGTCCGCCTTAGTTTCTACTAGCCAGTTTATTTTGACCTTCTTTGAGTTGACTTCAAAGAATCGTCTGGTTAATCGGTCGCTGTTCATTCAATAGATATGACCTTCATTGTTTATAGGCATACTACATTGTTATTTATTTATCGATTGTTCCCCTTTAGGAGAGCGATTGAACTACAATTCACGATTTCATCTTCGGGCAAGCTTGCCACGGTGGGTGAGTGGTTAATGTGTCGGTCTACCAACCCCAAGCTTGCAGGATCGCTCCTGGCCGTGGTAAGTGATTTTTGAAAGGCGGCAAAAACACGACACGCATGTCATACGTTGTTGGCATGTTAAAGCACCCATTTGAAATCAGTAGGCCGTGTTCATAATGGCAAAATTAATCTTGGGATTTTCCGCCAACACAAAAAATCCCCCTTTCTCTACTAGATAGCGCTATAGTGCTAAGGAGCTTAGATATCTAACCTCCTTGACTTTCATAGCGTTCCAAGGAATGACGAAATTCGACATGCAAGCTACCCTCTGGGTGTCAAATAACAATGCTTGCACCCGGCATCGAGGCCATACGATATTATTATATTATCTTCGGGCATTTTCCCCTCTTCTCTTCCCAAGCTCTCTTCACCCTCTCGAAATGCTCCTTCTTCTGCTCAACTGTCCATTTTTTTCAGGTTATCGTGATGTTCTTTGCTCAAACTTAACATCTGTGATTTCAGTCCGGCACTCGGTGCGGTCCTCAAGATTTTCTATGTTGAGCTATTCTACATTACTATTTATTTACATTGTTTAGACCCAAAGTAAGCAAATTATGATCTGTTACTATTCTTCTTGTTCTTCCAGAACTCCATCATCTCACTGTGTCGAACTCAACGTTCCTCCGTCCATCCTTTCCCTGGTCTCCTTGGTCGATCTTCATGTGTGACTTCCCAACTGAATCTTATGTCGGAATGTCATCCGATCGTCTATGTCTATTGGTGGAATAATAATAGTAATATCGTATGGCCTCGGTGCCGGGTGCAAGCTTTGTAATTTGACACCCAGAGGGTAGCTTGCATGTCGAATTTCGTTGTTCCTTGAATCACTATGAAAGTCAAGGACGTTAGATATCTAAGCTCCTTGAACACTATAGCGCTTTCTAGTAGAGAAATGAGGAACTTTGTGTTGGCGAAAACTCCCGAGATTAATTTTGGCATTATGAACTTGGCCTACTGAATTCAAATGGGTTCTTTGACATGCCAACATCGTATGCCATGCGAGTCGTATTTTTGCCGCCTTTCAAAAATCACTTACCACGGCCAGGGGTGAACCTGCAATCTTGGGGTTAGTAGACCGACACGTTATCCACTCACCCACCGTGGCAAGCTTGTCTATTGGTGTGATGTTGGCACTTTCGACATCAATTTGGACTTGGATAACCCAGACTGGTGTAAATATAAGTTTCCGTAAGTAAGTCAAAATTACTTTGGTTAGTCGGTCGTCATTCAGTCTCATAATGTGGCAGTAAAATCTCCGTCGTCGGTTGCTGAAATCTGTCTCGATGTTGGAGTATCTCTCTGTGACTGTGTGTGATTGCAGACGATACCCATCACCTGTGAGTTTAGAGGATAATATTTTCCAGATGATTTTTCTCTCAGCCTTCTTGATGTTCTCAAGATCTCTTTTGTAGTTGGGATTTAGGGTCTCGCAGACGTAGGTGTGATGATGATGATGATAATTGTTGTTTTAAGGGGCCTAACATCTAGGTCATCGGCCCCTAATGATCAGGGTGATAGCGAAAATGAGAATGAAATGGAAACCAGAACGAAAATTATGTGAGACGGAAAATACGTACAAAGAGAAACTCAGATGGAAACAACGCTCAATATGGTCTTACAAAAGGGAATTTAGAACGAAAAGATTCACAAAAAGAATAGATTGAAAAAGACCCACAAAACGTAGGCTAGATTCAAAATACGTACAAAATGCAGTGTAGCGTCGAAATACTTACAAAATGCAACTGAAATTCAAAATACTTACAAAATGCAAATGAGATCGAAAATACGTACAAAATGCAATTGAGGTTCAAAATACTTACAAAATGCAATTGAAATTGAAAATACACAATGCAATTCAGATTGAAATATCCCAGTTCCAATCCAAATTATTCACAAAGTGCAATTGAAATTCAAAATACTTACAAAATACAATTGAAATTGAAAATGCTTACAAAATGTACGGTAGATTCAAACGACTCATGTTGTAATGGTTTAGAGAACTTACTAAGAAAAATGTTAATAAGAAACTGATTATTTAAATAGTCGCCCACTTTTGGGTGATCAAAATGAAACATTTAATTGTGTATTAATCTAATAGTGTATCTGTATTGTTGTCAGCTTCACTAAAAAGTACATAATGTGTAATATATGTGTTGCCAGGGCGCCAGATCATTTATATATATCATGATCAAAATAATATATTAAACCTCGGTTAAACAGAGGTAGAGCATCGAAATTCCTATCTCCAGCCGTAGTGAAACTTACGTAATCTAACCTTAAGATAATTAGTTCAGGAGTATGGTGTTGCCTTATAGTAATTTCTAGCTACTAAAGGAAACCAGTCATATATTTGAATTTAAAATGAATTTAATATATAAAAACAACAAGTGCAAAAAATATATAAAATACTAAAGATAATAATAATAATAAATTTAAATTAAAGAATCTACTGAATTTACTTGTATTATGGTTCTTGATTGGAAATTGGAGTATACTGAGTTAATTGAATAGAATATATTGAATTTAATAAGCATGATAGCCTTCTGATTTGACTGGAGTATAACTGTTTACATCGCTCACCGCATTGAAGATCTTTGTAGTTGGATTGTTGCGTAGAGAGTTCCAGATGGCCCTGATCATCCTCAAAGTAATTAATTTATATGTGGATGACGGAATAAATTCCAAAAATCATCCCTGTGACAATAGCTTCGTACACAACCATGCCACAGTTTGATGAGACAGAATGTCTTATCAAATTCACATACTTAATAGTCAACTGTCTAGTTTAGAACTGCGTTATAGACTCCATCTCGCTACAAATTCCTCTGCTCCACTCAGCATCCTTCCCTCTCCTCCAGCAATTCAATAATAATAATCCATTTGGGCGGCCGTCATATATATAACGTTCCCAGGTAAAGCACGTGTCTGACCCCTCTTCAGAAGTCGCTAGGCGATATAAGCAGGCCTTTCACATATCAACAATGACAATACTTCTTTGTAGCATTTCTCGGGAGGTCTAGCCCACCTTTAGTATAAAGTTGCAAAGGACTCATTCATCGGCCCAGCATTGTTAGTGGTAAGTCTTCTTAGAATCTTTTCTTAGTATGATTTGTATATTGGTAGAATACTTGATGTGACAGACATAAGTGTCTATTTATGTCATTTCCAAGAAGCCGCCTTCTGTGAACACCCTCTTTTTCTCTTGTTCGAATTTTCTTCAGAAATAATATTCAGTCAAGCGTCAAACTAATTTCAAATATAATGTGTATCGCTCCAAATCCTTTCAATTGCCATAATATTCTACATTACCGCATAATAATAGATATAAATATATTAGTTAACATAATAACTAATAAAAGGTAAAATGTAAACTTAAAAAATATTGATAATAATAATAATAATAATAATAATAATAATAATATATAAAATTATTTCGTTCTGGTCTCAAATTGGGACCATCACATATTCGCCCCAGAGAATTATGGTATATGTCAACAATCATATCACCATACTTCTCTTCAACACTTGTACAAATATGAAATATTATACCCTACAAAGAAATTACCAACATCGACAATATTATACTCTTCAAAGCAATTACCAACATACAAAACATATACCCTTCAAGTTTAATATATATATATATATATATATATATATATATATATATATATATATATTAAATTTCAGTCTTTTTCTTTCTTCTTTACATAATTAAAGCGACCTGTAAACAATGTACATCAAAATACCCTTCACTTTTATATTCTTGTTTTGGACATAAGTCATCGTTGCACTTATGTATATTTGGGTGGCATACACCTTTGCATTATATCTTGAGGACGTAGAATTCAATTTTCAGCCTGGTGTCGAACTGAATACACTATGGCTAGTGGGTGGGACTGCCAACTGATTAATTCACTTTATCACTTCACGACACTTGGTATGTGATGCGAATCACCAGATCTACTCCAGTCTCTCAGGAATTATATGTATCTAGTAACACAGGCATATTATAAAAAAATGAAACTTTATTAGCTTGTATTACCTAAGGCAACATCGTTCAGTGCAAATGCAGTGCGCTAAATTACCCCACATATGTATATATATCACACTCAAATACACAAGCTTATAGCCGACTAAATACGCTTTATATTTCCTCTGTGCTCTTCAAGACACACAATATCATAGGTTGATGCAAATGCTCGCCATTACCTGCTCGTTCAGACCACAATCATTCACTTATTATTCAGCGACTTTCCTTACTTACCATCAACTCACTTCTATTACTCATGACACATATTTCCTTAAGGATCTCACATTGTAAGTGCCATATAATCGTTTTCCTGCATTTTCTGATTACTCACCTTCTTAACCGTATTTACTCACCTTTTTAACCGTAGTTACTCACCTTTTTAACCGTAGTTATTCCCCTTATTTGTCACAATTACACTCCATTCAACTCAAGATTACACATCTTTCTATTCTAGATTACCTTCCTTTCGCGAGATCCGTATGGCCAATAAAATTTAATTTCTCCATTATAAAAAATGACTTTCCTTTATATCCTTGCATTACCATCCTAGCTACTGAAATATTAACTGTTCACAAAATCTGCCTAATTAAATTACGGGCATCAA
Source organism: Meconema thalassinum (assembly GCA_946902985.2). Taxonomy (NCBI): domain Eukaryota; kingdom Metazoa; phylum Arthropoda; class Insecta; order Orthoptera; family Tettigoniidae; genus Meconema; species Meconema thalassinum. Next base: position 1,226,659,156 of record OX336388.2, on the reverse strand, counting down.
AATATAGCTTTATTTTCCTTTCTGACTTGGGAACTACCCCTAACGAATTAATATATATATGGGCTAATATAGGGTTCTATAATTGTATCTTGCAACATGCTCTCACTCTGCCTACTTAAATTACGGGCATCACAATATAGCTTTACTTTCCTTTCTGATTTGGGAACTATCCTTAACGAGTTAATATATGGGCTAATTAATATAGGGTTCTATAATTTTATCTTGCAACATGCTCTCAATCTGCCTACTCACAGCTTTTTTGAAATGTGTAAGACACGGGGTAGCGATGACCTACAAAAATACTATGATCATGTACATATAATGAATGTTCGTAGCAATTAGCTAATCCAATACGGTTCTCAAATATATACTAATTCTCTTACAACACCTTCAACACTCGATCCACACGATCAACAATCGATCCACACGATCACACTCTAACGCACTCTGTAATGCAGCCTCACGCAAGGAATCCTCTAGATAATCCTTCGTCATCATACTGCCTAAAAATGTAAAAAACAAGGTTCCCTCTCAAGAGATACCCCTACAATCTCACCAATCACCACCTCACTACAAATATCGACTCCTTTAGTCATTTATACCTCCTCAAGCGTACATCTATTCTTAGAACCACCATATAACTTACTTCAATTATTAAATGACATGATCATATCTCCACCCATTCATCTGAATTTAACACTACCCTCCTTATAACATAACTGTGCAGAATGTTGCGACATCCAGTCCGAACCCATAATTAGTGAATATATCAGATTTGGAATCAAAAAACATACTTGTGTTCCAATCTTACTTTCTTTTAAAATTTCTGCAACCACTTGTTTAGAAATTATGTGGAATATCTTTCCCATCGCAGTTAACACAATAGTAGTTCTAATTGGAATTTCTTCAATTTTAATACCATTTTCCTTCCTATTATTATAAAATGCTGCACTGATGCAAGAAACCTGACAGCCACTGTCAAAAAGTGTATCGATACACGCCCCTAACACTTGTAATTTTAACACTGAGTTAAAATTTATAACGGTAGGTTCTTTAGATACCTCCATAAATTCACTTAATAAATCATTACGGATATTTAGGTCATACGGTTCGCTCAAAATAGTAATACCGACTTACATAACTACTCTATCTGGCATTTCTAAGTTCTTATCACCTTCATCTTCGCTTCTATATTTATGTATAGTTATACTTTCCTCTTTCCTCATAACAATAGTTTCTTCCTCCTCCGTATTATATTTATCAATAGTAACACTGTATTTTGCCTTTGCCCCTATTACTTCCCCTATTCTATCTTCTATGGCACGCCACTGCACTTCATAATCTTTCTCACTCTCTTTCATTATATTCTCTATTTCCTCTAACAACTTCATTTTCTCCCCTTTCATTTTACTTCTGGACTTACTAATTTCATGCCTTTCCTTCATTTCTCCACTACTATAGCTTAACGACCTTTCTAATTGTTGCTTTTTGCTTCTGCTTTCTTCTATATCCGTCCTTCTTTCGTCTTTTACACTATCTCTCTCCACCATTTCTTCCACCATCGCGCTCTGCTTGTGCTTTTTCTTCCTATGCTTTGAATTACTTATCTCAGCTTTCTGCTTTCCTTGTTCAATAATTATGTCTTTCTGACTGTGCCTTAACGCACGCTTCTCTATTTCTGTTAACTTCATATTGACTTCCTTTATATAGGCTCTGACTTCTTCCCTTGTCTGCCTATTTTGTTCCTCTATAATTTTCTGCATTTTTATTTCTTGAGTGCTTATCACTTTCTTTATTTTACCTACTTCTATTCCTATCTTATCTTTAATCTTCATCTCATCTTTCTTGCTACGTTCCATAATCTCTATCTTCACGTCTTCTACTCTTTCCCTTACCTCTTGATTAATCTCTTCTACTTTCTTGCCTATAACTTCAAACTTTTCCCCCACTTCTATCCTAACTTCAGCTATGGTTTTCTTTAACTCACTTTGCAATTCCTTTCTTATTATTTCTTTGAATTCTGACATATTCTCCTTAATCCTCTCATACTTCTTATTTAAATCCACATTCACCTTTTCCATCTTATTTAGCTTCTGATTTATTTATTTATTATCTTTACATATCGCTTCTCTTATCTCCCTACTCCTCTCCTGATTTTGCATACTTATTTCCTCTCTCATCTCCCTACTCATCTCCTGATTTTGCTTACTTATTTCCTCTCTCATCTCCCTACTCATCTCCTGATTTTGCTTACTTATCTCCTCTCTCATCTCCCTACTCATCTCCTGATTTTGCTTACTTATCTCCTCTCTCATCTCCCTACTCATCTCCTGATTTTGCTTACTTATTTCCTCTCTCATCTCCCTACTCATCTCCTGATTTTGCTTACTTATCTCCTGATTTTGCTTACTTATCTCCCGAAACATTCCCATGATCTCATCTAATTTGTTTTCCGAAATATCCAAAGGCTTTTGTTTCTCCTTCCCTCCACTAGTCTCAGGATTTATTTCAGGATGTACCTCTATATTCGTCTCAGGGTTAACCTCGGGATTATCCTCAGGATTACTCTCAAGATTTACCTCCGACATCTTGGTATAATCCTCTACACTCTCAGCCTCAGTACCACTATCTACTTTCGTATAATTAGCTTTCTCGCCTTTACCCCTACTCCTCAATTTCCTTTGTTCCTCATCCGCCATCTCGAAGTACACCGTATAAAGTTTATCGTTACAAAATTCGCCTCACTTTCCCCCAAAATCAATCACTAATAATACACTAATTCACTTCACTTTCCCCCAAAATCACTGACAATTTGCACTGAATTAACACTCACTCCTTCCGTAAATATCGTTAGGTTTCCGTGCCACATAGTTGGGGGCCATTTGTAATGTGTTGTTAATAGTTATTATGGTTCTATTAATAATAACAAAAGCGCTCCGCTAGTTGGGCGTCATTTGTAATGGGTTGTTATTCTTATTGAATATTATTAAGCAAAGTGCTCCACTCGTTGGGCGTTATTTGTAATGTTTTGGGAGAGCTTATTTTAATTGACTATTAATAAGAAAGCTCCACTGTTGGGCGTTATTGTAATGGTTTATAGAGATATTTAAACTTGATTACTGTTAATAAGAATAAAGTTAAAAAAATGTTAATATTTAAATAATCGCCCACTTTTGGGTGATCAAAATGAAACATTTAATTGTGTATTAATCTAATAGTGTATCTGTATTGTTGTCAGCTTCACTAAAAAAGTACATAATGTGTAATATATGTGTTGCCAGGGCGCCAGATCATTTATATATATCATGATCAAAATAATATATTAAACCTCGGTTAAACAGAGGTAGAGCATCGAAATTCCTATCTCCAGCCGTAGTGAAACTTACGTAATCTAACCTTACGATAATTAGTTCAGGAGTATGGTGTTGCCTTATAGTAATTTCTAGCTACTAAAGGAAACCAGTCAAATATTTGAATTTAAAATGAATTTAATATATAAAAACAACAAGTGCAAAAAATATATAAAATACTAAAGATAATAATAATAATAAATTTAAATTAAAGAATCTACTGAATTTACTTGTATTATGGTTCTTGATTGGAAATTGGAGTATACTGAGTTAATTGAATAGAATATATTGAATTTAATAAGCATGATAGCCTTCTGATTTGACTGGAGTATAACTGTTTACATCGCTCACCGCATTGAAGATCTTTGTAGTTGGATTGTTGCGTAGAGAGTTCCAGATGGCCCTGATCATCCTCAAAGTAATTAATTTATATGTGGATGACGGAATAAATTCCAAAAATCATCCCTGTGACAATAGCCTCGTACACAACCATGTCACAGTTTGATGAGACAGAATGTCTTATCAAATTCACATACTTAATAGTCAACTGTGTAGTTTAGAACTGCGTTATAGACTCCATCTCGCTACAAATTCCTCTGCTCCACTCAGCATCCTTCCCTCTCATCCAGCAATTCAATAATAATAATCCATTTGGGCGGCCGTCATATATATAACGTTCCCAGGTAAAGCACGTGTCTGACCCCTCTTCAGAAGTCGCTAGGCGATATAAGCAGGCCTTTCACATATCAACAATGACAATACTTCTTTGTAGCATTTCTCGGGAGGTCTAGCCCACCTTTAGTATAAAGTTGCAAAGGACTCATTCATCGGCCCAGCATTGTTAGTGGTAAGTCTTCTTAGAATCTTTTCTTAGTATGATTTGTATATTGGTAGAATACTTGATGTGACAGACATAAGTGTCTATTTATGTCATTTCCAAGAAGCCGCCTTCTGTGAACACCCTCTTTTTCTCTTGTTCGAATTTTCTTCAGAAATAATATTCAGTCAAGCGTCAAACTAATTTCAAAAATAATGTGTATCGCTCCAAATCCTTTCAATTGCCATAATATTCTACATTACCGCATAATAATAGATATAAATATATTAGTTAACATAATAACTAATAAAAGGTAAAATGTAAACTTAAAAAATATTGATAATAATAATAATAATAATAATAATAATAATAATAATATATAAAATTATTTCGTTCTGGTCTCAAATTGGGACCATCACAATGTGGATTGACAATACTTACAAAATGCAATTTAGATTGAAAATACTTGACAAAATGTAATTTAGATTCAAAATACCCACAAAATGCAATTGAGAATCAAAATATGTGCAAAATGCCCACCAAACAAAATGCAATTTAGATTCAAAATTCGTGCGAAATGTGGTTTTGGTTGAAAATACTGACAAAATGCAATTGAAATTCAAAATACTCACTTAAAGGCCCGGCCACCTGCATTGAAATACTTACTAAAAAGCAATTTAGATTGTGAATCTTTACAAAATGCAATTGAGGTTGAAAACAACCGCGAGATGTAATTTAGATCGAGAAAACTTACAAAATGCAACGTAGATTAAAAATGCCTTAAAAATCGCTAAAAGGGAATTTAGATATATGGTGAACCAAGTAACAAAAACAGTGCGGGAATCTGAAAGAGAAAAGGAAATATAATGAAAAGAGGAGAGGAGAGGGGAGAGAGGAGAGGGTCCACCCCAAAGGTAAGGGACAAAAGGGGAAAACGGACCCAGATCAGGAATCCCTCGGGGTTGCCAACTCCCGAACTCACCAGCCGTGAGCCCCTGAGGGTGTAGCATTATCTAGGGTGCACCAGAAGTGGTGGGGCTACATACACCCTGCCTCCTTAAGGGCCTTGAGCACAAGGCAGGAGCTAAAAGGAAAAGAAAAAGAAGGCTGACCCCTCACAGAAGGAGGGATTCAGGAAAGATGAGACAAGGGCCAGTTAAGGCCGGAAAGTGAAAGACTCCCTAGGCCTCGGATACCCTAATACCGTCGGGGTCGGAAGAGAACAAGAGTTGACCAAGGGAGGTCGACAGGAAAGAAGACAGAGAGGAGCCCGGCACAAGTAAGTGGAAGCAATGCCGGACTCAGCTGGGGCCCCGTGGTCGCTAACCCACTTCCCGCTAGATGTGAGCCCCTGGGGGGTGACGTAGGTTTCCCAGGTTTGATGACAGTTGTGTAGTGTTGAATTTTGGTGTTGAACTACATTATTAATATTATTATTACTACTCTACCCTGAGTCAGAATGCTATGCTACACATACCGGCATATAAACTCGCTGAGTAATAAAAGTCAACACACCTCACTATCCAGAGTTAATTAATTCTAGCTAGCGGCATTAAACTACAGTAATTAATACATCCGTCTCGCGCATTAAGGGGTTGTCTGTTCCAATCCAAGACTGATACACCACTTCACACACAAACATGCACAAATCTATCAATCGAAAGAAAAAAAGAACTAACAGCTGTTGTAAAGGTTAATTCGAAATTCGACCTATCAGTTCCATGGCAGGACGTGTGGGAATAATGCGCGGAATGCCTCTAGTCAAATGCAGCCCCAACGAACGAATGGTTGATTGACTAATTAATTCATTTGTTAATTAGTTTACTGGTTGAAACTGATTGGTCCATTCACGAGCAGGGTAGCCCAGAGGCTAAACACAAACAAGGTAGGGTTACTGAGACCTGACTTTCATTGTTTATGGCCAAATATGGATCCTAATTCCAGCAAGGGTTTTAGAAAATCAAGGAATAATAACAAATTATATTTTCATGTATTTAAACTAATAACTTCTCTCACAATAATGGTGACAAAATCTTTCCAGGAAATCTAATTCGATTTACTAATCCTCCAACAAAAATAACATTTATCATTTAGTATAAGAATCGAAGCATCTGTTTTCTAGTTTTAATACTGAGTCATTCATTCCATGCATGTATACGCGTTTCTGAAGCTTCTTAATTACTGACTTCGTGGCTCAGCGGTAACGTTCTCGCCTGCTGTGCGCAAGGTTGCTGGTTTGAAACCTGGCGCAGACAGTTTCTAGAATAAATTGCTAAGTTGGAGGGAAAAATTTAAGCTTTATAATAACTATTCATTTTGGTCACTAAACTATGATATTGGATCTTTTAGGAATCTGATTTAAATTAATATTTCTGTTAGGTAGTTGGCCTGGATTCACGTCCAGTATAATTCACCTAAACTCAATTCCTGTCTCATTAACTCTTTTAGTTAGTAAGGCGATAAAGAGGACATAAAGAGAACCCCTCACTATGCAGAGCTAATGATATCATTCACCCTTGGAGATGGGAATATTCCAAAAATTATCATAATGTCTGGACTTCCCAGCATTGGCGTAAAATACTGCTTACCGAAGAATGTTGCTCATGCCTCACCTTTCACAAACGTAGACAATGTGGTTGGAGGGGACCCGATAACACCGTATGTCTACGTCCCCTTCATGATCGTAGACAATATGGTTGGAGGGGACCCAGTAACTCCGTATGTCTGCGTCATTCCATTTTTTTAGCGTATGGCTTTTAGTGCCGGGAGTGTCCGAGGACATGTTCGGCTCGCCAGTTCTGTAGCTGCTTCGAGGCGGACACCCAATGGGTGAGCTACAAGTACCGTCGCGTGTGGAGTGTTGTCTGGGGAGGAAAGTTCTTTTAATGTTAGGATGAGGTGTAGGAAGGTAGCGGCTGTGGCCTATAGTTAGGGACCAACCCCGGCATTTGCCTGGAAGGAAGATAGGAAACCACAGAAGACCATCTTCAAGGTTGCCGACGGGGGGATTCGAACTGCCTCGCCTCCCGGATGTGAGCGACTGCCAGCAGTCATGCCGTAACGACCACGGCTAACTCTCCCGGTGTCACTGCATTAACCATGTGCAGCAAAGTGCTGGAACATTGATGTTCTGAGGTGGTCAACGTACACCTTTCGTGGTTGTTCAGTGCTCTCTGAACGTTCAAGAGTACAGGGACAAAATCTTCAACCAATAGTGAAACTATATTCCCAGCATTGCCGTGAAGACTTCATTTGAATGAACAATAATAGTAGGGGAGTAAGGCGGTTTCTGCCCCCCCCCCACCCCCCACCCCCACCCCAACCCTACTCCCAATGCGAGCCGATAACTCCCGAACCCGTGGTCGGAGATTCACGAATGAGGTGTCGTTGGACTCGAGCTGACGGGGGCTTTGCTATGAACCACTCGTTATATTTTTGAAAATTTATTTGAATTTTTTTGTTTTCGAAAGTAGGTGATAGTTTGAAAACCAAACATGATAATGTTGAGCAATAGCTTAAACAAACGGTCTCTATGTCCATTTTTTATAGTAAAACGTTTTTATTTTTTACATTTTTTTGAAAAAAGTTCAATATTGAAATTTTATATTTTGGAAACTAAAGAGTTTACAAAAAATGTTGTTGTACATAAATGAATGGCCCTGACCCCGTCTACCCGCAAAATAAATTTCAAGCCTCTAGGACTAAAACTGTGCAGTAGAGGGGTGCAGAGAGTTCTGAGTCGCCCCCCTACTTTCATATAAACTTTGCCGATATCTCCCGAACGCGTGATCGGATTTTAACGAACGAGGTATTGTTGGCGTTGGGATGACGTTCTCTTGGCTAAGCATGTGTGTTGGTATTTTTTTTTTTGAAAATTCTTGTTTTTGGATTGGCGCTATTTTGGAAACGGTGAATTTTGGAAAAAAGTTTATTTGACGTTAATGAAAGGTGGGTATGCTCTCTAGGCGGGCAGCAAGTTTCGAGTGTGTAGGAAGAAAAACAAAATGATAGCCTACTTTCTCGCGAACATTGGTGATCATTGGCGAACGAATGATCGGATTTTATCAAATGAGGTGTCGTTAGACTCGATCTGACGTCCTCTTTACTATAGACCACTCGTTATATTTTTCAAAATTTTTATGAAAAATTTTGTTTTCGAAAGTAGGCGATAGTTTGAAAATCAAACATGATGAAATGTTATGCCATAGTTGAAACGAATGGTCTCTATGACTTTTATTTTTCTATAATAATATTTTTTATATTTTGAGATTTTTTGAAAACACGTAAATTTTGAATTTTTACTATTTTGGAAACTGGCACGTTGAAAAATAAGTTTGTTTGACATAAATGAAAGGCCCCTACCCCCTCTACCAGAAAAATAAATGTCAAGTCTCTAAGACAAAAAATCTAGGCATTTTTTCTTATTTTTAAATAAAAGCGTGTTTGTAGACAGAGAGCCGGTAGCGCTTGACGTATGTTACAACGAGGCTATGATTGGCCATGGTGGATACGGGAAATGGCTATTTCGACGGGGCGATGTATGGAAAAACGAGGGGTCGCTTTTCGATATTTTTTCCTATGACGAATGAATGAAGGCGAATATTTTGAAATGTGACAAGCATGGTAAGATTTTTTAACCCTGAAGAGGATCTTTAACGTTTTAGTTAACGGTGATGAGCGAGATCGCTCTCTGACACAGACGGTTGTAGGATATGACCAAGTGATTCTTAGACGTTGGCGATCTCGGTGACCGTGCCCGGAAGAAATGAATAGCTATTTTGGTGGGATGGCGGGGGCAGCTTATGACGGTTGGTTTTGTGACATTTCCTATGACGGATGGAGGCGAATATTTGAAAATGCGTTAAGTGTGCTAGGATTTTTTTAACCCCTGAAGGCGATCTTTAGCATTCTAGTAAACGGTAATAAGCGAGACTGCTGTCTGGCACAGTAAATGGTTTTAGAATATGGAAACCTATAACATTTGCTCGACCAAGTCATGTGCATGTATGCAACGAGACAAAACGGTAAGGCCATTGGCCTGAAATGTTATAAACTAAATATTGAACTGGGTAAAGTCATGTGTTTTAGGGTGAAAGTATGTGGTTAACATGATCATGAATTGAGGATGGCCGCTTGCTAGTAATTATTATTATTACAGTAAAATGTTTAATAATAATAATAATAATAATAAGACACACACATGTTTTGAATGCTAACACGCACACAGTCCAGCTCACTGGAGACTGAATATTGTACCTAGCCAGAGGTCTCGTGAGAGCTGTTGCTGGTGCTGACGAGGCAGGAATGTCTACGTCAGCAGGAAGTGTGATATCAGCTTACTTGCCTCATGGTGGATAGCAGGTCTGGCGATTTAACAGAGAGAGAAAACGCCATTTTGGTTCCTAGACAGCCATACTACCGATGTATAAGAGGCAACCATTTTGGTTCTTTATTAAAAACATAAAACTAGTATAAGGTATACGAATTTTATTCAGATTGAGGAATGTGACGAGGCGTGGGAATACGTGCGAGAGAGAGGCAGAGAACCATTCAAGGTCAAAACGCTGGGAAAATACAACTTTTTCTGTTGCTAGGCTAACTGATAACGATTGCGTTAGTCATGCACTTGCCATTTTAGCACACGGACGTATACATTAGAGCTGTGGAAGAAAAATCCTTTTATTTTTTGGTAAGTACCTATGAATGATTATTTTAATAATGTCATGCTAATGAACCTTAAATTTGTAGTTATTGATTATGTAATTATTGATTTTTTAATTTATTTGTTTGCAGATAACCGGTATACCTTACATGTCTGAGATACAAGAAACCCGTTTACTTTTGAGCCCACTAGAAGGAAATAGCAACAAGCCACTGCAAGTAAAGTTGGGATTATTTTTTTAAACTAACTTGTTTCATTTTTTGTTTCATATTTTATTTTATGAAATGCATGTATTAACCTGAATTTAGGTATTTATAACGGTTTATTTTATTTATTTTTAGAAACTTGGAAAGAAAAGCCTTACCGCCGTAGCAGTCGCTGAAAACCAGAGACGCAGTAAAGTGCAACCATTGTTTCCAGACAGTGAACTATTTAAAACTCAGGTAAGATTAACATAAAATGCTATTCCATTTTACCACTACTGAAAACTCGTAGACAAAAAATTCATTACCTGTACATGACTAGGACGATGATTGCTTTCTTGATTAATGACTATGTATTGGCAACCGGTACAAGACCATATTGGTTGCTTACTGGGAAAGTACAAGGCCATATTGGATTTTGTAAAAAAAAAAAAAAAAAAAAAATGGCATGTCGATCCCTATAATAATAATATAATATTAATAATAATATTAATATCGTATGGCCTCGTGTGCCGGGTGCAAGCTTTGTTATTTGACACACAGAGGGTAGCTTGCATGCCGAATTTAGTTGTTCCTTGACTATGAAAGTCAAGGAGGTTAGATGTTAGATATCTAATCTCCTTAAACTCTATAGCGCTTTCTAGTAGAAAAATGAGGAACTTTGTACCCTATGTACTCAACGAATATTCACAAGTTTGAACATCGACACTACCGTTGTTGGCTGGTAATACATTATTATTATTATTATTTATTTGTGATTCAGCAACGTAAGTAGCGGCCAATGGTCTTGTGGATCAGTAAAATGAATACAAGGGTATGTTACCCACTTGTTTTCCAAGCATGTCAGGACAACAAGGAGACCATCGCAAATGGTCTCTAAAGGGATCATCCCCTTCTTCCCAGTGTGAAAGTTCAATACGACAAAAAACACAGCGCACCACATCTTCTCAGTTCAAGTAAAAAAAAACGGCTTTTGCAAGTTTCTGTGTCGACAAAAAGCCTACAGGTCAGTATTCAAATGTTAACCAACGATCATGTTCTGATTTTAAAGTTAACCCACGTGGTAAACCAACTTGCTCATTTGTTGTATTTGGTACTAACGCCATGTGTTATAATAAAACTTTTTCTTATTGTAAGTTATTAACGTTGCACAGAGTACTTTAAAGCACCATGTATGCTTGTTCACTGTCTGTTCATTACGTTAATGGCGCATGACGATACCAAAAAGCAAACAAAATAACCAATCACTCACTCAATCAATCAATCAATCAATACTTGTAAATAAAACTTTAACGTTAATTGGCATTAATATATCAAAACACCATAAAAATTGTAATAAACTGAATGTCGGCACTAACAGTAACCCATGTACTTATTTTCTTTTTATAAAGCTGCAGTCATTTACATTCCCCTTTAACAAATACATAAACAAAAAATAATAATGTCATGTCATTTTGTTCAGATTATCATGTTCAAACCTGTGAATATTCGTTGAGTTCATAGGGTACAAAGTTCCTCATTGTTCTACTAGAAAGCGCTATAGAGTTTAAGGAGATTAGATATCTAACATCTAACCTCCTTGACTTTCAAAGTCAAGGAACAACTAAATTCGGCATGCAAGCTACTCTCTGTGTGTCAAATAACAAAGCTTGCACCCGGCATACGAGGCCATACGATATTAATATTATTATTAATATTATATTATTATTATAGGGATCGACATGTCAGTTATTTTTTTTTTTACAAAATCCAATATGGCCTTGTACTTTCCCAGTAAGCAACCAATATGGTCTTGTACCGGTTGCCAATACATAGTCATTAATCAAGAAAGCAATCATCGTCCTAGTCATGTACGGGTAACGAATTTTTTGTCTACGAGTTTTCAGTAGTGGTAAAATGGAATAGCATTTTATGTTAATCTTACCTGAGTTTTAAATAGTTCACTGTCTGGAAACAATGGTTGCACTTTACTGCGTCTCGGGTTTTCAGCGACTGCTACGGCGGTAGGGCTTTTCTTTCCAAGTTTCTAAAAATAAATAAAATAAACCGTTATAAATACCTAAATTCAGGTTAATACATGCATTTCATAAAATAAAATATGAAACAAAAAATGAAACAAGTTAGTTTAAAAAAATAATCCCAACTTTACTTGCAGTGGCTTGTTGCTGTTTCCTTCTAGTGGGCTCAAAAGTAAACTGGTTTCTTGTATCTCAGACATGTAAGGTATACCGGTTATCTGCAAACAAATAAATTAAAAAAATCAATAATTACCTAATCAATAACTACAAATTTAAGGTTCATTAGCATGACATTATTAAAATAATCATTCATAGGTACTTACCAAAAAATAAAAGGATTTTTCTTCCACAGCTCTAATGTATACGTCCGTGTGCTAAAATGGCAAGTGCATGACTAACGCAATCGTTATCAGTTAGCCTAGCAACAGAAAAAGTTGTATTTTCTCAGCGTTTTGACCTTGAATGGTTCTCTGCCTCTCTCTCGCACGTGTTCCCACGCCTCGTCACATTCCTCAATCTGAATAAAATTCGTATACCTTATACTAGTTTTATGTTTTTAATAAAGAACCAAAATGGTTGCCTCTTATACATCGGTAGTATGGCTGTCTAGGAACCAAAATGGCGGTTTCTCTCTCTGTTAAATTGCCAGACCTGCTAGCCACCACGAGGCAAGTAAGCTGATATCACACTTCCTGCTGACGTAGACATTCCTGCCTCGTCAGCACCAGCAACAGCTCTCACGAGGCCTCTGGCTAGGTACAATATTCAGTCTCCAGTGAGCTGGACTGTGTGCGTGTTAGCATTCAAAACATGTGTGTGTCTTATATTATTATTATTATTATTATTATTATTATTAAACATTTTACTGTAACAATAATTACTAGCAAGCGGCCATCCTCAATACATGATCATGTTAACCACATACATTCACCCTAAAACACATGACTTTACCCAGTTCAATATTTAGTTTATAACATTTCAGGCCAATGACCTTACCGTTTTGTCTCGTTGCGTACATGCACATGACTTGGTCGAGCAAATGTTATAGGTTTCCATATTCTAAAACCATTTACTGTGCCAGGCAGCAGTCTCGCTTATTACCGTTTACTAGCATGCTAAAGATCGCCTTCAGGGGTTTAAAAAAATCCTAGCACACTTAACACATTTTCAAATATTCGCCTCCATCCGTCATAGGAAATGTCACAAAACCAACCGTCATAAGCTGCCTCCGCCATCCCACCAAAATAGCTATTCATTTCTTCCGGGCACGGTCACCGAGATCGCCAACGTCTAAGAATCACTTGGTCATATCCTACAACCGTCTGTTGTGTCAGAGAGCGATCTCGCTCATCACCGTTAACTAAAACGTTAAAGATCCCCTTCAGGGGTAAAAATAATCTTACCATGCTTGTCACATTTCAAAATATTCGCCTTCCTTCATTCGTCCTAGGAAAGAATATCTAAAGCGACCCCTCGTTTTGCCATACATGGCCCCGTCGAAATAGCCATTTCCCGTATCCACCATGGCCAATCATAGCCTCGTTGTAACATACGTCAAGCGCTACCGGCTCTCTGTCTACAAACACGCTTTTATTTAAAAATAAGAAAAAAAATGCCTAGATTTTTTGTCTTAGAGACTTGACATTTATTTTTCTGGTAGAGGGGGTAGGTTCCTTTCATTTATGTCAAACGAACTTATTTGTCAACGTGTTAGTTTCCAAAATAGTAAAAATTCAAAATTTACGTGTTTTCAAAAAATCTCAAATTATAAAAAGTATTTTTATAAACAAGATGTTCAGGAAAGAACATATAGCCTACTTTCTCCTAAATGTATGGGTATAGTTATAACTCTTTGTCTTTATCATCTCCTAATTTCTTCCAATTAGAAGTGCAAATTGGCACACTGGATTTGAGGAGTGGCGTTCAAATAATTTACCCCAGCATTTTGCAATTTCATCGGTAAACACTCCAAACAACGTAGGTATTCAGTTTATTAACACCGACAACTTACAATAATTTCAACTAGTTGCTCTAAACGTATCACTGGGAGAAACATATTTAATATAACTATTACACAGCTAATTTGTAATCGCGCGCGGCTAACGAGAAAGACAGGCCATGGCGGGTAAACCAAACCCTTCTGTGACGTAGGCAATGTACCGGTACTGTTTGATGATGCCGTGATAATCGCGCCTTATCTTGTGGATGTGTACCCTCTATCGGCAAAAATAATAACCTTCGCAATTATACTGTAGACATGGGTTCACTAACTGGCCGGTAGAGAGCATAGTTCGTATCTACAAGGCTGTGGTTACCAATAACATAGTTCAAGTAATTACTCTTAGATGTCACTCCGGTGGTGTATGTTGTTTTAATTAAATATATATTTTCCATTTCAAAATGCACCATATAATGCTTTATTTTATGACGTCTCAGTACTCAAGAAATAATAAATATAAAAAAAATCAAGAAAAAAAGTCCAACTCTGATAGGATTTGAACCAGGGCCAGCCTGGTGAAAGACTAACGCGCTGACCACGCAGCCAATCGTGCACACTCTAATAGATCGTTAGGAATCAATACATATACCACGTTATAGCAAATCATGACTTGGACTAAACGATTTCTTTACTGGAGTATATTTTAAACCGAGTTCATTTCATAGAAAGTTCATATATTTGTTACCACTAGCCTATATTGCATGCAACATACTGAAATTAATAAAATATAGGTCAGAACGAGAGATATGCTGCCATCTTTTCAAATAACCGAGACGACTCAGCTTTTTAAAATCCCTTCTAGACTATAATATTAAAATATAAACTTTTAATTTCAAACGGGCCACGTCGTTTCAAACAGATTAAACGATTCTTGGTTCGATAGTCGGAACTGGTGGGTCCCATGTTAAGGGTTATAATGTTTGCATAATTCACACGGTCGCCATTCTGAAATGGTAGGGTTGATGACTTCGTAGTTTGGGCACAAGACGCGCCTCATATGCAGGAACGTTGTTACCAAATTTGGTAAAGATCCGATTATTAGTTTGGTTGTAATGCACTATTACGTTTTGACCATTTGAGTGGCCGCCATTAAGTTCTGGTAAAGATGGCGGCGATATAAAACATGACACTGAGGTGCCCTTTGCCAGTGCTACCTCTGTACCAAATTTCGTTCAATTCGGTTTCACCATGTTTGAATTGATAGGGGGGTGGGACAGACATTCAGAGTACACACACTCACACACACACACACACACACAGACAGACTCACACACACACATACACACACACAGACACACTTTTTTCGCCCTGTAGTGATCTCATAAGTCTACTTTCATTTTTTGCAAAAATCGAAAGTAGGCTAAAAATAAAGGTCGTAGAGACCATTCGTTTCAACTATGGCATAACATTCTATCATGTTTGGTTTTCAAACTATCGCCTACTTTCGAAAACAAAATTTTTCAAGAAAATGTTGAAAAATATAACGAGTGGTCTATAGGAAAGAGGACGTCAGCTCGAGTCCAACGACACCTCATTTGTTAAAATCCATCCATCCATTCGCCAATGATCACCAATGTTCGCGAGAAAGTAGGCTATCATTTTGTTTTTCCTCCTACACACTTGAAACTTGCTGCCCGCCCAGAGGGCATTCCCACCTTTCATTAACGTCAAACAAACTTTTTCCAAAATTCACCGTTTCCAAAATAGCACCAATCCGAAAAACAAGAATGTTCAGAAAAAAAAACACACATGCTTAGCCAAGAGAACTCCCAACGCCAACAATACCTCGTTCGTTAAAATCCGACCACGCGTTCGAGAGATATCGGTAAAGTTTATAAGAAAGTAGGGGGCGACTCAGAACTCTCTGCACCCCACTACTGCACAGTTTTAGTCCTAGAGGCTTGAAATTTATTTTGCGGGTAGACGGGGTCAGGGCCATTCATTTATGTACAACAAAATTTTTTGTAAACTCTTTAGTTTCCTAAATATAAAAATTTCAATATTGAACTTTTTTCAATTTTTTTTAAATAAAAACGTTTTACTATAAAAAAAAGGACATAGAGACCGTTTGTTTAAGCTATTGCTCAACATTATCATGTTTGGTTATCAAACTATCACCTACTTTCGAAAACAAAAATTTTCAAATAAATTTTCAAAAATATAACGAGTGGTTCATAGCAAAGCCCCCGTCAGCTCGAGTCCAACGACACCTCATTCGTGAATCTCCCACCAAGGGTTCGGGAGTTATCGGCTCGCATTGGGAGTAGTGGTGGGGGGCAGAAACCGCCTTACTCCCCTACTAATAATTCTCGTGTTAATCGTGCATTTCTCGTAAACACGTACTTGAAGTGTGAACACCTGACAGGAATGACCTTCCATTTCTCCTGATATCAACGCCATTGAATGTGCATGGAATAGATTGAAACGAGCTGTTTTTTTTTTTGGAAGTAAAAGTCAACTTCACAATCTGCAGGACCTACGCGGAATCGTAATTGAGGAACGGGAAAAATTGGACCAAAATTGGCTTCTCGACCTTATGGCTGGTATGCCCAGACCGATTGAAGCTTGTCTCTGAGCAAGGAAACGTATTACCCTGTAAAAAAAAAAACAAGGTTAGAATGCCACCCTCTCATTGAGAAACCATGACTGTGATCTGGTAAGGAAATATTGTCCTCTTTTATTTGCTAAACAGGAATGAATGCAACTCTATTTTATATCCATGCCTTGGGGTCATTTGTGGTGATGCGAGTCATGCACTATACATGATACAATTTGTTTATGGTGTGTATTTTGTCTGTTAGCCTAAACTTGTAGTTAGTTTAAAATATAATTATCATTGAAAGGGAAGATCCACCTGGTTGCTCCTTGAATTAACGTGCAGGGTAATGGGGCGAGGCTGTCTCAGGACTTGGGACGACGAGACTTTCGAACCCCACCGCCGGTTGCCGTAGACATGATATTCCATGGTTACTTTTATTTAAACTCCAGATAAATGCCAGAACAGTAGATTCTATTAAGCCTTGAGTACTTCTTTCGAACTTCTCGCTCAGTTTCAGCCATCTTCAATCCTTTTACTCTTTAATTATTATTCTGATGAAGTTGGCATCACGAAACGCATCCGGTCGCAAAAAAAGTACCGTCTCAGAAATTTACCTCGCTTCATTTCCGATTCCGTATATACAGAAATAGTGAGGGATTACACATGCACAGTTCTGAAAGGAACACGTATGTAACAGCTGCTCTAGATGTTAATATGGGCGATCATTTTCACACCGCAATGTGTGGGAATATCAAGCAGCAGACGCCTCCAGTCAAATACAGCCCTCACGAATGAGTGGTTGATTACCTAATTAACTCATTTGTTAAATAATCTACTGATTGAAACTGATTGGCTTATTCACAAGCAGATATGGCCACAGGCGTAGGAAATAGAGGGTTAAAGGAGAGAACGCTGATGCAGCGCGAGACTTATAGCGAATGCTATTCGTTTACATTTTTCACAATTATGACAAGTATTTCAAAACGCATGAGACTTGTGTATAACTTGGAAACGAAGACTGGGATTCCTCTCCCTCTTCATAAGCAATAGAGAATCACCAGTCGAGAAACTTTGGGAATACTGTTCTGAGTGAAACAACTAATCAAATTTCTTAAAGATCTTAAATCATGAACCACAATAGGCTTAGTGACAGTGAAGTGTTGATGCCTACTTTTTCAGTGTAGTATATACTAAAAATTAGTTACTCGGATAATCTAAATGGGAAAAAGCGTGTTTTCTGACTGAAAAGTATATTTTATTTATTTAGCTTATGGCAACACATTGTAAAACACAACTAGGACTAGGACATTATTACAATAAAAGCAAAACAGAGAATGTTAGTGTAACCTACAGTCACAATTGGCAGTTATAATGTAAAATTTAAATTGTCTATCCACTTAACAGCATCTGGAGTCAACACGAGAAAATCCTTTAAATCCCCTGAGTATGACGTAATACTACACTGCTGCACAATGTGTTGTATGGTCTGGGGTGTCGCTCCACAAACACATGCAGGATCCGTAATTTTGTTCCATTTGTCGAGTAAGTCCTTACACACTCCATGGTTTGTGCGAATTCTGTTGGCAGTCTTCCACGTACGTCGAGGCATATCGAATCCCTCTGGTTTGTTGTGAGTATTTATGCTGATTATTACTTCTGCTGGTGCATGCTGGATCAATTTTTGTTCCCATCTATCGCTTATAGCAAATCCCTCGTTAAAAAGTTCCATAGCAGATTTTATTGCTGATTGTCTGGATTTTAACCTGTCAGAACTTGCACTTGGGATGAAGTCATGATTGGGAAGGTCAGGGTAGTCCAAAATTTTCTTATATTCTTATATTCATGTCTTCTGAGTTCAGGTGGTTGAATGTGACTTAAAGTTGGCAGCCAAAATGTAGGAGTAGTTATTAGACATCCTGTGATCGTGCGCATAGTTGTATTGAGTTGTGAAAAGTATAAATTGATAGCTAATGGGCTTTCTCAAAAAATTTTCAAATTTCTGAAAAACAAAGCTACTATACCGAAGTTGTACAAACTTACTGAGAAAGACCTTCATAAATTAAGATCGGTACAAAATCAGAAATATCGTCCAAACACGGAGATTTGAGGGAGAGGAACAGACTTAGGCCTATGCAATAATGATGTACAAGGATAGCTGAACGGAACTTGCACAGTTTTTGAGAATGGAGGACTACTGGGCAAGAAGGAAAGCCGAATAATCTTTATTCCACGTGGTGCTAGTTGACCAATTTGCATTAGAGTAATACTAAGGTATCCTCTAGTTAAGAGTATGGAGTAACGTACTGTGTACGAGGCTGGTGTATGACATTCGTCGACTGCCAGAGGACATTATTTCTTCATACCTCAATTAATTGCACGAATAATGTTAACGTTACCATGTCACACTCCCATAATTGCACTCTCTCCATGATGGATTGCTTTATTAATTATCCTGAGAGACATGTAGTTACCCAAAATATTTAATGTAGATGTTTTGGCGCCAAGTCTGGGTAAAATAATACAAGAAACGTAACTTCAATTTTGTAGCATTAAAGTTTTTGCGGCTTCCATGGTGTAGTTGGTAGCATGCTGAGTTTCTATGCCCAAAATCGCGGGTTCAAACCCGACCAAAAACATCAAATTTTATTTTATGAACGTTAAAAATCCCCCAATATGCCTTCCTTCGGAGGTGAAGTATAGCGGGCGGACCCATGTCATGGATTTATGGCATGTAAAAGAACCTTCCACTAACTACAAATGTGTGAAGCTAAATTTGTAGATTTTGATTAACGCTCTATTAAGTTCCAATATTTACCGCCAGGCGCCAGTAGTGGTGCATCTAGTAGCCAAGTTCGAGGCTAGGTGTCGTTGACGGTAGCATTTGGTAGCAAAAGCAGGAACTATTTGAAATTGTTCGTCTGCAGTCCTTACCTGAATTACAGATAACAGACAATAATACAACCATCGCAATTAACACCCGTTATCAGACAGATTCTGCATACTCCCAAAGTGCACGGGGCTACATGACTGCGTTGTCACAGCCCCTAAACTGTGGACTCAACCAACTGCGAAGTCAAAATTCAATTTTGAAAAAGAAATAGAGGGTGTGTCCCTAGATTAGGAACCAGCTTATATAAATAGTCTACTGTAACACAAAAATAAAGGAAAAATTTTCAATGATTCCAAAATTTCAAAAATTATAACTTCAATTGGAAATAAGAACTAGTACTTTGAGTCATATAATACTTGTAAAATTAGATGTCTACACTAATACATACTTCGTACTTTTCTAAATACGAATTTCAATGTCATATACTGTTGGTAGAGGAGGTTGAGTATTCCCAAAATAAAACCTACACCTAGATTGAGCTAAAATGTCAAAAATATGTATTTCAGTTCTCCTCATCCTCCCAAATGAGCCTAGATACGTACCTACGAACTAAAACTTGAAGCGTGTGTCGAAGGTTTTTAATCCACTTACCACAGGTTTAGGCGGGTTCCATGGAATTGGTGCGCAACTCATTTCATCTATGGTAAAGGTACATTCGTAGCCAGCGCAGCCGTTAACCTTTACCTCTTTGCCAATTGTTCTCACAAAGCTGGATCAACCTCACTCCAGTGCACTCGCCAAACTTAAAGCATGGTCAGAGTCAGCAATCAAACCTGGGACAACCAGATCAGAAAGTTGCCTCTACACATGAATCGCCTAACACAAGCTATGTAACTAATATACAGTACCAATAAGTCAGGTTTTATAATAATAATAATAATAATAATAATAATAATAAAAATAATAATAAAGGGCTAATACAGGATCACTTGGAACAGGTATAGTGAAAAATCGATATCTCGGAAAGCAAAACTTAGACACTATAATATCAAACCTGAAGCTTTATATTCATCGGTGACTTGAATCATTGGTGGTGCATCTTTAACCAAAGACATAGAGGAAGAAGAAAGGAAAATTTTACGGAAAATTTTTGGACCAGTTTCTATAGAGGGAATATGGAGGAAAAATCATCCCAGGAATTATATAGTCAATCTGAAAAAATCTCTCACACTTTTCGGAAAAGTCGATTGAAATTTTACGGACATATTATTAAAATGGACAATAACAGACTAACTAAAAGAATTCTCAACCGAGCCCTTTCATTAAAAAACAAGAACAGCTGGCTTCGTGAAATTGAAACAGATCTCCGGGAAATCAACATCTCAGAAGACATTGTACAGGGCAGATGTAATTTCTGAACCAAAATCGACAATCACCAATTTGGAGGGGTTTGACTCCTAACTCAGCCATCCTAAAAATAGTTTTCCGTGGTTTCACACTACTACTAGTACAGGCAAATAATACCGCGAAGGTTCCTAATTTAAGGCCACGCCCACCTCCTTTCAAATCCTGGCCTTCATTATATAAAAGCAATCACCACTACAGCCAACACAAGAACACAAGTTACCATTACCATACATATTCCACACACGCCCATGTGCACGAGACTATTTGACCGCGATGTTGAAAATCCCCAAAATGAGTCAACAACAACAACAACAACAACAACAACAACAACAACAAAAGAAGTGAAGACACAATACCTCAAATATGTTATGAGAGGGGAGCGGCATCTATTATTATTGAATCCATGGTAGATTCAAGGGAAGAACCTCGTTGAAAGCTGGAATAATTCATGGTCTTCTGTAGAGGGCATTTCCAAGATAGATTACACAAGTTTATTATGGTAAATAACTTGAAACTAACGCAGAAACGAATGTGATTTAATTATATGAATGACTCGAACAGAGTTTATGACCAGCCTACGCTAGGAAGGCAGCATACAAACAATTAGGCTAACCTTAGGAAGGAATGCATATTAAGTCAAACTCACATACCATGGAAGCTATTACTCTGGGTGAGATTCAGTTGTGGGAATGAGGAAACATAACATAACTCTGCTCGTCACCCTCGAAAGCAAGAGGAGTGTTACGGCAGTGACGAAATAAATAGGGAAGGAGAAATATGATGATGATGATTGCTGTTGTTGTTTTATTGAGACGAAAAGCGAGTTCATTTGCCAAAAGGAAGGAGAAAGAAAAGGTCAAATATAGTAGGCAGCACTCGCCAGTCACGGGATTTGATTATACCGTATATTTTGAAGAATAATTTACCATCACAAAATGGTACACTAACTTGAAAAGAGTCACCCACAGTAGGGGGAAAATTCCCGGTCAATAAGCTAAAACACACACGGAAAATTTTCCCAGAAATAACCTTATCAGTTTCTTAACGCATATGGCTTTAAAATATATTCTTAACAGGTCTATTACTGGAAGCTCATTCTTCGAACTTTTCGAAAATGGGCTACAAGGCATAAGATATAAAAGACAATTCATACAAAATCGTTACAGTAATAAACCAATACTTCGTGGCAATTTTAACCACCATCTTTACAATCTGGTTTAAAATAATTAGTCTATTAACCCTTTAGGTGCATATTTCAGGAATTGTATTTTCATGATCATAATAATGGAAACTGGAAGATTTCAGACATTTGTTCGTGTGTTGTACAAATAGTACAAGCCATTTAGATCTATATTACCATTTAGGATGCTGATCAACAGGAAAGATGCCATACATTTACAAGGACTTTATTTTAGGGCTTAGGCATAATAAGATCATCATATCAGTTCTCTTAATGAGTGTGAGGGATTTAGATCATATTGCCTTTTAGTACAACACGAGACCGAAGAGATGAAAACTTCCATTTTTATAATATTTCAACGTTATGTGGATGCACAAAATTCTGTGCTATAGACCTAGGGACAAATACAGGCATGAACTCGATTAATTAAATACATAAATAGGCCTACATACAAATAAATATACATATTATTAAACTAATAAATAAATACACAAATTTTCGCTAAAATGTTAATTACCAGGAAGAGAGACACAAATATTCGAACACGAAATCACTTTGAAATACTCTGTTTACAATCCAACAATGCCACAAACGCTGTGCTGCTTTGTGTATTGTTTGCCTATGAAGACAAACTCTCGAAATAAAACAAACCACAGCCATCTATATTGCATGATTCTAAAGATATGTCTGTTCAAGTGTTCCATCACAGCCAAGCATAGGAAACTTGCAAGTTGAAACAGTTTGTTTTTTAATATTTAAAGCCCTAAAATGTGTCCGATTTATGTGATTAATACACCAAAATTGTCACCAAATACTAAATATTTTTATGAGATAAAAAGAAAATAAGAAAGAAGAAAACTGTATAGTTTTTCAATTTCGACCTACAATCTTACATTAATAAATAAATTAATTTGGAGTTAGCACTAGGTGCGCCACTAGTGAATAGTCTCCCATTTTACCCACGGTAATTAGGGAAATGATCTGTATTATCCTATACTGTATCTGGTTTATCCTACAGTGTAACGGAATGGCTGAATGGAGTGTAAGGATGGCGCAATAAATCACGTATCGCAAGTCGCTAGAGCTGCTAGTGCTTGGCACGGTCTCACACATACAGTAGACACTGGCTGGGTCGATACCACGTGCCATAACGCCAAGCCACGCGTCTACTTGCCATGGGCAACACGTACAAACAACTGGGCCACAATCGAACTCCGGCCCCTGGGGGAGGAATGCTCATCCACAACAATACAAACAAATATTTCCATATAGATGGCTCTTCAGCTGGAAAGACGTCATACAGTAGATGTTACTCATGTTTATTTTAAGGACTAGGGATACTGAGACAATCAGCCTAATGTACAGACCGAGTGATGTAGTTGGTTTTCTTTTAATAATGAAAACAATTGTTGCAAACAAAAACGTAAAATTAAGCAATTTTCTCAATTGTGCCAAACGTTGAAGGGATATACGGCCCCCGGAAAGGTTTCAAATTTTGAGTCTTGTAAACTTTATCAAACTCAAAAACCAAATTTTGAAAATCACTTCCTGTCTGAATTCAGTTGCGGAATAACAGCCTTAAATCGCTAGTGTCTTTACAATTTTTAAAATTAAAATCCTAGCCAAATTAACTTATTTATTGTGAGGTTTGAAGCCATTTTTCAGTGTTGCCTTAGTAAACAAAAGGTTCGTGCTTTTCAGTCGGTCAACACGAATGTACCCAAAAGAGTTGGGTTATACCTTAAGCCTAAAAAAATGCATGAGATCAGTAAATACACTACGATGACCAGTTTCGATGATTGTTCTGTATTTACTAATCTCATGTATTTTTTTTTTTTTTTTTTCAGGATTATGGGTTTGTATAACCATACGCTTTTTGGTACATTCGTGTTGACCGACTGAAAAGCACCAAACTTTTGTTAACTTATTTACATAATTGTATCTTTAATGGGTTCCTTGTTTGAATACCCTCAAGTGGGTTTTCATTTTTAGAAAAAATACTAGCAGAAGTACCCATTCTTCGAACGGTCTTCGGTATTAATAACCAGACGTAATCAATTGAGCTACTGTTGCAATGCTTAAGGGCTTGGAACCTGTTTGTCGACAAAGAAAAATGATTAGTTGAAATATGCTCTGAAACTAAATTTACCTAACGTGTACTCCCTGACGTGAAAATAAAATTGAAAACCTCGTAGACGAACGCAATACACGTTACATAAAAACTGACCCTCACTGTTGTGTCAAGTCCCCATCCAGAGGAAGACCCCTTTAATAAATTATAAAGAGCTTGTGGTAAATGAAAATTCAAGTTTTTTAGCCTCCAATAGCCGAAATTCCTAAAAGCAAAAAAAATAAAATAC
The DNA here is from genome assembly GCA_946902985.2 of Meconema thalassinum. NCBI lineage: Eukaryota > Metazoa > Arthropoda > Insecta > Orthoptera > Tettigoniidae > Meconema > Meconema thalassinum. Next base: position 1,226,634,791 of record OX336388.2, on the reverse strand, counting down.
AAAACAAACTATTTCAATTCAGGAATATTTGAAAATAATGTTGCTGTTTTAAGATATAATAGACCTTCGGTACGACATATCGCACGTTTAAGTCTTGTGAAAAAATCTAGGGTACCCCTTGATCCCCTTAAGCGCATTGATGAATTTTACAGTTTATGTTGGTTCCGTGATAACCTTATAGCCATTTGCAAACTTGAACAGAAATTTAATAAATGGAGTGGCATTACTTCTTGCAGAAATAGATGGAAAGTTGGATGTAACTTTTTGAGACACTGTTGTCATGGTTACTGGCTTGCATTCCTACATTAATTTATTAAATGAAATTAGTTTTCTGGGAATATCTCGGAAACTCTTGGTTTTAGAGCCTTAAAATGTAGTTTTCGGGGACCCTTGACGGCTATTTAGGGGCCCCGAGTTTTGTTTCTGAAACCAAGGGGCTGAAAATAAGCTTTGTCTCGTCGTTGTAGGCCGTAGTATAATAATAATAATTATAATAATAATATAACAATATAGTGATATAATAGACCTTCCGTACCACAACGGCACGTGTAAATCGCGTGAAAAAATTATAGAGTACCCCTTGACCCCCTTAAGCGTATTATATGTATGATGAATTTTACAGCTTAATTTGGTTCCGTTATAACCTTTTAGCCGTTTGCAAACTATCTCAGTAATGTAATAATTGGAATTGTATTGCGTCTTACAGCAATAGATGGACCTGTGAATTTCTGTTGCCATGTTTACCGGCTTGCATTCTTTCATCTTATATATTAAAATAGTTTTCAAAAAATTTCACCCTTTACTAAAACTGAAATATCTCGGGAAGTATTTGCGCTACGGCGACGTTTGTCGTCTTAAAATGTAATGCCCGTCAAGCACCGTCGATTGATACCCACCTTACTTGATTATATCATTCGAGTATTAAAATAATTGCGAATATTACTTCCTTCAAGGTCTCACGAAAATGGAATATGGAATGATTTGACGGACATATTGTCGCTAGGCGACAACGACTAACACTGTATCATGATATTCAACGCCGCCCCAATAATAAATCTAACTTGATATTAACAGAGAGTTCCCTAATTCCGTCATGATATCGTTAACTTCTACCTGCTGCACTCGGGCGCTAATGGTGCATGTATCCATACATTATATCGTTAACTTCTACCTGTTCCACTCGGGCGCTAATGTCGCATGTATCCATACAATAAGTAGAAGGGGATTCTGTGCACATAATTTTATTAAAACTTCTCAAAGAATGGATTACTTTGAGACTGAAATGACAATGACACTGTCAGGCCAACATCTGTTTGAATGACAACAAATACTGTATACGAAAGACAACTAATTTCACGAAGATGCCACTACAGTCGAATGTTGGAACCACCATTTTGTATTGTGTATCCGATCTTTCTGTTATATAGTCTTTGGTCTCACCAGCTACAAACTGTCTTCTTTTCGTTTCATCATTCGTCCTTATAGGTTGTGTGCTCAGTCAATACAGTGAATCATATTAGGATGAATGAGAGGCGACACTCAATTACAAATGTTATAAAGCTTAAAGGTGACGGTAATTGTCTGTTCGGGTCATTGGCATATTGTGAGTACAACAATCAGAGTTTATTTACAAAGGTTAGAAAGCAAATTGTAAAACATGTTACAGACAAGTGGAATAATTATTCTTCCTTTATTGTTGGCAACGGCGATATGTACGAAACTGCTATCAATACGAGCGATGATTACAAAATATATATGTCTATGAATGGTGTTCATGGAGGTCATGTTGAGTTAGTTGTCGCTGCTCAAGTTTGCAAAATGGATATTTATTCGTGGATTACTACTGTCGTATGGAAGGTGACCAGTTAAAATACGTAAGTCATCAACAAACGAAGTTACGAGTTGATACATATGCCGGTTTAGCAGACGCCTTGCATGTACGAAGAGAAAATGAAAATCTCAGAGTCGGTCTTATTGTAGTTTTGCCATCTTCTTTTACAGGTAGCCCAAGGAAAATATTGCAAAATTATCAGGATACGATGGCGATAGTGAGGAAGTTTGGAAAGCCAGATTTATTCATTACGCTCACTTATAATGCGGGCTGGCCAGAAATACTTAACAGCATTCATCTCTGGGAAACGGCTAATAATAGGCCTGATATTGAAGTGAGAGTTTTCCATTGCAAAGTAAAGGAATTGCTACGATTGATTAATGTTAAGGAAATTTTCGGTAAAAGCATATCTATATACAGTGGAATTTCAAAAACGAGGTCTCCCACACATCCATTTACTCTTAACATTAACGGAAGATTGTAAGTTTCGAGAAATTTCTGACATTGACAGTGTGGTGTCAGCCGAAATACCAGATCTCGAGTATGAAGCGCTATACGAGTTGGTAAGGCGTCATATGGTACATGGTCCTCGCTGATCCTTGAATCCTGCTTCAGTCTGTATGAAAAATGGCGTATGTAAGAACGATTTCCCTAAACAGTTTCAGGAAGAGACCAAAGAAAATGCCAATGGTTATCCGTCGTATAGGAGAAGAAATAATGGACGGATTATTATAAAAACAATTCGAGGCATTGGCATTGAAGTCGATAGTCGATTCATTGTTCCCTACAATCCATTTCTTTTACTATACGTCCAAGCTCATATTAATGTTGAAATATGCTCCACAAATATCTTATATATTAAAATCCATAAGTATATGTATAAAGGTCATGATTGCTGCATTGTTAAAATATGTCCTGAAGGCGAAACGGTGAACTACGATGAAATTACTTATTTCCTAAATGCCAGTAATGTAGGTCCAACAGAAGCCGCATCCAGGATATTTTCATTTAACATGCATGAACAGTCACACTCTAGCGTGCGATTACCAGTTCATTTGCCAAATTTGCAAAATACCTATTTTAAAAATGATAACGCTCCTGATATTTTACTTCAAGCAGAGTTGCGCAACACGGAATTACAAGCGTGGTTCAAGTTAAATCAAGATTCGCAAGCCAGAAGTCCGTATATATATCCTGAAACACCAGTACATTACGTCTGGAATAAGAGCAACTGCCAGTGGCAAAAAAGAAAAAAATGTTTCAAAAACTATAGGCAGAATGTATAATGTTTCGCCTCCAGAAACAGAAAGGTATTATTTACGCCTGTTATTGCTTCACGTCATAGGTGCTACCAGCTTCCAGGATCTACGAACATACAAAGCAGTTGTCTATTATACTTTTAAAGAAACAGCTAAGGAGCGAGGTTTGCTGATTGACGATTCTAAATGGCAGCATTGTTTGGCAGAAGCGTCACAATTACAGATGCCTTCTCAGTTACGACAACTGTTTTCGTACATATGTATCTTTCAGACCCCTTCAAATGTAAGATAGTTATGGGACATTTTCAAGAATTCATTATCAGAAGATTATCTGCAGTTTCACGAACCTAACATTGCATATCAGTTCACTCTTATACATATTTCTAATACATTAAAGCACCATGGTCTTCCCATTACTTCTCTCGAATTGCCAGCTATTATTGATAATTTCCCTCAGACAAATTTACCAATGAATTATCCAAAACTTAATGAGGATCAATTAAGTCGGATGATAAACCAAGCAAATGGAAACCAAACGGCTATAATTACAGAAATTTTGGGGTTAGTACAAAAGAGCAATGAAAGGATGAGTAATGCATATTTCATTGACGGTCCAGGGGGCACAGGGAAAACATTTCTTTACCAATGCTTGATTCACAGTTGCACACATTTGGGGTTAAATGTAGTTTCTATTGCATGGACTGGTATTGCAGCTATGTTACTACTGTACACAGCCAGTTCAAGTTACCTCTACATTTACATGAAAGTTCTGTATCAAGAATAAAAGTTAACAGCAAGGAAGCTTTTTATATTCGTTCAGCAAAACTTATCATCTGGGATGAAGCCTCTATGGCTAATAAGCACGCGTTGATGTGTGTAAATTGGTTGCTCAAGGACATCATGAACAACGACGTGCCTTTCGGAGGAAAAAATATAATATTAGGTGGAGATTTTAGGCAGGTATTGCCTGTTGTGCCTCACGTATCTAAAGCAGCATCAGTCCAAATGTCAGTAAGGTTCTCTCCTTTGTGGCCCTTATTCAAAACGTTTAAACTCAACAAAAATATGCGAGCGGATACAGATCAGCGTGACTTTGCGAACTTCTTCATACAAATTGGTAACGGTGAATACGCACACGTCGATGCAGAAAATTCAGAATTAGTCCCATGCTGAAAAATATTTCACGCTTTTCAAAAATAGCGATTTTAGCACCTAAAAATGAACATTGTAAAGAAATCAATGACAAAGTTTTAGACCTAATCCACGGTTCATCGAGAACTTACATCAGTGTGAATAATTTGACTACTGAAGATGAGAGTGAACTTCTACAATTCCCAATATAATTTTTAGACAGCATAGGCAAAAGTGGATTGCCACCTCATATCCTTCGACTAAAAGAAGGCTCAATTGTGATTTTGTTGAGAAATATTAATGTTACCCAAGGTCTGTTGAACGGTACTAGACTGTTGGTTTGGAAGATGCATGACAATTGCTTACACCTGGAAATTATTACTGGCGTAAATGTTGGAAACAATGTCCTACTCCCTCGCCTTGACCTTACGCCATCAGATACTTCTATGCCATTTTCCTTCAAAAGGAGGCAGTTTCCAGTTCGTTTGGCTTTTTGTATAACTATCAATAAAGCTCAAGGTCAAACACTAGATCAAGTAGGCATTTATTTACCTCAACCGGTGTTTAGCCACGGACAACTTTACTGTATGCCGCACTGTCGCGAGCAAAATCCTTTCATGACGTCAAAGTTCAAATAGAACCAAAAGGCAAGCGAACAGCAAATGTCGAATGGAAGGAAGTACTATTAGAATTTTGAAACGAATGTTGCGGAGGAGCACAGACCTCAGCAAATGGGGCACAGATTAAATAACAATTATACAAGGACGTCCGCATCCCTAATACGATAACTGTCCTGTGGTAATGGTAAAAAATACTATTGTCCTACATCGGTGATTACTATCCTACATCATGTTATTTCATTCCCTCAGTTCTATAACAAAGATATACTCAACCAAATTTACAGCGTAATAAATATTAATTTCTTCTGTGTGAGTTATCTTTTTATTTCACATCAATCGCCTTTACTTACTAATCTATCTGTAGGGGTGGAGGCGATAGCTGTCTTTACAGAGAAGTGCAATCTATTAGATACGATGTCAGTTTTCCAAAATTGCATTTTTACTTTTCACGGTTTAATGCACTAAGTATGTTTACAAGGCGATGAAATTACTTCAAATGCTTAACCACGACTCCTAATTATATTTTCATTTAAGAAACTCAAATTAAAATGATTTTTTAGAATTTCCACTAACAGAGGAGCCTTGCAAACGCAAAATGCCACTCGTTTCGTTTTTATTACTTCACTCTACTTTACGTGTGAATTTAGAGCGGAGGGATTTGGGGTCTTTTAACTGATGAACGCTATTGAACTATTCAAAGATTCATGAAATATGCATTGAAATCGCCTGACTTGAATTCTAAAGTCAATGAAAAATTGAAAATGGACCCAGCTCAGATATCCCTCGGAATCCAATAATCTGAAAGATTCCAGACGCAATTCCTTATGGGAAAAGGTGTAATTCCACGGGAGAGGAAACACTACTAAGTAGGACAACAAAGGAAGTTGGTCAATAAAATGATTTTGAATAAAAGTATTACGACTCATTAAAATTATTTATTTAATTCTATTAATTTGCACACCTCTATATGTTAAACAAGAGTTACATCTCTAAATTAAAATATAAGAGACCCAGCTTTTATTTTAAATTTATACCATTGTTCATAAGTATACAAAGCACCAAATTGTACCGTTGTAGCCTTAAATTGTGTGGATATCTCTGTCTACTTAGTATAAAACAAAGTTCCCAATTCTTGGATGTAACGGGTAATCTCGAAAGCAACTTGATGGATTTTGATGCGGTTTTCACCATTCTGTAAAGGATTTCTCGATGAAGGATTAGGCAGAAAAACATTTATTTATGACCAAAAGAAGCTGAGCATTTGATTTCAGTGAATTGAGTTGAAGAAAAAAACCTAACGTCAATGTGTCTTTAAAAAAAAATCTATATTCTCTGAGAATTGTTCAGCATGAAAAGTTCTGCAAGAAAGTCCGCGACAGCTCCCACATCAACCACTGTAAGTGTTTTTACGTTTTAATTTCTTCCATCAAACTCCATTCAGTGTAAATTTAAATGACTAGCTTCAGAGTGAGTTTACGAGCTTGCGAGCGACCTATCACCCTAGCTTCAGCCAGCATCAAACTGCCGAGTCGTGTCGAGTTAATTCTTCAGAGAAGAATATAGCTTATGTGTTTGGAGTTAGCTGTTCACCTCGGCCTGACGTCCTTGCGCCTTTTAAGCTTACGCAGGGTAAATAGTGGAACACACACACAGAGGACAGGCAGACACCCACACATTTGATCTCATAAGTCTACTTCATCATTTACCCAAAAGCGACGGTACCGTAAATGTCTGTTCAGGTCACTAGCATGAAGACATGCAAATGTCATATGGACAGAAGTGCTGTAGGGTTGTTTAAGTGAATGCTGCGGAGCAGCACGGGTCTTCAAGTTATTGTATTAAATGAAATTAATTTTCTTGGAATATCTCAAAAACGGTTGATTTTAGGGCCTTAAAATGTGGTTTTCGAGTTTCATTTCTCACATTGAGGGGCTGAAAATTAGCTTTGTCTCGCCCTTCTACGCCTATTTCATCAAGTATTTTAAGAGGGTAGGCTTCGTTTTATGAGAGGTACAGAGAAGAGTTACATCAATGATTAGTGTCGTGCCCCTGAAGGATATCTGTACCGAATTTTACGTTGATTCGCCCCGCTGTTCTCGAGTTATAAGGGAACAAAATTGCCCACAGACAGACAAACAAACAGACAGACAGACATACAGACAGACAAAAATTATTTTCGCGCGCATCCGTCATAAAAGTCTGAAAGCGTAAATAACGCAAATTTACGTAGAAATTCAGAAAAAACAGACAAACTTTCATTTTTATATAGAGAGAGATTCACACCGGAAGTAGTTATGAGGTCTCAAGTGGCACTCTTAATTGACTCACGCTAGCCCTCGTATTGGTAGAAAATGCAAAGTGCTAATCTAATCAACTTGATATGGTTGAGTTTCCTGTGAACAGTCATCAGTTACCACGTGTCATCATGTCTACACCTCATAAGGAACGTTTAGTGTGTCCTTTACGTGTAGAAAAGTGGTGATAACAACGAAAATTAATTACAAATGCACAAACAATAAGATTTAGTGATGAACCTGGTTCGAGTCCGCAATCGGATAAAAATGAATTACGATGGTTTTAACATTGACTTGCTTTCCTGAAGGGCTAGAACTGTAGATATTTTTCCTTTTGCCATCCCAATGTCGACGAAGAAGCCGTTCAGTGAGGTGCAGCGCGTGGCCATGGATCCCAGCTATGAACAGGGAGTGTGTTTGATCCCCACCATCGGCCCCAGTGGCGTAAATTCGAGGGTTGATCAGAGGGATGAATCACACCCCCAGAGACATGTAATGAAAGTATGAAATTTGATGAAGTTTTTAATATTGAATAAAACCACTCATCAAATTGATGACCGTGTATATAAAAAAAAAATGAAAATCCACAGCCTGCTTCCAGGCTCCGACCGGGTCAGGAATGGAATGAATGAAGCCCCTATCTAGCGGCGAGGATATGAACTGTGCCGGCTGCCGAGGCCTGACGCACTCCTCTGGGGCAATGATTAAATGAATGACAGATGAAATGAAATGATAGTGGAGAGTGTTGCTGGAATGAAATTTGGCAGGGAAAACCGGAGTACCCGGAGAAAAACCTGTCTGCCTCCGTTCTGTCCAGCACAGATCTCACATGGAGTGACCGGGATTTGAACCACGGACTCAGCGGTGAGAGGCCGGCGAGCTGCCGCCTGAGGCACGGAGGCTTGCACCGTGTATATAACTGCATGAAATTTATTTTAACTAATTCCAGATGAATATGTTACAGAGAATATCTTATCTTTTCATTGACTACACATCTGCCTAGCGTTACCATATGGTAACTCTGTGGAAATTAGTCCCGGGAATGTAAGATATGTTACTGATTCATGAATTAGATACATTTACTACCTTAATCCTTATGAGAAAGTAAACTATCTTGCTTTCACAGAGTAATTTTACATGTCTTTCCTTTTTCTCGACGTGAAAAGCAAACCACGAAATATACACAAGTATTGCGGGACACTCAGAGTTTCCCTAGCGACTAGTGTGCGGGAAATGAATCAATAGACCTTCCGTGATCATGTAACCACAAAGGTCCAATATTTTTAACTACCACACATCCTGCAGAACAATAGATGTAATGGATGGTACTGCGTTACTATATGGTAACGTTAGGCGTTTATAGGTTAACACTCACTGAATTAGCAAAATGGTCAGCTGTTCAGTATGCCAGAGGTGTGGCAATATCATTCCCCATCACTTTCCAAAAATACACCATTCTGTTATTAACCGAGTGTGAGTGACATTGTAGATAGTGAATAATATAGTGTTTACTTGTATTACAAAGTTAAACTTTAGTTGTAAACTGTACTTTATTAAAACTTATACAATGTCGGGCAAAGCTGCTTCGGTGGCGTAGTTGGTAGCATGCTGAGTTTCTATGCCCAAGATCGCGGGCTCAAACCCAGCTGAAGTCGTCGGATTTTTAAGAGCGTTAAAAATCCCTCAGTATGCCTTCCTTCGGAGGGGATGTAAAGCCGACGGTTCCATGTCATAGATTTATGGCATGAAAATGAACCTTCCACCAACTATACTTGTGGATGCTAAAATGTGGATGTTAGTTTGATAACGCTATATTAGTTCCAACGTTCGCCGCCAGGTGCTGACTGCCATGGCATTTAGTAGCCATGACCACAGCAAGGTGTCGTGGACGGTAGCATTTGGTAGCAAAAGTAGGAACTACTTGAAAATATTAATCGTCTGCATTCCTCCTGCCAGAATCACAGATAACACACACTAATACAGCCATCACAATTAACACCGGTCATCAGACAGATTCTACACACACTCAAAGTACTCAGGGATACATGACCGCGTTGTCGCAGCCCCTAAGCTAGGAACCAACCAACCAACCAATGTCGGGGAATAGAAAGGGCCAGAGATTCCGCGAAGAATACTGGACTCTATAATTTAAAATCAACAAAATTGTTAATTTTCGAACATTTGCTCATTGATAAGTACAAATACAACATATCAAATGATAATGAAGTCAAACACGAAAACAATATAGATAGGAGATATTGATCTTCGGGACCGTTTATTAGCTTTCATTTATAATATCTCATTACGTTCCCCATCACTCACAATATAATTTTGACTCAGCTCATCCGCCTCCAGAACCAACCTCTAGTTACTCCTCTGATTGTCCCTTCCATCAAATAGTATTCCATTTTCAATTCCAGGCAAGTGCCGGGACGGTACCTTCAAATAGACCACGGCCAGATCCCTCCAACTCCTCAGCCAGTTTCATTCATCTTCAATATGAAATAAGAAAGACTGTAGCCTATTGAAATCCACCGTATCAATACTGTGAAAATGATGTTAATAAATGATTAAACGTACACATTTCGGTATGTCATTGATACCTTCTTGAGCACAATTAAGTTCAGCTATTAGACTTCCAGAAACCTGTCAAATACAAAACGAACATGCCGGCCAATTGAAGGTGAAACATTTTAATATACTTTTCTAGCGATTTAACCATCTGAGCGCAGTGAAATATGGTACAGTAAATGTTTATACTCATTGTATTGCACTGGCATCTAATTTAGTGCAATTGTTCACATAGGCTAACCTCAAGATGGCGGCTGTGCTCAATTTTGAAATTAAGTTTTTATTTCTTCTGTATCAATCATTTGATCGAAGTCAACGTTTGAGTAATGAACCTACGCAAAAATCGTCATCTAATGGTACATAATTTTATGGTCTACATATATAAAAATCCAACATGGCGACCAACCGAAATATTTAGATGGTTCTCAATATCTATTAATATATGACAGCAATAAAACTGAAATTTTGTGTGGTAATAGAGGCTATGAACATAAAATCACCTATGTGACTTTCAATAACCTGGTGAGCACAAAGCGAACATGGCAGCGACGCGAAATATAAATATTTAAATGGTCGTTTCTCGCGATTCGCAGTAAAACTTGGTACGTTAAATGCTTATACAAATTTTAATCCATTGGCATCTAATTAATTTCAATTGTTTTCATAACCACAATATGGCAGCTGTGCGAAATTTTAAAATATGGTTTTCATCTCTTGTGTGCTAATCATGCGATTGAAGTTTAAATACTACACCTACACAATAATCTTCATGTAATAGTACATAACTCTAAGACCTACATATATAAAATTCCAACATGGCGACCATCCGAAATATTTAGACAGTTCTCAATATCTACGAATCTATTACAGCAATCAAACTGAAATTTTGTATGTTGGTAGAGGCAATTAACATGATTAGGATATATGAAAATAGGTTTTAGTTCTTCACGGAACTACTTGTTAATGTATTTTTTTTTTGGCTCTAAAAGTAACAATTTTAGTGGATACTGTTTAAATTATTGTTATTGTCCAAAATGTTTGCAAAAATATTAACTTATATATGTACATATTTTGACACTTCTTAGTACATATAAATCCTTGTTCTGATTATTAATAATCCATTCTTTGGCCTCCAATCTGGTTCCGCTTGCCACATTAGCCTATGTAGTGGTGCGCTCAAGAACAGATGAGCCTTCCTTGAAAGGGTTTAAGTAGGATGTAATCCCGTTTAAGGAAATGACCACCTAAAAGTGAGGCCCTAATAGACTCACCCCTCTGCTTCAATTAGAAGGAAGGCTGTACAAACATTACCGCACCGCGCTGTGATCGCGTTACCAAAATGAGATAAGTTGCCAGATTAATTAGCAGCCACTGTGAGGTGGATACAGCTCTCGGTCACTGCATATGTCCACAGTTTTAATTATCTTTAAACTCATCCCATAGATCCATTGTACAAACTGACTAACTTTATTACTCCAACACATCTCGTAAGTAAATTCTCTCCAGCACGGGAGCATTGATTAGCATAACTTTGTGTAACTAGCAGTCGTGCTCATGGTTCGTTTATGAGACTTCTACAGTAGTATGTCTGTAGCTTATCATCTTCTAACAGTGTTCTTTGGGAGGAGTGGAGGGGACTTCACCATCCCCTCTCCCCGACATTCCATAGCAGCAAGCAAGCTAGCTATAAGACCTGCCAACCACTAATAACGTAAAGTACGTTTGGAAGTGGTATGTAGATTATGATGATGAACAGAGAGTAGATTAGAGGGATCAGGACCCCCCCCCCCCCTCAGTGTCTACCTGACCCAACGCCCAGTAAACAGAGTGATCAAGGGAACTACTCGCGTATGGCGGAGCTCTTTCCGGTCATAGATGGAGTTTGTCACTTTGTGTACGCTATGGATAGGTCATTCAAGATTCACCCACTCGTGGCTAATGGGAAGAGAAGACCCCCCAATTTGTACCTTTAGAGCCGTTTTCACCGTGATCCACATTTTAGCCGACAGTGTGGATCTTGCTGATCTATAAAGAAACCTTGGTTTGCATATGACACTCAAACTTATGTTAGCCGATGACGCGGTGGCTGCTGATCTCTTCATCCGCTTTATAAGTGAGAGTGGGTTAGTGCCAGCAATCTCAATTTACAAGTAAAAATTTTCTCGAAGAACTTGTTCTTTTTGGAAATTCTGATTTGTGTTCTTCCGTAATTATTATATGTATTAGCTTTATTTCCACACGTCTTTTTATGGAGCGATACAATGAAAAGAATAAACCACTCCACATTGCTTTCCGGGATCTCAAAAAGGCCTTCGACAGGGTGCCTAGTGATCTTAATTGGCACGCACCGAGGCTGCATGGTGCACCAGATGTATGTAATCGATGGATCCATCATCTGTATTGGAATGCTACCAGCTCAGTCTGATGTGCAGCAGGAATGTCTGCACCATTTCGCATTGAAGTTGGCGTTCGTCAGGGATCGGCTTTATCTCCACTTCTGTTCATCCTCGGTCTCGATACCATCAGCACAGACGTATTAACACCACACCCTTGGACTCTACTCTTTGCTGATTACGTTATGGTCGCCTCTGAATCCCGTCAAGATTTGCAACACCTAGTCCAACGTTGGAAATACTTCCTGGAAAGATATGGTTTGCGACTTTTCGTCAGGTAGACTAAGTTCCTGGAGTATGGGATACAAAGTGAAGGGTCAATCAACATCGACAACGTTGCAATTCCTAAAACATCTCAATTTAAATATCTGGGGTCACTTCTCCAATCGGATGGTGACACGCTCCCAGATGTTCGAAGCAGAATCAACGCTGCCTGGATGAAGTGGCGCCAAATTACAGGAGTCATTTTCGATCGAAAAGTGCCAATGTACCTGACATCTAAAATGTAAAAAACATCATTAGACCAGTGGCACTGTATGGAACCGAATGTTGGCTAGCCACAAGGAGATATGCACAACAGCTGCATGTCATGGAAATTAAGATGCTTCGCTAGCCAATAGGACTCACAAGAATGGGCCACATCAGAAATGAAGATGTTCGAATGGCATTTGGTGTGGCCCCAATCCCTGAGAAGATGAGAAAGAACCGTTAGCGATGGTATGGCCACGTACAGAAGTGCAGTACAGCAGACCCTGCAGTTTGGCGGGATAAATGCCAAGAAGAAGGAGAAGAAGACGAAGACGAAGATATTAACTCGTTTTTTAATTGTTATTTTTTATGTATTTCTTCATATTTAGGCTTCCACCTCAAAATTTAAATAATAATATACCGTATTCCAAATTTGTATAATTTAATCTGTGTTAAGAGGTGAAGATGACCTCGCTGTTTCACCCCTTAAAACAAAAATAACCAACAATCCCCCCACCCAGAGCCAAAAAATAAATATCTAATTCGATGACATTTTTAGCCTACTTTCCACATTTTGCAAAAATGAGAAAAAAGTAGTCTTATGAGATCGGGCAAATGTGTGTCTGTCTGTCCGTCTGTCTGCCTGTCTGTCTGTCTGGCTGTGTGTGTGTGTCCCCCTATCAACTCCTAAACGGCTGCAGCAATCAAAACGAAATTTGGTAGGAGAAAGGATCTATACCTGAATATCTCACGGCCATATTTGATGTCAATGCTACCAACTGCTGAAAAATCGCAATTGAAATTTGAGCTCCATGTTGGATATCTTGGAAGGTATGAATGGGAGCTATTTCAAAATTGGCACACGTATAGATAATTATATTGCAGTTTAATTTCCAGGAGGCCATACATGGCAGTGCTGCCAAAATGATTATAAGCCTGCTGATAGGTCCAAATTTTACATGCATATAACTTCTACACTATCAATTGGATTTCAACCAAATTTCGCATGTGCAGTGTGTACATGAACAGATATGACTGAGCCTATTATTATGAGCCAGCAGGGCTGCCAACTGTTAATACATGCTCTCATTTTTTTGTCCAAATACCCATATATCAGAAAGTACGCAAGCCGACAGATTTAAACTATGCACACGTATAGTACCTGACATTCTACATTAGTTTGGAGTAATTTATATACGTCAGTGCTACCAACATGATTCTAAGCCTGCTGAGAGGTCCAATTTTAAATACATGTAACTTCTATACTATCATTTGGATTTCAACCAAATTTCGTGTGTGCTATGTGTACAGTAACAGATATGACTATGCCAATTCTTAAGAGCAACCAGGGCTGCCAACTTCTAATAAATACTGTCTCTATTTTTGTTACCCTAATATCAATATATCAAAATGTATGCAGGCCAATAGCTCTAAACTTTGCACACGTATAGTACCTGGCATTCTAGATTAATTTGGAGTAACTAATATAGGCCTACGCCAGTGCTGCCAACATGATTCGAAGCCTGCTGATAGGTCCAATTTTAAAATGCATGTAACTTCTAGACTAACCAATGAATTTCATTCAAAATTGACACAACAATAGATCATATTATTTCAGATTATTTCTGACCAATACATGTATGTCATTGTTGCCAACATGATTTTACGCGCGCTGTTAGATCCAATGTTTAACTGCTTGTAACGTCCATGCTATCCATTGGACTTCAACCAAATTTTGTATTCTGTACCTTCAGAGATGGAACTAAGAATATATTCGATCACCAGGGCTGCCAACTATAGTTCTCTATTAGACTACATTATGCCAGATATACAGTATTTCGAACCAATTAGAAATTTCGATATTACCAACTTAATTTCATCATTATTCTAGATAGATCCATATAGATTAATCATTGGCATGAATCTTAAATTTTACGAAAAGTAGGCTCTTTAGTTCGTCACGGAACTTCGTGTTACTTATAATAAAACCAATCTTCGGATTGAATAAACATGACTGAATTATGTATTCGTACTTAATAATTCGAGAAGATTTCCTTTTACTCGTGTAACATTTTTAGTGTTACCTAAACTGAATACTTAGCAAAGCTGTTCTATTTCGACCTCTTGTTCATTCATAGAGTGTAAATAAAACGTAGAAAAGGTTGTAAAACAAAGACAAAAACGAAAAAGTGTACATGTTTGCTTTCATTCTGCCTCATTTTACGCATGCCCCCTCCCAGAATGTAATCTTGGCTCTACTCATCCCCCTCCAAAAGCAAATCCTAGTTGTGCTACAGATGATGATGATGATGATGATGATTGTTGTCTTAAGGGCGTAACATCCCTAATAATAAGGGTTATTCTGAAAATCAAATTAAATAAAAACTACAAATCAAAATTTAATTATTTTGAGTCGGTCAGCACGATTGTACCGAATTGTGAGGTTCCTTGATCCTGAAAAAAAAAAAAGATATATATATAATTCGTTGAGGCCATCTAGGACCACGTTAAGTCTTGCTACACTTGGCAATTTGTTTCGCCTTCCTCTGAGCCCAGAATTTCCACATTCTCTGTGAGTGGGCCATCTTACGCTCCGCTGTCCTTGTCTTCTTTTCGGGTTCGATGTCTCGTCTCGGGTTAGCCCATTAGTCAGTATCTTTTTGCGGAAGAGATCTCTATTGAAGGCGTCGTCGGGTTTTAGATGCAGTATTTTGAGGTCGTCTTTGGTATTCATAAACCAGGGCATTGTGGTTTTGGGTTTGGAGTCAAAGAAATGAAAAATCTGTTTAGTCAGGCTGTTTCCGTCCATTCGTTTGAGATGACCGTAATACCGTGCCTGCCTTTTACGGATCGATTCTGAAATTTTCTCTATTTCACTGTAGGCTTCTTTGTTGGATTTTTTATAGTGGATACCATTCTTGTAATTTGATCCCATTATACCTCTGACGATTTTGCGCTCTTTTTTTTTCCTATATACATATAATAGATTAAATTATATATATTATTTATTCATCTAAGATAATTTTTATCAGGATTAAGGAACCAGTGGTCAAGCAGCTTGCCTCTCATCGAGGCGGACCGGGTTCCGTTCCAGGTCAATGCATACAAGATTTTCGAAGTGAAATATCACATCGTGTGGTTCGGATTCCATGCAAAATGGAGATCCCGTGGCTCATGATCGTAAAATTAAAGGTCACGTACAACTAAGAGCTTCCTTCATTTTAACTACTGACTTGTATCTGACTTGTAACGTAACGAACCAAACAAACAAACCCCATGGCACTACAGCCAATGAAGGGCTACCTACCAAGCTCAGCCATTTGGCCTGCAGATATTGGGGTGATGCGTCGTCAGCGCATCAGGTCCCCTCAGCCGTTAATCTTGGTTTTCGTGACCAGGGCGCTGCCTCACTGACAGACAGCTACTCAATATTGTCCTCACGAGGCTGAGTGCAGCTCGTTCCAGCCCTCACGTCAGTTTCTAAAATCGGGAATCGAACCCAGGGCCTTCTGGTGAGACGCAGGTGTGCTACCCCCAACACCAGGGAGCCGGCGTGTCTTACATACTAGGAGAAGAAAATAAAGGAGGAGGGGGAAAAGAAATGAAGGAAACAAAAGACAAGGATAATAAATGCCCTCAACCCTCAAAAAATGAGAACTAAGGGACTCAGAAAGGATTAAAGCCATGAAAGGCAGATATGAAAGGGGTGGAAAGAGGAAGAAGTCCATCCAAATCCAAGCTTCTTTCACAAGTACCTATATGAATTATGCCTTTTCCCACTACACTACAACACTTGTATAAACGAAAAAATAAAATAACAAAGAAGGATTGGCGACGTTAAAGCTCATTGCACTCTCGAACACTTACCACACAATACTGTACATTCGATTCCATGAATTTCATGATTACAACCCACATTTTACCTTCATGCGAGCGTAAGGCTTGACAGATTAAGCTGTGCTCTGTTTTCTTTGTGTGCAGAGTGTACTGCTACACCCTACACCTACAGCTAATGTCCCACTTGAACAAAGAGTTGTACGTGCTCTATTTTCCTGATGAGGAGAATGTACCGGCGCCTCACGTCTCAACAATTAGCCGCCTACCCCTGTACTCCACTCCAACTTCCCCTTTCGGTGTAGAATTTAAACTTGTTGGCAAATGGCTTTGGGTTGGCCCTGGGGAGAGACTTGTTGTGTTTACTTTGGATCCGTCCGAGCGAGCGAGCGGACTGGCCCGCCTAGTGCCCGCCTTACGCCGCCCAGCGCTTACAGACTGCACGCTTATGACTACCTCCCGTGTTATATCAAACGCCAAGTCATGTCCTGAGGTACATATCATATCTGTCCCTTCTTGTGTTTTCGGCATGGAAACTCTAGATTTTTTACTCTTGATTGTCATCCCTCAACCTACTCTATAGCCTACAGTTAAAATCATTCGTTTGTACCATTCACTCAACTTCTCACCATTTGTACTGTATTACCTTTGAAGTATTTTATTCGTGACTAGCAACCCGACCCGGCTTCACCCGGGAACAGTTATGAATGCAATACGTGATAAGCGCTTTTCTTTAATGTCAATGAACAACGACCAATATTCGTTTTACGTCTCGGCGTGATGGGTTAAAATCACTGACTGGACTATTAATTATATTATCATGGAGATGCATGTGCAATAAATTCTTGTCAGACGTAATTTAAGAATGGCGAGGTGCATGAAACACAAATCCCCCTTCCGTCCAATCTTAACTTGACTGTGAATTTTGCGGAACGAAAAGTTCACAGGCGAAATTAAGAAAAGCCGAGTTGCACTTCCAGAGAAACTCCAAACACATCCACTCATCTCTAAAGTTTTTAACTCAACACGACTCGACGGTTTACACTATAAAATGATGCTAAAATTATTGTAACATTGAAATGAACCTTATAATTAGGAGGGGGCGTGGTGGCTCAGCGGTCTAGCTGTATGCCTCTCACCAAGGCGGTCCGGGTTCGATTCCCGGTCAATGCATGTGAGATTTTCGAAGTGAAATGCCATGTCCTGTGGTTCGGATTCCACGTAAAAAGGAGGTCCCGTGGCTCATAATCACAAGATTCACGGTCACGTAAAACTACAATCTTCCTTCCTTCCTTCCTATAATTAGGAATTTAAGAGTAATGGAAGATTTTGTATTATTTTTATTTTTTTAATGTTTCAACTAGGGATAGTTATTTCTATATTTATGCTGGAGCAGTGCCGGTGCTAGAACTATGGAGATTATCACGAGTCGCAGACTGCCGTTGAGGGTGTTAATGCCTTGGTGATCGAATGATAACCTAACCTAATCATAACACTTCAACATTATTATTTGCTAGTGAAGTTATGGAATTTCTAAAGAAAAGCAAATTGAAACTCTTGTCAAGACCAATTCGGAGATCTCCAGGGAACGGACATTGTTACTTGTGTTCAGTGAGTTCAACATAATAATTTATGAACCTTCTACTTATAAACGTCCAAAACATGTGAAAAATGAAACTTCGACTTGTAAAACAAAGCATCCCGCTGAGATCATTCGTATAAATAATGAGCTTGAGTTTCATAAAAACTGGATTATAAAACTAATCTCGGAAATACCGAAACTCCAAATGAAATTCAAAACATACAAAAGAGTGTCGATAGATTACATGTAACGATTCAAAATTATTGGCTACGACTACAGGTGGAGTGCTTATTGGGAACTGAAAGAAGCGCTGACGTGGACAGTCATAGAACTCAGAGTAGCATCAAGTTCGTGTAGTAAGCCAAGCCTCTGCTAGTGGAGTAGCACTTCAAGATATTCTTTGGAATTATTGTTATAATAATCTTGGCTGAAAATTACAATCGTTGTACCTAAAAATACTTGGGGGATTTGATGAAGAAAACACTGTATAGAGCGGCTCATTTGGTGAATCCGGTGCCTTGGGATCAGTATGATACTTGTTCTCAAACGAAATTGTCGTTTCTGTGACATCACATCATAACAGCAATCACGACAAGCAGCGAAATCTAAATACATTGCAATGAATATAACTACTTACACGAATTACCAGCACATCAGTGCGGCCATAGGAGGTGAGCTCACAGTATTCTAGTTGTAATTTCCTTAACCCCTATATTACTCTTAGATAACTTCCATTCCTTTTAAATTTATTTTTATTTTTTAAACAAAATTGGGGATAATTTCAATAAATTATTTGTTTGAATTTGATAGGGTGTCCTTGCCTCATTAGAGATATTAAGTGATAGTGTACCGTCCACCCCACAACCTGAGAGA
The DNA here is from genome assembly GCA_946902985.2 of Meconema thalassinum. Taxonomy (NCBI): domain Eukaryota; kingdom Metazoa; phylum Arthropoda; class Insecta; order Orthoptera; family Tettigoniidae; genus Meconema; species Meconema thalassinum. The sequence continues at coordinate 1,226,615,935 of OX336388.2, read as the reverse complement.
CAGCTTCTCGGATGTGCTATATACATAATTTTATATATATTGTTTTAGATCCCTTATTTGGGGGGTGTTTGGATCTAAAACGGAAGAGTTGTTGTGCTAATTTATAAAGAGGTGCCTAAAAAGGGGGTAGCTTCCCGTAGTCGGGCAAGCTTACCAGTGTAGAGTGTTGTTTAGTGTTAGGAACTAGGGGGCGCTCCTATAAAAGACGTAGGTGTATTTTAGGGGATGGAACTTAGCGTACAGGTCGATGCGCTGGTCTTCCAGCTGGCTGGCTGACTGGTTATGTAACCGGTGTGCTCGCGTCAGCGTTACGGCACGCGCTGCTCTTAGCAGTCGGGCCTATGCGGGAATACAATGATACTTGCGATAGCAAGTATCTGGCTACTGCAAGTCACGCCTAATTGTGACTGAGGATTCAGGATGGACTTTAGGTCGTGAAGAAGCGTGTAAAAGAGTGATACAGGTGTAATGTACTGACCAAGTGTTTATTGGCCAGTAATATTGAATTATGAGTCCCTCTTAAGGGATGTAGTGATGTTACAATGTGATAGTACAATTGGTGTATACAAATCGGTGGGTAAGGTTACAAAGTATAGGATTCTGACACTGCTGACTCACCTGATGATAACAGCGCTAGCCTCCGGCCGCCGAACTGTAAGACTGGTAATTGAGAGCTTGACCTCCTTAAGACTCCCTTTTTATATTCTTCGGCGCTGCTTCGTCGACATTCTGATGGCATAGATGCCCTAGTTAATAGTGTGTCGCTGTTTGAAGTAGTGATGCAAGGATTGGGCCAGCTTTCCAGAATGGTAAGCTGTCCTTGCGGTGTTGATAGATGTTGGTCTGGACTTACAAGGATTGCCAGTTAGGAGATTTAAATAGATGATGGGGGGGATGGTCTCCAAGGGGTGCATACCCCTGGGGTACTGTACAAGCCTCTTCCCCCATTTAGTTCGCGTCCTCGCGAACGGGAACGGAACTTGGGGTTGGGATGTTGATGTATTAGATATAGTTGATGTATCAGTTAGTTCTTGAAGCCCCCTCGTATCTTCTGTTGGCGTCGTCTTCGTCGTCGTCGTAGAGATGTGGTGATGTCGTGTAGGTGTGTAGGTGTGAGGTCAGCTCGTGTTCAGAGGGGAGGGTTATGGGATATACATATATACATAACATTGACATTGGCATAAAAATATTGCAAAAGAAATTGACATTGGCATTTTGGAAGTTTGATAAAAAAAATACATGGTGCTGATGTTACATTGTTGTGCAGGGAGGAAAAAAACCCAGGGCCGAACGGATGATTGCGTCGTCCGCCCTATCTTAGGGAAAAAGTGCTCCCTGCAATGAGAAAGGTAGAAGAAAATAGAAAAAATGGGTGTTCCAGGGTATAATTTAAGGGAAATATTCAAAGTGCATTTATTGGTTTGGGATAAAACGGAACACCCTGACAAATTTGGACGTTTAGAAGAAAGGAAATGAAAGCAACAAAAGCATGATTACTGTGTACATGTGTACATTGGAAAAAAATATAACAATATTCGCCGTGGCGCTGATGGCAATAATGGTGCCTTATACAGGCTGGTGATAGTACTATGGTAATTATGGGAGCATTGCATAAGGACATTGGTAATCATGATGATGCCGGGCATGACCGGATAATAATAATGATCATGACATTTATAATATTATTATAATTTATAAATAAACATACTAAACATAATAATAATAATAATAACCATAGTAGTAATGATGGTTGCCACGTTGGTACTCTATGTATGGGTATATTATCCAACCATGTGGAACATGTATGTGTATAACCTTGTCATGATATAATTATGGAATACAAAATAATTTATAACTAATATATATTACCTTATAGAGCTCTTATAGGTGGCCATTTATTAGATACCTTTTGCGCTGTTAACTCTCAACCTTGCTTCTGAAGCGTCCTTAAGTGGCCGTTCCTGCTAAGGTACAGTGGCTAATCCGCTGTCTCATTTTGTTTTCTCTTATGCCCTAGTGGTTTTCCCACCGTGGTTAGGAATTCCACCTTAGCGTCGAAGGCACGGCGCTTACAAGCGTTGTGCCGCCCTTAGACACTGAATCCACGCTTCATTTGCGTGCATCACGTGTTTTTGTGTTCATTGATACTCAGTATTCCACGGTTACTGTGCATCGTTGACCACTGTGTTGTCACCGTTAAAGGGTGCAACTGAAAGTTTTGGAGAGTGTATATGTTTGTGACAGAGGAGAGTGTGTACAATTTGGTGTTGGCAATATATTTACAAAAGACATGTTTATTGCGTTGTGGACCTGTGGACAAAATATATTAGTGGATTGCCGCTCGCGTGATCTGTAATAGAGCATAGAAATATTATACAAGCCATATATATCATTTATAGGCGCATGCCAATATCGCCTGCCTTTGGCACTCTATATTGCTGTCTCCTAACCTATGCCGGCTAGAGTCCTATCTTATCCTACTTACTCTACTTATTGTGTTATATTACCGGGCTTACCCTGGTACCGATTTTTGGTGACCAAGTGCCGAAATATTCTACCTTAATGTAAGTTATCCTAGTATAATCTAACTTAATGTATTACCGGGCTTACCCTGATGACGGGTTTGTTGGTCATCAGGTGCCGAACGGCGTTATCTTAATACTATCTTACTTATGGTAAAACAAGATGTTCAGCAAAGAACATATAGCCTACTTTCTCCTAAATGTATGGGTATCTTTATGACTCTTTGTCCTCATCCCTAAAACAATCACCCCAACCACAATGTATTGTTTGTTTTCTTTTATATTGATAATAAGCCAGTAGGTGTCAAGATCAATATTATATACTTTATGATGATTGAATAACAAAACTACTAACTTATTGTAATGCATTCACGTCCGTTAATCTCTATATTAAGCCAGCCTGCAAAATTAAGAATCTTCCGCCCCAATCACAGTAGGTGGTGCTGCGACCTATCAGTGGATTAATCTTTATCTTGTACGCCTATGCACTGCCATCGTAATGTACTACGATGGCAGTGTTCTATGGGTGTTGAATGAGTAGGCAGTTTAAAGTAGCCAAGAGGGAGGCGATCCAGCTGGCAGTGTTTAAAGGTATTCGGAGCGCGATCGTGGCTAATAGTTGAACTACCAGTATTACAAAATTGCCATACTTCAGGAGGCCAGCTCAGGCATTTACACAACGTTATGTTTGGAACAATATTACCCACATAACCCACAAGAGGACAGCACCGTACAGAGGCATTAAGAAGGCTGTGGTTAATGACAACGTGTATCTAGTTCTTCTATTCTCCTTTTTCTAATGTCTTCTGTTTATGTGCGATGCTGGGACTGTGATTTTATTAATATACGAGTGTATACTTTATCCTCTCCTTTGAGCTAAATGACATTTTATTCAGTATCTGTGGAAAAAGCTCATGCACATCATTTGTAAAAGAATTCAAGAAAAAAAAACCTAACTGTAGCAGTACTCGATCCCCAGTCAACTGCGTGTCAGACTAACATGCTAGCCCAGAGCTAACCGTATCCATGACGTCAAGTGTTCTTAACTGGCATATTAGATACAAACTGTTGGCAAATAATGACTTTAAATAAACGATTTCTTCACTGCAGTACATCTTCATTAAAGATCATTTCATACAAAGTTTATATTATTGTATCAGTACGGTATATCACATACAACATACTAAAACTACTGAAATATAAGACAGGCACATGAGGACAGCTGCCATCTTGTGTGTGACACAAACGGCTCAGCTCTTTTAAGCCACTCATACTGTATAATATTATAATATTAAATTATAATAAATAACGGATCACGACCTTCAGGATAGCTTAAACCCCCCTAGGCTCGATAATCGGAATTGGTGGGTCTTAAGCTATTTATTAAAATGGTTGCATAATTCACACGGCCGCCATCCTGAAATGGCATGGCCGATGACCTTGAATTTTGGGTGAAAGACGCGTCCTATATAAAGGTATGTTGTCACCAAATTTGGTAGAGATCGGATGATTAGTTTAGCCGTAATTTGATTTTACGTTTTGAACATTTGAGTGGCCGCCATTCTGTTTTGGTAAAGATGGCGGCGATATAAAGTATGACACTGAGGTGTCCTTTACTAGTGCTACCTCTGTACCAAATTTCGTTCAATTCGGTTTCACCGTGTTCGAATTGATAGGGGGGGACAGACATTCAGAGTACACACACTCACACACACACAGACACACACACACACACAGACTCACACACACACATACACACACACACACAGACTCACACACACACATACACACACACAGACAGACACACTTTTTTCGCCCTGTGTTGATCTCATAAGTCTACTTTCATTTTTTGCAAAAATCGAAAGTAGGCTAAAAATGGCTGTTATGACTAAGCCGAATAGGTGGCCTTACTCTATTGCCGAAATGTGCTGTGCCATTTACCTGGCAACAGCGGTTAATGAATTTGCTTAATCCTAAGTTGCATACCAAAGTGCAACTGTCTTATTGGCTAAATTTGGACCAGAACGATCGCCTGAGGCAATTTACTTCCTCAGGGCACCACCCGTACGAGTCCTAGAAACACCGGTTGTCTCTAGGGTCGCCGGATTCCGTTCCCTTAATTCTAGATGTCGACGCTTATCAACTAGTATTAACCTAGTCGCAGGCGGCTTACGGTGCCCCTGAGCAAACCGTTTCGCCCGCTGTACCATCCTGCTCGTTGCCATTGTTGTCTATATGTTGTCATAGTTGGGCCTGCCCACTGTAACCCCTGTAGACAGCTCGTTGCATGTCTATTTAATGCCCTCTGACTGCCCGCTGCGTCGCCATTTATGTGGGCATTGGACATTGTCCAATGGCATAATATCATCCGGGAATTGAGCGTCCGGTTCCTCTTCGCCAATGTTGGCCGCAATAATAATCATCCGGGAATTGAGCGTCCGGTTCCTCTTCGCCAATGTTGGCCGCAATAATAATCATCCGGGAATTGAGCGTCCGGTTCCTCTTCGCCAATGTTGGCATTGTTGGGTTGGCCCACTGAACCCCTTTAAGTGCCCGCTATGCTACTCATTTAAGATCTCTGGCGACCCGTTGTCATCCATTTACGTGGGCGCAAGACCGAATGAGCGCGTACATTCCATATATATATTCATATTTCATTCTTCATTATTTATTAATGTCGTAGTCTTCACCTTCGCCTCGCGGGGCAAGGACTTTTCGGATCTAGGATTGGTCCTGCTGAACCCTAGGATCCTGCTTCACTCCTGACGAATAGGAGTCTGACTCCCCGCCATGGAAGTCCTACTTACTTATATCCTAAACTAATAGTTTAGTCATAATGTGGTCGTCTCTAGGGTCATCCCCTGAGTCCGGCGCGGAGTGAGCTATTTCTCCCACCATCCTCAGAAAGACTTCCCTGCAAGTCTTGGCTTCGACGACCGTGACACAGCGTGGGTGTAGCATCCCTTCCTCCCAGGGGAAGTTTACGCTCACCTAGGATTCCAGAGCTTGCCCGGCCAGGCCGCGAGTGCCTCAACCTTACGTGGTTCGTCTGTTTGGTCGGGTCAGTGATTTGTTGAGCCAACTGGGGTAAGGGTCCACATCACCTTCCCCAGCTCTGCTCCAGTGTGGTGCCTCTGACCTTCGGCTTACGCCGTTATCACCAATCAGAGTGTTTCAGATTCCTTTGCAAAAAAAAATATGGGCGTAACCTGTGTAAATAATTTAATTTAGTGTAAAATGTAAAATATTTCCAGTGTTGTGGGGTTGTAGAGCTTCTAAGTACATAGACTACTTCTGGTCTACTATTGCTACGTCAGCTTTCCAGCGATAATGCTCTGTTAACCCTTTATGGAGGTGTGAGTAGGGTCTATGACGTCAGGTACCCTGTTGTTAGGATCTGGGGGTAGTTATTTGTAGAGTGGGCTGAAAGCATGGTAGGAAGGGGTTGTGCATCTTTGGGCTCAAATAAATGGTGGCCTTGAGCCGGTAATGCTACTAGGATTGTTCTTACAATGAGTGGACTGGGGAGGTAATTCCCGGGATTGCAAAAATATGAAAATTCCATGCAGGTTTGATAGTAATATCCCTGGTAAATGGATGGGATACTCATGCATGTATCTGGATATGAGGCGTCTGCACTCATGTACGGATAGGTGTAGGTTGAGGCATAATACTAATATATTCCTGTCATGCGGGAGTATTTAATTAACAAAGAATGGTTAATATATATAACTGTGGCCTCATCTCTCATTTTGGAGATGCGCATTATGCTTATTTGATGTTTGCCGACCCACCCCTAATACTCAGGTGGTAGCATCGAGAGCCAAGGCGTAGTAAGCCTTCTCTTTAAACGCATGAAGTCTATCAACCCCTGTGTATATTTTGTAATGTAGTGTAGCTGTTTTGGTCGTTTTCATGTGTCTGCGTTGGTCGTGTAGGATGTGGGAAGGTTATTGGAAGGGCGTAAGGTGGTACGATGGTAGCCTGTGCTCCTGTCATCCTCCCTTTGTCCATGTTTGCTCGCTATCCGCTTCTTGGGATAGTAGAGCGTCGTGACGCTGTGACGTCACGACGTAATCCGGTCTGCCATCTGTAGTGTGAGTGTGACCAGTGGTCGTAGTGCGACTGGCCATGCCCTAATCGCCTGGAACGATTTTTTGAAAACTGAAATCCAGAAAGGAAGTTATTGGGGGGGGAGGTCTTGTTTCCTCAGAGCCCCTTTCTGCGTTCGCTTCTAATTAGTGAGCGCGTGTGTGTGTGCCTATGTTCCGCTACACCACGCGGACGGTTGGTCTGTTACAGGCTAAGTCGTAATGTGTATCGCGTGTATGGGCAGGAGGCGCCCGTGGCCTGTCAACGTCTTTGCGAACGTGCTCCTATGGGCCCAAGGTAAGTTCCGATCTGTCACGTCTTGTCCATTGCTAAATGTTTTTGCAGTGTTAAAAAATGTATGGCATGAAGATTTTTTGTGCTTGTAATTTCATGGTCAATGCCGATACAACAATAGTGTCTTGTCACCAGCGGTATTGCAATGTGACGAGGTCTGCAAGTCAGCTGTTCGTATGTGTAATGGCAGTCTCGGATGTTATGTATGTCATCTGCCGGTATGTGCTTTCCTGCACGTATGCGAATGTTGTCATTGTTCTAGATTCCTGACGGCCTAATGTAGCAATTCGTACTATTTGCTAGTACTATTGTGTGGCTACTATTTCATAAGACCTTTGCCTTACGAAATTTCTATGCCTGTGTGTGGGAAATGTATTTTCCATGTCAGGTGTATTTGAAATTTTATGCCTGGCTTTTGGCCGAAGGAAATGTGGTATTATCTGGTTGTGTGGTTGTATGAGCTAATTTCAGGGTGATTGGAAGCCTGGACCGTTGTTTTCCCTGGTGTCCAATTTTCTTTGGGATTTGAACCCGTGATCTTATGTAATTCTCTGTGGTATATGTCTGCGTTGTGTTTCAGGGATTGAGGTGTCCCCAGTGTGGTTTTTGCTTGTGTTTCTCGTACCAAAAATACCGTTGGATAGTTAGTTTTTGGTACGAGTGTGGTGTGTGATCATGGGTTCGGACCCGGGGTGCTGTAAAGGCTTGGTATGCCGCTATCTGTGCCGTATATATTATGGCACATTCCCCGTGTATTTGCAATGCGCAAATGAAAGTACGCATACCTGTGGAGAGTTTGTATGTTTTTGAATTCTCCTTGTAGTGTAATTTGTGAGTTATGAGGTGTGTGGACTCGGCTTAAATGATGCCGTATGTTCTGCTCTGAGAGCTGCTAGTGTATTGCTGTCTGTAAGCGTGCAGGTTATCCATGAGACTTGCGTTATCGCTGAGTGTGGCGGTATTGGATTACAATGCCGTGTGCGCTCACTTGTTACTCGTTTTGATAATGCTGTGTGTCCAGCACATGTGTGTCTAATCGGCTTGCTCTCTGTGACTGTGAGTAGTGCTTTTCGCACTGTAAAAAAAAGGAAGGAAACTTGTGGTTTAACGTGACCGTTAATCTGTAGATCATGAGCCACGGGCTTTCCGTTTTACGTGGAATCCAAACCACAGGCCATGGCATTTCACTTCGAAAATCTCACATGCATTGGCCGCACTGTAAAAGAACCTCTCATTAACTACCTTTGTGTAAAAAGTACATGCAGGTCCCTGTCCATGGTACAAAATGTCGTTATACACGAGTGTCTCCGGGCCGCTAGTCGCGTGTTTGGTGACTATGTGCCGGAGGCGATTTTGTTGTTTTTCATTTATGCCATTGTTAGTGGAACTGTCCCAATCTATTTTAGCTTCCTACTCTTCTATCCTAGAACTGGATAGCTACCCGACCTTATGTTCCTGGTATTCAGAAGGTTGCGGGTTTGGAGACCGTCTTTTCTCAGAGTAATTGTTTCTGGCGCCATTCTAGGCTGTGTCTCCGGGACAGTTCTGTTGAGTGTTAGGATCGTATCCCGGTGCGGTCAGTGAGGTCTGAAGGCTATTTCTTGGCCTTCTTTCCACGTCTGCCAGTGGGATTACTTCCCTTTGTTTTACTGTCGTGTGGCAATGTAAACTGATTGTGTGATTTCCAAAAATGTGCGGGGTTTCCCAAAGTCTGGGATTTTCATCCTATGGTGTGTTAGCGTTTTAGCTTGCGTGTTGTTGTGGAAGTGAGAAAAAAGTCATATTATAGGCAGTGTAACGTGTCACGTATGCCTATGGATGCAATGTATATAGTTCAACTTGGCCAATTTTTCCTTCATCGGGCCTAATGACTGGGGCAGAGAGAAAAAAAAATGAGCTATGCCCCGCTCCGTATTAAGAGAGCACTTTGAAAAGGTATAAAAAATGTCTTGTATCTCATCTGCAGCCTGCTCTATGCTGATTAAAGCGGGTTGCCCGACGGCGATAGTCTGTCAAAATTGTGTCGTGAACACTATGAAAAATGTTTAAAAATGGTAAGTAGTACCTGAGCGTACTATCCACCTAGTTGGTGACGTTAGTACTATAGTAATCTAGTTACGTCTCAGGGAAATCTACCACTTTTGAAAAATAGTTTGAGATTCTTAATTCTTGCTACAATGAGGGCTCTCGCCCGTCACAAGGGAATCTATCAAACTGTGGGACCGGATCATAGAACATTCAGTCATTTCCACCTAGAAAGACCCGCTTAAGCTCTATGCTGTGTTTTATTGCTTAAGCTGTGTTCGGAATATCTCTTTCCGGCCTTAAGCCGCGTGGCTCACCTGATGGGCTTCCACTTGGCTTTGGATATTAGCAACTTTACGTTATCCAAGTTATAATATGGACCAACCATGCTCAATAACCATGGATGGCCTGTGAGAAAAGAAAAAAAAATGCTAGGGGCCCAAAAAAATCAAGAAGGATTTAGAATTATATACTTTTGGTTTAGCCATGCTGCACTGCATATACGTGGAAAAAAAATGTGCCGTTTACGTTAGTGAGTCTTTATGTGTTTGTTGCCGTATTTCTGACGTGTAAAAGAACTTACGTGTAACTATAATATTGGTGCAAGAGATGTTGGAATATATTGTATTCCTAGTGAAAGTCGTTATCCTTGTTCGAGCGTTAGTGCTCGGGAAGGTGGATACCGTCGCCCTGTCATTAGGGTGTAGGCCCGTGGGATCCACTGAGGTGCCCCTTTGCTATTTTCCGGCGGAATTTCTAGCAAAGTAAGCCTGGACCTACTTCCACCGTAGCGCGTGTCTGTAGGTTTGAGTGTGCCTGTACCCGAGGGCCTAATTGCGCTCTGCGCTACCCTAGTAGAGTTTACGGGGGTGTGTGTGTTTGTGCCTGAGTGGTTTTGTGGGGTAGGTAATAACACCTTTCGTGTACCCCGTGTACCGTGTGTGAGTGCGTGGTCACAATGTGCGTGCGTGTATCGTGCATCCTGAGGGACTGAATGCAAGACCCTCTTATGCATTCGCACCTGGGGTACTAATGCCGGTGTTCGCCTCCGTTCTGGAAAACTTGCCCTTTGAACTGGCGGTAAAGGTCGCTTAATTGCCTGTCTTTGCCCTGGCAATGTGGTGGCGTGTAGCCTGACCGCTTTCTGGCCTGTGGCCACGGCAGACTCCTGCCATTGTGTTTGTCTATTTGTGTATCTGTGTGTAGGCTTGATGTGCTGTAGGGCGGGCTCTACGTCCTCAGCCCATGACGTGGTTACCTCCCGTTGTCTCGCTGTCACACTATGTGTGTCTGAGGGTCCTGGCTTCAACTCCCTCTCGTTCGTCCGTTGCGAGGGGGTTGGCCTAGGGTCTGCTGCCCGGTTTGGCAAAATTGCCTTCCGAACCGGCGCTAAGGGATGTGTAGTGGTGTAAGCTTGTCCCCGCAGTGTATTGGAGTCTAACCTGGCCGTCTTCTGGACTGTGGCCATGGTATCCTCCTTCCCATGTGTGGCAGTACATGGCGAGAGGGACATCCTCGCAAATTGCCGAGTTAGCGTATCCATGCTTATGTCCTCTCCCGGCTGGGCTTGTGGCCCTGCCATGTACTCAAAGATGGCTTAGTGAGCCCGGAGCTCCTTATGTTCGCCCCAAATTTGGGCGCATTGCCTATTGAGGCACATGGCCTGCTGGCAAGTTGCTGTATCAGTGTAGTTGTGCTTTGTATAGTTCTGTGGCCGCCAGTTGGAGAAACGCCTGTTCGCGAATTAACTCCTTGTACTGGGTGTGTAAAATCGTGTAGTGCACCCTCAACCTGTCGAGGGTTGCGTTATTTATTACGGGACCATGTGTGGTGATCAATTGGTCGTGTATTCCGTGCCTTTGGATATGGATCCTATTGAGGTGTTCATGTATGTGCCTCAAGAGCGTATGTGCGCATCTTAATCGCACTGTCGTACCCTCTGACGGAGTGTATGGCTGTTTGCCCTGTATTGCCCCGATTTTTGTTTGGAGTACCCGTATCTGTGTTTGCTGGCTTTGTATGTGCCTCTGGCATCTGAATAATAATGCTAATAATAATGGCGTACCCCTACTGCCTCTATGGCTTACAATCTCTGTTGTTTCTGTATGAGGTGCCATTCTAAATGAAATGTATGCGTCTTCTAAGAAAAAAAACTGTGCGTGTTTGGCAGTGTATCCTTATTCCCTCTAATTCTTTCTGGGGCTGGGGGGGGGGGGTTGGTTTGGGAGAAAAAATTCCCTGTGTAAGTAGTACGGAGCAAAAATGCTGCTCTCTGTCTGGGAAAAAATTCACAATTTTGCTTGGCTGTTTGCGGTACGGAAGGGGTCGTTTCTACTACGAGGGCTCGTTGGTTGAGTCCTATTTTACTGTGCGTAGTAGAGGCGCCTCCACCATCTGTTTTAGATCCCTTATTTGGGGGGTGTTTGGATCTAAAACGGAAGAGTTGTTGTGCTAATTTATAAAGAGGTGCCTAAAAAGGGGGTAGCTTCCCGTAGTCGGGCAAGCTGACCAGTGTAGAGTGTTGTTTAGTGTTAGGAACTAGGGGGCGCTCCTATAAAAGACGTAGGTGTATTTTAGGGGATGGAACTTAGCGTACAGGTCGATGCGCTGGTCTTCCAGCTGGCTGGTGGACTGGTTATGTAACCGGTGTGCTCGCGTCAGCGTTACGGCACGCGCTGCTCTTAGCAGTCGGGCCTATGCGGGAATACAATGATACTTGCGATAGCAAGTATCTGGCTACTGCAAGTCACGCCTAATTGTGACTGAGGATTCAGGATGGACTTTAGGTCGTGAAGAAGCGTGTAAAAGAGTGATACAGGTGTAATGTACTGACCAAGTGTTTATTGGCCAGTAATATTGAATTATGAGTCCCTCTTAAGGGATGTAGTGATGTTACAATGTGATAGTACAATTGGTGTATACAAATCGGTGGGTAAGGTTACAAAGTATAGGATTCTGACACTGCTGACTCACCTGATGATAACAGCGCTAGCCTCCGGCCGCCGAACTGTAAGACTGGTAATTGAGAGCTTGACCTCCTTAAGACTCCCTTTTTATATTCTTCGGCGCTGCTTCGTCGACATTCTGATGGCATAGATGCCCTAGTTAATAGTGTGTCGCTGTTTGAAGTAGTGATGCAAGGATTGGGCCAGCTTTCCAGAATGGTAAGCTGTCCTTGCGGTGTTGATAGATGTTGGTCTGGACTTACAAGGATTGCCAGTTAGGAGATTTAAATAGATGATGGGGGGGATGGTCTCCAAGGGGTGCATACCCCTGGGGTACTGTACAATATATTATTTTCTAAATTGGTTCTTAAGATCTAATCTTAAGACTGGCGCCCACCCTGGTAATTAGCTAAATGAGGGAGAAACTTCACATAATGGCACAACAACGAGGGGATCGAAATCAAGATATACCTGTAAGGCAAGTGGAGAATTGTAATTGCTCACTATAGGGTCAAGGGTATTTGTATTAAATATGGAGGATAAAGCCAACCAAATGAATTAATGAAGTGGTACAATAACTAGTTAAATAAAGAAGTACCTGAGGTGCATTTAGAAAATCAGTTTGAGGAGAGGATGACGGGTGGATTAGCGTATGTAGACCCAAGTACTAGTGTTGTTGAGAAAGAAGAGCCTGCCTTCACTTTGAACGATTTAGCTAAGATGTTCATTGAAAATAATAATACATTGGTCAATTTGCAGAAAACTAATGAAGTAATTAATAATTAACTTCAAGAGAATTACAATGAAATTGAGGACACCGTAGCTAGAGTGGAAAGAAAATAGAGGAAGTCAATGCAGAGATTAGGAATAATTTTGTTAAATTAAAGAATGGAATTAGGGATGAATTACAGTGTAAGGTGGATGAGAAACTTCAGGAGATCAGATTAGAGGTAGAGGAGAAGCTAAATAATGTTAATAATAAAAGTATTGATCAAAATAAACTTTTAGAAAATACATTTGTAGAGATTCAAGAAACATTTATTGGTCAAAACAATCAAGTGAAGCCAGTAGTAAAAGCTGAATACCAATTCTTTTAGGAACAATTCGGAAGTGAAATTAATGAGGTAAAGCAATATATACAGTAGCTACTGATGATTCGATCGTTTTAGAAAGTTTACGGGAAATCCATAATATACAAGGCGATCTAGAGAATTAATTAGAACCTTAGTTATAAATTTGCTATAATTCAAACTCATTCTAGTGAGAAGTGGAATAATTAGGAGAAGAAAATTCAAATGCAAGCCAGGAGGGAGATTGCTCACAATACGCATATAGGTAGTAGTATTCGAGAGGCAGACTCTCCAAAATTTTCTAACAGACAGGGTTGCCCAATGGAATCCCTAGAAGATGTAGATAATCGTTTTAAAGATAAATTAGAAGGAAACGTTACTGAAATATTGAAATAGCCTTTATTGTCTCCAAACATTTAGTGAGAGATTTAAAGATAAATACTGGAATGATCAATTTCAGGGTGAGCAGCGTGACAGAATTTTATTTGGACAATACCAAAGTCGTGATGGTGTTAGCATTGTAATGTTTCTCACTCATACTATATACCTAATTACCAGGGTGGACGCCAGTCTTAATATTAGATCTTAAGGACAAATTTAGAAATTAATTGAATTTATCCCCAATTATGTTAAAAATAATTATAAATGTAAAGGAATTATTTGCTTGAATTTGATAGTGTTTCCTTGCCTTATTAAAGATATTAGGTGATAGTGTACCATCCACTCCACAACCTGAGAGAGAGCTTCTCGGATGTGCTATATATTTTTTTTTCTTTTACCGGTCGCGGTGGCCGAGAGCGCTAACGCGCTGCTACCTTGTACCTCGCTGGCATTCCCACTTCGGCCGTCCTGAAAATGGTTTTCGTGATTCCCCATTTTCACCACCAGGCAAATGCCGGGAAGGTTCCTTTCAATAGGTCCACGGCCGATTTCCTTCCAATATCCCTTCCCTGACCCGTCCTGAAAAGACAAGTACATGGCCATTGGCTGCATTAATAAAATTATTATTATTATTTTCTAAATTTGTCCTTAAGACCTAATCTAAAGACTGGCGCCCACCCTGGTAATTAGATATATTAGTGAGAAACGTTACAACATTACTCGCTGTGTCTGCCATAATATTGCAAGTACAAAAGCAAAACTTTTACCATGTTGAGTCCAAGCCCTGCTGATTCCAATGAATTGCAATTTACTGGAATTAAATTTCTCGTTTTCCCTAAGTACTCTTTTAAAGTTATACAGGGTGTTTCAGAGATATGTACAAATGTTTCTTCCGTCGGTTGTTGTCATGGCCCTGATTACTGTATATGTGACATGAAAATAATTTACTATTTACAAATTTATAGTATTAAAAATATGTTGAATATGTTTGTAGTTCAGGTAGTAGCCTATAATGATGAATGACGTAAGGATTTGCTGACATGCATTACATTATGTCCCCGTGTGAAGCCATTTGCTGCTTGTACGTAGAATGTTTCGGTACATTTTATTCATCCATATTACCAGGAGCTGTAATGTACTGAACTTCTTACGAAATGTTTCATAAATATTAGACACGCAAACGTCATGATATTGCTGTTTGGAGACAGGTACAAATAATACTGAAGGTACAAATTAATGTCCACATTTAGTAAACTGGGATTTGTATTGAACATTAGCGAATGGTATGACCGAGGGAGGAACATTAAATAGTACACATTTCGTTAGAATATCACCACATTACAGTTTCTGGTAGTGTGCATTCATAATGTATGTGAACGTTCTACGCACAAGCAGCGAACGGTTTCACATAGGAACATATTGTAATGTAGGCCCATATCAGCAAAATCCTATGGCATTCCCCATTAAATGCCACCTGAGCTACAAACATCATATTTTAAACATAACATTTGTATGTTTAAAATAGCACATTATTTTGACTCAATTATTCAGTGCCATGCCAACAACCAGCAGAAAACATATTTGTACTAATTTCTGAAGCACCCTGTATAACTTTTCAAGGTCTTATTGAACATGTCATTATGTTAGCACACTTTCCTGTTGAAGTATTCATACCAATGCATCCAACCTTTTAGCTATATGAAAGTCTAGACTTTTTACATTTCAGAAAAAATTAGTCATTCACTGTTAAAGTGAAATTCGGATTACAAAATGTATTATTTATAGCAACATTTTATATTTTATAAATAGCACAATTTAAAAGCTACATTAAACATTCTAGACATTGAAATATCCATGAATGTATTTAAAGTGCGGAAAGATTTTTATGCAGAGGTATGAATACCTCAGCAGGAAAGTCTACCAACATTATAAAGCTTCAATAAGACCTTGAAAAACTACACACTTTAAAAAAAGTCTGCTTAGTGAAAACAGGAAGCCCAATTCTAATAAATTTCAATTCCTTGGATTTAACAGGGCTTGGACTAAACATGGTAAAAGTTTTAAATTTCTAGCTGTAATGTTATGGCAGACACAGCGAGAAGTTTTACCACTAGGCCTATTTCATCGTGTGCTCTGAACCATTTGTCCGTAAGAATACGTAGGTTCCTCGTAACTTCAGCAACCGTCTTCTGAGTACGCATCGAAGTGACTATTACAAAGGTTTGATTCTAGATTCTGCTAGGAAATTAAATTCTTCTCTGCTAGCTGGAACGGTGTTTACTCAGTCTTGAGAGAACAGTTGAGGAAAGGTGGGTTCCATTTCCTCCTCACCCGATCTCGATACGGTTTTTCGTGGTTTCCCCTCATCTACTGTAGTCCACGCAAATGCAGGATGGTACCTAACGTACACCACTATCACTTCCTCACCTATATTCACCTGTATTACAAATACACGAGCTAGTACACATACCTCACTAGCACACCGAAGTACATGGCACTGATTACTAGGCTATCACAGGTCCCTAAAGGAAACGACTACTAGCGCAAGAGACTGAATTTTTGTGAATGATGACCAGTATGTCATCAGCATCTAACTAATGCAACAATAGTTTTGCTGCTATGCATCTCAACGAAGCCACTACAGTACTCGTCGGATAATGTTATACCGTAATGCCGTCTACCTCATGGCTGTTGCAGCGAAGGTCCAGGTTCGATTCCTGACTTGGACAGGAAATATAGTTCTGGTCTGAGGACTGGAACGGGGTACATTCATCCTTGTGAGGCTATAATGAGGAGAGGTAGGTTCGATTCTCATCTAAGCCATCTTCAAAATCGTTTCCCTTGATTTTGCACTTTCACTTCATGGAAATGCGGGTAATGTTCCTAACAAAAAGCCGCAATCACCTCCTACCCAAATCCTGACCCCAATAGCAAATACACACAGGTCACAAAACATATTACAATCACACACCCAAGTACACGGGGATACAGAAAAACGATATCACAAGAAATCTAAATGAATGAATGAATAATACCAAAGTCATGATGTCGTGGCAGAACCTCATTGCTGTCAGAAGAGTCCCTTTTGTAGTTAAAACGGATTTCTTTCCTAAGTATAGGTGGCCTGCCACTGACGACATGATCTCCTGCAGACAGCAATTATTACATGCGGGCATATTGCAGTGTTTACTCGTCTGACTGTATCTTTGAAGTCGGCCAGCGGTCATAATATTCATGCTGTTGACAGAGACATAACACGCCGTGGTTTGACATTGCAGTCCACATGATATCGTTACTGAGATTTGGCCACAGGCACACACACTTCATTCTACAGTTCAAGGTGAGCCTTTCGTAGTCCATACTAGTAGCTTTCCTCAATCAGAGATGGGCTAAATTAACATGGATATGCTTTGGGACTAGGGTTCAAGCCACAATTAGCGTGATACAGAAAGTATCAGTCTACCGCGCACTTTGCCTCTAAGCTGGTGCGCGCAGATACTACCCGCATCTCATTGTTACTGTGAAAAACATATTCATAACTCAATATTCCTCAGTGTAGTGGACAAACTTGAACATTCTTTACTGATGATAATGAATAGGTTGCTCCAAATCGTTTTCGGTGGATCAGTGGCCAAACAGTAAGATCCCAAGAATGTGGGTTCAATTCCAAGTCGATGAAGGCTGATATTTGAAGCGTAGAAAAAATGTTAGCTGTTGTTGCTTTATTTAGGGGCTTTGCGACGTCGAAGGCATGTTGCCCCGTGTACTTGGAAGTTGTCTGATAATCTTAGTGTGATGGCTGTATTAGTGTGTGTTTTTCTAGTCAAGAGAGGATTGGGAAGGAGACGACCGTGGCCTTAAATTAGGAACCACCCCGGCGTTTGCCTGGAGTAGAAGTGGAAAACAACGGAAAATCAATTCACAGATTGCTGAGGTGGGAATTGAAGTCACCGCTTCTCATTTTTGCCTCACGAGGCTGAGTATACCTCGTTCCAGCCCTCAGACTAGAATTAAATTTCTTGGCAGAGCCAAGAATCGAACCCGGACCTCCGGGGTGATAGCCAAGCATGCTAGCCGCTACACCACGAAGTGATCAGCAGGAAATCACAATAGCACATTGAGCCGTAGGAAGTCAGCTCGAAAGGCTCGTCTCGTATCACAGTTGGGGATTAGAAGTCAATCTCAAGCACATGTTGCTCAATAGGCCTCTGATTTCGCTACAGAACATAGCGGCTAACATAAAATTTACTAGGCAGGACCACGGATGCTGGCGAAACAGTCTGCTTAGTCTGATAGCCCAGCCAAGGCTCCTCCACCTGACTCGTTAGCGGTCAGATGAGTAACCTACAGAATTTTAATTTTGGTTTTCCTTTTCTATGAAGCCGTTAGCCACGAGTAATCAACGCTATAAAGTTACATCTGGGAACGGTCTCGCACACCGCGGTTTGCTATGTCTCTGTTCAATAATCAGCAGGGCTTACTCCTCATGAGCGGGTATTCTTCATACGTCTGCAGTAAATAAAGCTATTTATTCATGAATTCTGTGCGGTTCACCATGCAGCTGGAGCTCAAGATGCTAATCCAGTGAGTGGGGTTGGGTTCGACCCAGTTATCAAGTGACGTCTACTAGCCGTGAATTATTGAAGAGGTTTACCTAGTATGTCCGTGTCGAGTCACCGCTGTTTGCTAGCACATTCGTATGCGCGGTTAGATCTTCTCCACAAGGTGCCTCATCATCGTCCCACCATACAGTATCTTGTGTATAAGGTGAGTGAAAAGTGTTCTGGCTCTTTATATTGCTTTATAGTCATTGGTATTAATAATAAGAAGAAGAAGTTCCTTGGTGAAAATACCCAGGTCAAACACTCAGCAAGGCTCGATGATTTAGATGAAGATTTAGTTAATCCTATAAATGAAGGAGACTCGTGAAGAATGCGGGCACGACATGGATGTACAGTAGTGTGAAGTCTCTGAACAGTGTAATCATGATGATGATGATGATAATTGTTGTTTTAAGGGGCCTAACAGCCAGGTTATTGGCCCCTAATTGTCTGTGTGAAAGCGAAAATGTCAATGAAGTGGAAACCAGAACGAAAAGTAAGTGAGCAGGAAAATACTTACAAAAAGGAACTCAGATTGAAACTACTCACAAAATGGAGAGCGGTAATACTTACAAAAGGGAATTTCGAATGAAAATACTCACAAAAGGAATAGTGAAAAATTCGCACAAAATGTAGCCTAGGTTAAGTTTAAAATAAGTACAAAATGCAACGTATAATCGAAATACTTACAAAATGTAAGTGAAATCAAAATACTTACAAAATGCAAATGAGATTGAAAATACATACAAAATGTAATTTAGATTCAAAATACCCACAAAATGCAATTGAGAATTAACTACTTGCAAAAAGCGGTTTAGGTTGAAAATACAAAATGCAATTAAAATTGCTTACAAAATGTATGGTAGATTCAAACTTCTCATTTGGATGGACATTACTTACAAAATGCCATTGAGATTGAAAATACAAAATGTAATTTAGATTCAAAATACCAACAAAAATGCAATTGAGAATTAACTAATGCAAAAAAAAGCGGTTTAGGTTGAAAATACAAAATGCAATTGAAATTCAAAACACTCACAAAAGGTCCACCCCCTATATTGAAAGACTTACTAAAAAGCAATTTAGATTGTCAATCCTTACAAAATGCAATCGAGGTTGAAAAACACTCACAAAATATGCAACGTAGATCGAAAAGACTTACAAAATACAACGGAGATTGAAAACACCCACAAAGTGGAGTGGAGATGGAAAAATATCAGTGCGGGAATCTTAAAGGGAAAAGGAAATATAATGAAAAGAAAAACAACAGGAAAGTGAAAGGAGAGAGGGTCCACCCCTCAGGTAAGGGACAAAAGGGGGAAACCGGACTCAGCTTAGGAATCCCTCGGGGTCGCCAACTCCCGAACTCACCACCCGTGAGCCCGTGAGGGTGTAGCACTTTCTAGGGTGCACCAGAAGTGGTGGGGCTACATACACCCTACCTCCTGGAGGGCCTTGAGCAGAAGACAGGAGATAACAGGAAAAGAAAAAGAAGGCTGACCCCTCCCAGAAGGAGGGGATCAGGAATGATGAGACAAGGGACAATTAAGGCCCGAAAGGAAGAGATTCCCTAGGCTTCGGATACACTAATACCGTCGGGGTCGGAAAAGAACAAGAGTTGACCAAGGGAGGTCGACAGGAAAGAAGACAGAGAGGATCCCGGCACAAGTAAGTGGAAGCAATGCCGGACTCAGCTCGGGTCCCGTGGTCGTCAACCCACGTCCCACTAGATGTGAGCCACAGGGGGATGAACAGTGTAATCAACGAACGTAGGCCTACCTCAGTACAGATAGTTCCTTACTAATGCCGAACTAGGCTATAACATAAAATGTACTGTCATCGCGGCAGGAGATGGCAGTTGAAGACGCTGTGACGGGGTGCGGGGGGGTCTTGCAGTACGCATGCGCGGCCCGCCTATTCCTAAGTTAAATATATCGGCTTGCCGCATGCCAATGGTTGTCATTGCAGAGGGCGACACTCAGCCACTGAAAGAAGGAATGTGCTGAGTGAAACAACTAGTGACCAACTGAATGTTTTTGGAATGCGCGATACGCAGTGAGCGGGAAGACCCCTGCAGTTCAAACCCGACTGCCAACTCCTGGCGCGATATCAGTAGCTGGTATTTGCCGTGATAATGATGTCAAACAATAAATAATAATAATATTATATGATTATTATTATTATTATTATTTCGTATGGTATAAAGCATACATATGTTACAAATAAGGTGAAAAACTTAATTGCTAGTATATACAAAGTGTACCTAAAATCTGACAGGAAAGATGATACTAGCATTACAAGGGGATGTCCAACGAGTTTAACCAATTCACTGCTTCATCTGTAGCCTCATGTAGTTCTTGTAGCGTCCCACTGAACCTCCTTATTGGGCATTCCATAGCAATGTGATAAACCGTCTGTGGCACTTCACTGTAATCGCAGGCTGGACTGTCGATCATCTTCCACTTATGCCTCCAATACTGGCATCTACCATGTCGGGTTCTTAGTCGATTTAGTGACGTCCAAGTTTTTCGGGATAAGTTGAAACCAGGTGGGCGTTGAGTTGGATCCAGAATTAGATGATACTTGTCTGGATTCGAGGAAACCCAATTGTTGCGCCATGCTGGACAGACATTAAATTGCTGTTGAACCAATTCCTCACCGAGTAACCAGGTAGGTTTCCTAGATGTCAATCTGAGATGTGTTGAAAAATGTGTTGATGAATTGGTAATGAAGGATCTTTACAGTATTTTTCGCATTCTTTCGGCAATGCCATTTGTCTACGGAGGCAAGGAGGCGTAATGTTTGAGAGGACTGGTAACCAATCCAGAGGTGTAGATCGGATGGTTCCTGATATAGTCCTCATAGTATCATTCAGCTCAGTATCAATTTTCTGTATATGAGCGCTATTTAACCACACAGGACAGCAATATTCAGCCACTGGGTATACTAGGGTAAGAGCTGTTGTTCTAAGAGTTGATGCAGTTGCACCCCAGCTTGACCAAGGCAATTTGTGAAGAATATTGTTTCGGACGTTGACTTTAGCAGATGTTCTGCTTAAATGTTCTTTGTAAGTTAAAGTTCGATCAAGGACAACACCAAGGTATTTTGGGTGAGGATTGTACTTCAATAGTTGACCATTAAAGTGGACTTGGGGAGAATAACTCAGTTTTGGAGATGTTTGGCTAGATGATTAGTGTTGAAGAACTTGCTCACTTCCAGGAGAACTTCGGAGAGGATAGCTTCCGCTGTTTTAAAATCAAGGGATTGAACAGCAATAGCTAGATCATCGGCGTAAATGAACTTTCGAGAAGTGGTAGATGATAAATCAGCTGTGTATGTATTAAACAGTAGGGGTGCAAGCACCAATCCCTGTGGTAGTCCATCATTAAGTCTAAGGGATCGGCTTATATTACCGTTTAAATTCACTTCAAACATTCTGTTAAACAGCATATTATTCAAGAGGATTGCAGGGGACTTACTTGGGATTATCTTCAAAAATTTCAGAATTATACCTTAGCGCCAGACAGTATCATACGCTGATGTCAAGTCTACAAACACAAGGATTGTCTTCTTCCGGTCTTGGAAGCCTTTCTCAATGTGGATAGAGCCAAAACCTGATCAGAACAGCTTCGATTTGGTCTAAAGCCAGCTTGTTCAGCTGGAATATGCTCTAAAAGTCTGCCTGAGATCCTGTTGTAGATGACTCTCTCTTGTAGCTTATAACATACACTTAGGAGTGCAATCGGTCTGTAATCTTCTGCGTTTTGTCCACTTTTCCCAGGTTTGATTATAGCCACTATTTTAGTTATTTTAAGTAAATGTGGGAGTTTGCCTTCTTGTAGAATATTGCTATAAAATTGCGAGGGTCACAATGCAGTAGAAATTCAGGATATATTCCATCTGAACCTGCTGCTTTATCTGGTTTCATTTCTCGGAGTGCAGAGGAGACTTCCACGTTAGTAAATATTGCAGAGAGTTGATGTGATGTACTGGCATGGGATAACTTGGTTTTTAATTCGAGTAGAATTCTTTTGGATTCTGGTTTCGAGCAGTTGCTAGGATTTCTAGTCAGACCCACTAACCTTCTTGCCATATCATCTGCTTTTACTATGGAGTTTTTAGTATTGAATTTAAGAGTGTTGCTACCTACACGTGCCTCCTGGGTGGTGCTAAGAAAGCAACAGCTACATTGGCTGCTGGACCTTAAGTTTTACTTTTGGACATCCCAGCAATTTGAGGATACAATGAATACTACAATAATAATAATAATAATAATAATAATAATAATAATAATGATAATGAACTCCGCCACTGCCGGTCCCAAGCCCGGGGCCTCATCTCGTAAATGATGAGGAGGAAGGAGGGGGAGGAGTAACATCTCGTTAAAAAAAACTGGGTCCATTTTGCTCGGGATGTTAGCTCCTAGGGTTACTAGGTGAAAATTGACCAACGGTCCTGATGGCGGAAGTGGAATCTAATATTCCTAACGATGGATGGAGTGGAAGAGCCAGGTGGTTTCCCCACCAATAAAGAACTCTAAATCCAAAAGCGTTTGTTCCCAGATTGGGAGGCTTATGGTCAGCGTCTGTTCACGAAGTGGTGCGGCTGTAAACATGCTCCAGGAACTAACAATCCCTGGTTCTAACAAACCTAGTGGATAACCACTAGGCCACATTGCTTACAAGTAACCATGGCGCGTGCAAATAATAACAGCAATACCCCAGGTGGAAACCAATCCACCCGTCAACTGACGGCACCCGGGCATCCGGACTCGGGGGTACCCGTGCTACCACGGCCACAGAGCAAATCGGAGTTCTCTGGCAAACTTCCACATAAGACACCAACATACTTAGGCACTCTAAACATCAACACTCTCATACAGCCTGAAATGTTGCACAATCTAGTGACAGAACTCTATAGTCAGAAGCTTCTAATCCTCGCGCTGCAGGAGACACGTATCACAGATGAAGACATCGTGGACTACAGGCGCGTTGCCAAAGGCACTCCACTTCTGGGGATGGCATTCATGCTCCACAAGACCATAGTCGAATCCTTACAAAGAATCCGGTGTGCACACGCTCCACTAACCAAAGTAACAAGAGAGACCCACAGTCCACAGAGAAATTCTAGTTGACCCTTGAGGCAGTGATGTCCCAATTCCCCAGAGATGACGTCAAACTCCTCATGGGCGACTTCAATGCACAGATTGGCAGAGGAAAGATGTACAGGAAAACAGTCGGAAACTATCCTGCACATAAATTCACAAATAACAAGAAGTTCCGTGACGAACTAAAGAGCCTACTTTTCATGCCAATGATTATTCTACAGTATATGAATCTATCTACAATAATGACAGAATTAAGTTGGTAATATCGAAATGTCTAATTAGTTCGAAATATTCCTGTTATAATGTAGCCTAATAAAGCACTGCAGTTGGCAGCCCTGGTGACTGACTATATACTTAGTTCCACCTCTTAAGGTACACAGAATACAAAATTTGGTTGAAGTCCAATGGACGTTACATGCAGTTAGACATTGTATCTATCAGCACGCGTAAAAGCGTGTTGGCAACAATGTCATGCGTGTGCTGGTTAGAAATAATCGGAAATATTATGATATCTTGTTGTGCCAATTTTGTATGAAATCCATTTGTTAGTATTGAAGTTCCATGTATTTTAAAATTGGACCTATCAGCAAGCATAGAATCATATTGGCAGCACTGACTTATATTAATTACTTTAAATTAATCTAGAGTGTCAGATGCAATACGTGTGCAAAGTATAGAGCTGTTGGCTTGCATACTTTCTGATATATTGATATTAGGGTAAACAGATATAGACAGCATTTATTAACAGTTGGCAGCCCTGATTGCTCCTAAGAATACTTATAGTCATATCGGTTATGTTACACTAAGCACATACGAAATTTGGTTGAAATCCAACTGATAGTATAGAAGTTACATGTATTTGAAAATTGGTCCTATCAGCAGGCTTAGAATCATGTTGGTAGAACTGAAGTATATAAGTTACTCCAAATTAATCTAAAATGTCTGGTACTATACGTGCGCATAGTTTAAAGCTGTCGGCTTGCATACTTTCAGATATATTTGTATTTGGATGAAGAAAATAGAGATAGCAATTATTAACAGTTGGCAGCCCTGGTGGCTCTTAAGAATACTCTCAGTCGTATCTGTTTATGTACAGATATTACATACAAAATTTGGTTAAAATTCAATTAATAGTGTAGAAGTTATATGCATTTTAAACATTGGACCTATCAGAAGGCTTAAAATAATTTTGGCAACACTGTCATGTATGGCTTCCTGGAAATTAAACTGAAATAGTATTATCTACATGTGTGCCAATTTTGGAATAGCTCCCATGTATACCTTCCATGATATCCATCATGGAGCTCAAATTTCTAGTGCGTTTTTTCAGCAGTTGGTAGCACTGACATCATTTTCAAATATGGGCTTGAGATATTCCTGTATACATCTTTACTCATACTAAATTTGGTTTCGATTGCTGTAGCCGTTTAGGAGTTGATAGGGGGGGGGGCACACACAGCCAGCCAGGCAGACAGACACACATTTTCCCGGATCGATCTCATAAGTCTACTTTTTCCTCATTTTTGCAAAATGTGAAAAGTAGGCTAAAAACGGCACACGACTCATAGTACTCTGCCAGGAGAATAACCTCAAGCTCATGTCAACATATCTTAGAAAACACCTTCTTCTTCTTCTTCTACCTTATCCGATACGGACGTTGGCTACCACCATGGCTAACACCTTCTTATCCTGTGCAATCCTGAAGAGTTCCGTGGAAGACAGCCCAAACCACGTTTTTAAATTATCCATCCAAGTTATTCGTCTCCTTCCTGGTCCACGCCGTCCTTCAATTTTACCCTGAAGTATAACTTGGAGCAGACGGTATTTTGGATTCTTCATCATGTGTCCCAAGTATTCCAATTTCCTCTTCTTAATTGTGTTTAACAGCTCAGGTTGGCTGCTCACACGCTGAAGAACCTCGGCATTACTCACATGTTCTGTCCACGAAATTTTAAGAATCCGCCGGTATATCCACATTTCAAAAGCTCGAATCTTCTTTTCTGTAGCTACGGACAAGGTCCAAGCTTCAACACCATAAAGAAGGGTGGAGACAACATAACACTTCACAATTCTTTTCTTAAGCGTCATACTGAGATCTCGACAGCATAGTAGTTGTTTCATTGTCATAAAGATGGATCTAGCCTTCTCTATACGGCATCTTATTTCAACCGAAGGATCCCAATTCTCATTAATATTCTGTCCTAAATAAACCAAACTCTTGACTCGCTCAATCTGATGTCCATCGACTAAAAGGATTTGTGACAATGCTGGTTTTCGCGATATTATCATATATTTTGTTTTCTTAATGTTGAGGTCAAGGCCATATTGTTTACTCTTTTGATATACCATAGTAACAATCTCTTTAAGTCCTTCGAAACTATTTGCAATCAATACAGTATCATCTGCGTACCGTATATTATTAATATAATTACCATTGACCTTAATACCTTGTTGAATGCCATCAAGTGCCTCGGAGAAAATCTGTTCTGCATAGATATTATAAAGAAGTGGTGAAAGAATGCATCCTTGTCTCACACCACGCATTATTTCCACTGATCTCGATATATGTCCATCAATTCTGATACTAGCCTTTTGACCCCAGTATAAATTAATGATGATCCGAATGTCTTTCTCATCTATTCCTGAGTTCTTGAGTGCATTATACAACTTATCATGCTGACAACGGTCAAAGGCTTTTGCATAGTCCAGAAAACATGCATATACATCCTGATTCACCTCACGGCATCTCTGGAAAAGAACTTGAAGCGCAAATAATGCCTCACGAGTTCCTAGACCGTTGCGGAACCCAAACTGCGTGTCACTGATATTCATCTCGCATTTCCTGTATATGCGATTATGGATAACTTTGAGAAATATCTTGAGCACATGACTCATAAGACTGATTGTCCTGAAGTCACTACATGACTTAGCCATCGGTTTCTTCGGAAGAGCAATAAATGTAGACAAGAGCCAGTCTTCTGGTAATATGCCCGTGTCGTATATCTTGTTATATAAATTAGTGAGCGTCACAATGCTATCATCATCCAAGATCTTCAATAATTCCACTGGAATGTCATCTTGACCAGGAGCCTTACCATTTTTCGCTATCCTAATCGCATATTTCACTTCATCCATGGTGATCATGGGTCCAACAACTGAAGGAATTTCGGGTCGGGAAGGACGATGATCATCATTAAAAAGCTCTTGTATATATTTTTCCCAAACCTGTAATTTTTCTTCAACTTCAAATACCGTGTTACCTTGACTATCAACTAAGTTGACTGTGTTTCTTTTCCTGTGTCTACCTGAAACTTCTTTGATTTTCTTATGGACCTGGAAAGTATCATATTTACTATTAAGTTCTTCAATTTCTTTGCACCTATCTGACATCCAAACTTCCTTGGCTTGCCTGATCTTATTCTTTATCAATCTATGAATAAACCAATATTCTTCATTATCTCTTCCTTTGACTTCTCTTCTTTTATCCATTAGATTCAATATTTCATCCGTCATCCATGCCTTCCTTTTTTTATGTTGTCTCTTGTTCTTAAGAAAATGATCTCCAACCCTCTTCAATGAGGTTTTAAAAGTGTCCCAAAGTTCCAAGGGCTGCATGTCATTTGAATTCAACGTCTTAAGATCAGTGGTAAGAGCAGCAGCCACCTGTGACCTTGTATTTATTTCCCGAAGGGCATCAGTATCATATTTATTTTGTGTTGTTTTTATCGGAATCTTGTTAAGCCGGACACAAATCTTGCTAATGAGAGGATTGTGGTCAGAAGGAACATCTGCTCCTGGATAGGTTTTTGCAAAAATCACGCTGTTTCTAAATCTGTTTTTAATTAGAATGAAATCAATTTGATTTCTTATGATGTTGTCTGGACTATCAGCAGGTGCTTTCCACGTATAAAGTCTCCTGGCAGGAAGCTTAAACCAAGTATTAGCAATGACAAAGTTCTCCTCTCTACAAAACTGCACTAAACGATCCCCTCTGTTGTTTCTTTGTCCGAGACCCCACTGGCCCACAATGTGTTCTTCAGAACCTTTCCCAACTTTTGCATTAAAATCTCCCATAACAAGGGTTACATCATGTTCTTTGGTGTCTTTGAGGACGGTCTGAATTTGGGCATAGAATTCCTCAACCTCTTCATCGCTTTTGTCACTAGTAGGGGCATACACTTGAATGAGATTAATGTGGAAAGGTTTACCACGTAACTTTAACATCATTATTCTACTGGAGAATGGTATACAACTGATAACAGCAGACTGCAAACTTTTGTCCACTATAAAACCCACTCCATGCAAATGCCTGGCATCATTATTACCACTGTAGTATATCATGCAATCCTCCACATTACAATCTCCTGTCCCCGGCCATCTCATCTCACTTATACCCATTATGGACACATTCATCCTCTTCATCTCATGAATTGTATTGTGAATCTTTCCTGCTTCAAACATACTCCGTACATTCCACGTTCCTATCTTCAGGGCTGACCGGGAGATTCTTCGCACCCTCTGACCACTTAAGGTCTGCCCGGGACTAAGGGCCAATGTAATTGGGTTTTCAGCCATGAAGATTATCCTGGGGAAAAATAATTGAGGTGGTTTCCCGTTGCCTTCCTCAATGCGCAGTAACCACATCACATCCCAACATCCAAGGATGCCATGATATGATGCAGCTGTTTGCTGATGCAAGGTCGACAGATCGATCTTGTATCAACAATAATGATATAGCTGCTGCCACTATATCATGTCCTCAGTTGATCCGCGGGTGCAAGCACCACTCTCAACAAGAGCCCCTATCAGCCATTGGGACGCGCCGTGTCGGGGTTGAGGACTTCCCCGCCCAGATCCGTCTTCCACAGAGTACAGAAAAGCCCTTACTCAGTTCAGAGCTCCTCCCCCATGGAAGCTGCACCTGGCACGGAGAAAACACCTTAGAAAACAGAAAACCTTACGTTCTCCAGTCCAGCAGTTAGGTGAGTTCCAAATCGACCATGTGGCAATCTCATATCCAGTACAGGATGAGATTCGTGATGTACAGGTACATAGGGGAGCCAACATTGGCTCTGACCATTACCTAACCCGCATCAAGGTCAAGTTCATCCCAAAGAGAACTTTCTGTAAGAAAACCCCCCAACCAAAATTCGACACAAAAAAGATCGCATACTCTGGAGTGAAGGAAGCCTGGAAAGAGAACATGCCAATGACTGGCAACATTTCACCGAAAAACCATAAAGCACAAGCTTTGAAGCACAACTCCAAACATCCTTGGTGGGATATTGATTGTGAAAATGCATTAATTGCCAGGAAATTGGTAACTTATATCAGAAATACAACAGAAAAAAATCCCAGAAAATTTACAGACTTACAATGAAACACACAAAAAACGCAAACATTTTCAGACAATCCAGGAGGAGATACCTGAAGGAACAGCTGGACTCCATTGAGGACAACTTCCTTAACTACAACGTAAGTGACTTCTACAGAACGCTTGAATGACACATCAGAGGGTACACACTACCAAACCTTTGCTTCAGAAAAAGTGACTGATAATTTGCACTAATGAATAAGGAGAATTGCAAGGTGATGACACAGTATTTCTCAGAACTTCCCAACTGTCCAGAACCAATGGAGAGATTCCTGCAAAAACGCAGACTCATTACGTCCAACACAAGAGGAATTTTAAAGGCACATTCTCAAACTCAAGAACAACAGAATATCTGGTGAAAACGGCATAGTGGCCGAACTACTGAAAAGTCTAGGGCCACACTCACTTAGGGAACTCACACAGATTATCACTGACATCTGGACGTCAGAAAACCTGCCAGATGAGTGGAAATGTGCATTGATCCAACCAATACACAAAAAAGGCGACCACACTGACGTAAACAATTACAGGGGCATTTCACTAATACAAGTTACGTATCAGATCCTCTCAGCGTGCCTGCTCCAAAGGACTCAGGACCAGCTGGAACACAAGATTGGCGAGCACCAGTTGGGATTTCATCCTGGTTGCTCCTGCGCGGAACAAATCTTCAACCTAAAAACTATATTGAAAATCAAAGCCCTCCGGAATACTACAGTTATATGTACCTTAGTTGACTTCAAGAAGGCATATGACTACATTGACCGTCAGTCATTGTTCAACATCATACACGAGCAAGGTTTGGATAGCAAGACCTTGCGATTGATCAAACAGACACTGACAGACACGTCATCAAAAGTGAAAATCATGGGGGAAAATCTAGGAACCATTTCAGGTCAATACAGGTGTTCGCCAATGTGACGGGCTCTCACCATTACTCTTCAACCTAGCGCTGAACAAAGTCATCAAGGAATGGGAGAAAGAGCTGAGATTACATGGTTACTGGTGGCCAGTGCGATTAGGACGACCAAAGGTCGAACTTGAGGTTGGCTGTCTAGCCTTCGCGGATGATCTGGCACTACTCTCAGACAAAAAAAAACACACACATCAATCAGACAGATAGAAGTACTCCAGAGTTTTCTGTCCGAAATTCGACATACATAATTTAAACACGAAATGTGGCAAGATCAATAATTCGCCCACTTTCAATACCTAGGTGAAGTGCCTGAAGTGAGAAAATCATGCAGAACACTAGGTTAATGAAAATGAAGAGAGTCTTCTACAAGACATAGGGTGTCTACAACAAAACTGTCTGTCCACATTCACCAAACTTCGTCATTACAACACGGTTATTAAACCTGAGGTGCTTTATGCCAGTGAGACATTGACGTTACACACTAAGGGCGACTTGAAAAAGATCATCACAGAGGAAAGAAAAATAATAAGGAAAATTATTGGAGCAAAGCACACAGATGAAGGATACAGGCTTCACTCCAGGCACACCAGAGAAATTGTCCAACCTCGCAACTCCCACCAACCAGACTCACCAACAAATTTCTTAGATACATACAGTGACTCAAAATTACTACACCCTGGATGATTCAAGTCAAAATTGATCTGGAAGAAGCACAGGCCGACCAAGAAGACGTTATAGACAAAAGCGTCTTTCGACACAAAGTGTACAAGTGGGAAGTGATATACATGGTGGGAAGATATTATCCCAAAGACCTATAAAGGATTTTATCATAAAAAACAAATAGGCTAATTTCAATACCTTCTCAACGAAATTATTTTTGGAAAAACATGAGCCCTAAGAGTATAGGCCCTATGAAGAGTTTTCAGTACGTAGGATAATTTGTACTTCCAAGGAGTTGTTCCTGGGTCTTGAGTTTACTGGGGGGTAGTGTGGCCTTTTTATTTCCCCCACCAGCAGAACGTGGTCAGGGGCCGATAACCTCAATGTTAGGCCACATAAAACAAAACGTATTAACATCATCAGAACGTGGTCAATATAGCCTACTCTCAATGTATTCAATGTACATAACACTGCCTAAAGTCTCCTTGGTCTACATGTAATTGTCATTATTCAGAGAGCGGGAATGGAGTAGGTACCCCGGGACTTTAAATAAGGTATTAACCCAGCATTTTGCAGGTGCACTATCACTGAACATCTCAAGCACATTTGAGTTTCTCATTGCACGGTACTTATTTATATTGCTTCTAATAATGTATTGGTTTTACGTTCCTGTGGCTTTTAGAGACGCCGGGGTGCCGGAATTTCGCCCCGAAGGGGATCTTTAATGTGCCAGTATATCTACTAACACGGCTCCCTCGTATTTGCGCACCTTCAGATTCCAGCTGACTGCGCCAGGATACCAACCTGCAATCTAGGGCCCAGCAAGCGAGAACGTTACCGCTGAACCACGCAGCCAGTCCCTATTGCTTCTACACACTCTTCTGGACGTACACATCCTGCCATCAACACTGTGCAAGTGGCAACACAAACCACTTACTGAGTCCTATAATTTTATTACAACACGTTTGCAAGCGTAGCGGTCAGCATGGTTAGCTGCCGCCCTGGAGGTCCTGGGTCCGATTCCCGGCTCTACCACGAAATTTGAAAAGTGGTATGAGGACTGAAACGGGGTCTACTCGGCCTCGGGTGGTCCAAATGAGTAGAGGGGGTTCGATTCCCACCTCAGCCATCCTCGAAGTGGTTTTACGTGGTTTCCCACTTCGTCTTCGGGCAAATGCCGGGATGGTACTGTACCATTTCTCTCAAGCGTTAGTTGCAGCACTGAGCTGTAGGATTGGTTTTGTATTAAAATACAGCGCATAACCGGCGTGCTTGTGGCGTGATAGCTGACGGATTCCGTGAGGCTGGCTCGAGCCGAGCAGAGCCGAAGTTTTCCGAACTGGCTGACGCAATAGTAACATTCGGGACTAGGGCGCCGCACAGATCCAACTTATTGATTAAATATTGAAAGATCACCTCATCTATAATAACGAGGAAGAGAATTGCATTAGCAGTGTTCATGTTATTTGTGTTATTGATATTACCCATAGTATAATATGGCTAGTAAGGATGGCGGTGATATCGCTGATCTCAAGACTTTGTATGCAATGCTGCAGACTAAAATAGACAGCATACATGAAACTTGGACCACACGTAGTCAATCAGTTATTCAGAAGGTGGTAGCTGACAGTCTTAAAACAGAGATAGGGTTAATCCATGCTTCCTTAAGAGACCTCAACTCTAGTTCTAAAAGGGTTGAATCAAAGGTTAATAAATTAGAAACCTCTGTAGATGAAGTCCAATCAGATATTGGATCAGTCCAATCAGATATTGGACCAGTCCAATCAAATATTGGAGCAGTCCAAAAGGATATTGGTTTAGTGCAAAAGGATATTGGTTTAGTGCAAAAAGATTTGGGTTCTGTTCAAACCGGCCAATTAAGGTTAGATTCTTGTGTTGGCAAGATTCAATCAACCATTGATGAAGTTCAACTTAACATTGTTAACATAGAAACCAGTCAGGATAAAAAGCAATCTGACATGAGTAAAATGGAGACTAGTCAGGATAAAATGCAATCTGACATGAGTAAAATGGAGACTAGTCAGGATAAAATGCAATCTGACATGAGTAAAATGGAGACCAGTCAGGATAAAATGGAATCTGACATGAGTAAAATGGAGACTTGTCAGGATAAAATGCAATCTGACATGAGTAAAATGGAGACTAGTCAGGATAAAATGCAATCTGACATGAGTAAAATGGAGACCAGTCAGGATAAAATGCAATCTGACATGAGTAAAATGGAGACTAGTCAGGATAAAATGCAATCTGACATTAGTAAAATGGAGACTAGTCAGGATAAAATGCAATCTGACATGAGTAAAATGGAGACCAGTCAGGATAAAATGCAATCTGACATTAGTAAAATGGAGACCAGTCAGGATAAAATGCAATCAGACATTAGTAAAATGGAGACCAGTCAGGATAAAATGCAATCTGACATTAGTAAAATGGAGACTAGTCAGGATAAAATGCAATCTGACATGAGCAAAATGGAGACCAGTCAGGATAAAATGCAATCTGACATGAGTAAAATGGAGACCAGTCAGGATAAAATGCAATCTGACATTAGTAAAATGGAGACTAGTCAGGATAAAATGCAATCTGACATGAGTAAAATGGAGACCAGTCAGGATAAAATGCAATCTGACATTAGTAAAATGGAGACTAGTCAGGATAAAATGAAATCTGACATGAGTAAAATGGAGACCAGTCAGGATAAAATGCAATCTGACATGAGTAAAATGGAGACTAGTCAGGATAAAATGCAATCTGACATTAGTAAAATGGAGACTAGTCAGGATAAAATGCAATCTGACATGAGTAAAATGGAGACCAGTCAGGATAAAATGCAATCTGACATTAGTAAAATGGAGACTAGTCAGGATAAAATGCAATCTGACATTAGTAAAATGGAGACCAGTCAGGATAAAATGCAATCTGACATTAGTAAAATGGAGACTAGTCAGGATAAAATGCAATCTGACATGAGTAAAATGGAGACCAGTCAGGATAAAATGCAATCTGACATTAGTAAAATTGAGACTGTGTTGTGTTTGAGTCTTCAGTCTTTTGACTGGTTTGATGCAGCTCTCCATGCGTCCCTGTCCTGAGCTAATCGTTTCATCTCTACATAGCTACCACACCCTACATCCGAGGCAATCTGTTTAACATATTCTAACCTTGGTCTACCCCTACAGTTCTTGTCCTCGACCCTTCCTTCCATAACTAAGCTTGCTATTCCTGGGTGTCTTAGTATGTGTCCTACCAACCTATCTCTTCTCTTCATTAGCAGTCGCCAGAAACATCTCTCCTCTCCCACTCGCCTTAATACCTCTTCGTTTGTAACCCTATCTACCCATCTGATCTTCATCATTCTCCTGTAACACCACATTTCAAATGCCTCAATTCTCCTCTTTTCTGCTGCACCAATAGTCCAAGTTTCACTTCCATAGAGCGCCACGCTCCAGACAAAGGCTTTCAAAAATGACTTCCTAATACCTAAATCTATATTCGATGTCAACAGATTCCTTTTTTGTAGAAAGGCTTTCCTTGCCTGAGCCAACCTACTTTTTATATCCTCTTTGCTTCGTCCATCACTGGTTATTCTGCTTCCTAAGTAACAGAAGTCTCCTACTTCCTTCAGCTTTTCACCTGCCAATTTGATCTCCATAGAGGTTTCTGATTTATTTCGGCTGCATTCCAGTATTTTTGTTTTACATTTATTAATTTTCATCATGAATTCCTTCCGTAAGACGGAATCCATACCATTCAAAAACTCATTCAAATCCTCAGGCTTGTCGGCCAAGATGACGATGTCATCAGCAAATCTCAGAGTTGAAATTATTTCTCCTTGAATCTTCACACCCACTTTAAATTTTTCTCTAATTTCCTTCATTGCTTGTTCAATGTAAAGATTGAAAAGTATGGGTGATAAGTTGCAGCCTTGCCTTACACCTTTCTGAATACCAGCTTCTCTCTCATATCCTTCAGCTCGAATGACTGCTGTCTGGTTTCTGTATAGATTGTATATCATCCTCCTATCCCTGTAGTTTATTCCAATAGATTTCAAAATGTCAAACAATTTACTCCAATCAACGTTATCAAAAGCCTTTTCTAAGTCTACAAATGCCATGAACGTTCTCTTATCTTTCCTTATTCTACCTTCCAAAATCAGCCTAAGACTTAGTACAGCTTCCCTTGTTCCTACATTTCTCCTGAAACCAAACTGGTCTTCACCCAACTCCGTTTCGATCTGGCTTTCAATCCTCTTGTAAATTATTCTAGACAGGATCTTTGAAGCATGAGTAATCAAGCTGATTGTACGGTAATCTTCACATCTGTCAGCTCCCACTTTCTTTGGTATAGGGATGATAACATTCTTCTTGAAAACAGGGGGTACCTCACCTGTCTCATAAATCCTACACACCAAGTGAAATAACCTGATCAGACCTTCATCTCCTATGCAGCGTAGCAACTCAATCGGTATATCATCTATGCCTGGTGCTTTGTTCCTGCCTATGTCCTCTAATGCTCTGTCAAATTCTGATCTCAATATTAAATCTCCCTTTGCATCCTCATCAATTTCCTCCTCCCTTTCCATTACACGATTCTCAATCTCCTTTCCCTTATACAAGCACTCTATGTAAGCTTTCCATCTCTCAAGCTTTTTTCCCTATCTGTTAGAGGCTTTCCATTTGTGTCCCTAATATTACAGCACTTAGTCTTCTTTTCCCCAAAAGTATTCTTAATCCTTCGATAAGCTGTGTCTACTTTTCCTAATTTCAGACACTTTTCTATACCTGCACATTTCTCTTTCAACCATTCTTCTTTCGCTTCCTTGCACTTCTTGTTAACCTCATTTCTCAGACGTCTGTATTCTGCTTTCCCCTCTTCATCTCTTAGATTCTTGTGTTTCCGCCTTTCATCCATCAATTCTAGTATATCCTGAGTGATCCACGGTTTTCTACCTATTCTTTCTTTCCTACCAATGTTTTCTTCTGCGGATTTTGTTATTTCATTCTTCAAAAGTGCCCATTCGTCTGCAATTGAAGTTTGTTTAGGGGTTTTGATTAGTCCTTCCTTTATACTCTTCTTGAATCTTTCGTTTACATCCTTTACTTTCAGTCTGTCTATTGCCCACCTTTTTGGCTTTTGACTTTTCTTCAGTTTCTTCAACTTTAATCTGCATTTCATTACAACCAGATTGTGGTCAGAGTTTATGTCAGCACCAGGATATGTTTTACAATCCAAAATCTGGTTTCGAAACCTCTGCTTGACCATAATGAAGTCGATTTGGTAACGCCCTGTATCTCCTGGTCTCATCCATGTGTATATTCTTCTATTGTGGTTATTGAATAAGGTGTTAGCTATGACCCACTCATGTTCGGTGCAGAATTCCATCAGCCTGCTTCCTCGATCATTCCTTTCACCTAATCCGAAATCTCCTACTATCTTCCCTTCTCTCCCTTTTCCTACCACAGCATTCCAATCTCCCATTACTATAACATTTTCACTAGACTAGTCAGGATAAAATGCAATCTGACATGAGTAAAATGGAGACCAGTCAGGATAAAATGCAATCTGACATTAGTAAAATGGAGACTAGTCAGGATAAAATGCAATCTGACATGAGTAAAATGGAGACCAGTCAGGATAAAATGCAATCTGACATGAGTAAAATGGAGACTAGTCAGGATAAAATGCAATCTGGCATTAGTAAAATGGAGACTAGTCAGGATAAAATGCAATCTGACATGAGTAAAATGGAGACTAGTCAGGATAAAAAGCAGACCAAAATTGTGGCTTTACCATCAACCCAGAGTCATATGTATGCTACTCAAAATCAAATGCAGACTATTCAATCTAATATTCAGACCAAAATTGACATAGTTGACGCTAGCCAAAAGCTGATGCAAGTTCAGTTAAACGAGTCTGAACGGTCAAATAAAGATTTTCAGCTTGAAATGAGGTTAGAATTATCTAACAATAGAAAAGAAGCCAAAAGTAATTTAGACAGTTTCCAATTGCAAGTATCTCGTGACTATGGTCAGACACAAGACACTTTGCATCAGTTTAGGGCTGAAGTTAATCTTCTTCAATCTCATGTGAATGATCACAATAAAATGATCGAAGACGAATTCGATGTAGATATTAAGGGTATCATTAATGATAACATAGTCATTCTTAGACAAGAAATGCTTAAAGTTAATGAGGACTATTATAAAGATTTTAAAACAGAAATCAACAACAAAATTGTAGAAGCAGAGGCTAGATGGAGTAAGGAAATAACTGATGTAAGTGAGGACGTGATTAAAAGATTAAATGTAATTCAGAATGTTCAATCGGAAAATCATAGTGATCTCGAGACTAGGATTAATTCCATAGAGAACAAGGTAGATCAAGCTAAGTTAGAGTTGATAGAAATTAGGGAGAAAAAGACTTCTGAACTAGAGGAAATTAGAAAACAACTCGACAATTTAACATTGGGAGGTCCGATAAATGTACATGCGTTGCGAGATCAACTTAGGCCGATTTGGAACGCGGATTTCATTGCTACTCTTGATGGTGTTCATAGTACCGGTCAGGATGGGGAAGATGGGAATCGCCAACAAAACCCCTTAAGCCATGAAACACCCAGATTCGATCCAACGCAATATGGAAACATAGCACAGCAACGTTCTCCAACATGTAATCCACCGACAGCTAACGTGAGTATAGGTCCTTACGCGACTCGAACGTCAGATGGGGCAGGTCATATTACCATTATTCGTAACTTCGAAGATAAACTTCGACGTTTTAACAACCTCGATGGGACCACCCTAATCGAATTTATTAGAAGTGTACGTGATTACTTCGCGGAATCACACTTACCACGTGAAAGAGAGTTGAGAGTAGTGGGACGCTTTCTGGCGGATGCCCATCTTCAGTGGTATAGTGCTTTCCGCTACACTTTCACTGATTTCGAAGAGTTCGCGGACGCCTTCATCAGTAGATTCTGGAGTGTGGAAATTCAGAATAATCTGCGGTCAGAAATGTACTCCAGGAAGTATGCGAATACAGGGCCAACGAGTTATTCTGAATACTTTGCTTTCCAGTAAGCAAAACTTCGTTTTCTTCAACCTCCGATGACACAGGCCCAACTGATCGACTCTATATCTCGAAAGCTTCCTGTGGAAGTGCGTAAACAAGTTATTTCGTGAGGTGTAAGCGATCTTACGACCATGGATGATCTACTACGACGTTTAGATCACGTAAGTGCGCTCACTGCTCCTACGATCGTGAAGAACTCGCGAAATGAACCGAGAGGTGTGAATACGATCGTAATGGATCGCACGCAGCAAACGGATCAACCTGAACCAGATAATAGATACAACAATAGGTACAATACACGTAATGGTAACAACCAAAGATATAATCGCCAAGATAATCGTTATGTGGATTATACAGAACAACTTTGGCAGCGCAAGTACGAGGAGAGGAACTTTTACCGGCGTGATTATGGCAACAACAGGAATCGTTATCGTGAAACGCCATACCAGTCAAACAACAGATCTAATGAAGGTTACAGTCGCTATAAGAACTATAGAACAGAGGAGTTCCAGCGTAACCAACAGCGAGATAGGCTCAGAGGCGAGCAAGATAAGCCTAATGGGTACGCTAGGCGAAGAAATTCAAAGGAGAGAAAAAAGGAGCAAGAAATTGCGGAAGCTACTCCTAGTACTAGTCGTCAGAGAGATAAAACAGATAGAAACCCTGACGACAGTAAGAGAAGTTCATCTAAACAAAGAAGAAAGTAGAAAGAACGGATGATTTTACACCCCCATGGATAATAAGGATTAATGATTTTTTTAAGATCACCGATGACGAAAGAGAGATATAGGAAGTTGCTATAGAAAAAGATAGTAACTAACTTGAATGGTACTGAAATCATCGGTAGATACAATGCTAAGAACATCCGGAGATATTATAAGAAGATTACACAGTAACGCTTTGAGGAAAATGCTACGTAGCATAGGAATGCATTAGAACGTGTACATAAAAGCAGTTTCTTCTTTTACGTAAGGTGTCGAGAGGAAAATGTACCATTTCTCTCAAGCGTTAGTTGCAGCACTGAGCTGTCGGAGTGGTTTTGTATTAAAATACAGCGCATAACCGGCGAGCTTGTGGCGTGATGGCTGACGGATTCCGTGAGGCTGGCCCGAGCCGAGCAGAGCCGAAGTTTTCCGAACTGGCTGACGCAATAGTAACATTTGGGACTAGTGCGCCGCGCAGATCCAACTTATTGATTACATATTGAAAGATCACCTCATCTATAATAACGAGGAAGAGAAGTTTATTTATCATTTTCAGCATTTTATCCAAGATGTATTGACATTGTACTGGCTTTGATGAGTTGATTTCTTTGGCAAGACTTCATGATATATGACAGCTATGTTGACCATGCGCCAACGCTTTGATTTATCGATATACGCATCGCAAGGGAGGGGATGATTACCCTCGTCAGTATGCGGGCTGTTCGAGCAAGCCAGATTTTGATATATCTCTGCCCAGAGCAGTACGACCTACGAGCGCGAATGTTAAGACATATCGCGAAGTGCAAGGCTCACTTGAAACATGTGTGAGGCCATCGTTAGGATGTTGGAGCTGTGTGACGAAAAACTCTAACATAGGAAAATCAGAAATGAGTGATATTTTCACGCTGAATATGTGCCGTGTAAGGTGCAAGTTTATTCATGCTACATTCTCATTAAGACGAGCGCTTTACAACGAGCAACGTTAACTTTGGCGAGTGTACAGTCATTCTCGCAGTAGACTTTTCACTTCAGAATCGTGCTACCTTTTATGTTGTTAAACTTGAGCACTAGATGAACTATTTCACTCACTCCTCTCATGTTTCTGGCATGATAACCGACAAGGTGTCGGGAGGAAGGAATATAATGCACGTATACATTATAGCTATGGCTGAGTAAACATTTGTACATGAATACTGTGATGTATGCAACGCACTATGCATTCTACGGAATGGACACTGACTTTTTAAAAGCGTCATTGCCAGTGCTAAATTTTCTTCTACCATGTCAATCCATTAAGACATGATGACAGTAAGATGCAATTATCGCTTCGGGCGTATGCTACTACTCTGTGATGAGACTCTTACTCGAAACGATATCGTCAGTACGTGGAGTGCGGTAACAACCGGTGATGTTCGTGTGGCTGTCTGGAACCCGAGCGTCTGGAATTGGC
This sequence comes from Meconema thalassinum, assembly GCA_946902985.2. Taxonomy (NCBI): domain Eukaryota; kingdom Metazoa; phylum Arthropoda; class Insecta; order Orthoptera; family Tettigoniidae; genus Meconema; species Meconema thalassinum. The sequence continues at coordinate 1,226,576,705 of OX336388.2, read as the reverse complement.
AATCCAGGGTTCGATTCCATCGACATTCCAGGAGAACCCAGGGCATTTCTACGTATAAAGGAAGTCTGGATATGGGAGGCATATCATTGCTTTCGATTCCATCATCGTCTGGCGATAAGGTACAGCAAATTTACACCCGTCAGTAGTGGTAATGCATGAATATTATAATGTTTTAGTAACTGTCATATTTTCATTTTCTTAGTATAGTCGATGGGTAGGACTTAGACTTGACGTTTTACTCTTGGTTGGTCCTATTCTCGGCTGGATTTTGATTCTTTTTAAAAGAATGCATCCATTGTGTAGTGTGTTTTACAGAAGTCATGGTAACTCATGGTAATTTTTATGGTATCATTTTTGTCGTAGTGAAGAGAGTCGACTTAGGGATGTTTATATTATAGTGATTTTGAATCTCCATCGTGGTTTATATTTTCTTTTTGCCACGCTTAATTGTATTCGCATTTATCAACGGATCTACTTTATGGAGATCATTCCGATTGTTAGTTGAAGAGTTGTCAATATTCGTTTGAACATTTTTCTTCGTCTTGTTAGAGAGTTGAGTCGTTTTTGAGCTCACTCTTGGCCTGATAGGATTTATTTGTGCTTTTGCTAAGAGAGATTTCCAGTTTTGGTGCATTGTGGAGACAGTAGGGTTTTCTAATCGATGATTTGGTGTTTATCGTTTCGATCACCCTCGTTGATGGTGTAGGAACCCCATATTATTTTCCATAGTATACTTGAGCAGGAATATTTCTTTTTATGCTTGAGAATCTTGATCCTATTGAATTTATTGTTATGACACACGATTGTCATGTTAATTTTGAGCTGATAGAAATCCATTTCATATATGGTATTCTCCAGACTTATCAATGCGGATTATAGTCTGGTAAAACATTCTGAACAGCATTTACGATCTTTTCTTCGACGTGAATCTCAGATAATCGAATGTGGAGGCATGTTCTTTAATAGACATGTGATTGTAATAAACTATTGTAAAAGCATTGACTATAAGTCTAACAATCAGTTGGAAAAATGAGAGATAACATTTTTTAGACACTCTATATGAAGTATAACATCCTGTATAACTCTAGAAACGCAAATATCAAGCAAACTGTAATTATTGAAGTATATTATTGATGAAAGCATTCATATCACCAGTGAGGGTGACTTATGATTACAAATGTATAAAAGGCAATTTTGAAACAATCAATACTCAGTGGAGTAGATTTATCGTGTGGGTAAGACCATGTTCTGGCACCGTTGAATAATAATAATTAATTGATGTTTTAAATAAATATGATGAAATCCATTGCTGAATGAAAGGTGAATAAGTCAGGTGTGACTTGAAACAATCATAGATTTACAGTTATCTAACTTGATTGCAGTAGTGTACTGTCAGGAAACGTGTACTCTTAGACACGAGTACGTATAATTTATGTAATGATCTTTATCAACCAAGTTCTGAATTGAATTACAATGCTAATAGCTACATAATCATCCCTTTGATGAATTCTCAGATTAATGTCGAATGAATTTGATTTTTTCTTGCTTATTCTCACCAGACATTATTGGGTCCAAGGGACACCAATCATTTATGATATTACTACCACGAAACCACTAATGACTTATACAAGTTGCACTTATGGAGGGTGTACAATCTTCGTCTTTTGCTATAACACTCTGAGAGGTGTTAAAACCACTTGTATATATGTATATTCTTTTTCAGGGTTATTATCAACATGTATAGTAGGGAAATTACCCACTGGAACGAGACCGTTCTGATATTTGATTTAATATTAGTTTGTTTGGATCAATATTTTTTTAAAATGGGTTTTTGTAGCCCATTCTTGTGTGATGGATTTATCCTTGTTTTTGTGTGATTTATTCTCGACCAATGTCGAGTTGATTAATGTTCATCAGATTTTCATTCTGAGGGCATAGCACTTTGCTATGTCATTTTTGTGAATAAAATATTTTCAATTCCTTTTAATTCGCCATCGTGGTGATTTATAGAAGTGAGTGGAGGTCACGTTAAGAAAGCCATTGCTGGGTATTTCTAGGTGTTTCTACGCCTGAGATCACACTCCTGTGTAGACCTCGTGTTCTTTGAGCTGTTGCTTTTAAGCGTTTAGCCATAGTTTTTCTTAACGTTGCCTGGTTAGGTTTCCCTGTGCCCTATTATCCCCATCTCTTGCTGGTAGTATCTGGGGGGCTTCAGCCGGGGCTTTTCAGGTTCTACGATCCTGTGCTCTTCGTGGGATTTCAGCAAACTGATGGTAGGTAATTTCGGGTACAGTACCTACTGCAAGGCCACGACCGCCTCCCTCCCTCTTCCTTGCCTATCCATCCCAATCTTCCCCTCCTCCCTTCCCTCATGAGGCCCCTGTTCTCTTTGCAGGTGAGGCCGCCTGGGCGAGGTGCTGATCACACCTCACCAGTTGTATCCACTCCGACCAGATGTTCCCAGCTCTAGGACACTGCCTGGAATGGCGGTCGAGTCAGTAGGTTAGGGTTGAGTCTTGAATTGTACTGAATGGATGAATCAGAAGAATTTTAGTAGGTCTTAATAGATGTTTAAAAATTATCTATAGTCGCTTATCCTCCCTGCTCGGCTTCACCCACGGACTCCGTGAGAAATCATTCCTCTTCCGCCGAAAAATTCTCAGGATATATTATCAGCAAATACAACTGAAGATGGTGACAGGCTGATCACTCAGGTGGCGACTAACTTGATTCTAAACAAGGAAGGGTCAGGAAAGAGATATTGGAAGTAGGTCGGCAGTGGACCTGTTGAGAAGAAACGTCCTGGAATTTATCTGGTAGTGAAAATGAGAAACCACGAAAACCATTTTCAGGAAGGACGAGGTGGGGTTCGAACCCATGCATTCCCGATACCAGCGTGGCACGAGGTAGTGTATTAGCGCTCTCAACCACTGCGGCTGGTCTTGTGCACTCCTCCAAATTTAAAGTACATTTCAGTTTCTCATTACACGGCATTTGTTTCTATTGCTTCTACACAATGTTCTGGACGCATACATACATTACTTGCCATCAACACCGTGCAAGTGGCAACAACATAAACCACTTACCGGGTTCCATTACTCCATAACAACATGTTTGTGACCTTAATGCGCTGTTACTCATCATACACTTGAACCCAAGTGATCCATTTTCAATCATGGACGTCAGTAGGTAGGGTTGAGAGTCGTGAATTGTACTGAGATTTAGAAATGAATATATGAATCGGAATAATTTTAGTAGGACTTAATAGATCCTCCTTGTAATATGCTAAAATATACTTCTGAATGGAGTTTCATGGTTTTCTCGTTGAAGATTTCCCTTCTCTTCGTTAACCACAGAGCTGATTTCTGTTGCTCCTTTCCCGAATGTCTACGCTACAAGTTCAGCTTTCTTTTATTTCTGTGACGTAGCCGTGCGCGTGAAATCGCTCACCACGGCCGCTGCAGCAAGCCCGGACATCAGAGGTTCAAATCGCGGCGCTGACAGTGGCCTTCTTGAGCGTGGTTACTCCCTGGGCACTACCTCCAGGAAAATACCGGGATAGTACCTTATTTCAAGTCCCGGGGCACCTACTCCATTCCCGCTCTCCTAATAATTACAATTGCGCACATTACTTCAACCTAGAAACTATATTGAAATTCAAAGCCATCCGGAATACTCCAGTTATATGTACCTTCGTTGACTTCAAGAAGGCATATGACTCCATTGACCGTCAGTCATTGTTCAACATCTTACACGAGCAAAGTTTGGATAGCAAGACCTTACGATTCATCAGACAGACACTGACAGACACGTCATCAACAGTGAAATTCATGGGGGAAATCTGATTTTGCTTCTGCTTTTGAATTTTGCTCTTTGCTTTGTGTTTGATTTTGTTTTGTTTTTGAATTTAGCTGTTTGGTTTGTAATTTTTTATTTTTTATTTATTTACTGCTTTTGTTTTTGAATTTTGCTTTTTGCTGAGTGTTTTTGGTTTTGTGATTGTTCTCTGTCTTTTCTTCTGTTTTTGAATTTCACTTTTTGCTTTGTGCTTTAGTCATGTGTTTGTTTTTGCTTTGTGCGGAGGGCAAAATAAGACCATCATTGAACGCAAACCTACAATTTATTTGCACCTCTCAATGTGCAAAAGCTCGGAAATGAACAGTTTTGGTAGGTATAACACTAAATATCTTACACAAGTAAAGAAAAGAAGATTCTAGTTTTACGTGGCCATGAATCTTGTGATTATGAGCCACGGTACCTCCTTTTTACGTGGAATGCGAACCACAGGACATGGCATTTCATATTGAAAATCTGACATGCATTGACCGGGAATCGAACCCAGTCCACCTTGGTGAGAGGCCAACAGCTTGACCGGTGCGCCACCACGCCCCTACACACAAGTAAAGATAAATGTTCTCAAATTAGTAAGTATAAACGTACATAATACAGTCGATTGTCAACAATCCGGAAATTGACTTTATTAAATTAAAATACAGTAGCAACAAATTACCTTCTATTAAATTAATTGGCTCTGGGGGTGATAAACCCCCCCAATCACCCCCCCCCCCTCTCCCCGTAGTTACGCCACTGAACAGAGTCCATCTGATACAATTTTCCAGAACAACAATCAAAATATATTTAAGCATGCTACTTTTTAAGAGCTCCCAGAGGCTATTCCCATAAATAAGTGGTAGTAAAGGGTGGATGGCTTTAGCTTTACAGAGAAAATTTAGATTTGGAAAAGTCGATTATTTTGTGATTTCACTTTATAAGTAAAAGATAATATTGCTCTTCCAATCTCTTCACAGAGCATAACTTTGCAGCCTCCGATCTCTGTATTGTACTTGTCATCGAAGAAGTCTTATAATAATAACGTTATTCGTTTAACGTCTCTTTTAACTACTGCGGATTTTAGAGACGCCGGAGTGCTCGTATTTTGCCCGAACACGATCTTTAACGTGACGGCTCCCTCGCATTTGCGCACGCTCAAATGCCAACTGACTGCGCCAGGATTCGATCCTGCAACCTTGGGCACAGCAAGCGAGAACCATACCGCTGAGCCACGCAGCCAGCCGATGAAGAAGTCTTGTACTCTTGAGTAACCAAGAATAATTGCCATCTTCAAGATGAAGGGGCCAAGTATCCGCAACAACCGACATTTAATTCAATTCTGACTTACCTCGGCCTGCAATCGGTCCCCGCGGTGTCATTTCATTTGTGAACTTTGCAGGAGCTTGGCTTTAATAAAGCGGGCATCTCGGTCTAACGTCAGCCGTGTTTATCTTGGAGTCTGCAACTCTACATCATCAAACCTGGGTTTATTTTACATCCATCACGGTGTGTGGTTGGCTTGCTGCCTTGTTTGCTTGGAGAACTTGAGACCACACGGAGAGTTCCATTCGAATGGTTTCATTAGTTCAACATCGAGAAGGGTCTGTTTTTGTAATTCAACAGCAGGTCCATAAAAACGAATTGCTTGTACCGTGTTTATAATAAATCACAAATGAAGACCCCATGGAAAGAATGGGAAGTCCATTTCTTTCGGAAATGCTTTTATGGTGGATTTTGGTGGCCAGCCATCGTCATTACAGATCAATTGAAATTAATTTCAAATAAAGCGGAATATCACCGAGATACAGAGGTTTTTATTTTAGTGAAAATGAAAAGAATGTTCCATATCCTCAACCTTTTTTCAAAATATAACTTTAGTTGTTGTTGTTTTGTTTTACATGCATTTCCTTTATAAGAAATTTAAAAAAACAAAACCTATATTGCTTACCCTCAATTGGGGTGCTTTAAGTATTTATTTTTAGCGATTCCCGGTAAATGCATATGAGATTTTCGAAGTGAAATGCCATGTTCTGTGGTTCGGATTCCACGTTAAAAGTAGGTCCCATGACTAATAAACACAAGATTCACGGTCACGTAAAACTACAATCTTCCTTCCTTCCTTTATTTATTTTTAGCCTACTTTTCACATTTTGCAAAAATGAGGAAAAAGTAGTCTTATGAGATCGGGCAAATGTGTGTCTGTCTGTCTGTCCTTCTGTCTGTCTGTCTGGCTGTGTGTGTGCCCCCCTATCAACTCCTAAACGGCTGCAGCAATCAAAACCAAATTTAGTATGAGTAAAGATGTGCACCGGAATAGCTCACGTCCATATTTGAAAATGATATCAGTGCTACCAACTGCTGAAAAAACGCACTAGAAATTTGAGCTCCATGTTGGATATCCTGCAAGGTATGCATAGGAGCTATTCCAAAATTGGCACACATGTAGATAATACTATTTCAGTTTAATTTTCAGGAGGCCAACCATGACAGTGTTGCCAAAATAATTTTAAGCCTTCTGATAGGTCCAATGTTTAAATGCATATAACTTCTACACTATCAACTGGATTTCAACCAAATTTTGTATGTAATATATGTACATAAACAGATATGACTGAGCGTATTCTTAAGAGCCACCAGGGCTGCCAACTGTTAATAATTGCTCTCTCTATTTTTTTTATCCAAATACCAATATATCAGAATGTGTGCAAGCCGACAGCTTTAAACTATGCACACGTATAGTACCTGACATGTTTGATTAATTTTGGAGTAACTTATATACGTCAGTTCTACCAACATGATTCTAAGCCTGCTGATAGGGCCAATTTTTAAATACATGTAACTTCTATACTATCAGTAGGATTTCATCCAAATTTCGCATGTGCTATGTGTAACATATCAGAAATGACTATAAGTATTCTTCAGTGCAATCAGGGCTGCCAACTGTTAATAAATGCTGTCTATATTTTTTACCCTAATATCAATATATCAGAAAGTATGCAAGCCAACAGCTCTATACTTTGCACACGTATAGCACCTGACATTCTAGATTAATTTGGAGTAATTAATACAAGGCAGTGCTGCCAACATGATTCTATGCCTGCTGATATATCCAATTTTAAAATACATGTAACTTCTATACTAACAAATGGATTTCATCCAAAATTGGCACAACAAGATATCATAATATTTCAGATTATTTCTGACCAGCACACGCATGGTATTGTTGGCAACATGCTTTTACGCGTGCTGATAGATCCAGAGTCTAACTGCAAGTAACGCCCATTGGACTTCAACCAAATTTTGTATTCTGTACCTTAAGAGATGGAACTAAGAATATATTCAGTCACCAGGGCTGCCAACTGTAGTGCTCTATTAGGCTACATTATACCATGTATATTTTGAACTAATTAGATATTTCGATATTAGCAACTTAATTTCGTCATTATTCTAGATAGGTTCATATTCTGTAGAATAATCATTGGCATGAAAAGTAGGCTGTATAGTTCTTAACGGAACTTCTTGTTAGTGTTTAAAGTTATAATTTGCTCTCCTGAAAAATTTACAGAATATGACTTACCCCGTTTTTCCCGTGGAGTCTTCATTCTAAATCATATGAAGGGCATAGTGACAGAAGGGTCTGTCATCACAATATTGTAAAATGTTCAGTAAATAGCGTTTAACAAATTTATTTTCAAAAATAACGAGTCATACTTGCATCCTTTCCTACTATCTATACCGGGTGATTCAGCAGCCCCTTCCAATATCATTTGCTGTAACCCAACTAACGCGTGTTGCCAGGTAGATCAATAATTATCTGCTTGCATCCCGTATCGTGCTAATGCACTGCTAGCATATCCTGCAAACGATACTGGACACTTATTTTCCCCTTGATTTGACTATGCACGGTGGGTGAGTGGTTAACGTGTCGGATTACCAACCCCAAGCTTGCAGGTTCGCCCCTGACCGTGGTAAGTGATTTTTGAAAGGCGACAAAAATCACGACATGGATGTCATACGTTGTTGGCATGTTAAAGAACCCATTTGAATTCAGTAGGCCGTGTTCAATGACAAAATTAATCTCGTGAATTTCCGCCGAAACAAAGTTCCTCCATTCTCTACTAGAAAGAGCTGTAGTGTCGAGGAGCTTAGATATCTAACCTCCTTGACTTCATAGCGTTCAAAGGAATGACGAAATTCGACATGCAAGCTACTCTCTGGGTGTCAATTAACAAAGCTTGCACCCGGCACCCGAGGCCATACGATATTATTATTATTATTATTATTATTATTATTATTATTATTATTACCAACCCCAAGGTTGCAGGTTCTCTCCTGGGCGTGGTAAGTGATTTTAGCCTACTTTCGATTTTTGCAAAAAATGAAAGTAGACTTATGAGTTCACTACAGGGCGAAAAAAAAAGTGTGTCTGTCTGTGTGTATGTGTGTGTGTGTGTGTGTGTGTGTGTGTGAGTGTGTACTCTGAATGTCTGTCCCCCCCTATCAATTCGAACACGGTGAGCGCAAATTGAACGAAATTTGGTACAATGGTAGCACTAGCAAAGGACACCTAAGTGTCATGTTTTATATCGCCGCCATCTTGACGGAAACGTAATGGCGGCCACACAAATGTTCAAAGCTTAAATCAAATTACGACTAACCTAATCATCCGATATCTACCAAATTTTGCAACAACATACCTTTATGGAGGGAGCATCCTTTGACAAATCTAATAGGTCATTAGCCTAATAGTTTGCGGATGGCGGCCATCTTTGTGTCAAAATCGATTACCCCTATTAATTCGAACACGGTGAAACCGAATGGAATGAAATTTGGTACAGAGGTAGCACTAGCAAAGGGCACCCCAGTGTCATGTTTTATATCGCCGCCATATTGACGGAAACGTAATGGCGGCCACCCAAATGTTCAAAGCTTAAATCAAATTACGACTACGGTAACCTAATCATCCGATCTCTACCATATTTTGCAACAACATACCTTTATGAAGGGAGCATCCTTTGACAAATCTAACAGGTCAGTAGCCTAATAGTTTGCGGATGGCGGCCATCTTTGTGTCAAAATTGATTACCCCTATTAATTCAAACACGGTGAAACCGAAAGGAATGAAATTTGGTACAGAGGTAGCACTAGCAAAGGGCACCTCAGTGTCATGTTTTATATCACCGCCTTCTTGACGGAACCGTAATGGCGGCCACACAAATGTTCAAAGCTTAAATCAAATTACGACTAATCTAATCATCCGATATCTACCAAATTTTGCAACAACATACCTTTATGGAGGAAGCCTCCTTTGACAAATCTAATAGGTCATTAGCCTAATAGTTTGCGGATGGCGGCCATCTTTGTGTCGAAATTGATTACCCCTATTAATTCGAACATGGTGAAACGGAATGAAATTTGGTACAGAGGTAGCACTAGCAAAGGGCACCTCAGTGTCATGTTTTATATCGCCGCCATCTTGACGGAAACGTAATGGCGCCCACACAAATATTCAAAGCTTAAATCAAATTACGATTAACCTAATCATCCGATCTCTACCAAATTTTGCATCAACATACTATTATGGAGGGAGCATCCTTTGACCAAACTAATAGGTCATTATCCTAATATTTTGCGGATGGCGGCCATCTTTGTACGAAAATCGATTCCCCCTATTAATTCGAACACGGTGAAACCGAATGGAACGAAATTTGGTACAGAGGTAGCACTAGAAAAGGCCACCTCAGTGTCATGTTTTATATCACCGCCATCTTGACGGAAACGTAATCGCGGCCACCCAAATGTTAAAGGCTAAAATGTAATTACGACCAACCTTATAATCTAGTCTCTACCAAATTTTGCAACAACAAATCTTTATGTGGGAAGCATATTCTGACCAAACTGCTAGATCATCAGCCCAATAGTTTGCAGATGGTGGCCAAGTATGTGTGCAAATTGATTCCCCCTATCAATTCAAACACGGTGAAACCGAATTGAACGAAATTTGGTACAGAGGTAGCACTAGCAAAAGGCACCTCAGTGTCATGTTTTATATCGCCGCCATCTTGACGGAAACGGAATGACGGCCACCCAAATGTTAAAAGCTTAAATCAAATTTTGACCGTCCTAATAATTTGATCTCTACTGGATTTTGCAACAACATGCCTTTTTGTGGAAAGCATCTTATGACTGACTACAAGGTCATCAGCCCAATAGTTTGCAAATAGCGGCCATGTATGTGTGCAAATCCATTCCCCAGATCAATTCAAACACGGTGAAACCGAATTGAATGAATTTCTTTTACAGAGGTAGCACTAGCAAAGGGCACCTCATATTCATGTTTAATATCCCTATAGCACGTTGTATTTCAACAAGCTACTACAACCAACATTCAATTATACTCCTTGAAAAGGACAAAGAGTTATAACAATACCCATGCATTTAGGAGAAAGTAGGCTATATGTTCTTTACTGAACATCTTGTTTAAAGGGGAATACATTCTCGTCACGCATGTCATACGTTGTTGGCATCTTAATGAATTTAAATTCAGTAGGCCGTGTTCATAATGGCAAAATTTATATCGGGATTTATTGCCGACACAAAGTTCCTCCTTTCTCTACTAGAAAACGCTATAGTGTCAAGGAGCGTAGATATCTAACCTTCTTGACTTTCATAGTGCTCCAAAGAACAACAAAATTCGACATGCAAGCTGCCCTGTGGGTATCAAATAACAAAGACGGCACCCGAGGCCATACGATATTATTATTAGTAGTAATAATTACCACGTTTTCTAAAATTTCTGACGTATTTGTGTTTGTTTTTGAAGGACAGAGACTGTGGGTGTCATTGTAGGTTTGGTAGTGTTTTGTAGAGCTACTTTTCTTCTATATGAGGATATGAAGATGCTCGCTTGACAAGTTAAATATGCCATTCCTTAGGTGTTCCTTCTTCTATAACCCATACCAAATATAATATAATCACATGTAATTATTTTCAGGTTATTATTTCACTTATTCCAGTAATTGGAATTATTTTATATTGACCGACTCAAAGTTAAAATGTTAATTTGCAATATGGCAACAGGGTTATTATTTTTAAATTCAAATTCGAATGATTTCGAATTTGAATGTTAACTTATGTCTGGGGATATTTAGTGGAGGACATTAAAAGATCCGTATTGTGGGTGAAATGATTTGAATTCTGAAGACCACATAATCACATAGCAAAGCAAAGCCAACTCCGTACAGGCCATGAAGGCCCTGGGAGTAGTGGAAGGTAGAGGCTTCCACTTTTTGTGACATCGGCACTAGATGGGATGGAGTTGTCAGCTCCACGCCCGGCCGCCTTTGCTCCCAGGAATTACCCTGGTACTCATTTCTGGTGTAGGCTGAGTGAACCCCAGGGCCATTTGCGTTTCCGAAAGTGGTAGTTTTGTTTCTAAAATCCACTACCTGGGTGGGGATCGAACCCACTCCCTTTCAGTTAGAAGTTCAGCGCCTCTACCGACTGCGCCACGCATATAACTGTTAAATGTCTATTTACACAGCAGTGGCGTAAACGTGACGTGACCGGCACGTGATCCCGCCGGTCATGAACTCACAGCGATGTCTATTCACACTTAAACGTGGCATGATCGGCATAAGGCAGTGTTTCCTATACCACGGAAAATAACGAAACTCGCAGAAGCTGATTTATAGATGATTGCTCTTATTTTGGATGAAGAAGAGGAGCAACAAGTGAGAAACCGGAAGTGGGTTCATCATGCCTGGAAAAAGAGAAGAACAGAAGGGGAATTTACTACTCTTATACTCCATATATCATTCTTAAATTCCGTGTCCATGTACTTAGGGTTGACAGATGATACAGCACAGGATAATTGCGCAAGTGACCGAAAAGGTTTTAATTAATCATCTATATGAAAGTTTGAAATGAGCCAGTAAAACGGTCGTGAAATGAGAAAAATATCGGTGGGGACAAATCTGACATTTACGATGTGGTGACGGTTAGAGCACTGACCGCACTGTCACGGCCAGGTGTCGGACGAGTGTGAACAACACCACTCATTATCCTGGAAGAATACTTTCAGGCTCGCCGGTAGAGGCGAGTCGTGCCATTTTGTGCAGGTGCCATTTCATCCAAATTCCACGAACAGAGGCAGGTGGTTAACTCTCTACCGGCCCACTAGTGCTATTTTGTCCAAATACCTAAGATTGACAGTTTGACAGGTCTACAATAACTGACTCATTTCATTGCGTTTCTTGTTAGAAATAAGTAATTTTTTGTTGTTTGTAATAATGTACGTCACTGGCTCCGCTCGTTTGCCACCAGTCAACTATAATTTACAATAAAATGCTTACAATGTAAACGACATAGTGAGAATAAAAACAAATATTTTCATAAATCAGGTGATAATTAAAATATATCCAAAGTTGCATTACTAAATCATCTTTTTAAATATCTTATCATAAAGCAGGAATATTATCTGTATATTCATTAAAATTACATGGGGACTTTGAAGGGCTTTGGGGACGGAGCCCTAAGAGAATTTAGGGAAATCATGTCTTTCCGAATCATCTAGGGAATGTTGCCTTTAATTTGACACCTCAATCATCAAAATCGGACTCTTAATAAGAAAGTAGTTCACTGGACAAAAAGTTCCTAACGGAAATAAATATAAGATAATATACAACTTAACTGCACTGCCTCAACCCTTGTCAACATTTCGTCTGGACGAGATGGCACTCATTAACTTGTGAAATAATTTGTAGACCCGAACTGGTCGAAATGGCACCTGGACGAAATGGCACGGATTCGGTAGAGGCACGTGCCGGTCACGTCACGTTTACGACACTGCTGACTGTAAATAGACCTTTAGACAGAGCAGTTTTGTCGCAGCGATCTGGTAGTAAAATAAGTTTAAATGCCCTTATATATTAATAATATCAGCTAGAGTGAATGGAAGTAATAAAATATAGACCAGGAAGGTATGCTAGTATGATCAGCTTAAAATAGTATGCATATGAAACTATTTAGAGGGAAGAATAAGAATTAAACATGAATTGCCTTCTTCCAGCGTCACTTGCAAAATAATGTTTTATATATTTTGCAAGACTGTTCTAAACCTAACCATTCTATTGCCTATGATTCCAACAATAGAGCAAACCTAATGGAAGGTCAGCTGCGCTCATCTGTAATTAGAACATACTGATATCTGCAAGGACTCGCCCAAGTGTCGCGGCAATCTGTGAGATCAAACTAGCTCCTGCACGTAATACAATTGATAGACGAGGAATTTGAATCACACTGACTGGTTCCAATCGCCAAGATAGGAAGATAGTTGGGGGATAGAGACAGGCATGCCACTCTTCACGAAGCAATGAATAAAAATGTCCCTTCCCGATCTGTGAGCAGTGGCGATTCCTCCATGTAGGAGGTGATGATCATCCTACAGTCAGCTCTCAGCTGAAACTGTTTTAAAACAATAAATTACTTGTTTTGTAAAATAGTCTTTGGGGCTACCTAGCGCGCCCTCTCGATAAGCTCTATCTCACTGTCACTGTCAGTACTTGTAAATAGTTCTACATTTCACCCCTAGTAGATGGGTGAAGTATGACCGTCACCACCCGGAGTAGAAAGCTGAGGAAAAGAGACTTGCATCCTCAAAACACGTGTTTATAACTTTAGAAATGTACGGTATCCCTTGAAGGGGATGGGGCAGGTTTGGTCTGGTTAATGGTGCTCTGAGGACGTCGACTGAGGTCCTCAAGTCTCGCTATTTGTTGAATTTAAATCTACACAACGGGCTTGTTGGTTATGATTTCGCACGGTCAGAATTGACAGTCTGTTTTCAGCGTGTGCAAATCTTTGGAGTGGTATTCGATTGTATTGTATTGTGTAATGTGATCGTAATAGTGCTGTGCGACTGAATTAGTACATTATGCAACTCGCCTATAATGGCAATAATTAAGACACGAGTATCTTTATAAAACGAGCGCATGCGAGTTTTATAATTTCCATACGAGTGTCTTAATTACCATTATAGGGGAGTTGCATACGACTGTTTATGTTCGACGATAATTATTATAACTATTTTATGTTCGAACATAAATATTCAAAAATATATGTCGAGATTTCGCCAGTTTTATGTATTGAACAGAGCGCATGAGACGCCGAGAATACCTTGTATTTGACCATGGCCTCCTCGATTACCCTACTATGACATTAGGCCAGGCAGTGAAATTTAAATTAGAAGGCCGTGGAACTCAGTGCATCTAATTAATTGGTCAAACAATTGTTTCTTGGGTTCTCATTGGAAGGAGAAACTGTTTCACAATGAAAAATAGTGTTATAATGAGCCTCATTATAGTACAGTTTTCTGACATATAATAGTCAGGGTCGAACATAAAATTAATATGAGACTGAGTCTAATATCTCAATTTAGCCCAACTATAATAATTATCTTAAGTTAAACCTATCATATAACGTCCTACAGAATATAAAAATCAGCAGTCGCCACCGTCTGTGAGATCAGACGCGAATAATGACGGGTTAAGACAAGGGTAAGGAATATTTCCTACTAACCCTTCATTACGAATGAAATGGGCTATGTTCTGTAAAGCTCAGTACGTGGGGGTTAAAGTAATCGATACGAAGAGCAAGCAGGAAGGCAGGCGGTGATGCGGGTAGCTCCTCGCACCTAATGTAGGCTCAGTTTTATGGCATGTCCTTTTCTCACCCCAAGGTCACCCCTTACAAGGGCCGTAAAATAGTGCGACTCAGCTGAAATCACTACCCTCGGAGCAGGACAACGTTTTATGAGACCCCTTTAACCTCAACAGTGGGAATAAAAGCGAGAGAGCGTGGGTGAGCTTGAAAAATAGCGCCCTGTGTCTGATCCACTTGGGCCACAGGGAGGGAAGGGACGCGGAGGGCGTGGTGAGACCTTTAGCTATTCTGCTCGCATTGTCTCTAGGGACAAGGCTGAATTTCCGATACAGAAAGAAAAAAAAAAAAGGAAAACCGCTCCACAATATTTAGTAGTGTCATGCCATACTTCTATTTACAAGTTTAGTCAATGTTTTCTAGAATGAAATACTTCTAAGATTTGGACTCGGATCCAGCATCTTCAGCGTCAAATTATTAGCGTAGTGGCTAGCATTCATGGCTGTCACCATGGAGGTGAGGGTTTGATTCCTGGGTCCGTTAAGACAATTAATTCTGGTCTAATGACTGGAGAGTGGCACACTCAGCCTTGTAAGGCAGAACTGAGAATATGTGGGTCCGATCACGTTCCAGTCATTAAGTGGTTTTTCGTGGTTTCTTACTTCTAAGGGGGCTGCGTGGCGCAGTCGGTAGTGGCGCTGAGCTTCTAACAGGAAGGGAGTGGGTTCGATCTCCACCCAGGTAGTGGATTTAAGAAACAAAACTACCACTTTCGGAAACGCATATCGCCCTGGGGTTCACTCAGCCTGCACCAGAAATGAGTGCCAGGGTAATTCCCGGGAGCAAAGACGGCCGGGCGTGGAGCTGACAACTCCATCCCATCTAGAGTCTATGTCACAAAGAGTGGAAGCCTGTACCTTACACTACTCCCAGGGTCTCCATGGCCTGTACAGAGTTGGCTTTGCTTTGCTTCTCACTTCTAGTCCAGGGAAATACCGAGATGCTAACTAAATTAAAACCACAGTTGCCTCCCGTTCAAGTTTTAAAACTTCAGTTATAAATAGGCTACACACACTAGTGCACCCATTACAGTGATACAGGTTATCAAACAGATCCCACACACGCCCAAGTACACGGACCTAGATGATCAAAATGCCACAAAACTCCCAAATTAAGGACAGGAGGCGGTCAAAGCCTTAAGTTAGGTAACACCCTTGAAACCACAGACAAAACACTTCTAGGATAGTTGATCGAACCGGGCCTCCTCATTGACAGCGAAGAGTGATAACTACTACGCAACGAGGAGGACCCTAAACTGAAAGAAAAATGACAAGAGATTAATTAATAGTCTACATTTGGATAACTAGTTTCTATTGAAACTTTCCCGGTCAATGCATGTGAGATTTTCAAGGTGAAATGCCATGTCCTGTGGTTCGGATTACACGTAAATATAGGAGGCTCCATGGCACATGATTGCGAGATTAACAGTCACGTCCTTCCTTTTTTCCTTCAATTGAAACTAATTAACCCCATGTTTTTTGTTTATATTTTAAGGTTTAGGGAATAACAAGCATTATAATTTGGGTACAATCGTGTTGACCGACTGAAAATCATTTACATTTCAATTAATAAGCCGACACTGAAAAGCGGCTTGCAACACGATAGCGTATTAATTAAGTTTATAAATAGACACCTGTTAATACGTCTATTGAACTCATTTTCCGTCGTGGTTGATGTTTTTGCTTCAGACGATAACGTTCCTAGTGAGGTGTGAGGTTATCTAAATTAAACAAACAAAGCGACAATAATGCCACATTTTGATAATAGTTCAGTAAAAAAAAACACACATACACACACAAAAGTGCTTGCATTTTATGTTTTAGAAGTGTCCCTGATTTTTAGGCAAGTGTCGCATACTTCATCGCTCGAGAAGAGAGATTTTATTCAGTCGTGTGGCTTCCTGAGAGGCCGAGTGCAGGCTTTTTTAGTCGACGTCCATTAGCGACCTGCGTGCCGGGATGCGATATGGAATGTATGTGGAATGAAGCGACCGTGTTCTGTCAGTAGGTACCGTTACCATCCCAGCATTTGTCTGGTATTGAAAATGGGGGGAAACACGGAAAACCATTTCAAAGACGGCCGACGGTGGGGCTCGAACCCACGTGTCTACCGAGTTAGATAGCTTGGCCCCATGGCCTAAGCGTGGCCACCGCTGTCAGTGCTCGAAGAGTGGCAATTCTATTATCCTTTTACGCTACCTGTCAGTACCCGATGGAATATGTTACTGTTGGTGGATACAGTTTGGCACAACTGCCTCATTTATTAATAGCTAATTATTGTGACAGATACTGTTGTGCGTATTGAACGCTGAAAATAATTCCGACCAGGTGTGGTAAACAGTACTGGAGATGACAGCTGAGTACACAGTGCTGAATAATTACCTACCCACATTTTGTAGGACTCCTTCACAGATGGGATTGGACTCAGGGGTTAAGTTAAATGTGTCGTTGGGAAAGCATTAACGTATAATATTAAATTTTATGAGATTATTATTTCAGAGTAATGTGCTTGCATTAATTTTCATAATAAAATCTATCATGAACAATGTTAATTAGACCCAAGTTAGCGGCCGCCTGGGCAATCGGCCTGTCACCATCCCAAGTTGTATCTGCTGACAAAGTGTGATCAGCTCCCAGACACCGTCCTTGCGATGGTAGAGGATGATCCATCCCAGAGACCATGGGTGAAGCCGAGCTGGGAGGATAAGCGATTTAAAAATAATAATTATTATTGTTACGAGAGCGGGGTTGCTTCATTCCCTCTCGCGTGACTCACAGCCGCCTGAGGCTACCTCTGGTCTCTGTCGGCCGGCTACTTGCGCAGCTGGAACAAATACATGGTCTGGAATGTTCCCGGCGTACCTGGTGATGGAACTCTCGGGAGGAGCCGTGAACTCTCCTACTCTGGAAACGTCCATTGAGTCACCACCCTCCCTATATAAAGCGGCCTCACCAGCGAGGGAGGGACTGTGTTTTCGAGCTAGTGCGTGTTTTTACCTGTGCGACAGTAGTGTGGCGACGTGACGTACGAAGTTACGAAACCCAAGCGAGGCTGATTCTCCAGACAACGAGGCAGTGTGAATCATACGGAGGGACTGAGTTTTGAGGAGTGTGTACTTACCTAGTGCGACAGAGATATTGTGGTGAATTGCGAAACGCAGTGGGCTGTTCCCTAACCAGCGAACAGCGAAGTAGTGTGTAATGGTGAGTGACTGGCTATCGTAAATAACTGTAGTTTGGGTACAAGGCAGAATTGCAGGTATTAATAGCGAGGACAGCAGTGTGAAAGTAGGTTAATTGTGGAAGCTATAGTGACTAGTAGTGTCTTATGAAGTGAGAATCAGTGCTTATTGTGTGGTGTATTTTCCTGGCCTGCAATAAAGCTAATATTTCGTTAAAGGAACAATTGTGCTGTGCTTTCACCCACCGTAATCCAGTTAACGAACTTGCCACTAGGGGCAACACGTAACATTATGTTATTGGTTTTACGTCCCTTTAACTGCTGTGGCGTTTAGAGACGCCGGGGTGCCGGAATTTTTTCCCGGTGGGGGGATCTTTAACATGCCAGTTAACCTACTGACACGGCTCCCTCACATTTGCACACCCTCCAATGCCAACTGACTGCGCCGGGATTCGATCCCGCTTTCTTAGGATCAGCAGCCAATCCAAAATAATAATTAGCCTGCTATACATGTCTAAATAAACTAAACCATCCCCCTCCCCGCCCCTCCTAGGCCACCTTTTATTTTACTCTATTCACGTCTTTTGGTGCTTCCTGCCCCACGCTGTATATGGTGTTCTCTACGTTCTTTTAAGTTTTTGGGGCCGATAATCTCGATGTTAGGCCCCTTAAAACAACAATTATCATCATCATCATCATCTTTTAAGTTTCATTGTAATTCCGCTGTTTTACCCAGAGCAATTGATTTGAATGTTTGAAAAGTATATTTTGTTGTTCTTGTTGTTTTGTTTTGGGGCCTGGTCATCATGATCATTTCAGCCCCATGTACATTGAGTGTATGTGTAGAATTTGTATGATATTCTGTGTTATTGTTGTGTCTATAGTTATGTGTATTTTTGCAATTGAAGCTCGGATTTCAAAGGAGGTGTTCAAGGCATCGAGGTAGAAACCATCCCGTCATTTGCCTGGATTAGAGGGAAAGAAAATTCTTAGTTTTACGTGACCATTAATCTCACAAACATGAGTCCCGGGACCTTCATTTTTACGAGGAATATATATTTCACTTCGAAAATCTTACATCGGGAATCAAACCCGATCCGCCGTAGTGAGATGCAAGCAGCTTGACCACTGCTCCATCACGCCTTCACCTGGATTAGAAGCGATAAACTACGGACTGTAATACTAATAATACTCTTGCATCAACGATGGACCTGTGGCCTATGGTCATCATCCCCGTGTACTTATTTGTCGAACACTAAGACGAGTTCTTATTCTTCAATATATTCATCTTGAACACAGGGAATTAAGAATGGATACGAAGAAAATTATAAAACCATAAAAACAGCTGTATGCTTACCTGCTTGGAGGATATTGTAGCTGAGGTGAACCAGCTATCTTAAAGGAAACTACAGCATACGTACCTGAAAAGAAGATAAAGCCATGCGTAAGAAATAACATACCCCCACTTCACAATTGCTCGAAAGGCAAATGTCAAGAATAATCGTACCCTTCAATCTTTGAGCATCACGGTGACCTTCAGTGGTAGATTTGAGTAATGATAATGATTTTATACACCCTCCTGGTCAGAATATCCCGTGGCGTAGCCGTGTGCATAAGGAGTGATCATATAAGCAAGGAGACTGAGTTTTATAGGGAGTCGAATAGCGGCAGGTTTGATTGGAGCCCAGCAGGTAATCCTTTGAGCCATCAGGCTTACAGACGTGTTAGATCGACTCAAATTGCGGCACTGAATTAGCCAGCTATCTGACCTACTCTCTCACACATTGATGGCCCGCAGTGTAATTGAATATACTGATCGTGACTGCGATAGGGCAGCTACAGTGATGTACTCACACGAGCGAGACTAATTGTGAAGTACGTTCGTAGGTATTGATAATAATGATATGTGGACTTTGGAGAGGTCTGGTGTAAATGTTTCGTGATGAAATGCATGTCGTGATGAGGATACAATTTTGATGATATCATCCTAAAGACCTGGTCTTCAACCCTGGGGAATTGCCCAAAGGACGTTAAAATCCTATGGCACGGCGGGGTATCGAACCGGGGCTAACCACCTTGTTTTGGGCTGGACTAGTTTTGATTAAATACAGTATGTTCATTTATAAACAGACGTTGGAACTACATGGCTGTTGCATAGAAGTGCCACAGAGCACGGTTTCAAACGGTGCATTGGAACAATTCTTTTCTGAACAGATGGAATAACGGCTCACGAGGAAACTCGGGTAGCGTTTGCTCCTCAATTGGATTGTAATTGGCAGAAAATACTCTTGGAAGATCACTCTATACGATGGTGGTAAAAAGCTAAAATTACCATCAAACTTCGATTTAAATTCATTGAAAAAGCCTAGAATATTTGCTGGTGTTTAATTCTGAACAGTGTTTCGATACCAACGGTACACATTTAGTTTCCTTATTGGTTGAAAGAACGATGCCCTGATAGAGGGAAGACAGGGGATAAACTGTATGATAGGGAATTATTTAATGCGATGGAAGCAGAAGTGCCGAGGGTGATGGTGGGAATTGTTGTTTTAAGGGATGGAGCATCGTCCTAAGAGTGTGGATTTGATTCCAACCTCTTCCATCATAAAAGTGGCTTTACGCGGTTTCCCACTTTTACTCTAGGTCCAGCAGATACCGGGGAGGTTCCTAACTTAAGGCCATGTCTTCCTCCTTCTCATCCTAGCCTGGGTTTTGCTTGGAAGGAGTGTGAAAATACGGGGGAAAACACACTCAGAATGGCCACTGACAGTGCTGGGTGTCGAACCTTTGAACTCCATATTTCTAGTTCCTTATTTATAAATTATCTTTTCCATTACTTCACCTCCCTTTACCCCTTTCCCTTTCCCTCCCTTCCCTTCCCTTTCCCTCCCTTTCCTTTCCTTTCCCTTCCCTTTCCCTGTCCTATCCTTTCCCTGTCCTTCTCTTCCCTTCCCTTCTTTCCCCTTCCCTTCCCACCCTCTCCTTCCCTATTCTTCACCTCACTTCCCTTTTCTTCCCTTCCCCTTCCCTTCCCTCCCCTCTCCTCCCTATTCTTCACCTAACTTCCCTTTTCTTCTCTTTTCTTCCCTTTCCTTCGCCTCTCTTTCCTTCCCTTCCCCTTCCCTTCCCTCTTATTCACCTTCGTTCCCTTCTCTTCCGTTTCCTTCGCTTTCCTTTCCTTTACGTTCATTTTCTTTTCTTTCCTTCACCTCCCTTCCCTCGTCTTCCCTTTACTTTACTTTCATTACCTTCCCGTCTCTTCCCATTTCTTTCACCTTCCTTTCCTTTACCTCCCGTCCTTTTCCTTCCCATTCCTTCACGGTTACCTCATCGCCCTGCTGTGCCCTCTTTATGTAAGACTTGATACGGAAAAACATGGTTCAGAAGAGACTGTGGTTGTATAATTCACAAACGCACCTACCGAAATGTAGGAGATTCGTGTTCGAGTGCTAACTGCGATCTCACTTTCAAGTATTATTCAACGTATGTAGGCACTGAATGCCATCTATTTCTTTAGTATGTCTTAGGATTATAAACAAATTTACTTAATGTGATTAATTAAAGAATTCAGAGAGATTGATTTTTGAAATAACATTAATAAACATGTAAATAAAGGCCAACTTTCAGAGTTTTCCGTCACAAAGGAAACGCGTTCATCTGGGATTGCTGTACACCACTCCCATTAGAGATAGCGAGAATTACAACAAAATATGTGTGTTGTGTCTTGCGCTAGACTACTTACGTATGCTAGTAGGAATACAATACACATGTAAACAAAGGATCTCTCCACCAAGAACGCATTACCGTGTTTAAACAACAACATAATGTGATAATGCTCTAATGGTTCGTGCATTAATGTAACATTAGCAGTTGATAATTTTTAATTAGCCACTTCATCTCCAGTTCTATTTTCCACTAATAGAATAATAACAACGATTCCATGTCACTACGGGGTCATTCACATATGATTTTATTTTACAAATAGACATTTTTATTGTAGCACACCAAAATTAATAACATTCATCTCATGGTACTCCCGGAAAACAAGGAGCCTTGTTTCTCTGACAGGATTAGCGGTGCGTCATTAAGGGGCGAAAGGGTCCCACGCACCCAGGGCCATTAGGCTGTATTACTCAAAATTTATTTAATTTATTTCTTCAAAAATTACTTTAAATAACTGATATTCTACCAAAAATAAGTGGTTTATCCTACTAGAATGTCTAAGAGGAATTCAGTATACATGACTCATCCCTAACGTAAGTTCCTGACAGTCTCGTGTGGTGAGTGTCACAGCGAGGTCCACTCTACAGAACCTTCCATGCAAAGTAGGCTATATGGAATGAAGGGCCGGGTGATAGAACAGTCTGTCTGTTAGGTAGTCAGCCCGAAGGCTGGTTGGATCCTCAAAAAGTACCGCCGTTACGTTATGTGAGTAGATACCCACAAAAACCCAAGGCAGCGCTATTTTGAGGCGTTCTAGGCAAGAAGAGGAGTGAGGTAGTTTGCCATTGCTTTCCTCACTGA